>OZ005598.1:18588125-19939688 GCA_963930655.1 Myrica gale | reverse complement strand
TAAATCTTTCCGGCTTCTAATTTTTGAACAATTAAATTTGAACGATTAAGATTTCTTATATTTGGTCTATAACTCTTTCATTAATATATTTGCTTCGTTTTCTTCAATATTAACGAGTCAAACTATATAACATATTAATTTAGAATATTTTTAATATATGTTTTGGTTTATTACTATCCTGTTATTCTAAGTCGTTCATTTTTTTATTCAATGTTAACCTATTTAGTTTTTGACTATTTTTCAATTATATTTTGGTCTGTAGCACTTTCATTGTTCAATTTGCTTCGTTTTTTTCATGATTATGGTATCTAATTTTTAAACAAATTTACTTTGACCCTTTTGCACTTTATATTTTGGTGCATAACGCTTCCACTAATCCATTTGCTTCAATTTCTTAATCATTAAGTGATGTAATTTGTTTACAAACTAATTTCGACGTTTTTTAATTATGTTTTGGTTTATAACTCTTGAATTAATCCAATTCCTCCATTTTCTTTCGTCTCAACGTATCTAATTTCAAACTAATTAATTTGAACTATTTTCACTTGTAGTTTGGCCTATAATTCGTTCATTACTCTATTTGCTTCATCTTCTTCAACATCCAGGTATCTAATTTTTGAACTATCTTAAAAGGACTGTTTTGCGTTTATATTTTTGTTCATAACACTTCCACGAATCTATTTATTTCCTTTTCTTAATCATTGAGGCTTCCAATTATTAAAAAATTAATTTGAAAGATTATCAATTTATCCCTTGGTCTATAACGCTTCAGTTCATCGACTTGCATTAGTTTCTCCCATATTAATGTTTCTAATTTTTAGACTGAATAGTTTGGACTATTTTCTTAATCATTGACGTATCTACGTAGTTAAAAAATTAATTAGGAAGTTCTTTAATTATGTTTTGGTTTATAACTCTTCCATGGACCTACTTGCTTCTTTTTCTAAATCTTTCCGGCTTCTAATTTTTGAACAATTAAATTTGAACGATTAAGATTTCGTATATTTGGTCTATAACTCTTTCATTAATATATTTGCTTCGTTTTCTTCAATATTAACGAGTCAAACTATATGACATATTAATTTAGAATATTTTTAATATATGTTTTGGTTTATTACTATCCTGTTATTCTAAGTCGTTCATTTTTTATTCAATGTTAACCTATTTAGTTTTTGACTATTTTTCAATTATATTTTGGTCTGTAACACTTTCATTGTTCAATTTGCTTCGTTTTTTTCATGATTATGGTATCTAATTTTTAAACAAATTTACTTTGACCCTTTTGCACTTTATATTTTGGTGCATAACGCTTCCACTAATCCATTTGCTTCATTTTCTTAATCATTAAGTGATGTAATTTGTTTACAAACTAATTTTGACATTTTTTAATTATGTTTTGGTTTATAACTCTTGAATTAAACCAATTCCTCCATTTCCTTCCGTCTCAACGTATCTAATTTCAAACTAATTAATTTGAACTATTTTGCACTTATAGTTTGGCCTATAATTCGTTCATTACTCTATTTGCTTCATCTTCTTCAACATCCAGGTATCTAATTTTTAACTATCTTATAAGGACTGTTTTGCGTTTATATTTTTGTTCATAACACTTCCACGAATCTATTTATTTCCTTTTCTTAATCATTGAGGCTTCCAATTATTAAAAAATTAATTTGAAAGATTATCAATTTATCCCTTGGTCTATAACGCTTCAGTTCATCGACTTGCATTATTTTCTCCCATATTAATGTTTCTAATTTTTAGACTGAATAGTTTGGACTATTTTCTTAATCATTGACGTATCTACGTAGTTAAAAAATTAATTAGGAAGTTCTTTAATTATGTTTTGGTTTATAACTCTTCCATCGACCTACTTGCTTCTTTTTCTAAATCTTTCCGGCTTCTAATTTTTGAACAATTAAATTTGAACGATTAAGATTTCTTATGTTTGGTCTATAACTCTTCATTAATATATTTGCTTCGTTTTCTTCAATATTAACGAGTCTAACTATATAACATATTAATTTAGAAGATTTTTAATATATGTTTTGGTTTATTACTATCCTGTTATTCTAAGTCGTTCATTTTTTATTCAATATTAACCTATTTAGTTTTTGACTATTTTTCAATTATATTTTGGTCTGTAACACTTTCATTGTTCAATTTGCTTCCTTTTTTTCATGATTATGGTATCTAATTTTTAAACAAATTTACTTTGACCCTTTTGCACTTTATATTTTGGTGCATAACGCTTCCACTAATCCATTTGCTTCAATTTCTTAATCATTAAGTGATGTAATTTGTTTACAAACTAATTTCGACGTTTTTTAATTATGTTTTGGTTTATAACTCTTGAATTAATCCAATTCCTCCATTTTCTTTCGTCTCAACGTATCTAATTTCAAACTAATTAATTTGAACTATTTTCACTTGTAGTTTGGCCTATAATTCGTTCATTACTCTATTTGCTTCATCTTCTTCAACATCCAGGTATCTAATTTTTAAACTATCTTATAGGGACTGTTTTGCGTTTATATTTTTGTTCATAAAACTTCCACGAATCTATTTATTTCCTTTTCTTAATCATTGAGGCTTCCAATTATTAAAAAATTAATTTGAAAGATTATCAATTTATCCCTTGGTCTATAACGCTTCAGTTCATCGACTTGCATTATTTTCTCCCATATTAATGTTTCTAATTTTTAGACTGAATAGTTTGGACTATTTTCTTAATCATTGACGTATCTACGTAGTTAAAAAATTAATTAGGAAGTTCTTTAATTATGTTTTGGTTTATAACTCTTCCATCGACCTACTTGCTTCTTTTTCTAAATCTTTCCGGCTTCTAATTTTTGAACAATTAAATTTGAACGATTAAGATTTCTTATATTTGGTCTATAACTCTTCATTAATATATTTGCTTTGTTTTCTTCAATATTAACGAGTCTAACTATATAACATATTAATTTAGAAGATTTTTAATATATGTTTTGGTTTATTACTATCCTGTTATTCTAAGTCGTTCATTTTTTATTCAATATTAACCTATTTAGTTTTTGACTATTTTTCAATTATATTTTGGTCTGTAACACTTTCATTGTTCAATTTGCTTCGTTTTTTTCATGATTATGGTATCTAATTTTTAAACAAATTTACTTTGACCCTTTTGCACTTTATATTTTGGTGCATAACGCTTCCACTAATCCATTTGCTTCAATTTCTTAATCATTAAGTGATGTAATTTGTTTACAAACTAATTTCGACGTTTTTTAATTATGTTTTGGTTTATAACTCTTGAATTAATCCAATTCCTCCATTTTCTTTCGTCTCAACGTATCTAATTTCAAACTAATTAATTTGAACTATTTTCACTTGTAGTTTGGCCTATAATTCGTTCATTACTCTATTTGCTTCATCTTCTTCAACATCCAGGTATCTAATTTTTAAACTATCTTATAAGGACTGTTTTGCGTTTATATTTTTGTTCATAACACTTCCACGAATCTATTTATTTCCTTTTCTTAATCATTGAGGCTTCCCATTGTTAAAAAATTAATTTGAAAGATTATCAATTTATCCCTTGGTCTATAACGCTTCAGTTCATCGACTTGCATTAGTTTCTCCCATATTAATGTTTCTAATTTTTAGACTGAATATTTTGGACTATTTTCTTAATCATTGACGTATCTACGTAGTTAAAAAAATTAATTAGGAAGTTCTTTAATTATGTTTTGGTTTATAACTCTTCCATCGACCTACTTGCTTCTTTTTCTAAATCTTTCCGGCTTCTAATTTTTGAACAATTAAATTTGAACGATTAAGATTTCTTATATTTGGTCTATAACTCTTTCATTAATATATTTGCTTCGTTTTCTTCAATATTAACGAGTCTAACTATATAACATATTAATTTAGAAGATTTTTAATATATGTTTTGGTTTATTACTATCCTGTTATTCTAAGTCGTTCATTTTTTATTCAATATTAACCTATTTAGTTTTTGACTATTTTTCAATTATATTTTGGTCTGTAACACTTTCATTGTTCAATTTGCTTCGTTTTTTTCATGATTATGGTATCTAATTTTTAAACAAATTTACTTTGACCCTTTTGGACTTTATATTTTGGTGCATAACGCTTCCACTAATCCATTTGCTTCAATTTCTTAATCATTAAGTGATGTAATTTTTTTACAAACTAATTTCGACGTTTTTTAATTATGTTTTGGTTTATAACTCTTGAATTAATCCAATTCCTCCATTTTCTTTCGTCTCAACGTATCTAATTTCAAACTAATTAATTTGAACTATTTTCACTTGTAGTTTGGCCTATAATTCGTTCATTACTCTATTTGCTTCATCTTCTTCAACATCCAGGTATCTAATTTTTAAACTATCTTATAAGGACTGTTTTGCGTTTATATTTTTGTTCATAACACTTCCACGAATCTATTTATTTCCTTTTCTTAATCATTGACGCTTCCCATTGTTAAAAAATTAATTTGAAAGATTATCAATTTATCCCTTGGTCTATAACGCTTCAGTTCATCGACTTGCATTAGTTTCTCCCATATTAATGTTTCTAATTTTTAGACTGAATAGTTTGGACTATTTTCTTAATCATTGACGTATCTACGTAGTTAAAAAATTAATTAGGAAGTTCTTTAATTATGTTTTGGTTTATAACTCTTCCATCGACCTACTTGCTTCTTTTTCTAAATCTTTCCGGCTTCTAATTTTTGAACAATTAAATTTGAACGATTAAGATTTCTTATATTTGGTCTATAACTCTTTCATTAATATGTTTGCTTCGTTTTCTTCAATATTAACGAGTCTAACTATATAACATATTAATTTAGAAGATTTTTAATATATGTTTTGGTTTATTACTATCCTGTTATTCTAAGTCGTTCATTTTTTATTCAATATTAACCTATTTAGTTTTTGACTATTTTTCAATTATATTTTGGTCTGTAAAACTTTCATTGTTCAATTTCCTTCGTTTTTTTCATGATTATGGTATCTAATTTTTAAACAAATTTACTTTGACGCTTTTGCACTTTATATTTTGGTGCATAACGCTTCCACTAATCCATTTGCTTCATTTTCTTAATCATTAAGTGATGTAATTTGTTTACAAACTAATTTCGACATTTTTTAATTATGTTTTGGTTTATAACTCTTCAATTAAACCAATTCCTCCATTTCCTTCCGTCTCAATGTATCTAATTTCAAACTAATTAATTTGAACTATTTTCACTTGTAGTTTGGCCTATAATTCGTTCATTACTCTATTTGCTTCATCTTCTTCAACATCCAGGTATCTAATTTTTAAACTATCTTATAGGGACTGTTTTGCGTTTATATTTTTGTTCATAACACTTCCACGAATCTATTTATTTCCTTTACTTAATCATTGAGGCTTCCAATTATTAAAAAATTAATTTGAAAGATTATCAATTTATCCCTTGGTCTATAACGCTTCAGTTCATCGACTTGCATTAGTTTCTCCCATATTAATGTTTCTAATTTTTAGACTGAATAGTTTGGACTATTTTCTTAATCATTGACGTATCTACGTAGTTAAAAAATTAATTAGGAAGTTCTTTAATTATGTTTTGGTTTATAACTCTTCCATCGACCTACTTGCTTCTTTTTCTAAATCTTTCCGGCTTCTAATTTTTGAACAATTAAATTTGAACGATTAAGATTTCTTATATTTGGTCTATAACTCTTTCATTAATATGTTTGCTTCGTTTTCTTCAATATTAACGAGTCTAACTATATAACATATTAATTTAGAAGATTTTTAATATATGTTTTGGTTTATTACTATCGTGTTATTCTAAGTCGTTCATTTTTTATTCAATATTAACCTATTTAGTTTTTGACTATTTTTCAATTATATTTTGGTCTGTAAAACTTTCATTGTTCAATTTCCTTCGTTTTTTTCATGATTATGGTATCTAATTTTTAAACAAATTTACTTTGACGCTTTTGCACTTTATATTTTGGTGCATAACGCTTCCACTAATCCATTTGCTTTATTTTCTTAATCATTAAGTGATGTAATTTGTTTACAAACTAATTTCGACATTTTTTAATTATGTTTTGGTTTATAACTCTTGAATTAAACCAATTCCTCCATTTCCTTCCGTCTCAATGTATCTAATTTCAAACTAATTAATTTGAACTATTTTTCACTTGTAGTTTGGCCTATAATTCGTTCATTATTCTATTTGCTTCATCTTCTTCAACATCCAGGTATCTAATTTTTAAACTATCTTATAAGGACTGTTTTGAGTTTATATTTTTGTTCATAACACTTCCACGAATCTATTTATTTCCTTTTCTTAATCATTTAGGCTTCCAATTATTAAAAAATTAATTTGAAAGATTTTCAATTTATCCCTTGGTCTATAACGCTTCAGTTCATCTACGTGCATTAGTTTCTTCCATATTAAGGTTTCTAATTTTTAGACTGAATAATTTGGACTATTTTCTTAATCATTGATGTATCTACGTAGTTAAAAAATTAATTAGGGTGTTCATTAATTATGTTTTGGTTTATAACTCTTCCGTCGATCTAGTTGCTTCTTTTTCTAAATCTTTCCGGCTTCTAATTTTTGAACAATTAAATTTGAACGATTAAGATTTTTATATTTGGTCTATAACTCTTTCATTATTATATTTGCTTCGTTTTCTTCAATATTAACGAGTCTAACTATTTAACATATTAATTTAGAAGATTTTTAATATATGTTTTGGTTTATAACTATCCTGTTATTCTAAGTCGTTCATTTTTTATTCAGTATTAACCTATTTAGTTTTTGACTATTTTTAATTATATTTTGGTCTGTAACACTTTCATTGTTCAATTTGCTTCGTTTTTTTCATGATTATGGTATCTAATTTTTAAACAAATTTACTTTGACCCTTTTGCACTTTATATTTTGGTGCATAACGCTTCCACTAATCCATTTGCTTTATTTTCTTAATCATTAAGTGATGTAATTTGTTTACAAACTAATTTCGACATTTTTTAATTATGTTTTGGTTTATAACTCTTGAATTAAACCAATTCCTCCATTTCCTTCCGTCTCAATGTATCTAATTTCAAACTAATTAATTTGAACTATTTTTCACTTGTAGTTTGGCCTATAATTCGTTCATTATTCTATTTGCTTCATCTTCTTCAACATCCAGGTATCTAATTTTTAAACTATCTTATAAGGACTGTTTTGAGTTTATATTTTTGTTCATAACACTTCCACGAATCTATTTATTTCCTTTTCTTAATCATTTAGGCTTCCAATTATTAAAAAATTAATTTGAAAGATTTTCAATTTATCCCTTGGTCTATAACGCTTCAGTTCATCTACGTGCATTAGTTTCTTCCATATTAAGGTTTCTAATTTTTAGACTGAATAATTTGGACTATTTTCTTAATCATTGATGTATCTACGTAGTTAAAAAATTAATTAGGGTGTTCATTAATTATGTTTTGGTTTATAACTCTTCCGTCGATCTAGTTGCTTCTTTTTCTAAATCTTTCCGGCTTCTAATTTTTGAACAATTAAATTTGAACGATTAAGATTTTTATATTTGGTCTATAACTCTTTCATTATTATATTTGCTTCGTTTTCTTCAATATTAACGAGTCTAACTATTTAACATATTAATTTAGAAGATTTTTAATATATGTTTTGGTTTATAACTATCCTGTTATTCTAAGTCGTTCATTTTTTATTCAGTATTAACCTATTTAGTTTTTGACTATTTTTAATTATATTTTGGTCTGTAACACTTTCATTGTTCAATTTGCTTCGTTTTTTTCATGATTATGGTATCTAATTTTTAAACAAATTTACTTTGACCCTTTTGCACTTTATATTTTGGTGCATAACGCTTCCACTAATCCATTTGCTTCATTTTCTTAATCATTAAGTGATGTAATTTGTTTACAAACTAATTTCGACGTTTTTTAATTATGTTTTGGTTTATAACTCTTGAATTAATCCAATTCCTCCATTTCCTTCCGTCTCAACATATCTAATTTCAAACTAATTAATTTGAACTATTTTCACTTGTAGTTTGGCCTATAATTCGTTCATTCTCTATTTGCTTCATCTTCTTCAACATCCAGGTATCTAATTTCTAAACTATCTTATAGGGACTGTTTTGCGTTTATATTTTTGTTCATAACACTTCCACGAATCTATTTATTTCCTTTTCTTAATCATTGAGGCTTCCAATTATTAAAAAATTAATTTGAAAGATTATCAATTTATCCCTTGGTCTATAACGCTTCAGTTCATCGACTTGCACTAGTTTCTCCCATATTAATGTTTCTAATTTTTAGACTGAATAGTTTGGACTATTTTCTTAATCATTGACGTATCTACGTAGTTAAAAAATTAATTAGGAAGTTCTTTAATTATGTTTTGGTTTATAACTCTTCCATCGACCTACTTGCTTCTTTTTCTAAATCTTTCCGGCTTCTAATTTTTGAACAATTAAATTTGAACGATTAAGATTTTTATATTTGGTCTATAACTCTTTCATTATTATATTTGCTTCGTTTTCTTCAATATTAACGAGTCTAACTATTTAACATATTAATTTAGAAGATTTTTAATATATGTTTTGGTTTATAACTATCCTGTTATTCTAAGTCGTTCATTTTTTATTCAGTATTAACCTATTTAGTTTTTGACTATTTTTAATTATATTTTGGTCTGTAACACTTTCATTGTTCAATTTGCTTCATTTTTTTCATGATTATGGTATCTAATTTTTAAACAAATTTACTTTGACCCTTTTGCACTTTATATTTTGGTGCATAACGCTTCCACTAATCCATTTGCTTCATTTTCTTAATCATTAAGTGATGTAATTTGTTTACAAACTAATTTCGACGTTTTTTAATTATGTTTTGGTTTATAACTCTTGAATTAATCCAATTCCTCCATTTCCTTCCGTCTCAACATATCTAATTTCAAACTAATTAATTTGAACTATTTTCACTTGTAGTTTGGCCTATAATTCGTTCATTACTCTATTTGCTTCATCTTCTTCAACATCCAGGTATCTAATTTCTAAACTATCTTATAGGGACTGTTTTGCGTTTATATTTTTGTTCATAACACTTCCACGAATCTATTTATTTCCTTTTCTTAATCATTGAGGCTTCCAATTATTAAAAAATTAATTTGAAAGATTATCAATTTATCCCTTGGTCTATAACGCTTCAGTTCATCGACTTGCATTAGTTTCTCCCATATTAATGTTTCTAATTTTTAGACTGAATAGTTTGGACTATTTTCTTAATCATTGACGTATCTACGTAGTTAAAAAATTAATTAGGAAGTTCTTTAATTATGTTTTGGTTTATAACTCTTCCATCGACCTACTTGCTTCTTTTTCTAAATCTTTCCGGCTTCTAATTTTTGAACAATTAAATTTGAACGATTAAGATTTTTATATTTGGTCTATAACTCTTTCATTATTATATTTGCTTCGTTTTCTTCAATATTAACGAGTCTAACTATTTAACATATTAATTTAGAAGATTTTTAATATATGTTTTGGTTTATAACTATCCTGTTATTCTAAGTCGTTCATTTTTTATTCAGTATTAACCTATTTAGTTTTTGACTATTTTTAATTATATTTTGGTCTGTAACACTTTCATTGTTCAATTTGCTTCGTTTTTTTCATGATTATGGTATCTAATTTTTAAACAAATTTACTTTGACCCTTTTGCACTTTATATTTTGGTGCATAACGCTTCCACTAATCCATTTGCTTCATTTTCTTAATCATTAAGTGATGTAATTTGTTTACAAACTAATTTCGACGTTTTTTAATTATGTTTTGGTTTATAACTCTTGAATTAATCCAATTCCTCCATTTTCTTTCGTCTCAACGTATCTAATTTCAAACTAATTAATTTGAACTATTTTCACTTGTAGTTAGGCCTATAATTCGTTCATTACTCTATTTGCTTCATCTTCTTCAACATCCAGGTATCTAATTTTTAAACTATCTTATAAGGACTGTTTTGCGTTTATATTTTTGTTCATAACACTTCCACGAATCTATTTATTTCCTTTTCTTAATCATTGACGCTTCCCATTGTTAAAAATTTAATTTGAAAGATTATCAATTTATCCCTTGGTCTATAACGCTTCAGTTCATCGACTTGCACTAGTTTCTCCCATATTAATGTTTCTAATTTTTAGACTGAATAGTTTAGACTATTTTCTTAATCATTGACGTATCTACGTAGTTAAAAAATTAATTAGGAAGTTCTTTAATTATGTTTTGGTTTATAACTCTTCCATCGACCTACTTGCTTCTTTTTCTAAATCTTTCCGGCTTCTAATTTTTGAACAATTAAATTTGAACGATTAAGATTTTTATATTTGGTCTATAACTCTTTCATTATTATATTTGCTTCGTTTTCTTCAATATTAACGAGTCTAACTATTTAACATATTAATTTAGAAGATTTTTAATATATGTTTTGGTTTATAACTATCCTGTTATTCTAAGTCGTTCATTTTTTATTCAGTATTAACCTATTTAGTTTTTGACTATTTTTAATTATATTTTGGTCTGTAACACTTTCATTGTTCAATTTGCTTCGTTTTTTTCATGATTATGGTATCTAATTTTTAAACAAATTTACTTTGACCCTTTTGCACTTTATATTTTGGTGCATAACGCTTCCACTAATCCATTTGCTTCATTTTCTTAATCATTAAGTGATGTAATTTGTTTACAAACTAATTTCGACGTTTTTTAATTATGTTTTGGTTTATAACTCTTGAATTAATCCAATTCCTCCATTTTCTTTCGTCTCAACGTATCTAATTTCAAACTAATTAATTTGAACTATTTTCACTTGTAGTTAGGCCTATAATTCGTTCATTACTCTATTTGCTTCATCTTCTTCAACATCCAGGTATCTAATTTTTAAACTATCTTATAAGGACTGTTTTGCGTTTATATTTTTGTTCATAACACTTCCACGAATCTATTTATTTCCTTTTCTTAATCATTGAGGCTTCCCATTGTTAAAAAATTAATTTGAAAGATTATCAATTTATCCCTTGGTCTATAACGCTTCAGTTCATCGACTCGCATTAGTTTCTCCCATATTAATGTTTCTAATTTTTAGACTGAATAGTTTGGACTATTTTCTTAATCATTGACGTATCTACGTAGTTAAAAAATTAATTAGGAAGTTCTTTAATTATGTTTTGGTTTATAACTCTTCCATCGACCTACTTGCTTCTTTTTCTAAATCTTTCCGGCTTCTAATTTTTGAACAATTAAATTTGAACGATTAAGATTTCTTATATTTGGTCTATAACTCTTTCATTAATATATTTGCTTCGTTTTCTTCAATATTAACGAGTCTAACTATATAACATATTAATTTAGAAGATTTTTAATATATGTTTTGGTTTATTACTATCCTGTTATTCTAAGTCGTTCATTTTTTATTCAATATTAACCTATTTAGTTTTTGACTATTTTTCAATTATATTTTGGTCTGTAAAACTTTCATTGTTCAATTTCCTTCGTTTTTTTCATGATTATGGTATCTAATTTTTAAACAAATTTACTTTGACGCTTTTGCACTTTATATTTTGGTGCATAACGCTTCCACTAATCCATTTGCTTCATTTTCTTAATCATTAAGTGATGTAATTTGTTTACAAACTAATTTCGACAATTTTTAATTATGTTTTGGTTTATAACTCTTGAATTAAACCAATTCCTCCATTTCCTTCCGTCTCAATGTATCTAATTTGCAAACTAATTAATTTGAACTATTTTTCACTTATAGTTTGACCTATAATTCGTTCATTACTCTATTTGCTTCATCTTCTTCAACATCCAGGTATCTAATTTTTAAACTATCTTATAAGGACTGTTTTGCGTTTATATTTTTGTTCATAACACTTCCACGAATCTATTTATTTCCTTTTCTTAATCATTGAGGCTTCCAATTATTAAAAAATTAATTTGAAAGATTTTCAATTTATCCCTTCGTCTATAGCACTTCAGTTCATCTACTTGCATTAGTTTCTTCCATATTAAGGTTTCTAATTTTTAGACTGAATAATTTGGACTATTTTCTTAATCATTGATTATCTACGTAGTTAAAAAATTAATTAGGGAGTTATTTAATTTTGTTTTGGTTTATAACTCTTCCATCGATCTACTTGCTTCTTTTTCTAAATCTTTCCGGCTTCTAATTTTTGAACAATTAAATTTGAACGATTAAGATTTCTTATATTTGGTCTATAACTCTTTCATTAATATATTTGCTTCGTTTTCTTCAATATTAACGAGTCTAACTATTTAACATATTAATTTAGAAGATTTTTAATATATGTTTTGGTTTATAACTATCCTGTTATTCTAAGTCGTTCATTTTTTATTCAGTATTAACCTATTTAGTTTTTGACTATTTTTAATTATATTTTGGTCTGTAACACTTTCATTGTTCAATTTGCTTCGTTTTTTTCATGATTATGGTATCTAATTTTTAAACAAATTTACTTTGACCCTTTTGCACTTTATATTTTGGTGCATAACGCTTCCACTAATCCATTTGCTTCATTTTCTTAATCATTAAGTGATGTAATTTGTTTACAAACTAATTCCGACGTTTTTTAATTATGTTTTGGTTTATAACTCTTGAATTAATCCAATTCCTCCATTTCCTTCCGTCTCAACATATCTAATTTGCAAACTAATTAATTTGAACTATTTTTCACTTATAGTTTGACCTATAATTCGTTCATTACTCTATTTGCTTCATCTTCTTCAACATCCAGGTATCTAATTTTTAAACTATCTTATAAGGACTGTTTTGCGTTTATATTTTTGTTCATAACACTTCCACGAATCTATTTATTTCCTTTTCTTAATCATTGAGGCTTCCAATTATTAAAAAATTAATTTGAAAGATTTTCAATTTATCCCTTCGTCTATAGCACTTCAGTTCATCTACTTGCATTAGTTTCTTCCATATTAAGGTTTCTAATTTTTAGACTGAATAATTTGGACTATTTTCTTAATCATTGATTATCTACGTAGTTAAAAAATTAATTAGGGAGTTATTTAATTTTGTTTTGGTTTATAACTCTTCCATCGATCTACTTGCTTCTTTTTCTAAATCTTTCCGGCTTCTAATTTTTGAACAATTAAATTTGAACGATTAAGATTTCTTATATTTGGTCTATAACTCTTTCATTAATATATTTGCTTCGTTTTCTTCAATATTAACGAGTCTAACTATTTAACATTTTAATTTAGAAGATTTTTAATATATGTTTTTGTTTATTACTATCATGTTATTCTAAGTCGTTCATTTTTTATTCAATATTAACCTATTTAGTTTTTGACTATTTTTCAATTATATTTTGGTCTATAACACTTTTATTGTTCAATTTGCTTCGTGTTTTTCATGATTATGGTATCTAATTTTTAAACAAATTTACTTTGACCCTTTTGCAATTTATATTTTGGTGCATAACGCTTCCACTAATCCATTTGCTTCATTTTCTTAATCATTAAGTGATGTAATTTGTTTACAAACTAATTCCGACGTTTTTTAATTATGTTTTGGTTTATAACTCTTGAATTAATCCAATTCCTCCATTTCCTTCCGTCTCAACATATCTAATTTGCAAACTAATTAATTTGAACTATTTTTCACTTATAGTTTGACCTATAATTCGTTCATTACTCTATTTGCTTCATCTTCTTCAACATCCAGGTATCTAATTTTTAAACTATCTTATAAGGACTGTTTTGCGTTTATATTTCTGTTCATAACACTTCCACGAATCTATTTATTTCCTTTTCTTAATCATTGAGGCTTCCAATTATTAAAAAATTAATTTGAAAGATTTTCAATTTATCCCTTCGTCTATAGCACTTCAGTTCATCTACTTGCATTAGTTTCTTCCATATTAAGGTTTCTAATTTTTAGACTGAATAATTTGGACTATTTTCTTAATCATTGATTATCTACGTAGTTAAAAAATTAATTAGGGAGTTATTTAATTTTGTTTTGGTTTATAACTCTTCCATCGATCTACTTGCTTCTTTTTCTAAATCTTTCCGGCTTCTAATTTTTGAACAATTAAATTTGAACGATTAAGATTTCTTATATTTGGTCTATAACTCTTTCATTAATATATTTGCTTCGTTTTCTTCAATATTAACGAGTCTAACTATTTAACATTTTAATTTAGAAGATTTTTAATATATGTTTTTGTTTATTACTATCATGTTATTCTAAGTCGTTCATTTTTTATTCAATATTAACCTATTTAGTTTTTGACTATTTTTCAATTATATTTTGGTCTATAACACTTTTATTGTTCAATTTGCTTCGTGTTTTTCATGATTATGGTATCTAATTTTTAAACAAATTTACTTTGACCCTTTTGCAATTTATATTTTGGTGCATAACGCTTCCACTAATCCGTTTGCTTCATTTTCTTAATCATTAAGTGATGTAATTTGTTTACAAACTAATTTCGACGTTTTTTAATTATGTTTTGATTTATAACTCTTGAATTAATCCAATTCCTCCATTTTCTTCCGTCTCAACGTATCTAATTTCAAACTATTTAATTTGAACTATTTTTCACTTGTATTTTGGCCTATAATTCGTTCATTACTCTATTTGCTTCATCTTCTTCAAGATCCAGGTATCTAATTTTTAAACTATCTTATAAGGACTGTTTTGCGTTTATATTTTTGTTCATAACACTTCCACGAATCTATTTATTTCCTTTTCTTAATCATTTAGGCTTCCAATTATTAAAAAATTAATTTGAAAGATTTTCAATTTATCCCTTGGTCTATAACGCTTCAGTTCATCTACTTGCATTAGTTTCTTCCATATTAAGGTTTCTAATTTTTAGACTGAATAATTTGGACTATTTTCTTAATCATTGATGTATCTACGTAGTTAAAAAATTAATTAGGGTGTTCTTTAATTATGTTTTGGTTAATAACTCTTCCATCGATCTAGTTGCTTCTTTTTCTAAATCTTTCCGGCTTCTAATTTTTGAACAATTAAATTTGAACGATTAAGATTTCTTATATTTGGTCTATAACTCTTTCATTATTATATTTGCTTCGTTTTCTTCAATATTAACGAGTCTAACTATTTAACATATTAATTTAGAAGATTTTTCATATATGTTTTGGTTTATTACTATCCTGTTATTCTAAGTCGTTCATTTTTTATTCAATATTAACCTATTTAGTTTTTGACTATTTTTCAATTATATTTTGGTCTGTAACACTTTCATTGTTCAATTTGCTTCGTTTTTTTCATGATTATGGTATCTAATTTTTAAACAAATTTACTTTGACCCTTTTGCACTTTATATTTTGGTGCATAACGGTTCCACTAATCCATTTGCTTCATTTTCTTAATCATTAAGTGATGTAATTTGTTTACAAACTAATTTCGACGTTTTCTAATTATGTTTTGGTTTATAACTCTTGAATTAATCCAATTCCTCCATTTTCTTCCGTCTCAACGTATCAAATTTCAAACTATTTAATTTGAACTATTTTTCACTTGTAGTCTGGCCTATAATTCGTTCATTACTCTATTTGCTTCATCTTCTTCAACATCCAGGTATCTAATTTTTAAACTATCTTATAAGGACTGTTTTCCGTTTATATTTTTGTTCATAACACTTCCACGAATCTATTTATTTCCTTTTCTTAATCATTTAGGCTTCCAATTATTAAAAAATTAATTTGAAAGATTTTCAATTTATCCCTTGGTCTATAACGCTTCAGGTCATCTACTTGCATTAGTTTCTCCCATATTAATGTTTCTAATTTTTAGACCGAATAGTTTGGACTATTTTCTTAATCATTGATGTATCTACGTAGTTAAAAAATTAATTAGGGTGTTCTTTAATTATGTTTTGGTTTATAACTCTTCTATCGATCTAGTTGCTTCTTTTTCTAAATCTTTCCGGCTTCTAATTTTTGAACAATTAAATTTGAACGATTAAGATTTCTTATATTTGGTCTATAACTCTTTCATTATTATATTTGCTTCGTTTTCTTCAATATTAACGAGTCTAACTATTTAACATATTAATTTAGAAGATTTTTAATATATGTTTTGGTTTATTACTATCCTGTTATTCTAAGTCGTTCATTTTTTATTCAATATTAACCTATTTAGTTTTTGACTATTTTTCAATTATATTTTGGTCTGTAACACTTTCATTGTTCAATTTGCTTCGTTTTTTTCATGATTATGGTATCTAATTTTTAAACAAATTTACTTTGACCCTTTTGCACTTTATATTTTGGTGCATAACGGTTCCACTAATCCATTTGCTTCATTTTCTTAATCATTAAGTGATGTAATTTGTTTACAACTAATTTCGACGTTTTCTAATTATGTTTTGGTTTATAACTCTTGAATTAATCCAATTCCTCCATTTTCTTCCGTCCCAACGTATCTAATTTGCAAACTAATTAATTTGAACTATTTTTCACTTATAGTTTGACCTATAATTCGTTCATTACTCTATTTGCTTCATCTTCTTCAACATCCAGGTATCTAATTTTTAAACTATTTTATAAGGACTGTTTTGCGTTTATATTTTTGTTCATAACACTTCCACGAATCTATTTATTTCCTTTTCTTAATCATTGAGGCTTCCAATTATTAAAAAAATAATTTGAAAGATTTTCAATTTATCCCTTGGTCTATAGCACTTCAGTTCATCTACTTGCATTAGTTTCTTCCATATTAAGGTTTCTAATTTTTAGACTGAATAATTTGGACTATTTTCTTAATCATTTATTATCTACGTAGTTAAAAAATTAATTAGGGAGTTATTTAATTTTGTTTTGGTTTATAACTCTTCCATCGATCTAGTTGCTTCTTTTTCTAAATCTTTCCGGCTTCTAATTTTTGAACAATTAAATTTGAACGATTAAGATTTCTTATATTTGGCCTATAACTCTTTCATTAATATATTTGCTTCGTTTTCTTCAATAGTAACGAGTCTAACTATTTAACATTTTAATTTAGAAGATTTTTAATATATGTTTTTGTTTATTACTATCATGTTATTCTAAGTCGTTCATTTTTTATTCAATATTAACCTATTTAGTTTTTGACTATTTTTCAATTATATTTTGGTCTATAAAACTTTTATTGTTCAATTTGCTTCGTGTTTTTCATGATTATGGTATCTAATTTTTAAACAAATTTACTTTGACCCTTTTGCAATTTATATTTTGGTGCATAACGCTTCCACTAATCCGTTTGCTTCATTTTCTTAATCATTAAGTGATGTAATTTGTTTACAAACTAATTTCGACGTTTTTTAATTATGTTTTGATTTATAACTCTTGAATTAATCCAATTCCTCCATTTTCTTCCGTCTCAACGTATCTAATTTCAAACTATTTAATTTGAACTATTTTTCACTTGTATTTTAGCCTATAATTCGTTCATTACTCTATTTGCTTCATCTTCTTCAACATCCAGGTATCTAATTTTTAAACTATCTTATAAGGACTGTTTTGCGTTTATATTTTTGTTCATAACACTTCCACGAATCTATTTATTTCCTTTTCTTAATCATTTAGGCTTCCAATTATTAAAAAATTAATTTGAAAGATTTTCAATTTATCCCTTGGTCTATAACGCTTCAGTTCATCTACTTGCATTAGTTTCTTCCATATTAAGGTTTCTAATTTTTAGACTGAATAATTTGGACTATTTTCTTAATCATTGATGTATCTACGTAGTTAAAAAATTAATTAGGGTGTTCTTTAATTATGTTTTGGTTTATAACTCTTCTATCGATCTAGTTGCTTCTTTTTCTAAATCTTTCCGGCTTCTAATTTTTGAACAATTAAATTTGAACGATTAAGATTTCTTATATTTGGTCTATAACTCTTTCATTATTATATTTGCTTCGTTTTCTTCAATATTAACGAGTCTAACTATTTAACATATTAATTTAGAAGATTTTTAATATATGTTTTGGTTTATTACTATCCTGTTATTCTAAGTCGTTCATTTTTTATTCAATATTAACCTATTTAGTTTTTGACTATTTTTCAATTATATTTTGGTCTGTAACACTTTCATTGTTCAATTTGCTTCGTTTTTTTCATGATTATGGTATCTAATTTTTAAACAAATTTACTTTGACCCTTTTGCACTTTATATTTTGGTGCATAACGGTTCCACTAATCCATTTGCTTCATTTTCTTAATCATTAAGTGATGTAATTTGTTTACAACTAATTTCGACGTTTTCTAATTATGTTTTGGTTTATAACTCTTGAATTAATCCAATTCCTCCATTTTCTTCCGTCCCAACGTATCTAATTTCAAACTATTTAATTTGAACTATTTTTCACTTGTAGTCTGGCCTATAATTCGTTCATTACTCTATTTGCTTCATCTTCTTCAACATCCAGGTATCTAATTTTTAAATTTTCTTATAAGGACTGTTTTGCGTTTATATTTTTGTTCATAACACTTCCACGAATCTATTTATTTCCTTTTCTTAATCATTTAGGCTTCCAATTATTAAAAAATTAATTTGAAAGATTTTCAATTTATCCCTTGGTCTAAACGCTTCAGTTCATCTACTTGCATTAGTTTCTTCCATATTAAGGTTTTTAATTTTTAGACTGAATAATTTGGACTATTTTCTTAATCATTGATGCATCTACGTAGTTAAAAAATTAATTAGGGTG
This sequence comes from Myrica gale, assembly GCA_963930655.1. Lineage (NCBI taxonomy): Eukaryota > Viridiplantae > Streptophyta > Magnoliopsida > Fagales > Myricaceae > Myrica > Myrica gale. The sequence goes on along the minus strand of OZ005598.1, from coordinate 19,920,889 downwards.
TTCTTTAATTATGTTTTGGTTTATAACTCTTCCATCGATCTAGTTGCTTCTTTTTCTAAATCTTTCCGGCTTCTAATTTTTGAACAATTAAATTTGAACGATTAAGATTTCTTATATTTGGTCTATAACTCTTTCATTATTATATTTGCTTCGTTTTCTTCAATATTAACGAGTCTAACTATTTAACATATTAATTTAGAAGATTTTTAATATATGTTTTGGTTTATAACTATCCTGTTATTCTAAGTCGTTCATTTTTTATTCAGTATTAACCTATTTAGTTTTTTACTATTTTTCAATTATATTTTGGTCTGTAAAACTTTCATTGTTCAATTTCCTTCGTTTTTTTCATGATTATGGTATCTAATTTTTAAACAAATTTACTTTGACGCTTTTGCACTTTATATTTTGGTGCATAACGCTTCCACTAATCCATTTGCTTCATTTTCTTAATCATTAAGTGATGTAATTTGTTTACAAACTAATTTCGACATTTTTTATTTATGTTTTGGTTTATAACTCTTGAATTAAACCAATTCCTCCATTTCCTTCCGTCTCAATGTATCTAATTTCAAACTAATTAATTTGAACTATTTTTCACTTGTAGTTTGGCCTATAATTCGTTCATTATTCTATTTGCTTCATCTTCTTCAACATCCAGGTATCTAATTTTTAAACTATCTTATAAGGACTGTTTTGCGTTTATATTTTTGTTCATAACACTTCCACGAATCTATTTATTTCCTTTTCTTAATCATTTAGGCTTCCAATTATTAAAAAATTAATTTGAAAGATTTTCAATTTATCCCTTGGTCTATAACGCTTCAGTTCATCTACGTGCATTAGTTTCTTCCATATTAAGGTTTCTAATTTTTAGACTGAATAATTTGGACTATTTTCTTAATCATTGATGTATCTACGTAGTTAAAAAATTAATTAGGGTGTTCTTTAATTATGTTTTGGTTTATAACTCTTCTATCGATCTAGTTGCTTCTTTTTCTAAATCTTTCCGGCTTCTAATTTTTGAACAATTAAATTTGAACGATTAAGATTTCTTATATTTGGTCTATAACTCTTTCATTATTATATTTGCTTCGTTTTCTTCAATATTAACGAGTCTAACTATTTAACATATTAATTTAGAAGATTTTTAATATATGTTTTGGTTTATTACTATCCTGTTATTCTAAGTCGTTCATTTTTTATTCAATATTAACCTATTTAGTTTTTGACTATTTTTCAATTATATTTTGGTCTGTAACACTTTCATTGTTCAATTTGCTTCGTTTTTTTCATGATTATGGTATCTAATTTTTAAACAAATTTACTTTGACCCTTTTGCACTTTATATTTTGGTGCATAACGGTTCCACTAATCCATTTGCTTCATTTTCTTAATCATTAAGTGATGTAATTTGTTTACAACTAATTTCGACGTTTTCTAATTATGTTTTGGTTTATAACTCTTGAATTAATCCAATTCCTCCATTTTCTTCCGTCCCAACGTATCTAATTTCAAACTATTTAATTTGAACTATTTTTCACTTGTAGTCTGGCCTATAATTCGTTCATTACTCTATTTGCTTCATCTTCTTCAACATCCAGGTATCTAATTTTTAAATTATCTTATAAGGACTGTTTTGCGTTTATATTTTTGTTCATAAAACTTCCACGAATCTATTTATTTCCTTTTCTTAATCATTTAGGCTTCCAATTATTAAAAAATTAATTTGAAAGATTTTCAATTTATCCCTTGGTCTAAACGCTTCAGTTCATCTACTTGCATTAGTTTCTTCCATATTAAGGTTTTTAATTTTTAGACTGAATAATTTGGACTATTTTCTTAATCATTGATGCATCTACGTAGTTAAAAAATTAATTAGGGTGTTCTTTAATTATGTTTTGGTTTATAACTCTTCCATCGATCTAGTTGCTTCTTTTTCTAAATCTTTCTGGCTTCTAATTTTTGAACAATTAAATTTGAACGATTAAGATTTCTTATATTTGGTCTATAACTCTTTCATTATTATATTTGCTTCGTTTTCTTCAATATTAACGAGTCTAACTATTTAACATATTAATTTAGAAGATTTTTAATATATGTTTTGGTTTATAACTATCCTGTTATTCTAAGTCGTTCATTTTTTATTCAGTATTAACCTATTTAGTTTTTTACTATTTTTCAATTATATTTTGGTCTGTAAAACTTTCATTGTTCAATTTCCTTCGTTTTTTTCATGATTATGGTATCTAATTTTTAAACAAATTTACTTTGACGCTTTTGCACTTTATATTTTGGTGCATAACGCTTCCACTAATCCATTTGCTTCATTTTCTTAATCATTAAGTGATGTAATTTGTTTACAAACTAATTTCGACATTTTTTATTTATGTTTTGGTTTATAACTCTTGAATTAAACCAATTCCTCCATTTCCTTCCGTCTCAATGTATCTAATTTCAAACTAATTAATTTGAACTATTTTTCACTTGTAGTTTGGCCTATAATTCGTTCATTATTCTATTTGCTTCATCTTCTTCAACATCCAGGTATCTAATTTTTAAACTATCTTATAAGGACTGTTTTGCGTTTATATTTTTGTTCATAACACTTCCACGAATCTATTTATTTCCTTTTCTTAATCATTTAGGCTTCCAATTATTAAAAAATTAATTTGAAAGATTTTCAATTTATCCCTTGGTCTATAACGCTTCAGTTCATCTACGTGCATTAGTTTCTTCCCTATTAAGGTTTTTAATTTTTAGACTGAATAATTTGGACTATTTTCTTAATCATTGATGTCTCTACGTAGTTAAAAAATTAATTAGGGTGTTCATTAATTATGTTTTGGTTTATAACTCTTCCGTCGATCTAGTTGCTTCTTTTTCTAAATCTTTCCGGCTTCTAATTTTTGAACAATTAAATTTGAACGATTAAGATTTTTATATTTGGTCTATAACTCTTTCATTATTATATTTGCTTCGTTTTCTTCAATATTAACGAGTCTAACTATTTAACATATTAATTTAGAAGATTTTTAATATATGTTTTGGTTTATAACTATCCTGTTATTCTAAGTCGTTCATTTTTTATTCAGTATTAACCTATTTAGTTTTTGACTATTTTTAATTATATTTTGGTCTGTAACACTTTCATTGTTCCATTTGCTTCGTTTTTTTCATGATTATGGTATCTAATTTTTAAACAAATTTACTTTGACCCTGTTGCACTTTATATTTTGGTGCATAACGCTTCCACTAATCCATTTGCTTCATTTTCTTAATCATTAAGTGATGTAATTTGTTTACAAACTAATTTCGACGTTTTTTAATTATGTTTTGGTTTATAACTCTTGAATTAATCCAATTCCTCCATTTCCTTCCGTCTCAACATATCTAATTTGCAAACTAATTAATTTGAACTATTTTTCACTTGTAGTTTGGCCTATAATTCGTTCATTACTCTATTTGCTTCATCTTCTTCAACATCCAGGTATCTAATTTTTAAACTATCTTATAAGGACTGTTTTGTGTTTATATTTTTGTTCATAACACTTCCACGAATCTATTTATTTCCTTTTCTTAATCATTTAGGCTTCCAATTATTAAAAAATTAATTTGAAAGATTATCAATTTATCCCTTGGTCTATAACGCTTCAGTTCATCGACTTGCTTTAGTTTCTCCCATATTAATGTTTCTAATTTTTAGACTGAATAGTTTGGACTATTTTCTTAATCATTGACGTATCTACGTAGTTAAAAAATTAATTAGGGTGTTCTTTAATTATGTTTTGGTTTATAACTCTTCCATCGATCTAGTTGCTTCTTTTTCTAAATATTTCCGGCTTCTAATTTTTGAACAATTAAATTTGAACGATTAAGATTTCTTATATTTGGTCTATAACTCTTTCATTATTATATTTGCTTCGTTTTCTTCAATATTAACGAGTCTAACTATTTAACATATTAATTTAGAACAATTTTAATATATGTTTTGGTTTATTACTATCCTGTTATTCTAAGTCGTTCATTTTTTATTCAATATTAACCTATTTAGTTTTTGACTATTTTTCAATTATATTTTGGTCTGTAACACTTTCATTGTTCAATTTGCTTCGTTTTTTTCATGATTATGGTATCTAATTTTTAAACAAATTTACTTTGACCCTTTTGCACTTTATATTTTGGTGCATAACGGTTCCACTAATCCATTTGCTTCATTTTCTTAATCATTAAGTGATGTAATTTGTTTACAAACTAATTTCGACGTTTTTTAATTATGTTTTGGTTTATAACTCTTGAATTAATCCAATTCCTCCATTTTCTTCCGTCTCAACGTATCTAATTTCAAACTAATTAATTTGAACTATTTTTCACTTGTAGTTTGGCCTATAATTCGTTCATTACTCTATTTGCTTCATCTTCTTCAACATCCAGGTATCTAATTTTTAAACTATCTTATAAGGACTGTTTTGCGTTTATATTTTTGTTCATAATACTTCCACGAATCTATTTATTTCCTTTTCTTAATCATTGAGGCTTTCAATTATTAAAAAATTAATTTCAAAGATTATCAATTTATCCCTTGGTCTATAACGCTTCAGTTCATCGACTTGCATTAGGTTCTCCCATATTAATGTTTCTAATTTTTAGACTGAATAGTTTGGACTATTTTCTTAATCATTGACGTATCTACGTAGTTAAAAAATTAATTAGGAAGTTCTTTAATTATGTTTTGGTTTATAACTCTTCCATCGACCTACTTGCTTCTTTTTCTAAATCTTTCCGTCTTCTAATTTTTGAACGATTAAGATTTCTTATATTTGGTCTATAACTCTTTCATTAATATATTTGCTTCGTTTTCTTCAATATTAACGAGTCAAACTATATAACATATTAATTTAGAAGATTTTTAATATATGTTTTGGTTTATTACTATCCTGTTATTCTAAGTCGTTCATTTTTTATTCAATATTAACCTATTTAGTTTTTGACTATTTTTCAATTATATTTTGGTCTATAACACTTTCATTGTTCAATTTGCTTCGTTTTTTTCATGATTATGGTATCTAATTTTTAAACAAATTTACTTTGACCCTTTTGCACTTTATATTTTGGTGCATAATGGTTCCACTAATCCATTTGCTTCATTTTCTTAATCATTAAGTGATGTAATTTGTTTACAAACTAATTTCGACGTTTTTTAATTATGTTTTGGTTTAGTACTCTTGAATTAATGTAATTCCTCCATTTTCTTCGGTCTGAATGTATCAAATTTCAAAATAATTATTTTGAACTATTTTTCACTTATATTTTGGCCTATAATTCGTTCATTACTCTATTTGCTTCATCTTCTTCAACATCCAGGTATCTAATTTTTAAACTATCTTACAAGGACTGTTTTGCGTTTATATTTTTGTTCATAACACTTCCACGAATCTATTTATTTCCTTTTCTTAATCATTGAGGCTTCCAATTATTAAAAAATTAATTTGAAAGATTTTCAATTTATCCCTTGGTCTATAACGCTTCAGTTCATCGACTTGCATTAGTTTCTCCCATATTAATGTTTCTAATTTTTACACTGAATAATTTGGACTATTTTCTTAATCATTGATGTATCTACGTAGTTAAAAAATTAATTAGGAAGTTCTTTAATTATGTTTTGGTTTATAACTCTTCCATCGACCTACTTGCTTCTTTTTCTAAATCTTTCCGGCTTCTAATTTTTGAACAATTAAATTTGAACGATTAAGATTTTTATATTTGGTCTATAACTCTTTCATTATTATATTTGCTTCGTTTTCTTCAATATTAACGAGTCTAACTATTTAACATATTAATTTAGAAGATTTTTAATATATGTTTTGGTTTATAACTATCCTGTTATTCTAAGTCGTTCATTTTTTATTCAGTATTAACCTATTTAGTTTTTGACTATTTTTAATTATATTTTGGTCTGTAACACTTTCATTGTTCAATTTGCTTCGTTTTTTTCATGATTATGGTATCTAATTTTTTAACAAATTTACTTTGACCCTTTTGCACTTTATATTTTGGTGCATAACGGTTCCACTAATCCATTTGCTTCATTTTCTTAATCATTAAGTGATGTAATTTGTTTACAAACTAATTTCGACGTTTTTTAATTATGTTTTGGTTTAGTACTCTTGAATTAATGTAATTCCTCCATTTTCTTCGGTCTGAATGTATCAAATTTCAAAATAATTATTTTGAACTATTTTTCACTTATATTTTGGCCAATAATTCGTTCATTACTCTATTTGCTTCATCTTCTTCAACATCCAGGTATCTAATTTTTAAACTATCTTATAAGGACTGTTTTGCGTTTATATTTTTGTTCATAACACTTCCACGAATCTATTTATTTCCTTTTCTTAATCATTTAGGCTTCCAATTATTAAAAAATTAATTTGAAAGATTTTCAATTTATCCCTTGGTCTATAACGATTCAGTTCATCTACTTGCATTAGTTTCTTCCATATGAAGGTTTCTAATTTTTAGACTGAATAATTTGGACTATTTTCTTAATCATTGATGTATCTACGTAGTTAAAAATTTAATTAGGGAGTTCTTTAATTTTGTTTTGGTTTATAACTCTTCCATCGATCTACTTGCTTCTTTTTCTAAATCTTTCCGGCTTCTAATTTTTGAACCATTAAATTTGAACGATTAAGATTTCTTATATTTGGTCTATAACTCTTTCATTAATATATTTGCTTCGTTTTCTTCAATATTAACGAGTCTAACTATTTAACATTTTAATTTAGAAGATTTTTAATATATGTTTTTGTTTATTACTATCCTGTTATTCTAAGCCGTTCATTTTTTATTAAATATTAACCTATTTAGTTTTTGACTATTTTTCAATTATATTTTGGTCTATGACACTTTTATTGTTCAATTTGCTTCGTTTTTTTCATGATTATGGTATCTAATTTTTAAACAAATTTACTTTGACGCTTTTGCAATTTATATTTTGGTGCATAACGCTTCCACTAATCCGTTTGCGTCATTTTCTTAATCATTAAGTGATGTAATTTGTTTACAAACTAATTTCGACGTTTTTTAATTATGTTTTGGTTTATAACTCTTGAATTAATCCAAGTCCTCCATTTTCTTCCGTCTCAACGTATCTAATTTCAAACTAATTAATTTGAACTATTTTTCACTTATAGTTTGGCCAATAATTCGTTCATTACTCTATTTGCTTCATCTTCTTCAACATCCAGGTATCTAATTTTTAAAATATATTATAAGGACTGTTTTGCGTTTATATTTTTTTTCATAACACTTCCACGAATCTATTTATTTCCTTTTCTTAATCATTTAGGCTTCCAATTATTAAAAAATTAATTTGAAAGATTTTCAATTTATCCCCTGGTCTATAACGATTCAGTTCATCTACTTGCATTAGTTTCTTCCATATGAAGGTTTCTAATTTTTAGACTGAATAATTTGGACTATTTTCTTAATCATTGATGTATCTACGTAGTTAAAAATTTAATTAGGGAGTTCTTTAATTTTGTTTTGGTTTATAACTCTTCCATCGATCTACTTGCTTCTTTTTCTAAATCTTTCCGGCTTCTAATTTTTGAACCATTAAATTTGAACGATTAAGATTTCTTATATTTGGTCTATAACTCTTTCATTAATATATTTGCTTCGTTTTCTTCAATATTAACGAGTCTAACTATTTAACATTTTAATTTAGAAGATTTTTAATATATGTTTTTGTTTATTACTATCCTGTTATTCTAAGCCGTTCATTTTTTATTAAATATTAACCTATTTAGTTTTTGACTATTTTTCAATTATATTTTGGTCTCTAACACTTTTATTGTTCAATTTGCTTCGTTTTTTTCATGATTATGGTATCTAATTTTTAAACAAATTTACTTTGACGCTTTTGCAATTTATATTTTGGTGCATAACGCTTCCACTAATCCGTTTGCGTCATTTTCTTAATCATTAAGTGATGTAATTTGTTTACAAACTAATTTCGACGTTTTTTAATTATGTTTTGGTTTATAACTCTTGAATTAATCCAATTCCTCCATTTCTTCCGTCTCAACGTATCTAATTTCAAACTAATTAATTTGAACTATTTTTCACTTATAGTTTGGCCTATAATTCGTTCACTACTCTATTTGCTTCATCTTCTTCGACATCCATGTATCTAATTTTTAAACTATCTTATAAGGACTGTTTTGCGTTTATATTTTTTTTCATAACACTTCCACGAATCTATTTATTTCCTTTTCTTAATCATTCAGGCTTCCAATTATTAAAAAAATAATTTGAAAGATTATCAATTTATCCCTTGGTCTATAACGCTTCAGTTCATCGACTTGCATTAGTTTCTCCCATATTAATGTTTCTAATTTTTAGACTGAATAGTTTGGACTATTTGCTTAATCATTGACGTATCTACGTAGTTAAAAAATTAATTAGGAAGTTCTTTAATTATGTTTTGGTTTATAACTCTTCCATCGACCAACTTGCTTCTTTTTCTAAATCTTTCCGGCTTCTAATTTTTGAACAATTAAATTTGAACGATTAAGATTTCTTATATTTGGTCTATAACTCTTTCATTAATATATTTGCTTCGTTTTCTTCAATATTAAGGAGTCAAACTATTTAACATATTAATTTAGAATATTTTTAATATATGTTTTGGTTTATAACTATCCTGTTATTCTAAGCCGTTCATTTTTTATTCAGTATTAACCTATTTAGTTTTTTATTATTTTTCAATTATATTTTGGTCTATAACACTTTCATTGTTCAAATTGCTTCGTTTTTTTCAAGATTATGGTATCTAATTTTTAAACAAATTTACTTTGACCCTTTTGCAATTTATATTTTGGTGCATAACGCTTCCACTAATCCGTTTGCGTCATTTTCTTAATCATTAAGTGATGTAATTTGTTTACAAACTAATTTCGACGTTTTTTAATTATGTTTTGGTTTATAACTCTTGAATTAATCCAATTCCTCCATTTCTTCCGTCTCAACGTATCTAATTTCAAACTAATTAATTTGAACTATTTTTCACTTATAGTTTGGCCTATAATTCGTTCATTACTCTATTTGCTTCATCTTCTTCAACATCCATGTATCTAATTTTTAAACTATCTTATAAGGACTGTTTTGCGTTTATATTTTTTTTCATAACACTTCCACGAATCTATTTATTTCCTTTTCTTAATCATTCAGGCTTCCAATTATTAAAAAAATAATTTGAAAGATTATCAATTTATCCCTTGGTCTATAACGCTTCAGTTCATCGACTTGCATTAGTTTCTCCCATATTAATGTTTCTAATTTTTAGACTGAATAGTTTGGACTATTTGCTTAATCATTGACGTATCTACGTAGTTAAAAAATTAATTAGGAAGTTCTTTAATTATGTTTTGGTTTATAACTCTTCCATCGACCTACTTGCTTCTTTTTCTAAATCTTTCCGGCTTCTAATTTTTGAACAATTAAATTTGAACGATTAAGATTTGTTATATTTGGTCTATAACTCTTTCATTAATATATTTGCTTCGTTTTCTTCAATATTAACGAGTCAAACTATTTAACATATTAATTTAGAAGATTTTTATTATATGTTTTGGTTTATAACTATCCTGTTATTCTAAGCCGTTCATTTTTTATTCAGTATTAACCTATTTAGTTTTTTATTATTTTTCAATTATATTTTGGTCTATAACACTTTCATTGTTCAAATTGTTTCGTTTTTTTCAAGATTATGGTATCTAATTTTTAAACAAATTTACTTTGACCCTTTTGCACTTTATATTTTGGTGCATAACGCTTCCACTAATCCATTTGCTTCATTTTCTTAATCATTAAGTGATGTAATTTGTTTACAAACTAATTTCGACGTTTTTTAATTATGTTTTGGTTTATAACTCTTGAATTAATCCAATTCCTCCATTTTCTTCCGTCTCAATGTATCTAATTTCAAACTAATTAATTTTAGCTATTTTTCACTTATATTTTGGCCTATAATTCGTTCATTACTCTATTTGCTTCATCTTCTTCAACATCCAGGTATCTAATTTTTAAACTATCTTATAAGGACTGTTTTGCGTTTATATTTTTGTTCATAACACTTCCACGAATCTATTTATTTCCTTTTCTTAATCATTGAGGCTTCCAATTATTAAAAAATTAATTTGAAAGATTTTCAATTTATCCCTTGGTCTATAACGCTTCAGTTCATCTACTTGCATTAGTTTCTTCCATATGAAGGTTTCTAATTTTTATACTGAATAATTTGGACTATTTTCTTAACAATTGATGTATCTACGTAGTTAAAAATTTAATTAGGGTGTTCTTTAATTATGTTTTGGTTTATAACTCTTCCATCGATCTAGTTGCTTCTTTTTCTAAATCTTTCCGGCTTCTAATTTTTGAACAATTAAATTTGAACGATTAATATTTCTTATATTTGGTCTATAACTCTTTCATTATTATATTTGCTTCGTTTTCTTCAATATTAACGAGTCTAACTATTTAACATATTAATTTAGAAGATTTTTAATATATGTTTTGGTTTATAACTATCCTGTTATTCTAAGTCGTTCATTTTTTATTATTTTTCAACTATATTTTGGTCTATAACACTTTCATTGTTCAAATTGCTTCGTTTTTTTCAAGATTATGGTATCTAATTTTTAAACAAATTTACTTTGACCCTTTTGCACTTTATATTTTGGTGCATAACGCTTGCACTAATCCATTTGCTTCATTTTCTTAATCATTAAGTGATGTAATTTGTTTACAAACTAATTTCGACGTTTTTTAATTATGTTTTGGTTTATAACTCTTGAATTAATCCAAGTCCTCCAGTTTCTTCCGTCTCAACGTATCTAATTTCAAACTAATTAATTTGAACTATTTTTCACTTATAGTTTGGCCAATAATTCGTTCATTACTCTATTTGCTTCATCTTCTTCAACATCCAGGTATCTAATTTTTAAACTATATTATAAGGACTGTTTTGCGTTTATATTTTTTTCATAACACTTCCACGAATCTATTTATTTCCTTTTCTTAATCATTGAGGCTTCCAATTATTAAAAAATTAATTTGAAAGATTTTCAATTTATCCCTTGGTCTATAACGATTCAGTTCATCTACTTGCATTAGTTTCTTCCATATGAAGGTTTCTAATTTTTAGACTGAATAATTTGGACTATTTTCTTAATCATTGATGTATCTACGTAGTTAAAAATTTAATTAGGGAGTTCTTTAATTTTGTTTTGGTTTATAACTCTTCCATCGATCTACTTGCTTCTTTTTCTAAATCTTTCCGGCTTCTAATTTTTGAACCATTAAATTTGAACGATTAAGATTTCTTATATTTGGTCTATAACTCTTTCATTAATATATTTGCTTCGTTTTCTTCAATATTAACGAGTCTAACTATTTAACATTTTAATTTAGAAGATTTTTAATATATGTTTTTGTTTATTACTATCCTGTTATTCTAAGTCGTTCATTTTTTATTAAATATTAACCTATTTAGTTTTTGACTATTTTTCAATTATATTTTGGTCTATAACACTTTTATTGTTCAATTTGCTTCGTTTTTTTCATGATTATGGTATCTAATTTTTAAACAAATTTACTTTGACCCTTTTGCAATTTATATTTTGGTGCATAGCGCTTCCACTAATCCGTTTGCGTCATTTTCTTAATCATTAAGTGATGTAATTTGTTTACAAACTAATTTCGACTTTTTTTAATTATGTTTTGGTTTATAACTCTTGAATTAATCCAATTCCTCCATTTCTTCCGTCTCAACGTATCTAATTTCAAACTAATTAATTTGAACTATTTTTCACTTATAGTTTGGCCTATAATTCGTTCATTACTCTATTTGCTTCATCTTCTTCAACATCCATGTATCTAATTTTTAAACTATCTTATAAGGACTGTTTTGCGTTTATATTTTTGTTCATAACACTTCCACGAATCTATTTATTTCCTTTTCTTAATCATTCAGGCTTCCAATTATTAAAAAAATAATTTGAAAGATTATCAATTTATCCCTTGGTCTATAACGCTTCAGTTCATCGACTTGCATTAGTTTCTCCCATATTAATGTTTCTAATTTTTAGACTGAATAGTTTGGACTATTTTCTTAATCATTGACGTATCTACGTAGTTAAAAAATTAATTAGGAAGTTCTTTAATTATGTTTTGGTTTATAACTCTTCCATCGACCAACTTGCTTCTTTTTCTAAATCTTTCCGGCTTCTAATTTTTGAACAATTAAATTTGAACGATTAAGATTCCTTATATTTGGTCTATAACTCTTTCATTAATATATTTGCTTCGTTTTCTTCAATATTAAGGAGTCAAACTATTTAACATATTAATTTAGAAGATTTTTAATATATGTTTTGGTTTATAACTATCCTGTTATTCTAAGCCGTTTATTTTTTATTCAGTATTAACCTATTTAGTTTTTTATTATTTTTCAATTATATTTTGGTCTATAACACTTTCATTGTTCAAATTGCTTCGTTTTTTTCAAGATTATGGTATCTAATTTTTAAACAAATTTACTTTGACCCTTTTGCACTTTATATTTTGGTGCATAACGCTTCCACTAATCCATTTGCTTCATTTTCTTAATCATTAAGTGATGTAATTTGTTTACAAACTAATTTCGACGTTTTTTAATTATGTTTTGGTTTATAACTCTTGAATTAATCCAAGTCCTCCATTTTCTTCCGTATCAACGTATCTAATTTCAAACTAATTAATTTGAACTATTTTTCACTTATAGTTTGGCCAATAATTCGTTCATTACTCTATTTGCTTCATCTTCTTCAACATCCAAGTATCTAATTTTTAAACTATATTATAAGGACTGTTTTGCGTTTATATTTTTTTTCATAACACTTCCACGAATCTATTTATTTCCTTTTCTTAATCATTGAGGCTTCCAATTATTAAAAAATTAATTTGAAAGATTTTCAATTTATCCCTTGGTCTATAACGCTTCAGTTCATCTACTTGCATTAGTTTCTTCCATATGAAGGTTTCTAATTTTTATACTGAATAATTTGGACTATTTTCTTAATAATTGATGTATCTACGTAGTTAAAAATTTAATTAGGGTGTTCTTTAATTATGTTTTGGTTTATAACTCTTCCATCGATCTAGTTGCTTCTTTTTCTAAATCTTTCCGGCTTCTAATTTTTGAACAATTAAATTTGAACGATTAATATTTCTTATATTTGGTCTTTAACTCTTTCATTATTATATTTGCTTCGTTTTCTTCAATATTAACGAGTCTAACTATTTAACATTTTAATTTAGAAGATTTTTAATATATGTTTTTGTTTATTACTATCCTGTTATTCTAAGTCGTTCATTTTTTATTAAATATTAACCTATTTAGTTTTTGACTATTTTTCAATTATATTTTGGTCTATAACACTTTTATTGTTCAATTTGCTTCGTTTTTTTCATGATTATGGTATCTAATTTTTAAACAAATTTACTTTGACCCTTTTGCAATTTATATTTTGGTGCATAACGCTTCCACTAATCCGTTTGCGTCATTTTCTTAATCATTAAGTGATGTAATTTGTTTACAAACTAATTTCGACGTTTTTTAATTATGTTTTGGTTTATAACTCTTGAATTAATCCAATTCCTCCATTTCTTCCGTCTCAACGTATCTAATTTCAAACTAATTAATTTGAACTATTTTTCACTTATAGTTTGGCCTATAATTCGTTCATTACTCTATTTGCTTCATCTTCTTCAACATCCATGTATCTAATTTTTAAACTATCTTATAAGGACTGTTTTGCGTTTATATTTTTGTTCATAACACTTCCACGAATCTATTTATTTCCTTTTCTTAATCATTCAGGCTTCCAATTATTAAAAAAATAATTTGAAAGATTATCAATTTATCCCTTGGTCTATAACGCTTCAGTTCATCGACTTGCATTAGTTTCTCCCATATTAATGTTTCTAATTTTTAGACTGAATAGTTTGGACTATTTTCTTAATCATTGACGTATCTACGTAGTTAAAAAATTAATTAGGAAGTTCTTTAATTATGTTTTGGTTTATAACTCTTCCATCGACCAACTTGCTTCTTTTTCTAAATCTTTCCGGCTTCTAATTTTTGAACAATTAAATTTGAACGATTAAGATTCCTTATATTTGGTCTATAACTCTTTCATTAATATATTTGCTTCGTTTTCTTCAATATTAAGGAGTCAAACTATTTAACATATTAATTTAGAAGATTTTTAATATATGTTTTGGTTTATAACTATCCTGTTATTCTAAGCCGTTTATTTTTTATTCAGTATTAACCTATTTAGTTTTTTATTATTTTTCAATTATATTTTGGTCTATAACACTTTCATTGTTCTAATTGCTTCGTTTTTTTCAAGATTATGGTATCTAATTTTTAAACAAATTTACTTTGACCCTTTTGCACTTTATATTTTGGTGCATAACGCTTCCACTAATCCATTTGCTTCATTTTCTTAATCATTAAGTGATGTAATTTGTTTACAAACTAATTTCGACGTTTTTTAATTATGTTTTGGTTTATAACTCTTGAATTAATCCAAGTCCTCCATTTTCTTCCGTATCAAGGTATCTAATTTCAAACTAATTAATTTGAACTATTTTTCACTTATAGTTTGGCCAATAATTCGTTCATTACTCTATTTGCTTCATCTTCTTCAACATCCAAGTATCTAATTTTTAAACTATATTATAAGGACTGTTTTGCGTTTATATTTTTTTTCATAACACTTCCACGAATCTATTTATTTCCTTTTCTTAATCATTGAGGCTTCCAATTATTAAAAAATTAATTTGAAAGATTTTCAATTTATCCCTTGGTCTATAACGCTTCAGTTCATCTACTTGCATTAGTTTCTTCCATATGAAGGTTTCTAATTTTTATACTGAATAATTTGGACTATTTTCTTAATAATTGATGTATCTACGTAGTTAAAAATTTAATTAGGGTGTTCTTTAATTATGTTTTGGTTTATAACTCTTCCATCGATCTAGTTGCTTCTTTTTCTAAATCTTTCCGGCTTCTAATTTTTGAACAATTAAATTTGAACGATTAATATTTCTTATATTTGGTCTATAACTCTTTCATTATTATATTTGCTTCGTTTTCTTCAATATTAACGAGTCTAACTATTTAACATTTTAATTTAGAAGATTTTTAATATATGTTTTTGTTTATTACTATCCTGTTATTCTAAGTCGTTCATTTTTTATTAAATATTAACCTATTTAGTTTTTGACTATTTTTCAATTATATTTTGGTCTATAACACTTTTATTGTTCAATTTGCTTCGTTTTTTTCATGATTATGGTATCTAATTTTTAAACAAATTTACTTTGACCCTTTTGCAATTTATATTTTGGTGCATAACGCTTCCACTAATCCGTTTGCGTCATTTTCTTAATCATTAAGTGATGTAATTTGTTTACAAACTAATTTCGACGTTTTTTAATTATGTTTTGGTTTATAACTCTTGAATTAATCCAATTCCTCCATTTCTTCCGTCTCAACGTATCTAATTTCAAACTAATTAATTTGAACTATTTTTCACTTATAGTTTGGCCTATAATTCGTTCATTACTCTATTTGCTTCATCTTCTTCAACATCCATGTATCTAATTTTTAAACTATCTTATAAGGACTGTTTTGCGTTTATATTTTTGTTCATAACACTTCCACGAATCTATTTATTTCCTTTTCTTAATCATTCAGGCTTCCAATTATTAAAAAAATAATTTGAAAGATTATCAATTTATCCCTTGGTCTATAACGCTTCAGTTCATCGACTTGCATTAGTTTCTCCCATATTAATGTTTCTAATTTTTAGACTGAATAGTTTGGACTATTTTCTTAATCATTGACGTATCTACGTAGTTAAAAAATTAATTAGGAAGTTCTTTAATTATGTTTTGGTTTATAACTCTTCCATCGACCAACTTGCTTCTTTTTCTAAATCTTTCCGGCTTCTAATTTTTGAACAATTAAATTTGAACGATTAAGATTCCTTATATTTGGTCTATAACTCTTTCATTAATATATTTGCTTCGTTTTCTTCAATATTAAGGAGTCAAACTATTTAACATATAAATTTAGAAGATTTTTAATATATGTTTTGGTTTATAACTATCCTGTTATTCTAAGCCGTTTATTTTTTATTCAGTATTAACCTATTTAGTTTTTTATTATTTTTCAATTATATTTTGGTCTATAACACTTTCATTGTTCAAATTGCTTCGTTTTTTTCAAGATTATGGTATCTAATTTTTAAACAAATTTACTTTGACCCTTTTGCACTTTATATTTTGGTGCATAACGCTTCCACTAATCCATTTGCTTCATTTTCTTAATCATTAAGTGATGTAATTTGTTTACAAACTAATTTCGACGTTTTTTTAATTATGTTTTGGTTTATAACTCTTGAATTAATACAATTCCTCCATTTTCTTCCGTCTCAACGTATCTAATTTCAAACTAATTAATTTGAACTATTTTTCACTTATAGTTTGGCCTATAATTCGTTCAATACTCTATTTGCTTCATCTTCTTCAACATCGAGGTATCTAATTTTTAAACTATCTTATAAGGACTGTTTTGCGTTTATATTTTTGTTCATAACACTTCCACGAATCTATTTATTTCCTTTTCTTAATCATTGAGGCTTCCAATTATTAAAAAATTAATTTGAAAGATTTTCAATTTATCCCTTGGTCTATAACGCTTCAGTTCATCTACTTGCATTAGTTTCTTCCATATGAAGGTTTCTAATTTTTAGACTGAATAATTTGGACTATTTTCTTAATCATTGATGTATCTACGTAGTTAAAAATTTAATTAGGGAGTTCTTTAATTTTGTTTTGGTTTATAACTCTTCCATCGATCTACTTGCTTCTTTTTCTAAATCTTTCCGGCTTCTAATTTTTGAACCATTAAATTTGAACGATTAAGATTTCTTATATTTGGTCTATAACTCTTTTATTAATATATTTGCTTCGTTTTCTTCAATATTAACGAGTCTAACTATTTAACATTTTAATTTAGAAGATTTTTAATATATGTTTTCGTTTATTACTATCCTGTTATTCTAAGTCGTTCATTTTTTATTAAATATTAAACTATTTAGTTTTTGACTATTTTTCAATTATATTTTGGTCTATAACACTTTTATTGTTCAATTTGCTTCGTTTTTTTCATGATTATGGTATCTAATTTTTAAACAAATTTACTTTGACCCTTTTGCAATTTATATTTTGGTGCATAACGCTTCCACTAATCCGTTTGCGTCATTTTCTTAATCATTAGGTGATGTAATTTGTTTACAAACTAATTTCGACGTTTTTTAATTATGTTTTGGTTTATAACTCTTGAATTAATCCAATTCCTCCATTTCTTCCGTCTCAACGTATCTAATTTCAAACTAATTAATTTGAACTATTTTTCACTTATAGTTTGGCCTATAATTCGTTCATTACTCTATTTGCTTCATCTTCTTCAACATCCATGTATCTAATTTTTAAACTATCTTATAAGGACTGTTTTGCGTTTATATTTTTGTTCATAACACTTCCACGAATCTATTTATTTCCTTTTCTTAATCATTCAGGCTTCCAATTATTAAAAAAATAATTTGAAAGATTATCAATTTATCCCTTGGTCTATAACGCTTCAGTTCATCGACTTGCATTAGTTTCTCCCATATTAATGTTTCTAATTTTTAGACTGAATAGTTTGGACTATTTTCTTAATCATTGACGTATCTACGTAGTTAAAAAATTAATTAGGAAGTTCTTTAATTATGTTTTGGTTTATAACTCTTCCATCGACCAACTTGCTTCTTTTTCTAAATCTTTCCGGCTTCTAATTTTTGAACAATTAAATTTGAACGATTAAGATTCCTTATATTTGGTCTATAACTCTTTCATTAATATATTTGCTTCGTTTTCTTCAATATTAAGGAGTCAAACTATTTAACATATTAATTTAGAAGATTTTTAATATATGTTTTGGTTTATAACTATCCTGTTATTCTAAGCCGTTTATTTTTTATTCAGTATTAACCTATTTAGTTTTTTATTATTTTTCAATTATATTTTGGTCTATAACACTTTCATTGTTCAAATTGCTTCGGTTTTTTCAAGATTATGGTATCTAATTTTTAAACAAATTTACTTTGACCCTTTTGCACTTTATATTTTGGTGCATAAAGCTTCCACTAATCCATTTGCTTCATTTTCTTAATCATTAAGTGATGTAATTTGTTTACAAACTAATTTCGACGTTTTTTAATTATGTTTTGGTTTATAACTCTTGAATTAATCCAAGTCCTCCATTTTCTTCCGTCTCAACGTATCTAATTTCAAACTAATTAATTTGAACTATTTTTCACTTATAGTTTGGCCTATAATTCGTTCATTACTCTATTTGCTTCATCTTCTTCAACATCCAGGTATCTAATTTTTAAACTATATTATAAGGACTGTTTTGCGTTTATATTTTTTTTCATAACACTTCCACGAATCTATTTATTTCCTTTTCTTAATCATTGAGGCTTCCAATTATTAAAAAATTAATTTGAAAGATTTTCAATTTATCCCTTGGTCTATAACGCTTCAGTTCATCTACTTGCATTAGTTTCTTCCATATGAAGGTTTCTAATTTTTAGACTGAATAATTTGGACTTTTTTCTTAATCATTGATGTATCTACGTAGTTAAAAATTTAATTAGGGAGTTCTTTAATTTTGTTTTGGTTTATAACTCTTCCATCGATCTACTTGCTTCTTTTTCTAAATCTTTCCGGCTTCTAATTTTTGAACCATTAAATTTGAACGATTAAGATTTCTTATATTTGGTCTATAACTCTTTCATTAATATATTTGCTTCGTTTTCTTCAATATTAACGAGTCTAACTATTTAACATTTTAATTTAGAAGATTTTTAATATATGTTTTCGTTTATTACTATCCTGTTATTCTAAGTCGTTCATTTTTTATTAAATATTAAACTATTTAGTTTTTCACTATTTTTCAATTATATTTTGGTCTATAACACTTTTATTGTTCAATTTGCTTCGTTTTTTTCATGATTATGGTATCTAATTTTTAAACAAATTTACTTTGACCCTTTTGCAATTTATATTTTGGTGCATAACGCTTCCACTAATCCGTTTGCGTCATTTTCTTAATCATTAGGTGATGTAATTTGTTTACAAACTAATTTCGACGTTTTTTAATTATGTTTTGGTTTATAACTCTTGAATTAATCCAATTCCTCCATTTTCTTCCGTCTCAATGTATCTAATTTCAAACTAATTAATTTTAACTATTTTTCACTTATATTTTTTCCTATAATTCGTTCATTACTCTATTTGCTTCATCTTCTTCAACATCCAGGTATCTAATTTTTAAACTATCTTATAAGGACTGTTTTGCGTTTATATTTTTGTTCATAACACTTCCACGAATCTATTTATTTCCTTTTCTTAATCATTCAGGCTTCCAATTATTAAAAAAATAATTTGAAAGATTATCAATTTATCTCTTGGTCTATAACGCTTCAGTTCATCGACTTGCATTAGTTTCTCCCATATTAATGTTTCTAATTTTTAGACTGAATAGTTTGGACTATTTGCTTAATCATTGACGTATCTACGTAGTTAAAAAATTAATTAGGAAGTTCTTTAATTATGTTTTGGTTTATAACTCTTCCATCGACCAACTTGCTTCTTTTTCTAAATCTTTCCGGCTTCTAATTTTTGAACAATTAAATTTGAACGATTAAGATTTCTTATATTTGGTCTATAACTCTTTCATTAATATATTTGCTTCGTTTTCTTCAATATTAAGGAGTCAAACTATTTAACATATTAATTTAGAAGATTTTTAATATATGTTTTGGTTTATAACTATCCTGTTATTCTAAGCCGTTCATTTTTTATTCAGTATTAACCTATTTAGTTTTTTATTATTTTTCAATTATATTTTGGTCTATAACACTTTCATTGTTCAAATTGCTTCGTTTTTTTCAAGATTATGGTATCTAATTTTTAAACAAATTTACTTTGACCCTTTTGCACTTTATATTTTGGTGCATAACGCTTCCACTAATCCATTTGCTTCATTTTCTTAATCATTAAGTGATGTAATTTGTTTACAAACTAATTTCGACGTTTTTTAATTATGTTTTGGTTTATAACTCTTGAATTAATCCAAGTCCTCCATTTTCTTCCGTCTCAACGTATCTAATTTCAAACTAATTAATTTGAACTATTTTTCACTTATAGTTTGGCCTATAATTCGTTCATTACTCTATTTGCTTCATCTTCTTCAACATCCAGGTATCTAATTTTTAAACTATATTATAAGGACTGTTTTGCGTTTATATTTTTTTTCATAACACTTCCACGAATCTATTTATTTCCTTTTCTTAATCATTGAGGCTTCCAATTATTAAAAAATTAATTTGAAAGATTTTCAATTTATCCCTTGGTCTATAACGCTTCAGTTCATCTACTTGCATTAGTTTCTTCCATATGAAGGTTTCTAATTTTTAGACTGAATAATTTGGACTATTTTCTTAATCATTGATGTATCTACGTAGTTAAAAATTTAATTAGGGAGTTCTTTAATTTTGTTTTGGTTTATAACTCTTCCATCGATCTACTTGCTTCTTTTTCTAAATCTTTCCGGCTTCTGATTTTTGAACCATTAAATTTGAACGATTAAGATTTCTTATATTTGGTCTATAACTCTTTCATTAATATATTTGCTTCGTTTTCTTCAATATTAACGAGTCTAACTATTTAACATATTAATTTAGAAGATTTTTAATATATGTTTTGGTTTTTAACTATCCTGTTATTCTAAGTCGTTCATTTTTTATTCAGTATTAACCTATTTAGTTTTTGACTATTTTTCAATTATATTTTGGTCTATAACACTTTTATTGTTCAATTTGCTTCGTTTTTTTCATGATTATGGTATCTAATTTTTAAACAAATTTACTTTGACCCTTTTGCAATTTATATTTTGGTGCATAACGCTTCCACTAATCCGTTTGCGTCATTTTCTTAATCATTAGGTGATGTAATTTGTTTACAAACTAATTTCGACGTTTTTTAATTATGTTTTGGTTTATAACTCTTGAATTAATCCAATTCCTCCATTTCTTCCGTCTCAACGTATCTAATTTCAAACTAATTAATTTGAACTATTTTTCACTTATAGTTTGGCCTATAATTCGTTCATTACTCTATTTGCTTCATCTTCTTCAACATCCATGTATCTAATTTTTAAACTATCTTATAAGGACTGTTTTGCGTTTATATTTTTGTTCATAACACTTCCACGAATCTATTTATTTCCTTTTCTTAATCATTCAGGCTTCCATTTATTAAAAAATTAATTTGAAAGATTTTCAATTTATCCCTTGGTCTATAACGCTTCAGTTCATCTACTTGCGTTAGTTTCTTCCATATGAAGGTTTCTAATTTTTATACTGAATAATTTGGACTATTTTCTTAATAATTGATGTATCTACGTAGTTAAAAATTTAATTAGGGTGTTCTTTAATTATGTTTTGGTTTATAACTCTTCCATCGATCTAGTTGCTTCTTTTTCTAAATCTTTCCGGCTTCTAATTTTTGAACAATTAAATTTGAACGATTAATATTTCTTATATTTGGTCTATAACTCTTTCATTATTATATTTGCTTCGTTTTCTTCAATATTAACGAGTCTAACTATTTAACATATTAATTTAGAAGATTTTTAATATATGTTTTGGTTTATAACTATCCTGTTATTCTAAGTCGTTCATTTTTTATTCAGTATTAACCTATTTAGTTTTTTATTATTTTTCAACTATATTTTGGTCTATAACACTTTCATTGTTCAAATTGCTTCGTTTTTTTCAAGATTATGGTATCTAATTTTTAAACAAATTTACTTTGACCCTTTTGCACTTTATATTTTGGTGCATAACGCTTCCACTAATCCATTTGCTTCATTTTCTTAATCATTAAGTGATGTAATTTGTTTACAAACTAATTTCGACGTTTTTTAATTATGTTTTGGTTTATAACTCTTGAATTAATCCAAGTCCTCCATTTTCTTCCGTCTCAACGTATCTAATTTCAAACTAATTAATTTGAACTATTTTTCACTTATAGTTTGGCCTATAATTCGTTCATTACTCTATTTGCTTCATCTTCTTCAACATCCAGGTATCTAATTTTTAAACTATATTATAAGGACTGTTTTGCGTTTATATTTTTTTTCATAACACTTCCACGAATCTATTTATTTCCTTTTCTTAATCATTGAGGCTTCCAATTATTAAAAAATTAATTTGAAAGATTTTCAATTTATCCCTTGGTCTATAACGCTTCAGTTCATCTACTTGCATTAGTTTCTTCCATATGAAGGTTTCTAATTTTTAGACTGAATAATTTGGACTATTTTCTTAATCATTGATGTATCTACGTAGTTAAAAATTTAATTAGGGAGTTCTTTAATTTTGTTTTGGTTTATAACTCTTCCATCGATCTACTTGCTTCTTTTTCTAAATCTTTCCGGCTTCTGATTTTTGAACCATTAAATTTGAACGATTAAGATTTCTTATATTTGGTCTATAACTCTTTCATTAATATATTTGCTTCGTTTTCTTCAATATTAACGAGTCTAACTATTTAACATATTAATTTAGAAGATTTTTAATATATGTTTTGGTTTATAACTATCCTGTTATTCTAAGTCGTTCATTTTTTATTCAGTATTAACCTATTTAGTTTTTTATTATTTTTCAACTATATTTTGGTCTATAACACTTTCATTGTTCAAATTGCTTCGTTTTTTTCAAGATTATGGTATCTAATTTTTAAACAAATTTACTTTGACCCTTTTGCACTTTATATTTTGGTGCATAACGCTTCCACTAATCCATTTGCTTCATTTTCTTAATCATTAAGTGATGTAATTTGTTTACAAACTAATTTCGACGTTTTTTAATTATGTTTTGGTTTATAACTCTTGAATTAATCCAAGTCCTCCATTTTCTTCCGTCTCAACGTATCTAATTTCAAACTAATTAATTTGAACTATTTTTCACTTATAGTTTGGCCTATAATTCGTTCATTACTCTATTTGCTTCATCTTCTTCAACATCCAGGTATCTAATTTTTAAACTATATTATAAGGACTGTTTTGCGTTTATATTTTTTTCATAACACTTCCACGAATCTATTTATTTCCTTTTCTTAATCATTGAGGCTTCCAATTATTAAAAAATTAATTTGAAAGATTTTCAATTTATCCCTTGGTCTATAACGCTTCAGTTCATCTACTTGCATTAGTTTCTTCCATATGAAGGTTTCTAATTTTTAGACTGAATAATTTGGACTATTTTCTTAATCATTGATGTATCTACGTAGTTAAAAATTTAATTAGGGAGTTCTTTAATTTTGTTTTGGTTTATAACTCTTCCATCGATCTACTTGCTTCTTTTTCTAAATCTTTCCGGCTTCTAATTTTTGAACCATTAAATTTGAACGATTAAGATTTCTTATATTTGGTCTATAACTCTTTCATTAATATATTTGCTTCGTTTTCTTCAATATTAACGAGTCTAACTATTTAACATATTAATTTAGAAGATTTTTAATATATGTTTTGGTTTTTAACTATCCTGTTATTCTAAGTCGTTCATTTTTTATTCAGTATTAACCTATTTAGTTTTTGACTATTTTTCAATTATATTTTGGTCTATAACACTTTTATTGTTCAATTTGCTTCGTTTTTTTCATGATTATGGTATCTAATTTTTAAACAAATTTACTTTGACCCTTTTGCAATTTATATTTTGGTGCATAACGCTTCCACTAATCCGTTTGCGTCATTTTCTTAATCATTAGGTGATGTAATTTGTTTACAAACTAATTTCGACGTTTTTTAATTATGTTTTGGTTTATAACTCTTGAATTAATCCAATTCCTCCATTTCTTCCGTCTCAACGTATCTAATTTCAAACTAATTAATTTGAACTATTTTTCACTTATAGTTTGGCCTATAATTCGTTCATTACTCTATTTGCTTCATCTTCTTCAACATCCATGTATCTAATTTTTAAACTATCTTATAAGGACTGTTTTGCGTTTATATTTTTGTTCATAACACTTCCACGAATCTATTTATTTCCTTTTCTTAATCATTCAGGCTTCCATTTATTAAAAAATTAATTTGAAAGATTTTCAATTTATCCCTTGGTCTATAACGCTTCAGTTCATCTACTTGCGTTAGTTTCTTCCATATGAAGGTTTCTAATTTTTAGACTGAATAATTTGGACTATTTTCTTAATCATTGATGTATCTACGTAGTTAAAAATTTAATTAGGGAGTTCTTTAATTTTGTTTTGGTTTATAACTCTTCCATCGATCTACTTGCTTCTTTTTCTAAATCTTTCCGGCTTCTAATTTTTGAACCATTAAATTTGAACGATTAAGATTTCTTTTATTTGGTCTATAACTCTTTCATTAATATATTTGCTTCGTTTTCTTCAATATTAACGAGTCTAACTATTTAACATATTAATTTAGAAGATTTTTAATATATGTTTTGGTTTTTAACTATCCTGTTATTCTAAGTCGTTCATTTTTTATTCAGTATTAACCTATTTAGTTTTTGACTATTTTTCAATTATATTTTGGTCTATAACACTTTTATTGTTCAATTTGCTTCGTTTTTTTCATGATTATGGTATCTAATTTTTAAACAAATTTACTTTGACCCTTTTGCAATTTATATTTTGGTGCATAACGCTT
This sequence comes from Myrica gale, assembly GCA_963930655.1. Taxonomy (NCBI): domain Eukaryota; kingdom Viridiplantae; phylum Streptophyta; class Magnoliopsida; order Fagales; family Myricaceae; genus Myrica; species Myrica gale. Next base: position 19,895,976 of record OZ005598.1, on the reverse strand, counting down.
CCACTAATCCGTTTGCGTCATTTTCTTAATCATTAGGTGATGTAATTTGTTTACAAACTAATTTCGACGTTTTTTAATTATGTTTTGGTTTATAACTCTTGAATTAATCCAATTCCTCCATTTCTTCCGTCTCAACGTATCTAATTTCAAACTAATTAATTTGAACTATTTTTCACTTATAGTTTGGCCTATAATTCGTTCATTACTCTATTTGCTTCATCTTCTTCAACATCCATGTATCTAATTTTTAAACTATCTTATAAGGACTGTTTTGCGTTTATATTTTTGTTCATAACACTTCCACGAATCTATTTATTTCCTTTTCTTAATCATTCAGGCTTCCATTTATTAAAAAATTAATTTGAAAGATTTTCAATTTATCCCTTGGTCTATAACGCTTCAGTTCATCTACTTGCGTTAGTTTCTTCCATATGAAGGTTTCTAATTTTTATACTGAATAATTTGGACTATTTTCTTAATAATTGATGTATCTACGTAGTTAAAAATTTAATTAGGGTGTTCTTTAATTATGTTTTGGTTTATAACTCTTCCATCGATCTAGTTGCTTCTTTTTCTAAATCTTTCCGGCTTCTAATTTTTGAACAATTAAATTTGAACGATTAATATTTCTTATATTTGGTCTATAACTCTTTCATTATTATATTTGCTTCGTTTTCTTCAATATTAACGAGTCTAACTATTTAACATATTAATTTAGAAGATTTTTAATATATGTTTTGGTTTATAACTATCCTGTTATTCTAAGTCGTTCATTTTTTATTCAGTATTAACCTATTTAGTTTTTTATTATTTTTCAACTATATTTTGGTCTATAACACTTTCATTGTTCAAATTGCTTCGTTTTTTTCAAGATTATGGTATCTAATTTTTAAACAAATTTACTTTGACCCTTTTGCACTTTATATTTTGGTGCATAACGCTTCCACTAATCCATTTGCTTCATTTTCTTAATCATTAAGTGATGTAATTTGTTTACAAACTAATTTCGACGTTTTTTAATTATGTTTTGGTTTATAACTCTTGAATTAATCCAAGTCCTCCATTTTCTTCCGTCTCAACGTATCTAATTTCAAACTAATTAATTTGAACTATTTTTCACTTATAGTTTGGCCTATAATTCGTTCATTACTCTATTTGCTTCATCTTCTTCAACATCCAGGTATCTAATTTTTAAACTATATTATAAGGACTGTTTTGCGTTTATATTTTTTTTCATAACACTTCCACGAATCTATTTATTTCCTTTTCTTAATCATTGAGGCTTCCAATTATTAAAAAATTAATTTGAAAGATTTTCAATTTATCCCTTGGTCTATAACGCTTCAGTTCATCTACTTGCATTAGTTTCTTCCATATGAAGGTTTCTAATTTTTAGACTGAATAATTTGGACTATTTTCTTAATCATTGATGTATCTACGTAGTTAAAAATTTAATTAGGGAGTTCTTTAATTTTGTTTTGGTTTATAACTCTTCCATCGATCTACTTGCTTCTTTTTCTAAATCTTTCCGGCTTCTGATTTTTGAACCATTAAATTTGAACGATTAAGATTTCTTATATTTGGTCTATAACTCTTTCATTAATATATTTGCTTCGTTTTCTTCAATATTAACGAGTCTAACTATTTAACATATTAATTTAGAAGATTTTTAATATATGTTTTGGTTTATAACTATCCTGTTATTCTAAGTCGTTCATTTTTTATTCAGTATTAACCTATTTAGTTTTTTATTATTTTTCAACTATATTTTGGTCTATAACACTTTCATTGTTCAAATTGCTTCGTTTTTTTCAAGATTATGGTATCTAATTTTTAAACAAATTTACTTTGACCCTTTTGCACTTTATATTTTGGTGCATAACGCTTCCACTAATCCATTTGCTTCATTTTCTTAATCATTAAGTGATGTAATTTGTTTACAAACTAATTTCGACGTTTTTTAATTATGTTTTGGTTTATAACTCTTGAATTAATCCAAGTCCTCCATTTTCTTCCGTCTCAACGTATCTAATTTCAAACTAATTAATTTGAACTATTTTTCACTTATAGTTTGGCCTATAATTCGTTCATTACTCTATTTGCTTCATCTTCTTCAACATCCAGGTATCTAATTTTTAAACTATATTATAAGGACTGTTTTGCGTTTATATTTTTTTCATAACACTTCCACGAATCTATTTATTTCCTTTTCTTAATCATTGAGGCTTCCAATTATTAAAAAATTAATTTGAAAGATTTTCAATTTATCCCTTGGTCTATAACGCTTCAGTTCATCTACTTGCATTAGTTTCTTCCATATGAAGGTTTCTAATTTTTAGACTGAATAATTTGGACTATTTTCTTAATCATTGATGTATCTACGTAGTTAAAAATTTAATTAGGGAGTTCTTTAATTTTGTTTTGGTTTATAACTCTTCCATCGATCTACTTGCTTCTTTTTCTAAATCTTTCCGGCTTCTAATTTTTGAACCATTAAATTTGAACGATTAAGATTTCTTATATTTGGTCTATAACTCTTTCATTAATATATTTGCTTCGTTTTCTTCAATATTAACGAGTCTAACTATTTAACATATTAATTTAGAAGATTTTTAATATATGTTTTCGTTTTTAACTATCCTGTTATTCTAAGTCGTTCATTTTTTATTCAGTATTAACCTATTTAGTTTTTGACTATTTTTCAATTATATTTTGGTCTATAACACTTTTATTGTTCAATTTGCTTCGTTTTTTTCATGATTATGGTATCTAATTTTTAAACAAATTTACTTTGACCCTTTTGCAATTTATATTTTGGTGCATAACGCTTCCACTAATCCGTTTGCGTCATTTTCTTAATCATTAGGTGATGTAATTTGTTTACAAACTAATTTCGACGTTTTTTAATTATGTTTTGGTTTATAACTCTTGAATTAATCCAATTCCTCCATTTCTTCCGTCTCAACGTATCTAATTTCAAACTAATTAATTTGAACTATTTTTCACTTATAGTTTGGCCTATAATTCGTTCATTACTCTATTTGCTTCATCTTCTTCAACATCCATGTATCTAATTTTTAAACTATCTTATAAGGACTGTTTTGCGTTTATATTTTTGTTCATAACACTTCCACGAATCTATTTATTTCCTTTTCTTAATCATTCAGGCTTCCATTTATTAAAAAATTAATTTGAAAGATTTTCAATTTATCCCTTGGTCTATAACGCTTCAGTTCATCTACTTGCGTTAGTTTCTTCCATATGAAGGTTTCTAATTTTTATACTGAATAATTTGGACTATTTTCTTAATAATTGATGTATCTACGTAGTTAAAAATTTAATTAGGGTGTTCTTTAATTATGTTTTGGTTTATAACTCTTCCATCGATCTAGTTGCTTCTTTTTCTAAATCTTTCCGGCTTCTAATTTTTGAACAATTAAATTTGAACGATTAATATTTCTTATATTTGGTCTATAACTCTTTCATTATTATATTTGCTTCGTTTTCTTCAATATTAACGAGTCTAACTATTTAACATATTAATTTAGAAGATTTTTAATATATGTTTTGGTTTATAACTATCCTGTTATTCTAAGTCGTTCATTTTTTATTCAGTATTAACCTATTTAGTTTTTTATTATTTTTCAACTATATTTTGGTCTATAACACTTTCATTGTTCAAATTGCTTCGTTTTTTTCAAGATTATGGTATCTAATTTTTAAACAAATTTACTTTGACCCTTTTGCACTTTATATTTTGGTGCATAACGCTTCCACTAATCCATTTGCTTCATTTTCTTAATCATTAAGTGATGTAATTTGTTTACAAACTAATTTCGACGTTTTTTAATTATGTTTTGGTTTATAACTCTTGAATTAATCCAAGTCCTCCATTTTCTTCCGTCTCAACGTATCTAATTTCAAACTAATTAATTTGAACTATTTTTCACTTATAGTTTGGCCTATAATTCGTTCATTACTCTATTTGCTTCATCTTCTTCAACATCCAGGTATCTAATTTTTAAACTATATTATAAGGACTGTTTTGCGTTTATATTTTTTTTCATAACACTTCCACGAATCTATTTATTTCCTTTTCTTAATCATTGAGGCTTCCAATTATTAAAAAATTAATTTGAAAGATTTTCAATTTATCCCTTGGTCTATAACGCTTCAGTTCATCTACTTGCATTAGTTTCTTCCATATGAAGGTTTCTAATTTTTAGACTGAATAATTTGGACTATTTTCTTAATCATTGATGTATCTACGTAGTTAAAAATTTAATTAGGGAGTTCTTTAATTTTGTTTTGGTTTATAACTCTTCCATCGATCTACTTGCTTCTTTTTCTAAATCTTTCCGGCTTCTAATTTTTGAACCATTAAATTTGAACGATTAAGATTTCTTATATTTGGTCTATAACTCTTTCATTAATATATTTGCTTCGTTTTCTTCAATATTAACGAGTCTAACTATTTAACATATTAATTTAGAAGATTTTTAATATATGTTTTCGTTTTTAACTATCCTGTTATTCTAAGTCGTTCATTTTTTATTCAGTATTAACCTATTTAGTTTTTGACTATTTTTCAATTATATTTTGGTCTATAACACTTTTATTGTTCAATTTGCTTCGTTTTTTTCATGATTATGGTATCTAATTTTTAAACAAATTTACTTTGACCCTTTTGCAATTTATATTTTGGTGCATAACGCTTCCACTAATCCGTTTGCGTCATTTTCTTAATCATTAGGTGATGTAATTTGTTTACAAACTAATTTCGACGTTTTTTAATTATGTTTTGGTTTATAACTCTTGAATTAATCCAATTCCTCCATTTCTTCCGTCTCAACGTATCTAATTTCAAACTAATTAATTTGAACTATTTTTCACTTATAGTTTGGCCTATAATTCGTTCATTACTCTATTTGCTTCATCTTCTTCAACATCCATGTATCTAATTTTTAAACTATCTTATAAGGACTGTTTTGCGTTTATATTTTTGTTCATAACACTTCCACGAATCTATTTATTTCCTTTTCTTAATCATTCAGGCTTCCATTTATTAAAAAATTAATTTGAAAGATTTTCAATTTATCCCTTGGTCTATAACGCTTCAGTTCATCTACTTGCGTTAGTTTCTTCCATATGAAGGTTTCTAATTTTTATACTGAATAATTTGGACTATTTTCTTAATAATTGATGTATCTACGTAGTTAAAAATTTAATTAGGGTGTTCTTTAATTATGTTTTGGTTTATAACTCTTCCATCGATCTAGTTGCTTCTTTTTCTAAATCTTTCCGGCTTCTAATTTTTGAACAATTAAATTTGAACGATTAATATTTCTTATATTTGGTCTATAACTCTTTCATTATTATATTTGCTTCGTTTTCTTCAATATTAACGAGTCTAACTATTTAACATATTAATTTAGAAGATTTTTAATATATGTTTTGGTTTATAACTATCCTGTTATTCTAAGTCGTTCATTTTTTATTCAGTATTAACCTATTTAGTTTTTTATTATTTTTCAACTATATTTTGGTCTATAACACTTTCATTGTTCAAATTGCTTCGTTTTTTTCAAGATTATGGTATCTAATTTTTAAACAAATTTACTTTGACCCTTTTGCACTTTATATTTTGGTGCATAACGCTTCCACTAATCCATTTGCTTCATTTTCTTAATCATTAAGTGATGTAATTTGTTTACAAACTAATTTCGACGTTTTTTAATTATGTTTTGGTTTATAACTCTTGAATTAATCCAAGTCCTCCATTTTCTTCCGTCTCAACGTATCTAATTTCAAACTAATTAATTTGAACTATTTTTCACTTATAGTTTGGCCTATAATTCGTTCATTACTCTATTTGCTTCATCTTCTTCAACATCCAGGTATCTAATTTTTAAACTATATTATAAGGACTGTTTTGCGTTTATATTTTTTTTCATAACACTTCCACGAATCTATTTATTTCCTTTTCTTAATCATTGAGGCTTCCAATTATTAAAAAATTAATTTGAAAGATTTTCAATTTATCCCTTGGTCTATAACGCTTCAGTTCATCTACTTGCATTAGTTTCTTCCATATGAAGGTTTCTAATTTTTAGACTGAATAATTTGGACTATTTTCTTAATCATTGATGTATCTACGTAGTTAAAAATTTAATTAGGGAGTTCTTTAATTTTGTTTTGGTTTATAACTCTTCCATCGATCTACTTGCTTCTTTTTCTAAATCTTTCCGGCTTCTGATTTTTGAACCATTAAATTTGAACGATTAAGATTTCTTATATTTGGTCTATAACTCTTTCATTAATATATTTGCTTCGTTTTCTTCAATATTAACGAGTCTAACTATTTAACATATTAATTTAGAAGATTTTTAATATATGTTTTGGTTTATAACTATCCTGTTATTCTAAGTCGTTCATTTTTTATTCAGTATTAACCTATTTAGTTTTTTATTATTTTTCAACTATATTTTGGTCTATAACACTTTCATTGTTCAAATTGCTTCGTTTTTTTCAAGATTATGGTATCTAATTTTTAAACAAATTTACTTTGACCCTTTTGCACTTTATATTTTGGTGCATAACGCTTCCACTAATCCATTTGCTTCATTTTCTTAATCATTAAGTGATGTAATTTGTTTACAAACTAATTTCGACGTTTTTTAATTATGTTTTGGTTTATAACTCTTGAATTAATCCAAGTCCTCCATTTTCTTCCGTCTCAACGTATCTAATTTCAAACTAATTAATTTGAACTATTTTTCACTTATAGTTTGGCCTATAATTCGTTCATTACTCTATTTGCTTCATCTTCTTCAACATCCAGGTATCTAATTTTTAAACTATATTATAAGGACTGTTTTGCGTTTATATTTTTTTCATAACACTTCCACGAATCTATTTATTTCCTTTTCTTAATCATTGAGGCTTCCAATTATTAAAAAATTAATTTGAAAGATTTTCAATTTATCCCTTGGTCTATAACGCTTCAGTTCATCTACTTGCATTAGTTTCTTCCATATGAAGGTTTCTAATTTTTAGACTGAATAATTTGGACTATTTTCTTAATCATTGATGTATCTACGTAGTTAAAAATTTAATTAGGGAGTTCTTTAATTTTGTTTTGGTTTATAACTCTTCCATCGATCTACTTGCTTCTTTTTCTAAATCTTTCCGGCTTCTAATTTTTGAACCATTAAATTTGAACGATTAAGATTTCTTATATTTGGTCTATAACTCTTTCATTAAAATATTTGCTTCGTTTTCTTCAATATTAACGAGTCTAACTATTTAACATTTTAATTTAGAAGATTTTTAATATATGTTTTCGTTTATTACTATCCTGTTATTCTAAGTAGTTCATTTTTTATTAAATATTAAACTATTTAGTTTTTGACTATTTTTCAATTATATTTTGGTCTATAACACTTTTATTGTTCAATTTGCTTCGTTTTTTTCATGATTATGGTATCTAATTTTTAAACAAATTTACTTTGACCCTTTTGCACTTTATATTTTGGTGCATAACGCTTCCACTAATCCATTTGCTTCATTTTCTTAATCATTAAGTGATGTAATTTGTTTACAAACTAATTTCGACGTTTTTTAATTATGTTTTGGTTTATAACTCTTGAATTAATCCAAGTCCTCCATTTTCTTCCGTCTCAACGTATCTAATTTCAAACTAATTAATTTGAACTATTTTTCACTTATAGTTTGGCCTATAATTCGTTCATTACTCTATTTGCTTCATCTTCTTCAACATCCAGGTATCTAATTTTTAAACTATATTATAAGGACTGTTTTGCGTTTATATTTTTTTTCATAACACTTCCACGAATCTATTTATTTCCTTTTCTTAATCATTCAGGCTTCCAATTATTAAAAAAATAATTTGAAAGATTATCAATTTATCCCTTGGTCTATAACGCTTCAGTTCATCGACTTGCATTAGTTTCTCCCATATTAATGTTTCTTATTTTTAGACTGAATAGTTTCGACTATTTGCTTAATCATTGACGTATCTACGTAGTTAAAAAATTAATTAGGAAGTTCTTTAATTATGTTTTGGTTTATAACTCTTCCATCGACCAACTTGCTTCTTTTTCTAAATCTTTCCGGCTTCTAATTTTTGAACAATTAAATTTGAACGATTAAGATTTCTTATATTTGGTCTATAACTCTTTCATTAATATATTTGCTTCGTTTTCTTCAATATTAAGGAGTCAAACTATTTAACATATTAATTTAGAAGATTTTTAATATATGTTTTGGTTTATAACTATCCTGTTATTCTAAGCCATTCATTTTTTATTCAGTATTAACCTATTTAGTTTTTTAATATTTTTCAATTATATTTTGGTCTATAACACTTTCATTGTTCAAATTGCTTCGTTTTTTTCAAGATTATGGTATCCAATTTTTAAACAAATTTACTTTGACCCTTTTGCACTTTATATTTTGGTGCATAACGCTTCCACTAATCCATTTGCTTCATTTTCTTAATCATTAAGTGATGTAATTTGTTTACAAACTAATTTCGACGTTTTTTAATTATGTTTTGGTTTATAACTCTTGAATTAATCCAATTCCTCCATTTTCTTCCGTCTCAATGTATCTAATTTCAAACTAATTAATTTTAACTATTTTTCACTTATATTTTGGCCTATAATTCGTTCATTACTCTATTTGCTTCATCTTCTTCAACATCCAGGTATCTAATTTTTAAACTATCTTATAAGGACTGTTTTGCGTTTATATTTTTGTTCTTAACACTTCCACGAATCTATTTATTTCCTTTTCTCAATCATTGAGGCTTCCAATTATTAAAAAATTAATTTGAAAGATTATCAATTTATCCCTTGGTCTATAACGCTTCAGTCCATCGACTTGCATTAGTTTCTCCCATATTAAGGTTTCTAATTTTTAGACTGAATAGTTTGGACTATTTTCTTAATCAATGACGTTTCTACGCAGTTAAAAAATTAATTAGGAAGTTCTTTAATTATGTTTTGGTTTATAACTCTTCCATCGATCTACTTGCTTCTTTTTCTAAATCTTTCCGGCTTCTAATTTTTGAACAATTAAATTTGAACGATTAAGATTTCTTATATTTGGTCTATAACTCTTTCATTATTATATTTGCTTCGTTTTCTTCAAAATTAACGAGTCAAACTATTTAACATATTAATTTAGAAGATTTTTAATATATGTTTTGGTTTATAACTATCCTGTTATTCTAAGTCGTTCATTTTTTATTCAGTATTAACCTATTTAGTTTTTGACTATTTTTCAATTATATTTTGGTCTATAACACTTTCATTGTTCAATTTGCTTCGTTTTTTTTCATGATTATGGTATCTAATTTTTAAACAAATTTACTTTGACCCTTTTGCACTTTATATTTTGGTGCATAACGCTTCCACTAATCCATTTGCTTCATTTTCTTAATCATTAAGTGATGTAATTTGTTTACAAACTAAATTCGACGTTTTTTAATTATGTTTTGGTTTATAACTCTTGAATTAATCCAATTCCTCCATTTTCTTCCGTCTCAATGTATCTAATTTCAAACTAATTAATTTTAACTATTTTTCACTTATATTTTGGGCTATAATTCGTTCATTACTCTATTTGCTTCATCTTCTTCAACATCCAGGTATCTAATTTTTAAACTATCTTATAAGGACTGTTTTGCGTTTATATTTTTGTTCATAACACTTCCACGAATCTATTTATTTCCTTTTCTTAATCATTGAGGCTTCCAATTATTAAAAAATTAATTTGAAAGATTATCAATTTATCCCTTCGTCTATAACGCTTCAGTTCATCTACTTGCATTAGTTTCTCCCATAATAAGGTTTCTAATTTTTTGACTGAATAGTTTGGACTATTTTCTTAATCATTGACGTATCTACGTAGTTGAAAAATTAATTAGGGAGTTCTTTAATTATGTTTTGGTTTATAACTCTTCCATCCATCTACTTGCTTCTTTTTCTAAATCTTTCCGGCTTCTAATTTTTGAACAATTAAATTTGAACGATTAAGATTTCTTATATTTGGTCTATAACTCTTTCATTATTATATTTGCTTCGTTTTCTTCAAAATTAACGAGTCAAACTATTTAACATATTAATTTAGAAGATTTTTAATATATGTTTTGGTTTATAACTATCCTGTTATTCTAAGTCGTTCATTTTTTATTCAGTATTAACCTATTTAGTTTTTGACTATTTTTCAATTATATTTTGGTCTATAACACTTTCATTGTTCAATTTGCTTCGTTTTTTTTCATGATTATGGTATCTAATTTTTAAACAAATTTACTTTGACCCTTTTGCACTTTATATTTTGGTGCATAACGCTTCCACTAATCCATTTGCTTCATTTTCTTAATCGTTAAGTGATGTTATTTGTTAACAAACTAATTTCGATGTTTTTTAATTATGTTTTAGTTTAGTACTCTTGAATTAATCTAATTCCTCCATTTTCTTCAGTCTGAATGTATCAAATTTCAAACTAATTATTTTGAACTATTTTTCACTTATATTTTGGCCTATAATTTGTTCATTACTCTATTTGCTTCATCTTCTTCAACATCCAGGTATCTAATTTTTAAACTATCTTACAAGGACTGTTTTGTGTTTATATTTTTGTTCATATCACTTCCACGAATTTTTTTTTTCCTTTTCTTAATCATTGAGGCTTCCAATTATTAAAAAATTAATTTGAAAGATTTTCAATTTATCCCTTGGTCTATAACGCTTCAGTTCATCTACTTGCATTAGTTTCTTCCATATTAAGGTTTCTAATTTTTAGACTGAATAATTTGGACTATTTTCTTAATCATTGAGGTATCTACGTAGTTAAAAAATTAATTAGGGAGTTCTTTAATTATGTTTTGGTTTATAACTCTTCCATCAATCTACTTGCTTCTTTTTCTAAATCTTTCCAGTTTCTAATTTTTGAACAATTAAATTTGAACGATTAAGATTTCTTATATTTGGTCTATAACTCTTTCATTATTATATTTGTTTCGTTTTCTTCAATATTAAGGAGTCAAACTATATAACATATTAATTTAGAAGATTTTTAATATATGTTTTGGTTTATAACTATCCTGTTATTCTAAGTCGTTCATTTTTTATTCAGTATTAACCTATTTAGTTTTTGACTATTTTTCAATTATATTTTGGTCTATAACACTTTCATTGTTCAATTTGCTTCGTTTTTTTTCATGATTATGGTATCTAATTTTTAAACAAATTTACTTTGACCCTTTTGCACTTTATATTTTGGTGCATAACGCTTCCACTAATCCATTTGCTTCATTTTCTTAATCGTTAAGTGATGTAATTTGTTTACAAACTAATTTCGACATTTTTTAATTATGTTTTGGTTTAGTACTCTTGAATTAATCTAATTCCTCCATTTTCTTCGGTCTGAATGTATCAAATTTCAAACTAATTATTTTCAACTATTTTTCACTTATATTTTGGCCTATAATTCGTTCATTACTCTATTTGCTTCATCTTCTTCAACATCCAGGTATCTAATTTTTAAACTATCTTACAAGGACTGTTTTGCGTTTATATTTTTGTTCATAACACTTCCACGAATCTATTTATTTCCTTTTCTTAATCATTGAGGCTTCCAATTATTAAAAAATTAATTTGAAAGATTATCAATTTATCCCTTCGTCTATAACGCTTCAGTTCATCTACTTGCATTAGTTTCTCCCATAATAAGGTTTCTAATTTTTTGACTGAATAGTTTGGACTATTTTCTTAATCATTGACGTATCTACGTAGTTGAAAAATTAATTAGGAAGTTCTTTAATTATGTTTTGGTTTATAACTCTTCCATCGACCTACTTGCTTCTTTTGTAAATCTTTCCGTCTTCTAATTTTTGAACAATTAAATTTGATCGATTAAGATTTCTTATATTTGGTCAATAAATTTTTCATTAATATATTTGCTTCGTTTTCTTCAATATTAAGGAGTCAAACTATACAAGATATTAATTTAGAAGATTTTTAATATATGTTTTGGTTTATAACTATCCTGTTATTACAAGTCGTTCATTTTTTATTTAGTATTAACCTATTTAGTTTTTGACTATTTTTCAAATATATTTTGGTCTATAACACTTTCATTGTTCAAGTTGCTTCGTCTTTTTCATGATTAAGGTATCTAATTTTTAAACAAATTTACTTTGACCCTTTTGCACTTTATATTTTGGTTCATAACGCTTCCACTAATCCATTTGCTTCATTTTCATAATCATTAAGTTATGCAATTTGTTAACAACCTAATTTCGACGTTTTTTAATTATGTTTTGGTTTAGTACTCTTGAATTAATCTAATTCCTCCATTTTCTTTAGTCTGAATGTATCAAATTTCAAACTAATTATTTTGAACTATTTTTCACTTATATTTTGGCCTATAATTCGTTCATTACTCTATTTGCTTCATCTTCTTCAACATCCAGGTATCTAATTTTTAAACTATCTTACAAGGACTGTTTTGTGTTTATATTTTTGTTCATATCACTTCCACGAATCTATTTTTTTCCTTTTCTTAATCATTGAGGCTTCCAATTATTAAAAAATTAATTTGAAAGATTATCAATTTATCCCTTGGTCTATAACGCTTCAGCTCATCTACTTGCATTAGTTTCTTCCATATTAAGGTTTCTAATTTTTAGACTGAATAATTTGGACTATTTTCTTAATCATTGAGGTATCTACGTAGTTAAAAAATTAATTAGGGAGTTCTTTAATTATGTTTTGGTTTATAACTCTTCCATCAATCTACTTGCTTCTTTTTCTAAATCTTTCCAGTTTCTAATTTTTGAACAATTAAATTTGAACGATTAAGATTTCTTATATTTGGTCTATAACTCTTTCATTATTATATTTGTTTCGTTTTCTTCAATATTAAGGAGTCAAACTATATAACATATTAATTTAGAAGATTTTTAATATATGTTTTGGTTTATAACTATCCTGTTATTCTAAGTCGTTCATTTTTTATTCTGTATTAACCTATTTAGTTTTTGACTATTTTTCAATTATATTTTGGTCTATAACAATTTCATTGTTCAATTTGCTTCGTTTTTTTTCATGATTATGGTATCTAATTTTTAAACAAATTTACTTTGACCCTTTTGCACTTTATATTTTGGTGCATAACGCTTCCACTAATCCATTTGCTTCATTTTCTTAATCGTTAAGTGATGTAATTTGTTTACAAACTAATTTCGACGTTTTTTAATTATGTTTTGGTTTAGTACTCTTGAATTAATCTAATTCCTCCATTGTCTTCGGTCTGAATGTATCAAATTTCAAACTAATTATTTTGAACTATTTTTCACTTATATTTTGGCCTATAATTCGTTCATTACTCTATTTGCTTCATCTTCTTCAACATCCAGGTATCTAATTTTTAAACTATCTTACAAGGACTGTTTTGCGTTTATATTTTTGTTCATAACACTTCCACGAATCTATTTATTTCCTTTTCTTAATCATTGAGGCTTCAAATTATTAAAAAATTAATCTGAAAGATTTTCAATTTATCCCTTGGTCTATAACGCTTCAGTTCATCTACTTGCATTAGTTTCTCCTATAATAAGGTTTCTAATTTTTTGACTGAATAGTTTGGACTATTTTCTTAATCATTGACGTATCTACGTAGTTAAAAAATTAATTAGGAAGTTCTTTAATTATGTTTTGGTTTATAACTCTTCCATCGACCTACTTGCTTCTTTTTCTAAATCTTTCCGTCTTCTAATTTTTGAACAATTAAATTTGATCGATTAAGATTTCTTATATTTGATCTATTACTCTTTCATTATTATATTTGCTTCGTTTTCTTCAATGTTAAGGAGTCAAACTATACAAGATATTAATTTAGAAGATTTTTAATATATGTTTTGGTTTATTACTATCCTGTTATTCTAAGTCGTTCATTTTTTATTCAATATTAACCTATTAAATTTTTGACTATTTTTCAATTATATTTTGGTCTATAACACTTTCATTGTTCAATTTGCTTCGTTTTTTTCATGATTATGGTATCTAATTTTTAAACAAAATTACTTTGACCCTTTTGCACTTTATATTTTGGTGCATAACGCTTCCACTAATCCATTTGCTTCATTTTCTTAATCATTAAGTGATGTAATTTGTTTACAAACTAAATTCGACGTTTTTTAATTATGTTTTGGTTTATAACTCTTGAATTAATCCAATTCCTCCATTTTAATGTATCTAATTTCAAACTAATTAATTTGAACTATTTTTCACTTATATTTTGGGCTATAATTCGTTCATTACTCTATTTGCTTCATCTTCTTCAACATCCAGGTATCTAATTTTTAAACTATCTTATAAGGACTGTTTTGCGTTTATATTTTTGTTCTTAACACTTCCACTAATCTATTTATTTCCTTTTCTCAATCATTGAGGCTTCCAATTATTAAAAAATTAATTTGAAAGATTATCAATTTATCCCTTGGTCTATAACGCTTCAGTCCATCGACTTGCATTAGTTTCTCCCATATTAAGGTTTCTAATTTTTAGACTGAATAGTTTGGACTATTTTCTTAATCATTGACGTTTCTACGCAGTTAAAAAATTAATTGGGAAGTTCTTTAATTATGTTTTGGTTTATAACTCTTCCATCGATCTACTTGCTTCTTTTTCTAAATCTTTCCGGCTTCTAGTTTTTGAACAATTAAATTTGAACGATTAAGATTTCTTATATTTGGTCTATAACTCTTTCATTATTATATTTGTTTCGTTTTCTTCAATATTAAGGAGTCAAACTATATAACATATTAATTTAGAAGATTTTTAATATATGTTATGGTTTATAACTATCCTGTTATTCTAAGTCGTTCATTTTTTATTCTGTATTAACCTATTTAGTTTTTGAAAATTTTTCAATTATATTTTGGTCTATAACACTTTAATTGTTCAATTTGCTTCGTTTTTTTCATGATTATGGTATCTAATTTTTAAACAAATTTACTTTGACCCTTTTGCACTTTATATTTTGGTGCATAACGCTTCCACTAATCCATTTGCTTCATTTTCATAATCATTAAGTTATGTAATTTGTTAACAAACTAATTTCGACGTTTTTTAATTATGTTTTGATTTATAACTCTTGAATTAATCCAATTCCTCCATTTTCTTCCGTCTCAATGTATCTAATTTCAAACTAATTAATTTGAACTATTTTTCACTTATATTTTGGCCTATAATTCGTTCATTACTCTATTTGCTTCATCTTCTTCAACATCCAGGTATCTAATTTTTAAACTATCTTACAAGGACTGTTTTGCGTTTATATTTTTGTTCATAACACTTCCACGAATCTATTTATTTCCTTTTCTTAATCATTGAGGCTTCCAATTATTAAAAAATTAATTTGAAAGATTATCAATTTATCCCTTGGTCTATAACGCTTCAGTTCATCTACTTGCATTAGTTTCTCCCATAATAAGGTTTCTAATTTTTTGACTAAATAGTTTGGACTATTTTCTTAATCATTGACGTATCTACGTAGTTAAAAAATTAATTAGGAAGTTCTTTAATTATGTTTTGGTTTATAACTCTTCCATCTACCTACTTGCTTGTTTTTCTAAATCTTTCCGTCTTCTAATTTTTGAACAATTAAATTTGATCGATTAAGATTTCTTATAATTGGTCAATAACTCTTTCATTAATATATTTGCTTCGTTTTCTTCAATATTAAGGAGTCAAACTATACAAGATATTAATTTAGAAGATTTTTAATATATGTTTTGGTTTATAACTATCCTTTTATTATAAGTCGTTCATTTTTTATTTAGTATTAACCTATTTAGTTTTTGACTATTTTTCAATTATATTTTGGTCTATGACACTTTCATTGTTCAATTTGCTTCGTCTTTTTCATGATTATGGTATCTAATTTTTAAACAAATTTACTTTGACCCTTTTGCACTTTATATTTTGGTGCATAACGCTTCCACTAATCCATTTGCTTCATTTTCATAATCATTAAGTTATGCAATTTGTTAACAAACTAATTTCGACGTTTTTTAATTATGTTTTGGTTTAGTACTCTTGAATTAATCTAATTCCTCCATTTTCTTCAGTCTGAATGTATCAAATTTCAAACTAATTATTTTGAACTATTTTTCACTTATATTTTGGCCTATAATTCGTTCATTACTCTATTTGCTTCATCTTCTTCAACATCCAGGTATCTAATTTTTAAACTATCTTACAAGGACTGTTTTGTGTTTATATTTTTGTTCATATCACTTCCACGAATCTATTTTTTTCCTTTTCTTAATCATTGAGGCTTCCAATTATTAAAAAATTAATTTGAAAGATTATCAATTTATCCCTTGGTCTATAACGCTTCAGTTCATCTACTTGCATTAGTTTCTTCCATATTAAGGTTTCTAATTTTTAGACTGAATAATTTGGACTATTTTCTTAATCATTGAGGTATCTACGTAGTTAAAAAATTAATTAGGGAGTTCTTTAATTATGTTTTGGTTTATAACTCTTCCATCAATCTACTTGCTTCTTTTTCTAAATCTTTCCAGTTTCTAATTTTTGAACAATTAAATTTGAACGATTAAGATTTCTTATATTTGGTCTATAACTCTTTCATTATTATATTTGTTTCGTTTTCTTCAATATTAAGGAGTCAAACTATATAACATATTAATTTAGAAGATTTTTAATATATGTTTTGGTTTATAACTATCCTGTTATTCTAAGTCGTTCATTTTTTATTCAGTATTAACCTATTTAGTTTTTGACTATTTTTCAATTATATTTTGGTCTATAACACTTTCATTGTTCAATTTGCTTCGTTTTTTTTCATGATTATGGTATCTAATTTTTAAACAAATTTACTTTGACCCTTTTGCACTTTATATTTTGGTGCATAACGCTTCCACTAATCCATTTGCTTCATTTTCTTAATCGTTAAGTGATGTAATTTGTTTACAAACTAATTTCGACGTTTTTTAATTATGTTTTGGTTTATAACTCTTGAATTAAGCAAATGGATTAGTGGAAGCGTTATGCACCAAAATATAAAGTGCAAAAGGGTCAAAATAAATTGGTTTAAAAATTAGATACCAGAATCATGAAAAATGGTCCAAAATAATATTTTGAAATTAGATACCTTAATATTGAGGGAAATAGATTAACGGAAGAATTTTAAAGCGAAATATAAATTAAAAATCGTTCAAATTAAATTGTTTAGCAAATATAGACCGTATGGAAGCAAGTAAATTAATGGAAGAGTTATGCACCAAAGTGAAACTGCGAGATAGTCCAAATTATTCAGTCTAAAAATTAGAAACCTTAAAATGGAAGAAAATAATCAAATAGTTGAATAATTGGAAGCCATAATGATATTAACAAAGCAAAAATATAAAAGCAAAATAGTCCTTATAAGATAGTTTAAAACATTAGATACCTTGATCTTGAAGAAGATGAAGCAAATAGATTAATGAACGAATTATAGGCCAAAATATAAATGAAAAATAGTTCAAATTAATTAGTTTGAAATTAGATACATTGAGATTGAAGAACATGGAGGAATTTGATTAATTCAAGAGTTATAAACCAAAATGTAATTAAAAAACGTCGAAATTAATTTGTTAACAAATTTCATAACTTAATGATTATGAAAATGAAGCAAATGGATTAGTGGAAGCGTTATGCACCAAAATATAAAGTGCAAAAGGGTCAAAATAAATTTGTTTAAAAATTAGATAACAGTATCATGAAAAAGACGAAGCAAATTTAAAAATGAAAGTCTTATAGACCAAAATTTAATTGAAAAATAGTCCAAAACTAAATAGATTAATACTGAATAAAATGAAGGACTTAGAATAACAGGATAGTTATAAACCAAAACATATATTAAAAATCTACTAAATTAATATTTTAAATAGTCAGACTCCTTAATATTGAAGAAAATGAAGCAAATAGATTAATGAAAGAGTTATAGACGAAAGATAAGAAAACTTAATCGTTCAAATTTAATTGTTCAATAATTCGAAGCCTGAAAGATTTAGAAAAAGAAGCAAGTAGATCGATGGAAGAGTTATCAACGAAAACATAATTAAAGAACATCCTAATTAATTTTTTAACTACTTAGATACGTCAATGATTAAGAAAATGAAGCAAATAGATTAGTGGATGTCTTATGCACCAAAATAAAAATGCAAAAGAGTCCAAATTAGTTAGTGTAAAAAATTGTATCTAAATCTCGAAGGAGAAGAAGCAAATAGATTACCGTAAGTGTTACGGACGAAAATATATATTAAAAATGGTCCGAAATAATTAGTTTGAAATTAGACACCTTAATATTGAGGGTAATAGATTAACGGAAGAGTTGTAAACCGAAATATAAATTAAAAATCGTTCAAATTAAATTGTTCGGCAAATATAGACCGTTTGGAAGCAAGTAAATTAATGAAAGAGTTATGCACCAAAAGTGTAACTACGAGATAGTCCAAATTATTCAGTCTAAAAATGAGAAACCTTAATATGAAAGAAAATAATGCAAATTGATGAACTGAAGCGTTACAGACCAAGGGATAAATTGATAATCGTTCAAATTAAATTTTTAGTAAATGGAAGCCTTAATGATATTAACAAAAGGAAATAAATAGATTCGTGGAGGTGTTATGATTAAGAACTTAGAATAACAGGATAGTTATAAACCAAAACATATATTAAAAATCTAGTAAATTAATATTTTAAATAGTTAGTAGACTCCTTAATATTGAAGAAAATGAAGCAAATAGATTAATGAAAGAGTTATAGACGAAAGATAAGAAAACTTAATCGTTCAATAATTCGAAGCCTGAAAGATTTAGAAAAAGAAGCAAGTAGATCGATGGAAGAGTTATCAACGAAAACATAATTAAAGAAAGTCCTAATTAATTTTTTAACTACTTAGATACGTCAATGATTAAGAAAATGAAGCTAATAGATCAGTTGATGTTTTATGCACCAAAAAAAAAATGCAAAAGAGTCCAAATTAATTAGTCTAAAAAATTAGATACCTAAATCTCGAAGAAGGTGAAGCAAATAGATTACTGTAAGTGTTACGGACGAATATATATATGAAAAATGGTCCAAAATAAGTAGTTTGAAATTAGATTCCATAAGATTGAGCGAAATAGATTAACGGAAGAGTTGTAAACCGAAATCTAAATTAAAAATCGTTCAAATTAAATTGTTTATCAATTATAGACCCAAGTAAATTAATGGAAGAGTTATGCACCAAAGTGTAACAGCGAGTTAGTCCAAATTATTCAGTCTAAAAATTAGAAACCTTAATATGGAAGAAAATAATGCAAATAGTTGAACTGAAGCGTTACAGACCAAGGGATAAATTGATAATCGTTCAAATTAAATTTTTAATAATTGGAAGCCTCAATGATTAAGAAATGGAAATAAATAGATCCGTGGAAGTGTTATGAACAAAAATGTAAATCCAAAATAGTCCTTATAAGATAGTATAAAATTAGATACCAGGAGCTTGAAGAAGATGAAGCAAATTGATTAATAAACGAATTATAGGACAAAATAAAAATGAAAAATAGTTCAAATTAATTAGTGTGAAATTAGATACATTGAGATTGAAGAAAATGGAGGAATTAGATTAATTCAATAGTTATAAACCAAAATGTAATTAAAAACGTCGAAATTAATTTGTTAACAAATTACATAACTTAATGATTATGAAAATGAAGCAAATGGATTAGTGGAAGCGTTATGCACCAAAATATAAAGTGCAAATGGGTCAAAATAAATTTGTTTAAAAATTAGATACCAGAATCATGAAAAACACGAAGCAAATTGAATAATGAAAGTGTTATAGACCAAAATATAATTGAAAAATAGTCCAAAACTAAATAGGTTAGTACTGAATAAAATGAAGGACTTAGAATAACAGGATAGTTATAAACCAAAACATATATTAAAAATCTACTAAATTAATGAAATAGTTATAGACGAAAGATAAGAAAACTTAATCGTTCAAATTTAAATGTTCAATAATTCGAAGCCTCAAAGATTTAGAAAAAGAAGCAAGTAGATCGATGAAAGAGTTATCAACGAAATAATAATTAAAGAACGTCCTAATTAATTTTTTAACTACTTAGATACGTCAATGATTAAGAAAATGAAGCAAATAGATTAGTTGATGTTTTATGCACCAAAAAAAAATGCAAAAGAGTCCAAATTAATTAGTCTAAAAAATTAGATACCTAAATCTCGAAGAAGGTGAAGCAAATAGATTACTGTAAGTGTTACGGACGAAAATATATATGAAAAATGGTCCAAAATAATTAGTTTGAAATTAGATTCCATAATATTGAGCGAAATAAGTTAACGGAAGAGTTGTAAACCGAAATCTAAATTAAAAATCGTTCAAATTAAATTGTTTAGCAATTATAGACCGTATGGAAGCAAGTAAATTAATGGAAGAGTTATGCACCAAAGTGTAACAGCGAGTTCGTCCAAATTATTCAGTCTAAAAATTAGAAACCTTAATATGGAAGAAAATAATGCAAATAGTTGAACTGAAGCGTTACAGACCAAGGGATAAATTGATAATCGTTCAAATTAAATTTTTAATAATTTGAACCCTCAATGATTAAGAAAAGGAAATAAATAGATCCGTGGAAGTGTTATGAACAAAAATGTAAATGCAAAATAGTCTTTATAAGATAGTTTAAAATTAGATGCCTGGATCTTCAAAGAAGATGAATCAAATAGATTAAATAACGAATTATAGGCCAAAATATATGTGAAAAATAGTTCAAATTAATTAGTTTGAAATTAGTTACATTGATATTGAAGAAAATGGAGGAATTAGATTAATTCAAGAGTTATAAACCAACATGTAATTAAAAAACATCGAAATTAATTTGTTAACAAATTACATAACTTAATGATTATGCAAATGGATTAGTGGAATCGTTATGAAACAAAATATAAAGTGCAAAAGGGTCAAAATAAATTTGTTTAAAATTAGATAGCATAATCATGAAAAAGACGAAGCAAATTGAATAATGAAAGTGTTATAGACCAAAATATAATTGAAAAATAGTCCAAAACTAAATAGGTTAATACTGAATAAAATGAAGGACTTAGAATAACAGGATAGTTATAAACCAAAACATATATTAAAAATCTACTAAATTAATGTTTTAAATGGTTAGACTCTTTAATATTGAAGAAAATGAAGCAAATAGATTAACGAAAGAGTTATAGACGAAAGATATGAAAACTTAATCGTTCAAATTTAATTGTTCAATAATTCGAAGCCTGAAAGATTTAGAAAAATAAGCAAGTAGATCGATGGAAGAGTTATCAACGAAAATATAATTAAAGAACATCCTATTTAATTTTTTAACTACTTAGGTACGTCAATGATTAAGAAAATGAAGCAAGTAGATTATTTGATGTTTTATGCACCAAAATAAAAATGCAAAAGAGTCCAAATTAATTAGTCTAAAAAATTAGATAACTAAATCTCGAAGAAGAAGAATCAAATAGATTACTGTAAGTGTTATGGACGAAAATATATATGAAAAATGGTCCAAAATAATTAGTTTGAAATTAGATACCTTAATATTGAGGGAAATAGAATAACGGAAGAGTTGTAAACCGAAATATAAATTAAAAATCGTTCAAATTAAATTGTTTATCAATTACAGACCGTATTGAAGCAAGTAAATTAATGGAAGAGTTATGCACCAAAGTGTAACAGCGAGATAGTCCAAATTATTCAGTATAAAAATTAGAAACCTTAATATGGAAGAAAATAATGCAAATACTTGAACTGAACCGTTACAGACCAAGGGATAAATTGATAATCGTTCAAATTAAATTTTTAATAATTGGAAGCCTCAATGATTAAGAAAAGGAAATAAATAGATACGTGGAAGTGTTATGAACAAAAATGTAATTGCAAAATAGTCCTTATAAGATAGTATAAAACTAGATACCAGGATCTTGAAGAAGATGAAGCAAATAGATTAATGAACGAATTATAGGCCAAAATATAAATGAAAAATAGTTCAAATTAATTAGTGTGAAATTAGATACATTGTGATTGAAGAAAATGGAGAAATAATTCAAGAGTTATAAACCAAAATGTAATTAAAAAACGTCGAAATTAATTTGTTAACAAATTACATAACTTAATAATTATGAAAATGAAGCAAATGGATTAGTGGAAGCGTTATGCACCAAAATATAAAGTGCAAAAGTGTCAAAATAAATTTGTTTAAAAATTAGATACCGGAATCATGAAAATGACGAAGCAAATTGAATAATGAAAGTGTTATAGACCAAAATATAATTGAAAAATAGTCCAAAACTAAATAGGTTAGTACTGAATAAAATGAAGGACTTAGAATAACAGGATATAGTTTTAAACCAAAACATATATTAAAAATCTACAAAATTAATATTTTAATTGGTTAGACTCCTTAATATTGAAGAAAATGAAGCAAATAGATTAATGAAAGTGTTATAGACGAAAGATAATGGGTAGACCCCAACTTTTTCTATCCTTGGGAATTAATCTAAGGATATGTCTAGGTGAATATTTCCCCTAGCACTTTGTGCATTTATATTGTAATTGAATTGATATGTTGTTGTAATTTTAACAATATTGAAATTGAGTATTTGGGGACTTAGTTGAAATAATTGGAGGATCACAATTAGGGTGTTGGAATAAGAAGATTTTTCTTAGCACCTTGTTTTTAGGTGACATTGCGCTCGACCAGCGGGCAACAGGCGCTCGAGCGGCCCTAAGGAAATATGATGGACATTGCCTTGACGCTTGACCAACGCTCAACAGGTGCTCGAGCGGCCCTTGGGAATTCTACGCAGTGAAATAGACAGTAAGTTGGCGCTTGACCGGTGCTCTACTGGCGCTCGAGCGGGACCAGTTAAAATTCCATATATGATGAATTTGGAGTTCCAATGGAAGACTTGTGAACCCTAACATTGAGGAAAGTTGTATAAGCTTAGTTAAGAAATTTATTGAGGTTAAGACGGTGGGAAGTCGATAGACATTAGCCCAGACATGGTATGATGTAAAGTATTGAGTAAGGGATAGTGTAAGGATTATTTTGAGGATGTATGTATGGATAATTAATTTCAAGTTGTGTTTAGGGGGATTTTTCCCCTAACGTTTTTATGAGTTTTAAGCTAAGATCTGACTGTGTTATTAATTGTCATTAGATTGAGCAATTGAGATTGCTGGAATTGTTTGTTAAAGGAAAATGTCCCTAAGTTACAAGATTTGGAAATATTTTAATTAGGGGCTTTAGCCTTGGAAATATGAGAATCCTTGGAACAATGATGAGGAGACATATTAAAGTTATTTGTGGAGTGGCAGGAAAAGAAAATAAAATTTTCTTTAGGGGCAGAAGAGGAAAGAAGAGAGGAGATTGAGGGATAAAAAGGGGAAATAGGGGGAAAGGGCAATTTTGCCTTTTTCCCTTCCCCCAATCTCTCCCGCATAAGCACCCCCCCCCAAATTGAAAAGCCATTTTGCCCTAGCTCCCACCGAAGAAGAGAAGAGAAGAGAAGAAAGAAAGAAGAATAAGAAGAGAAGAGAAGAAAGAAACAAGGAGAAGAGAAGAAGAAGAAAGGAAGAAGAGAAAGAAAGAGGAGAAAGAAAGAGAGAGAGAAGGAGGTGAGTGGTTATGGCCGGCCAAGCCATACCCATTTTCACCTATGTCCTCTTTTTCTTTTGAATGGTTGTTGTGATGGTTGTGTGTTGTTAGATTTCTCCTTGAGATTCATGTGTTTTCTTTGAAGAAAATGTAGATCTAGTGAGTTTTAGAGAGTTGTATGGATTGTGCACAAAACCATGGAGAATGTGGTTAGATCTGGGAATTTATAAACCCAAGAGAAACCAACTTGCATACTAGGTGTTTGATAAAAGACCAAAGGGAGTGAAATAGATGCAATAACCTTTGTTCTAGTGATGAAATCATTGTTTTTGGTTGGAAGTTTTGAGTTGTATGTGTAAAGTTTAAGTCTTGTATATGAGGTTATATGAGGAGAGCATTTGGGGCAAAATTTTGTGGGTGTTGGATGTATTATGTGTGTTTGGAGTCTGAAATATGGACTGGTGCTCGACAGGCGCTCGAGCACCCTTCAAGAATTTTTAGTGCAGTAAGTTCACGCTCGACCGACGCTCGACCAGCGCTCAAGCGTCCTTCGAAAAATTTTACAGAGGCTTAGCGCTCGACTGACGCTCGACCAGAGCTCGAGCACCCCTTAACATTTTTATACAGAGGCTTAGCGCTTGACCATCGCTCGACCGGCGCTCGAGCGGCTTCTTTGAATTTCACGAAATTTTTCCTAAATTTCTATGTTTCCTATTGACCTATTAGAAGACCCTACTAGGTTTTTCACTTAAGAAAATACCTTGTGGTGTAAGACCACCAATTAGAAGTCAAGGATATGGATGATTTTGTATGACGAAGTATGAGTTATTGAATGAGGAATAAGGACGATTTTATATGATGAAGCGTGAGTAATTGATTGATTACTCTATACGTCTAGTAAACCTATGAATAACAATAATATGATCCAATTGTAGGTAAATGGACATTCAACCCACAAGCAAGCGAAGTAAGAGGAGTTTACGTTTGTAAGTGAAAATTGTAAGTGAAAACTTACTTATTACGAAAACTGGAATGATACGCAACATGTTTTTATGAACAAGCATAACATGTTTATAACCAAGCATGACAAGTTATTTCTCAACAAGCATGACATAGTATACGTATTTGCATGAAAGCATGAAAGAAGTTTATGTGCAAATGAAAACATGAAAGTTTTATGAGATCAAGAAAGTTTTATGAGATATTTGTCATCAAGCATGACACGTCATGAGCATTTGCATGATTCTCTTAAAGAAAAAGAAAGTTTTGTGCAAATGAAAGTATGAGAAGCATTTTATGATAAGTTGATTTCTCATCATCAAGCACGACATGAATACATCATGATCATTTGCATTCATTTTTCTCATAAGAAAGGAGAAATTTTATGCAAATGAAAGTACCATTTTTATGCTACTTTATGACAAGTTAGTTAATGAACCCAAGTCGGTCGGTACCGTACCAAGTCAAGAAGGTGCATCCATTCCGAAGGACGTTTACGTGAAGGATGGATGTCACCTAAGGCACCCATACCGAAGGATGCTTGCAAGAAGGATGGGTAGCCCAGGAGGTTGTGCAATCACACTGAAGGATGCTTGCAAGAAGGTGTGAACCTCCGAGGATCATGTCTAGCCACTGAAGGATGAATGCGAGAAGGTGTGCTAGCTCGACCATATGTAGGGTCCCCAAGGGAAATAGGGGACAGTTCCAACGGGAACGCACAACCCTGATGTCAGGGGTAAATAGCGGGCAAGTAGCCCATCAGTTAATAATTGGAATGATTTTTCAAAAGCAAGAGATTTTTAAGTATAAGTGATGTTTTCAAGAGCAAGTGCATGTGCATATGCAATCATGAAGCATACACGTGCATCAAAATTCATGATCATGCATGAATTGCATAAGTTTACATGATATTTCAAGATCAAGTGCATGCTATGATTTTAAGTTCATTATGATTTCAAGTTCATGATGATTTCAAGTTTAAGTGCATGCTTATGATTTCAAGTTTAAGTGCATGCTTATAATTTCAAGTTTAAGTGCATGCTTATGATTTCAAGTTTAAGTGCATGCTTATAATTTCAAGTTTAAGTGCATGCTTATGATTTCAAGTTTAAGTGCATGCTTATAATTTCAAGTTTAAGTGAATGCTTATGATTTCAAGTTCAAGTGCATGCTTACGATTTTAAGTTCATAATTATGAGTTCAAGAACAAGTTCGTGGTTTCAAACTCACGATTTCAAGTTCATGTTTCTAAACCATGATTTCAAGTACATGTTTTAATTATAATTCCTTACTGAGTCTTTCGACTCACAATTTTAAGTTGTATTACTCCAGATAACGTTTTAGGAGGGGAAATCTAGAAGAGGAACCGACGGGAATGACCTTTTTGTCTTTTGTTGTTCATTAGAGGATTCAAGATGTATTATAAAGATGTTATGAGTAGGTCAATGTGAAGAGGATTTGATGGAATCCCTTAGATCATGTACTTCATCTGTGCAGCCATGCGATGTCATTAAGACGCTTGCTCTATTTCGAGGAAGTCGTTTTGGGTAAGTTGAAGTCATAGTAAATCTCTTGGGCCCGTCTCTCTCAGTTGTTTGTATAAAAAAAAAAAAAAAATTCCGCTGCAAGATTAAGAGTAAACGCTGAAACATTCATTGAGTGGATGTTCGCGGCTGTCATTAACCCCCTTCGGGCTAGCGTTCGGGGCGTGACAGATAATAAAACTTAATCGTTCAAATTTAATTGTTCAATAATTCGAAGCCTGAAAGATTTAGAAAAAGAAGCAAGTAGATCGATGGAAGAGTTATCAATGAAAACATAATTAAAGAACGTCCTAATTAATTTTTTAACTACTTAGGTACGTCAATGATTAAGAAAATGAAGCAAGTAGATTATTTGATGTTTTATGCACCAAAATAAAAATGCAAAAGAGTCCAAATTAATTAGTCTAAAAAATTAGATAACTAAATCTCGAAGAAGAAGAAGCAAAAAGATTACTGTAAGTGTTATGGACGAAAATATATATGAAAAATGGTCCAAAATAATTAGTTTGAAATTAGATTAACGGAAGAGTTGTAAACCGAAATATAAATTAAAAATCGTTCAAATTAAATTGTTTATCAATTACAGACCGTATTGAAGCAAGTAAATTAATGGAAGAGAGTTATGCACCAAAGTGTAACTGCGAGATAGTCCAAATTATTCAGTCTAAAAATTAGAAACCTTAATATGGAAGAAAATAATGCAAATAGTTGAACTGAAGCGTTATAGACCAAGGGATAAATTGATAATCGTTCAAATTAAATTTTTAATAATTGGAAGCATTAATGATTAACAAAAGGAAATAAATAGATTCGTGGAAGTGTTATGAACATAAATATAAAAGCAAAATAGTCCTTATAAGATAGTTTAAAAATTAGATACCTGGATCTTGAAGAAGACGAAGCAAATAGATTAATGAATGAATTATAGGCCAAAATATAAATGAAAAATAGTTCAAATTAATTAGTTTAAAATTAGATACATTGAGATTGAAGAAAATGGAGGAATTAGATTAATTCAAGAGTTATAAACCAACATGTAACTAAAAAACGTCGAAATTAATTTGTTAACGAATTACATAACTTAATAATTATGAAAATGAAGCAAATGGATTAGTGGTAGCGTTATGCACCAAAATATAAAGTGCAAAAGTGTCAAAATAAATTTGTTTAAAAATTAGATACCGGAATCATGAAAAAGACGAAGCAAATTGAACAATGAAAGTGTTATAGACCAAAATATAATTGAAAAATAATCCAAAACCAAATAGGTTAATACTGAATAAAATGAAGGACTTAGAATAACAGGATATAGTTGTAAACCAAAACATATATTAAAAATCTACAAAAATAATATTTTAATTGGTTAGACTCCTTAATATTGAAGAAAAAGAAGCAAATAGATTAATGAAAGAGTTATAGATGAAAGATAAGAAAACTAAATCGTTCAAATTTAATTGTTCAATAATTCGAAACCTGAAGGATTTAGAAAAAGAAGCAAGTAGATCGATGGAAGAGTTATCAACGAAAACATAATTAAAGAACATCCTAATTAATTTTTTAACTACTTAGGTACGTCAATGATTAAGAAAATGAAGCAAATAGATTAGTAGATGTTTTATGCACCAAAATAAAAATGCAAAAGAGTCCAAATTAATTAGTCTAAAAAATTAGATACCTAAATCTCGAAGAAGAAGAAGCAAATAGATTACTGTACGTGTTATGGACGAAAATATATATGAAAAATGGTCCAAAATAATTAGTTTGAAATTAGATACCTTAATATTGAGGGAAATAGATTAACGGAAGAGTTGTAAACCGAAATATAAATTAAAAATCCTACAAATTAAATTGTTTAGCAATTACAGACCGTATTGAAGCAAGTAAATTAATGGAAGACTTATGCACCAAAGTGTAACTGCGAGATAGTCCAAATTATTCAGTCTAAAAATTAGAAACCTTAATATGGAAGAAAATAATGCAAATAGATGAACTGAAGCTTTACAGACCAAGGGATAAATTGATAATCGTTCAAATTAAATTTTTAATAATTTGAAGTCTCAATGATTAAAAAAAGGAAATAAATAGATTCGTGGAAGTGTTATGAACAAAAATGTAAATGCAAAATAGTCCTTATAAGATAGTTTAAAATTACATACCAGGATCTTCAAAGAAGATGAATCAAAGAGATTAAAGAACGAATTATAGGCCAAAATATATGTGGAAAATAGTTCAAATTAATTAGTTTGAAATTAGTTACATTGATATTGAAGAAAATGGAGGAATTAGATTAATTCAAGAGTTATAAACCAACATGTAATTAAAAAACGTCGAAATTAATTTGTTAACAAATTACATAACTTAATGATTATGCAAATGGATTAGTGGAATCGTTATGCACCAAAATATAAAGTGCAAAAGGGTACTCGTACTCGTACTAATATGCTGCTTGCATTTATGTTTCTCAATATCATTTATGGTGAATATTTATCTTCACAATATCTTGAAGACAATATCAATGCATTAGATGAAAGCATGTATGAAGAATATGATAGTGATTATTATACATCTACATATGACAGTGATGATTTATCACCTGGTTTTAATAGTCCTTGCTCATTCAATAGCAACTGCACAAAATACTCAACCGATAGCGATAATTCACAATCTGGTGACAATTTTTAATCTGGGACAAATTTTGGTATCAGAGCCGTATTCCACAGCACATCATTCATCATTCGTTAACTGTTGCACCCTTACTTTTACTATTTTAATTCCCTCTTAAAATACTTTTCTACCGTGATTCCTCTATTCGTTCTATTTAGATTACAGATACAGTTTTTTGCTATAATCTATTGCAAACGTTGGACTTCACCTGCATAGCCGTTGGATTAGCCGTGAAAAGGCCGGACCCGGTTGGTGCGACCCGTTTGAAATAGCTTATTGTGAAACGTACTGTGGTTTAAACAGGATGTTTAGACGATCGAACAGTAGAAATAGTGTTGCAAGTGGAAGTTCTAATAGTAATAGTATGGACAATAGTACTGCAATTGATAATACCTTATCATCTGCATCCAATATCAACACTGATGAATATCACATCTCATTAGGCATTAATAAACCATTAAATAATTGGGTTATACCTAAAGTTAAAGATTCTCAATTATATAAAAAATCAACCTTTGCGTTTAATACAGATTATGCTATTAAAACAATTGAACAATTAATACCAATCGGTCAAGAATATGAAACGATTCATTTAATAAAAAAAACCGACATGATAAGCAAACATATTAATCAAGGTTTTAAATATATGCACATGGGTTTGGTTCAAGTCGCTGCTACCCCTTTAATTCGTCAAGGTTTAAAATACTTCTGTATTATTATGTTTACGAGATGGCAGACATAATCAATTTGCTAATTCATTACTTGGAATTGTAGAATCCTCTCTACATCAAGGTCCTTTTTATTTTAATTGTTATCCTTGTTTTCCATTATCTTTATCTGATCCTACTATTTTACATTCTTTAATATTAAATATTAAAGCGATGGGTCAAGATATGATGCAAGGTGCTCAATATCTTGCTATCGTATACCGACTTCATTACAAGTTAATGAAAACCACTTTATATCCTAGATCTAAGGTTCGTCCTCATTCTGGCGAAACATTACTTTTAACTACTAGTAATGAACATTCCAATATTACTATACCTAAAATGATTCAATGGGATAATATTGTTTTACCTGATAATTGGAAATTACCTTTAATTGTTCCTCCTCCTAAAAAAGAAAATAAAGCAATAGAATATTTTACTCAACATAATGATGGGTCTGTTACTTTATCTTTTCAAAATAAATCAAATAGATTTTCTACTAGCTCTAGCCTTACTCCCTCTTCAAGTTCTCGAAATTTAAATTTTCATTCAGCCTTAAATTCTTTCAGAACTAGTACTTCATCTCTACCTCCGTATTTACCAAATGAACCTCCAAATATTCCTTATATTCCTATTGGAATTAAAACATCTGATAATTTTGTACAAAATCCAGTTTACAAAGAAGAACAAGTTGTTAAAACTTCTCCCACACAATCCGAAATTATTTCTTTACAACGATCTCATTCTATTAATATGTTACAATCTGCTTTTTCTATTAATAAAGAAGCATTGCGTAACGATTTTGATTCTATTTTCAATATTAAGAAAAAACTATGGTTTTTGGAAACGTATATGAAATTGATCAAGCTTTTATTCGATCAACTTATTATAATCATTTGAATAAAGTTCAACAAAATATTCCTTTCTTTTCTTGGTTTGATAAGAATGTTTTTAGTTTAAATATTACTTTAAATGTTCTTACTAAAACTCCTCCTTGGTTAACTACAGATAGTAAACACGTTTATGAATTTTATCCTCCCAAAACTACTATTAGTATTGATAATCATTCTAAACAATATTTTGCTTCTCCTTTTAAAGTCAATACCATGAATAATACCGATAAAAACTTTGATAATCTTATTCAACAAAATAACTATACAAATGCTTATTTACATCAAGTTGGTACACATTTAACTAACATAGAACAATTAATTCAGCCTGGTAATCCCTCTAAACCAGAATCTGCTAAACAACCAATGTTTATTCCATATGCTTTACCCAAAATGTCTCCCATGAAACCTGTTGATGCTAATACTGAAAAATTAGATAAAATAAATGAAATGCTTGCAAAACTTTCTCTTGATAATAATAAACCTTCATCATCTCGAAATACATCTTCTCAAATACAAACAATAAATCAATCACATTCTTCACTATCAAGTAACTCTTCAGATGATGAAATTGATGAAACACAATATGTTGAAACACAAGACATTAATAATCTCGAACGCCAATTTCAAGAAGATTTAAATATAAATAAAATACATCATCCTAAGCAAAATAAATATTATCATCAACGAAATTATTATCCACGACCTACTCCTCCAGACTTACAATATGAAGAAAGACATTTAACTAGTACTTCTGCTTTTTCTGCTGATAATTTGTATGAATGGAATATTGATGGAATTGCTGAATATGAAATCCTTAATATTATGAATGAAATGGCTATGTATGCTAATGTATTACGTAATAGTCATAGAACTGAACAAGAAGCAGCTAATTGTTTAATTTCTGGTTTCACCGGTCAATTAAAAAATTGGTGGGATAAATATTTAACTGAAGAAGCACGTACTGCTGTCACAAATGCTGTTAAAAGAGACGCAAATAATAATATTATTTATGATAATAACCAAACTATTCCTGATGCTGTAAATACTTTACTTTATACCATTACACGTAATTTTGTTGGTTCTCCTGATGTTTATAGAGAAAGAGCTTCTGATTTTCTTTTAAATTTAAAATGTCCTACTATGGCTGATTTTCGCTGGTATAAAGATGTATTTTTATCTAAAGTTTTATTACGGACTGATTGTAATCAGGCCTATTGGAAAGAAAAACTTATTGCTGGTTTACCTTATTATTTTGCTCAAAAAGTTCGTATTAATTTAGCAAATGAAGAAGGTGTTATTTTATATGATTCTTACACTTATGGTGAAATAATAAGTATTATTAACCGTACTGGTTTACTAAGCAAAATAGTCCTTATAAGATAGTTTAAAAATTAGATACCTGGATCTTGAAGAAGACGAAGCAAATAGATTAATGAACGAATTATAGGCCAAAATATAAATGAAAAATAGTTCAAATTAATTAGTTTAAAATTAGATACATTGAGATTGAAGAAAATGGAGGAATTAGATTAATTCAAGAGTTATAGACCAACATGTAACTAAAAAACGTCGAAATTAATTTGTTAACGAATTACATAACTTAATAATTATGAAAATGAAGCAAATGGATTAGAGGAAGCGTTATGCACCAAAATATAAAGTACAAAAGTGTCAAAATAAATTTGTTTAAAAATTAGATACCGGAATCATGAAAATGACGAAGCAAATTGAACAATGAAAGTGTTATAGACCAAAATATAATTGAAAAATAATCCAAAACTAAATAGGTTAATACTGAATAAAATGAAGGACTTAGAATAACAGGATATAGTTGTAAACCAAAACATAAATTAAAAATCTACAAAATTAATATTTTAATTGGTTAGACTCCTTAATATTGAAGAAAAAGAAGCAAATAGATTAATGAAAGAGTTATAGATGAA
Organism: Myrica gale; assembly: GCA_963930655.1. Lineage (NCBI taxonomy): Eukaryota > Viridiplantae > Streptophyta > Magnoliopsida > Fagales > Myricaceae > Myrica > Myrica gale. Next base: position 19,863,477 of record OZ005598.1, on the reverse strand, counting down.
AGATAAGAAAACTTAATCGTTCAAATTTAATTGTTCAATAATTCGAAGCCTGAAGGATTTAGAAAAAGAAGCAAGTAGATCGATGGAAGAGTTATCAACGAAAACATAATTAAAGAACATCCTAATTAATTTTTTAACTACTTAGGTACGTCAATGATTAAGAAAATGAAGCAAATAGATTAGTAGATGTTTTATGCACCAAAATAAAAATGCAAAAGAGTCCAAATTAATTAGTCTAAAAAATTAGATACCTAAATCTCGAAGAAGAAGAAGAAGCAAATAGATTACTGTACGTGTTATGGACGAAAATATATATGAAAAATGGTCCAAAATAATTAGTTTGAAATTAGATACCTTAATATTGAGGGAAATAGATTAACGGAAGAGTTGTAAACCGAAATATAAATTAAAAATCCTACAAATTAAATTGTTTAGCAATTACAGACCGTATTGAAGCAAGTAAATTAATGGAAGACTTATGCACCAAAGTGTAACTGCGAGATAGTCCAAATTATTCAGTCTAAAAATTAGAAACCTTAATATGGAAGAAAATATGCAAATAGATGAACTGAAGCTTTACAGACCAAGGGATAAATTGATAATCGTTCAAATTAAATTTTTAATAATTTGAAGTCTCAATGATTAAGAAAAGGAAATAAATAGATTTGTGGAAGTGTTATGAACAAAAATGTAAATACAAAATAGTCCTTATAAGATAGTTTAAAATTAGATACCAGGATCTTCAAAGAAGATGAATCAAATAGATTAAAGAACGAATTATAGGCCAAAATATATGTGAAAAATAGTTCAAATTAATTAGTTTGAAATTAGTTACATTGATATTGAAGAAAATGGAGGAATTAGATTAATTCAAGAGTTATAAACCAACATGTAATTAAAAAACGTCGAAATTAATTTGTTAACAAATTACATAACTTAATGATTATGAAAATGGACTAGTGGAATCGTTATGCACCAAAATATAAAGTGCAAAAGGGTCAAAATAAATTTGTTTAAAAATTAGATAGCATAATCATGAAAAACTCGAAGCAAATTGAATAATGAAAGTGTTATAGACCAAAATATAATTGAAAAATAGTAAAAAACTAAATAGGTTAATACTGAATAAAATGAAGGACTTAGAATAACAGGATAGTTATAAACCAAAACATATATTAAAAATCTACTAAATTAATATTTTAAATAGTTAGCCTCCTTAATATTGAATAAAATGAAGCAAATAGATTAATGAAAGAGTTATAGACGAAAGATAAGAAAACTTAATCGTTCAAATTTAATTGTTCAATAATTCGAAGCCTGAAAGATTTAGAAAAAGAAGCAAGTAGATCGATGGAAGAGTTATCAACGAAAACATAATTAAAGAACATCCTAATTAATTTTTTAACTACTTAGATACGTCAATGATTAAGAAAATGAAGCAAATAGACTAGTGGATGTTTTATGCACCAAAATAAAAATGCAAAAGAGTCCAAATTAATCAGTCTAAAAAATTAGATACCCAAATCTCGAAGAAGGTGAAAAAAATAGATTACTGTAAGTGTTAGGGACGAAAATATATATGAAAAATGGTCAAAAATAATTAGTTTGAAATTAGATACCTTAATATTGAGGGAAATAGATTAACGGAAGAGTTGTAAACCAAAATATAAATTAACAATCGTTCAAATTAAATTGTTTAGCAATTACAGACCGTATTGAAGCAAGTAAATTAATGGAAGAGTTATGCACCAAAAGGTAACTGCGAGATAGTCCAAATTATTCTGTCTAAAAATTAGAAACCTTAATATGGAAGAAAATAATTCAAATAGTTGAACTGAAACGTTATAGACCAAGGGATAAATTGATAATCGTTCAAATTAAATTTTTAATAATTGGAAGCCTTAATGATTAACAAAAGGAAATAAATAGATTCCTGGAAGTGTTATGAACATAAATATAAAAGCAAAATAGTCCTTATAAGATAGTTTAAAAATTAGATACCTGGATCTTGAAGAAGACGAAGCAAATAGATTAATGAACGAATTATAGGCCAAAATATAAATGAAAAATAGTTCAAATTAATTACTTTAAAATTAGATACATTGAGATTGAAGAAAATGGAGGAATTAGATAAATTCAAGAGTTATAATCCAAAATGTAATTAAAAAACGTCGAAATTAATTTGTTAACAAATTACATAACTTAATGATTATGAAAATGAAGCAAATGGATTAGTGGAAGCGTTATGCACCAAAATATAAAGTGCAAAAATGTCAAAATAAATTTGTTTAAAAATTAGATACCGGAATCATGAAAATGACGAAGCAAATTGAATAATGAAAGTGTTATAGACCAAAATATAATTGAAAAATAGACCAAAACTAAATAGGTTAATACTGAATAAAATGAAGGACTTAGAATAACAGGATATAGTTTTAAACCAAAACTTATATTAAAAATCTACAAAATTAATATTTTAATTGGTTAGAATCCTTAATATTGAAGAAAAGGAAGCAAATAGATTAATGAAAGAGTTATAGACGAAAGATAAGAAAACTTAATCGTTCAAATTTAAATTTTTCAATAATTCGATGCCTGAAAGATTTAGAAAAAGAAGCAAGTAGATCAATGGAAGAGTTATCAACGAAAACATAATTAAAGAACATCCTAATTAATTTTTTAACTACTTAGATACGTAAATGATTAAGAAAATGAAGCAAATAGATTAGTAGATGTTTTATGCACCAAAATAAAAATGCAAAAGAGTCCAAATTAATTAGTCTAAAAAATTAGATACCTAAATCTCGAAGAAGAAGAAGAAGCAAATAGATTACTGTACGTGTTATGGACGAAAATATATATGAAAAATGGTCCAAAATAATTAGTTTGAAATTAGATACCTTAATATTGAGGGAAATAGATTAACGGAAGAGTTGTAAACCGAAATATAAATTAAAAATCCTACAAATTAAATTGTTTAGCAATTACAGACCGTATTGAAGCAAGTAAATTAATGGAAGACTTATGCACCAAAGTGTAACTGCGAGATAGTCCAAATTATTCAGTCTAAAAATTAGAAACCTTAATATGGAAGAAAATATGCAAATAGATGAACTGAAGCTTTACAGACCAAGGGATAAATTGATAATCGTTCAAATTAAATTTTTAATAATTTGAAGTCTCAATGATTAAGAAAAGGAAATAAATAGATTTGTGGAAGTGTTATGAACAAAAATGTAAATACAAAATAGTCCTTATAAGATAGTTTAAAATTAGATACCAGGATCTTCAAAGAAGATGAATCAAATAGATTAAAGAACGAATTATAGGCCAAAATATATGTGAAAAATAGTTCAAATTAATTAGTTTGAAATTAGTTACATTGATATTGAAGAAAATGGAGGAATTAGATTAATTCAAGAGTTATAAACCAACATGTAATTAAAAAACGTCGAAATTAATTTGTTAACAAATTACATAACTTAATGATTATGAAAATGGACTAGTGGAATCGTTATGCACCAAAATATAAAGTGCAAAAGGGTCAAAATAAATTTGTTTAAAAATTAGATAGCATAATCATGAAAAACTCGAAGCAAATTGAATAATGAAAGTGTTATAGACCAAAATATAATTGAAAAATAGTAAAAAACTAAATAGGTTAATACTGAATAAAATGAAGGACTTAGAATAACAGGATAGTTATAAACCAAAACATATATTAAAAATCTACTAAATTAATATTTTAAATAGTTAGCCTCCTTAATATTGAATAAAATGAAGCAAATAGATTAATGAAAGAGTTATAGACGAAAGATAAGAAAACTTAATCGTTCAAATTTAATTGTTCAATAATTCGAAGCCTGAAAGATTTAGAAAAAGAAGCAAGTAGATCGATGGAAGAGTTATCAACGAAAACATAATTAAAGAACATCCTAATTAATTTTTTAACTACTTAGATACGTCAATGATTAAGAAAATGAAGCAAATAGACTAGTGGATGTTTTATGCACCAAAATAAAAATGCAAAAGAGTCCAAATTAATCAGTCTAAAAAATTAGATACCCAAATCTCGAAGAAGGTGAAAAAAATAGATTACTGTAAGTGTTAGGGACGAAAATATATATGAAAAATGGTCAAAAATAATTAGTTTGAAATTAGATACCTTAATATTGAGGGAAATAGATTAACGGAAGAGTTGTAAACCAAAATATAAATTAACAATCGTTCAAATTAAATTGTTTAGCAATTACAGACCGTATTGAAGCAAGTAAATTAATGGAAGAGTTATGCACCAAAAGGTAACTGCGAGATAGTCCAAATTATTCTGTCTAAAAATTAGAAACCTTAATATGGAAGAAAATAATTCAAATAGTTGAACTGAAACGTTATAGACCAAGGGATAAATTGATAATCGTTCAAATTAAATTTTTAATAATTGGAAGCCTTAATGATTAACAAAAGGAAATAAATAGATTCCTGGAAGTGTTATGAACATAAATATAAAAGCAAAATAGTCCTTATAAGATAGTTTAAAAATTAGATACCTGGATCTTGAAGAAGACGAAGCAAATAGATTAATGAACGAATTATAGGCCAAAATATAAATGAAAAATAGTTCAAATTAATTACTTTAAAATTAGATACATTGAGATTGAAGAAAATGGAGGAATTAGATAAATTCAAGAGTTATAATCCAAAATGTAATTAAAAAACGTCGAAATTAATTTGTTAACAAATTACATAACTTAATGATTATGAAAATGAAGCAAATGGATTAGTGGAAGCGTTATGCACCAAAATATAAAGTGCAAAAATGTCAAAATAAATTTGTTTAAAAATTAGATACCGGAATCATGAAAATGACGAAGCAAATTGAATAATGAAAGTGTTATAGACCAAAATATAATTGAAAAATAGACCAAAACTAAATAGGTTAATACTGAATAAAATGAAGGACTTAGAATAACAGGATATAGTTTTAAACCAAAACTTATATTAAAAATCTACAAAATTAATATTTTAATTGGTTAGAATCCTTAATATTGAAGAAAAGGAAGCAAATAGATTAATGAAAGAGTTATAGACGAAAGATAAGAAAACTTAATCGTTCAAATTTAAATTTTTCAATAATTCGATGCCTGAAAGATTTAGAAAAAGAAGCAAGTAGATCAATGGAAGAGTTATCAACGAAAACATAATTAAAGAACATCCTAATTAATTTTTTAACTACTTAGATACGTAAATGATTAAGAAAATGAAGCAAATAGATTAGTAGATGTTTTATGCACCAAAATAAAAATGCAAAAGAGTCCAAATTAATTAGTCTAAAAAATTAGATACCTAAATCTCGAAGAAGAAGAAGAAGCAAATAGATTACTGTACGTGTTATGGACGAAAATATATATGAAAAATGGTCCAAAATAATTAGTTTGAAATTAGATACCTTAATATTGAGGGAAATAGATTAACGGAAGAGTTGTAAACCGAAATATAAATTAAAAATCCTACAAATTAAATTGTTTAGCAATTACAGACCGTATTGAAGCAAGTAAATTAATGGAAGACTTATGCACCAAAGTGTAACTGCGAGATAGTCCAAATTATTCAGTCTAAAAATTAGAAACCTTAATATGGAAGAAAATATGCAAATAGATGAACTGAAGCTTTACAGACCAAGGGATAAATTGATAATCGTTCAAATTAAATTTTTAATAATTTGAAGTCTCAATGATTAAGAAAAGGAAATAAATAGATTTGTGGAAGTGTTATGAACAAAAATGTAAATACAAAATAGTCCTTATAAGATAGTTTAAAATTAGATACCAGGATCTTCAAAGAAGATGAATCAAATAGATTAAAGAACGAATTATAGGCCAAAATATATGTGAAAAATAGTTCAAATTAATTAGTTTGAAATTAGTTACATTGATATTGAAGAAAATGGAGGAATTAGATTAATTCAAGAGTTATAAACCAACATGTAATTAAAAAACGTCGAAATTAATTTGTTAACAAATTACATAACTTAATGATTATGAAAATGGACTAGTGGAATCGTTATGCACCAAAATATAAAGTGCAAAAGGGTCAAAATAAATTTGTTTAAAAATTAGATAGCATAATCATGAAAAACTCGAAGCAAATTGAATAATGAAAGTGTTATAGACCAAAATATAATTGAAAAATAGTAAAAAACTAAATAGGTTAATACTGAATAAAATGAAGGACTTAGAATAACAGGATAGTTATAAACCAAAACATATATTAAAAATCTACTAAATTAATATTTTAAATAGTTAGCCTCCTTAATATTGAATAAAATGAAGCAAATAGATTAATGAAAGAGTTATAGACGAAAGATAAGAAAACTTAATCGTTCAAATTTAATTGTTCAATAATTCGAAGCCTGAAAGATTTAGAAAAAGAAGCAAGTAGATCGATGGAAGAGTTATCAACGAAAACATAATTAAAGAACATCCTAATTAATTTTTTAACTACTTAGATACGTCAATGATTAAGAAAATGAAGCAAATAGACTAGTGGATGTTTTATGCACCAAAATAAAAATGCAAAAGAGTCCAAATTAATCAGTCTAAAAAATTAGATACCCAAATCTCGAAGAAGGTGAAAAAAATAGATTACTGTAAGTGTTAGGGACGAAAATATATATGAAAAATGGTCAAAAATAATTAGTTTGAAATTAGATACCTTAATATTGAGGGAAATAGATTAACGGAAGAGTTGTAAACCAAAATATAAATTAACAATCGTTCAAATTAAATTGTTTAGCAATTACAGACCGTATTGAAGCAAGTAAATTAATGGAAGAGTTATGCACCAAAAGGTAACTGCGAGATAGTCCAAATTATTCTGTCTAAAAATTAGAAACCTTAATATGGAAGAAAATAATTCAAATAGTTGAACTGAAACGTTATAGACCAAGGGATAAATTGATAATCGTTCAAATTAAATTTTTAATAATTGGAAGCCTTAATGATTAACAAAAGGAAATAAATAGATTCCTGGAAGTGTTATGAACATAAATATAAAAGCAAAATAGTCCTTATAAGATAGTTTAAAAATTAGATACCTGGATCTTGAAGAAGACGAAGCAAATAGATTAATGAACGAATTATAGGCCAAAATATAAATGAAAAATAGTTCAAATTAATTACTTTAAAATTAGATACATTGAGATTGAAGAAAATGGAGGAATTAGATAAATTCAAGAGTTATAATCCAAAATGTAATTAAAAAACGTCGAAATTAATTTGTTAACAAATTACATAACTTAATGATTATGAAAATGAAGCAAATGGATTAGTGGAAGCGTTATGCACCAAAATATAAAGTGCAAAAATGTCAAAATAAATTTGTTTAAAAATTAGATACCGGAATCATGAAAATGACGAAGCAAATTGAATAATGAAAGTGTTATAGACCAAAATATAATTGAAAAATAGACCAAAACTAAATAGGTTAATACTGAATAAAATGAAGGACTTAGAATAACAGGATATAGTTTTAAACCAAAACTTATATTAAAAATCTACAAAATTAATATTTTAATTGGTTAGAATCCTTAATATTGAAGAAAAGGAAGCAAATAGATTAATGAAAGAGTTATAGACGAAAGATAAGAAAACTTAATCGTTCAAATTTAAATTTTTCAATAATTCGATGCCTGAAAGATTTAGAAAAAGAAGCAAGTAGATCAATGGAAGAGTTATCAACGAAAACATAATTAAAGAACATCCTAATTAATTTTTTAACTACTTAGATACGTAAATGATTAAGAAAATGAAGCAAATAGATTAGTGGATGTTTTATGCACCAAAATAAAAATGCAAAAGAGTCCAAATTAATTAGTCTAAAAAATTCGATACCCAAATCTCGAAGAAGGTGAAGCAAATAGATTACTGTAAGTGTTACGGACGAAAATATATATGAAAAATGGTCCAAAATATTAGTTTGAAATTAGATACCTTAATATTGAGGGAAATAGATTAACGGAAGTGTTGTAAACCGAAATATAAATTAAAAATCGTTCAAATTAAATTGTTTTGCAATTATAGACCGTATGGAAGCAAGTAAATTAATGGAAGAGTTATGCACCAAAGTGTAAATGCGAGATAGTCCAAATTATTCAGTCTAAAAATTAGAAACCTTAATATGGAAGAAAATAATGCAAATAGTTGAACTGAAGCGTTACAGACCAAGGGATAAATTTATAATCGTTCAAATTAAATTTTTAATAAATGGAAGCCTCAATGATTAAGAAATGGAAATAAATAGATTCGTGGAAGTGTTATGAACAAAAATGTAAATGCAAAATAGTCCTTATAAGATAGTATAAAATTAGATACCAGGATCTTGAAGAAGATGAAGCAAATAGATTAATGAACGAATTGTAGGCCAAAATATAAATGAAAAATAGTTCAAATTAATTAGTGTGAAATTAGATACATTGAGATTGAAGAAAATGGAGGAATTAGATAAATTCAAGAGTTATAAACAAAAATGTAATTAAAAACCGTCGAAATTAATTTGTTAACAAATTACATAACTTAATGATTATGAAAATGAAGCAAATGGATTAGTGGAAGCGTTATGCACCAAAATATAAAGTGCAAAAGGGTCAAAATGAATTTGTTTAAAAATTAGATACCAGAATCATGAAAAAGACGAAGCAAATTGAATAATGAAAGTGTTATAGACCAAAATATAATTGAAAAATTGTCCAAAACTAAATAGGTTAATACTGAATAAAATGAAGGACTTAGAATAACAGGATAGTTATAAACCAAAACATATATTAAAAATCTACTAAATTAATATTTTAAATAGTTAGACTCCTTAATATTGAAGAAAATGAAGCAAATTGATTAATGAAAGAGTTATAGACGAAAGATAAGAAAAGTTAATCGTTCAAATTTAAATTTTCAATAGTTCGAAGCCTGAAAGATTTAGAAAAAGAAGCAAGTAGATCGATGGAAGAGTTATCAACGAAAACATAATTAAAGAACATCCTAATTAATTTTTTAACTACTTAGATACGTCAATGATTAAGAAAATGAAGCAAATAGATTAGTGGATGTTTTATGCACCAAAATAAAAATGCAATAGAGTCCAAATTAATTAGTCTAAAAAATTAGATACCCAAATCTCGAAGAAGGTGAAGCAAATAGATTACTATCAGTGTTAATGACGAAAATATATATGAAAAATGGTCCAAAATAATTAGTTTGAAATTAGATACCTTAATATTGAGGGAAATAGATTAACGGAAGTGTTGTAAACCGAAATATAAATTAAAAATCGTTCAAATTAAATTGTTTTGCAATTATAGACCGTATGGAAGCAAGTAAATTAATGGAAGAGTTATGCACCAAAGTGTAACTGCGAGATAGTCCAAATTATTCAGTCGTAAAATTAGAAACCTTAATATGGAAGAAAATAATGCAAATACTTGAACTGAAGCGTTACAGACCAAGGGATAAATTTATAATCGTTCAAATTAAATTTTTAATAAATGGAAGCCTCAATGATTAAGAAAAGGAAATAAATAGATTCGTGGAAGTGTTATGAACAAAAATGTAAATGCAAAATAGTCCTTATAAGATAGTATAAAATTAGATACCAGGATCTTGAAGAAGATGAAGAAAATAGATTAATGAACGAATTGTAGGCCAAAATATAAATGAAAAATAGTTCAAATTAATTAGTGTGAAATTAGATACATTGAGATTGAAGAAAATGGAGGAATTAGATAAATTCAAGAGTTATAAACAAAAATGTAATTAAAAACCGTCGAAATTAATTTGTTAACAAATTACATAACTTAATGATTATGAAAATGAAGCAAATGGATTAGTGGAAGCGTTATGCACCAAAATATAAAGTGCAAAAGGGTCAGAATGAATTTGTTTAAAAATTAGATACCAGAATCATGAAAAAGACGAAGCAAATTGAATAATGAAAGTGTTATAGACCAAAATATAATTGAAAAATAGTCCAAAACTAAATAGGTTAATACTGAATAAAATGAAGGACTTAGAATAACAGGATAGTTATAAACCAAAACATATTTTAAAAATCTATTAAATTAATATTTGAAATAGTTAGACTCCTTAATATTGAAGAAAATGAAGCAAATTGATTAATGAAAGAGTTATAGACGAAAGATAAGAAAAGTTAATCGTTCAAATTTAATTGTTCAATAGTTCGAAGCCTGAAAGATTTAGAAAAAGAAGCAAGTAGATCGATGGAAGAGTTATCAACGAAAACATAATTAAAGAACATCCTAATTAATTTTTTAACTACATAGATACGTCAATGATTAAGAAAATGAAGCAAATAGATTAGTGGATGTTTTATGCACCAAAATAAAAATGCAATAGAGTCCAAATTAATTAGTCTAAAAAATTAGATACCCAAATCTCGAAGAAGGTGAAGCAAATAGATTACTGTCAGTGTTACGGACGAAAATATATATGAAAAATGGTCCAAAATAATTAGTTTGAAATTAGATACCTTAATATTGAGGGAAATAGATTAACGGAAGTGTTGTAAACCGAAATATAAATTAAAAATCGTTCAAATTAAATTGTTTTGCAATTATAGACCGTATGGAAGCAAGTAAATTAATGGAAGAGTTATGCACCAAAGTGTAACTGCGAGATAGTCCAAATTATTCAGTCTAAAAATTAGAAACCTTAATATGGAAGAAAATAATGCAAATAGTTGAACTGAAGCGTTACAGACCAAGAGTCAAGTGGCAGATCTAGTTGGTAGATTTCTACGAGCTACAATTCAAGGATCGGATGCTTCCAGAGTTAGTGGAGCAGACTGGTTGGCTTCCTTTCCTCCGGAGGACTGGTATGGGTCGAAGAATCTGATGCGAGAGTTCTATCTATGCTTCTATACTTCAGGCGACGAAGCTTGAGGAGCCTAGTGTGGAGGTGACTGTCAGTAACATACATATCACATTATCCCCAGATAAGCTAGCGAGCTTCTTGGGGTACGAGACGAATATGACAGTGTACCCCAACCTACCACTAAGAGAGGAGGGACGACGTATTAAGGTCGAGGTTTTTTAGATGATATTGGGTCAGGATAAGACAACCATGGAGAGAAGAACACATGCAACACAAGCAGTTGCTTCCTTTTTTTAGGATCATGCACCTGATCCTTTGCTCCGCCATCGACCCAAGAAGCACACGATGTAGCTGTTAATGGCCAAGCTGAGTTCTTGTACCTAGTAGTTGGTACGAAGGCTTCCTGCTGATAAGGCAGCATACATCTTCTAGTATGTCCACGCTGAGGCCCTGAAGATTGATGCTTAAATTTTGTTGCCCTAAAATATTCTTCTGACCCAGTTCCTGCATGACATGCTGGTACTCGAGGGTGCCGACGAGTCGAGGGCAGTTCCACTTGGGTTGATTAAGAACACAACAATCTTAAAATCGATGGCGTAGACATGACAAGTGCTGAGTGCCTCTCGAGTAGGTAAAGGTAGATGAGAGGAGCTGGCGGAATGGACGAAGGAGTAGGATCTTGGACAGGGCTCCACCTAGGGACTCGAGGCACAGCGACCGAGTTTTGTGGCGAATATGAAGACCGAGCTGACTGAGCGGATGCAGACGGTCATGCGTTCACCCATGAGATGGTTGGTGTATCAGTTCTCGGCTGACAGCACTGGAGCATAAGGTCGAGAACATGGACAGTGTGTGGAAGAAGGAAGAGGCTGCAGTTCAGTCTGCCCTGAAGGGCGTGGCAACCAGTGCATAGTTAGTTGCCCTGATTGAGTAAGTCGTTTTGCTTCAGGAGCACGTGAGTCATGTTCGAACTGTTCTACAGCTCGCAGATGATGAGTTGTAGATATTTACTTCGCTTTATTATGACATTTATTTTTTTATTAGATTTTGAGGACATTTATTTTTATTATGTTTTGAGTACATGTATTGGAATTGTATTTGTTGTTATTTTGTTTATATTAGGATTTTAGGAGATTAGATATATTTATCTTATTTCGGTTATTTTAACGTCAGTTATATTATTTGAAATTTGATAATAAATTGAAAGGGTTTCGGCTTTCAAACATAAATCAGAGTTAAAAACCAGTAGTCTGACATACAATCGTCCGAACTATTTTCTGTAAGGTCAAACGGTGTCATATCATATAATAAAACCGTCTGAAATGTATGATACCACTGCCGGACGCTTGCTTTTATGATCGTATCATTAAGCCGCTATCGCTTGGAGATTTGTAAAACGGTTGTATGTCAGACATAAGTCAGCGTGTGAGACCCCAACTTGCACCACAGGTTCATGTTTTGGAGCTATTCTCCAATTGTGCCTATGCATATGCAATCATATGCTATGCATAGGCTCATATGATAAAAGCCTAAGAGAAGGATAAGGTATTGATCAAAATCTGAACATGTATTTGTGTATGCATGGCCAAATATGCCTTGGTATTAATATGGGGTGTTGTCCCTTGTAATCGTAAAGGATTGAGGTTCAACGGAGCTGGAAATCAATGATGTTGCTGTAAAGAATAAGTGAACTGAGGTTATATATACTAGTCGAATACGTATAAGGGTGAAAACAACAACCTACTCGGGTGTAATGTTGCATGCCATCACAAATTTTGGCAGATCACTAGACTCGGTGTAAGGTAACCTTGATGTCATAGTTTACCCTTCGACTTAGGTTAGAGTAGAGGTCCATGATATTAAAATATTTTAAACCAAATTTCAGGTCATTCCGATAAGTATTGTATAAGTTATGAATTTTAAAGTTTTTGACGTCAAGCTACCAGCAACCTTATATATTTTGAATTATGGTTTATTTCAAGTGCCTTGAGTGATCAGTTCAGGTTCTACTTTTACGAATCTGATCTTGGATGTTGAGTCTATGAAAGAAGAAGATTTTATGATAAAATCCGTGCAAGTAGGAAACGTATGAAAGAAGTTATGGTATTTTGAAATGGAAGGCCGAACTGGAGGCAGTAGTAGGGTTATCCTAAGAAGTTCGTCGAAAGATGAAGAGTTTTGAAAATGCATAGGAACTTTTATACTTGCGACTGTTATCTTCGATTTCTGAAAGTTGAATCATTTAAAAGAAATTTCATGTAATTTGGAATCACGTTTTAAAGTTATGAATTTTGAAACCGGTGATGTCGGGGCTCTCCGCTTGGACATCCCCAGCAGCTTGCATATGGGTGACTTTGTATGATGTGCTTGATTTGAATGATTCTTCTTGTCAATCTAGTAATCTTCTAAATGTCATTAAAATGACTCACTTGTAGGCAAAGCTCCACCCTAAACTCAAGAGCACCGCTGTAAGTAGAAAATTATGTTTTTCCGAAAACTGGAATAATACACAACATGACTACTTATTTTTAAGCATGACATAAGCATTTGCATGATTTTCTTAAAAGAAGAAAGAAAGTTTTATGCAAATGAAAGTACAAAGTTTATGTTAAGTTATGATACACATCATGATATTTGTCATCAAGCATGACAAAAGCACGTCATGAGCATTGTATTGATTTCGCAAAAGAAAGTACGGAAAATTTTATGCAAAAGAAAGTACGATTTTATGCTATGTCAAGATATGTTATGGGGCAAAATAAGATGGTCGGTACCGTACCTAAGTATGATAGGTGCATCCACTCTGAAGGACGAATGTGAGAAGGATGGATGACTCCTAAGGGCAACCACTGCGAAGGATGAATGCGAAAAGGATGAGTGCAACCACACTAAAGGACGAATGCGAGAAGGTGTGGACCTCCAAGGGTCGTGTCTAGCTATCAGGTCTTGGGCCACATCAAGGGCTAGCTCGAACAAGTGACATATTACTGAGGGAAAGGGGAATGGTTCCGATGGGAACGCACAACACTGACTTCATGGGTAAATGAAGCGTTATAAGCCCAAAGTCAAGGAAGAAACTTTTTAAGATCAAGTGCACGTGTCTCATGCATATGCAAACATTTCCATTTGGCATACATGCATAACTGATATCCATGATCATCCTTGGCATGTACTTTTCACTTCAAATTATCCCTTACTGAGACATTTGACTCACCAGTTTTTAATTGTATCATTTCATATGTGCCAGATGAAAGAAGTTTCAAGGACTACTTTTCTTAAGTGGAAGGGCCTCGTGAGGGTGCCCTCCCTTAGTATTTTTTCAAGAAGATTCTTTGTTGGTTTTGTAAGGGCAGTGTAATCCTCATGATTTTTGGTGGCCATCGCCCTTTGTAGTTCGAGACCGATTCCCAAAATTTATGTTAGTTGTATATGTTGAATCTGTGGTATTTATACTGTTAATATTTAAGTTGTTATGTGAAGAATGAGCTTATAGGTGAATCTATTAGGCCTGTCTTTAGACACAGGCAACGTTCCTTCTAATCTCAGTAAAAAAAAATTCCGCTGCAAAATCATAGTTAAGTTTGTGATGTGAACCCCGTTATCCCGTAACGAGACCCAAAAACTATAGGGAACCCAAGATCGTTTCTAGCATGGATTCAAATGGAACCTCGACCCGTTGCTTAGGAAAGCAAGAACCTCGGTATGGTGATGACGCCACAAACGGGGATGGAAATCCGTTTGATAAGTCGAGTTGAACGCCACGGGAAATCCCGATAAGTTCGAGAAGTTCTTCAAAGAACCAAAGAGAAATACTCTCACAATTTCATTAATCAATGTCTCTCTCTAATTACAATGCAAGAGCTCCTATTTAAAGGGCTGAAAATAACAAGGAAATAAATCTAACATAGAAAACCTAATAAAATTCAAAATTAGGCAAGGAATTAAATCCTAGCTTGCCTAAAACACATAAGACAAATAAGGAAATAAATTTCCTTATTTCCTAACATACTTGGCGCCTAAACCAAAAAGGAAGACTAAGGAAATAACTCCTTAGTTGCCTAAAACAACAACCTATTTAAGGAACTATATTTTGGACGTGAACAGTACCAAAATAAACTAAAGAAATATTCTTTATTTGCCTAACTCTAGACCTGGACGTGAACAGTACCCAACAAGGAAATTAAATGCTGAACAAAATAAATAATCAAAAGATTTCAAAAGGAAAGGATTTTGCCCTTAGAATTTCCATGCAATCTGATTCTTCTAGAATAGTCCCAAAATTATCTCTTGACCGGATCCTTCTAGGCAATCTATGTGTTTTAGGCAAGCTAGGATTTAATTCCTTGCCTAATTTCGAATTTTATTAGGTTTTCTATCTTAGTTTTATTTCCTTGTTATTTTCAGCCCTTTAAATAGGAGCTCTTGCATTGTAATTAGAGAGAGACATTGATTAATGAAGAATTTATTTCATGTTGCATCTTCACCCTATCATGGATCTCCCGGTTCAAGCCATGTAGGAAACGAGCCATGGTAGCCTCTCGATCCTCCTCAATATTTGCACGGATCATGGCCATCTCCATCTCCTTGTAATAGTCTTCTACACTTCGACTTCCTTGCTTTAGGCTTTGTAACTTCTTGTCTCGTTCTCTCGTAACCGGCTTTACGGGAACTTGAACTAGCACCTTTGACGCCTTGCTTGTATTCTCATCAGTTTGCTGGAGCATTCGATTGGTGAATACTAGCGGCTGTCATTGGCGCCTTCGGATTAGTGTTCGGGGCGTGACACAGCGTGTGAACGATAGATACCTCTTCTGGACGTTTTTGCCTATTATCATATGCTGTCATTTGGGGATTTCTAAAATGGTGTCATGAAATGTAAGCCAGCGTACAGACGTAAACTATTATGTTCAGATTGTGTGAAATTTTAGGTGGCAACGATTCCCTTGAAAACTTATATACGTAGGCGTCCGACAACTTTAAATGCATGCGAACATGTTTATTCGTTTGAAATATGGGAAACCGCAGACAATATAGCCAAAACGTTCAAAAGTTAGGAAATTTGAGAGATTCGAGCAAAGGAGAAGAGGGGGGAGCTAATTTTGGACTTCAATCTCATTGAAAAGAGTGGGGGAAGGAGCAACTCACTAGAGATTTCACATTGGATTGCATGGATTTTTGGATATGAAAGCATGTGTTTTTTCGAATTCTTAGGGTCTAAGCAATAGAGTTTGGGGTTGGTTGTGATGTGTTGACATTGAAGTGTTTGTGATTTGTGTTGATTTTGGCATGAATTTGTGAATGACGTCCGGACGCTATGAACACATTGAAACAGTGTTTGCTGTTATGTTCACGCATTCATTTAGTAGCTTTAGCCCCCGTTTAAGAATTACAGGGAGTTCAGATATCGAACTCGGTGTAAGTCTTGAATTTTCCATGTTATGGACGGTTTGAGTTTACAATATACGTAATGTGCGTAATTGTAGCTGCTGTTGTGACAAATGTTTATAGAAAATTTGATGCATTCAGAATTGAGCTTGCACACTTTCCTTCAATGGTGGGTGTTTATGCTCAATGTTGTAGGCGGGTATCTGGAGACTCGAAATTTCTATAAAATCGATCACAATTGTTGGGTCAATTACTTGCAGTACGTAATATTGTAAACATGTCATCCGAAAAAATTGGAGTTGAGTGTAAATGTCATCATTGTTTGCATTATTGTTTGTATTTTCATATTTGAAGGAAGACTATGGATAAAAAGATGTATTTCTGAGGCTGATAGACTCAAAAGTGCGATTATTGGGATGGTGTTCGGGATTTTATGAGTGTTGCCCGTAGTTATGCACATAGTCGGAGATTGATATGATGTCCATGTAATAGATGTAAGAATGTGTTGTTCTAACATATAGACGAGATGGAGCATCATTTCATTCATAATTGGGTTTGACCAGAGTTACACTCATTGGGTATTTCACGGAGAGTCAATTTCAGAAGTTTCTAACTAAGTAGTGACTTTAGAACCTAAACCGAGTAGTACGGACTCAAAGGGAAATATAAATGATGATACGACGGAAATGTTAGAAGATTTTGAGGCGGGAGCAGGGGTTGATGAAAACGCTGGTGAAAATATGACGGGTCCTGAAACAGTCTTGACGGGGTTAGGAGACGTGTTTTCTGCTTATACCAAGTTATGGGCCGATAATGAGAGAGAGTTGTATCCCGGGAGTAAGAAGTACTTAAAGTTATCTTTTGTTTTCAGGTTACTTCATGTGAAGTCGGAGAGTAATTTGACTGTAGTGGCGTTTGAAGATTTGTTGGGCTTAATAAAAGATGCAACGCCGGATGGGGAGACACTTCCTAAATCTTATTATGAGGTGAAAAAGTTAGTAAATAACTTATGGTTTAGCTACGATAACATACATGCGTTCTTAAATGACTGTGTAATATTTTGGAAGGAGCAGAGTGAGTTACAAGAGTGTCCAGTGTGTGGGGCATCAAGGTGGAAGTACAGAGAGAATAGCAAACCAAAGATTCCTCAAAAAGTGCTGCGACATTTTCCCATGAAACCGAGGTTGCAAAGATTGTTTCTATCAAGGCAAACGGCAACAGATATGCGATGACACTAAGATAAGCGTGTGGTTGAAGATGAGGTGATAATCTTGTATACACTGGGGTATGGAAGAACCTCGATAATAATTTTGAATGGTTTTCAAGAATATCGGAACGTCTGGTTGGGTTTGGCATCTGATGTGTTCAATCTGTTTGGCTACATGAGCTTATCGCATAGTACATGGCTAGTGGTACTAATTCTATACAATTTGCCGCCATGGAAATGTATGAAGGACTCAAGTTTCATTATGTCGTTGCTTATTTCAAGTCGAAGACGTCTCGGGAATGATATCGATGTCTACTTGCAGCCATTGATAAATGAGTTGAAAGACTTTTGGGAAAATGGAGTGCAGACGTACGATGCGGCCATTTCAATTTTATTCAAGTTACATACTGCTTTGCTTTGGACAATAAATGACTTCTCGACTTATGGAAATATGTTGGGTTGGAGTACGAATGGAGGTTGGCATGCCCTAATTGCAATGAGAACACAATGTCGTTTTGGTTGAAATAAAGTGGCAAACATTATTTTTTGGGACATCTCCGGTATTTGACCACAACACATGGTTGGAACCATGAGAGTAGTCCCGCGACGCACGACGTCATGCTAGTGGGAGGAAATATCTTTGGTGCGATTCATCAATTTGAGTTGAGAGTAATCCCGGTACACTAGCAGTGTTGGGCCCTTAACTTAGGGATAGGAATGAATTACAGTCCCCTACCATAGCCAGTCCAGTAAGCACCAAAACTAGCTGTGCGTGTAAATATCTTACCCGTCAATCTTAATTAAATGTTACGAATTTTAAATTTATGTGCTTAACTAAATTTTTTATTATTGTTCTTGCTTTGTAGTGACGTTCGAAATTAGACAAGTTCGAGTTAGTAGCTCGGGAGGAAAGCTGACTATCCAAATCCCTGATAAAAGTACGAGCGGTGATGAAAGGGCATCCTCAATGCTCTCGAGTCATATTGGTGCGCTCATTCGACAACATGTCCCATTTGAGACAAGTAAGTGGAAGAAGGTCCCCGACGAGGTTAAATCGTTTGTGATGAACCGAGTGTTGGTAAGCATAATTTATTAATTTTTAATTGTTGAAACTTTTATATGTACTAAATGTTATATATGTTAAGGATGACTTTCAACTAAATTATGACCGAGCCGAGTATCATATCACAAGGACATCAACGAGGAACACAACGTACAGGACACACAGAAATAGAATGTTCCAGCATTACTCGGTCTTCACTTCTTAAGAAGAGGTGTTAGTTCACCCCTATCCTGATATGAACAAATAAGAATGGACTTATGTCTGTAATTTTTTCGCGAGAGAGGAATTTCAGGTCAAAAAATTTTGTAAGTTCTAATTTTAGATTTAATGATGCATTGGTATGCGTTTATGTTTCATATGTGCTAATTTTATCTTCTTTTCTAATTTTGTAGGAAAAAATGGAGGCGTTATAGTTGCAACACGAATCAGAGGAAAAGTCATACACAGAAGTGGAGATTTTCACTAAGGTGTTGGGGGCGAAAACGGGTTATGTGCGAGGTTTAGGCCGTTTGGTAGGGTCCGTTGGATCATCTTCATCAACATCATCCGTTGATTCGTCCCGGAGATTAGAGGCCTAATTAGAGATTTAGGAGATGAGAGCCTAGACATATAGAATATGAAAGGCTTCTAGTGAAACCCAATGACAACTCAGTTTTTTCACCCAAAACATTAGCTGATGAAATTATCACTTTGGGTGACAAATTTTTTTGACACCTAATCGTTTTTCTTGTAGTGACTCTGTCCACGATGTGTTGAACCAGTTGACCCAATTGACGATGTGGGGATTGATGGAAATCAAGGAACCGCTTCGAAGGATCTTGTTCAAGTTCCAATTGGGACGGTTACGAGGGCACGAGACCAAGCCAAGAAGTTTAAAGATGAACTCAATGGTCTAATTCAAGAGGCATGGGCTCAAGCAAATGCGTGGAGGCTCATTGAGCATGATACACGTGATCAACAAAAGATTGTCAACATGATTCAAGTTCTAGAAGATTCCGGTCAAGGCTTAGTTTAAATCTCGACGTAGGCGGACATTTGAATTGAAAATAAAATTCCGGATTTTAAGGAGCATTTGAATTCAAATTCAAATGCTCGCTTATCCTAAATTTTTAGGAATATTTGAATTTAAATTCAACTAATAACTGATCGCTACGATCTAAAATGGAGTCTTCTAGGAGGGCAAGCCTAGTAGCACAAGATCCCGAAGAAACTAATTTGCCTGTATTTAGAGTACGTGGAGAGGCTACAGAATATCACCATTTGTTCTGCCACCAGCCATTGCTTCCACTTCCTCTGGATTTTCTTCTTCAGCTTCTCCTTCCTCAACTTCTTTTTCTTGAACATTTTACGAAGGAGTTGCCACTGTCTTCTTCACCCACTCATCATCTTCATTTTGAACAAAGCCCATGAGTCTCAAATTCTTATGATGATATTCCCTAGAGACTTTAGGCTTCTCCTTTCTTCTCCATTTGTCTCATTATCAGCCAAATAAAAAATCTGTATAAGCAACATCCCATAATGATATCCTTGCCTCTTCTTCTGATAGGCTGCTTTCATATGATTCAGGAGGAGGTGGCCAAGATTCCTTTGGTGCCTCATAATCATACGATACATCACAAATATATTCAAATTTCCCGTCCTGGGATGAATAATGTTACAAACTATATGATACAGCGATCTCTTGTGGAATTAAAGTCACTGGCAACTGGCTTCAAAGTCTCATCCAGATCAAGATTATCCAAAACTACCCCGAGAATCTCTATGAGCTCTACATTAGACATACCAACCAGCCCATGTATATGATTCAAAAAGTTGCACCCTTAAATTAGAGGAAAGGGATACAACTTTCAGCCCATTGACAAATAAATCAATCTCTTTCCCTTTCACTAACCCCTATGCAATCTCAGACATCAAAATTAAAATTTGCACATTACTTTCGAACCAAATAAGGAAAAGAATCATAGTGTAAACTAAAAAAATTGGACCAGCCCCGAGCATCAAAGAACTCCTGAAAATCAAACCCATTTTCCATAAACCACGGTAGTAAAACTCATCTTCCAGAAATTACCTTTTCTATTTCCGAAATCACTATGAAATCTCTGCTGGTGAAACTTGGAGTGAAATGGAGGACCCTCTGAAGGTGCAGATGAATCCCCATCACATCTAACTCGCTGCCTCGGCCTAGAAGATTCCCCATGGTCTAATACTCTCTTCCTTCGTCCACTAGACATTTCGGTTGAAGGCTCGGGTTTTATGTGGAGGAGTGGGAGAGGATTTAGGGTTCTGTGGTAGAGGAGATGAGAATGGTGGAGTTTTGGGGCACAGGAGAGGGAGGATCTCGAGTTCGGCGGTGAGAGGGGTGCAGCGATGGAGGTTAGGGCATGGGTGCTTAGGGAAATGAAGGAGAAATGAGTTTTAGATCAAAAGAGACTAAGTATGTGAGGTGTCGACTCATTAAACATAAGAGATGTTAATGAAAGCAACTGAATCGACCTTTTAAAAACTGTCCATTCGAAACATGTGTCGACACTTACTTAACAGTCTTCTCTAGGAACAACCAGTGTGTCGACACATGGCTGAATAGTGTCGACACATACTGATTCCATAGAAAACAGTCAAGCAAGTCAGGAAGTGTCACCACTTGAGAACTTAAGTGCTGACACATGACATGCATATGTGTAAAAGAACAAGTTTTCAATTAGAAAATGTATGATGCAATCCAATTAAGTATGAAAACATATAATCTCTTAAAATATCATCCAACCAACACACGAATGATAGAATAAGCAGTTTATATAAAAAAATTAATCATTCGGAGGGAAAACACATGCTGATCTCTTGACGAATAAAGCAAAAACGATACTCGTTGAGTGGTTTCGTGAATTTATCATCAAGTCAAAGATCTGTGCTTACAAAATCAACTACAATGTAACCCTTTTGAGCATGATCACGTAGAAAATGTTGCTTGATCTCGATATGTTTATTCCTAGAGTGCTGAATGAGGTTTTAAGAAAGGTTGGCACTAATGTTATCACATTTAATCGGGATGAGAGAACAATATATTCAGCCTCTGTGGTTGATAAAGTCACCGAATTATGTTTCTTACAAAATCAAGACACTAGAGATTGGCCATTAAACTAACTCGCACCACTAGTACTTTTTCTATCACTTTTGCAACCAACATAATTAACGTCTGAATATCCTTGTAAATTAAATTCAACACCCTCTGGATAAAATAGACCAAGATCTTGTGTGCCATCAAGGTAACAAAATATCCTCTTAATTTGCAAGTAGGTAAAATTCCTTAGGGCAAGACTGAAATCACTCACACAAGATTGGGTGATGGACACATTATTGTTTTGAGGAGTTTCTTCTTCAAGATCTTGTACATCTTGCTCTTGTGGATGAGAAACTTCCTTCAGTTCACTTGTAGCTATTTCTCACCTTCTTTTTCATGATCTACAACATCACCGTCATCTCTTCGCGTCGAAACATTAGATTCATCAAACACCACGTGAACAGATTCTTCAACAACCAAAATTTTATTACTAAACACGTGAAAGCCTTACTGTTAATGACATACTTGCAACCAAACACATGAAAATATGTTGGATTTTCTATTTTTTCAAAGCTCATATGGATTTTTCTTAACAATTGGCCTGATCATACATTGGTTCAAGACATAGCAACTAGTGTTAATAGCTTCTGCCTAAAAATAGTATGGCAAGGTATTTTCACAAAGCATGGTCCTCGCAATTCTTCACGAGTCCTATTCTTCCTCTTAACAAAATCACCACAAAATTTTGTGAAGGAGGAGCTTTCAAATATAACTCGGTTTCCCTTATCATATAATTCACTGATGCTCAACAAATTATGTCCCGCCACAAATACTTGTCCGAAGGGTTCTAATGGCAGCTGCGACAGCTCACCATGACGACTCTCAAGCCCACTTAACTTAATTTCCAGGTGATTCTTTTAACCTGTTATTACTAATTTAGAAAATATGAGTTATTTATAATTTATGAAAATACTACTCAAAAGTTTATTTGCTTATCGCAAGCTGACATGCATACCCTCAGGCGTTCTTACGAAGTGTACGAATATGTAAATAAATATACGCGTAATAAAAATGGATACCTATATCACGTAATTTTAGTGTTGTGAAGAATTTTAGGTATTGGGTGTAGTGAAAAAGTGAAGAGAGGTAATTTTTTTATATTTTTTGTTGTGAAAAGTAATGATTTGATGAGGAGAGTGATGTGAACCCCGTTATCCCGTAACGAGACCCAACAACTATAGGGAACCCAAGATCGTTTCTAGAATGGATTTGGATGGAACCTCGACCCGTTGCTTAGAAAAGCAAGAACCTCGGTATGGTGATGACGCCACAAACGGGGATGGAGATCCGTTTGATAAGTCGAGTTAACGCCACGGGAAATCCCGATAAGTTCGAGAAGTTCTTCAAAGAACCAAAGAGAATAAATCTCACAAAAGTCGTGTATATTGAATGAATCTCGAAATACAAATAAGGACCTATATATAGGCCGGCCAAAACATGCAAAACCCTAGAGCAACACGCCTAACTAAGGAAACAAAAGGGAGGCGCCTAAATCTAACAAATAAGGAAAGGATTATGCACCTAAATGACAAACTCGGAATCAGCACCTATAAGGAAAGAAAGATGCGGCTAAACCTAGCAAATAAGGAAGTAAATTGCCACCCAAAGCCATGCAATCCGAACCCTAATTAGGAGTATCTTCTAGAAGACTTTCTTGCCAAGTCAAGTGAAACCCTACTCGGACTCTTCTAGAACTTGAATCACGTTGACAATCCGTGAGTCATGCTCAATGGGCTTCCACGCCTTTGGATCCCATGCCTCTTGAATTAACCCGTTGAGTGCATCCTTGAGCTCCATCATTCCCCTCCTCTTGAAAAGGATTTGCCCACAAATCTTAACCAACATCGAAAGTGTACTCACCAGGTAAATCTAGCTTGTAGGCGTTATCATTGATGCGCTCGAGAACTTGGAAAGGACCATCGCCTCGTGGGAGCAATTTGGAACGTCGTTTCGTGGGAAATCTCTCTTTCCGCATATGTAGCCAACCCCAATCGCCGGGTTCAAAAACTATCTTGTGACGACCCTTATTGGCTTGTTTTGCATACTGCTCCATTCGTCGCTCAATGTTGAGTCTCGCTTGCTCGTGAATCTGCTTAACAAAGTCAGCTTTCCTTTTGCCATCTAAATTAACATGTTCAGCGACAGGCAAAGGAGATAAGTCCAATGGAGTCAAAGGATTAAAACCATATACTATTTCAAATGGAGAAAATTTAGTAGCAGAATGAACAACTCTATTATAGGCAAACTCAACATGTGGTAAACATTCTTCCCAACTTTTAATGTTCTTTTTAATGATCGCCCTTAATAAAGTAGACAAAGTCCTATTGACAACTTCAGTTTGACCATTCGTTTGTGGGTGACAAGTATTGAAAAACAATAACTTAGTGCCTAACTTACACCAGAAAGTCTTCCAAAAATAGCTCAAGAATTTAGCATCTCTATCCGAGACAATCGTCCTAGGCAAGCCATGTAGTATTACAATTTCCCTAATGAATAGATCAGCAACATGGAATAAAATGTGCCATCCTAGAAAATCTATCCACGTTTAGTCCTAGGCAATCCTAGCACAAAATCCATGGAAATATCAATCCAAGGCTCACTAGGAATAGGTAAGGGAGTATACAAACCGTTGCCCTGCACTTTGGACTTAGCTTGTCTACATGTGATACACCTACCACAAATTCTCTCGACATCCCGCTTCATGTAAGGCCAATAGAAGTGTTCCTGTAAAATAGCTAAGGTTTTGGCAACTCCAAAATGTCCCATTAGTCCACCACCATGGGATTCTTGCACTAATAACTCCCGCATTGAACAATTAGGCACACATAGCTTATTTTCTCGGAACAAGAACCCATCAAGCCTAAAGAACTTACCACATGCAATTTTCTCACAAGCACGATATTCATCACCAAAGTCATGGTCATCAGGATATAAATTCTTAATGTGCTCAAAACCTAATAACTTGGCTTCTAATGTGGAAAGTAGAGCATACCTGCGCGAGAAAGGGCATCGGCTACCACATTCTCCTTACCTTGCTTATACCGAATGACGTATGGAAACGTCTCAATGAACTCCACCCAACGCGCATGCCTTTTGTTTAGCTTGTGTTGGTGGCACTTCAAATGTTTCAAGGATTCATGATCGGTATGAATCACGAATTCCTTAGGCCATAGGTAGTGCTGCCATGTTTCCAAGGCCCGGACTAGTGCATACAGCTCCTTGTCATAGGTGGCATAGTTTAAGGCTGCCCCGCTTAGTTTCTCGCTGAAATAAGCAAGTGGTCATCCGTTCTGCATAAGAACTGTGCCAATGCCAATACCTGAAGCATCACATTCAATTTCAAATGTTCTGGAAAAGTTAGGCAAAGACAATAAAGGAGCATGGGTTAGCTTCTCTTTAAGTAATTGAAACGCCTTCTCTTGCGCGTCTCCTCATTGAAATCCCACGTTCTTCTTGATTACTTCGGTAAGTGGTTCGGCTATACTACTAAAGTCCTTCATGAACCGCCGGTAAAAACTGGCAAGGCCATGAAAACTACGAACCTCACCTACGCTTGTGGGACTCGGCCATTCTTGAATTGCACGTACCTTCTCTTCATCAACCTATATACCTTGTGCACTAACAACAAATCCCAAGAATACAAGCTTATCGGTGTAAAAAGTGCACTTCTTCATATTAGCAAACAATTTTTCTTTCCTAGGCACATCCAAAACAGATTTCAAGTGTGCTACATGATCATCCCTGTTTTTGCTATAAATGAGTATATCATCAAAGTAAACAACAACGAATCTACCTATAAATGTACGCAAAACATGGTTCATAAGTCTCATAAAAGTACTTGGGGCGTTACTCAATCCAAAAGGCATAACTAACCATTCATACAAACCATATTTTGTTTTAAAAGTTGTTTTCCATTCGTCTCCTTCTTTTACTCTAATTTGATGATATCCACTCTTCAAATCAATTTTCGAAAACACATAAGAACCATGCAACTCATCTAACATGTCATCTAAGCGAGGAATAGGATGACGATACTTTACCGTGATGTTGTTGATGGCTCGGCAATCAACGCACATTCTCCACGACCTATCCTTCTTAGGTACAAGTAAGACCGGAACCGCACATGGACTCATGCTCTCCCTCACGTGTCCTTTTTCCAACAACTCGCTGACTTGCCTTTGAAGCTCCTTGGTCTCCTCGGGATTGCTCCTATATGCTGGTCGGTTTGGAATTGTTGCACCGAGGACAAAATCTATTTGATGTTCAATCCCTCGGGTTGGAGGTAACCCATGTGGTATCTCCTCGGGGAAGACATCCTCAAATTCCTGCAAAAGCGAAACAATAGAACTAGGCAAAGTAGGGTCAAGTTCGTTAGTGTTTAAAAATGTCTCTTTGTACAAAAGTACAATCATTGGCTGACTCGAGAGCATCGCTCGCTTGACCTCCCTCACTTTTGCATAGAAATTTTTGTTTCTCTCTGATTTTCTCTCAATGGCCGAATCTTCTCTCTCTTTTTTGTCGGCCTTTCTCGGATTTTCACTCTCTCTGATTTTCACTCATTTACTTTTTTTTCAATCTCTTTCTTTTTTTCACTCTCTTTTTGTAGTCTCACTTGATCTTCATATACTTGCTGCGGTGTCAAGGGTACAAGAGTAATCGGTTTCTGAATAAGTACAAAAGAGTACTTATTCGTAAAGCCATCACGCTTCACATGTCTATCGAATTGCCATGGTCGCCCTAGCAATAAGTGTCCTGCTTGCATTAGTACTACATCAGATAAGACTTCATCTTCGTACTTAGCAATTCGAAAAGCTACCAACACTTGTTTTCTCACCCTTATTTCTCCACTATCATTCAGGCATTGCAACTTGTAAGTCTAGGGTGTTTCAACAAGGGCAATCCTAATTTCTCTACCATAATCAAGCTTGCAACATTAGTTCAACTATCTCCATCAATAATCACACTACATACCTTATCTTTGACGTAGCACCTAGTGTGAAGGATATTCTCCCGTTGCACTTCCTCATCTCCTTTTGCTTGCAAGCTCAAGGCTCTCCTTGCCACCAAGGTCAACGCATCGGGGGCTAAGTATTCCTCCTCGGAAACATCCTCCAATGGGGGGGCATGTCTTCGGTATCAGACTCTTCACCATCGGTTACAATCTCTCCATTATCCTTCAGCACCATTGACTTGCTTATTTGGACATTGGCTTGCTATGTGTCCCCTGCCTTGACATCGAAAACACT
The DNA here is from genome assembly GCA_963930655.1 of Myrica gale. Classification (NCBI taxonomy): domain Eukaryota; kingdom Viridiplantae; phylum Streptophyta; class Magnoliopsida; order Fagales; family Myricaceae; genus Myrica; species Myrica gale. The sequence continues at coordinate 19,836,578 of OZ005598.1, read as the reverse complement.
TGATATCACGATTTCTAGAAGTAGAAGCTTCAGTTTTACCTGAGAAGTGTGGCTGGTGGGTAGGGGGTTTGGGCTCGGGTTTGGACACTTGTGATGTAAGACCCCGAAGAAACCTTGCTTGGACAAGGCATGATTTTATGTTAAGAAAATGCATGTATAATTATTTTGAATTTCTAAAATATGATGTTATGATTTTAAATGCTATGGATGGGATTTTAAATCTATAGTAACGAATTTCATGTTGCTAGATTAATTGTATAATTTCCTTCAATAATCTTGATTTTAATTTTTGAAGGATTTTCTTATGAATGATTTAGATTATTAAGACTTGCATGTTGGGCTTAGAAACCTCAAACAATGGGCTGACATTGGGCTACCCATGTATGGCCGGTTATTAGATGTATTTGGGCCTTGAAGTTATGACATATGGGCTGCCCAAGTACATGTGATGATGGGCCCTTGAAGTGAGATATTGGGCTGCCATGAGGCTTATAACATGTGGTGTATATTGGGCTTTTATGGCATGCTAATGGGCTGCCAAAGTAAACATGGTAATGGGCCTAGTAATGGTGCTATTGGGCCTTAAGAAAATTGGACATTGGGCCCAAGCCCTTAGACTTATGAATTGGGCTTTAGGTGGTAATGTTGGGCCTTGGATTAAGGATTTATTAGGCTGCCCAATGGGCCTTGAAGTCAAGTTTATAATATGAGATTAGTATTGCTAAACTTCATTTATTTTACTAAGTAAACTAGGTAGTTGGAATTCAACCAAGTTAACTAAATGGGGAACAAGCTTCAAACTAGAAGTTGGAATTATGTGGAGAGGGGAGATACACGTGAATGACAATTAGGGTTTGAATTTTGTGGTGCAAAAATGTTATACAAGAAAGGCAAGGGAGACATGAAGGAGACAAAACTTGCAAAAGCTGAAAATAGACATAGAAAGGGAAAGAAAACCCCTTGGCCGAATTTCTTGGCCACATGCACTCCTTTTACCTCTTGTGAGAACCCTTACACGCCTAACACCACCCTCACACACTCATGCACTCATTTTGACACCATTTGGTCGACCAACACAAGCCAAGAGAAAGGGAGAGAAAGAGAGAAACCAAGGCCAAACCGAAACCAAGAGAAAGGGAGAGAAAGGTGAGGAACCAAGGCCAAACCGAAACCCTTAGCCCCAAAGGCTGAGTTTGAGCTGCTGTCAAGGAGGTTTTGGGTAGGAGAAGAAGGAGGACAAGGAAGAAGAAGAAGGTGAAGTCAAGAGGTGTTGTGCAAGGGAAAAAGGGAAAAAGAAAACAAGGGAAACACTAAGGTAAAAACCGGATCTTGTTTTCCTCTTGATGGTCAAACCCTTTTGTGTTTAGATCTTAGGGTTTGAGTTGTTATGCTTGGATATGGTGAGATCTGAATGACTAAGAGTATTAGGTTGCTTAGTAGGTGAAAAAGGGGAAGAAGCTTTCAAGGGATCAAAGGGGAGGAAAGAAGAACAACAAGGTAAGCATGGATCTTGCATCTCTATGTTGGCCGAACCATATGGGGTTGGATATTGAGTTTTTGTTTTCTATTTTAGTTGGAATTTGAACATGGGTATGTGCAAGTGATAGATCTGGACATACATGCTTTAGATCTAAGTTTTAAATGTTGGAAAAATGCAAAGAATAGACAATGTTTACTAGATGAAGTTAGATCTAACCTAGGTTGTGTTTTGTTGAATGAAAGTTGAATATTTTCTTAGATCTAGGGCTGTTGATGTGTCTAATGTATAAATCTAGTCATGAGGATATTAATGATGAAGATATGAAGTTGATATATGCAAGATAGGTGATAAAATGCAAGGATGAGCAATGTATGTTAGAAAAAAGGGTTAGACCTAGCCTAGGTTGTGCTTGGCCGAATGGTATGGTTGTTTTTCCTTTAGATCTTGTGTTGTTGAGGTCTCTAAATGATAGATCTAGAGTTGGTGGTTGTATATGATGAAAATATGGAATTAATACATGCAAGACGGGTCATGAATGCAAAGGAGATGTATATTATAATTTTAGCATGAAAAATGTGGGATTTTTATGTATAGCCGAACCATGTATGCTTAGGTTTTCATGAGTGAATTGTATATGCTTAGATCTGGACATTGGCCATGTTGTGTACAAGATTTATGACCTAATGTATGGTAGATGAGTGCTATGTGTAAAGAATGCATGCAAGGTGATAGAACCAAAGAAAACCTAGTGGTGTTGTGATATTTTGAGTTGGCTGAATATTGCTATGAGTATGATATATTGTGTTGGTGCTTTGATTTATAGATCCTAGGTTGTGAAATTGTTGAATGGAGGATGGGATCACCATTGGAGTAAAAGTTGTGATTATTTGGTGCATAATGGTAGTGGCCGAATGTTAGTAATAATGAAACCCTAAGTACCATTTATGATTTATGGATTTTCGTTATTGTGTTGGATAAGGAAATTAGAGTTTAGGCTAGTGGGAATAAATATTGAAGAACCATGACCTTTTGATAAAATATTATTGGGAACCCTAGTTAAGATTTAATTATAGTTGGATATAAGGTTTTAATGGAGTACGTGTAATAAAAAAGAGACTTAGGGTTAATTCGGTCATGGTGTCGACACCTTGAGTGATGGTGTCGACACATCTAACTAAAACCCGAGAGTTTACATTTTTCCCACTTTGATTAAGTGTTGGAAGTGTCGACACCTTGAATGATGGTGTCGACACATATAACTACATTCCGAAATTTTATCGGATTGAAATATGTGAGGTGGAATTTATGTAAAAAGGGAAAAGAAAGGGGGGAATTTCTGTAACCCTAATCTATTAATTGATTAAAACCCTAATCGGGAATAGAGGTGTAAATATTTTGTAACATGGTTAATAATTAAATAACCTAAGTTTAGATAATATTAGGGGAGTAAATAAAATACTTTAATTGATTAAAAGAATATCGGTGATTATATGTATAGTATATATTTAATAATTATGTGCTATTTCTTAAAGACTAAGAAATATCTGAACCGCTTGTAGGCGATCTACGTGTTTTATACACTACCAAGGAGGACCGAGTGTGAGACCCCGATTTTCTCCTACGTAATTGCTTATGTATTATTCTATTTTTCCAATGTAATAGTTTTTATTTCTTAATGGGGCTATGTTTTGGCCAATGTATGGCCTAATCTTTATGTTATGGTATTTCGATTAAAATGGGATTTTATTTCATAAAATCTCTTTAAATAATTTTAATGCCATTTTATGCAAGTATAAATTATATTCATATTAGGAGCCGAAATTTCAAGTAAGTTTCCCTCTTGCAAATTTATATTTTTCATTTGCTTAATATGATTCATGGACCATAGAATTTGAATTATGATTTAATTATTTCCTTGTATAAGCCGAAAATTATAATAGATTAAATGATGAATATTTTGTGAATACATGGATTAAATATTGTATATCTTTTATATGTGACATGTAATATTATAATGTGTTCTATATTATTAATAGAACTTCCATTTGAATATTCAATGATAAGCTATGTAGTTATGTGATAAGTTTAGAAATAATTTAATTGATAAGCACACTTGCTTATCATAGTGATAAGCAAGCATGATAAGTTAGGAAACTTTTAGAGTGATAAGGCCTTGTGATTATTGTAGAGATATGCTAGGGTCATTATCACATGATAAAAGAACATGCTTATGAGATGATAAGCTATTGGAATGAAGTAGATAAGCAAGAGAGCTTATGAAGTGATAAGTTAGGAGAGAATGAAACTAAGTTGAAAGTTGGTTGCCATTTAATGTGGAAGTAACTAGGTTGGTTGAAAAGCAACCAAACCAAGTTAAATGCAAGCCATTTACGTGAAAGGCTAGGGGATGATTTTGAAAAGCCATAAAACAAGGTCATGTGAAGTGTAAGAGATGTGTAAGTGGTGTAAGATGATGAGACAACTCATGGAAGTAAAAAGAGAAGAAAAAAAAGAAAGAAAGGGAAGCTTAGGAATGTCGACCAAGGCCCCCCCCCTTCACCATTTTCCATTGTTGCTTTTTCATTTCTCTCTCTCTTGTCAACTCACTCTCTCAAACTTCATGTCAAGTGCTTTGGGAGACTCAATCTCACACATTTCCTCTTGACCTAAACACTCAAGCATTTCACTCAACTCTCTCCCATTCCAAGCCTTGGCCGAATATTGCAAACCTCTCCATTCTCTCCCATTTTCAAGCCTTGACCGAACATCACACTCAAGAGTTCAAGGTTTGTTCATTTCATCTTGCATCTAAACCACTTCCATCTAGCTTGCCAAAACCCACTCCAAAATCCAAATAAATCTCTCTTGTTGTAGACAAAAACCCTACCATGAAAACCTAGCCATTTGACACCATTATTCTTCAAACTTACCATGTCCTCTTCACCACCATAGAGCTTCCTTTAAACCAAGCTTGGACATTCCTAAGGAGGGTGGACCGAATCTTTGAAGGAGGAAAAGGGATAGGAAGAATTGGTAAAGAGTGAAGGTAAGATTAGTTTCATTGATGTTCTTGCCTTAAGCATCACAAGTACTAACCATAGATGCTTTATTTTCTAGGTGCTCAAGCTTGGATAAACAACAAGGTAAGACCAAATGTGATGATGTTGGTTTAGCATAAGTGGCCGAATGGTTCATGTCTAGATCTTGAAGTTTTAGTTTGTTAAATGCCTTGATGTTGTTAGATCTTGGATGCTTAGGAACCCTAGGTTGTTTACATGCTAGATCTAACCATGAAAGTCCTAGATCTAAGGTTGTATGTGAAGAAAAATGTAAATGGAGAACAATGCAAGCTAAAGGAAGTTAGATCTAAGTTTTGATATGTTGGGTTGATGAAAAATGATACCTTTGTTTAGATCTATGGATATTAGTGTGAATAAAGAGCAGATCTATTGTTGATGGAATTATTTGATAAAAAAGGATTAAGTGTATGCATGCTAGTTAGGTCACAAATGCAAAGGATATGCATGATATGATTTTTAGCATGAAAAGGGTACATTTTGGGGTATGGCCGAAAATGAGCTATGTGGATTTTCATGTATAGTTTTGAATATGTGTAGATCTGGACATTGGCCTTAACATGTGCAAGATTTATGACCTTAATACATAGTAGATGATTATGTTAAGTATTGGAAGCATGCATATTGAAGGAAATAAAAGAAAACTAATCATTTGGGTAAAAACATGTGTTGGCCGAATGCCATGAGTATGGTGTATGGTGTTGGTGCTTTGATTTATAGATATTAGGTTGTGAAATTGTTGATTGGAGGATGAGATCACCCTTGGAGAAAAAGTTGTGATTAATTGGTGCATAAATGGTAGTGGCCGAATATTGTAAGAAAGGGTAACCCTAAGTGCAATTCATGATTTATGGATTTTCATTATTGTGTTGGATAAGAAAATTGGGTTAGGCTAGTTGGAATAATATTGTAGAGCCATAATCTTTTATTAAATATTATTGGAACCCTAGTTAAGTTTTACTCGGGTTTTATTTGAGGTTTAAAGTCTAAATTAAGATTTAATCATGAATAATTTATTAATAGTTAGATATAAGGTTTTAATGTAGTACGTGTAATAAAAAGAGACTTAGGTTTAAGTCTAAACCTATGAGTATTATTTAACCCTAATCAAGGCATGTACATAGATAAATATATTTTTTTTTCAATAAAAATATTAATGATTTAATAAGCTAAGTTTTGAATATTTGTTAAGGAAAAGAATAAAATGATTATTTTGTAATTAAATGAATTTCAGTAATATGTATATATAGATATATATATATATATCTTCGATTGATGACTGATTTTCAAAAAGAAATGATTTCATAATTCTTAAAGTCTAAAAGAATATTTGAATCGCTTGTAGGCGATCCACGTGTCTGTATACACGAACAAGGAGACCAAGTGTAAGTGGATACTGTAAGTGGACAGTAAGTATTTCTTTTCAAAACTGGAATGACACACTGCATCGTTTCATGAACAAGTATGGATTTTTAAGAAAGCATGACATGATATGAGTTTCATGAACAAGTATGGATTTTAAGAAAACATGACATGATATGAATTTCATGAACAAGCATGACTTTTAAGCAAGCATGACATGACATGTGCATTGCATGAATTTTTCAAGAAGAAAGTTTATGCAATGATTTTATGGAAAACTATGAGAAGTTTTATGAAACGATAAGTTAAGATTAAGGGCACTGGTCGGTACCGTACCATCAAGTTGGACTCCCATACCGAAGGACATTTATGAGAAGGATGGGTGAATCCAAGAGGCTGTGCAAGCCACACTGAAGGACAATGAGAAGGTGTGGTGCCTCCAAGGGTCGTGTCTAGCCATCAGGCCTGGGGCCACTTCAAGGGCTAGCTCGACCAGATGTAAGGTCTCCAAGGGAATTCGGGGACGGTTCCGAAGGGAACGCACAACCCTGACTTCAGGGGTCAAATGGAGCGAGCCCACAAGTAAAAGACATGAAATAATTATGATAAGGCCAACAAGGGCACAAGTATGAATAAGTGATTTTTAAGGGCCACGGGCCAGTTTTACAAGCAAGTATGAAAGAAAGTGGTTTTCAAGGGCCTGGGGCCGAAAACACTAAGCAAGAGCATATGCATAATTCATGAGCACGCATATGCATCAATTATCAAGTTTTCTTTCTTTCATGATTAAGCGGGCATAAGTCAAGAGCATGATTTTAAGTTTTATGTTTTTCCCTTACTGAGTCTTTTTGACTCACTTTTTTAAAATTGTGTCATTCCAGATGTATCAGGTGAAGAGAGTCAGGAGGACTACCTGACCTAGATGCCCAAGATATTATGTTTCGCATTTTGTTGATAGTGACACGAGCGTCACTAATTGGGTTCTAATATGTTAATTATATGTTTTGTATGAACTTAATGAGAACCCTGTTTATGTAAGTATTTGCTCGAACCCCTCGCGATCCTGTACGTTTCCGCCGTAATCAAGTAAGAATATAAGTAAGAACGCTGGAGCCATCCGGGGGATAGCTCGCGGCTGTCACGGTCCCTGCGGGATGCCGTTCGGGGCGTGACAGTTAAGTTGGTATCAGAGGATCGGAGGGTAGAGTCGTAGAACATAGGGAACGAAGTAGAACCCTAAACCCTAAAGCATGAGATAACACGTTTAGGGTTAGTTACGATGAGAATTTTTGAGGTTGAGGTTGATCTAAGCTGAACGATAACCTTGAAGTGCAGGATGGCACCTAGGAGGCCAACAAGAAATCAAGAGTCCGAGGCTCCCGGAGTTACTACCGAGGATGTGTTAAGGCACATGGCTCAGCTAGTTGCCGAGCACGTGCAGCCGGGTGCCCATGCTGAAGGGGCCCGAGGACGCCTTGAGGGGTGTACGTTCGATCAGTTTAACCGCCAGCACCCGCCAGCGTACAACGGCAGAGGGGATGCCATACTAGCAGAAAATTGGCTGGTGGAGATGAAAGAGCTACTTGAGGTCTTGGGGTGTACCGAGGCCCAAAAGTTAAGTTATGCTACCTTCAAGCTGCAAGGGGATGCCAAAAGATGGTGGCAGTCCGAGAAGGTATTGCTGGAACAGGAGCTGGGAGAGCAGCCCATAACTTGGGAGAGGTTCCAGCAAGAATTTTTAGATCGTTATTTCCCACGAACGACCCGGGAAGCGAAGGCAATGGAATTCGCTACCCTAACCCAAGGAGCCATGACAGTGGAGCAATACGCAGGCCGATTCATGGAGCTGGTGCGGTTTGCCCCGTACTTGGTGCCCGATGAGGAAAGGAAGGCCCGAAAGTTTGAGGAAGGGTTACACCCACGGGTCTATGACAGGGTGTATAGTCACAATCTTAAAACCCTGGCAGAAGTAATTGAACGGGCAGTGATAGTGGAGAGAGGACTGCAGAGGATAGCAGTCTATCATGACCAGCAAAAGAGGAAGGCTCCTTCCAACCCAACCATTCCGCAGATGCCCTGGAAGAAAAGTAGGCCAGAGCCGTCACAGAGGCAGCCTCAGAGGCCGAACCCGAGGCCAAACCAGAGGCCTGGTGGAGCTCAGAATGCCGGAGGGAATCAATTTCCTCTGTGCAACAAGTGCAACAAGAGACACCCAAGGGAGTGCAGGCAGGGTTTATGTTTTAAGTGCGGAAAGCCTGGTCACTTCGCCAGAGACTGTAGGAGTGCAGGCAGCTCAAACCAAGCACCCCAACCCCCGCAGCAGGACAATGCAAGAAGGCAGGGAGGCCCAACACAGGCGAGGTTACATGCAATGACTCCGGAGGACGCGGAGAACCAGAACCGAGTGGTGGCAGGTAAGTTGCCTTTGCCCCAGGGGGAAGCCCTAGTTCTGTTTGATTCAGGGGCCACGCATTCATTCATTGCATCAGCATATTGCAAGACACATGCCTTAAATAGTGAATTGTTGGATAGTAACGTCCTTGTGTCGACGCCCGCTGGGGGCAGAGTCGAATGTAGCCGAATGTTGAAGGACTATCCGATAGTAGTAGAAGGGCAAGTCATGTTGGCTGATTTGATAGTTATGGAGATGGGAGGATTTGATGTCATCCTAGATATGGATTGGTTGTCGAAGCATGGTGCCAATATTCGGTGCTATGAGAAGAAGGTCTTGTTCCAAAAGGAGGGGAGACCGGATTGTTGTTTCACTGGTATGAGGAAGATGGAATGAAGGCCAGCAATTGTTTCGGTCCTGCAAGCTAAGAGATTGTTGCAAGGAGGGCACGAGGGAATTCTAGTATTGGCAAGTGATACGCGAGGTGATACGCAGCACGAGGTCCCTGCGTTTGATCAAACCCCAATAGTGACTGAGTTTCCGGATGTATTCCCGGAAGACCTACCGGGGTTACCGCCGGATAGGGAGGTGGAGTTCGGAATTGATTTGGAAGCTGGGACAGTCCCAATTTCCAAGGTGCCGTATCGAATGGCTCCGGCAGAGCTAAAGGAGCTGAAGGTCCAACTGGAAGATCTCTTGAAGAAGGGATTTATAAGGCCGAGTGTGTCGCCTTGGGGAGCACCGATCCTGTTTGTGAAAAAGAAGGACGGAAGTCTCCGGATGTGTATTGATTATAGGGAGTTGAATAAGGTGACTGTGAAGAATAGGTACCCGCTACCTCGCATTGACGATTTGTTCGATCAATTGCAGGGGGCACAAATATTTTCAAGAATTGATTTGAGGTCGGGTTACCACCAGTTGAAGGTTAAGGAGGGAGATATATCAAAGACGGCCTTTCGAACCCGATATGGTCACTATGAATTTTTGGTGATGCCATTTGGGTTGACCAATGCCCCGGCCGCATTTATGGACTTGATGAATCGGGTGTTCAGGGAGTTCCTGGACAAATTTGTGGTGGTGTTCATAGACGATATTCTTATTTATTCTCGGAACCAGGAGGAGCATGAGGAGCATCTTAGGATTGTTTTGCAGATCCTAAGGGAGAAGAAGCTGTATGCTAAATTCTCCAAGTGCGAGTTTTGGTTGCAGCAAGTCCGATTTTTAGGGCATGTAGTGTCGGGAGAAGGAATTGCTGTAGATCCCGGAAAGGTTGATGCGGTTTTCAAATGGCCTAGACCTACAAATGTTAAGGAGATAAGAAGTTTCCTGGGATTAGCAGGGTATTACCAGAGGTTTATCAAGGAATTCTCAAAGATAGCTATGCCGATGACCTCGTTGACCAAGAAGAACGTTAAGTTCGATTGGACAGACGAGTGTGAGCAAAGTTTCCAGACGCTAAAGGCTCATCTGGTTACTGCCCCGGTGTTAGCATTGCCCTCGAAACATGGGGAGTATGAGATCTATACGGACGCCTCAAAGCAAGGTCTTGGGTGTGTGTTGATGCAAGATAAGAGGGTTATAACCTATGCATCGAGGCAACTGAGGCCCCACGAAGTGAATTATCCTACTCACGACTTGGAGTTGGCTGTAGTCGTGCATGCTCTGAAAATATGGAGGCATTATCTCTATGGGGTTAAGTGCGAGATATTTACGGACCATAAAAGCCTCAAGTACTTTAACACTCAGAAGGAGCTGAATATGAGGCAGCGGCGCTGGTTGGAGTTGATCAAGGACTATGATTGTACCATTAGCTACCATCCTGGGAAAGCTAACGTGGTGGCTGATGCTTTAAGCCGGAAGTCGGCTGAAACAAGTGTCGTAGAAGTAGTAGCTAAGGAGATCATGGAGGATCTAAAAAGAGAGGAAATCACGCTTGTATTGGCAGACCGGTATGTTTCCATCGCAGGCCTGTCATTGCAACCATCGCTGGAGGAGCGAATCTGTGAAGCCCAGAAGAGCGATGCGGTGATAGAAGGGATTAGGGAAAGGATTGAGAAGAATAATGATCCCGATTTTGAGGATAGGGATGGAGTGCTGAGGTACCGAAGTAGAATATGTGTCCCTGGTGATGGGGGAATCAAGGAGTTGATTTTGGCAGAGGCGCATACTACGCCCTATACCATCCACCCTGGAGGAACGAAGATGTATCAAGACATCAAGAAAGTTTACTGGTGGCCGAATATGAAAAGAGAGATAGCGGAGTTTGTCGCTCGATGCCTGACTTGTCAGAGAGTGAAAGCAGAGCACCAGAGGCCAGCAGGAACATTGAAGCCTCTGGAGATCCCTGAATGGAAGTGGGAAGGAATAGCCTTGGATTTTGTAGTAGGGCTACCGAGAACGACAGCTGGCTACGATGCAATATGGGTAGTAGTGGACCGATTGACCAAGTCAGCCCACTTTCTGCCCATCAGGGTGAAGTATACCCCGGAAAGGCTAGCCGAAGTTTATCTCCAAGAAATTGTGAGGCTCCATGGCATACCAAAGAGCATAGTGTCGGATAGGGATCCGAGATTTACGTCAAGGTTTTGGAAAAGATTGCAGGAGTCCCTAGGCACTAAGTTGAATTTTAGCACTGCTTTCCACCCGCAGACGGATGGCCAATCTGAGCGGACCATTCAAATTTTGGAAGACATGCTCCGAGCGTGTATCATTGATTTCAAGGGCAGCTGGGCTCAATATTTGCCGCTAGCAGAGTTCGCATACAACAACAGTTTCCAATCAAGTATTGGCATGGCACCGTATGAAGCTTTGTATGGACGGAGGTGTAGGTCACCATTATATTGGGATGAAGTAGGAGAGGGGAGACTGTTGGGGCCGGAGATAATTTTACAGACAAAAGAGAAGATTCGGTTGATCAAAGAAAGACTTATTACGGCCCAAAGTCGGCAAAAGAGTTAGGCGGACAATCGAAGAAGAGAATTGGCCTTTGAGGAAGGAAGTAAAGTGTTTTTAAAGATTTCTCCAACAAAGGGGGTAGCACGATTCGGGAAGAAAGGGAAACTTCAGCCCCGGTTTAAAGGACCTTTCGAGATCCTGGAGCGTGTTGGACCAATGGCGTATAGACTGGCCTTACCGCCATCAATTATGGGAGTACATGATGTGTTCCACGTATTGCTCCTGCGCAAATACGTGTATGACCCTACCCATGTACTAGAGTATGAACCTTTGCAGATTAGGGAGAACCTTACCTATGTAGAGGAGCCAGTAAGGATTCTCGATAGAAAGGAGCAGCGATTGCGGACCAAGGTGATACCGCTTGCGAAGGTTCTATGGAGGAATCATGGGGTAGAGGAGGCATCTTGGGAGTTGGAAAGTGATTTGTATGAGAAGTACCCCCAGTTAAGAGGAGAATAGAATACGAATATTTACTTCCTTCCCTATTGATTGATTGATTGACATGTATGAGTATTATTGTCTGATATTTGTGCTTGACTTCCTTACATAAAGAATGCTAATTCTTCGTGATACATGATGATATTTTGTATATATATACATGACTGACCGTTGTATTATGTTGTCAGATGCCACCGAGTAGTCGACCCCCTCGTTCCCAGAATTCGGGCACGCCTTCTCAGAGAAGGATGACCGCACGAGAGTACCGCAGTTTGTTTCGGGTTAACCATAGAACCCAAGGTTCGACGAGACAGTCGGGAAGCCAGGAGGCTCCGACTCACGCATCACATGAGACGGATAGAGGGGACCCCCGAGGAGCGTACCAAACCCACGTAACGTATTGGCAGCAAGGTATGGCGGGGACATACCAGCCCCCGCCACCCCCGGCACCTGACCAACCTGGACCTTCCAGGTGGGGTCAACCCTTATCTCCAGACTGTTCTGGATATTTGGAGGGTATTTATTGGCCAGAGTCGCCAATAAACGCCATTCCCTTAAGGACCATGTTACCCGAAGACTTTGAGGAAGATCCGGAAGAGGATCCGGAAGAAGATCCCATGGAACAACGTCCGATACCTAGTGAGACTAGAGAACGATCCCAAGAAAGACCTAGGCGTAGTAACTCGAGACGTGAGTGTACACCTAGGCGATGTAACGAGAACCGACACCGTCGAAGAGTTAGGGCTCAAGACGCTGGATCGGAGACCCACTTTTCGTCACAGGAAGTAGAGTCTAGACCTAGGTTTCATGGACCACCCGAGAACGTCATCCATGACCCTAGTCTAGAGGAACCAAGCCAAGGAATCAGATCGCACTCTTGGACGGGGAGTAATTCCCCAGATCGCGTTTACCAGGGAGAGATTAGTAGTGGGACAAGCACTAATGTTCGTCCCAATCCCCATTGTCCTACACCTACGCAGTCAGGACAAAATTTCTGGTGGTAAAAGAAATTCCGAGGTCGAGACGTGAGTGTACACCTAGGCGATGTAACGAGAACCGACACCGTCGAAGAGTTAGGGCTCAAGACGCTGGATCGGAGACCCACTTTTCGTCACAGGAAGTAGAGTCTAGACCTAGGTTTCATGGACCACCCGAGAACGTCATCCATGACCCTAGTCTAGAGGAACCAAGCCAAGGAATCAGATCGCACTCTTGGACGGGGAGTAATTCCCCAGATCGCGTTTACCAGGGAGAGATTAGTAGTGGGACAAGCACTAATGTTCGTCCCAATCCCCATTGTCCTACACCTACGCAGTCAGGACAAAATTTCTGGTGGTAAAAGAAATTCCGAGGTCGGAATTTTTATTAGGAGGGGAGAATGTGAGACCCCGAATTTCTCCTACGTAATTGCTTATGTATTATTCTATTTTTCCAATGTAATAGTTTTTATTTCTTAATGGGGCTATGTTTTGGCCAATGTATGGCCTAATCTTTATGTTATGGTATTTCGATTAAAATGGGATTTTATTTCATAAAATCTCTTTAAATAATTTTAATGCCATTTTATGCAAGTATAAATTATATTCATATTAGGAGCCGAAATTTCAAGTAAGTTTCCCTCTTGCAAATTTATATTTTTCATTTGCTTAATATGATTCATGGACCATAGAATTTGAATTATGATTTAATTATTTCCTTGTATAAGCCGAAAATTATAATAGATTAAATGATGAATATTTTGTGAATACATGGATTAAATATTGTATATCTTTTATATGTGACATGTAATATTATAATGTGTTCTATATTATTAATAGAACTTCCATTTGAATATTCAATGATAAGCTATGTAGTTATGTGATAAGTTTAGAAATAATTTAATTGATAAGCACACTTGCTTATCATAGTGATAAGCAAGCATGATAAGTTAGGAAACTTTTAGAGTGATAAGGCCTTGTGATTATTGTAGAGATATGCTAGGGTCATTATCACATGATAAAAGAACATGCTTATGAGATGATAAGCTATTGGAATGAAGTAGATAAGCAAGAGAGCTTATGAAGTGATAAGTTAGGAGAGAATGAAACTAAGTTGAAAGTTGGTTGCCATTTAATGTGGAAGTAACTAGGTTGGTTGAAAAGCAACCAAACCAAGTTAAATGCAAGCCATTTACGCGGAAGGCTAGGGGATGATTTTGAAAAGCCATAAAACAAGGCCATGTGAAGTGTAAGAGATGTGTAAGTGGTGTAAGATGATGAGACAACTCATGGAAGTAAAAAGAGAAGAAAAAAAAAGAAAGAAAGGGAAGCTTAGGAATGTCGACCAAGGCCCCCCCCCCCCTTCACCATTTTCCATTTTTGCTTTTTCATTTCTCTCTCTCTTGTCAACTCACTCTCTCAAACTTCATGTCAAGTGCCTTGGGAGACTCAATCTCACACATTTCCTCTTGACCTAAACACTCAAGCATTTCACTCAACTCTCTCCCATTCCAAGCCTTGGCCGAATATTGCAAACCTCTCCATTCTCTCCCATTTTCAAGCCTTGACCGAACCTCACACTCAAGAGTTCCAGGTTTGTTCATTTCATCTTGCATCTAAACCACTTCCATCTAGCTTGCCAAAACCCACTCCAAAATCCAAATAAATCTCTCTTGTTGTAGACAAAAACCCTACCATGAAAACCTAGCCATTTGACACCATTATTCTTCAAACTTACCATGTCCTCTTCACCACCATAGAGCTTCCTTTAAACCAAGCTTGGACATTCCTAAGGAGGGTGGACCGAATCTTTGAAGGAGGAAAAGGGATAGGAAGAATTGGTAAAGAGTGAAGGTAAGATTAGTTTCATTGATGTTCTTGCCTTAAGCATCACAAGTACTACCCATAGATGCTTTATTTTCTAGGTGCTCAAGCTTGGATAAACAACAAGGTAAGACCAAATGTGATGATGTTGGTTTAGCATAAGTGGCCGAATGGTTCATGTCTAGATCTTGAAGTTTTAGTTTGTTAAATGCCTTGATGTTGTTAGATCTTGGATGCTTAGGAACCCTAGGTTGTTTACATGCTAGATCTAACCATGAAAGCCCTAGATCTAAGGTTGTATGTGAAGAAAAATGTAAATGGAGAACAATGCAAGCTAAAGGAAGTTAGATCTAAGTTTTGATATGTTGGGTTGATGAAAAATGATACCTTTGTTTAGATCTATGGATATTAATGTGAATAAAGAGCAGATCTATTGTTGATGGAATTATTTGATAAAAAAGGATTAAGTGTATGCATGCTAGTTAGGTCACAAATGCAAAGGATATGCATGATATGATTTTTAGCATGAAAAGGGTACATTTTGGGGTATGGCCGAAAATGAGCTATGTGGATTTTCATGTATAGTTTTGAATATGTGTAGATCTGGACATTGGCCTTAACATGTGCAAGATTTATGACCTTAATACATAGTAGATGATTATGTTAAGTATTGGAAGCATGCATATTGAAGGAAATAAAAGAAAACTAATCATTTGGGTAAAAACATGTGTTGGCCGAATGCCATGAGTATGGTGTATGGTGTTGGTGCTTTGATTTATAGATATTAGGTTGTGAAATTGTTGATTGGAGGATGGGATCACCCTTGGAGAAAAAGTTGTGATTAATTGGTGCATAAATGGTAGTGGCCGAATATTGTAAGAAAGGGTAACCCTAAGTGCAATTCATGATTTATGGATTTTCATTATTGTGTTGGATAAGAAAATTGGGTTAGGCTAGTTGGAATAATATTGTAGAGCCATAATCTTTTATTAAATATTATTGGAACCCTAGTTAAGTTTTACTCGGGTTTTATTTGAGGTTTAAAGTCTAAATTAAGATTTAATCATGAATAATTTATTAATAGTTAGATATAAGGTTTTAATGTAGTACGTGTAATAAAAAGAGACTTAGGTCTAAGTCTAAACCTATGAGTATTATTTAACCCTAATCAAGGCATGTACATAGATAAATATATTTTTATTTCAATAAAAATATTAATGATTTAATAAGCTAAGTTTTGAATATTTGTTAAGGAAAAGAATAAAATGATTATTTTGTAATTAAATGAATTTCAGTAATATGTATATATAGATATATATATTATCTTCGATTGATGACTGATTTTCAAAAAGAAATGATTTCATAATTCTTAAAGTCTAAAAGAATATTTGAATCGCTTGTAGGCGATCCACGTGTCTGTATACACGAACAAGGAGACCAAGTGTAAGTGGATACTGTAAGTGGACAGTAAGTATTTCTTTTCAAAACTGGAATGACACACTGCATCGTTTCATGAACAAGTATGGATTTTTAAGAAAGCATGACATGATATGAGTTTCATGAACAAGTATGGATTTTAAGAAAACATGACATGATATGAATTTCATGAACAAGCATGACTTTTAAGCAAGCATGACATGACATGTGCATTGCATGAATTTTTCAAGAAGAAAGTTTATGCAATGATTTTATGGAAAACTATGAGAAGTTTTATGAAACGATAAGTTAAGATTAAGGGCACTGGTCGGTACCGTACCATCAAGTTGGACTCCCATACCGAAGGACATTTATGAGAAGGATGGGTGAATCCAAGAGGCTGTGCAAGCCACACTGAAGGACAATGAGAAGGTGTGGTGCCTCCAAGGGTCGTGTCTAGCCATCAGGCCTGGGGCCACTTCAAGGGCTAGCTCGACCAGATGTAAGGTCTCCAAGGGAATTCGGGGACGATTCCGAAGGGAACGCACAACCCTGACTTCAGGGGTCAAATGGAGCGAGCCCACAAGTAAAAGACATGAAATAATTATGATAAGGCCAACAAGGGCACAAGTATGAATAAGTGATTTTTAAGGGCCACGGGCCAGTTTTACAAGCAAGTATGAAAGTGTCACGCCCCGAACGCTAGCCCGAAGGGGGTTAATGACAGCCGCGAACATCCACTCAATGAATGTTCCAGCGTTTCTCTTAATCATGCAGCGGATTTTTTTTTATACAAATACATAAAACACCTACAACTGAGAGAGATGGGCCAAAGAGATTTACATAAACTTCAACTTACACAATTGACTACAACGGCAATAGTGAAAGCATCCAAATTACATGTCATGTCTGCATGACGGAAGTACAAGTCCTAAGGGATTCCAACAAAACCTTTATATGGACCTACTCATAACATATAAGTAATACATCTTGAATCCTTATACACATAACATAGACATTCACAGGATGCCTGATAGTACATCCTATGAACTCTTCAACTTCTGATTCTGATAACCACGACTAAGATACTAGACATCAAAAACCTTGAACTCTACTAGTCCGAACAACCCATGACCACCACACAACGGAGGCTCATGACGACTCTTCAAAATTACATCTAACCTTTAATGAACAACAAAGAGAGATGAGGACGTTCCCATCGGTCCCTCTTCTAAATTTTCCCACCTGAATTGTTATCTGGAATGATACAATTTAAAACATCTGTGAGTCGAAAGACTCAGTAAGGGATTATAATTAAAACATGAACTTGAAATCATGGTTTGGAAATATGAACTTGAAATCGTACACTTGCTTTTAAACTTGAAATCGTACACTTGCTTTTAAACTTGAAATCGTACACTTGCTTTTAAACTTGAAATCGTACACTTGCTTTTAAACTTGAAATCGTACACTTGCTTTTAAACTTGAAATCGTACACTTGATATCATAATGAACTTAAAAATCATAAGCATGCACTTGACTTAAAATCATAAGCATGCGCTTAAACTTGAAATAATTACAAACTTGAACATAATGTAATTCAAGTACAACTTGAAATATCACGAGCTTTAACTTGAAATAATCATAACTTGAACTTATCATGTATACATATGTAATTCATGCATGATCATGAATCGTGATGCACGTGTATGCCTCATGATTGCATATGCACATGCACTTGCTCTTGAAAACATCTCTTATACTTATAAAGCTCTTTCTTTTTGGAAAATCTTTTCCATTCTTATCCTATGGGCTACTTGAGCTCCATTTACCCCTGGCATCAGGGTTGTGCGTTCCCGTTGGAACTGTCCCCTATTTCCCTTGGGGACCTTACATATGGTCGAACTAGCACACCTTCTCAATGTCCTTCAGTGGCTAGACACGACTCTTGGAGGTTCACACCTTCTTGCAAGCATCCTTCAGTGTGATTGCACATACCTCCCGGACTACCCATCCTTCTTGCAAGCATCCTTCGGTATGGGTGTCCTAGGTGACATCCATCCTTCACGTAAACGTCCTTCAGTATGGATGCACCTTCTTGACTTGGTACGGTACCGACCGGCTTGGGTTCATTAACTTACTTGTCATAAAACTTAACATAAAGTAGCATAAAAATGATACTTTCATTTGCATAAAATTTCTTCTTCTTTCTTATGAGAAAAATAAATGCAAATGCAATTGCTCATGACGTGCTCATGTCATGCTAGATGATGAGTAATCAACTTATCATAAAATGCTTCTCATACTTTCATTTGCACAAAACCTTCTTTTTCGTTCAAGAAAATTATGCAAATGCTAATGACATGTCATTCTTGATGACAAATATCTCATAAAACTTCCGTAATCTCATAAAAACTTTCATGTTTTCATTTGCACAAAAATTTCTTTCATGCTTTCATGCAAATACGTATACTATATCATGCTTGGTTATAAACCTATTATGCTTGCTCATAAAACATGCTGCGTATCATTCCAGTTTTCATGAAAGTAAGTTTTTCACTTACAGACGTAGATTCCACTTACTATTTTCACTTACAGACGTAAGCTCCTCTTACTTTGCTTGCTTGTGGGTTGAATGCCCCTTTACCTACAATTGGATCATACCATTGTTATTCATAGGTTTACTAGACGTATAGAGTAATCAATCAATTACTCACGCTTCATCATACAAAATCGTCCTTATTCCTCATTCAATATCTCATACTTATTCCTCGTTCAATATCTCATACTTTGTCATACACATACTTCATCGTACAAAATCATCCAACGCCCACGAAATTTGCCCCAAGTGCCCTCCTCATATAACCTCATATACAAGACGTAGACTTTACACATACAACTCAAAACTTCCAACCAAAAACAATGATTTCATCACTAGAACAAAGGTTATTGCATCTATTTCACTGCCTTTGGTCTTTTATCAAACACCTAGTATGCAAGTTGGTTTCTCTTGGGTTTATAAATTCCCAAATCTAACCACACTCTCCATGGCTATGTGCACAATCCATACAACTTTCTAAAACTCACTAGATCTACATTTTCTTCAAAGAAAACACATGAATCTCAAGGAGAAATCTAACAACACACAACCATCACAACAACCAAGGAGAAATCTAACATCACACAACCATCACAACAACCATTCAAAGGAAAAAGAGAACATAGGTGAAAATGGGTATGGCTTGGCCGGCCATAACCACTCACCTCCTTCTCTCTCTCTTTCTTTCTCTTCTTCCTTTCTTCTTCTTCTTTTCTCCTTCTTCTTCTTCTTTCTTTCTTCTCTTCTCTTCTCTTCTCTTCTTCGGTGGGAGCTAGGGCAAAATGACTTTTCGATTTGGGGGTGGGCTGCTTATACGTAAAGGGGCTTGGGGAAAAGACAAGGCTGCCCTCCCTTATTTCCCCCTTTTTCACATGAATTTCACCTCACGTATTTTCAATCCGTAAAATTTCGGAATGTAGTTATATGTGTCGACACTATCACTCAAGGTGTCGACACTTACAACACATTTAGTAAGATGTGTCGACACCATCACTCACGGTGTCGACACTTCCAACACTTAGCCAAAGTGGGAAAAATGTAAACTCACGGGTTTCAGTTAGATGTGTCGACACCATCACTTAAGGTGTCGACACTTCCATCACTTGGTCAAAATTCACGGGAGTTCTGGAAAAATGCACACTTTCGGGTTTTAGTTGGATGTGTCGACACCATCACTCAAGGTGTCGACACTTCCAACACTTAGTCAAAAATCACTCTAGTTCCGGAAAATATAAACATTCGGGTATCGGTCTAATGTGTCGACACTATGACCCAAGGTGTCGACACTTACAACACTTAGTCAAAATTCACTTTGGGCTCCAGAAAAAGGTAAACTTTCGGGTGTTACTCTAATGTGTCGACACTATGCTCCAATGTGTCGACACTTACCTCAAAAATCACAAATTTAATCATACATACACTTGCAATAATACGTACTTAAGAGGTCATAAGCAATAACTTGACAGACCTAAAATCGGGGTCTCACATCCTCCCCTCCTTACAGAAATTCCGTCCTCGGAATTCAATTCTTCGTCCTTAACTCTTGCTCATTTTTTCTAAACCTTATCTGTTTTTCTACATATATAAGGTTCTCTTAATGTGCAAGGGCTCATACTCTAAGAAATAGGTAGGGCCACTGGTACGTCATGGTACCCATTCGGTCTAAAATCCCAAAAGATTTTATTCGCACTCAAACGTCTATTCAAACTTGACATTTTTCTTAATCAACGATGTCAATAGTATAACTATCTTTGTAAACCCCTCGATGAACCTTCGGTAGTATCCTGTTAACCCCAGGAAACTCCTTATTTCCTTCACATTTATTGGCCTTGGCCATTAGGATACATCATCGACCTTACCGTGTTCCACGACAATCCCCTTGCCTGAAACTACATGCCCCGAAAATCAGACTTGCTCCAACCAAATTTACACTTAGAGAATTTAGCATACAACTTCTTCTCCGTGAAAATCTGTAGAACAGTCCTTAGACGTTTCTCATGTTCATGCTTATTTCTTGATTAAATCAAAATATCGTAGACCATCACAACTTATCTTAGAACTCCTTGGACACCCTGTTCATCAAATCCATACATGAGGCCGGAGTATTGGCCAGCCCAATGGCATCACCAAGAATTCATAGTGGCCATAACGTGTCTAAAGGTCGTCTTGGATATACCTCCTTCTTTCACCTTCGACTGATGATACCTCGATCTCCAGTCAATCTTTGAGGATACTTATGTCTGTTATAACTTAATCGAACAGGTCATCAATATAAAGGTAACGTGTATCTATTCTTTATAGCCACCTTACACTTGGCCGTATAAACCCTTCCTCCAGAAGTTCTTCTATTTGAACCTTTAGCTCCTTCAGCTCTACTGGAGCCATTCGATACGATACTTTAGAAGGAAATTCTAACTCAGTACCAATTCCACTTCTCTATCTGGGGTAACCTAGGTATTTCTTTAGGAAAAACATCGGGAAATTCATTCACTATTGGGGTCTGCTCCACTGTAGCAGCCTCCCTCTCGGTATCATTTGCCAGGATTAAAAGTCCTTCATGACCTCTTTACAACCTAGTTGGTCGACATACTCGCTGGCCTTCGCCCCATTTTTTCTCATACATGGGAAACAACAACCCGGTCTCCCCTCCTTTTCCTCATCATAACGATTCATACGAGCACCATGCGCTGTCAACCAATTCATGCCTAATATGATGTCAAATCACCATCTCCATTACCATCAAATTAGCTAATACTATATGCCCCTCACTTTCAATTAGGCATTCTTTATAATTTGGTCACCACCATTAGACTACATTATAGTGGATTTACTCATGCATTCGGGTAATCCTCCACATTTAGAAAAATTGGTAGTCAAGTTTCCTCAACTTAATTTCTGCAATTCAATCGACAAACATTCTTTATAACCCTCTTAACTCTTCAAATGAACCACTGTATCATCATGAAGATCACTAATCAATCTAAATGGCCCCGAAGCACCCTAATCATCATTTCAATGTCTCTTATGCCATGGTCAATTCTAATGGCATCAATAAGCGCTTATAACAACAATCTTTAGCGCAAAATATCTTCTCAGATATATCTCTTTCCTAATCCAAGATCATACTCTGTTCATAAATGAGCATTAGTGCATACTTAAGCTCTTTACAATTGATCAACAAATCCCTTATCTGGGCGGTATAAAACTCCAATGGTTACTCGATTCCCTGTTCGTATAATCTCAAATGCAGACCAAGTCTAATGTCAAAATTCATTATCCTCAAAACAACTCATTGTCTTGAATTCCTAAGCCTTAATAAATCAAAGAGCAATAACTATTCCTCAGCCAAATTTGACCAAATCAGGTGTTCAGGCAACTCCATTCGGAAGTCTATCAAAATCAAAACTTACTTCAATTAAAATTTCTTCCAGGGTCTGCGTAATCATATCTTTAGGTAACCTTAATCATTTGTTCCTTGTTGCACCTGTTCAATGACAAGCCGAGCCATGTGTCCTAAAACATCATCAGTAGTGACATTCGGTTCTCTGAGTCCCCAATTCTCTTTTGGTCCTCTAGGTGCCATTCTGCACTTCAAAGTCTTTATTCACTATGATTTCTCATAACGAGTCTTTGTCACCAGTCTAGTGTACTTGATGCCTAACACATAGCTAACTCTTAGGGTTCTAATCTATACCTTATGTCTCCTGGCCCAAAGCTCTATTTCCTCTGATACCATTTTCTGTCACGCCCCGAACGCTAGCCCGAAGGGGGTTAATGACAGCCGCGAACATCCACTCAATGAATGTTCCAGCGTTTCTCTTAATCATGCAGCGGATTTTTTTTTATACAAATACATAAAACACCTACAACTGAGAGAGATGGGCCAAAGAGATTTACATAAACTTCAACTTACACAATTGACTACAACGGCAATAGTGAAAGCATCCAAATTACATGTCATGTCTGCATGACGGAAGTACAAGTCCTAAGGGATTCCAACAAAACCTTTATATGGACCTACTCATAACATATAAGTAATACATCTTGAATCCTTATACACATAACATAGACATTCACAGGATGCCTGATAGTACATCCTATGAACTCTTCAACTTCTGATTCTGATAACCACGACTAAGATACTAGACATCAAAAACCTTGAACTCTACTAGTCCGAACAACCCATGACCACCACACAACGGAGGCTCATGACGACTCTTCAAAATTACATCTAACCTTTAATGAACAACAAAGAGAGATGAGGACGTTCCCATCGGTCCCTCTTCTAAATTTTCCCACCTGAATTGTTATCTGGAATGATACAATTTAAAACATCTGTGAGTCGAAAGACTCAGTAAGGGATTATAATTAAAACATGAACTTGAAATCATGGTTTGGAAATATGAACTTGAAATCGTACACTTGCTTTTAAACTTGAAATCGTACACTTGCTTTTAAACTTGAAATCGTACACTTGCTTTTAAACTTGAAATCGTACACTTGCTTTTAAACTTGAAATCGTACACTTGCTTTTAAACTTGAAATCGTACACTTGATATCATAATGAACTTAAAAATCATAAGCATGCACTTGACTTAAAATCATAAGCATGCGCTTAAACTTGAAATAATTACAAACTTGAACATAATGTAATTCAAGTACAACTTGAAATATCACGAGCTTTAACTTGAAATAATCATAACTTGAACTTATCATGTATACATATGTAATTCATGCATGATCATGAATCGTGATGCACGTGTATGCCTCATGATTGCATATGCACATGCACTTGCTCTTGAAAACATCTCTTATACTTATAAAGCTCTTTCTTTTTGGAAAATCTTTTCCATTCTTATCCTATGGGCTACTTGAGCTCCATTTACCCCTGGCATCAGGGTTGTGCGTTCCCGTTGGAACTGTCCCCTATTTCCCTTGGGGACCTTACATATGGTCGAACTAGCACACCTTCTCAATGTCCTTCAGTGGCTAGACACGACTCTTGGAGGTTCACACCTTCTTGCAAGCATCCTTCAGTGTGATTGCACATACCTCCCGGACTACCCATCCTTCTTGCAAGCATCCTTCGGTATGGGTGTCCTAGGTGACATCCATCCTTCACGTAAACGTCCTTCAGTATGGATGCACCTTCTTGACTTGGTACGGTACCGACCGGCTTGGGTTCATTAACTTACTTGTCATAAAACTTAACATAAAGTAGCATAAAAATGATACTTTCATTTGCATAAAATTTCTTCTTCTTTCTTATGAGAAAAATAAATGCAAATGCAATTGCTCATGACGTGCTCATGTCATGCTAGATGATGAGTAATCAACTTATCATAAAATGCTTCTCATACTTTCATTTGCACAAAACCTTCTTTTTCGTTCAAGAAAATTATGCAAATGCTAATGACATGTCATTCTTGATGACAAATATCTCATAAAACTTCCGTAATCTCATAAAAACTTTCATGTTTTCATTTGCACAAAAATTTCTTTCATGCTTTCATGCAAATACGTATACTATATCATGCTTGGTTATAAACCTATTATGCTTGCTCATAAAACATGCTGCGTATCATTCCAGTTTTCATGAAAGTAAGTTTTTCACTTACAGACGTAGATTCCACTTACTATTTTCACTTACAGACGTAAGCTCCTCTTACTTTGCTTGCTTGTGGGTTGAATGCCCCTTTACCTACAATTGGATCATACCATTGTTATTCATAGGTTTACTAGACGTATAGAGTAATCAATCAATTACTCACGCTTCATCATACAAAATCGTCCTTATTCCTCATTCAATATCTCATACTTATTCCTCGTTCAATATCTCATACTTTGTCATACACATACTTCATCGTACAAAATCATCCAACGCCCACGAAATTTGCCCCAAGTGCCCTCCTCATATAACCTCATATACAAGACGTAGACTTTACACATACAACTCAAAACTTCCAACCAAAAACAATGATTTCATCACTAGAACAAAGGTTATTGCATCTATTTCACTGCCTTTGGTCTTTTATCAAACACCTAGTATGCAAGTTGGTTTCTCTTGGGTTTATAAATTCCCAAATCTAACCACACTCTCCATGGCTATGTGCACAATCCATACAACTTTCTAAAACTCACTAGATCTACATTTTCTTCAAAGAAAACACATGAATCTCAAGGAGAAATCTAACAACACACAACCATCACAACAACCAAGGAGAAATCTAACATCACACAACCATCACAACAACCATTCAAAGGAAAAAGAGAACATAGGTGAAAATGGGTATGGCTTGGCCGGCCATAACCACTCACCTCCTTCTCTCTCTCTTTCTTTCTCTTCTTCCTTTCTTCTTCTTCTTTTCTCCTTCTTCTTCTTCTTTCTTTCTTCTCTTCTCTTCTCTTCTCTTCTTCGGTGGGAGCTAGGGCAAAATGACTTTTCGATTTGGGGGTGGGCTGCTTATACGTAAAGGGGCTTGGGGAAAAGACAAGGCTGCCCTCCCTTATTTCCCCCTTTTTCACATGAATTTCACCTCACGTATTTTCAATCCGTAAAATTTCGGAATGTAGTTATATGTGTCGACACTATCACTCAAGGTGTCGACACTTACAACACATTTAGTAAGATGTGTCGACACCATCACTCACGGTGTCGACACTTCCAACACTTAGCCAAAGTGGGAAAAATGTAAACTCACGGGTTTCAGTTAGATGTGTCGACACCATCACTTAAGGTGTCGACACTTCCATCACTTGGTCAAAATTCACGGGAGTTCTGGAAAAATGCACACTTTCGGGTTTTAGTTGGATGTGTCGACACCATCACTCAAGGTGTCGACACTTCCAACACTTAGTCAAAAATCACTCTAGTTCCGGAAAATATAAACATTCGGGTATCGGTCTAATGTGTCGACACTATGACCCAAGGTGTCGACACTTACAACACTTAGTCAAAATTCACTTTGGGCTCCAGAAAAAGGTAAACTTTCGGGTGTTACTCTAATGTGTCGACACTATGCTCCAATGTGTCGACACTTACCTCAAAAATCACAAATTTAATCATACATACACTTGCAATAATACGTACTTAAGAGGTCATAAGCAATAACTTGACAGACCTAAAATCGGGGTCTCACAGAAAGAAAGTGGTTTTCAAGGGCCTGGGGCCGAAAACACTAAGCAAGAGCATATGCATAATTCATGAGCACGCATATGCATCAATTATCAAGTTTTCTTTCTTTCATGATTAAGCGGGCATAAGTCAAGAGCATGATTTTAAGTTTTATGTTTTTCCCTTACTGAGTCTTTTTGACTCACGTTTTTAAAATTGTGTCATTCCAGATGTATCAGGTGAAGAGAGTCAGGAGGACTACCTGACCTAGATGCCCAAGATATTATGTTTCGCATTTTGTTGATAGTGACACGAGCGTCACTAATTGGGTTCTAATATGTTAATTATATGTTTTGTATGAACTTAATGAGAACCCTGTTTATGTAAGTATTTGCTCGAACCCCTCGCGATCCTGTACGTTTCCGCCGTAATCAAGTAAGAATATAAATAAGAACGCTGGAGCCATCCGGGGGATAGCTCGCGGCTGTCACGGTCCCTGCGGGATGCCGTTCGGGGCGTGACACCAAGTGTACGTGGACAGTAAGTATTCCTTTTCAAAACTGGAATGACACACTGCATCGTTTCATGAACAAGTATGGGTTTTAAGAAAGCATGACATGATATGAATTTCATGAACAAGCATGAATTTTAAGCAAGCATGACATGACATGTACATTGCATGAATTTTTCAAGAAGAAAATTATGCAATGATTTTTATGGAAAGAATATGAGAAGTTTTATGAAACGATAAGTTAAGATAAGGGGCACCGGTCGGTACCGTACCATCAAGATGGACTCCCATACTGAAGGACAATTGTGAGAAGGATGGGTGAATCCACGAGGCTGTGCAACCCACACTGAAGGACATTGAGAAGGTGTGGTGCCTCCAAGGGTCATGTCTAGCCACTGAAGGACAAATGAGAGAAGGTGCGCTAGCTTGACCGAATGTAAGGTCTCCAAGGGAAATCGGAGACGGTTCCAAAGGGAACGCACAACCCTGACTTCAGGGGTTAAATGGAGCGAGCCCACAAGTAAGAGATATGAAATGATTATAAAAAGGCCAATAGTGGCACAAGTATGAATAAGAAATTCTCAATGGCCTGGGGCCGAAATTAAGCAAGAGCATGTACATATCCATGACATGCATGTGCATCACTTATCAAGTTTATTCTCTTTCATGATAAAGCAAGAATAAGTCAAGAGCATGTTCAAGTTATGTCTTTCCCTTACTGAGTCTTTTTGACTCACGTGTTTTTTAAAATTGTGTCATTCCAGATGCCACAGGTGAAGAGAGTCAGGAGGAATACCTGACTTAGAAGTTCCCGGATGATATTCTTATTTTGTGTATAGTGACCTGATCGATGAGATCCGTCACTAATTGAATTCTAAACATTATATGTGTTTTGTATGGAAACTTAATGAGAACCCTGATTATGTTCGATTAAGCTCGAATCCCTCGTGGTCTTGTATGTTTCCGCCGTAAGCAAGTAAGTAAGAACGCTGGAGCTATCCGGAGATAGTTCGCGGCTGTCACGTTTCCTGCGGGGTGCCGTTCGGGGCGTGACAGTTAAGTTGGTATCAGAGGATCTGATGGTAGAGCCGTGAAACATAGGGAACGAGTCAGAACCCTAAACCTTAAAGCATGAGATGTACGTTTAGGGTCAATTAGAATAAGGAATTTGAGGTTGACCTGTTCTAAGCTAAACGATAACCTTGAAGTGCAGGATGGCACCTAGAAGACCAGGGAGAAGTCAAGAGCCCGAGGCTCCGGGAATCACCACCGAGGAAGTGTTAAGGCACATGGCTCAGCTTATTGAAGGGGCCCGAGGACGCCCTGAGGGGTGTACCTTTGATCAATTTAACCGCCAGCATCCGCCAACGTACAATGGCAAAGGGGATGCCATACTTGCAGAAAATTGGCTGGTGGAGATGAAGGAATTGCTTGAAGTTCTGGGGTGTACTAACGCCCAGAAGTTAAGTTACGCTACCTTCAAGCTGCAAGGGGATGCCAAAAGATGGTGGCAGTCCGAGAAGGTGTTGCTGAGTCAGGAGCTGGGGGAACAACCCATAACCTGGGAAAGGTTCCAGCAAGAATTTCTAGACCGATACTTCCCAAGGACGACCCGGGAAGCAAAAGCAAGGGAGTTTTCTACCCTAACTCAAGGAGCCATGACGGTGGAGCAGTACGCAGGCCGATTCATGGAATTGGTACGGTACCGACCGACTTTAGCTTATTAACTTAACTTGGTACGGTATGGGTGCACCTTCTTGACTTGGTACGGTACCGACCGACTTTAGCTTATTAACTTAACTTGTCGTAAAGTAGCACAAAATGGTACTTTCATTTGCATAAAATTTCTCTTTCTTTCCCATGAGAAAAATAAATGCAAATGATCATGATGTATTCATGTCGTGCTTGATAATGCCATGCTTGATATATCATGCTTGATATGCTTATTCATAAACAGTTTCATGCTGTGTATCATTCCAGTTTTTGAAAAGTGTAAGTTTCTACATACGATTGCTGCTTACAAACGTAAGCTCCTCTTACCTTCGCTTGCTTGAGTATCGGAGGTCTCGTTACCTACAATGAATCATACTATTGTTATTCATAGGTTTACTAAACGTATAGAGTATTCAATAAATTACTTACGCCTCATCATACAAATCGTCCGTCTTCTTGACCTCTAGTTGGTCATCGTAAAATGTTAAGTATTTCCTTAAATAAAAACTCTAGTGGGGTCTCCCGATAGGTCAATAGGAAACTTAGAATCTTAGGAAAATTTTCTTAAAATCCGGGGGAAAACCCGCTCTAGCGGAACTCGAGGGCTGGTCGGGCGAAAGCTCTATGTATAAAAATCCTCGAATTTAGCTCGAGCGCTTGCCGAGCGAACCTCGGGCGACAATAACTTTTCAAAACACAACTTATGCTACACATCTCCAACTCACACGAAATCTGTTCTAATTGACCCTCACACTAATTTTTCATATCATATCAAAATTCTAAGTAATTTGGAGCTCGCTAACCACCCAAAACCTTTACCCAAAAATACAAGCTGCTGAAAATTTCTAAGCGGGCAGCCCTAGCGTCTCCAACTTAAAAATTCATAACTTCCAGACCATGGCTCAAAATTACACAAAATTTACTTTGAAATATTCAGCTTTCATAGGTCAATATTGGGAGTAAATTTCACAACAGCAGATTTTGTTATAAATTTTCAAAAACATTTCATATTAAGCAAAAATCCTACAACCACACTATTGTTGTTTCCAGCTCGGCCCTCCATTTTCAAAATATCACAACATATTCTTCATAACTCTAAATCACACGAAATTTACTTTAAAACGTTCCTCTTTCTTAAAATTAAAATTTAAGACCAACCTCGTAAAATTTGGACTTAAAATAATCCCTCAAAAGGGTCCTCGAAATGAGCTGACATTCCGGACGTGCAAGGCTACTGGCAGCTTGACGTCCGGGCCTTGAACAATGCATATCTCATTCGATAGTTATCGGAATCATCCAAGGTATGGCTTAAAATCTTCCTATTTCCTAGGCCTACAATCTAGGATTCACTCAAGATCAAGGGATAACCACAAATGCATCAAAACACACTCTCGATTCCAGCCTTGAAATCTGCATATGTAAATTCCAGCAACCACAATAATCTTTCTAACCCTCCAAATTTCCAACAACCAAAACCCTAATCTCAACATGTCACAACCAACATCCAAGGCTACCTTAACATCTCCTAACAGCAACCATCCTCTCACATTCCTCCCACTTTTTACAACTCCAACTCAAAGTTTATAACAAAATCATGGTTCCATATTCATCAAGTTAACACCATTGCATTTACCCATTTCTCTTGAGCTTTTTACCAAACACCTAGTGTGCATTATTGAACCTCTTGCCTATTTTTCCAGATCTGAACTTATCTCTAACAGTTAGGGCTAAGTGGTTCTCAACATGACTAGCATGCATACAACCTAATGCATCAACCCATAAATTCGGCCATACATGCTCAAATTAGGTTTCAATCCTCTCTTAGGCCTTTTATCAAACACCTAGAGCACAAAACTGATTTCTCTTGAAACCTAATTTCGGATTCAGCCATTTTTCCCATGTTTTCATGTAAAAATCTATGCTACACTTAAGCACTTGCAAGATCTGCACTATTCATGCATAGATCCACATTAAGCATGCATAGATCTACACTAAACATGCATAGATCTACACTAAACATCCATGAACACAAGGAGAAAAACTACCTAGACAAGCTGCCATCAAAACCACAACCAACCAACAAGAGAAAGCAAGAAGAAAATAGAGAGAGGAGGTAGTATCATTTTCGGCCAACAAGGGTTTTACCTAGAAGGGCCGGATTTAATGCCTTCTTTTCTTCTTCTTCTTCTTCTTCTTCTTCTTCTTCTTCTTCTTCTTCTTCTTCTTCTTCTTCTTCGGTTGGGTGACTTAGGGCAAGGGAGGTGTGGTTTGGGCAAAGGAAAATAGGAGAATGCGTGAAGAGGGGAGGGGGTGTGGTGTTTAACGTGAAAATGTCTTTGGGGGGGGGGAAGACAAGGCTGCCCCCCCTTTCACGTGAACTCCACCACTTTCCCTTTTCTTTCTTTTTTTTTCTACTACTTAAAAATTTGCTATCAACAACTATTCTAGCTTGCCTTTCCATTTATTCTCTAAGTCTCACACACTACAAGGTTAAAGCCCTAATTAAATTCTTCCAAACCTTGTAACTTAGGGACATATTCCACTAATTAAAATAATTAGGCTAATTAATCACATTTACTCAATTGTAACAATTGCAAATAAAATAACATTTAAATCCTAGCTTAAAACTCATAAAAACACTAGGGGAAAATTCCACCTAGACATCACTCTAAAATAATTTAATCATACATACATCTCTCCATAGTTAGAGTAATACATATTTAGGAAATCATAAGCAATATTGTCTCTTTGTTGCCTTAGTTGGATTCGGATTGCATGGCCTTTTGCCGCCTCTTGAGTTTCCTTTTATGCTTAGGCGCCAACTTATCTTTCCTTAGGCGTGATTGTGTGTTTTAGACTTCTTTTTGTTTCCTTATTTGCTAGGGTTAGGCGCCTCTTTATTTCCTTAAGTATGTGTCTTTTTTTAGGGTTTACACGAGTTTTGTGAGGGTTAATTCTCTTTGGTTCTTTGAAGAACTTCTCTAACTTTTCGGGATTTCCCGTGGCGTTCAACTCGACTTATCAAACGGATTTCCATCCCCGTTTGTGGCGTCATCACCATACCGAGGTTGTTGCTTTCCTAAGCAACGGGTCGAGATTCCATTCTCCATATGATCCATTCTAGAAACGATCTTGGGTTCCCTATAGTTGTTGGGTCTCGTTACGGGATAACGGGGTTCACATCACAAGTTGATCCCACCAAGTTATAGCATACTCAGAAAACTCAATGACTGCTAATTTTACCTTCTTGGTTTCGGAGTAGTTGTGGCAATCAAACACAAACTCCATCTTCTTCTCCCACTCAAGATAGGCTTCCGGATCAGATCTCCCTTGAAAAGACGGAATCTTCATTTTAATACCACTGAAGTTGTTATCTTCTCGGTTCCTAACTTCTCTACCTCGCCCTCCATATCTCCATATCTCCTATAGCCAACATTAGAGTCAGATCTATAAGGCTCTTCTTCGTTCTTCCTCGGTGGAACTCTTTCCCTTCTACATAAATTACGACTGTTCTGTGCTTGTTCTCCACTTCTATTCTCCATATGATCGAGCCTTTCACGAAATTGATTCACAACCTCCAGCAGATGCGTCATTTGACACGTCAAGGCCTCTAGCAACAATTTCGAATCAGCCATGTTTGATTCTGCAAAAACAACGTTAGAATGAAAGAAATAACAAGGACCACTCAAATCGCTCCCTGACGTGTTTACACTCAAGAATATAGATCACTCGTCACTCGTGTTTCTCTCAAATCTATGGCTTTTACCCTCTGATATTATCACCACTCAGTAATTCTCTTGCGGTTCTTTTGGAACTCAGTAATTCTCTTGCGGTTCTTTTGGAACTAAACAAACAATCAAAGATCTCCAGCAACTATCTAGCAAGGACTCATCAAGGAATTTCAAGAAAGCAAGATAAATAATATCAATGGAACAAGAATAGAAGGAACACGATGGATTGGGAAGGTGGAAACTAGACTAGGTAGTGATTCGTCTCGAGAAAGAAAAAAAATACTTGTTTGGGGTGAAGAGATTTTCGGACTAATAGGAACCCCAATATATGGAAACAAACAAAATTTCGGACCCCTTTCTTTCTTCTTCTTTTGCGAGTCTCTTTCTCTTTTCCTTTGATAACAATAGCACAAGATCTCAAACAAACTAAGATATGAACCTAAACAAGAGATAACAAGAACCAGCACAATCAAAGGATGTGAGCCGAAGGTAAGTACATAATCATACAAGATAAATATTTGTATTTTACTCGGTTTTTCCCAAAAATATATTTCTGAAAAATATTATATCATTCTCAAGGGTTTACATAGAAACTCTTATTAACCATTGTCACGCCCCGAACGGCATCCCGCAGGGACCGTGACAGCCGCGAGCTATCCCCCGGATGGCTCCAGCGTTCTTACTTATATTCTTACTTGATTACGGCGGAAACGTACAGGATCGCGAGGGGTTTGAGCAAATACTTACATAATCAGGGTTCTCATTAAATTCATACAAAACAAATATTTAAAACATATTAGAACCCAATTAGTGACACACATGTCACTATCAACAAAATGCGAAGCTTAACATCTTGGGCATCTAGGTCAGGTAGTCCTCCTGACTCTCTTCACCTGATACATCTGGAATGACACAGTTTTAAAAACGTGAGTCAAAAAGACTCAGTAAGGGAAAAACGTAAAACTTAAATCATACTCTTGACTCATGCTTGCTTAATAATGAAAGAAAGAAAACTTGATAACTGATGCATATGCGTGCTCATGAATTATGCATATGCTCTTGCTTAGTGTTTTCGGGCCCAGGCCCTTGAAAACCACTTTCTTTCATACTCGCTTGTAAAACTGGCCCTTGGCCCTTAAAAATCATTCATTTCGTACTTGTGCCCTTGTTGACCTTATCATAATTATTTCATGTCTTTTACTTGTGGGCTCGCTCCATTTGACCCCTGAAGTCAGGGTTGTGCGTTCCTTTCGGAACCGTCCCCGAATTCCCTTAGAGACCTTACATCTGGTCGAGCTAGCCCTTGAAGTGGCCCCGGGCCTGATGGCTAGACACGACCCTTGGAGGCACCACACCTTCTCACTGTCCTTCAGTGTGGCTTGCACAGCCTCTTGGATTCACCCATCCTTCTCATAAATGTCCTTCGGTATGGGAGTCCAACTTGATGGTACGGTACCGACCAGTGCCCTTAATCTTAACTTATCGTTTCATAAAACTTCTCATATTCTTTCCATAAAAATCATTGCATAATTTTCTTCTTGAAAAATTCATGCAATGCACATGTCATGTCATGCTTGCTTAAAATTCATGCTTTGTTCATGAAATTCATATCATGTCATGCTTTCTTAAAATTCATGCTTATTCATGAAACGATGCAGTGTGTCATTCCAGTTTTGAAAAGAAATACTTACTGTACACTTACAGTATCCACTTACTCTTGGTCTTCTTGTTCGTATATACAGACACGTGGATCGCCTACAAGCGATTCAAATATTCTTTTAGACTTTAAGAATTATGAAATCATTTCTTTTGAAATCAGTCATCAATCGAAGATATATATATATATATCTATATATACATATCACTGAAATTTATTTAATTACAAAATAATTATTTTATTCTTTTCCTTAACAAATATTCAAAACTTAGCTTATTAAATCATTAATATTTTTATTGAAATAAAAATATATTTATTCATGTACATGACTCGATTAGGGTTAAATAATACTCACAGGTTTAGAATTAAATCTAAGTCCCTTTTATTACA
This sequence comes from Myrica gale, assembly GCA_963930655.1. Taxonomy (NCBI): domain Eukaryota; kingdom Viridiplantae; phylum Streptophyta; class Magnoliopsida; order Fagales; family Myricaceae; genus Myrica; species Myrica gale. The sequence continues at coordinate 19,802,942 of OZ005598.1, read as the reverse complement.
CGTACAACATTAAAACCTTATTTCTAACTATTAATAAATTATTCAGGATTAAAGCTTAACTTAGACTTTAAACCTCAATTAAAAACCCGAGTAAAACTTAACTAGGGTTCCAATAATATTTAATAAAAGATCATAGCTCTACAACATTATTCCAACTAGCCTAACCCTAATTTCTTATCCAACACAACAATGAACATACATAAATCATGAATTGCACTTAGGGTTAATTTTTCTTGCAACTTTCGGCCACTACCATTCATACACCAATTAATCACAACTTTTCTCCAAGGGTGATCCCATCCTCCAATCAACAAATTTCACAACCTAATATCTATAAATCAAAGCACCAATACCATACACCATACTCAAGGCATTCGGCCAACTCATGTTTTTACTCAATGATTAGTTTTCTTTTATTTCCTTCAATATGCATGCTTCCAATACTTAACATAATCATCTACTATGCATTAAGGTAATAAATCTTGCACATGTTAAGGCCAATGTCCAGATCTACACATATTCAAAACTATACATGAAAATCCTCATGGCTCATTTTCGGCCCTACCCAAAATGTTACCTTTTTCATGCTAAAAATCATATCATGCACATCCTTTGCATTTGTGACCTAACTAGCATGCATACACTTAATCTTTTTATCAAATAATTCCATCAACAATAGGTCTACTCTTTATTCACACTAATATCCATAGATCTAAACAAAGATATCATTTTTCATCACCCAACATATCAAAACTTAGATCCAACTTCCTTTAGCTTACATTGTTCTCCATTTACATTTTTCTTCACATACAACCTTAGATCTAGGGCTTCCATGGTTAGATCTAGCATGTAAACAACTTAGGGTTCCTAAGCATCCAAGATCTAACAACATCAAGGCATCTATCAAAATAAAACTTCAAGATCTTATACATAGGCCATTCGGCCACTCATGCTAACCCAACAAAATCATTTTAGCCTTACCTTGTTGTTTGTCCAAGCTTGAGCACCTAGAAAATAAAACATCTATGGTTAGTACTTATGATGTTTAAGGCAAGAACATCAATGACTAATCTTACCTTTACTCTTCACCCACTCTTCCTATCCTTCTCCTCCTTCAAAGATTCGGTCCACCCTCCTTAGAAATGACCAAGCTTGGTTTAAAAGAAGCTCTATGGTGGTTGAGAGAATATGGTAAGTTTGAAGAGAAATGGTGTCAAATGACTAGGGTTTTCAAGGTAGGACTTTTGTCTACAACAAGAGAGATTTACTTGGCTTTTGGAATGAGTTTTGGCAAGCTAGATGGAAGTGGTTTAGAGGCAAGATGAAATGCACAAACCTTGAACTCTTGAGTGTGAGATTCGGTCAAGGCTTGAAAATGGGAGAGAATGGAGAGGTTTGCAATATTCGGCCAAGGCTTAGAATGGGAGAGAGTTGAGTGAATGAGGGATTCGGTCATGGCATTTGCAAAGGGTTTGTGTGAGTTTGAGTCTCCCCATGCAACCCTAAGGCTATGACATAGGGTTGAGAGAGAGAATGGTCATGAGAGAATTTGAAAGAGGGAGGGGGGATGAATGGAGGGGTTGGCCGACCAAGGCTATGTCCACATCCTTCTCTCTCTTTTTTATTTCCTTTCACTTCTCTCACTCTCACATCACATGTCTTCAAAATTGGCTTGCATTTAAATTCTTCTCTTTCTCTCCTCATATGCTCCAACGTAAATCACTCCCTCTCTCTCTTGCTTTTCTCTTCTCTTTTTACTTCCATGAGTTGTCTCATCATCTTACACAACTTACACATCTCTTACTCTTCACATGGCCTTGCTTTATGGCTTTTCATCTCCCTTACACCACTTACACATCTCTTACACTTCACATGGCCTTGCTTTGGCTTTTCAAATTCATCCCATAGCATTTACGTAGATGGCTTGTCTCTCACTTAGTTTGGTTGCTTTTCAACCAACCTAGTTACTTCCACATTAAATGGCAACCAACTTTCAACTTACTTTCATTCTCTCCTAACTTATCACTTTATAAGCTCTCTTACTTATCTATCCATTCCAATAGCTTATCACCTTACAAGTATGATATCTTATCATGTGATAATGGCCTTAGCCTATCTCTACAATAATCACAAGGCCTTATCACTCTAAAGGTTTCCTAGCTTATCATGCTTGCTTATCACTATGATAAGCAAGTGTGCTTATCAATTAAATCATTTCTAAACTTATCACATAACTACATAGCTTATCATTTGAATATTCATATGGAAATTCTATTAATAATATAGAACACATCATAATATTACATGTCACATACAATATTAAATCCATGTATTCAAAAGAATTTCATTTTTTAATCTATTAATAATTTCGGCTTATACAAGGAAATTATTAAAGCATAATTCGAATTACATGGCCCATGAATCATAGTAGGTAAATGAAAAATATCAATTTGTAAAAGAGGAACTTACTTGCAAATTTCGGCTCTTAACATAATATAATTTGTACTTGCATTAAAATGGCATATTAATTATTTAAAGAGATTTTATGAAATAAAATCCCATTTTAATCGAAATACCATAACATAAGAAATTAGGCCATACATTGGCCAAAACATAGCCCCATTAAGAAATAAAAACTATTACATTGGAAAAATAAAATAATACATAAGCAATTACGTAGGGGAAAATCGGGGTCTCACAACCATTCTTACTTAGGATTCTAATTAGCAAGCTAATTGCTCTATAATTAAATCCTAATCTTTCTTTTATTTCATACATTAAACTAGGTCTTTAAGTTCATCAATTACTAACTTTAATCATAATTAAATCTTGGCTTTGACATTTGATCTCCATGCAATCCGAGACATTATTCTTTGATTAGGTTTTACATTTTTCTCCTCATATGATCAAGGTTCTCTAATCCTTAGCTTGGATATTCATATCATTACAATTACATTTCACTTTGCCCTAAATAGGATTCCGCCAACACTAAATCATTCTAATTGAATCCTTAATCCATGCTTAATACTACAAGGCCTTGATAATTATTTTAACCCGAGCCCTTTAAGCCTTATTTTCTTTGTTTTTCTCTTACATGTATGGTGTGTTTTATCATTGAACTTAAGCTTTAATCCTCTAATCCATTTGGCCATAACCCTAATTTCATTTATCCATTACAGCAAATATTATTTCATTGTTATAAGCTTGCCATTAGGGTTTTTCTTTTACTAGGTCATTCGGCCATGCTCAACTTCAAGTGTTCCTTGTCTAAAATTTCTTCTACAATGCTGATCCCATCCTCCATTTTCAGATTCACATCCTCCATTTGGCCATCACTCATATTCATAGAATAATTAGGTTTTCTTTGGTTCTTTTGATTTGCATGCAAACTTCTACATTTTAAGACTAACTTATATGCATATGTTTATTAAACTTACATATATCATGGCCATTCAACAAATCTATTCTTAAACAAAGTTATACTTGAAGATCAAAGGCATACAAGGTTTGGCCAACACCAACTCACAACCTTTCATGCCAAAACTTGCAACATGCATTCCTTTTGCATTTTCTAACATTCAAGTTCGGATCTCATGCTTATATGGCCAGATCTAACATCACAACACAACTTAGGGTTGGTTTTCTAAACTCAAGATCTAGCAAAAACCAAAGCACAAACTCAAGATCCAACCAAGAGAAGCATTCGGCCAACAACAATTTTTTAGCACCAACAACCATATTTGGCCTTACCTTGATGATTGGACACAAGCCTTGCTAAATTTGCTAAACATCACAACACAACTTAGGGTTGGCTTATAAGCATGATAACCTATCTCAACATAATTGCTCTAGTCTATCTCTAAGATATCCACAACAACCTATTATCTTAAAAGCTCTCTAGCTTATCACTATGATAAGCAAGTGTGCTTATCAATTAAATTCTCTTCAAGCTTATCATATATTTAATAGCTTATCATAAAATATCTCTAATGATAATTCAAAACTAATAATTAAGGCCACATAATGATGATCAATGCTACCTATTAAAGACACACAAAAATAAAATATTTAATACTGACATGAACTTCATGATTTCTTAATTAATTATTTACGACCATAATATATATAAATCTCTTTTAATAATTTAATTTCATGGAATATGGGATATACTAACTAAGCAAATGGAAAATATAAATCCACAAAAGAAACTTACCTAGCAAGTTTCGGCTCTTAGGGAAAATAAAAGTTAAACTTGCATTAAAGCTTCCATAATGGAAAAATAAATTATTTAAAGAAAAATTCTTGAAATAAAATTTCATAATAGTTAATGTACCTTAAACATAAAGCTTAGGTCATACATTGGCCAAAAATATGGCCCCATAATTTAAATTAAAAACTAATACATAGGAAATAACAAAAGAGATAAACGGGGTCTCACATAAAGTGTCTAATATTTTTTAATGGATGAGTGGTTCTCACTCACTGCTGGTTGTAGATCTGGATGTGGTATTCTGAGTATGAAATCAAGTGTGTTAGATTAAGAATTTGGGAATTCTTGAGTCTATAGATCACTGTGTATTTCGACTTTAAAAATCTTGTGATATATTTTACTCGGCCTAGGAGCCCGTAGAGTTTGTCTCTTGAAAAGAGATTTTCTCTTTGTAACTAAATAATTGGTGTCATTATTTGGTGATTGTTAAGTTTATTGTGTCCTTGATTAATTGTTAATAATCTTCGAACAGTGGCTGAGAATTGATTAGTCCTATTGGCTATAAAGAATCTGAGATAGAGATTCTGATGTGCATGATTTATATTCCGCATTGATAAATCTTGTTGTAGTTATTTGCATATTGAAATTACTGATTTGCACTTGTGAAGTTTGTGCAGAAAGTTATCAAGTGAAAAAAAAAATTGTAGGAAAATTTGTAGAACCTATTCACCCCCCTTCTAGGTTCGGATATGTGATTCTGAATATGAACCCAAGAGGGGGCTGAAGTGGGTTTCTAAAAAATTTAGCCCTTTTTTTGATAAAAATGCAGATATGAAAAATATCCCTTTGGTTTAGCAAAAAAAACACAAATATGAATATTTTAATATCAAGCCTCAAGAAACAATAAATAGAAAAGTAATAAAGTCCAAATAGTAATATATGAAAGAAATAAGTATGAGAGTAGGGAAGAGAGATAACACCGCGATTTTTAGGTGGTTCGGCCAAGACTTGCCTACGTCCACCCCAAGGCTATTGCCTTCCTTGCGCTCATCCACTATAATCCAATAACTGTCTACAACCTAGCTTCCGAGTGCTAAGTAACCGTTACAAGATTTTACCCAAGCTCACTCTTCAACTCGTCACAAATCTCAAAACTTATGAGATTTCTTCTATCCTCACGGGTAGGCCCAAGTGTATCCCACACTTAAAGAGGTTTCAAAGTTTAATGATAGGAATGAATAAACTATAGCTCTCAATGTCAAATCAGCAAAGCAAAACTCAATAAAGGGCTACAAGACAAGATCTAATGACGGTGACAGCAATGGGAGACCAGATTTCTTGAAAAATGTGTAGCCTTTATCTTTTATGTTTTTTTCTAAGTTGAACGTGTCACGCCCCGAACGGCATTCCGCAGGGACCGTGACAGCCGCGAGCTATCCCCTGGATGGCTCCAGCGTTCTTACTTATATAATTACTTGATTACGGCGTAAACGTACAGGATCGCGAGGGATTCGAACTAAACTTACATAATCATGGTTCTCATTAAGGTTTCATACAAGACATAACTAACATATAAAAAGCCAACTAGTGACGATCAAGCCACTATCATCAAAAGTATGAAAACATAATTCTTGAACTTCTAGGTCAGGTAGTCCTCCTGACTCTCTTCACCTGAGGCATCTGGAATGACACAATTTTAAAAACGTGAGTCAAAAAGACTCAGTAAGGGAAATACATAAACTTCAAACATGCTCTTGACTTATGTTTGCTTAATCATGAAAGAAAGAAAACTTGATAATTGATGCATATGCGTGCTCATGAATTATGCATATGCTCTTGCTTAGTGTTTTCGGCCCCAGGCCCTTGAAAACCACTTTCTTTCATACTTGCTTGTAAAACTGGCCCGTGGCCCTTAAAAATCACTTATTCATACTTGTGCCCTTGTTGACCTTATCATAATTATTTCATGTCTTTTACTTGTGGGCTCGCTCCATTTGACCCCTGAAGTCAGGGTTGTGCGTTCCCTTCGGAACCGTCCCCGAATTCCCTTGGAGACCTTACATACGGTCAGCTAGCGCACCTTCTCTCATTTGTCCTTCAGTGGCTAGACATGACCCTTGGAGGCACCACACCTTCTCAATGTCCTTCAGTGTGGTTTGCACAGCCTCGTGGATTCACCCATCCTTCTCACATTTGTCCTTCGGTATGGGAGTCCATCTTGATGGTACGGTACCGACCAGTGCCCCTTAACTTAACTTATCGTTTCATAAAACTTCTCGTAGTCTTTCCATAAAATCATTGCAAAAACATTCTCTTTAGAAAAATTCATGCAATGCACATGTCATGTCATGCTTGATCAAAATCTCATGCTTGTTCATGAAACGATGCAGTGTGTCATTCCAGTTTTGAAAAGAACCACTTACTGTCCACTTACAGTATCCACTTACAGTTGGACTTCTTTGGTCGTGTATAAAGACACGTGGATCACCTACAAGCGATTTAAATATTTCTTTAGACTTTAAGAATAGTATGCAATCATTAAATATTTGCATTTTGAAATCAGTCATCAACCAAAGATATATATATATATATATATATATATCACTGAAATTCATTTAAAATATTTTATTTATTCTTTCCTTAACTATTATTCAAAACTTAGTTTATTAAATCATTAATATTTTATTGCAATAAAAATATATTTATCCATGTACATGCCTCGATTAGGGTTTAATTAATACCCACAGATTTAGAATTAAACCTAAGTCTCTTATTATTACATGTACTCCATTAAAACCTTATATTAAACTATTAATAAATTAATCACGATTAAATCTTAACTTGGACTTTAAACCTCAATTAATCCCGAGTACTAACCCTAACTAGGGTTCCAAATAATATTTTCATTACAAGATCACGGTTCTTCAATATTTATTCCAACTAGCCTAAACCCTAATTTCCTTATCCATCACAACAATGATAATCCATAAATCATAAATTGTACTTAGGGTTTCATTTTATTATAACATTCGGCCATTACCATTTTATGTACCCTTTAGTCACAACTTTAACTCCAATGGTGATCCCATCCTCCATTCAACAATTTCACAACCTAGGATCTATAAATCAAAACACCAACACAATATATCATGCTCATAACATTCGGCCAACACATGTTTTCACCCAAACGATTAAGTTTCTTTTGTTTCCTTCAATATGCATGCATCTAATACCTAACATAATCATCTACCATTCATTGGGTCATAAATTTTGCACATATCATGGCCAATATCCAGATTTAAATATATACAAAATTATACATGAAATCCTAAGCATCTCATATTCGGCCATACCTCAAAATGTCACCTTTTTCATGCTAAAAATTATAACATGCATATCCTTTGCATTTGTGACCTAACTAGCATGCATCAACTTTATATCTTCATCAAATATTTCCATCAACATTAGATCCACACTTTATACATACTAACATCCATAGATCTAAGTAAAATAATCAACTTTCATCAAACCAACACATCAAGACTTAGATCTAGCTTCCTTTAACGTGCATTGTTCTCTATTTGCATTTTTCTTCACATTCAACCTTAGATCTAAGGTTTTCATGGTTAGATCTAGCATTAAAACAACCTAGGGTTCTTAAGCATTCAAGATCTAACAACATCAAGGCATATCACAACCTAAAACTTTAAGATCTATACATAAACCATTCGGACACTTATGCTAAACCAACAACATCACATTTGATCTTACCTTGTTGACTATCCAAGCTTGAGTACCTAGAAAATAAAATGCCTTAGGTTAGTATTTGTGAAACTTAAGGCAAGATCATCAATAGAACCAAGCTTACCTCAACCTTCACCAACTTTTCCTAAACTCCTCTTTCTTCAAAGTTTCGGTTCACCCTCCTTAGAAAATATCCAAGCTTGACTTGAGGAGCTAATGTGGGTTCTTATGGTGGGTAAGAGAATGTGGTAAGCTTGAAGTGAGGCAAATAGTTAGGGCTTTCAAGGAAAAGATGAGATTGCACCAAGAGAGATTTGGCAACTACAAAGAGGTCTAAACTTGGCTTTTAGAATGAGATTTGGAAAGCAAGAAGAATGTGGTTTAGAGTGCAAGAGGAAAATGAACAAACCTTGAATCCTAGGGGGTAGTTCGGCCAAGGCAAGAAAATGGGAGAGAGTTTGAGAGAAATGCAACTTTCGGCCAAGTGTGGAGAATTTTGGAGAATGAAATGCATGAGAGATTCGGCCAAGGCATTGCAATGAGAGGTGTGAGCGAATGAGTCTCCCAAGGAGAGTAAATGCTATGACACCAAGCTTGAGAGGGTGAGTTGACAAGAGAGAGAAATCAAAGGAAAAGGGTGGAAGGGGGGGGCCTTGGTCGACAATGCTTAAGCCTTCCCTCTCTCTCTCTTTCATCTTTTCATCACATCAAATCTTGTCTCCAAAAGCATGGCTTGTGTTGATTTATTTCTCTCTCTCTCCTCACATGATTCCATCGACAAATCTCCTTCTCCCTTGCTTTTTCTCTTCTCTTTTACTTCCATGTGTTGTCTTATCACTTCTTACACTTCTTACACCTCTTACACCTCTTACACATCACATGGCACCTCACTTTGGCTTTTCAATTTCTCCTCTAGCCCTTTCACGTAAAAGCCATCCCTCTCCCTTGTTTGGTTGCTTTCCAACCAACCTAGTTACTTTCACATTTAAATTGCAACCAACTTTCAACTTGGTTACTCTCTCTCACCTAACTTATCACTCATAAGCTCTCTTGCTTATCTAATCCATTCCAATAGCTTATCATCTCATAAGCATGATATCTTATCCTATGATAATGACCCTAGCCTATCTCTACAATAATCACAAGGACTTATCACCCTAAAAGTTTCCTAACCTATCATCATGCTTGCTTATCACTATGATAAGCAAGTGTGCTTATCATTTAAATCTCTCTTAGACTTATCACATTAATACATAACTTATCATTGAATATTCAAATGAAAATTCTATTACTAATATAGGCCACATGGTAATAATACATGTCACATATGAATGATATAAAAATATTCAATCCATGTCTTCAAAAAGAATTTCATGATTTAATCCATTAATCATTTTTGGCCTATATAAAGAAATCTTAAATCGTAATTCAAATTCTATGGTCCATGAAACATATTAAGTAAATGAAAAATATAAATTCGTAAGAGAGAAACTTACTTGCAAATTTCGGCTCCTAATGAAAAATATAATTTAATCTTTGCATAAAATGGCATTAAAATTATTTAAGAGATTTTATGGAATAAAATCCCATTTTAATCGAAATACCATAACATAAGGATTAGGCCGTACATTGGCCAAAAACATGGCCCCATGATGAAATAAAAGCTATTACATTGGAAAAATAAAAGATAATACATAAGAAATAACGTAGGAGAAAATCGGGGTCTCACAGAACGAGACTAGGTCAAGATTGATGATGTAGAGAGGCAAAAGATGTACAAAAGTCTTCTTTTATCTCTCCATAAGGTTCCCTTTATAGGTCTTTTTACTTGAGGGTTCTTGACTTTTTTGGAATGTTGGAGAGGTGCTCTAAGTGCCACATCGTCTTGATACGCATGCTTAGCGTCATTTTTAAAAACCGAGTTCACGCAACATGTGTTGACACAAATATGCCTGTGTGTCGACACCTTCATCGAATCTGGAACTTGCTCGCAAGTGCCTATGGTATGTGTTGACACTTCCTTCGCCATGTGTCGAGACCATCTTCACATGTGTCGACACTGTTGATGTGAACCCCGTTATCCCGTAACTAGACCCAACAACTATATGGAACCCAAGATCGTTTCTAGGACTGATTCGAATGGAACCTCGACTTGTTGCCTAAGAAAGCAAGAACCTCGGTATGATGAGGACGCCACAAACGGTGATGGAAATCCGTTTGACAAGTCAGGATGAACGCCACGGGAAATCCCGATTAGTTCGAGAAGTTCTTCAAAGAACCAAAGAGAAATACTCTCAGAATTTTTTTAATCAATGTCTGTCCGAATTACAATGCAAGAGCTCCTATTTAAAGTGCTGAAAATAACAAAGAAAATAAAACCTAATTAAACTAGTAAGGAAATAATCTCTTAGACACCTAAAACAAATAAGGAAGATAAAACACTAAGGTTGGACGTCTAAGACAAAACTAGAAGACTAAGGAAATAAAATTCCTTATTTATTTGACTAGCACCTGACGTAAAGCTAAGGAAGGAAATAGAATATTCCTTATTTGAGAAGTTGTACGTAAAGAAAGAAACTCCTAGATGGTCACACACGCCTAACAGACTCATAAGGAAAAAGACAACATGAATAGTCAAATAAAATACCTTATTTGACTAAAAGATAATCTGGACGTGACCAACACAATAATAGCTAATTGAAAAATTCCTTATTTGACTTAGAGCTGGACGGAACAACACACTACCTAAGGAAATAAAGTAAGCTGGACGACTCAAATAAAACAAGGAAAGAATACCTTAAATGACCGTACGCCCAAAAATTCCTTTCAAAAGAAAAGGAATTAAAATAATTGCCCCTTTAATCTCAAAGCTTGGGCTTTTGCAGCAATTTATTGGCATGCAAATATACATGCCAATTTTGCCCATTTGATGTTTGTCCTTGAAGCTTAACCTTGACCGGATTTGATGCGTCCTTCTAGAACTCGAATCATGGTGATGATTCTTTGTTGCTGACATCTATTATGCTCAATGGGCCTCCATGAAATTGCTTGAGCCCATATCTCTTGAATGACTTCGTCGAGTACATCCATGAACTTCTTGTCTCGTTCTCTCGTAACCGGCTCTACGGGGACTTGAACTAGCTCCTTTGAAGCCTTACCCCGTTGCTTAGAAAAGCAAGAACCTCGGTATGATGAGGACGCCACAAACGGTGATGGAAATCCGTTTGATAAGTCAGGATGAACCCCACGGGAAAATCCCGATAAGTTCGAGAAGTTCTTCAAAGAACCAAAGAGAATAACTCTTACAATTTCATTGATCAATGTATGTTTCAATTACAATGCAATAGCTCCTATTTAAAGGGCTGAAATAATCAAGGTAATAAAACTAAAACTAGGACACTTGCTGGACGCCTAGAGAAACTTAGAATAAGGAAACAACTTCCCTTATTTGACTTTTACCAAAAGATGAACGTAAAAGCTAACTTGAGGAAAATAAAATATGGTTTATTTGACCCAATGCACTACGTAGACTACTTGCCAAATTAAAGGACTCTAACAAAGGAAAGAAAGAGCTGCCGCCTATAGCTAATAAAAGGGAAAGAAAGAAGACACAAAACTAAGGAAAATATTCCTTATTTACTAACCTAACCTGGACGGAAGCATCAAAACAAGAAAAGGGAATATAAAATATTCCTTATTTACTAACCTAACCTGGACGTAGAGAAACTTGCAGCACATGCCAAAATAAAAGAAAAGGAAAAGCTGAAACTTACCTAACTATCTAAGAGATCACACGACAAACTGAAAATGGAAAATAAAATCAGATGCCTAAATCAACAAAATAAATAATCAAAAGACCATGAAACGAAATGATTTTTCCCTTAGAATTGCCATGCAATCTGATTCTTCTAGAATCGAACCAAAAATATCTCTTGATCGGATCCTTCTAGAAAGTGGGTCATCTTTGATGGGCTTCCACGAATGGGCTTGGGCCCATATCTCATGAATGATTTCGTCGAGTACGTCCTTTAACTTCTTGTCTCGTTCTCTCGTATTCCCCTTGCTCGGATTCTCATCATTCCCCTCCTCTTGAAAATGATTTGTCCTCAAATCATCACAGACATCAGAAAGAGCGCTATATGATGTTTCCTCGGGAAGGACAACCTCATATTCCGGAACATATGGACCCTCATATACTTGTGTGGGTGTCAATGCTTTGCTTGCCGCCAATGGTAATGCCTCAGGAGCTAAATGGTCCTCTGCGGAAATTTCCTCCAACTGTGGCAGGTCGGCAGCGTCGAGTAAATTTAGCGTTTCATTTGTGTTTTCGTTTGAGCGTATTATAATAAGTTCACAATTTTGTATATATAGGTGTTAATTCAGAGGCTTATTTGCTTGAAGATCCAAGTAAGCGGGGTTATTATGTTAGATTTTCCTAAAAGACCGATGTGATATTGAGAAATTGCATGATTTGTTGAAAACCCTTGGAGTTTTATGTGCATCATGTTTCTGATAAAATTTTTCTGATAGAATGAAATGTGTAAACATGAGCCTATTTTTATGTCCAATGATTTTACATGATGTTTTCATTTATTGAAATCAAAGCTTTTGATACCAAATCAAGATTTATGCATGTATTCATGAAAAGGGAAGTTTATTTTATGATATGTTATGTATTTTCAAACCTTGAGGCCCAGCGTTACAGAGACAACGTATTGGTACCAATTGCAACCTATTGAGTGCACCCATTCTGGAAACGGAGTGACTCCTTTTGTAGATTCTTAGCGAGTGCACACTTGGACGTGGCCAAGCCTTAGTAAGGAAGAATTCTACCCACAGTATTGGCTTAGTTTGACTGATTCCCAAACTAGGTAGGAACTGCACAACCCCCTGTCATGGGGTTAAACGTGATCCACAGTTATTGCCAAAGGGATTTTCTATAGTATTATGTTATATAGATAAAACTGTTTTATTGATAAAGATGTTTTATTGAAATTGTCAAAAACAACTTTCAACAGTTTAGAAAGATTTTAAATATTCTATCTCTTACAGTAACAGTGTGGCTCATGGGATATACACTAGCGTAATGATTTTGCTTACTGAGTTGTCGAATTCACCTCCTATTTTTTTCCTTATTTCCAGATGTTGATAGGAGCGTGTCGATAGTCAGGATTAGATGACACGTGGGCGGGTAGCTGAGTAATTATTAGAATAAATATTTGACTCTAGTATGAGTATAATCATGTTTAGATTTGTCTTTGTGTGTTGAAAGAGTTTTTTTTTAAGTTTTATTAAGAGAGATTTATTGAAGTTTTTAAATAAAGTTTATTCCGTATTTATTATTAGATATGTTTTAAATCAAAAGTATTTATTGCAAGTAAGTCACCCTTTAGCCTTTGAGGTATGGGGTGTGACAATTCGAGTCGTTGAAGACATTATTAACATCATGAGTGATAGTCGTAGCAGCTTGGTTGATGGTAGTAATCATGATATTCGTAGACTTCTTCAAATCATTTGTGTGTCCTCTGAATGTCTTCCACCAATTCATAGATCAACATGAATAGAGAACAGTTGAGGTCTGAGATCTAAAATAGGGGCTTACAGGAGGGCAAGTCGAGTAGCCTGAGAACCTGAAGACCCTGATCTGCCTGCTGCAGGAGTATGTGGAATGCGTGGAGAGGCTGGAATAGGAATGTCACTCTCTGGTTTGTCCTCATCAGCCACTGGTTCTACTTCCTCTGGATCCTCTTCTTCATGAATCTCCTGAGAAGTTGTTGCCACTGCCTTCTTGACACCCTGATCATCTTCATTCTAAATAAAAGCCCATAAGACACAACGTCTTCTGATTGTATTCCCAGGAGACCTTTTTGGCTTTTCTCTCTCTTCACCGATGGTCTCAACATCATGCAGATCAAAAATCTGTGAAAACAATTCCATATGGCAAACTCTGCCTATTCCTAGTAACATATTCAAATTTTCCCGTCTTGGGAAGAATAATGATACAAACCATGTGATGGAGTAGTCTCCTTTGAACATCAAAGTCACTAGCCACTAGCTTCACAATCTCATCTAAATCAAGAGTTATCCAATACAACCCTGAGGATCTTAATGGGCTCTACATCAGATAAACCAGCCCATGTATATGACTAAAAAAAATTTAGCCCTGAGTTGGGGGAATGGGCTACAACATTCAGCCCATTGAAAGATAAGTAAATCTTTTTTCCCTTCACAAATATCGATGCATTCTCAGACATCAAATTAAAATTCGCATAGAATTGCATCACCAAATACGAAAAAGTGTCACATATCAGACAAATAAAGTTTGACCAACCTTGAGCATCAAATAGTTCTTGAAAATAAAAATAGTGCTCTGTGAACCACGACAACAATACCCATCGGCAACAATAAGTCTGGAGCGGAATAGATTTGCTTCTGAAGGAGCTGAAGGTTCCTCTTTTCTTCTCTGTTACTGTTGTGGCCGTGAAGACTCCCCATGATCAAGAACTCCTTTCCTTCGCCCACTAGACATCTTAGGATGCACGGTTAGGGTTTAATCTGGAGGAGAGGGAGATGGAATGAAGTTCTATGGAGATTTAGTGGACGTTAGGGCGTGAGATAGAGATTTTGGCGGAGAGAGGAGAGATCGACAAAAAGAGTTAGGGCTCGGGTGAGTTTGAAAGAAATGAAGAAATGAAATTTGGGCTATGGGGGTTAAGTATATTAAGTGTCGACTCATTAAACATAAGAGAAATTAATGATAGCAACTAAAATGATGCTTTAAAAAAACTGTCCGTTCAAAATATGTGTTGACATATATGATGATGTGAACCCCGTTAACCCGTAACGAGACCCAACAACTATGAGGAATCCAAGATCGTCTCTAGGATGGATTCGAATGGAACCTTGACCCGTTGCTTAGGAAAGCAAGAACCTCGGTATAGTCAAGACGCCACAAACGGGATGGAAATCCGTTTGATAAGTCGAGTTGAACGCCACGGGAAAATTCCCGATAAGTTCGAGAAGTTCGTTAAAGAACCAAAGAGAATTAAAAAAACCTCACAAACCGTGTATATTGAATGAATCTCGAACTACAACTTAGGCCTCTATATATAGGCCATCTTATACACGAAAACCCTAAAAGGAAACACTCCTAAACATGGCGCCTAAACCTAGTACAAAAGGAAACTAAAAGACACCTAAAATAGATTCGGTTATTAAGGAAATAATGCTTGGCGCCTAAACCAAAAAGGCAACAAACTTAACACCTAAACTAAACTCGAAATCAGCTCCTATATGGAAAGAAAGGTGCGGCTAAAATAGTCCCACAATCATGCCATCCGAAACCCTAATTAGGAGTATCTTCTAGAAGACTTCCTTGCATGCTCAAATGAAAACCCTACTCTGGCTCTTCTAGAACTTGGAGCACATTGACAATTCGTGGGTCATGCTGAATGGGCTTCCACGCCTTTGCTTGATCCCATGCCTCCTGAATTAGCCCGTTGAGTGCATCCTTGAACTTCTTTGCTCGGGCTCTTGTAACCGGTCCACTTGGCACTTGAACGGGTTCCTTTGAAACGGCACCTTGAGCTCCATCATTCCCCTCCTCTTGAAAAGGATTTGTCCTCAAATCTTCACCTACATCAAAAGGACTCAGATCAGTAACATTAAATGTGGCACTGACAGTGTACTCACCAGGCAAATCTAGTTTGTAGGCGTTATCATTGATGCGCTCGATGACTTGGAAAGGACCATCGCCTTGCGGGAGTAATTTGGAACGTCGTTTCGTGGGAAATCTCTCTTTCCGCATATGTAGCCAAACCCAATCGCCGGGTTCAAAAACTATCTAGTGACGACCCTTATTGGCTTGTTTTGCATACTGCTCCGTTCGTCGCTCAATGTTGAGTCTCGCTTGCTCGTGAATCTGCTTAACAAAGTCAGCTTTCCTTTTGCCATCTAAATTAACATGTTCAGTGACTGGCAAAGGTGATAAGTCCAATGGAGTCAAAGGATTAAAACCATAGACTATTTCAAATGGAGAAAAGCTAGTAGCAGAATGAATAGCTCTATTATAGGCAAACTCAACATGTGTTAAACATTCTTCCCAAGTTTTAATGTTCTTTTTGATGATCGCCCGTAATAACGTAGACAAGGTCCTATTGACAACTTCAGTTTGACCATCCGTTTGTGGGTGACAAGTAGTGGAAAACAATAACTTAGTACCTAGCTTACACCACAAAGTCTTCCAAAAATAGCTCAAGAATTTCGCATCTCTTTCCGAGACAATCGTCCTAGGCATGCCATGTAGTCTTACAATTTCCCTAAAGAATAGATCAGCAACATGCGACGCATCATCCGTTTTGTGACATGGAATAAAATGTGCCATTTTAGAAAATCTATCCACGACCACAAAAATCGAATCTCTCCCACGTTTAGTCCTAGGCAATCCTAGCACAAAATCCATGGAAATATCAACCCAAGGCTCACTAGGAATAGGTAAGGGAGTATACAAACCATTGGCTTGCACTTTAGACTTAGCTTGTCGACATGTGATACACCTACCACAAATTCTCTCAACATCCCTCTTCATGTGAGGCCAATAGAAGTGTTCTTGTAAAATGGCTAAGGTTTTGGCAACTCCAAAATGTCCCATTAGTCCACCGCCATGGGATTCTTGCACTAATAACTCCCGTATTGAACAATTAGGCACACATAGCTTATTTTCTCGGAACAAGAACCCATCAAGCCTAAAGAACTTACCACATGCAATTTTCTCACAAGCACGATATTCATCACCAAAGTCATGATCATCAGAATATAAATTCTTAATATGCTCAAAACCTAATAACTTGGCATCTAGTGTGGAAAGTAGGGCATACCTGCGAGAAAGGGCATCGGCTACCACATTCTCCTTACCTTGCTTATATCGAATGACGTATGGAAACGTCTCAATGAACTCTACCCAGCGCGCATGCCTTTTGTTTAGCTTGTGTTGGCCCTTCAAATGTTTCAAAGATTCATGATCGGTATGAATCACGAATTCCTTAGGCCATAGGTAGTGCTGCCATGTTTCCAAGGCCCGGACTAGTGCATACAGCTCCTTGTCATAGGTGGGGTAGTTTAGGGCTGCCCCGCTTAGTTTCTCGCTGAAATAAGCAAGTGGTCGTCCGTCTTGCATAAGAACTGCGCCAATGCCAATACCTGAAGCATCACATTCAATTTCAAATGTCTTGGAAAAGTTAGGCAAAGACAATAAAGGAGCATGGGTTAACTTCTCCTTAAGTAATTGAAACGCCTTCTCTTGCGCGTCTCCCCATTGGAATCCCACGTTCTTCTTGATTACTTCGGTAAGTGGTGCGGCTATGCTACTAAAGTCCTTCACGAACCGCCGGTAAAAACTTGCAAGGCCATGAAATCTACGAACCTTACCTACACTTGTGGGACTCGGCCATTCTTGAATTGCACGTACCTTTTCTTCATCAACCTGTATACCTTGTGCACTAACAACAAATCCCAAGAATACAAGCTTATCGGTGTAAAAAGTGCACTTCTTCATATTAGCAAACAATTTCTCTTTCCTTAGCACATCTAACACAGATTTCAGATGCACTACATGATTGTCCATGTTTTTGCTATAAATGAGGATATCATCAAAATAGACAACGACAAATCTTCCTATAAAAGCACGTAAAACATGGTTCATAAGTCTCATAAAGGTGCTCGGAGCATTAGTTAAACCAAAAGGCATAACTAACCATTCATACAAACCATATTTTGTTTTAAAAGCTGTTTTCCATTCGTCTCCTTCTTTTACTCTAATTTGATGGTATCCACTCTTCAAATCAATTTTTGAAAACACACATGAACCATGCAACTCATCTAACATGTCATCTAAGCGAGGAATAGGATGACGATACTTTACCGTGATGTTGTTGATGGCTCGGCAATCAACGCACATTCTCCAAGACCCATCCTTCTTAGGTACAAGTAGAACCGGAACAGCACATGGGCTCATGCTTTCCCTCACGTGCCCTTATCCAACAACTCACTGACTTGCCGTTGAAGCTCCTTGGTCTCATCGGGATTGCTCCTATAAGCTGGTCGGTTTGGAATGGCAGCACCGGGAACAAAATCAATTTGATGTTCGATCCCTCGAATCGGAGGTAATCCATGTGGGGTTTCTTCGGGGAAGACATCGTCATATTCCTGTAAAAGAGACACAATAGAACTAGGCAAAGCTTGGTCAAGAGCGTTAGTGTTTAAAAGGGCCTCTTTGTACAAAAGTACAATCATCGGCTGATTTGAAAGCATCGCTCGCTTGATCTCACTCACTTTTGCATAGAAACTCTTTTTTCTCTCTGGTTTTCTCTCAAGGGCCGAACCTCCTCTCTCTTTTTTTCGGTTTCTCTCGAATTTTCACTCACTCTCTGTTTTTCACTCTCTTTTATTTTCTCATTCTCTTTCTTTTGCTCACTCTCTTTCCTTTGTTCACTCTCTTGCTGCAACCTCACTTGATCTTCATATACTTGCTGCGGTGTCAGGGGTACAAGAGTGATTGGCTTCTGATTAAGTACAAAAGAGTACTTATTCGTAAAGCCATCATGCTTCACATGTCGGTCGAACTGTCATGGTCACCCTAGCAACAAGTGTCCCGCTTGCATCGGCACTACATCACACATTACTTCATCTTCGTACTTACCGATTCGAAAAGCAACTAACACTTGCTTGTTCACCCTTATTTCTCCACTATCATTCAGCCATTGCAACTTATATGGCCTAGGGTGTTTCAACACTGACAATCCCAACTTTTCAACCATGACTGTGCTCGCAACGTTGATACAACTACCACCATCAATAATCACACTACATACCTTGTCTTTGATGTAGCACCTAGTGTGAAAGATGTTCTCCCGCTGTACTTCCTCATCGCTCTTTGCTTGCAAGCTCAAGGCTCTCCTCGCCACCAAGGTCAACGCATCAGGGGCTGTGTATTCATCCTCGGAAACATCCTCCAAGTGTGGCATGTCGTCGGTGTCAGATTCTTCACTATCGGTCACGATCTCTCCATTGGCCTTCAACACCATGACTTGCTTGTTTGGACATTGGCTTTCTATGTGTCCCCTGCCTTGACATCGAAAACACTTGATATCATGATTTCTAGAAGTAGAAGCTTCATTTTTACCTTGAGAAGTGTGGCTGGTGGTAGGGTTTTGGGCTCGGGTTTGGGCACTTGTGGCTTGTCCATGGGCTTGGTGTAGCTTGGCTTGGAGAAAGTAGAATTCGAATTTTGGCTAGCACGTCCCCCACTCCCTCTCTTGAGTTGCTGCTCCACTTTGATAGCCATATGCACCATTTCTTCTATCTCCACATAATGTTGCATCTCCACTCTATCATGGATCTCTCGATTCAAGCCATGTAGGAAACGAGCCATGGTAGCCTCTCGATCCTCCTCAATATTGGCACGGATCATGGCCATCTCCATCTCCTTGTAATAGTCTTCTACGCTTCGACTTCCTTGCTTTAGGCTTTGTAACTTTTTGTACAGCTCCCGGTAGTAGTGGCTTGGAACAAATCGTTTCCTCATGACCGCCTTCATAGCATCCCATGTCTCTATGGGACGTTCTCCATTCCGCCTTCTATTTGTCACAAGTTGATCCCACCAAGTTATAGCATAGTCAGAAAACTCAATGACGGCTAATTTTACCTTTTTAGCTTCGGAGTAGTTATGGCAATCGAACACGAATTCCATCTTCTTCTCCCACTCAAGGTAAGCTTCCGGATCAGATCTCCCTTGGAAAGACAGAATCTTTATTTTAATACCACTGACGTTGTTATCTTCTCGATTCCTAGCGTCTCGTCGCCCTCCATATTTCCTATAGCCAACATGAGAATCACGATCTTCTTCATCGTCAGATCTGTAAGGCTCTTCATCGTACTCCCTTTCCTCCCTCCGTGGTGCTCTCTCCCGTCTACGGTAATTGTGACCGGGTTGGGGTTGAGGATGCTCCAGCCGATCTAGCCGTTCTTGTACTTGGTTCAACACCCGCCTTAGTTCACCTACCATGGCCTCCATATACAGCTTCGAGTCAACTGGTGGGGTATCGTCGTTAGACACGTTCTTTCCACTATCACGAGACATGATGACTGCAAAAATATAGTGTTAGAATTAAAACAAAAAGGACCTCACAAATCTCTCCCTTACGTGTCTCACTCAATAGTAGGGTCTCTGGTCACTCGTGTTTCACACACAAGATATGGCTTTTACCTTCTAATAATCTCACCACTCTTGCCTTTTTCCACTCAGTAATCCTCTTGCGGTTCTTTTGGAACTAAACAAACAATCAAAGAATTCCAGCAACGATTCAACAAGAACTCATCAAGGAATTTCAGAGAGAGCAAGATAAATAATATCAAGGAAATAAAAATGCAAAGAACACGATGAATGATTAGAAAGGTGGAAACTAGAGTAGAAGGTGATTCGTCAGAGCAGAAAAAAATAAACTTGTTTGGGGTAAAGAGATTTTCGGAATAATAGGGACCCCAATATATGGAAACAATCGAAAATTTTTCTGAAGCACTTTTATACTCTCTTTTTTTCTTCTTCTTCTTATTTTGGATGTCTCTTTCTCTTCTCCTTTGATAACAATAGCACAAGATCTCAAGGCACAAAGATATGAAACTTTCGCACCAGATATAACAAGAACCAGCTCTAGCAAAGCTTGAATAGAGAAGTTAATAATTTCGGCCAAGTATTTGATAGTAGCCGACTGTAGGACAGAAACAAAGGGAAAAGAAATTAGAGAAGATAGCCGAAGGTTATGAAAAGAAGAAACAAAGGCACGAAAAGAAAAGGGATACGCAAACCCGAACTAGAACCAAAGCTCTGATACCAAATGATGTGAACCCCGTTAACCCGTAACGAGACCCAACAACTATGAGGAATTCAAGATCGTCTCTAGGATGGATTCGAATGGAACCTTGACCCGTTGCTTAGGAAAGCAAGAACCTCGGTATAGTGAAGATGCCACAAACGGGATGGAAATCCGTTTGATAAGTCGAGTTGAACGCCACGGGAAAATTCCCGATAAGTTCGAGAAGTTCGTCAAAGAACCAAAGAGAATTAAAAAAACCTCACAAACCGTGTATATTGAATGAATCTCGAACTACAACTTAGGCCTCTATATATAGGCCATCTTATACACGAAAACCCTAAAAGGAAACACTCCTAAACATGGCGCCTAAACCTAGTACAAAAGGAAACTAAAAGACACCTAAAATAGATTCGGTTATTAAGGAAATAATGCTTGGCGCCTAAACCAAAAAGGCAACAAACTTAATACCTAAACTAAACTCGAAATCAGCTCCTATATGGAAAGAAAGGTGCGGCTAAAATAGTCCCACAATCATGCCATCCGAAACCCTAATTAGGAGTATCTTCTAGAAGACTTCCTTGCATGCTCAAATGAAAACCCTACTCTGGCTCTTCTAGAACTTGGAGCACATCGACAATTCGTGGGTCATGCTGAATGGGCTTCCACGCCTTTGCTTGATCCCATGCCTCCTGAATTAGCCCGTTGAGTGCATCCTTGAACTTCTTTGCTCGGGCTCTTGTAACCGGTCCACTTGGCACTTGAATGGGTTCCTTTGAAACGGCACCTTGAGCTCCATCATATGAGCATGTGTCAGCACATAGCACAAACGCAGGATGAATGTGTCAACACAAATCGTCTTTTGTAGCAACAGCCAGTGTCGACGCATACATATTCCAGAGAAAACAGTGAAGAAGGTCCAGAAGTGTCGACACTTGGGAACATAAGTGATGACACATGACACACAAATGTATAAAATGTCATGTTATCAACTAGAGAATGTATGATGCAATATAATTAAGCATGAAAACATATAGGTTCCTAAAATAACATCCAATCACCACACGAATGAAACAATAGGCAATTCATATCAAAAAATCAATCATTCGGGGGGATAACGCATACTGATCTCTTGAAGAATGAAGCAAAAACGATCCTCATTGAGAGGTTTCGTAAATATATCAGCAAGTTGAAGATCTATGCTTACAAACACAAGAATAATGTCACTATTTTGAGCATGATCATGCAAAAAATAAAGTTTGATCCCAATATGCTTAGTCCTAGAGTGCTTAATTGGGTTTTTAGAAGGGTTTATGGCACTCGTATTGTCACACTTAATAGGGATGCAAGAAAATTAAAGATTAAAATATTTCAGTTGCTGCTTCATCTACAATATTTGTATACAACAATTACCAACAGCAAAATACTCGGCCTCTGTGGTTGATAAAGCTACAGAATTTTGTTTATTAGAAAACCAAGACACTCTGGATAGGCCAAGAAACTGACACGCACCACTAGGGTTTTTTCTATCAAGTTTGCAACTAGCATAATCAGCATCCGAGTATCGTTGCAAATTAAATTCAACACTCTTGGGATAAAAACAAACCAAGATCTTGTGTGCCAACAAGGTAACGAAATATCCTCTTAACTGCAAGAAGGTGAGACTCCTTAGGGCATGATTGAAATCCCGCATACATGCACACACTAAACATGATATCAGGTCTACTCGGAGTAAGGTAAAATAAAGAGCCTATCATACCTCAATACCTCGTTTGGTTAATGTCTTTACAATAATAAGTAAAGGACGAAAATTAAATGACGGAATTTAACTGACAATAATTAAATGACAAGGAATAAAAAAACATAAGAATCGTGGATTAAATAATATTGTCTTATTACAACCCAAAATTCATGTTTAAAGAGACAAACAACGAGAACATAATCCAAAATTCTAATAGAAATTACAGGAAATTAAAGAGCAACAAACTTAAATCTAAATCCGAGGAATTGAAATACAAGACATTGAAATTATAAAGCATAAAAGAAACTAATCTAAAAACTGAAAATAATGAAGAGAGAGAGTAGAGATATGGCCAAAGAGAAAATGTAGGACAAGTGAGAAAAAAGGGAGTAGTGATGGGCGGCTAAGAGAGAAAATAGAGTGAGAAGAGAGAGAAGTACAAACAAAAGGGGAAATAAAGGTGAGAAGGGAGAGAGAGAAGGGAGTGACTCATAAAAGAGAAGAGAGGAGAGAAAAACTAGGGTTTTTACCAAGAGAAAAGATAGAGAGAGTAACGTATAAAGAGAAGTTAGAGAGAAAAATTTGAGTTTGGACAAGAGAAAAAGAGAGAGAGAATAAGGAGAGAGAGGCGGCTGAAAAATAAAAAGATGAGAGTGAGAGTAGAGAAATTCTAGGGTTTATTCGACTAAGAGAAAGAGCAAAAAAAGAAGAAGAGAAAATAGGAGAGGTGAGGCAAATAATGAGAAAGAAAATAAGAGAAAGTGGGGAGAGTAATGCATAAAAGTTAGAGAGAAAAAGTAGGGTTTATGACAAGAGAGAGATTGTGAGTTTGTTGTTTGGAAAAAGAAAAAGAGAGATTAAATAGGGGGAGTAGTCGGCCAAAGAGAAAAGAAAAAGGGAGATGGAGAGAAAATAGGGAAAATGAGGCTAGGTTAGAAAAAATAGGGAGGAGGAGAATAAGATGCTAGGTTAAAAGAAAAAGAGAGGAAATAGAGATGGATGGCTGGGATTTAGTCTCTCATTTCTCCATTGAATTACAACACTGTCATCAATGAGTCCCTGTTGCTTTGTCATGTGTTCCAGTAGAATGCTCTTGTTGTTTGCGAATCCATAAAGGAATTAATTTTATCACTCTGCAAAAAAATATTTAATTAGTTCTTGGCATCATATGACAAAATTAAATTCACGAAATAATTATAGTGCCAATAATATAGTGCAAATGATAAAAATAATGATTTTCAAATATATATGGACACGATATGAATAAGTATAGCCAAGCTAAAGATTGGGAAAATTACATGTGCAATAAATTAAATCTAAAGTCATATAAATTCAACAATTAAATGCACAATTTAGATTTATGCCTGTTAACCATTTTTCCATCTAAAATTAATATTTAAAACATTAAACAATTAATATTATACTTTTAGATGTACTAAACATGCAATATTCTAGCTCAATCAGAACACATGTTGTGGCTACTTTAAATCTTCAAATCTATGAGGTTGTTCTACATACACTTTCTCAAAAAGATAACCATTAAGAAAAGCACATTTCACATCCATTTGAAATAATTTAAAATCTTTAACACAAACAAATGCAATTAACATGCAAATAGATTCTAAACGAGCAACAGGTGCGAAGGTGTGAGACCCCGATTTTAGGTCTGTCAAGTTATTGCTTATGACCTCTTAAGTACGTATTATTGCAAGTGTATGTATGATTGAATTTGTGATTTTTGAGGTAAGTGTCGACACATTGGAGCATAGTGTCGACACATTAAACTAACACCCGAAAGTGAATTTTGACTAAGTGTTGTAAGTGTCGACACCTTGGGTCGTAGTGTCGACACATTAGACCGATACCCGAATGTTTATATTTTTCCGGAACTAAGGTGAATTTTGACCAAGTGTTGGAAGTGTCGACACCTTGAGTGATGGTGTCGACACATCCAACTGAAACCCGAGAGTTCGCCTTTTTCCAGAACTCCCGTGAATTTTGACCAAGTGTTGGAAGTGTCGACACCTTGAGTGATGGTGTCGACACATCTAACTAAAACCCGAGAGTTTACATTTTTTTCCCACTTTGACTAAGTGTTGGAAGTGTCGACACCTTGAGTGATGGTGTCGACACATCTAACTAAAAGTGTTGTAAGTGTCGACACCTTGAGTGATGGTGTCGACACATATAACTACATTCCGAAATTTTATCGGATTGAAATATGTGAGGTGGAATTCATGTAAAAAGGGAAAAGAAAGGGGGGAAGGGTAGTTTTGCCTTTTTCCTTCCCCCAAGCCCCTTTACGTATAAGCAGCCCCCCCAAATCAAAAATTCATTTGCCCTAGCATTTGCCCTAGCTCCCACCGAAGAAGAAGGAGAAAAGAAGAAGAAGAAAGAAAGAAGGAGAAAAGAAGAAGAAGAAAGGAAGAAGAGAAAGAAAGAGAGAGAGAAGAAGGTGAGGGATTTCAGCCCTTCTTGGCCGACCAAGCCATCACTCATTTCTCTCATTTTCTCTTCTTTCCTTTAATGGTTGTTGGTTGTGAAGTTTGTTTGGTTTTCTCCTTGTATGTGTTGTGTTCATATGTGTTATTTGAAGAAATGTAGATTTAGTAAGCTTTGAAGAATAGTGAGCTTTAAAGAGTAGTATGGGTTGTATGTGGAACCATGGAGAGTTGTGGTCAGATCTGAAAAAGAAAATATGTTCAAGAGAGAGAGAGATTGCTTGCTGCACCCTAGGTGTTTGATGAAAAGCCTAAAAGAGGGCTGAGATCTATTTTGAGTATGTATGGCCTAATCTATTGGTTGATGTATTAGGTTGTATGTATATGAGTCTTGTTGATAACCACCAAGCCCTAAGTGTTTGACACATGGTAAGATCTGAAAGATGTTCAAGACAACAAATGTTACACCCTACGTGTTTGATAAAAAGCCCAAAAGAAATGGGCAAATGCAATATGTGAGTCTAAAAGACAACCCAAGAGGGGGGGTGAATTGGGTTTTTCAAAAACTTAACACTTTTTGAATAAATATGCAGATATGAAAACTACCCCTCTTTAACAAAAAATAATGTTGATCTAAATGAGTCTAAAGCTATGCCAAATATAATCAATGAATGATAAAGTATAAATCTCCACAAATATGAATAAGTACTAAAATGTAAGAGAGATAGAGTTAGAGAGATGACACCGTAGTTTTTAGGTGGTTCGGCCAAACACGTGCCTACGTCCACCCCCAAGGCAATTGACTTCCTTGGGCTTCCTCCACTATTCTCCAAATAGCGAATACACCTTAGCTTCCCGGGTGCTAAGGAACCTTTACAAAGCGTTTTGCGAGCTCACGCTTCAACTCTCACAAATCCTCACAGCCTAGAGGATTTCTTCTACTCTCACAAGTAGGACCAAGTGTTTTCCGAGCTCACACTTTAACTCTCTTACAAATCCTCACAACCTAGAGGATTTCTTCTACTCTCACAAGTAGGACCAAATGTTTACCCAACACTCAGATGTTTTACAATAGATGGGTACAATGGAGGATGGCTCTCTAAGCCAAATCTACAAATGGGTAGCTCAAGAAATGATAGGGCTCTCTAAGCCAAATATACAAATGGGTAACTCAAGAAATGATAGGGCTCTCTAAGCCAAATATACAAATATAAGAACCTGAGATTTGCTGGAAGAATAAGTTCTTCAAGGAAGGCTTATGGATGTGCAAGATTGAATGCAAGCCTTCTAGATTGGAAGAGCTTCTCTCTTCTTCTTCTTCTTCTTCTTTGAGCTTTGTCTCTCAAGAAATTAGGGCAAGAATGATTTTCGTGTGTAGCTCTTGTTTTCTCTTTCAATCTTGTTCTATTTATAGTCTCTAGGGCACCAAGGGCTTTCTTGTCATGTTTTGGAGCCGTTGGAGGGCATTTAGAGCCGTTGGAGACATTTTTAGAATGAGTGACGTCGCTCCAGATCTGAGAAATCGAAGCATGTGTCGACAACTTCCATGTATGTGTCGACACCTAGGAGCTTTGCCTGGAAACTCACTTTTTCGGGTGTATGACCAATGTGTCGACACTATGGTCCTATGTGTCGACACATACAACACTTAGTCTGAAAAATGTGTTCTTTGACAGTAACAAGCATTCCGAAAACACCAATTTCGCGGTTACTGTTCATGCATGAGAAACTGTGAGATCCCGAATTTACTTATGTCATTGTATAGGAGAGAGAGATTTTGCTATGATTTTCCTCAGGATGTAGGTATGTTTTAATTGGTGATTTTTGAGGTAAGTGTCGACACATTGGAACATAGTGTCGACACATTATACTAACACCCGAAAGTTTACCTTTTCCTGGAGACCAAAGTGAATTTTGACTAAGTGTTGTAAGTGTCGACACTTTGAGTTATAGTGTCGACACATTAGACTGATACCCGAGCGTTTATATCTTTCCGGAACTAGAGTGATTTTTACTAAGTGTTGGAAGTGTCGACACCTTGGGTGATGGTGTCGACACACCCAACTGAAACCCGAGAGTTCGCCTTTTTCCAGAACTCCCGTGGATTTTGACCAAGTGATGGAAGTGTCGACACCTTGAGTGATGGTGTCGACACATCTAATTGAAACCCGAGAGTTTACATTTTTCCCACTATGGCTAAGTGTTGGAAGTGTCGACACCTTGAGTGATGGTGTCGACACATCTTACTAAATATGTTGTAAGTGTCGACACCTTGAGTGATGGTGTCGACACATATAACTACATTCCGGAATTTTACCGGTTTGAAATACGCGAGTTGAAATTTATGAAGTAGGGGGAGGGCAAACTTGTCTTTTCCCCAACCATTTTCACGCCTATTACTCTCTCCCCCTTTGCCGAACACTTCATTTTTTCCCCTCTCTTCAGCCTTTTCATTTTCCCTTGCCCTAAGTCACCCACCCGAAAGAAGAAGAAGGAAGAAGAAGAAGGAAGAAGAAGAAGGAGAAGAAGAAGGAAGAAGAAGAAGGAGAAGAAGAAGGAGAAGAAAAGAAGGAGGAAGAGGAGAGAAGCGAGGTAAATCCTTGCTGGCCGAAAATCGTGCTACTCTCTCTCTCTCTCTATTCTCTTCTTGTTTCCTCTTGTTGGTTAGTTGTGGTCGGTGATGTTCTTGTTTTCTTTTGTTGGTTGGTTGTGGTTTGTTGGTAATTTGTCTAAGTAGTGTTCTCCTTGTGATTCATGGATGTTTAGTGTGGATCTAGGTATGTTCAAGGTAGATCTTGTAAGTGTAGCATAGATTTTTACATGAGAACATGTGGAAAAATGACTAGATCTGAAATGAGGGTTCAAGAGAAATTGGTTATGTGCTCTAGGTGTTTGATAAGAGGCCTAAGAGGGGATTGAAACCTAAGTTGAGCAAGTATGGCCAAATCTAGGGTTTGATGCATTAGATTGTGTATGTATGCTAGTGATATTGAGAACCACAAAGCCCTAAGTGTTAGGGATATGTTCAGATCTGGGAAAATAGGCAAGAGGACCAATAACGCACACTAGGTGTTTGGTAAACAGCCCAAGAGAAATGGGTACATGCAATGGTGTTAACTTGATAATTATGGAACCATGATTTGGTTGTAAACTTCGAGTTGAAGTTGTAAGTGGGAGGAAGGTGAGAGTATAGTTGTTGTTATGAGATGTTAAGTTAGCCTTGGATGTTGGTTGTGACATGTAGAGATTCGGATTTTGGTTATTGGAGATTGTTGTGATTTCTGGAGTTACATATGCAGATTTCAAGGCTTTGTTGCATTGGTGGTTATCTCTTGATATTTTAGTCCAATTTTACGGGGTTGGTCTTGGAATTTGTTTCAAGTTAAGAAAGAGAGCGTTTTAAGATAACTTGCATGTGAATTAGAGGTATGACGAATATGTTATGGTATGAAAAATTAGTGTGAGGGTCTATTAAAACAGATTCGTGTGAGTAATGTATTGATTACTATATACGTTTAGTGAACCTATGAATGACAATAGTACGGTTCATTGTAGGTAACGAGACACTCGATACTCAAGCAAGCCTAAGGTAAGTGAAAATCTTTACAAACTGGAATGATACACTGCATGAAGAATATTCATGAATAAGCATATCAAGCATGACATTACCAAGCACGACATGAATGCATCATGATCATTTGCATTCATTTTCCTCATGAGAAATGAGACATTTTATGCAAATGAAAGTACCATTTTTATGCTACTTTATGACAAGTTTTATGACAAGTTAATTAACGAACCCAAGTCGGTCGGTACCGTACCAAGTCGAGAAGGTGCATCCATTTCCGAAGGACGTTTACGTGAAGGATGGATGTCACCTAGGACACCCATACCGAAGGATGCTTGCAAGAAGGATGGGTAGTCCATGAGGTAAGTGCAATCACACTGAAGGATGCTTGCAAGAAGGTGTGAACCTCAAGGGTCGTGTCTAGCCACTGAAGGACGAATGAGAGAAGGTGAGCTAGCTCGACCATATGTAAGGTCCCTAAGGGAAATAAGGGACTGTTCCTACGGGAACGCACAACCCTGATGTCAGGGGTAGGTGGAGCTCAAGTAGCCCATAAGATAAGGATTGGAAAGATTTTCCAAAAGCAAGAGATTTATAAGTAATAGTGAAGTTTTCAAGAGCAAGTGCATGTGCATATGCAATCATGAGGCATACACGTGCATCAAAATTCATGATCATGCATGAATTACATACGTTTACATGATATTTCAAGTTAAAGCTCATGATATTTCAAGTTCAAGTACGTGAACTACATTATGTTTAAGTTCATGATTATTTCAAGTTCATGATGATTTCAAGTTCAAGTGCATGCTTACAATTTCAACCCATGTTTTAGCTATAATTCCTTACTGAGTCTTTCGACTCACAGTTTTAAATTGAATCATTCCAGATGATGTTACAGGGGTGGAATCTTAAGAAGAGGACCTTGAACCCTAGGAGAAGGGTTGATGAAATGTATCTCTTGTTTGCTAACGTTAGGAAAGATTTAGCTAATTTTTGTAAAAGCCGGCATGAGCCACCGTGATGTGGTGGTCATGGGTTTCATTTGGCTTAGTTAGTTAATGTTTTAAACTGGTTGATATTTTGAGAATATGTTTAACAACCTTGAGTTATCAATGGAAAGTATGTTCTTATGCACGTTATACGCTAGCATTATAAGGCTTCTTTTTAACATTGAAGCATCAACGTCTTTTCCGCTGCAAGTATAGTAGTAGGTACGCTGGAGCGTCCCATGCCGGGAATGCTCGCGGCTGTCATTAGCCTCGTTTAGCTAGCGTTCGGGGCGTGACAGTTTAGTGGTATCAGAGGAATTTAGGAGTTTAGTGAACTTAAGATTTGCTACTCGCCTATTTGGATTTCGAGTATGCTATATGCTAGAAATCTCATGCATCAACTAGTTGTTAGGATACTTATGTAGTGATGACGATATAGTGCAGGATGCCACCTAGGAAACAACCCAGGAATAGAAACACGGAGGAGGAGCCCGAAGAATCAGGTGTCTCTACCAATGATGTTTTAAGGCACATGGCTCAGCTCATCGCTGAACAAGTGCAGCAAGGGGCAAATGTGCAAGGGGCAAATGTGCAAGGGGCTCGAGATCGCCCTGAAGGATGCACCTTTGACCAGTTTAACCGCCAACACCCGCCGGTATATAACGGTAGAGGAGATGCCGTTCTAGCAGAAAACTGGCTTCTAGAGATGAAAGAGTTGCTGGAAGTCATGGGGTGTACAGACTCCCAGAGAGTGAGCTTTGCTACCTTCAAGCTACAGGGAGATGCCAAGAGGTGGTGGCTATCCATGAAGCTCCTACTGAGCCAAGAATTGGGAGAACAACCCATAATCTGGGAGAGGTTTCAACAAGAATTCCTGGACCGCTATTTTCCAAGGACGACGCGGGAAGCAAAAGCGAGAGAGTTTGCCAATTTAACTCAGGGATCAATGACTGTTGATCAATACTCTGGTCGATTCATGGAGTTGGTGAGGTTTGCTCCGTATTTAGTACCAGATGAGGAGAGGAAAGCCAGGAAGTTTGAAGAGGGACTTCATCCCCGAATCTTTGACAGAGTTATGGCCCATAACTTGAAGACGTTGGCAGAAGTCATAGAACGGGCAGTGATTGTGGAAAGAGGTCTGCAGAGGACAGCAGCATTTTACGACCAGCAAAAGAGGAAGGCTCCTCCCAAGCTGGAAACGTCACAGGCACCCTGGAAGAAAAGCAAGCAGGGTTTATCACGGGGCCAGAATCAGAGACCTGGTGGAGCCCAGAACCAGAGACCTGGAGGAAGTCAGATTGCAGGAGGGAATCAATTCCCAATATGCAACAAATGTGGCAAGAAGCATCCCGGAGAGTGTAGGCAGGGAGTATGCTTCCAGTGCGGGAAGCCAGGTCACATTGCCCGAGATTGTAGGGCAAAAAGTAATTCAAGCCAAGCATCCCAACCCGCACCGCAAGACAATTCGAGGAGGCAAAGCGGTCCAACTCAAGCAAGACTATATGCTCTGACCCCGAGGGATGCGGAGGACCAAACCAGAGTAGTAACGGGTAAGTTGCCCTTGCCACAGGGAGAAGCCCTTGTATTATTTGATTCAGGGGCCACACATTCATTCATAGCATCGGCATATTGTAAGGCAAGAGATTTAAAGCATGAGCCATTAGGATGTCATGTAGTAGTATCAACACCTACTGGTGGGAGGATCAATTGCGATCGAATAGTGAAAAATTTCCCGATAGAAGTTGAGGGGCAAATTATGCCGGCTAACCTGATAGTGATGGAAATGGGAGGGTTCGACCTCATTTTAGGTATGGATTGGTTGGCAACACACGGTGCTAGCATAAAATGTTACGAGAAGAAGGTCGTGTTCCAAAAGGAGGGGAGACCGGATTGTTGTTTTGTAGGCATGAGAAAGGTGGAACGAAGACCGGCGATCATTTCAGCCATGCAAGCCAAGAAATGGTTGCAAGGAGGAAGTGAGGGGTTCTTAGTTTGGGCAAATGAAATGCAGAGAGAGACTGCTACGATAGAGCAAACCCCTATAGTGAACGAATTTCCTGATGTGTTTCCGGAAGAATTACCCGGATTACCTCCTGATAGGGAAGTGGAGTTTGGCATCGATTTAGAACCAGGGACAACTCCAATTTCTAAAGCACCGTATAGGATGGCACCAGCAGAGTTGAAGGAATTGAAGATTCAGCTGGAGGATCTATTGGATAAAGGGTTCATTCGGCCGAGTGTGTCACCTTGGGGAGCTCCGATCTTGTTCGTAAAGAAGAAAGATGGAAGCCTCAGGATGTGCATTGATTACAGGGAGTTGAATAAGGTGACTATCAAGAATAGATACCCGTTGCCTCGCATTGATGATCTATTTGATCAATTGCAAGGGGCACAGGCATTCTCGAAGATTGATTTGAGATCGGGATATCACCAGTTGAAGGTGAAGGGGGAGGACATACCGAAGACGGCATTTCGAACGCGATATGGCCATTACGAATTTATGGTGATGCCTTTTGGGCTAACCAATGCTCCAGCCGCATTTATGGATTTGATGAATAGGGTGTTTCGGGAATTCTTAGATAAGTTTGTGGTTGTCTTTATTGATGACATACTGATTTACTCACGGAATAAGGAGGAACATGAGAAGCATTTAAGGATTGTTCTACAGATTCTTAGGGAGAAGAAGTTGTTTGCCAAGTTTTCCAAATGTGAGTTTTGGTTGGAACAAGTTCGCTTTTTGGGGCATGTAGTGTCCGGAGAAGGGATTGCCGTGGATCCCGGAAAGGTAGCTGCTATATTCAAGTGGCCGAGGCCTACGAATGTGAAGGAAGTAAGAAGTTTTCTGGGATTAGCAGGGTACTATCGGAGGTTTATCAAGGGATTCTCAAAGATGGCCAAGCCTTTGACGTCTCTAACAAAGAAGAATGTCAAATTTGAATGGACTCATGAGTGTGAGTGGAGCTTCCAAGAGTTAAAGGCCAATTTAGTTACTGCTCCAGTATTAGCACTACCCTCGGAATATGGAGAGTATGAAATCTATAGCGACGCATCGAAGCAAGGTTTAGGTTGTGTTTTGATGCAAGACAAAAGGGTAATAGCTTATGCTTCTAGGCAACTGAGGCCTCACGAGATTAATTATCCCACGCATGACTTAGAGTTAGCTGCTGTAGTCTATGCGTTAAAAATATGGAGACATTATTTGTATGGGGTTAAATGTGAGATATTCACCGATCATAAGAGTCTTAAGTATTTTAACACCCAGAAAGAGCTGAACATGAGACAGCGGCGATGGTTAGAATTGATTAAAGATTATGATTGCACAATAAGTTATCACCCTGGAAAAGCCAATGTGGTGGCCGACGCATTAAGTAGGAAGTCGGCAGAAACAAGTTCAGTAGAGGCAAGTTCAATGGAGGTGGTGCCCGAGGAAATCAGGAGAGACTTAAAAAGGGCAGGGATTGTGCTTATCATTGCCGATCAGTTTGTCTCCATTGCAGGGCTCTCGTTGCAACCTACCCTGGAGGAGCAGATTCGAGAGGCCCAGAAGAATGATAAGGTGATTGAAGGGATTAGAGAGCGAATTGAGAAAAAGGAAGACCCCGACTTTGGAGATAAGGATGAGTTATTACGATATCGAGGCAGAATTTGTGTGCCAAGTACAAGGGAGATTAAAGACTTGATTCTAGCAGAGGCTCATTCTACGCCTTATACCATCCATCCAGGAGGCACGAAGATGTATCAAGATATTAAGAAGGTCTTTTGGTGGCCTAATATGAAGCGGGAGATAGCCGAGTATGTGGCTCGATGTTTGACTTGCCAGAAGGTGAAAGCCGAGCACCAGAGGCCAGCAGGAACACTAAAGCCTCTAGAGATCCCTGAATGGAAGTGGGAAGGGATAGCCATGGATTTCGTAGTGGGGTTGCCTCGAACTACTTCGGGTTACGATGCTATATGGGTGATCGTGGACCGACTAACCAAGTCGGCACACTTCTTACCCATTAAGGTGAAGTATGCCCCGGAGAAGTTAGCGGAGATTTATCTTCAAGAGATTGTCAGATTACATGGAGTGCCTAAGAGCATAGTGTCGGATAGAGATCCGAGATTTACATCGAGATTCTGGAAACGATTGCAGGAGTCATTGGGAACTCGGTTGAATTTTAGTACCGCTTTCCACCCACAGACAGATGGGCAGTCGGAAAGGACTATACAAATTCTGGAGGATATGCTCAGGGCTTGCGTTGTGGATTTCAAAGGAGGATGGGCTCAATACTTGCCTTTAGCGGAATTCGCGTACAATAACAGTTTTCAAGCAAGTATTGGTATGGCACCCTATGAAGCCTTGTATGGGAGGAGGTGTAGATCACCTTTGTATTGGGATGAGGTAGGCGAAAGAAGGATGTTAGGGCCGGAAATAGTTTCAGAGACACGGGAAAAGATCCAAGTAATCAAAGATAGGCTTGTGACAGCCCAATGCAGGCAGAAGAGCTATGCTGATAATCGAAGAAGAGAACTTGAATTTGAGGCTGGGAGCAGAGTATTTCTGAAGATTTCTCCGAAGAAGGGGATAACGAGATTTGGAAAAAAGGGGAAGCTCCAACCCAGATTCATAGGACCCTTTGAGATCCTAGATAGAGTTGGGCCCGTGGCATACAGGTTGGCCCTACCCCCTTGTTTAGAGGGAGTTCACAATGTGTTTCATGTATCGCTCCTAAGGAAGTATGTAACTGACCCTACCCATGTATTAGATTATGAGCCTTTGCAGGTTAGAGAAAACCTTACGTATGTGGAAGAACCTATAAGGGTTTTGGATAGGAAGGAGCAGCAACTGAGGACCAAAACCATACCTCTTGTTAAGGTCTTGTGGAGAAACCACGGAGTAGAAGAGGCCTCATGGGAGTTAGAAAGTGAAATGTACTCGAAATATCCCCACTTACGGGAAGGACAAGGTTAAGAAGGATAATGTTAGAATTTCGATATGACTTGCCTGATCTGTTTTTCTTTTCATTGATACCTTTATATTGTCTCACTATACATATGAGCTATAGTGCTATGTTGAAGTATATAAAGGCATATATATGTGTATTATGATAACGTTAGTTGTGGGGCCAGTTCGAGTATTCACCCGTCCTAGACCTCCACCATCAGGACAAATCTCTGGTAAGGAAGATCAAATTCCGAGGACGGAATTTTATAAGGAGGGGAGGATGTGAGATCCCGAATTTACTTATGTCATTGTATAGGAGAGAGAGATTTTGCTATGATTTTCCTCAGGATGTAGGTATGTTTTAATTGGTGATTTTTGAGGTAAGTGTCGACACATTGGAACATAGTGTCGACACATTATACTAACACCCGAAAGTTTACCTTTTCCTGGAGACCAAAGTGAATTTTGACTAAGTGTTGTAAGTGTCGACACTTTGAGTTATAGTGTCGACACATTAGACTGATACCCGAGCGTTTATATCTTTCCAGAACTAGAGTGATTTTTACTAAGTGTTGGAAGTGTCGACACCTTGGGTGATGGTGTCGACACACCCAACTGAAACCCGAGAGTTCGCCTTTTTCCAGAACTCCCGTGGATTTTGACCAAGTGATGGAAGTGTCGACACCTTGAGTGATGGTGTCGACACATCTAATTGAAACCCGAGAGTTTACATTTTTCCCACTATGGCTAAGTGTTGGAAGTGTCGACACCTTGAGTGATGGTGTCGACACATCTTACTAAATATGTTGTAAGTGTCGACACCTTGAGTGATGGTGTCGACACATATAACTACATTCCGGAATTTTACCGGTTTGAAATACGCGAGTTGAAATTTATGAAGTAGGGGGAGGGCAAACTTGTCTTTTCCCCAACCATTTTCACGCCTATTACTCTCTCCCCCTTTGCCGAACACTTCATTTTTTCCCCTCTCTTCAGCCTTTTCATTTTCCCTTGCCCTAAGTCACCCACCCGAAAGAAGAAGAAGGAAGAAGAAGAAGGAAGAAGAAGAAGGAGAAGAAGAAGGAAGAAGAAGAAGGAGAAGAAGAAGGAGAAGAAAAGAAGGAGGAAGAGGAGAGAAGCGAGGTAAATCCTTGCTGGCCGAAAATCGTGCTACTCTCTCTCTCTCTCTCTATTCTCTTCTTGTTTCCTCTTGTTGGTTAGTTGTGGTCGGTGATGTTCTTGTTTTCTTTTGTTGGTTGGTTGTGGTTTGTTGGTAATTTGTCTAAGTAGTGTTCTCCTTGTGATTCATGGATGTTTAGTGTGGATCTAGGTATGTTCAAGGTAGATCTTGTAAGTGTAGCATAGATTTTTACATGAGAACATGTGGAAAAATGACTAGATCTGAAATGAGGGTTCAAGAGAAATTGGTTATGTGCTCTAGGTGTTTGATAAGAGGCCTAAGAGGGGATTGAAACCTAAGTTGAGCAAGTATGGCCAAATCTAGGGTTTGATGCATTAGATTGTGTATGTATGCTAGTGATATTGAGAACCACAAAGCCCTAAGTGTTAGGGATATGTTCAGATCTGGGAAAATAGGCAAGAGGACCAATAACGCACACTAGGTGTTTGGTAAACAGCCCAAGAGAAATGGGTACATGCAATGGTGTTAACTTGATAATTATGGAACCATGATTTGGTTGTAAACTTCGAGTTGAAGTTGTAAGTGGGAGGAAG
Source organism: Myrica gale (assembly GCA_963930655.1). Taxonomy (NCBI): domain Eukaryota; kingdom Viridiplantae; phylum Streptophyta; class Magnoliopsida; order Fagales; family Myricaceae; genus Myrica; species Myrica gale. The sequence continues at coordinate 19,766,722 of OZ005598.1, read as the reverse complement.
GTGAGAGTATAGTTGTTGTTATGAGATGTTAAGTTAGCCTTGGATGTTGGTTGTGACATGTAGAGATTCGGATTTTGGTTATTGGAGATTGTTGTGATTTCTGGAGTTACATATGCAGATTTCAAGGCTTTGTTGCATTGGTGGTTATCTCTTGATATTTTAGTCCAATTTTACGGGGTTGGTCTTGGAATTTGTTTCAAGTTAAGAAAGAGAGCGTTTTAAGATAACTTGCATGTGAATTAGAGGTATGACGAATATGTTATGGTATGAAAAATTAGTGTGAGGGTCTATTAAAACAGATTCGTGTGAGTAATGTATTGATTACTATATACGTTTAGTGAACCTATGAATGACAATAGTACGGTTCATTGTAGGTAACGAGACACTCGATACTCAAGCAAGCCTAAGGTAAGTGAAAATCTTTACAAACTGGAATGATACACTGCATGAAGAATATTCATGAATAAGCATATCAAGCATGACATTACCAAGCACGACATGAATGCATCATGATCATTTGCATTCATTTTCCTCATGAGAAATGAGACATTTTATGCAAATGAAAGTACCATTTTTATGCTACTTTATGACAAGTTTTATGACAAGTTAATTAACGAACCCAAGTCGGTCGGTACCGTACCAAGTCGAGAAGGTGCATCCATTTCCGAAGGACGTTTACGTGAAGGATGGATGTCACCTAGGACACCCATACCGAAGGATGCTTGCAAGAAGGATGGGTAGTCCATGAGGTAAGTGCAATCACACTGAAGGATGCTTGCAAGAAGGTGTGAACCTCAAGGGTCGTGTCTAGCCACTGAAGGACGAATGAGAGAAGGTGAGCTAGCTCGACCATATGTAAGGTCCCTAAGGGAAATAAGGGACTGTTCCTACGGGAACGCACAACCCTGATGTCAGGGGTAGGTGGAGCTCAAGTAGCCCATAAGATAAGGATTGGAAAGATTTTCCAAAAGCAAGAGATTTATAAGTAATAGTGAAGTTTTCAAGAGCAAGTGCATGTGCATATGCAATCATGAGGCATACACGTGCATCAAAATTCATGATCATGCATGAATTACATACGTTTACATGATATTTCAAGTTAAAGCTCATGATATTTCAAGTTCAAGTACGTGAACTACATTATGTTTAAGTTCATGATTATTTCAAGTTCATGATGATTTCAAGTTCAAGTGCATGCTTACAATTTCAACCCATGTTTTAGCTATAATTCCTTACTGAGTCTTTCGACTCACAGTTTTAAATTGAATCATTCCAGATGATGTTACAGGGGTGGAATCTTAAGAAGAGGACCTTGAACCCTAGGAGAAGGGTTGATGAAATGTATCTCTTGTTTGCTAACGTTAGGAAAGATTTAGCTAATTTTTGTAAAAGCCGGCATGAGCCACCGTGATGTGGTGGTCATGGGTTTCATTTGGCTTAGTTAGTTAATGTTTTAAACTGGTTGATATTTTGAGAATATGTTTAACAACCTTGAGTTATCAATGGAAAGTATGTTCTTATGCACGTTATACGCTAGCATTATAAGGCTTCTTTTTAACATTGAAGCATCAACGTCTTTTCCGCTGCAAGTATAGTAGTAGGTACGCTGGAGCGTCCCATGCCGGGAATGCTCGCGGCTGTCATTAGCCTCGTTTAGCTAGCGTTCGGGGCGTGACAGAAACACTGTTCCCGAGCTCCAAATCTGATCTTCACCGTTCAGATTATAGCACCTTGTGTCGTGAACGTCCTCTCCAAATTTCAGCTCGATCGGACGACAAACAAAGCGGGATCTTGCCATTGTTCAATGTGTCGACACTATGTCTTCTATGTGTCGACTCATAGTTTTGTGCATTCTGGAGTATGACCAATGTGTCGACACCATGGTCCTATGTGTCGACACCATCAACACTTAGACTGAAAAATGGTTTCCCTTGACACCATCAAGCATTCCAGAAACACCTACAATGTAAAGATTGACCAATAAGCTTGTGTAGAGGTGTTCAATTATATCTAAGGCCAATTTAAGCTTAGAGAACTCTTGATATCATTTTCTTAAAAAGATTTTCAAATGTAGAATCTAAAGGTCTCAAACTAGTTGAAAAAGTTTGTTATCATCAAAATCAAAAATAGATTGTTTATAAAACAACCTTGGGCTAACACAATAGTATAGCTTGATGAAGATGGAATCATAGTTTTGTTATAAACTTTGAGTTGGAGTTGTAAAAGTGGGAGGAATGTGAAATAATGATTGTTGTTATGAGATGTTAAATTAGCCTTGGATGTTGGTTGTGTCATGAAGAGATTAGAGTTTTGGTTGTTGGAAGTTGGAACGTTAAAAAGATTGTTGTGATGGCTGGTAATTACATAAGCAGATTTCAGAGCTGGAATAGAGAGCGTGTTTTGATGTATTTGTAGTTATCTCTTGATATTGAGTGGATCCTAGATTGAAGGCCTAGGACATGGAAAGATTTTAAGTCATACCTTGGATGATTGTAATGTATTGATTACTCTATACGTCTAGTAACCTATGAATAACAAAGGTATGATCCAATTGTAGGTAACGTGACGTTCAACACTCAAGCAAGCGAAGGTAAGAGGAGCTTACGTTTGTAAGTGAAAATCTTTACAAAACTGGAATGATACACTGCATGAAGAATGTTTATGAATAAGCATATCAAGTATGATATATCAAGCATGACAAGTTATTTCTCAACAAGCATGACATCGTATACGTATTTGTATGAAAGCATGAAAGAAGTTTTTGTGCAAATGAAAACATGAAAGGTTTATGAGATATTTGTCATTAAGCACGAACTGTCAAGAGCATTAGAAGCATTTTATGGTAAGTTGATTACCAAGCATGACATGAGCACGTCATGAGCAATTGCATTTGCATTTATTTGTCTCATAAGAAAGAAGGAGAAATTTTATGCAAATGAAAGTACCATTTTTATGCTACTTTATGACAAGTTTTATGACAAGTTAATTAACGAACCCAAGTCGGTCGGTACCGTACCAAGTCAAGAAGGTGCATCCATACCGAAGTACGTTTACGAGAAGGGTGAATGTCACCTAGGAAACCCATACCGAAGGATGCTTGCAAGAAGGATGGGTAGTCCGGGAGGTATGTGCAATCACACTGAAGGATGCTTGCAAGAAGGTGTGAACCTCCAAGAGTCGTGTCTAGCCACTGAAGGACATTGAGAAGGTGTGCTAGCTCGACCATATGTAAGGTCCCCAAGGGAAATAGGGGACAGTTCCAACGGGAACGCACAACCCTGATGCCAGGGGTAAATGGAGCTCAAGTAGCCCATAAGATTTTCCAAAGCAAGAGCTTTATCAGTACGAATGGGGTTTTCAAAAGCAAGTGCATGTGCATATGCAACATGAGGCATATACATGCATCACGATTCATGATCAGGCATGCATCACATTATGTTTACATGATAATGATTTCAAGTTTAAGTGCATGCTTAAGTTTATGAGTTCAAGTGCATGCTTACGATTTCAAGTCATGAATTCAAGTTATGATTTTAAGTTATGTTTTCAAGCTATGCTACTAGTGCATGATTACAAGATTATGAATTCTTACAAGTTCAAGCTATAAGTTCAAGTTCACGATTTAAGTTCATGTTTTACAAGATCACGTTTACAAGTTCTTTCCTTACTGAGTCTTTTGACTCACGATTTCAAAATGTATCATTCCAGGTTTGCCGGGTGGCAGGAGTCCTGAGGATTTCCAGACTTAGTAAGTAGTAGATTGTGATGTTGTTGGTCATAGGCCTTGGGAATGTACTATGGGTCAAGAGTTGGAGAATGTACATGAAATCCTAAGAGTGCTTGATATCCCACTGAGGCGGCAGGATGCTAACAAAATTGTAAGGTATATACGGATTCAAGATGTTATGAGTAGGTCTGTACTTCAGCCATGCAGACATGACATGTAATTCGGATGCTTTCACTATTGTCGTCGTAGTCAATTGTGTAAGTTGTAGTTTATGTAAATCTCTTTGGCCCATCTCTCTCAGTCGTAGGTGTTTATGTATGTGTATATAAAAAAAAAATCCGCTGCATGATTAAGAGAAAACGCTAGAACATTCATTGAGTGGATGTTCGCGACTATCATTAACCCCCTTCGGGCTAGCGTTCGGGGCGTGACAGAAGGTCTCATCAAAATTTATTCCCTCTTAATTATAGCCTTGGGCTACCAACCTTGCCTTGTTTCTTACAACAACTCCAGATTCATCCATTTTCTTTCGAAAAACCCATTTAATACCAATAACTGGATGATCTTTGGGTCTAGGAATTAGATGTCATACTTAGTTTTTCTCAAACTGTTTTAATTCATCATCCATGGAATGATCCAACTTTCATCATTTTTTGCCTTAGAAACATTCTTTGGCTCAACTTGAGAAAGTAAATCATAGTTATTAGCTTGATTATAAGAGGATCGAGTTCTTACACCTTTTTCAACATTACCAATGACTTGATCTATATGATGATTTCTGACAAACATCCAAGCCTATAGTCCGTTGTTGCTTTGAGGCATTTCTTCTTCTTCAAGATCTTGTTCATCTTTATCTTGTGGTTGAGAAACTTCTCATTTCACTTGCAGCAACCACCTTTATCAAGATCTACAACATCTGAATCATATCTTTTCAGAGAAACGTTAGATTCATCAAATACCACATGTAAAGATTCTTCAACAACTAAAGTTCTCTTATTAACCACACGATAAGTTTTACTGGAAATAAAATAACTAAGAAATATACCTTCATCGGCTTTCGCATCAAACTTACCCAAGTTGTCTTTGTGTTGTTGAGTATGAAACCGAACACATGAAAATAACCAATGTTGAATTTTCTGTTTTTCCATTGCTCATATGGAGTTATCTTAAGAATTGGCTTTATCATACATCGGTTCATGACATAGCAACTAACGTTAATAGCTTCTGCCCAAAAATAGTATAGCAAGTTGTTTTCACAAAGCATGGTCCTCGACATCTCTTCTTGAGTCATATTCTTCCTCTCAACAACCTCATTATGTTGAGGAGTTCTAGGAGCCGAGAAGTTATGGTTTATACCAAAATCATCAAAAAATTTACAAATGAGGAGTTTTCAAATTATTTATCATGGTCACTCCTTATCCCAGAAATAGCAAAACCTTTTGCATTTTTAATTTTCTTGCACAATTTTCAGATGCATCAAAGGCCTCATCCTTATGAGCTAAGAAAAGAATCCTTGTAAATCTATTGTAATCATCAACCCCAACAAAGCCATACTGTTTGTCACCCAAGCTTGAAGTTCGGGTTGGACCAAACAAGTCCATGTGTAGAAGTTGAAGTCATCTAGAAGTGGATACATTGCTTTTTGACTTAAAAGATGTTCTAGTTTGTTTGCCTTTTTGACAAACAACACAAATCTTATCTTTTTCATAAACAAGTTTAGGCAAACCAAAAACAAGGTCCTTTATGGCTAATTTTGAAATAACATTCATGCCTGCACGAACAAGTCTTCTATGTTACAACCAAATATCCCTGTCACTTAGAGAGAAAAGAAATTTACATTTTCAGAAGAGATATTTTTTAAGTGAACAACATACACATTTTTTTGTCGATGTCCGTGAAACAAGACTTTCTTGTTTTCAATAATGCATATTGATAATTCAAATATAACTCGGTTTCTTTTATCACATAATTGATTGATGCTCAACAAATTATGTTTCAATCCATCAAGAAATAGAACATGTTCAATAGTTGGATTAGGGGTCATACCAACATTTCCAATACCAAGAATCTTTCCTCTTCCGTTAATACCAAAAGTAACAGATCCATTTTCTTTTGGGCTGAGAGACTTGAACCAACTTTGATCCCCCGTCATGTGCTTGGCGCATCCGCTATCAAGAACCCAATATTCATTGACTTTGGTAGATTTCAAGCACTCCTGCAAAAAAGAATCACTTCTTGATTTTTGGTACCCAAATCATTTTGGGTCCTTTCTTGTTAGAAACGTTTTCCTTTACCTTGTTCTTTGGAATCCAAACAAATTTGAAACCACTAGAAGCTTTCTTTCTAGTTGGACAAGTATATCATATATGTCCAGATTTGCCACAAAAGTTGCACAATTTATAAGAAGTAGATGATTTCTTGATCATATAAGAATATGATTTTAATCATTGAAGGAATCACAACCAATGCCACTTTTGTTGAAGCAACACCTTTCAGAACCAAGTAGAATATCAAGCTTCTTTTTCCCTTAAGTGAATCTTGCAAGATCATTTGTAAGAGTTTCAACTTTTAATTTTAAAAATCCACTTTCAACAATCAAAATACTTGATTGGTTTTGCAAAGGTATTTTCATTTATTCCTTGATCCTTGCAAGATCATCTCTAAGAGTAAACACTTGACTTTTCAAAGAATCGTTCTCTTTTGTAATATTTTCAAAACTATTTTTAAGAGAACTATATTTTGAAACAATTTTTTTTAGTTCAAGGTATTGTTCATCAAATGCATCTTGTAATTTCATCAAAAGAAAAGCATTGAGTGTTTGAAGATTGTACCACATCCTCGTTGTCCTTTGCCTTCAAACAAAGGTTGGCTACTTCCACTTTTTCACTTTCGCTTTCTCTCTCATCTGATTCTCCCCATGCGGCTAAGAATGATTTCTTCTTATCTTTGAAGTCTCTTGACTTCTTGTACGATTCAGCATTAGGGAATTCAGATTTAATATGACAGAGCTTTTTGCAACCAAAGCAAATGGTCTCATTCTTTTGACTGCTATCACCCTTGAAGTTCGTCTTTTTGGGTACTTCTTTTCACCTTGTTTCTTTCTAAAGAACTTCTTAAATTTTCTTGTATAAAATGTCAACTCATCATCATCAGAAGATTCTTCACTATTAGAGTAAGAAGCTTTCAAGGCAATTCTTTATTTGTCTTTTACTTCAATCTCATCTCCTTTTACTTAAGTCATCTCAACGGACATGAGGGATCCCATAAGCTCATCAAGAGACAATTTCGTTAAGTTCTTGACTTCCTGAATAGTTGTAACTTTAGGTTCCCAAGCCTTAGAAAGACACTTGAGAATTTTTCTACCATTTCAACATTAGAATACATTTCAATTCATTGATAATATCAACAAAACGAGTAAACATCGCAGAGATAGATTCATCAGATTTCATCTTAAATAACTCATAGCTATACACAAGTATTCTAGTCTTGTCTTCCTTGACCTGATTAGTACCTTCATGAGTGTTAGCCCAGGGTCGTTTTGCAAACAATCCATATTTGACTTTGATGATAACAAAGTTTATAAGTTTTGAAGGACTTTAGATTTTATATTGTCAATCCATTTTTATGAAAGATATATTTCAAAAGATCAAGATTTTTCTATCAAAAATATGCTGGCTTCTGTACACAACCGAGATTTTGTTGATTTCAATAAATGGATTAAGTTTATAAAATGGACATCTTCAAAGACAAAGACGATTTGATGAAAGAGCCAAAGTCTTGAAAAAAGAAGACCAAGAAGATGCAAGGAGCTCAAAAGTGAAGATTCAAGATCGTAGGGTATAATCCTTGTAACTATTTGTTTCACTTTTAACAAGGATTTGAATCACGCACTTGCATATCTATCAAAAATGTTTTTAAAGGTTTCAAAACACCCCAATCAAACTCTCAAACCTTTCAAATACTTATGGGAAGTTATTCTTTAAAATTGTGTGTTTAAAAGTGGTCAAAAATATGGTTTTAAAATAACTGAACTATGTGCTTAAGTTAAAGAGATCGACCGGCTGGTGAAGCGGTTGACCGGATGATTTTAAAATAGAGCCATTGAGCTTCTGACAATATAGCCATTGGGGTAAGGGTAACTTGAAGCGGTCGACCGATTCATGTAGCGGTCGACTGGCTCGTTTTAACAGTCAACTCCTAACGGCTATAAATGGCTAGTTTTCATATGTGTCCTATAAATACACATCCATAACGTCTGAAATCGATACAACGACCATATATCATTTACATCACTTGAGAAATATTCTAAACCTTCATATTCCATATTTCTCATATCATTCACATAAAACACACTTTCATATTCTTGTCTTTGTGTAAATCAAGAGATAGAGCCTTCAATTGTATATCTACTCTTTGAGAGAGTTTTATTTTTCAACTTTATATAAAGGGAAATACATAACTTTAAAACATGCTCTTGACTTGTACTTGCTTGTCATGGAAAAACATAATTCATGATGCACATGCATGTCATGGGTATGCATATGCTCTTGCTTGTAAAGACATAAACTTGTTCTTGAAATTGGCCCCAGGCCCTCGAAAATATTTCATTCATAATTTGTGGGCTACTTACGCTCCATTTAACCCCTGGAGTCCGGGTTGTGCGTTCCCATCGGAACCGTCTCCCCTACCCTTAGAGTCTTTCCATTTGGTCGAGCTAGCCCGTAGTTGCCCTAGGCCTGATGGCTAGACACGACCCTTGGAGGCCACACCTTCTCTGATGAGAATACGAGCAAGGCGTCAAAGGTGCTAGTTCAAGTTCCCGTAGAGCCGGTGACGAGAGAACGAGACAATCAGTTCAAGGACGTACTCGACGAAATCATTCATGAGATACGGGCCCAAGCCCATTCGTGGAGGCCCATCAAAGACGATCCACTTTCTAGAAGGATCCGTTCAAGAGATAATTTTGGGACTATTCTAGAAGAATCGGATTGCATGGAAATTCTAAGGGCAAAATCCTTTCCTTTTGAAATCTTTTGATTATTTATTTTGTTTAGCATTTAATTTCCTTATTGGGTACTGTTCACGTCCAGGTCTAGAGTTAGGCAAATAAAGAATTTTATTTCATTATTCATGTTTTGTCTTTTTCCTTTTTTAGTTTGTTAGGCGTGTGTGACCATCTAGGATTTTCTTTCCATTTAGTTTGCTGTGTAGGATCAGCCAATGAAATGGCTGGTTGTCTTTGTTCTTTAAGGCAAGTATGAGTGGACGTCCAGCTCTTGGTGAAAAGGAATATTATATTTCCTTAGTGTGTGTTTACGTCCAGCATACCATTCCTTAAATAGCTGGTTGCCTTTTGTGTTTTTGGCAAGTAGTTTACGTATAGCTTTTGTCAAATAAGGAATATTATATTTCCTTATTCTAGCTTGTTGTTTTCGTCCAGCATATGTGTGTCTTAGTTTAGTTTTATTTCCTTGTTTATTTCAGCTCTTTAAATAGGAGCTCTTGCATTGTAATTGAGATAGACATTGATCAATGAAATTGTGAGAGTTATTCTCTTTGGTTCTTTGAAGAACTTATTGAACTTGTCGGGATTTCCCGTGGCGTTCACCTGACTTATCAAACGGATTTCCATCACCGTTTGTGGCGTCCTCACCATACCGAGGTTCTTGCTTTCTTAAGCAACAGGTCGAGGTTCCATTTGAATCAGTCCTAGAAACGATCTTGGGTTCCCTATAGTTGTTGGGTCTCGTTACGGGATAACGGGGTTCACATCATTCTCATTGTCCTTCAGTGGGGTTGCACTGCCTCTTAGGATTCACCCATCCTTCTCGCATTCGTCCTTCGGTATGGGTGTCCATCATGATGGTACGGTACCGACCAGAGCCCCTTGACTTAACTTATCTTTCCATAGATTTTCCATACGACATTGCATAAAAATTCTCTTTAGAAAAATCATGCAATGCTCATGCTATGCCATGCTTGAAATATCATGCTTGTTCATGAATCAATGCAGTGTGTCATTCCAGTTTTGAAAAGATGTAAGCTTACTTACAAGTTCCACTTACAATCCGCTTACCTCAGTCTCCTTGGATTATGTATAAAGATACGAAGATCGCCTACAAGCGATTCAAACACTTCTTAGTACTAAGAAATTAAGTACATACTCATACAAGTTAAATATTTGTATTTTAATCGGTTATTATCCAAAGATATATTTCTGAAAATATAATATTATTCACAAAGTTTTATATAGAAATTCTTATTAATTATTCTTACTTAGGTTTCTAATTAGCAAGCTAGTTGCTCTACAATCAACTCCTAATTTTTCACACATTACGCTAGGTCTTTAAGTTCATCAATTACTAACCCTAATCATAATTAATTTTTAGCTTAACACTAAATCTCTATGCAACCCGAAAATATAAGCTCTATTTTGTTCACCATAAATTTCGGCCAACCTAATTAAATCCTCAATCTATACTTAACACCATAAAGTTTTGCTAATTCTTTTAACCCGAATCTGTAAGCCTATTATTTATGTTTTTCTCTTACAATTATGGTGTGTTTTATGATTGAGCTTTAATCCTCTAATCCTTTTGGCCATAACCCTAATTTCATTTATCCATCACAAGTAAATATAATCTTATTGTTATAGAGTTGCTATTAGGGTTCCACTTATTAGGTCATTCGGCCATGTTCCATTTTAAGCATTCCTTGTCTAAGTTTTCTTCTCCAATGGTGATCCCATCCTCCATTTTCAGATTCACAACCTAGGATCTACACATCACAAAACAACTTCAAGATCTAGCACAACATCATATTCGGCGAATACACATTTTCATAAAACAATTAGGTCTTAGTTCTTTCGATTTGCATGCAACCTACTATATTTCAAGACTAGCCTATATGCATATGTTCACCAAACTTTACACATATCATGGCCATTCATCAAATTGACACTTAACAAAATTATATTTGAAGATCCAATACATACAAGATTCGGCCAACACCAACCAACACAACTTTACATGCCAAAACTTGCAACATGCATTCCTTTACATTTCTCTAACTTTCAAGTTCGGATCTCATGCATGATAGTTAGATCTAACATTATAACTTAGGGTTGGTCTTCTAAACTCAAGATCTAACGAAAATCAAAACACCAACTCAAGATCCAACCAAGAAACATTCGGCCAACATCATACTTAGAACTAACAACCCCATTTTTGGCCTTACCTTGATGATTGAACACAAGCCTTGAGTATCTAGCAAAATAAAATACCTTAGGTCAGAACTTATAAAGAAATTAAGCAAAACATCATGTGAAATCAAGCCTACCTCTACCTTCCACTAGTCACCCGATTTTCACCAAGATCCTTCCTTCACCCAAACTTTCGGTTCACCCTTTTGGAATGGTTCCAAGCTTGATATAAGGTGCTAAGATAGGTTTTATGGTGGGGAGAAACAAGGTAAACTTGAAATGATTTAGTTCTAAGGAAGTGAGTTAAATTTCAACAAGGGAAAATGGCTAGGTAAGTAGAAATTTCCAAGAGAAGATGATGAGAATACGAGCAAGGCGTCAAAGGTGCTAGTTCAAGTTCCCGTAGTACCGATTACAAGAGAACGAGCCAAGAAGTTCAAGGACGTACTCGACGAAATCATTCATGAGATATGGGCCCAAGCCCATTCGTGGAAGCCCATCAAAGATGACCCCACTTTCTAGAAGGATCCGGTCAAGATATATTTTTGGTTCGATTCTAGAAGAATCGGATTGCATGACAATTCTAAGGGAAAAATAATTTTCTTTCATGGTCTTTTGATTATTTATTTTGTTGATTTAGGCATCTGATTTTTCTTTTCCATTTTTTTGTTTGCCGTGTGATCTCTTAGATAGTTAGGTAAGTCAGTTTTTCCTTTTATTTTATTTTGGCATGTGCTGCAAGTTTCTTTCCCTTTTATTAGCTATAGGCGGCAGCTCACTTTTCCTTTGTTAGAGTCTTTCTATTTTGGCAAGTGTCTCTACCGTCCATGTTAGTGTTAGTCAAATAAGGCGTGTAGGATCAGCCACCTAATGGCTGCTTGTCTTATTTCCTTTGTTATTCACGCCGACTTTAGTCTAGGAAATAAGGAATATTATTTCCTTAGTTAATTATTTCTTTATTTAGTTAATTTCAAATTTTATTAGGTTTCTATGTTAGTTTTATTTCCTAGTTATTTTCAGCCCTTTAAATAGGAGCTCTTGCATTGTAATTCGAACAACTTGGATTAATGAAATTGTGAGGTTTATTCTCTTTGGTTCTTTGAAGAACTTCTCGAACTTATCGGGATTTCCCGTGGCGTTCATCCTGACTTATCAAACGGGTTTCCATCACCGTTTGTGGCGTCCTCACCATACCAAGGTTCTTCAAATGATGTGAACCCCGTTATCCCGTATCATTATGCTAGCTTATCATTATGATAAGCAAGTGTGCTTATCATTTTAAACTTTCTTAAAACTTATCACATGCCTAGTAGCTTATCATCTAATATTTCTAATGATAATTCAAACTACTAATTTAGGCCACATAATAATGATATATGCCACCTATTAATGACACACAAAAATATTCAAATATTTAAAGGAAATTCATGATTTTTCCATTTAATTATTTTCGGCCAATATATTTATAAATCTTTAATCATATTTAATTCCATGGATTATAAAATATACTAAGCAAATGAAAAATATAAATCCATAAGAGAAACTTACCTTGCAAGTTTCGGCTCTTAGGGAAATAAAATTAAACTTGCGCAAAACTTCCATAATGAAAAGAAAATTATTTAGGGAAAAATTTATGAAATAAAATCTCATATTAATTAATGTACCTTAACATAAAGCTTAGGTCATACATTGGCCAAAAATATGGCCACCATAATTCAAATTAAAGCTAATATAATAGAAAATAACAAAAGAAATAATCGGGGTCTCACAGATGTGAACCCCGTTATCCCGTAACGAGACCCAACAACTATAGGGAACCCAAGGCCGTTTCTAGAATGGATTCGAAGGGAACCTCGATCCATTGCTTAGGAAAGCAAGAACCTCGGTATGGTGATGATGCCACAAACGGGGATGAAAATCCGTTTGATAAGTCGAGTTGAACGCCACGGGAAATCCCGATAAGTTCGAGAAGTTCTTTAAAGAACCAAAGAGAATAAACCTCACAAAAGTCGTGTATATTGAATAATCCGAAATACAAAAGCTTAGGCCTCAATATATAGGCCGACCAAGACACAAAATAAACCCTAAAATAAACACACATACTTAAGGAAATAAAGAGGCGCCTAAACCAAGCAAATAAGGAAACAAAAAGACGCCTAAAACAAATAATGCAATTATGGAAAGAATTCCTTGCTTGCCTAACAAAACACTTGGACGCCTAACATAGAAATCTAACTATGGAAAATGATAACACTCGGCCAAATTAAGAAACTAACTTAGGAAAACAAGCTTGGACGTTAAACCCTAAAACAATACCGAACTAAACCCTAATTGCCTTAAATAAAACACTCTTCAAATGGCAATATGGTGGTGGTCGACCATCATGTCAAAAGACCATGAAAGGAAATGATTTGGAGCTTAAAATAGCCATGCAATCTGAATCTTCTAGAATAGAGCCATAAATGTCTCTTGGCCGGATCCTTCTAGAACGGGCATCATCTTGAATGGGCCTCCACGAATGGGCTTGGGCCCATATCTCATGAATGAGTTCAACGAATGCGTCTTTGAACTCCTTGTCTCGTGCTCTCATAACCGACTCTATGGGATCTTGGACTAACTCATTTGAAGTCTTGCTCTTATTCTCATTAGCTTCACTTCCATTTTACATGCAATTAATCCATGTTCATAAGCTCATTATCTATACCATTTCATAAGCTCATTATCTAATCCATGTTCATAAGCTCATTATCTACTTCCATTGATCTTATCATTGTGATGTGAACCCCGTTATCCCATAACGAGACCCAACAACTATAGGGAACCCAAGATCGTTTCTAGCATGGATTCGAAAGGAACCTCGACCCGTTGCTTAGGAAAGAAAGAACCTCGGTATGGTGAAGACGCCAGAAACGGGATGGAAATCCGTTTGATAAGTTGAGTTGAACGCTACGGGAAATCCCGATAAGTTCGAGAAGTTCTTCAAAGAACCAAAGAGAATTAAAACCTCACAAAAGTCGTGTATATTGAATGAATTCGAAATACAACTTAAGCCTCTATATATAGGCCAAACAAAGACACGAAAAACCCTAAAGGAAACACTCCTAATTATGGAAATAAAGTGGCGCCTAAACCTAGTACAAAAGGAAACTAATTAACACCTAAAACAGCTGCTGCAATTAAGGAAAGAAATCCTTGCTTGCCTAACAAAACACTTGGACGCCTAACATAGAAATGTAACTATGGAATGTGATAATACTCGACCAAAAATAAGAAACTAACCAAAGAAAGACATCTTGGACGTTAAACCCCCACATAGCCGAACTAAACCCTAATTGCCTTAAATAAAACACTTTTTGAATGACAATAGGGTGATGGCCGACTATCATGTCAAAAGACCATGAATGGAAATGATTTGGAGCTTAAAATAGCCATGCAATCTGAATCTTCTAGAATAGAGCCATAATTGTCTCTTGGTCGGATCCTTCTAGAATGTGCATCATCTTGAATGGGCCTCCACGAATGGGCTTGGGCCCATATCTCTTTACTGAGTTCAACGAGTGCGTCTTTGAACTCCTTGTTTCGGGCTCTCGTATCCGGCTGTACGGGATGAACTACTTCATTCAAAGTCTGGCTCGGATTCTCAACAAAAAGGGCCAAAACTTCCTTACCTTGACTTGATTTTCTTTGTTTTCTTCTTCTTCTCCCTACTCGGTTTTCTCCTTCCCCCTCTCTCGGCCTTGCTCTCTTAGTGCAACCAAAGTGAGTGAAATGAGTGTGTGCTGAGAGGTGAAAGACATGAAGATGCAAAGGAGTGGCTGAACCTAACCTAAAACACATAAAAAGGCCTTGCTCTCTTTGTTTGTATCGCCTATGTCTATTGGATGACATGAGCGGCTAGTTAATAATGCTTTGTCTTTTTTTTTCTAATGCTTCAAGTGACTTCTTCTTCAGCCTAGTTTCACTCTTATTCTTTGCTATTCACGTGAATCACCTACTACCTTCTCTTTTGACTTTCTATGCTCTACACGTGAATCATTTTGGTTAGTACACTATATTGCTACTTAGTTGACCTAATGAAGATCAAGGTTACTAAATGAATATGTGAGACCCCGAATGTCATTGTGTTATTTATGCTTATGTATTTGTTCTTGAATTTAATTTTGGGGGCTGTTGTTTGGCCAAGTAAGATATTAAGCTACAATGATTATGGTATTGTGATTTCTAAATTTTCCTTAAGTATTTTCATTATGGTTGTGAAGTTATATGTTAGTACAATTTCAATATTTTCCTTGTGGCCGAATTTCATTATGTATGCTTCTGATGTGGTGTACATTGATTTTTCTAGGTCCATATTAGTAGCTTTAAGCTTCATTAGGTCAGCTAAGTAACAATTAGGGGTACTAAATATGGTATTCACGTGAATGAGTGAAGACCATAGTAAAAAAAAAGAAAAAAAAAAGACAAGCTGCCGCCCATGCAGCCAATGGGAATGGGCGATACATACAAGGTTGCACCCCCTTTTTGGACGTGAATTAGGCCAGGTTCAGCCTTGCCCTTGCACCTTCATGCCACACTCACTTCACACTCACCTCAGTTCACTCATTCAAATAAAGTTAATCGTGTTCACTCATTCAAGCTATGAATGTGTTACATTGTGCACTCGATTCAAATAAAGTTAATCGTGTTTTTGATTGTGATACCGCGAAATAAATTTGGGACAAATTTCAAGTGGCCCATGAATGTACGAATCAAGTTAAAGAAAACAACTTTAGCATGCTTATTCATAATTATGAGCTTTTTAAAATGAAACTCGATGAAAATATTTCATCTATGTTTCTCACTTTACCGATATTATAAATGATCTTAAATCTCTTGGTAAAGAATATACTAATGTTGAAATTGTGAGAAAGATCCTTAGGTGTCTTCTGAAAGCTTGGGAACCCAAGGTAATCATCATTCAAGAAGCCAAAGATTTAACAAAGCTTCCATTGGATGAGCTCATGGGATGTCTCACGACACATGAGATGAACCAAGTAAAGGGAGATGAGGATGAAGGAAAAGATAAAAGAGGCATAGCATTGAAAGCCTCGTGCTTGAGTGACAATGAGTCTTCCGAAGAAGATGAGGAAATGACATTGTTAGCCAAAAGATTCAAGAAGTTCTTCCGAAAGAAACAAGGAGATAAAATATTTCCAAGGAAGTCTAGCTGCAAAGGTGATAGTAGCAAGAAGAATGACATCATTTGCTTTGAATGCAAGAAGCCGGGACATATAAAGATGGATTACCGCAACCTTGAATCCCACAAGAAATCCAAGGATTTTAAGAAAAAAAGAAAGCCTTTTTAGCCGCATAGGAAGAGTCCAATGAAAGTGATAGTGATAGTGATGAAGAAGTTGGAAATCTATGCTTTATGGCAAAGGATAATGAAGATGAGATACAAGATTCTTCATTTTGTTCTTCTTTTTTGATGAATTACAAGAAGTTTTTGATGAACAATATCTTGAATTGAAAAAGTGTTTTCAAAGTATTGTTGTCTTAAAAAGAATATTGAAACACTTATTCAACAAAATGATACTTTGAAATACCAAGTTGTTTCTCTTGGAGAGGATCTTGCAAGAGTCACAAAAGCAAATTAGAAAATCTTTCAAGAAGAGTCCAATTATTTAAAATCTGAAAACATTGATTTAAAGGACAAAATTGACTCACGTACTCAAGATCTTGTAATATTCACTCAATGAAAACGAAACCTTGATATTCTTCTTGGTTCCCAAAGATGTAGTTTCAACAAAAGTGAGATTGGTTTTTATTCGGCTGATAATCAAAAGTTATATTCGGATTTGATGATTAAATAATATACATCCTTCGTTATGTGTAACTTACGTGGAAAGAATGGACACATCTCACACACTTATCCAACTAGAAATAAATTCACTCATGGTATCAAATTTGTGTGGATTCAAAAAGACAAGGTGAAGGAATTATGTGACAAAGGAAACTGAGTCATTTTTGAATCATCGATATGTCTTGTTGAGAATATTGAAAACAAGAAAGACTTGTTTGTTGGTCATAGATTTGAAAATGTGTACATTGTTCATTTAGAGAGCATTTCATCGGAAAATATAAAATGTCTTTCAGCTCTAAATGACATGAATAGTTGGTTGTGGCATAGAAGGCTTGCTCATGCAAGCATGGACTTAATTTCAAAATTAGCCAAAAGAAATCTTGTTTCAGGTTTACCAAACCTTTCTTTTGAAAATGACAAAATTTGTGCAGCATGTCAAAAAGGGAAACAAACCAAAACTTCTTTCAAGCCCAAAAATGTTGTGTCTACTTTTAGTGATGGAAATCACGGTACATCGTTGGAGGATCCAATTCCAGTTCCCATTGGGCCGGTTACGAGGGCACGAGCCAAGAAGTTTAAGGAGTTACTCAATGGGCTGATTCAAGCGGCATGGGCTCAAGTAAATTCATGGAGGCCCATTGAACAATACGTGGCCCACAAAGGAGTGTCAATTTGATACACGTTCTAGAAGCTGATCAAGATTGATTTACACGCCACCTTTATTCCTTTTCTGGCTTGGACGTGAATGGCTATGTTAGGAACCTTTTCTTCCCATATTAGTTCAGATGGTGTAGCTGGTTTGGTGCCATAATTTTGTTTCCTTTTTGGTTTAGGCGCCAAGTTTTCTTTCCTTAGGAATAGAGTTTGTTTTAGGCGTTAATAAGTTGCCTTATTTGTTAGGGTTAGCCGCCACTTTATTTCCTTAACTATGTGTGTTTCTTTTAGGGTTTATTTTGTGTCTTGGTCGGCCTATATATAGAGGCCTAAGCTTTGTATTTCGGCATTCAGTCAATATACATGAAATTGTGAGAGTATTTCTCTTTGGTTCTTTGAAGAACTTCTCGAACTTATCGGGATTTCCCGTGGCGTTCATCCTGACTTATCAAACAGATTTCAATCACCGTTTGTGGTGTCCTCATCATACCGAGGTTCTTGCTTTCTTAAGCAACGGGTCGAGGTTCCATTCGAATCGGTCCTAGAAGCGATCTTGGGCTCCCTATAGTTGTTGGGTCTCGTTACGGGATAACGGGGTTCACATCATTTGGTATCAGAGCTTTGGTTCTAGTTCAGGTTTGCTTATCCCTTTTTATTTTCGTTCCTTTGTTTCTTCTTTACTGTTCACATCCTTTGCCTATCTTCAAAATTCGTTTGTTTGTTTCTTTTCAAAATTCGGTTCACATCACCCATCTCTTCTTAGCCGAATTTTCTTTACCCCCTTCCCTTCCAAGTTTGGTTATTCTTGTTCGTGACTAAAAGTGTGTTTTTGTCTACATATCAAGAGATTTCGAGATCTAGTGGTGATAATCTTCTCAAAAGATAGTTGCTGACCATCAAAAGAAGAAGAGAAAGAGACTGGAAAGAAGAAGCAAGAAAGGAGTCCGCAAATCTCTTTACCCCAAGCAAGTATTTTTTTCTCCCTAGTGACAAATCTCTACTGTTCTAGTTTCCGAGATTCCAACTAATCGTGTCCCTTTTATTCTTGTTCTCATGAACTTCTTGATCTTATTGCTTTGTCTGAAATTCCTTGATGAGTTCTTGGTGAATCGTTGCTGGACATCTTTGAGTTGTTTGTTTAGTTTCAAAAGAATCGCAAGAGAATTACCGAGTGGAAAAAGGCAAGAGTGGTGAGAATATCAAAGGGTAAAATTCATACATTTGAGAGAAACACGAGTGACGAGTGATCCATATTCCTGAGTGTAAACACGTCAGGGAGCGATTTGCGAGGTCCTTGTTATTTCTTTCGTTCTAACATTGTTTTTGCAGTAATCATGTCTCGTGATAGTGGAAAGAGCGTTGCCAGCGATGATACGAGCCTTGCTGAACAAAGATTACTTATGGAGGCCTTGGTGAGTCGAATGAAGAAATCTCTGAAGGCGCAAATAGAGTCAGTACACGAGACAGTGGATCGCACAAACGAACGGGTAGCTCAGCTGGAGACGAGTCAACACCAAAACGACCCCAACTTCCGTAGACGGGAGAGAGCACCACGGAGGGAGGAAAGGGAGGACGAAGAAGGGCCTTATAGATCTGAATTTGAGGAGGAAGAGGACCGTGATTCTCATGTTGGCTTTAAGAGATATGGAGTGCGAAGAGAAGCTAGGAATCGAGAAGATAACAACTTCAGTGGTATTAAGATGAAGATTCCGTCTTTTCAAGGGAGATCTGATCCGGAAGCCTATCTTGAGTGGGAGAAGAAGATGGAGTTCGTGTTTGATTGCCACAACTACTCCGAAACCAAGAAGGTAAAATTAGCAGTCATTGAGTTTTCTGAGTATGCTATAACTTTGTGAGACCCCGATTTTTCTCCTACGTAATTTCTTACGTATTATCTTTTATTTCCAATGTAATAGCTTTTATTTCTTCATGGGGCTATGTTTTTGGCCAATGTATGGCCTAATCTTTATGTTATGGAATTTCGATTAAAATGGGATTTTATTTCATAAAATCTCTTTAAATAATTTTAATGCCATTGTATGCAAGTATAAATTATATTAGGAGCCGAAATTTCAAGTAAGTTTCTCTTTTACAAATTGATATTTTTCATTTACTTAATATGATTCATGGACCATATAATTTGAATTATGATTTAATAATTTCCTTGTATAAGCCGAAAATTATTAATAGATTAAATAATGAAATTCTTTTGAATACATGGATTAAATATTGTATATCTTTTATATGTGACATGTATTATTATCATGTGGTCTATATTATTAATAGAATTTCCATTTGAATATTCAATGATAAGCTATGTAGTTATGTGATAAGTTTAGAGATGATTTAATTGATAAGCACACTTGCTTATCATAATGATAAGCAAGCATGATAAGTTAGGAAACTTTTAGAGTGATAAGGCCTTGTGATTATTGTAGAGATATGCTAGGGTCATTATCACATGATAAGAGAACATGCTTATGAGGTGATAAGCTATTGGAATGAATTAGATAAGCAAGAGAGCTTATGAAGTGATAAGTTAGGTGAGAATGAAAACTAAGTTGAAAGTTGGTTGCCATTTAATGTGGAAGTCACTAGGTTGGTTGAAAAGCAACCAAACTAAGTAAAATACAAGCCATTTACGTGAAAGGCTAGGGGATGAATTTGAAAAGCCATGAAGCAAGGCCATGTGAAGTGTAAGAGATGTGTAAGTGGTGTAAGATGATGAGACAACTCATGGAAGTAAAAAGAGAAGAGAAAAACAAGTGAGAGAGAGTGATTTACGTTGGAACTCATGAGGAGAGAGAGAAGAATTCAAATGCAAGCCAAGCTTTGGAGACAAGTGATGTGAGAGTGAGAGAAGTGAAAAGAA
This sequence comes from Myrica gale, assembly GCA_963930655.1. Classification (NCBI taxonomy): domain Eukaryota; kingdom Viridiplantae; phylum Streptophyta; class Magnoliopsida; order Fagales; family Myricaceae; genus Myrica; species Myrica gale. The sequence goes on along the minus strand of OZ005598.1, from coordinate 19,746,426 downwards.
ATAAAAGAGAGAGAGGGAGAAAAGGACATAGGCTTGGTCGGCCAACACTTCCATTCATCCCCCTCTTCCTCTTTCAAATTCTCTCATGTCAATTCACTCTCTCAAACCCTATGTCATAGCCTTAGGGTTGCATTGGGAGACTGAATCTCACACAACTCTCTTGCAAATGCCATGACCGAACCCCTCATTTCTCTCAACTCTCTCCCATTTCAAGCACTTGGCCGAATATTGCAAGATCTCTCCATTCTCTCCCATTTTCAAGCCTTGGCCGAACCTCACACTCAAGAGTCAAGGTTTGTTCCATTTCATCTTGCACCTAAACCACTTTCTTCTAGCTTACCAAATCCCATTCTAAAAGCCAAGATAAATCTCTCTTGTTGTAGACAAAAATCCTTCCTTGAAAACCCTAGCCATTTGACACCATTTCCCTTCAAACTTACCATGTCCTCTTAACCACCATAGAACTTCCTTTTAAATCAAGCTTGGATATTTCAAAGGAGGGTGGACCGAATCTTTGAAGGAAGAAAGGATAGGAAGAGTTGGTAAAGGTTGAAGGTGAGTTTAGCTTTATTGATGATCTTGCCTTAAGCTTCACAAGTACTAACCAAGGATACCTTATTTTCTAGGTGCTCAAGCTTGGATAAACAACAAGGTAAGGCTAATATGATGTTGTTGGGTATAGCATAAGTGACCGAATAGGTTATGTATGGATCTTGAAGCTTAGGTCATAATATGTCTTGATGTTGTTGGATCTTGAATGTTTAAGAACCCTAAGTTGATTTCATGCTAGATCTAACCGTGGAAACCCTATATCTAAGGTTGTATGTAAAGAAAAAGGCAAATGAAGAACAATGTATGCTAAAGGAAGTTAGATCTAAGTTTTGATGTGTTGGGTTGATGGAAGTTGATTTCTTTGTTTAGATCTATGGATGTTAGTGTGTATAAAGAATAGATCTAATGTTGATGAAATTATTCGAGGAAAAGATTAAGTGTATGCATGCTAGTTAGGTCACAAATGCAAAGGATATGCATGATATGATTTTTAGCATGAAAAGGTAACATTTTGGGGTATGGCCGAAAATGAGCTATGTAGGATTTCATGTATAGTTTTGAATATGTTTAAATCTGGACATTGGCCATAACATGTGCAAGCTTTATGACCCCAATGCATGGTAGATGATTATGTTAAGTGTGAGATGCATGTAAGTTAAAGGAAACAAAAGAAAACCTAATTTTTGGATAAAAGCATGTGTTGGCCGAATGCTATGGGTATGATGTGTTGTGTTGGTGCTTTGATTTATAGATCCTAGGTTGTGAAATTGTTGAATGGAGGATGGGATCACCCTTGGAGTAAAAGTTGTGATTAATTGGTGCATAAATGGTAGTGGCCGAATGTTGTAAGAAAAGGTAACCCTAAGTGCAATTCATGATTTATGTATTTTCATTGTTGTGTTGGATAAGAAAATTAGAGTTAGGCTAGTTGGAATAATATTATAGAGCCATGATCTTTTATTAATATTATTGGAACCCTAGTTAAGTTTTACTCGGGTTATATTTGAGGTTTAAATTCTAAATTAAGATTTAATCATGAATAATTTATTAATAGTTAGATATAAGGTTTTAATGTAGTACGTGTAATAAAAAGAGACTTAGGTTTAATTCTAAACCTATGAGTATTATTTAACCCTAATCGAGGCATGTACATGGATAAATATATTTTTTATTTCAATAAAAATATTAGCTAAGTTTTGGAATAATTGTTAAGGAAAAGAATAAAATATTTTTTTTATAATTAAATGGATTTCAGTGATATATATATATATATATCTTTGGTGATTTCAAAAGAAATGATTTCATATTCTTAAAGTCTAAAGAATATTTGAATCGCTTGTAGGCGATCCACGTGTCTGTATACACGAACAAGGAGACCAAGAGTAAGTGGATACTGTAAGTGGACAGTAAGTACTTCTTTTCAAAACTGGAATGACACAGTGCATCGTTTCATGAACAAGCATGAATTTTAAGCAAGCATGACATGACATGTGCATTGCATGAATTTTTCAAGAAGAAAGTTTATGCAATGATTTTTATGGAAAGAATATGAGAGGTTTTATGAAACGATAAGTTAAGATAAGGGGCACCGGTCGGTACCGTACCATCAAGTTGGACTCCCATACCGAAGGACAATTATGAGAAGGATGGGTGAATCCAAGAGGCTGTGCAAGCCACACTGAAGGACATTGAGAAGGTGTGGTGCCTCCAAGGGTCACGTCTAGCCACTGAAGGACATTGAGAAGGTGCGCTAGCTGACCATATGTAAGGTCTCCAAGGGAATTCGGGGACGGTTCCGAAGGGAACGCACAACCCTGACTTCAGGGGTCAAATGGAGCGAGCCCACAAGTAAAAGATATGAAATAATTATGAAAAGGCCAACAAGGGCACAAGTACGAATAAGCGGTTTTCAAGGGCCAAGGGCCAGTTTTTCAAGGGCCTGGGGCCGAAACTAAGCAAGAGCATATGCATAATTCATGACATGCATGTGCATCAATTATCAAGTTTCTTTCTTTCATGATTAAGCGGGCATAAGTCAAGAGCATGATTTAAGTTTTATGTTTTTCCCTTACTGAGTCTTTTTGACTCACGTTTTTAAAATTGTGTCATTCCAGATGTATCAGGTGAAGAGAGTCAGGAGGACTACCTGACCTAGAAGCCCAAGATATTATGTTTCATATTTTGATGATAGTGGCATGAGCGTCACTAATTGGGTTCTAATGTGTTAAATATATGTTTTGTATGAACTTAATGAGAACCCTGATTATGTAAAGAATTAGCTCGAACCCCTCGCGATCCTGTACGTTTTCGCCGTAATCAAGAAAAATAATAAGTAAGAACGCTGGAGTCATCTGGGGGATAGCTCGCGGCTGTCACGTTCCCTGCGGGATGCCGTTCGGGGCGTGACAAACTTGGTGGGATCAACTTGTGATAAATAGGAGGCGGAATGGAGAACGACCGATAGAGACGTGGGAGGCTATGAAGGCGGTCATGAGAAAACGGTTCGTTCCAAGCTACTACTACCGGGAGCTGTACAAAAAGTTACAACACCTTAAGCAAGGAAGTTGAAGTGTAGAAGACTATTACAAGGAGATGAAGATCGCCATGATCCGTGCAAATGTTGAGGAGGATCGAGAGGCTACCATGGCTCGTTTCCTACATGGCCTGAATCGTGAGATCCATGATAGGGTGGAGATGCAACATTATGTGGAGATAGAAGACATGGTGCATATGGCTATCAAAGTGGAGCAGCAACTCAAGAGAGGGAGTGGGGGACTGCTAGCCATAATTCTAGTTCTGTTTCCTTGAAGCCGAGTTATACCAAGCCCATGGACAAGTTACAAATGTCCAAACCCGAGCCCAAGCCCGCCACGACCAGCCACTTTCCTCAAGCTAAAACCGAAGCTTCTACTTCTAGGAATCGTGATATTAATTGCTTTCGATGTCAGGGCAGGGGACACGTAGCAAGTCAATGTCCAAACAAGCAAGTCATGGTGTTGAAGGCCAATGGAGAGATCGTGACCGATATTGAAGAATCTGACACCGACGACATGCCACCCTTGGGATTGCCCGTATTGAAACATCCGAGGCCCTAAAGTTGCAATGGCTGAATGATAGTGGAGAGATAAGGGTGAATAAGCAAGTGTTAGTTGCTTTTCGAATTGGTAAGTATGAAGATGAAGTGTTGTGTGGTGCAGTTCCGATGCAAGCGGGACACTTGTTGCTAGGGAATCCGTGGCAGTTCGATCGGCATGTGAAGCATGATGGCTTTACGAATAAGTACTCTTTTGTACTTAATCAGCGGCCAATCACCCTTGTACCCTTGACACCGCAGCAAGTATATGAAGATCAAGTGAGGTTGCAGCAAGAGAGTGATCAAAAGAAAGAGGGCGAGCAAAAGAAAGAGAGTGAAAAAAAGGAAAGAAAGTGAAAATCAGAGAGTCAGTGAAAATTCGAGAGAGGCCGACAAAAAGAGAGAGAAGGTTCGGCGATTGAGAGAAAATCAGAGAGACAAAAGAATTTCTATGCAAAAGTGAGTGAGATCAAGCGAGCGATGCTTTCAAATCTGCCGATGATTGTACTTTTGTACAAAGAGGCCTTTTTAAACACTAACGCTCTTGACCATACTTTGCCTAGTTCTATTGTTTCTCTTTTTCCAGGAATATGATGATGTATTCCCCGAGGAAACACCACATGGATTACCTCCTATTCGAGGGATTGAACATCAAATTGATTTTGTCCCCAGTGCTGCCATTCCAAACCGACTAGCATATAGGAGCAATCCCGAGGAGACAAAGGAGCTTCAATGGCAAGTCTGTGAGTTGTTGGATAAAGGGCACGTGAGGGAAAGCAGCAGCCCCTGTGCTGTTCCAGTTCTACTTGTACCTAAGAAGGATGGGACGTGGAGAATGTGTGTTGATTGCCGAGCTATCAACAATATAACGGCGAAGTATCGTCATCATGTCCCACGCTTAGATGATATGTTAGATGAGCTGCATGGTTCTTGCATATTTTCAAAAATTGATTTAAAGAGTGGTTATCATCAAATTAGGATCAAAGAAGGAGATGAGTGGAAAACAGCTTTTAAAACAAAATATGGTTTGTGTGAATGGTTAGTTATGTCTTTTGGTTTGACTAAGGCCCCGAGCACCTTTATGAGATATCCTCATTTATAGAGACTTATGAACCATGTGTTGCGTGCTTTTATAGGTAGATTTGTTATTGTCTATTTTGATGATATCCTCATTTATAGCAAAAACATGGTCGATCATGTAGTACATCTGAAATCCGTGTTAGATGTGCTAAGGAAAGAGAAGTTGTTTGCTAATTTGAAAAAGTGCACGTTTTACACCGATAAGCTTGTATTTTTGGGCTTTGTTGTTAGTTCGCAAGATATACTTGCAATCCAAGATTGGCCGAGTCCCACGAGTGTAGGTAATGTTCGTAGTTTTCACGGACTTGCTAGTACCGGCGGTTCGTGAAGGACTTTATTAGCATAGCTGCACCACTTACTGAAGTGATCAAGAAGAACGTTGGATTTCGATGGGGAGAAGAGCAAGAGAAGGCGTTTCAATTACTCAAAGAGAAGTTGACTAATGCACCTTTGTTGTCTTTACCTAACTTTTCTAAAACGTTAGAAATTGAATGTGATGCATCAGGTATTGGTATAGGCGTCGTTCTTTTGCAAGAAGGACGGCCAATAGCTTACTTCAGCGAGAAACTCAGCGGGGCAGCCTTAAATTGAATGTGATGCGTTGGTTCGAGCTTTAGAGACGTGGCAGCACTATCTATGGCGTAAGGAGTTTGTGATTCATACAGATCATGAATCCTTGAAACATCTGAAGGGTCAACACAAGCTTAACAAAAGGCATGCGCGATGGGTGGAATTCATTGAGACGTTACCATACGTCATTCGATACAAGCAAGGTAAGGAGATTGTGGTCACCGATGCACTTTCTCGCAGGTATGCATTACTTTCCACACTTGATGCAAAATTGCTTGGTTTTTAACATATTAAGACTCTATACCCTAATGCCCGAGAATTTTGTGAGGAATATAGAGCGTGTGAGAAAACCTCTTGTGGTAAGTTCTTTAGGCTTGATGGATTCTTCTTTCGGGAGAATAAATTATGTGTGCCTAATGGTTCATTGAGGGAGTTATTAGTGCAAGAATCTCATGGTGGAGGATTAATGGGACATTTTTGAGTTGCCAAAACCTTAGCTGTTTTACAGGAACACTTCTATTGGCCTCACAGGAAACGAGATGTTGAAAGAATTTGTGGAAGATGTGTCACGTGTAGGCAAGCTATGTCTAAAGTGATGAGAATCCGAGCAAGACTTTGAATGGAGTAGTTCATCCCGTACAGCCGGATACGAGAGCCCGAGACAAGGAGTTCAAAGACGCACTCATTGAACTCAGTAAGGAGATATGGGCCCAAGCCCATTCGTGGAAGCCCATTCAAGATGATGGACGGCCCATGCAAGATGATCCACATTCTAGAAGGATCCGACCAAGAGACAAATATGGCTCTATTCTAGAAGATTCAGATTGCATGGCTATTTTAAGCTCCGAATCATTTCCATTCATGGTTTTTTGACATGATAGTCGGCCATCACCCTATTGCCATTTGAAGAGTGTTTTATTTAAGGCAATTAGGGTTTAGTTCGGCCATGTGGGGGGATTAGTTCGGCCAAGATGTCTTTCTTAGGTTAGTTTATTATTTTGGTCGAGTAATTATCATATTTCCTTAAGTAGAATTCTATTTTAGGCGTCCAAAGGTTAGTTAGGCAAGCAAGGAATTGTTTCCTTAATTGCTCTCTTTGTTTTAGGGAAGCAAGGATTTCTTTCCTTGTTCAAAAAATGCCTTACTCGACCAGCCCTTGTTGCCTAGGTTAGATTTATTTCCTTGTTATTTCTAGCTTATAAATAGGAGCCTCTTGCATTGTAATTCGAGCAACTTGGATGAATATATTTTGTGAGGTTTAATTCTCTTTGGTTCTTTGAAGAACTTCTCGAACTTATCGGGATTTTCCCGTGGCGTTCAACTCGACTTATCAAACGGATTTCCATCCCGTTTGTGGCGTCTTCACCATACCGAGGTTCTTGCTTTCCTAAGCAATGGGTCGAGGTTCCATTCGAATCAATGCTAGAAATGATCTTGGGTTCCCTATAGTTGTTGGGTCTCGTTACGGGATAACGGGGTTCACATCATTTGGTATCAGAGCTTTGGTTCTAGTTCGGGTTTGCTTATCCCTTTTTATTTTCGTTCCTTGTTTCTTCTTTTCATATCCTTCAACTACCTTCTCTAATTTATTTTCCTTTGTTTCTGTCCTACAGTCAGCTCCTATCAAAGCCAAAATTTCTTGACTTCTCTATTCAAGCTTTGCTAGAGTTGGTTCTTGTTATCTCTTGTTCGAAATTTCATATCTTAGTGTATTGAGATCTTGTGCTACTGTTATCAAAGGAGAAGAGAAAGAGACTCCCAAAAGAAGAAGAAAGGAAGGGGTCCAAAAAAAAAATAAAAAAATAAAAGTGCTTCAAAAAATTTTTCGATTGTTTCCATATATTGGGGTCCCTATTACTCCGAAAATCTCTTTACCCCAAAGAAGTATATTTTTTCTACTATGACGAATCACTACCTACTCTAGTTTCCACCTTTCTAATCCATCGTGTTCTTTACATTCTTATTCCCTTGATATTATTTATCTTGCTTTCTCTGAAATTCCTTGATGAGTTCTTGTTGAATCGTTGCTGGAATTCTTTGATTGTTTGTTTAGTTCCAAAAGAACCGCAAGAGGATTACCGAGTGAAAAAAGGCAAGAGTGGTGAGATTATTAGAGGCTAAAAGCCATATATTGTGAGTGAAATACGAGTGACTAGAGACCCTATTCTTGAGTGAGACACGTAAGGGAGAGATTAGTGGGGTCCTTTTCTTGTTTTTATTTCTAACACTATATTTTGCAGTAATCATGTCTCGTGATAGTGGCAAGAGCGTGGTCGACGATGATACGAGCGTCCCTATTCATAAGTTGCTTATGGAGGCCTTATCAAGTCAGCTGGACAGAACGCTGAATAAGAAATGGGAATTCTTCCAGGAGACGATGGAGCACATACGCGAACGGGTAGATAGGCTGGAGCATCATCAACCCCAACCTGGTTTCAATGGCCGTAGACGAGAAAGAGCACCATGGAGGGAGGAAACATACTACGAAGAAGAGCCTTACAGATCTGACTTTGAAGAGGAAGCAGATAGTGATGTATATGTTGGCTATAGGAGATATGGGGAGCGAAGAGACGTTAGGAACCGAGAAGATAACAACGTCAGTGGTATTAAAATAAAGATTCCATCTTTTCAAGGGAGATCTGATCCGGAAGCCTATCTTGAGTGGGAGAAGAAGATGGAGTTCGTGTTCGATTGCCATAATTACTCCGAAACCAAGAAGGTAAAATTAGCAGTCTTTGAGTTTTTTGAGTATGCTATAACTTGGTGGGATCAACTTGTGATAAATAGGAGGCGGAATGGAGAACGTCCAATAGAGACATGGGATGCTATGAAGGCGGTCATGAGGAAACGGTTTGTTCCAAGCCACTACTACCGGGAGCTGTACAAAAAGTTACAAAGCCTTAAACAAGGAAGCCGAAGTGTAGAAGACTATTACAAGAAGATGGAGATGGCCATGACCCGTGCAAATGTCGAGGAGGACGAAGAGGCTACCATGGCTCGTTTCCTACATGGTCTGAACCGGGAGATCCATGATAGGGTGGAGATGCAACATTATGTGGAGATAAAAGACATGCTGCATATGACTATCAAAGTGGAGCAGCAACTCCAGAGAGGAATTGGGGGACGTGCAAGCCATAGTTCGAATGCTACTTTTTCCAAGCCAACCTACACCAAGCCCATGGACAAGTCACAAGTGTCCAAACCCGAGCCCAAGCCCGAGCCCAAAACACCTACCGCCAGCTACACTTCTCAAGATAAAAATGAAGCTTCTACTTCTAGAAATCGTGATATCAAATGTTTTCGATGTCAAGGCAGGGAACATATAGCCAGCCAATGTCCAAACAAGCAAGTCATGGTGTTGAAGGCCAATGGAGAGATCGTGACCGATAGTGAAGAATCTGACACCGACCACATGCCACCATTGGAGGATGTTTCCGAGGAGGAATATGTAGCCCCCGATGCATTGACCTTGGTGGCAAGGAGAGCCTTGAGTTTGCAAGCAATAGGAGATGAGGAAGTGCAATGGGAGAATATATTTCACACTCGGTGCTACGTCAAAGACAAGGTATGTAGTGTGATTATTGATGGAGGTAGTTGTACTAATGTTGCAAGCTTGATTATGGTAGAGAAATTAGGATTGCCCTTGTTGAAGCACCCTAGGCCTTACAAGTTGCAATGGCTGAATGATAGTGGAGAAATAAGGGTGGACAAGCAAGTGTTAGTAGCTATGCGGATTGGTAAGTACGAAGATGAAGTCTTATGTGATGTAGTACCAATGCAAGCCGGACACTTATTGCTAGGGCGACCATGGCAATTCGACCGACGTGTCAAGCATGATGGCTTTACGAATAAGTACTCTTTTGTACTTAATCAGAAGCCAATCACTCTTGTTCCATTGACACCACAACAAGTATATGAAGATCAAGTGAAGTTGCAGCAAGAGAGTGATCAAAAGAAAGAGAGTGAGAAAAAGAAAGAGAGTGAAAAAAGAAAGAGAATGAGAAAAAGAAATTGAGTGAAAATCAGAGAGTGAGTGAAAATCTGAGAGAGGCCAACAAAAAAGAGAGAGAAGATTCGGCCATGGAGAGAAAATCCGAGAGAAAAGAGAATTCCAAGGCAAAAGTGAGCGAGATCAGTCAAGTCACTCCGTCAAACCAGCTTACGATTATACCTTTGTACAAAAGGGCAGTTTTAAACACTAATGAAATTGATCCTTCCATGCCTAGTTCTATTGTCTCTCTTTTGCAGTAGTATAAGGATGTGACATGGAGAACGAGCGATGATCACCAAGTCATCCACAAAATAATGGTAAAGTATCGGCCTCCTATTTCCCGATTCACCATAATCCTTACCGATGTGACCAAGAAGAATGTTAGATTTCGATGGGAAGAAGAACAAGCGAAGGCGCTGCCATTACTCGAACAGGAGTGTCCCGATGCTTCTTTATTATCTTTACCTAACCTGAATAAACCGTTCAACTTGACATGTGGTGCTTCAGGTATTAACATAATCACAGTCCGTAGGCAAGAAGAACAACCAATGGATTATTTCAGTGAGCAGCTACGAGGACCAACTTTCAAATATCCAACTTATGCAAAGGAGTTGCATGCACTGATGCAAGCCTTAGAGACATGGCCAAGTCGTCCCAAAGTGCTTACACGGGGCGGTGGTTCTTTCAAAGTCTTAGTTCAAATCAAAGGCAACGTTTACAAGCTGGAGTTATCAGGTAAAGACCATGCAAGTGCTAGTTTTCAGATTTCTGATCTCCGTCCTTTTGATGTAGGTGAAGATTTGAGGACAAATCCTTTTCAAGAGGAGGGGAATGATGAGAATCCGAGCAAGACTTTGAATGGAGTAGTTCATCCCGTACAGCCGGATACGAGAGCCCGAGACAAGGAGTTCAAAGACGCACTCATTGAACTCAGTAAGGAGATATGGGCCCAAGCCCATTCGTGGAAGCCCATTCAAGATGATGGACGACCCATTCAAGATGATCCACATTCTAGAAGGATCCGGCCAAGAGACAAATATGGCTCTATTCTAGAAGATTCAGATTGCATGGCTATTTTAAGCTACAAATAATTTCCATTCATGGTTTTTTGACATGATGGTCGGCCATCACCCTATTGCCATTTGAAGAGTGTTTTATTTAAGGCAATTAGGGTTTGAAGAGTGTTTTATTTGACATGATGTCTTTCTTAGGTTAGTTTATTATTTTGGTCGAGTAATTATCATATTTCCTTAAGTAGAATTCTATTTTAGGCGTCCAAAGGTTAGTTAGGCAAGCAAGGACTTGTTTCCTTAATTGCTCTCTTTGTTTTAGGGAAGCAAGGATTTCTTTCCTTGTTCAAAAAATGCCTTACTCGACCAGCCCTTGTTGCCTAGGTTAGATTTATTTCCTTGTTATTTCTAGCTTATAAATAGGAGCCTCTTGCATTGTAATTCGAACAACTTGGATGAATATATTTTGTGAGGTTTAATTCTCTTTGGTTCTTTGAAGAACTTCTCGAACTTATCGGGATTTTCCCGTGGCGTTCAACTCGACTTATCAAACGGATTTCCATCCCGTTTGTGGCGTCTTCACCATACCGAGGTTCTTGCTTTCCTAAGCAACGGGTCGAGGTTCCATTCGAATCCATGCTAGAAACGATCTTGGGTTCCCTATAGTTGTTGGGTCTCGTTACGGGATAACGGGGTTCACATCATAAAGTGAAGCCCCACGGTTTGTATACTCCCTTTCCTATCCCTAGTGAGCCTTGGCTTGATATTTCAATTGATTTCGTGCTAGGATTGCCTAGAACTAAACGAGGAAGAGATTCAATTTTTGTGGTTGTGGATAGATTCTCTAAGATGGCACATTTTATTTCATGTCACAAAATGGATGATGCCTCACATGTTGCTGATTTGTTCTTTAGGGAGATTGTAAGATTACATGGCATGCCTAGGACGATTGTTTCGGATAGAGATGCTAAATTCTTGAGCTATTTTTGGAAGACTTTGTGGTGCAAGCTAGGTACTAAGTTATTATTTTCCACTACGTGCCACCCACAAACTGATGGTCAAACTGAAGTTGTCAAAAGAACTTTGTCTACTTTGTTGAGGGCGATCATTAGAAAGTATATCAAAACATGGGAAGAATGTTTACCTCATGTTGAGTTTGCTTATAATAGAGACGTTCATTCTGCTACTCAATTTTCACCATTTGAAATTGTTTACGGTTTTAATCCTTTAACAACATTGGATTTGTCTCATTTGCCAGTGACTGAGCATGTTAATTTAGATGGCAAAAATAAAGTTGATTTTGTCAAGCAGATCCATGAGAAGGCAAGACTCAACATTGAGCGACGAATGGAGCAATATGCAAAACATGTCAATAAGGGACGTCACAAGATGCTTCCAAGAGGAGATGGACCTTTTCAAATCCTAGAGCGCATCAACGACAACACCTACAAGCTAGATTTACCTGGTGAGTATAACGTCAATGCCACTTTCAATGTAACTGATTTGAGTCCGTTTGATGTAGGTGAAGATTTGAGGGCAAATCTTTTTCAAGAGGAGGGGAATGATGGAAATCAAGGTACATCGTTGGACGATCCAATTCCAGTTCCAATTGGGCCGGTTACGAGGGCACGAGCCAAGAAGTTTAAGGAGCTGCTCAATGGGCTGATTCAAGCTGCATGGCTCAAGCAAATTCATGGAGACCCACTGAACAAGACCCACGTGGCCCACAAAGGAGTGTCAAGATTGATTTACACGCCACCTTTTTTCCTTTTGTGGCTTGGACGTGAATGGCTATGTTAGGAACCTTTTCTTCCCATATTAGTTCGGATGGTGTAGTTGGTTTGGTGCCCTAATTTTGTTTCCTTTTTGGTTTAGGCGCCAAGTTTTCTTTCCTTAGGAATAGAGTTTGTTTTAGGCGTCAATAAGTTGCCTTATTTGCTAGGGTTAGCCGACACTTTATTTCCTTAATTATGTGTGTTTCTTTTAGGGTTTATTTCGTGTCTTGGTCGGCCTATATATAGAGGCCTAAGCTTTGTATTTCGGCATTCAGTCAATATACACGAAATTGTGAGAGTATTTCTCTTTGGTTCTTTGAAGAACTTCTCGAACTTATCGGGATGTCCCGTGGCGTTCATCCTGACTTATCAAATGGATTTCCATCACTGTTTGTGGCGTCCTCATCATACCGAGGTTCTTGCTTTCTTAAGCAACGGGTCAAGGTTCCATTCGAATCGGTCCTAGAAACGATCTTGGGTTCCCTATAGTTGTTGGGTCTCGTTACGGGATAACGGAGTTCACATCATTTAGGTCACTTCAACTTCTACACATGGACTTATTTGGTCCAACCTGAACTTTGAGTTTGGGTAGCAAACATTATGGCTTTGTTGTTGATGATGATTTCAGTAGATTCACATGGGTTCCATTCGTAGCTCTTAAAGATATGAGGCTTTTCATAATTTTGAAACACATGGCAAAAGGATTTAAAATGAAAAATGCTTTGCTATTTCTAGCATAAGGAGTGATCATGAAAAAGAATTTGAAAATTCCTCCTTTGAAAACTTTTGTAGTGAAAATGACATTAACCATACCTTTTCAGCTCCTAAAACTTTTGAACAAAATGGTGTTGTAGAAAGGAAGAATAAGACTCTTGAAGAAATGACTAGAACCTTTCTATGTGAATGCAACTTGCCTGACTACTTATGGGCTAAAGCAATTAGCACAAGTTGTCATGTTATGAACCGTTGCATTAGTAGACCTATAATTAAGAAAACTCCATATGAGCTTTGTAATGATAGAAAACCCAACATTTGGTTACTTCCATGTCTTCGAATACAAATGTTTTGTGCTCAACAACAACAAGGAAAATTTGGGTAAGTTCGATGCAAAAGCAGATGAAGGTATCTTTCTTGGCTATTCAACCTCTAGTAAAGCCTATCGCGTTTTCAATAAACGTACTTTACTTGTTGAAGAATCTGTTCATGTCATTTTTGATGAATCTAACAATCTTGTGAAAAGAGATGATGAAGAAATTATAGACCTTGACAAAGAGATTGAGAAACTTGTCATAAATGAAGACAAGGAAGAAACACCTGTACAAAAGTAAGCATCTCAAGAATCACAAGAAGAAGTTCAACAAGCCAACAGATTATCTACCAAAGTCTTGGAAATACATCAAAAGTTATCCTCTCGAGTAAATCATTAGTAATGTTGAGAAAGGGGTAAGCACTCGCTCTTCTTTAAATCAAACTAATAATTTTGCTTTACTTTTTCAACTTGAGCCTAAGAATTTTCTTGAGGCTAAAGATGATGAAAGTTTGATCCATGCGATGGAAGAGAAGCTAAAACAATTTCAGAAAAACCAAGTATGGCATCTAATTCTTAGACCCAAGGATTATCCAATTATTGGTACAAAATGGGTTTTTAGAAATAAAATGGATGAATCTAGGGTTGTAGTGAGGAACAAGGCAAGATTAGTAGCCCAATGTTACAATCAAGAATAGGGAATTGATTTTTATGAAACGTTTGCTGTCGTTGCTCATTTAAAATCTATTCGTATGTTACTCGCTTTCGCTTGTTATAAAGATTTTAAACTCTTTCAAATGAATGTGAAAAGTGCATTCTTAAATAGATTCCTCACGGAAGAAGTATAGGTTGAGCAACCACCGGGCTTTGAATATGAAAAGCTTTCAAATCATGTGTACAAGCTCACAAAAGCGCTTTATGGATTGAAACAAGCACCTCAGGCGTGGTATAAACTCTTTCGAATTGATGTGAAAAGTGCATTCTTAAATAGATTCCTCACGGAAGAAATATAGGTTGAGCAACCATCGGGCTTTGAAGATGAAAAGCTTTCAAATCATGTGTACAAGCTCACAAAGACGCTTTATGGATTGAAACAAGCACCTCAGGCATGGTATGAATGTCTAAGCTCTTTTCTCATTGAAGATGGTTTTTTACGAGGTTAAATTGATACTACTCTTTTCACTGAGAAAAAAGACAATGAACTGTTAATGGTTCAAATTTATGTTGATGTCATTATTTTTGGATGTTGATCGAAACCTTCGTCCTCATGTGCTGAAATGGACGTATTGGTTCTCCACAACTTGGAAGGAATGGTTGAAGAAGTTTGAGATTGAGTATCCTCCTCCTCCTATCAGGAAATCAAAACCTTCCTCTTCCACTCCACAGCCTCCGTCCACCTACCCAGCTGACCAAAACCCTTGCCCCTTATCCTATTTTTGTTCAGCATTGAGAGCCTTTCGTTGATATTCTTTTGTACCCATCTTTTGGAAAACATTTGAGTGTTGGGTAACACTTGGTCCTACTCATGTGGGTAGAAGATATCCCTTAGGTTTTGGGATTTGTAAAGTGAGTTAAAGGGTGAGCTTGAAAAATGGTTTCTAAAGGTTCCTTAGCACCCTGGAAGCTAAGCTGTATTTACTATTTGAAGGATAGTGAAAGAAGCCTACGGAAGACAATAGCCTTGGGGGTGGACGTAGGCAAGTATTGGCCGAACTACTTTAAATCATTGTGCCATCTCTCTAACTCTATCTCTCTTTTTTACTCGTTTCATATCACTCTTTGTGGTACTTTATGCCTTACGGTTATATTGCTTAATTTATCTTGAAAAAGTTCTAATTTTTATTAAAACTCAATTCTGATGTGAACCCCGTTATCCCGTAACGATACCCAACAACTATAGGGAACCCAAGATCGTTTCTAGCATGGATTCAAATGGAACCTCGACCCGTTGCTTAGGAAAGCAAGAACCTCGGTATGGTGAAGACGCCACAAACGGGATGAAAATCCGTTTGATAAGTCGAGTTGAACGCCACGGGAATTCCCGATAAGTTCGAGAAGTTCGTCAAAGAACCAAAGAGAATTAAAACCTCACAAAACCGTGTATCTTGAATGAATTTCGAACTACAACTTAGGCCTCTATATATAGGCCATCTAATACACGAAAACCCTAAAAGAGACACTCACAAATAAGGTAATAATGGGGCGGCAAAACCTAGCAACTAAGGTAACTTATTGACACCTAAAATAGACTTGACCACTAAGGAAATAAAGGTTGGCGCCTAAACCAAAAAGGAAACAAAAATTAGGCCACCAAATCAGCTGCACCATCCGACTACTATGGAAAGAAAACCCTAACATTGCCATTCACGTCCAAGCCACTTATGGAATAAAAGTGGAGTGTAAATCATGTAAATCATCCTTGCTCGGCTTCTAGAAGTTGTATGACATTGACATTCCTTTGTGGGCCACGTGGGTCTTGTTCTATGGGCCTCCATGAATTTGCTTGAGCCCATGCTGCTTGAATCAGCCCATTGAGTAGCTCCTTAAACTTCTTGTCTCGTGCCCTCGTAACCGGCCCAATGGGAACTGGAATTGGATCCTCCAACGTTGTACCGTGATTTCCATCATTCCCCTCCTCTTGAAAAGGATTTGCCCTCAAATCTTCACCTACATCAAACGGACTCAAATCAGTAACATTGAAAGTGGCACTGACGTTATACTCACCAGGTAAGTCTAGCTTGTAGGCGTTGTCGTTGATGCGCTCTAGGATTTGAAAAGGTCCATCTCCTCGGGGAAGCAATTTTGAACTTCTTTTGGCTGGGAATCTTTCCTTCCGCATATGTAACCAAACCCAATCTCCAGGTTCAAACAACATCTTGTGACGTCCCTTGTTGGCATGTTTTACATATTGCTCCGTTCGTCGCTCAATGTTGAGTCATGCCTTCTCATGGATCTGCTTGACAAAATCAGCTTTCTTTTTGTCGTCGAAATTAACATCAGTCACAGGCAAAGGAGACAAATCCAATGGGGTTAAAGGGTTAAAACCGTACACAATTTCAAATGGTGAAAATTGAGTAGCAGAATGAACGGCTCTATTATAGGCGAACTCAACATGTGGTAAACACTCTTCCCATGTTTTGATATTCGTTCTAATGATCGCCCTCAACAAAGTAGACAAAGTTCTATTGACAACTTCAATTTGACCATCAGTTTGTGGGTGGCACGTAGTGGAAAATAATAACTTAGTACCTAGCTTACACCACAAATTCTTCCAAAAATAGCTCAAGAATTTAGCATCCCTATCGGAAACAATCGTCCTAGGCATGCCATGTAATCTTACAATCTCCCTAAAGAACAAATCAGCAACATGTGAGGCATCATCCGTTTTGTGACATGGAATAAAATGTGCCATTTTAGAGAATCTATCCACAACCACAAAAATCGAATATCTTCCTCGTTTAGTTCTAGGCAATCCTAACACGAAATCCATTTAAATATCAATCCAAGGCTCACTAGGAATAGATAAAGGAGTATACAAACCGTAGGACTTCACTTTGGACTTAGCTTGCCTACACGTGACACACCTTCCACAAATTCTTTCTACATCTCGTTTCATGTGCGGCCAATAGAACTGTTCCTGTAAAACAGCTAAAGTCTTGGCAACTCCAAAATGTCCCATTAATCCTCCTCCATGAGATTCTTGCACTATTAATTTCTTCAATGAACAATTAGGCACACATAGTTTATTCTCCCGAAATAAGAATCCATCAAGCCTAAAAACTTGCCATATGCAATTTTCTCACAAGCACGATATTCATCACCAAAGTCATGGTCATCAGGATATAAACTCTTAATATGCTCAAAACCTAATAACTTGGCATCTAGTGTGGACAGTAGAGCATACCTGCGAGAAAGGGCATCGACTACCACATTCTCCTTACCTTGCTTATATCGAATGACGTATGGAAACGTCTCAATGAACTCCACCCAACGCGCATGCCTTTTGTTTAGCTTGTGTTGGCCCTTCAAATGTTTCAAGGATTCATGATCGGTGTGAATCACAAACTCCTTAGGCCATAGATAGTGCTGCCACGTCTCTAAAGCTCGGACCAACGCGTACAACTCCTTGTCATATGTTGGGTAGTTTAAGGCTGCCCCGCTGAGTTTCTCGCTGAAGTAGGCTATTGGTCGTCCTTCTTGCATAAGAACGGCGCCTATGCCAATACCTGAAGCATCACATTCAATTTCAAATGTTTTAGAAAAGTTAGGTAAAGACAACAAAGGTGCGTTAGTCAACTTCTCCTTGAGTAATTGAAACGCCTTCCCTTGCTCTTCTCCCCATCGAAATCCAACGTTCTTCTTGATCACTTCGGTAAGTGGTGCGGCTATGCTACTAAAGTCCTTCACGAACCTCCGGTAAAAACTATCAAGTCCGTGAAAACTACGAACATTACCTACACTCGTGGGACTCGGCCAATCTTGGATTGCACGGATTTTCTCTTCATCAACCTATATACCTTGTGAACTAACAACAAAGCCCAGAAATACAAGCTTATCGGAGTAAAACGTGCACTTTTTCAAATTAGCAAACAACTTCTCTTTCCTTAGCACATCTAACACAGATTTTAGATGCACTACATAATCGTCCATGTTTTTGCTATAAATGAGGATATCATCAAAATAGACAACAACAAATCTTCCTATAAAAGCACGCAAAACATGGTTCATAAGTCTCATAAAGGTGCTCGGAGCATTAGTTAAACCAAAAGGCATAACTAACCATTCATACAAACCATATTTTGTTTTAAAAGCTGTTTTCCATTCGTCTCCTTCTTTTACTCTAATTTGATGGTATCCACTCTTCAAATCAATTTTTGAAAACACACAAGAACCATGCAACTCATCTAACATGTCATCTAAGCGAGGAATAGGATGACGATATGTCACGCCCCGAACGGCACCCCACAGGAAACGTGACAGCCGCGAACTATCTCCGGATAGCTCCAGCGTTCTTACTTACTTGCTTACGGCGGAAACATACAAGACCACGAGGGATTCGAGCTTAATCGAACATAATCAGGGTTCTCATTAAGTTTCCATACAAAACACATATAATGTTTAGAATTCAATTAGTGACGGATCTCATCGATCATGTCACTATACACAAAATAAGAATATCATCCGGGAACTTCTAAGTCAGGTATTCCTCCTGACTCTCTTCACCTGTGGCATCTGGAATGACACAATTTTAAAAAAAACACGTGAGTCAAAAAGACTCAGTAAGGGAAAGACATAACTTGAACATGCTCTTGACTTATGCTTGCTTTATCATGAAAGAGAATAAACTTGATAAGTGATGCACATGCATGTCATGGATATGTACATGCTCTTGCTTAATTTCGGCCCCAGGCCCTTGAGAATTTCTTATTCATACTTGTGCCACTATTGGCCTTTTTATAATCATTTCATATCTCTTACTTGTGGGCTCGCTCCATTTAACCCCTGAAGTCAGGGTTGTGCGTTCCCTTTGGAACCGTCTCCGATTTCCCTTGGAGACCTTACATTCAGTCAAGCTAGCGCACCTTCTCTCATTTGTCCTTCAGTGGCTAGACATGACCCTTGGAGGCACCACACCTTCTCAATGTCCTTCAGTGTGGGTTGCACAACCTCGTGGATTCACCCATCCTTCTCACAATTGTCCTTCGGTATGGGAGTCCATCTTGATGGTACGGTACCGACCGGTGCCCCTTATCTTAACTTATCGTTTCATAAAACTTCTCATATTCTTTCCATAAAAAATCATTGCATAATTTTCTTCTTGAAAAATTCATGCAATGCACATGTCATGTCATGCTTGCTTAAAATTCATGGTTGTTCATGAAATTCATATCATGTCATGCTTTCTTAAAACCCATACTTGTTCATGAAACGATGCAGTGTGTCATTCCAGTTTTGAAAAGGAATACTTACTGTCCACTTACACTCGGTCCTCCTTGGTAGTGTATAAAACACGTAGATCGCCTACAAGCGGTTCAGATATTTCTTAGTCTTTAAGAAATAGCACATAATTATTAAATATATACTATACATATAATCACCGATATTCTTTTAATCAATTAAAGTATTTTATTTACTCCCCTAATATTATCTAAACTTAGGTTATTTAATTATTAACCATGTTACAAAATATTTACACCTCTATTCCCGATTAGGGTTTTAATCAATTAATAGATTAGGGTTACAGAAATTCCCCCCTTTCTTTTCCCTTTTTACAAAAATTCCACCTCACATATTTCAATCCGATAAAATTTCGGAATGTAGTTATATGTGTCGACACCATCACTCAAGGTGTCGACACTTCCAACACTCAGTCAAAGTGGGAAAAATGTAAACTCTCGGGTTTTAGTTAGATGTGTCGACACCATCACTCAAGGTGTCGACACCATGACCGAATTAACCCTAAGTCTCTTTTTTATTACACGTACTCCATTAAAACCTTATATCCAACTATAATTAAATCTTAACTAGGGTTCCCAATAATATTTTATCAAAAGGTCATGGTTCTTCAATATTTATTCCCACTAGCCTAAACTCTAATTTCCTTATCCAACACAATAACGAAAATCCATAAATCATAAATGGTACTTAGGGTTTCATTATTACTAACATTCGGCCACTACCATTATGCACCAAATAATCACAACTTTTACTCCAATGGTGATCCCATCCTCCATTCAACAATTTCACCACCTAGGATCTATAAATCAAAGCACCAACACAATATATCATACTCATAGCAATATTCGGCCAACTCAAAATATCACAACACCACTAGGTTTTCTTTGGTTCTATCACCTTGCATGCATTCTTTACACATACCACTCATCTACCATACATTTGGTCATAAATCTTGTACACAACATGGCCAATGTCCAGATCTAAGCATATACAATTCACTCATGAAAACCTAAGCATACATGGTTCGGCTATACATCAAAATCCCACATTTTTCATGCTAAAATTATAATATACATCTCCTTTGCATTCATGACCCGTCTTGCATGTATTAATTCCATATTTTCATCATATACAACCACCAACTCTAGATCTATCATTTAGAGACCTCAACAACACAAGATCTAAAGGAAAAACAACCATACCATTCGGCCAAGCACAACCTAGGCTAGGTCTAACCCTTTTTTCTAACATACATTGCTCATCCTTGCATTTTATCACCTATCTTGCATATATCAACTTCATATCTTCATCATTAATATCCTCATGACTAGATTTATACATTAGACACATCAACAGCCCTAGATCTAAGAAAATATTCAACTTTCATTCAACAAAACACAACCTAGGTTAGATCTAACTTCATCTAGTAAACATTGTCTATTCTTTGCATTTTTCCAACATTTAAAACTTAGATCTAAAGCATGTATGTCCAGATCTATCACTTGCACATACCCATGTTCAAAGTCCAACTAAAATAGAAAACAAAAACTCAATATCCAACCCCATATGGTTCGGCCAACATAGAGATGCAAGATCCATGCTTACCTTGTTGTTCTTCTTTCCTCCCCTTTGATCCCTTGAAAGCTTCTTCCCCTTTTTCACCTACTAAGCAACCTAATACTCTTAGTCATTCAGATCTCACCATATCCAAGCATAACAACTCAAACCCTAAGATCTAAACACAAAAGGGTTTGACCATCAAGAGGAAAACAAGATCCGGTTTTTACCTTAGTGTTTCCCTTGTTTTCTTTTTTCCTTTTTCTCTTGCACAACACCTCTTGACTTCACCTTCTTCTTCTTCCTTGTCCTCCTTCTTCTCCTACCCAAAACCTCCTTGACAGCAGCTCAAACTCAGCCTTTGGGGCCAAGGGTTTCGGTTTGGCCTTGGTTCCTCACCTTTCTCTCCTTTTCTCTTGGTTTCGGTTTGGCCTTGGTTTCTCTCTTTCTCTCCCTTTCTCTTGGCTTGTGTTGGTCGACCAAATGGTGTCAAAATGAGTGCATGAGTGTGTGAGGGTGGTGTTAGGCGTGTAAGGGTTCTCACAAGAGGTAAAAGGAGTGCATGTGGCCAAGAAATTCCGCCAAGGGGTTTTCTTTCCCTTTCTATGTCTATTTTCAGTTTTTGCAAGTTTTGTCTCCTTCATGTCTCCCTTGCCTTTCTTGTATAACATTTTTGCACCACAAAATTCAAACCCTAATTGTCATTCACGTGTATCTCCCCTCTCCACATAATTCCAACTTCTAGTTTGAAGCTTGTTCCCCATTTAGTTAACTTAGTTGAATTCCAACTACCTAGTTTACTTAGTAAAATAAATGAAGTTTAGCAATACTAATCTCATATTATAAACTTGACTTCAAGGCCCATTGGGCAGCCCAATAAATCCTTAATCCAAGGCCCAACATTACCACCTAAAGCCCAATTCATAAGTCTAAGGGCTTGGGCCCAATGTCCAATTTTCTTAATGCCCAATAGCACCATTACTAGGCCCATTACCATGTTTACTTTGGCAGCCCATTAGCATGCCATAAAAGCCCAATATACACCACATGTTATAAGCCTCATGGCAGCCCAATATCTCACTTCAAGGGCCCATCATCACATGTACTTGGGCAGCCCATATGTCATAACTTCAAGGCCCAAATACATCTAATAACCGGCCATACATGGGTAGCCCAATGTCAGCCCATTGTTTGAGGTTTCTAAGCCCAACATGCAAGTCTTAATAATCTAAAATCATTCATAAGAAAATCCTTCAAAAATTAAAATCAAGATTATTGAAGGAAATTATACAATTAATCTAGCAACATGAAATTGGTTACTATAGATTTAAAATCCCATCCATAGCATTTAAAATCATAACATCATATTTTAGAAATTCAAAATAATTATACATGCATTTTCTTAACATAAAATCACGCCTTGTCCAAGCAAGGTTTCTTCGGGGTCTTACATCCTCCCCTCCTTATAAAAATTCCGTCCTCGGAATTCAATTACCATCGCCAATAGTTTTGGCCTGACTGGGAGTGTGATGGGTGAGGGTATGATGGGTAAGGGGGAGCATTCGTGCTCACCTCACTACTAATGTCTCCTTGAAACATGTGGTCTGGGGAATTACTTCCCGTCCATGACTGTGACGATCTAGTATCTTGGTTCTGGTCTTCTAAAATAGGGTCATGGGTCACATTTTCGGGAGGCATACGGAATGTGGGCCTAGAATCTACCTCTTGTGATGAGAGTCTAGTGTCAGAATGTACATCTTGTGGTCTGACTCTCCTATGATGCCTCCTCCGAGAACATTGCTGGAGAGTACAATCCGGCGTAGGGTTTCTTTCCCTTCGCCTTGCAGGTTCAGGTACAGGATCCTCTTCCATTGGATCCTGTCCAGGAGTCTCCTGTGGCTCTTCCTGAGGGTCCTCTTCAGGATCCTCCTCAGGATCTTCCTCCGGGTCTTCCTCAAAATCCTCTGGTAAAATGGTCCTTAGGGGAATGGCATTTATTGGCGACTCCGGCCAGTAAATACCCTCCATATATCCAGAGCAGTCTGGTGATAAAGGTTGACCCCACCTGGAAGGTCCAGGTTGGTCTGCTGCAGGAGGTGGCGGGGGCTGGTGTGTCCCCACCATCCCTTCTTGCCAATAAGGTAAATGGGGCCGGTATGTTCTCCCCGTGTCTTCCCTTTCAGTCGCACGTGGTGCATGAGTCGGAGCCACATGGCTTCCCGACGGTCTCGACGAACCCTGAGGTCTAGGGTTGACTCGGAACAAACTGCGGTACTCTCGTGCTGTCATCCTTCTCTGAGAAGGCGTACCCGAATGCTGGGAACGTGGGGGTCGACTACTCGGTGGCATCTGACATCATAAATACACGATCAGTCTCAACTTTTCAATCCATAAATTCACAAATATATAATTATCAATGGCAGCAATATCAGAAGACAACCAATCATAATTACTTAATCACGACAAACAAGATCAATTAAGCAGACAATAACATTTTACTCGAAGTAAACAGGGAATCATGTCTCAGGTTTGTTCATCCCACAGTTGAGGGTATTTCTCGTACATTTCGCTCTCTAGCTCCCACGATGCTTCCCCTAGTCCATGGTTTTTCCATAAAACTTTTACAAGCGTTATGGCCTTCGTTCGCAGCTGTTGCACCTTCCTATCGAGGATTCGCACCGACTCCTCCGTATAGGTAAGGTTCTCCCTAATCTGCAAAGGCTCATGTTCTAACACATGGGTAGGGTCAGATACATACTTACGCAAGAGCGAGACATGGAAAACGTCATGGACCCCCGATAGACTAGGTGGTAAGGCCAATCTGTACGCTACCGGTCCAACTCGCTCTAATATCTCGAAAGGTCCTACGTATCTGGGTTGGAGCTTTCCTTTCTTCCTGAACCGCATGATACCCTTCTTCGGAGAAATCTTCAAGAATACCCTGTCTCCCGCTTCGAACGCTAATTCTCTTCGTCTGGTATCTGCGTAGCTCTTCTGCCGACTCTGGGCCATTTTGAGTCTGTCTGTAATCACTTGGATCGTCTCCTTTGTCTTCGAGATCATTTCTGGCCCTAAGAGTCTCCCTTCTCCTACCTCATCCCAAAACAATGGTGATCGGCACTTCCTTCCATACAAAGCTTCATACGGTGCCATGCCGATGCTCGATTGGAAGCTATTATTGTACGCGAACTCTGCTAAGGGCAAATACTGAGCCCAACTTCCCTTGAAGTCTATGACGCAAGCTCGCAGCATATCCTCCAGGATTTGAATCGTCCTTTCGGATTGCCCGTCCGTTTGTGGATGAAATGCGGTACTAAAATTTAGTCGCGTGCCTAGGGCTTCTTGTAATCGCTTCCAAAATCGAGAAGTGAACCTCGGATCCCTATCCGATACTATGCTCTTCGGCACCCCGTGTAACCTTACAATCTCCTGTAAGTACACTTCGGCTAACCTTTCGGGGGTGTACTTTACTCTGATCGGTAAAAAGTGGGCTGACTTTGTCAATCGGTCCACTATTACCCAGACGGCATCGTAACCAGCCGTTGTCCGGGGTAACCCCATCACAAAATCCATAGCAATCCCTTCCCATTTCCATTCGGGAATCTCTAGAGGCTTCAACGTCCCTGCTGGCCTCTGGTGTTCTGCTTTCACTCTCTGGCAAGTCAGACATCTAGCGACATACTCCGCAATCTCCCTCTTCATGTTCGGCCACCAATAGACTTTCTTGATGTCCTGATACATCTTCGTTCCTCCGGGGTGGATAGTATAGGGCGTAGTGTGCGCCTCTGCCAAGATCAACTCTTTGATTTCCCCATTACCGGGAATACAAATTCTATTCCGGTACCTCAGTACTCCATCCCTATCCCCAAAATCGGGATCATTATTCTTTCCAATCCTTTCCCTAATCCTTACTATCACCGCATCGCTCTTCTGGGCTTCGCAAATTCGCTCCTCCAGCGATGGTTGCAATGAAAGCCCTGCGATAGAGACATACCAATCTGTTAACACGAGCTTGATCTCCTCTCTTTTAAGATCCTCCATGATCTCCTTCGCCACTACCTCCACAGCACTGGTTTCAGCCGACTTCCGGCTTAGGGCATCTGCCACCACGTTAGCTTTTCCGGGATGATAGCTAATGGTGCAATCATAGTCCTTAATCAACTCCAACCAGCGTCGTTGCCTCATGTTCAACTCCTTTTGAGTGTTGAAGTACTTGAGGCTCTTGTGATCTGTAAATATTTCGCATTTGACTCCGTAGAGATAGTGCCTCCATATTTTCAGGGCATGCACGACTGCAGCTAACTCCAAGTCGTGAGTGGGGTAATTCACTTCGTGGGGTCTCAATTGCCTTGACGCGTAGGCTATGACCCTCTTATCTTGCATCAACACACACCCAAGACCTTGCTTGGAGGCGTCCGTATAAATCTCGTATTCCCCATGCTCTGAGGGTAATGCTAACACTGGAGCAGTAACTAGATGAGCCTTTAACGTCTGAAAACTTTGCTCACACTCGTCTGTCCAGTCGAACTTAACGTTCTTCTTGGTCAACGAGGTCATTGGTATGGCTATCTTCGAGAATTCCTTAATAAATCTTCGGTAGTACCCTGCTAACCCCAAGAAACTCCTTATCTCCTTGACATTTGTAGGCCTAGGCCATTTGAATACCGCATCAACCTTTCCGGGATCTACAGCAATCCCTTCCCCCGACACCACATGCCCTAAAAATCGGACTTGCTGCAACCAAAACTCGCACTTGGAGAACTTAGCATACAACTTCTTCTCCCTCAGGATCTGTAAAACAATCCTGAGGTGCTCCTCATGCTCCTCCTGGTTCCGAGAATAAATCAGGATATCATCTATGAATACCACTACAAACTTATCTAGGAACTCCCTGAGTATTCTGTTCATCAAGTCCATGAATGCGGCTGGGGCATTAGTTAACCCAAATGGCATCACCAAAAATTCTTAGTGACCATATCGGGTTCGAAAGGCCGTCTTAGATATATCTCCCTCCTTTACCTTCAACTGGTGATAACCTGACCTCAAATCAATCCTTGAAAATATTTGTGCCCCCTGCAATTGATCGAACAAATCATCAATGCGAGGTAACGGGTACCTATTCTTCACTGTCACCTTATTCAGCTCCCTATAGTCAATGCACATCCGGAGACTCCCGTCCTTCTTCTTTACAAATAGGATCGGTGCTCCCCACGGTGACACACTCGGCCTTATAAATCCCTTCTCCAAGAGATCTTCTAATTGGACTTTCAGCTCCTTCAGCTCTGCTGGAGCCATTCGGTAAGGCACCTTGGAAATTGGGACCACCCCAGATTCCAATTCAATATCGAACTCCACCTCCCTATCTGGTGGTAACCCCGGTAATTCTTCCGGAAATATGTCCGAAAACTCACTCACTATTGGGGTTTGATCAAACGCAGGAACTTCATTCTGCGTTCCATTCTGCGTATCACTTGCCCAGACTAAAATTCCCTCATGCCCTCCTTGCAATAATCTCTTAGCTTGCAGGGCCGAGACAATTGCTGGCCTTCGTTCCATTTTCCTCATACCGGTAAAACAACACTCTGGTCTTCCCTCCTTTTGGAACATGACCTTCTTCTCATAGCACCGAATATTGGCACCATGCTTTGACAACCAATCCATACCGAGGATGATATCGAATCCTCCCATCTCCATAACTATCAAATCGGCCAACATGACTTGCCCTTCTACCCCTATCGGATAGTCCTTTACCATCCAGCTACATTCTACTCTTCCCCCGACGGGCGTTGACACAAGGACATCACAATCTAATTGCTCACTAGGTAAGGCGTGTGTCTTGCAATATGATGATGAAATGAATGAATGTGTGGCTCCCGAATCAAACAGAACTAGGGCTTCCCCCTGGGGCAAAGGCAACTTACCTGCCACTACTCGGTTCTGGTTCTCCGCATCCTCCGGAGTCATTGCATATAACCTCGCCTGCGTTGGGCCTCCTTGCCTCCTTGCTTCGTTCTGCTGTGGGGGTCGGGGTGCTTGGTTTGAATTGCCTGCACTCCTACAGTCTCTGGCAATGTGACCAGGCTTCCCGCATTTAAAACATAAGCCTTGCCTGCATTCCCCTGGGTGTCTCCTGTTGCACTTGTTGCACAGAGGAAATTGGTTCCCTCCGGCATTCTGAGCTCCACTAAGCCTCTGGTTCGGCCTCTGGGTCGGTCTCTGTGGTTGCCTCTGTGATGACTCGGGCCTACTCCTCTTCCAGGGCATCTGCGGAGGGGTTGGGTTGAAAGGAGCCTTCCTCTTCTGCTGGTCATGATAGGCTGCTATCCTCTGCAGTCCTCTTTCCACTATCACCGCTCGTTCTATTACCTCGGCCAGGGTGTTAAGGTTATGGCTATACACCCTGTCATAGACCCGTGGGTGTAGCCCTTCTTCAAACTTTCGGGCCTTCCTTTCTTCATCTGGTACTAAGTATGGGGCAAATCGTACCAATTCCATGAATCGGCCTGCGTACTGCTCCACCGTCATGGCTCCTTGAGTTTGGGTAGAAAACTCCCTTGCTTTTGCTTCCCGGGTCGTCCTTGGGAAGTATCGGTCTAGAAATTGTTGCTGGAACCTTTCCCAGGTTATGGGTTGTTCCCCCAGCTCCTGACTCAGCAACACCTTCTCGGACTGCCACCATCTTTTGGCATCCCCTTGCAACTTGAAGGTAGCGTAACTTAACTTCTGGGCGTTAGTACACCCCAGAACCTCAAGCAATTCCTTCATCTCCACCAGCCAATTTTCTGCAAGTATGGCATCCCCTTTGCCATTGTACGTTGGCGGATGCTGGCGGTTAAATTGATCAAAGGTACACCCCTCAGGGCGTCCTCGGGCCCCTTCAACATGGGTACCCAGCTGCACCTGCTCGGCAATAAGCTGAGCCATGTGCCTTAACACTTCCTCGGTGGTGATTCCCGGAGCCTCGGGCTCTTGACTTCTCCCTGGTCTTCTAGGTGCCATCCTGCACTTCAAGGTTATCGTTTAGCTTAGAACAACTCAACCTCAAATTCCTTATTCTAATTGACCCTAAACGTACATCTCATGCTTTAAGGTTTAGGGTTCTAACTCGTTCCCTATGTTTCACGGCTCTACCCTCAGATCCTCTGATACCAACTTAACTGTCACGCCCCGAACGGCACCCCGCAGGAAACGTGACAGCCGCGAACTATCTCCGGATAGCTCCAGCGTTCTTACTTACTTGCTTACGGCGGAAACATACAAGACCACGAGGGATTCGAGCTTAATCGAACATAATCAGGGTTCTCATTAAGTTTCCATACAAAACACATATAATGTTTAGAATTCAATTAGTGACGGATCTCATTGATCAGGTCACTATACACAAAATAAGAATATCATCCGGGAACTTCTAAGTCAGGTATTCCTCCTGACTCTCTTCACCTGTGGCATCTGGAATGACACAATTTTAAAAAAAACACGTGAGTCAAAAAGGCTCAGTAAGGGAAAGACATAACTTGAACATGCTCTTGACTTATGCTTGCTTTATCATGAAAGAGAATAAACTTGATAAGTGATGCACATGCATGTCATGGATATGTACATGCTCTTGCTTAATTTCGGCCCCAGGCCCTTGAGAATTTCTTATTCATACTTGTGCCACTATTGGCCTTTTTATAATCATTTCATATCTCTTACTTGTGGGCTCGCTCCATTTAACCCCTGAAGTCAGGGTTGTGCGTTCCCTTTGGAACCGTCTCCGATTTCCCTTGGAGACCTTACATTCGGTCAAGCTAGCGCACCTTCTCTCATTTGTCCTTCAGTGGCTAGACATGACCCTTGGAGGCACCACACCTTCTCAATGTCCTTCAGTGTGGGTTGCACAGCCTCGTGGATTCACCCATCCTTCTCACAATTGTCCTTCGGTATGGGAGTCCATCTTGATGGTACGGTACCGACCGGTGCCCCTTATCTTAACTTATCGTTTCATAAAACTTCTCATATTCTTTCCATAAAAATCATTGCATAATTTTCTTCTTGAAAAATTCATGCAATGCACATGTCATGTCATGCTTGCTTAAAATTCATGTTTGTTCATGAAATTCATATCATGTCATGCTTTCTTAAAACCCATACTTGTTCATGAAATGATGCAGTGTGTCATTCCAGTTTTGAAAAGGAATACTTACTGTCCACTTACACTCGGTCCTCCTTGGTAGTGTATAAAACACGTAGATCGCCTACAAGCGGTTCAGATATTTCTAAGTCTTTAAAAAATAGCACATAATTATTAAATATATACTATACATATAATCACCGATATTCTTTTAATCAATTAAAGTATTTTATTTACTCCCCTAATATTATCTAAACTTAGGTTATTTAATTATTAACCATGTTACAAAATATTTACACCTCTATTCCCGATTAGGGTTTTAATCAATTAATAGATTAGGGTTACAGAAATTCCCCCCTTTCTTTTCCCTTTTTACATAAATTCCACCTCACATATTTCAATCCGATAAAATTTCGGAATGTAGTTATATGTGTCGACACCATCACTCAAGGTGTCGACACTTACAACACTTTTAGTTAGATGTCTCGACACCATCACTCAAGGTGTCGACACTTCCAACACTCAGTCAAAGTGGGAAAAATGTAAACTCTCGGGTTTTAGTTAGATGTGTCGACACCATCACTCAAGGTGTCGACACCATGACCGAATTAACCCTAAGTCTCTTTTTTATTACACGTACTCCATTAAAACCTTATATCCAACTATAATTAAATCTTAACTAGGGTTCCCAATAATATTTTATCTAAAGGTCATGGTTCTTCAATATTTATTCCCACTAGCCTAAACTCTAATTTCCTTATCCAACACAATAACGAAAATCCATAAATCATAAATGGTACTTAGGGTTTCATTATTACTAACATTCGGCCACTACCATTATGCACCAAATAATCACAACTTTTACTACAATTGTGATCCCATCCTCCGTTCAACAATTTCACAACCTAGGATCTATAAATCAAAGCACCAACACAATATATCATACTCATAGCAATATTCGGCCAACTCAAAATATCACAACACCACTAGGTTTTCTTTGGTTCTATCACCTTGCATGCATTCTTTACACATACCACTCATCTACCATACATTAGGTCATAAATCTTGTACACAACATGGCCAATGTCCAGATCTAAGCATATACAATTCACTCATGAAAACCTAAGCATACATGGTTCGGCTATACATCAAAATCCCACATTTTTCATGCTAAAATTATAATATACATCTCCTTTGCATTCATGACCCGTCTTGCATGTATTAATTCCATATTTTCATCATATACAACCACCAACTCTAGATCTATCATTTAGAGACCTCAACAACACAAGATCTAAAGGAAAAACAACCATACCATTCGGCCAAGCACAACCTAGGCTAGGTCTAACCCTTTTTTCTAACATACATTGCTCATCCTTGCATTTTATCACCTATCTTGCATATATCAACTTCATATCTTCATCATTAATATCCTCATGACTAGATTTATACATTAGACACATCAACAGCCCTAGATCTAAGAAAATATTCAACTTTCATTCAACAAAACACAACCTAGGTTAGATCTAACTTCATCTAGTAAACATTGTCTATTCTTTGCATTTTTCTAACATTTAAAACTTAGATCTAAAGCATGTATGTCCAGATCTATCACTTGCACATACCCATGTTCAAAGTCCAACTAAAATAGAAAACAAAAACTCAATATCCAACCCCATATGTTTCGGCCAACATAGAGATGCAAGATCCATGCTTACCTTGTTGTTCTTCTTTCCTCCCCTTTGATCCCTTGAAAGCTTCTTCCCCTTTTTCACCTACTAAGCAACCTAATACTCTTAGTCATTCAGATCTCACCATATCCAAGCATAACAACTCAAACCCTAAGATCTAACCACAAAAGGGTTTGACCATCAAGAGGAAAACAAGATCCAGTTTTTACCTTAGTGTTTCCCTTGTTTTCTTTTTCCCTTTTTCCCTTGCACAACACCTCTTGACTTCACCTTCTTCTTCTTCCTTGTCCTCCTTCTTCTCCTACCCAAAACCTCCTTGACAGCAGCTCAAACTCAGCCTTTGGGGCCAAGGGTTTCGGTTTGGCCTTGGTTCCTCACCTTTCTCTCCCTTTCTCTTGGTTTCGGTTTGGCCTTGGTTTCTCTCTTTCTCTCCCTTTCTCTTGGCTTGTGTTGGTCGACCAAATGGTGTCAAAATGAGTGCATGAGTGTGTGAGGGTGGTGTTAGGCGTGTAAGGGTTCTCACAAGAGGTAAAAGGAGTGCATGTGGCCAAGAAATTCGGCCAAGGGGTTTTCTTTCCCTTTCTATGTCTATTTTCAGCTTTTGCAAGTTTTGTCTCCTTCATGTCTCCCTTGCCTTTCTTGTATAACATTTTTGCACCACAAAATTCAAACCCTAATTGTCATTCACGTGTATCTCCCCTCTCCACATAATTCCAACTTCTAGTTTGAAGCTTGTTCCCCATTTATTTAACTTGGTTGAATTCCAACTACCTAGTTTACTTAGTAAAATAAATGAAGTTTAGCAATACTAATCTCATATTATAAACTTGACTTCAAGGCCCATTGGGCAGCCCAATAAATCCTTAATCCAAGGCCCAACATTACCACCTAAAGCCCAATTCATAAGTCTAAGGGCTTGGGCCCAATGTCCAATTTTCTTAAGGCCCAATAGCACCATTACTAGGCCCATTACCATGTTTACTTTGGCAGCCCATTAGCATGCCATAAAAGCCCAATATACACCACATGTTATAAGCCTCATGGCAGCCCAATATCTCACTTCAAGGGTCCATCATCACATGTACTTGGGCAGCCCATATGGCATAACTTCAAGGCCCAAATACATCTAATAACCGGCCATACATGGGTAGCCCAATGTCGGCCCATTGTTTGAGGTTTCTAAGCCCAACATGCAAGTCTTAATAATCTAAAATCATTCATAAGAAAATCCTTCAAAAATTAAAATCAAGATTATTGAAGGAAATTATACAATTAATCTAGCAACATGAAATTGGTTACTATAGATTTAAAATCCCATCCATAGCATTTAAAATCATAACATCATATTTTAGAAATTCAAAATAATTATACATGCATTTTCTTAACATAAAATCATGCCTTGTCCAAGCAAGGTTTCTTCGGGGTCTTACACGATACTTTACCGTGATGTTGTTGATGGCTCGGCTATAAACGCACATTCTCCACGACCCATCCTTCTTAGGTACAAGTAGAACCGGAACAGCACATGGGCTCATGTTTTCCCTTACGTGCCCCTTATCCAGCAACTCACTGACTTGCCGTTGAAGCTCCTTGGTCTCCTCGGGATTGCTCCTATAAGCTGGTCAGTTTGGAATGGTAGTAGCACCGGGAACAAAATCAATTTGATGTTCGATCCCTCGAATCGGATGTAATCCATGTGGTGTTTCTTCGGGGAAGACATCGTCATATTCCTGCAAAAGAGACACAATAGAACTAGGCAAAGCTTGGTCAAGAGCGTTAGTGTTTAAAAGGGCCTCTTTGTACAAAAGTACAATCATCGGCTGATTTGAAAGCATCGCACGCTTGATCTCACTCACTTTTGCATTGAAACTTTTTTTTTCTCTCAAGGGTCTCTCTCTCTTTTTTCGGCTTGTCTCGAATTTTCACTCACTCTCTGTTTTTCACTCTCTTTCATTTTCTCATTCTCTTTCTTTTGCTCACTCTCTTTCTTTTGTTCACTCTCTTGCTGCAACCTCACTTGATCTTCATATACTTGTTGCGGTGTCACGGGTACAAGAGTGATTGGCTTCTGATTAAGTACATAAGAGTACTTATTCATAGAGCCATCATGCTTCACATGTCGGTCGAACTGCCATGGTCGCCCTAGCAACAAGTGTCCCGCTTGCATAGGTACTACATCACACATCACTTCATCTTCGTACTTACCGATTCGAAAAGCAACTAACACTTGCTTGTTCACCCTTATTTCTCCACTATCATTCAGCCACTGCAACTTATATGGCCTAGGGTGTTTCAACACGGGCAATCCCAACTTTTCAACCATGACTGTGCTCGCAACATTAGTACAACTACCACCATCAATAATCACACTACATACCTTGTCTTTGATGTTGCACCTAGTGTGAAAGATGTTCTCCCGCTGTACTTCCTCATTGCCCTTTGCTTGCAAGCTTAAGGCTCTCCTCGCCACCAAGGTTAATGCATCAGGGGCTATGTATTCATCCTCGGAAACATCCTCCAAGGGTGGCATCTCGTCGGTGTCAGATTCTTCACTATCGGTCACAATCTCGCCATTGGCCTTCAACACCATGACTTGCTTGTTTGGACATTGTCTTGCTATGTGTCCCCTGCCTTGACATCGAAAACACTTGATATCACAATTTCTAGAAATAGAAGCTTCATTTTTACCTTGAGAAGTGTGGCTGGTGGTAGGGTTTTGGACTCGGGTTTGGACACTTGTGGCTTGTCCATGGGCTTGGCGTAGCTTGGCTTGGAAAAAGTAGAAGTCGAATTATGGCTGGCACGTCCCCCACTCCTTCTCTTAAGTTGCTGCTCCACTTTGATAGCCATATGCACCATTTCTTCTATCTCCATATAATGTTGCATCTCCACTCTATCATGGATCTCCCGATTCAAGCCATGTAGAAAACGAGCCATGGTAGCCTCTCGATCCTCTTCAATATTTGCACGGATCATGGCCATCTCCATCTCCTTGTAATAGTCTTCTACACTTCGACTTCCTTGCTTTAGGCTTTGTAACTTTTTGTACAGCTCCCGGTAGTAATAGCTTGGAACGAATCGTTTTCTCATGACTGCCTTCATAGCCTCCCATGTCTCTATTGGACGTTCTCCATTCCGCCTCCTATTTATCACAAGTTGATCCCGCCAAGTTATAGCATAGTCAGAAAACTCATTGACGGCAAATTTTACCTTCTTGGCTTCGGAGTAGTTATGGCAATCAAACACGAATTCCATCTTCTTCTCCCACTCAAGATAGGCTTCCGGATCAGATCTCCCTTGAAAAGACGGAATCTTTATTTTAATACCACTGATGTTGTTATCTTCTCGGTTCCTAACGTCTCTTCGACCTCCATATCTTCTATAGCCAATGTGAGAATTACGGTCATCTTCCTCCTCAAATTCAGATCTATAAGGCTCTTCTTCGTCTTCCCTTTCCCCCCTCTGTGGTACTCTCTCCCGTCTACGGAAGTTGCGGTCGTTTTGGGGTTGTTGTGTTTCCAGCTGGGCTATCCGTTCGTTTGTGCGCTCCACCGTCTCGTGGACTGACTCTATTTCCGCCTTCAGAGATTTCTCCAGGCGACTCACCAAGGCCTCCATGAGTAATCTATGTTCAGCAAGGCTCGTATCATCGTCGGACACGCTCTTTCCACTATCACGAGACATCATTACTGCAAAATTATAGTGTTAGAAATAAAATAAGGAAAGGACCTCACAAATCTCTCCCTTATGTGTCTCACTCAAGAGTAGTGTCTCTAGTCACTCGTGTTTCACACACAAGATATGGCTTTTACCCTCTAATAATCTCACCACTCTTGCCTTTTTCCACTCGGTAATCCTCTTGCGATTCTTTTGGAACTAAACAAACAATCAAAGAATTCTAGCAACGATTCAACAAGCACTCATCAAGGAATTTCAGAGAAAGCAAGATAAATAATATCAAGGGAATAAGAATGCAAAGAACACGATGGATTAGAAAGGTGGAAACTAGAGTAGGTAGTGATTCATCACACCAGAAAAAATATACTTGTTTGGGGTAAAGAGATTTTCGGAATAATAGGGACCCCAATATATGGAAACAATTGATTTTTTTTTTCCGGACCCCTTCCTTTTTTCTTCTTTTGGGAGTCTCTTTCTCTTCTCCTTTGATAACAATAGCACTAGATCTCAATACACTAAGATATGAAACTTTAGAACAAGAGATAACAAGAACCAGCTCTAGCAAAGCTTTGAATAGAGAAGTCACGAATTTTCGGCTAAGTAGTTGATAGGAGCCGACTGTAGGACAGAGACAAAGGAAAAGAAATTAGAGTAGGTAGTCGAAGGAAATAAAAAAAGAAACAAAGCAACGAAAATACAAAGGGATAAGCAAACCCGAACTAGAACCAAAGCTTTGATACCAAATCATGTGAACCCCGTTATCCCGTAACGAGACCCAACAACTATAGGGAACCCAAGATCGTTTCTAGCATGGCTTCGAATGGAACCTCGACCCATTGCTTAGGAAAGCAAGAACCTCGGTATGATGAAGACGCCACAAACGGGATGGAAATCCGTTTGATAAGTCGAGTTGAACGCCACGGGAAAATTCTCGATAAGTTCGAGAAGTTCGTCAAAGAACCAAAGAGAATTAAAACCTCACAAAACCGTGTATCTTGAATGAATTTTGAACTACAACTTAGGCCTCTATATATAGGTCATCTAATACACGAAAACCCTAAAAGAGACACTCACAAATAAGGTAATAATGGGGCGGCAAAACCTAGCAACTAAGGTAACTTATTGACACCTAAAATAGACTTGACCACTAAGGAAATAAAGGTTTGCGCCTAAACCAAAAAGGAAACAAAAATTAGGCCACCAAATCAGCTGCACCATCCGACTACTATGGAAAGAAAACCCTAACATTGCCATTCACGTCCAAGCCACTTATGGAATAAAAGTGGCGTGTAAATCATGTAGATCATCCTTGCTCGGCTTCTAGAAGTTGTATGACATTGACACTCCTTTGTGGGCCACGTGGGTCTTGTTCTATGGGCTCCATGAATTTGCTTGAGCCCATGCCGCTTGAATCAGCCCATTGAGTAGCTCCTTAAACTTCTTGGCTCGTGCCCTCGTAACCGGCCCAATGGGAACTGGAATTGGATCCTCCAACGTTGTACCGTGATTTCCATCAAATTCACCCCTTCTTGTGTTGTTATTTAGACTTTCAATGAGTAACTAACAATCTTTTCCATATTTCCATAGTAGATTTACGACCAAAAATACAGTTAAACTCGTTAGCATCAAGAGAGCACAATATCAAACATTCATAGCTTTAGCATTTAAAGACATAAGCTTATGATCAGCTTCATTCCAGTCTCCTTCAGGTTTATGCAAGTCGGCTTCATCTTTAGGAAGTCTAGGGATGTTTTGTAATGATCTTCCAAATATCGTAGTCGGCGTCTTGAATATAGATTTTCATCATTGTCTTCCAATATTTGTAATATGTTCCAATTAACAAAGAAGGTCGGTTAGTTGATTGACCTTGAGACAACAAAGATCTAACAAGAGTAGTCATTAGTAAAGATCTAACAAGGTTAGTTGATAAACCTTAGCTCCGATACCAATTGTGAGTCCAAATATCAACCCAAGAGGGGTGAATTGGGTTTATAAAAAATTTAGCCCATTTTTTTTTATGAAAAGCCAGATCTGAAAAATATCTCAAGCCCAAAGATAAACAATAAATAGTAAAGTAATAAATTCCAAATAGCAATAAATGAAAGCAATAAGTACGAGAGTGGGGAAGAGAGACAACACCGCGATTTTTAGGTGGTTCGGCCAAGATTTGCCTAAGTTCACCCCCAAGGCTATTGCCTTGCTTGCGCTTATCCACTATAATCCAATAGTGTCTATAAGAGACCTTGTCGAGTCTTCACAATACTCATCCATATCCACGAGGCCGTACGACCAGCCCCCACATTCCAGAACCCACGTCCCTTTACATACTTCCCATGCAGAACCTGTACCCAGAGGCTATCCTTCTCTGAGAGCATTTTCCAAGCTAACTT
Organism: Myrica gale; assembly: GCA_963930655.1. Classification (NCBI taxonomy): domain Eukaryota; kingdom Viridiplantae; phylum Streptophyta; class Magnoliopsida; order Fagales; family Myricaceae; genus Myrica; species Myrica gale. The sequence goes on along the minus strand of OZ005598.1, from coordinate 19,709,961 downwards.
GGAGACAAGTGCTTGGTTAATCTCCGAAAACAGTCGAATCCCCAAACCTCCATCACCTTTAGGAATACAAATGGACTTTCAAGCCTTTAAATGAAGATGTTGCGTCTGCTCCTCCTTTAAACCCCACCAGAAATTTTTTGTCACACGATCAAGTTCATTACACCATGTTTGGGGCCTTGTATAAATCTCATGGCATAGGACGGAATAGCACTCGCAACTGCTTTAATCATCATCGTGCGACCAGCTTGGGAAAGAACCTTGGCCTTCCAACCAGCAATCGTCTGTAAAAATTTTTCCTTTATCTCATCCACCGCCCTTACTCTAGCACGAGGAATAATTAAAGGAAGCCCAAGATGCTTTGCCTTAGGAGGTAATTTTTTTAAGTTCAATTGCTCCAAAATAGACAATATGGCCTGCCCCTGAAAATTCTTGCTGAAGTGCACCGAACATTTTTCTTTATTAACCTTCTGACCCGACCAAGCCATATACTTCTCAAGACAAGCATTTAAAGTTGAGGCCTCACGGTTAGTGGCCATAGCAAATAACAGAAGATCATCCGCAAATAATAAATGAGAAATACTTGAAGCATTACGTCCCATCTGAATTCCTTTAAGACACCCTCTACGTTCCTCACGTAATAAAAGTCGGGATAAGACTTCAGAGCATAGGATAAATAAATATGGAGATAAGTGATCACCTTGTCGAAGACCTCTTGTTGGTTGGAAATTGCCAAAAGGACTACCATTGAGAAGAAGGGAAGAAAGACGACGTAGATAGACATTGTTTCACCCAGTTCGTCCAAACAGAGCTAAACCCTTAATTGCTCCATAACTTTCAACACAAAACTCCATTCAACATAGCATAAGCTTTTTCCATATCCTCCTTAATGGCCATCCAACCCCCTCGACCTTTTTTATGGTTCATACCATGAAAAATCTCGGCCGCGACAATATAATTATCTTGGATCGCAAGTTGGAACGGGGAGATAAGTTTTGGAAACACCAATTTCAAACGTTTCGTCATAATTTTGGATATGAGCTTGTAGATGACATTACAAAGGCTAATAGGACGAAACTGACTAACCTTGGAAGGATTATCCACCTTCGGAATCAAAGTAATGTTTGTGCTATTCAGATCAGGTAGCAGCTCCCCGGTGATAAAAAATTCTTGCACCGCCTTAATAACATCCAACCCAACCACCTCCCAGAAATGTTTGATGAATAACACTGTCTTGCCATCTGGACCAGGTGCTTTTTCCGAACTCATCTTCCGAAAAATAGAAAAAATTTCATCAGCATCCGGCACCTTTAGTAAGCGTATCATTCTCCTCTCCTGTAATCAAAGGCTCAATCAACTTCTCCATGTCATCCGGAATATTTGGGTGGCTAGTAGAAAAAAGATTCTGATAAAAACCCACCAACTCCCGCCCTATCGCAGACCTCCCTGAAATCCAGCCAGCTTGCTCAGTTTTTAGCTTCAAAATCTGATTCCGACATCTTCTAACAACCATCGAAGCATGGTAATACTTTGTATTCAAGTCACTAGCCACCAACCATGTCTCCCTAGATTTCTATCTCCATAGAGCTTCCTCACGTCACATCTGCTCATCCAGGTCTAAACTGAGTGACTGTGCCAAATGACAATTATCTGAAGTAGGGGCTGCATTTTGACAGTGAGCAAGTTATTCCTTAAGGCGCTGAATAGAAGTTTAAATCTGACCAAACTGCTCCTTATTCCATCTACGAAGTGCATATCTCGTGGCACGAATCTTTTTGAACAACGCATGAGAGGGAGAGGGCTCCCATGTCGTCACCCAAGTTGTTGCCACTACGCCAAAACAAGACACGTCTTGCGTCCAGAAGCCTTCAGATTTGAAAGGCTTTAGTCTACCGCATGATTCTTGCCCATCCCCACTATCATGTTTTAAGCTCGTGTCAGGTTGAAGGATACTACCAGATTCAATACCATGCTGAGTCCAACCTCTCTTCTGGTGCTGTTGGCCTTGGGGTTCCACTAATTTAGGCTCGGGTCCAAATTCTTTGCATGGCCCATTAGATACATCCAGGCCCAGATTCAGTGCATGTAAATAAGCTTGTGTTTTTGCCAAAGGAGGACTGTCGTCCGATATCTTATCTTGCATAGGCGGCAAATTATTGAAAATTTGAAGATTCACTTTACTAGTCTCCAATCCCGAAATCATGGGACTACCTTGTACTCCTTCATCACTTCGCATGTCACGCCTAGAATCCTCACTACGCCTAATATCAGCCATCTTGCCATGTGGAATTAAACTTTCCAAAAACTGCTTCGCGCACATTTTGGCCGTTGGGGGACTTTCCATAGATGAAATCTCTCCTTCGGAAACTGGAGCGTGAGTCAACCCAGTGCATGAGAGGGACGCAGCCGCTGACACCTCAGCGCTACGCAGTGGTGTTGGTGGTGGCTGTCGGCCATCTAGTATCCCTGATGGAGGGTGCTGGTCTTGATTTGCCTTCCACCTACCTTCCATCGATTGCACCCCTTGAAACTCCCCAGACCTCCAATCCACAGTCTGCCCAGCTGGGGGAAAACCTCTTAGTTTTTCCGTAAGAGCAGAAATTTGTGGATGAGCAGGGTTCTGATAACAAGCACCAATGGTATGATTAATGAGGCCACAATGGGAACAGAACGAGGAGAGACGTTCATACTTAAAACCAATCCATAGAGAGTCACCGTCTTCACGATAATAATGGAACCCCGGCTCCAGTGGTTTATGACAGTTGAACCGAATCCTAAGTCTGATGAAGGACTTATGTTCTTCAATGTCATCCAACTCCAAGACCTCTCTCAACTTACAGCCAATCAATATTGCATTTGCGTCATCCACAATCTCCAATGGCAATCCATGAATCTGCACCCAGAACTCCACCATAGATAAATCAACTTCTTCAATAGTTTCCTTAGGATTCCACTCTTTCAAGATCATATAATAACCTTTAAAATTCCACGGCCCCTGTGAGAAGATGCGCTCCTTGTCTTCTACCGATGTAAAGGTAAAGAGAAATCGATTAGGCCCAGCATTCTCAATCTTCAACTCAGAAATAAATCTCCAGCCAGTCCGAATAATTGGTTGTATAATATGGGACGGGTAGATCTTCTTCGAAACTAATCTGCCAACCAGGGAAACCTGACAAATCTGCTTAGCCCTGCTCAGATTTGGGTTAAGAAAACATGAAAGATCGTTCCAGGATAGTGCTTTTGTCTTCTGGATAATCTCATCCATGTTGCTTCTCCACTTAAACAGCAGCAAAAACAAAATATCTAGGATGGTAAAGGAGGCAAAAGAGACGGCACACTCCAACAGCCCTAGACTGGTAAGGAAGGCCACAACACGTCACACAACTATGAACCTAGGCAGGTAAAGGAACAAAAAACGGCACTATACCGCAACCCAATCTGAGGAAAGAATATAGGGAGAGGAGAAACAAGATGCTCGAAGGACAGGCCATTCATGAGGAAGGGAGAGGAGAGAGCATTTTGCTCAGAGGCTCACAAGGAGCGGTTGACGATTTTAACGCATGTGTCAATACTTCATTCACCATATGTCGACACCATCTTCATATGTGTCATCACTGTGCTTCCTATGTCTCGACGCCATAAAAAATGGTAGTCTGGCTTCTGTACTTGTTCGACACCATCTTGGAAGATATAGTTTTTTTAGTTCTTTTTTATGTCCAATCTTTCCATTACAAAACAAAAACTCCAAAATTTTGAACGAAATATTTTGAACTACAAAATTTTGAAGTGATTAACGGTCTTCACCTAATATTTCAAAAGAACCCAGGTATTTTGGGCAATATTTTGATTCTCTAACCCACCTAGTTGTTTAACACTTTTCTCTGTACCATCACTTTTAAATTTTGGTAGTCGCCGGTTATCATGTCTGTGTTAGAATTATGTGTGAGATAACCAAATTGATTAATCCATTCCTAATATCTCATATGGAATATAGTGTGGTGGAAGGAATTAATTGTATGTAAAGGGTAATATTTGGAATAATCTCAAATTCCAGGGGTCAATTTCAATATGTTGATGGGCTTGATTGTAATTAGTAGAAGCCCTAATTGTATTAGAAGAAGAGTTCTTCAGTTTTATCCTACAGCTGGAATTTGAGATCACTAAGGATCCTATGTCTCATGCTCTCTCTAGGGTTTCCCAAGCCCTATAAATATAATTGATATATTCAAGGGGTTGACCATCATAACCTATTAAAGAAATCTCAAAAAGGAGAGAGTGACATAAATCCCTTAGGAGGCAAAACATTTGAGTTGCTTTTCTAAATTGTTGAAGCTTTGGATTGGATCGTAAAGCGACTTAAGGTTTCTAGGTTCCTAAATTCCTGTGTCAGGTATGGAATCGAATCTGAAATTATAATCAAAATCTTGGTTTATGTTTTGTTGAAAACATGTTGTTTGTTTTAGTTTAATTCCGCATAAACTATCAGTGATATCAGAGCGTTTGGTTCACATGATTGCGATTGTTGGATTATATGAACCTCGCTGAATTTCGGTTACTGTTCACCACTATTATGAACAGTGTAAATTTTATTAAAACCTGATTTATTGTTCACGTTTTTGTTTCATAAATTTGTTTTATAAAGAGTTATGAACATTAAAACTTTTCATAGAAAAAAATTCTTCAAAAGTGTGGTCGGCGGCCAAAAGGATGGCAGCTACCGTGCCACGGGTCGGAGGTGCGTCCAGTGGGACCAGAGCGACACTCTGACAGGAGCAGGTTGAGGTTCGGCGGCCATAAGGCCGTGGACCACCACCAGCACAGGTGTGGGATGGCTTTTTACCCCCAAACGACGGCTAGCCGCGCAGTGGCCACTACGGGAAAGGCCAGCCAACATCCGGCCTAGGACTGGCCGGACGTGGCCAGCAGATTAGGCCGCTGGCGTTCTCCGTTCTCCCAGGGCTCCACAAGCGGCGCCTGGGCATGACAGGTAGGGCATTTGTGATGCAAATCCGAGCAAGGCTTCAAAGGAGCTAGTTCAAGTTCCCATTGGGCCGGTTACGAGAGAACGAGACAAGAAATTCAAGGATGTACTCGACGAACTCATTCAAGAGATATGGGCTCATGCAATTTCATGGAGGCCCATTGAGCATCATACATGTCAGTAATAAAGAATCATCCCCATGATTAAAGTTCTAGAAGGACGCATCAAATCCGATCAAGGCTAAGCTTCAAGGATAAGCTTCACAAGGGAAAAATTGGCATGTATATTTTGCTTGCCAATAAATTGCCGCAAAGGACCTGGCCAAAGCTACAAAGGAAGATTAAATGGGCATTTTCTTTTTCCTTTTTGGATTGGACTATTTTGGTCATGCAGCCTTTTTTCAGCTTTTACTTTCCTTGTTTGTTTTTGTGTTAGGCGTATAGGAGTTGTTGTTGTCTACGTCCAGGTTTAGGCAAATAAGGAATCTTGTTTCCTTAGTTTTGTCTTGTTTTCTTTTTGGCACCTTTGTTCCCTATATTAGCTATACGCGTCCAGCTCCCTTTCCTTCGTTAGAGTCCTTTTGTTTTGGCAAGTAGTTTACGTACAGCTTTTGTCAAATAGGCAATATTTTATTTCCTTAAGTCTAGCTATTACGTTCAGCTTTTGTGAAGTCAAATAAGGAATATTTTCCTTGGTCTTTAGGCGTCCAGCAAATGTGTCCTATCTTAGGTTTTGTTTCCTTATTAATTTCAGCCCTTTAAATAGGAGCTTTGCATTGTAATTCAGACACACTTTGATCAATACAATTGGTTCTTTGAAGAACTTCTCGAACTTATCGGGATTTCCCCTGGCGTTCAATTCGACTTATCAAACGGCGTTTCCATCCCCGTTTGTGGCGTCTTCATTATACCGAGGTTCTTGTTTTCTTAAACAACGGGTCGAGGTTTCCATTGAACCAGTCCTAGAAACGATCTTGGGTTCCCTTTAGTTGCCGGGTATCGTTACTCTTAACAAGGTTCACATCATTTTGTATCAAAGGTTCACATCATTTGGTATCAGAGGTTACTCCGCATATAAGTTTTGTAATTCAGCCCAAACGTTGGGTTGGGTCATCAAAAAAAAAGGGAGAGGAGGGCTGCATCGCACGGGCTGGGCCCTAATGGCCACATCCGAGTTAGACCTGGACAATCTATGCGGTCCGGGTTAGACCCGAACCATGACCCACAACAGGACTTGGTTGGACCCGGACCGTTGGGTCAACGGGTGAGACCGATTGACTGATCCGGTTTTGATCGGAATTACAAAATAAAAATAAAAAAATTGGAATATTTTTTCTTCCAATTTTTGGTGCTAAATTGGATTAGTTATTCTAATTTTTTGTATGCTCTCTATTATCAATAAATAAGAGTTTTACTTTATTAAAATTGGTTGAAGCCAAAATGGATAAAACCGATTTTAATTTTGTTAAAGTTTCTTGTTTATCTCTTGGGAAGATAAGTGTCGACATCTTAGTAGGAGTGTCTAATAAAATAGTGACATAACTCACAAGTATTTGGAACACACTTAGATAATGGAATGCACAAACCAAATAAATGCAAGTGCTAAAATAGTACAAGAGATGTTTATTTAGGTAGGCCAAAAGAAAATCGAGAATCACAAATATTTTATATATGATGTAAATTTTGATGAATAGTAGATATTCGCCTTTACAAGATATGTACAATGAGTACCAAAATGGATTTGTTGTTGCATGTGAGGTAGAGGTTCTTGATACCCATCTAGAATGTCATAAATATAAATTTTATATTTCTCGTTATTGTGACATATTTGATATATCTGTTTATTGTTTGAATTGGTGGTACCATTAGTTATTCAAAAACTTGAATCTAGTGGAAATATATGTGAGATTTTACAGATTCAAAATGACTTTTAATTATTTGGCTAGGATTCTGGATGGCAATCGATTGACAGGATTGAATTTTGTTGATTGGAAGAGAAATCTTATGATCGTTCTCTCAGCCGATAAGATCGATTTTGTCATAACCTCTGAGACACCTGAGCTTGCCTTGGACAATGCCACTGAGGAAAGAAAGTCTTTAACAAGTGGAATGATGATGATAATATGACAAAGTGTTATACTATGGGTTCAATCTCAAATGTTTTGCAGAAAGATTGTGAGGGCATAGCTACTACTGCAGGCATTATGTTGCATCTCCAAGAAATGTTTGAGAGCAGAGCAGATCTGCTAGAAGATGTCCACCAAAATGGTGGAAGGAAGCCCAGTTGAGGATCATGTCTTGAAGATGATTTATTTCATCAACGAACTGGATTTTTTGGGAGCCAAGATGGATAATGACACAAAAGTTGATGTCATTCTTTCATCTCTGTCTGATTCTTTCAATCAATTTGTCCTTAATTACAATATGAACAAGATGAGTGTGACATTGTTAGAGCTGCTCAATATGTTGCAGTCAGCTCAAGAACTCATCAAGAAGGACAAACTTATTGTGATGGTCACAGAGAAATCCTCTATGAAACTGAAACCCAAGTTTAAGAAATTTAAGAAAAATAATAAGGGGCTTCAGGCAGTTAAGAATGTCTAAGGTGGACAAGGAAACAAAGGAGGTGACAAGAACAAAGGCAAAGGAAATTCTTTCCTTTGCGGCAAGCGCTGTCACTGGAAGATAAATTGCCGAGTTTACTTAGCTTCTTTTAAAAAGGGCAAACCTTCTGAAGGTGTGTCTAATATGCTTGTAATGGAATTGAATTTAATAGGTGATTCATTTTAATTTATGGTGTGTGGATTCTGGTTCAACATCTCACATCTGCAATATGTTATAGAGGTTCAAGGAGACTAGAAGACTCCGTGAAGGGGGGCTGATCCTTAAAATGGGGACGGGTGCAACTGTTGCAGCAACCGCCATCGGAGTTTTTAGTTTAGAATTATCTAATAATAGAATTTTGATTCTAGAAGACTGTCTTTATGTTCCAGAAGTTCGTAGAAATTTGATTTCTGTTTCAAAAATTGTTTTATATGGATATTCATTTCTTTTCAATTCCAAACTGGTTATAAAGTTTCAAAATAAATTTGTTGCTTCTGAAATTATTTATGATGGTCTTTATCTTTTAAATGTTGATCATTCTTTGAGTAATGTTGAGATGATGATTCTAGTATGTTATCTCTTAAGAGGAAACGAGATCATAATCTAACCTACTTGTGGCATCTAAGACTTGGTCATGTCAATATTGATAGGATCAATAGATTGGTAAGGGATGGTCTGTTCAGTGCTCTCTTTGCTTTGTTAGAACATTTGTAATATTCAGATGCATGGACCTGTAGTATTCCGATTCATGTTGGTTCCAGCTAGTATTGATTTTGTTATTTATCGTATATTTTGTAATAGAGTTTCAATATGCAATGAACGCCTATCACATTATTTTTTCAAAAAAAAATCTATCATTTTTGCACGGTTCCACAGGGGTGTGTGAATCTAGATGCGACTTCAGCAGCCTTCGTCCTCATTTTGCCCAGAATTCTTTGGGCTCCTCTTTTGCCAGCATTCGTAGGTTTCATTTCCATGGGAAGTGCGAAGGAAGTGCCACCCCATGGATCCTCTTGTTATGAGTATTGGTGAAGGTCAAAGCTTTTTCGAACATAAGGATGCTAGGGTTCGTAAAAGGGGAAAAGCTCGAATAGTTGAGGAAGCTTCAGGAGTTTGAAGTTAGCGAGTTGGGCATGTTGTTCTCACTCGAAGTGATTAGTTTGACTGCTTAGTTATGTTTGACTGTGGACTGGGCCGGGTCATGGGTGGGCTGGTTGCCCATTAGTTAGGCCTTATGTTATCTGTTTGGGCTGCCCTTTGTTTTAATAGGGCTTTATCTTACTTTCTTTTAGTCCATTCGACTTTTGTTAGTCCATTCGATGGCCTCTTGGCCAGTTCCATTTGTATAAGTTCACGAGGATGTCATGGGAAGCTTTTTATGAAAAGAATTATACAAACCGAATATTTGGAGAGTGACTCTCTCGAAACAGTCTGTTACAATTTCTTTACACAGTTCATCATCCAAACACTCTCACCGATTATCCATTTCTACATTTTTACATCTATATTCAAGATTTCAAGGGGTACATTACATTTGGTATCAGAGGAGTTGATCCTTTATCACTGATGGCAGAAGGCACAAGACTATCTACGATTTAAAAGGGGTTGCAAGGTCTTCAGGAACAGCAAGAACATCAGCAGAATGTGTTGGCAGGCATGGCTCAACAGCTGCTGCTCATTACCGATACCCTGAAAAATTTAGCCAAACAGAAAGAGAAAACAACAGATATAGCTGGAGGTTTAGTGATTCATGATGGGGAAGATGAGGGAGGTTCGGGATCTCATGGGGCACCACAGATTAAACCATTGAAGTTGGAATTTCCCAGATTTGATGGGGAAAATCCAACCGCCTGGATTTATAAGGCAAATCAGTTCTACAACTATTATCAAACACCTAAGGGGCAGAAGCTTTTCTTGGCTTCTTTTCATATGGAGGGTGATGCTTTAACTTGGTTACAGGATTCGGAGGAGGCTGGAGTATTTACAAGTTGGGAGGCCTTTACCAAGGCACTTTACATACGATTTGGGCCGATGGTTATGATGATCCTGTGGAAGACATGCATCGTCTACGACAAACAGGTACTGTCCTAGAGTATAAATCTCAGTTTGAAGTGATTTCCAATAGAATCACTGGGTTGTCTGAAAAAATAAACTGTGTCGCTTCATTAGTGGGTTGAAAGATGAAATCAGATTCCATGTGAAATTGTTAAGTCCTGCTACTTTGAGTATGGCCTTCGGGTTGGCAAAAATTCAAGAAGAAAATATCATGACTGTTAGGAAGAGCCTCAGGACAGGGTATACAGAAGCCAAACAAACTTTTTCCCAAACAAATCGAAATACAAATCCACATTGGAGATACAGATCAGAAATTTACCAACAATCCATCGTGAGAGGGAACAACAAACCACCAGACCACAAACCTTTCCATAATCCCAAATTTCCAATACAAAGACTTACACCTGAGCAGATGAGAGAGAGAAGGGAGAAGGGTCTTTACTATAATTGTGATGAAAAATGGAATTTAAAACATCAATGCATGGGCAAGAAAATCTTTATGCTAGAAGAAGAAGAATGGGTTTCAGAAGAATAGGAGGAACGATTGAATGAAGTGTGTGTGCAGCAGGACAATGAGGAGGAAAAAGAAGACATACCAGCCATATCCTTACATGCCATAGCTGGAACACCTAATCCTAGAACTATGAGACTATTGGGGAAGATTGGGAGAAGTGAGGTAGTGATACTTGTGGATACGAGTAGTACTCACAATTTCCTTGATCCAGCTATAGTAGTTGAAAATTATCTACCTCTACAACACACTAAAAGGATAACAGTAAGAGTTGCAAATGGGGAAGCAATGTCGTATGAACATATCTCATTTCGGGTACAAGGCAACAAGTTCACTACTGATTTTTATGCATTAACACTTGGGGGGTGTGATGTAATTTTGGGAGTCTATTGGCTGACCTTAGGACCCATTTTGTGGGATTTCCTACACTTGAAGATGGCATTTGAATGGGAGAAGAGTAGAGTGGAATTATGTGGGTTACGTCCTAAGGAGTGGATTGTTCAGGAGGTTCAGAATTTCAGCAATACCTCTACAACTGAAAAACGGGGTCTAGTGCTCCAACTTCTATGCCAAATAGAAGAAGCTGTTAAACCAATAGTACCAGCTCAAATTTCAGAATTATTAAAGGAGTACAGATCAGTATTTGGTGAGCCTAAAGGTCTTCCTGACTTAGAAGCCATGACCACCAGATTGTATTAAAAGATGGGGCAACACCTGTGTGTGTGAGACCGTTCCGCTACCCTTACTACCAAAAAGGAGAAATTGAGAAAATTGTCCGGGAGTTGTTGGAGTTAGGAGCTATTAGACATAGCCAATCTCCTTTCTCCTCTCCCGTGTTGTTGGTGAGGAAAGTCGACGGTAGTTGGAGGATGTGCATCGATTATCGGGCTCTTAACAAGGAGACTATCAAGGACAAGTTTCCTATGCCTATTGTGGATGAGTTATTGGATGAATTGAATGGGGCAACGATTTTTTCAAAGCTGGACTTGAGGTCGGGATACCATCAGATTCGAATGAAGCCTGAAGACATCCCTAAAACGGCTTTTCGAACTCATGATGGCCATTATGAATTTCTGGTTATGCCCTTCGGGCTAACCAATGCCCCCTCTACGTTTCAAGGGCTGATGAATGATATTTTCAGAGAATACTTGAGGAAGTTTGTATTAGTCTTTTATCATGATATTCTTGTTTATAGTACAGGATTGGAGGAGCACGTCCAGCACCTAAGAGTGGTTTTGGAGGTACTCAAGGCACATCAGCTTTTGGCAAAATTGTCCAACTGTCGCTTTGGTTATAAAGAAATTGACTACTTGGGGCATTTAATATCGGCCCAAGGAGTGAAGGTCGACCCTACTAAGATAGAGGCTATGCTGAAATGGCCTATACCGAAGCACATTAAGTCCTTGAGGGGTTTCCTCAGACTTACGGGGTATTATCGAAAGTTTATATTATAAGGGGGTATGGAAAACTTGCAGCTCCACTAACTCAGCTATTGAAGAAAAAATCCTTCAGCTGGTCAGCAGAGTCAACTAGGGCTTTCCAACTGTTAAAGGAAGCTGTAACTTCACCTTCAGTTTTGACTCTACCTGATTTTTCAAAACCTTTCACCATTGAGTGTGATGCATGTGGAGTAGGGATCGGGGCTGTGTTTATGCAAGACAACAGGCCCATTGCTTATTTCAGTCAAGCATTGAAGGGAAGACTTTTACAGCTTTCTACTTATGAGAAAGAACTGTATGCGTTGGTGTGTGCCGTGCAAAAATGGAGGCCTTATTTGGTTGGGCAGACTTTTGAGATCAAAACTGATCAGCAAAGTCTCAAGTTTTTACTTGAGTAGAAAGTTGGGAATCCTATTCTGCAGAAATGGCTCACTAAGTTGTTGGTATATGATTTTACTATCTTGTATAAACAAGGTAAAGAGAATAAAGCAGCAGATGCTCTCTCACGAAGGGATTGAGAGACCCCGTTTATCTCTTTTGTTTTTCCTATGTATTAGCTTTTAATTTAAATTATGGGGCCATATTTTTGGCTAATGTATGACCTAAGCTTAAGGTACATTAACTATTATGAAATTTCATTTCAAGAATTTTTCTTAAAATAATTTCTTTTTCATTGTGGAAGTTTTAGTGCAAGTTTAATTTTAATTCCTTAAAAGCCGAAACTTGCTAAGGTAAGTTTCTCTTATGTATTTATATTTTTCCAATTTCTTAGTGTATTTTATAATCCATGATATTAAATTATGAAGAGAGATTTATATATTATGGCCGAAAATAATTAAGTAGAAAATCATGAAATTCGTTTAAGCAATTAAATATTCTTATGTGTCTTTTAATAGGTAGCATTTATCATCATTATGTGGCCTTAATTATTAGTTTTGAATTATCATTAGAGATATTATATGATAAGCTACTAAATATATATATGACAGCTTGAAGAGAATTTAATTGATAAACACACTTGCTTATCATAGTGATAAGCTAGAGAGAGTTTTGAGATTATAGGTTGTTGTAGCTATCAAGAGATATGCTAGAGTAATTATCTTTGAAATAAGTTATCATGTTAATAAGTTGATAAGTTATGGTGTTGATTTAGATAAGTCAAAGTGCTTATCGGAGATAAGTTATCATGTTGACAAGTTGTTGGTAATAAAATGTTGTGATAAGCTAAGTCAAAGTGCTTATATATTGTGATAGGTGAAATGAAAAGTGAGAAAGTGAAATGAAAAAGTGGGAAAGTAAAATGAAAAGTGGGAAAGTGAAATGAAAAAGTGGGAGAAGTGAATTGGTAATTTTGCTTTACGTGAAGCAAGAGGAGAAAAGTCTAGATGAAAGTTAAAAAGCTAAAGGGTTGCTTTTCTCTTGGTGGTCCATGTGAAGAGTAAAGAAGAGATAAGATGTGCATTAAATGGACAAGAAAAGACAAGAGGAGAAAAGCTATGAGAGGGTGTGATGTTCACATGAAGGCTAAGTGAGAAAAGAGAGAAATTGAAGTGAAATACAAGGAGATTCACGTGAAGGGCGCATGAGGGGACAAGGGGATGGGGAGAGAGAAGTGAGAGAAAAGGAGTGAAGGGACCATGTATTGGTCGGCCAACCCACCAAGATTCACCCCCCTTTTCTATCCTCTTGTCATTTTCACCTTTATTGTCATTGTCATTGTCATAATTAATCTAGGGAGACTCAATTTGCCTTGTACGAATTCACCCCCCACTCCTTCACATTTCAAATGTTCATGCTTTGGCCGAATAACACTTACACTTCAACTCTCTTTCTTTCTATTCTCTCTTGCCGAAACTCTCCTTGGCTTAAGTCTTGTTTCCTTCCTTTTGCAACCCAAAACACTTCTCTATGCTCTAGTTTGTTTCTCTTCTTTGGTGACCGAATCTCCCCCCTTGGTTCAACTCATTTCTTTTCTCTCGGTGGCTGGAATTTCTCTTCACTTAGCCATCTTTCCATGACAAAAACTTAGCTCACTCTCTTGAAACCAAATCACTTCAAAGTTTCAAGTATTGCCTTGTTTCTTCAAGCAACTTTTAGTTGCTCTACATTTCTCTTTTCGCCACCATAAAACCTCTATCTTAGCACCTTGAAGACACAAATCTCAGCCATTGGAACCATTCCTAAAGGTGGAACCGAAAGTTGAAGTATAGGAGAAGATTTGGTGAAAACCGTGTGTTCTAGTGGAAGGTAGAGTTAGATGTGATGTTCACATGTTATATTTTGTTTAAGTTCTTTATAGTTCTGACCTGAGATGTTTTATTATGCTAGGTACACTTCTTTTAGCAAAGCTTGTGTTCAATCATCAAGGTAAGGCCAAATATGGTAGTTGGTGCTAAATATTGTTGTTGGCCGAATATATGATCTTGCTAGATCTTGAAGCTATTTTGTGATTGGTAGATCCTAGGTTGTAAAACTGATCATGGAGGATGGGATCTATGTTGGAGATGAAGATTTGATGCATGTGGTTGATTCATGGTCGAATGGCTTAGAGAATAAAAGCTTTAACGGCCGAATGTCTTCTTTTAGTTGGATCTTGAGTTAAGTTGCCTTGTTCTTGCTAGATCTAGGGTTTAGACAACTCTTAAGTTGGGATATGATGTTGGATTTAACATGCATGTATGAGATCTCAACTTGGTGTGAGAAAATCCAATGAAATGGTCAATGCATGTGAGTAGAGTTCGAATGTTGGTTCACACCACACTTGGCCGAATTTCATGTTTGTGTTTCCGTTAAATCTTTGTTGTTAGCCTCTCTAATGTTGGATCTGAGAATGAAAGATTGGATAAGCAAAAGGCATTTGGAATAGGCTCTGAAATGTGGTAGAGATTGCATGCTAAAAAGGAGATAAAGATAGCTTAAGCTTAGCATTGATCACCATATTGGCCGAGACACATGTTATGCTTAGCACATCTTGAAATTTATTGAAGTATGAATCTGTTGGATTGAATATGGAGCTGCATTACTAGGATGATTGTGGTTATAGGTCACGGGTTTATCTATGATGAAGCGAATATGAATGCATGTGATAAATCTCATGTAAATGCATGATTATGTTATGAATTATGATGCTGGCCGAAGGATGTGTTGTATGAGATCTTGCTATTATCTTGTGAATTGTAGATCCTAGGTTGTGAATGTCACGCCCCGAACGCTAGCTAAACGAGGCTAATGACAGCCGCGAGCATTCCCGGCATGGGACGCTCCAGCGTACCTACTACTATACTTGCAGCGGAAAAGACGTTGATGCTTCAATGTTAAAAAGAAGCCTTATAATGCTAGCGTATAACGTGCATAAGAACATACTTTCCATTGATAACTCAAGGTTGTTAAACATATTCTCAAAATATCAACCAGTTTAAAACATTAACTAACTAAGCCAAATGAAACCCATGACCACCACATCACGGTGGCTCATGCCGGCTTTTACAAAAATTAGCTAAATCTTTCCTAACGTTAGCAAACAAGAGAGACATTTCATCAACCCTTCTCCTAGGGTTCAAGGTCCTCTTCTTAAGATTCCACCCCTGTAACATCATCTGGAATGATACAATTTAAAACTGTGAGTCGAAAGACTCAGTAAGGAATTATAGCTAAAACATGGGTTGAAATTGTAAGCATGCACTTGAACTTGAAATCATCATGAACTTAAAATAATCATGAACTTAAACATAATGTAGTTCACGTACTTGAACTTGAAATATCATGAGCTTTAACTTGAAACATCATGTAAACGTATGTAATTCATGCATGATCATGAATTTTGATGCACGTGTATGCCTCATGATTGCATATGCACATGCACTTGCTCTTGAAAACTTCACTATTACTTATAAGTCTCTTGCTTTTGGAAAATCTTTCCAATCCTTATCTTATGGGCTACTTGAGCTCCACCTACCCCTGACATCAGGGTTGTGCGTTCCCGTAGGAACAGTCCCTTATTTCCCTTAGGGACCTTACATATGGTCGAGCTAGCTCACCTTCTCTCATTCGTCCTTCAGTGGCTAGACACGACCCTTGAGGTTCACACCTTCTTGCAAGCATCCTTCAGTGTGATTGCACTTACCTCATGGACTACCCATCCTTCTTGCAAGCATCCTTCGGTATGGGTGTCCTAGGTGACATCCATCCTTCACGTAAACGTCCTTCGGAAATGAATGCACCTTCTTGACTTGGTACGGTACCGACCGACTTGGGTTCGTTAATTAACTTGTCATAAAACTTGTCATAAAGTAGCATAAAAATGGTACTTTCATTTGCATAAAATGTCTCATTTCTCATGAGGAAAATGAATGCAAATGATCATGATGCATTCATGTCGTGCTTGGTAATGTCATGCTTGATATGCTTATTCATGAATATTCTTCATGCAGTGTATCATTCCAGTTTGTAAAGATTTTCACTTACCTTAGGCTTGCTTGAGTATCGAGTGTCTCGTTACCTACAATGAACCGTACTATTGTCATTCATAGGTTCACTAAACGTATATAGTAATCAATACATTACTCACACGAATCTGTTTTAATAGACCCTCACACTAATTTTTCATACCATAACATATTCGTCATACCTCTAATTCACATGCAAGTTATCTTAAAACGTTCTCTTTCTTAACTTGAAACAAATTCCAAGACCAACCCCGTAAAATTGGACTAAAATATCAAGAGATAACCACCAATGCAACAAAACACACTTTCTATTCCAGCCTTGAAATCTGCATATGTAACTCCAGAAATCACAACAATCTCCAACAACCAAAATCCGAATCTCTACATGTCACAACCAACATCCAAGGCTAACTTAACATCTCATAACAACAACTATACTCTCACCTTCCTCCCACTTACAACTTCAACTCGAAGTTTACAACCAAATCATGGTTCCATAATTATCAAGTTAACACCATTGCATGTACCCATTTCTCTTGGGCTGTTTACCAAACACCTAGTGTGCGTTATTGGTCCTCTTGCCTATTTTCCCAGATCTGAACATATCCCTAACACTTAGGGCTTTGTGGTTCTCAATATCACTAGCATACATACACAATCTAATGCATCAAACCCTAGATTTGGCCATACTTGCTCAACTTAGGTTTCAATCCCCTCTTAGGCCTTTTATCAAACACCTAGAGCACATAACCAATTTCTCTTGAACCCTCATTTCAGATCTAGTCATTTTTCCACATGTTCTCATGTAAAAATCTATGCTACACTTACAAGATCTACCTTGAACATACCTAGATCCACACTAAACATCCATGAATCACAAGGAGAACACTACTTAGACAAATTACCAACAAACCACAACCAACCAACAAAAGAAAACAAGAACATCACCAACCACAACTAACCAACAAGAGGAAACAAGAAGAGAATAGAGAGAGAGAGAGAGAGAGAGTAGCACGATTTTCGGCCAGCAAGGATTTACCTCGCTTCTCTCCTCTTCCTCCTTCTTTTCTTCTCCTTCTTCTTCTCCTTCCTCTCCTTCTTCCTTCTTCTTCTTTCGGGTGGGTGACTTAGGGCAAGGGAAAATGAAAAGGCTGAAGAGAGGGGAAAAATGAAGTGTTCGGCAAAGGGGGAGAGAGTAATAGGCGTGAAAATGGTTGGGGAAAAGACAAGTTTGCCCTCCCCCTACTTCATAAATTTCAACTCGCGTATTTTAAACCGGTAAAATTCCGGAATGTAGTTATATGTGTCGACACCATCACTCAAGGTGTCGACACTTACAACATATTTAGTAAGATGTGTCGACACCATCACTCAAGGTGTCGACACTTCCAACACTTAGCCATAGTGGGAAAAAAATGTAAACTCTCGGGTTTCAATTAGATGTGTCGACACCATCACTCAAGGTGTCGACACTTCCATCACTCGGTCAAAATCCACGGGAGTTCTGGAAAAAGGCGAACTCTCGGGTTTCAGTTGGATGTGTCGACACCATCACTCAAGGTGTCGACACTTCCAACACTTAGTAAAAATCACTCTAGTTCCGGAAAGATATAAACGCTCGGGTATCAGTCTAATGTGTCGACACTATGACTCAAAGTGTCGACACTTACAACACTTAGTCAAAATTCACTTTGGTCTCCAGGAAAAGGTAAACTTTCGGGTGTTAGTATAATGTGTCGACACTATGTTCCAATGTGTCGACACTTACCTCAAAATCACCAATTAAAACATACCTACATCCTGAGGAAAATCATAGCAAAATCTCTCTCTCCTATACAATGACATAAGTAAATTCGGGATCTCACAGTGAATCTGCAAATGGAGGATGAGATCACAATTGGAGATGAATTGTAATCAATGAATACTTGAAATAGATGCATGCCGAATAGGTAAGAGAAAGGAACCCTAATGGAAAGTAAATGCTAAATGAAAATACACTTGTATGTCATGTAGAAGTAAGGTTAGAATATGACCGAATGAATTAGAGGTTAAGAGCCTAAGTTCGATTGTAAAAGACATCATATATGTAAGAAAAACAAAGATAATAAGGCTTAAAGGGCTCGGGTTAAAATGATTATCAAGGCCTTGTAATGTTAAGCATGGATTAAGTATTCAATTAGAATGATTTAGTGTTGGCCGAATCCTATTTAGGGCAAAGTGAAATGTAATTGTAATGAGATGAATATCAAAGCTAAGGATTATAGAAGCCTTGATCATATGAAGAGAGAAAATGAAATAGGAGAATGTCAATATGTCAAACATGCATGGAAGAGATGTTAAAGAAAAAGATATGAAAACTTAATCACATGATATTAAGATCTATGGCTCGGGTTGGATAGAACTTGGAGATCAAGCCACGATTTAGCCATGATTAGGGTTGGAAAATGATGAACTAGTAAGCTATTAAAGAATGGTCTTGGTACATGAAATAAAGTATATGTGAAGCTTGAATTAGCTTGCTGTATGGAGTCCTGAATAAGATATGAAAAAGGATTTGAATTAAGCCATGTAATTAGGTTAATAATTAGGGCTCTGGTCAGTAGCTTTAACTTAAAAGAATTGATGAGAATTGAACATGAATAAAAGGTTCAGATGCGAGTAAGGTAAAATGGCCATGAATTAGTCAAAAGATGTTGGTTAATTAAATAGGTCAGCAAGTGTAGGGCCCTAATACCAAATTAAGTTAATTAAGAAAAATGTTATCTAACTCAAGTGAAATAAGTCATGTGGTATCAGGATGCTCTTATAGCATGAATTGGGGTACATTGATGCTTATGTGAAGTCGAAGGAGCATGACATTAGGTTGAATCCTATAGATCTTGGCAGCACCTCTATAGCACATCTTTTGAGGTTTGATTGATGAATATGATGATCATTAGTCCATGTAAAATAAGATCGTAAGTGTAGAGCAAGAATTCAGCGATATAAGTTGTTGTTTTGATATGGATCATTGGTAAGGTTGAAACATTAAAGATCCGATTTTGGATATCGAGATATATCGAGGTTATTAAGAAGATGTTAGAGAAATCGAGTCGAGCTACCTAGAAGTTCACCTACCTTGGAGATGGTTGAGATGTATGATGTTTGTTATATTCAATTTGATTTATGAAAGTTAAAATACTTACAAGAATGGGAAGTTAAATGCTGCAAGAATTTCATGTATAATTTCACGTAAAGTTTCGAATATGAACTTTGAAACTAAGATGATACATGATACGTTTGTATGCCTTGTTGAATATTGATAACTAAGCATTGGAATCTTACCCGATTTGGTGTAAGTACAATAAGTGCAGATAGTACTGTAAGTGAATCTTACCCGATTTGGAAAACTGGAATGATACACTGCATGTCTTATTGTGCATGGCGGGATGTTTTTAATACAAGTGACATGTATTGTGCATAAAGAATGTTTCAAGTACGCATGATATTTCGAACATGTCATAGCATGATCATTTGCATGAACGCATGAGAGAGACGTTTTGATGCAAATGAAATTACGATGTTTTCAAGTGTGGTATGACATGTTCATTGCATAGAAACATGAAAGGTTGTTTTATGCGAATGAAAAGAGTACGTATGTTATGAGATTTGATTTGGGGTTTTGGTCGGATCCGTACCAAGTTAAGTGAGGTTCATCATCCATACCAAGGAACGTTGATCGAGAAGGATGGATGGATGGAACCTAGGACGCCCATGCCGAAGGACGAATGCGAGAAGGATGGGTTAGTCCTTGAGGTATGTGCAACCACACTGAAGGACAATGAGAAGGTGTGGGCCTCCAAGGGTCGTGTCTAGCCATCAGGCCTGGGGCAACTACGGGCTAGCTCGACCAGATGAAATGTCTCCAAGGGTAAGGGAGACGGTTCCAATGCGAGCCCACAGTAAGAGATGAAATGTATTTGAAAAGTCCAAGAGTGGCAAGAGATTATGAAATGTATTTGAAAAGTCCAAGAGTGGCAAGAGATTATGAAATGCATTTGAAAAAGCCAAGAGTGGCAAGAGTTTATGAAATGCATTTGAAAAGACCAAGTCGAGAAGGTGCATCCATTTCCGAAGGACGTTTACGTGAAGGATGGATGTCACCTAGGACACCCATACCGAAGGATGCTTGCAAGAAGGATGGGTAGTCCATGAGGTAAGTGCAATCACACTGAAGGATGCTTGCAAGAAGGTGTGAACCTCAAGGGTCGTGTCTAGCCACTGAAGGACGAATGAGAGAAGGTGAGCTAGCTCGACCATATGTAAGGTCCCTAAGGGAAATAAGGGACTGTTCCTACGGGAACGCACAACCCTGATGTCAGGGGTAGGTGGAGCTCAAGTAGCCCATAAGATAAGGATTGGAAAGATTTTCCAAAAGCAAGAGATTTATAAGTAATAGTGAAGTTTTCAAGAGCAAGTGCATGTGCATATGCAATCATGAGGCATACACGTGCATCAAAATTCATGATCATGCATGAATTACATACGTTTACATGATATTTCAAGTTAAAGCTCATGATATTTCAAGTTCAAGTACGTGAACTACATTATGTTTAAGTTCATGATTATTTTAAGTTCATGATGATTTCAAGTTCAAGTGCATGCTTACAATTTCAACCCATGTTTTAGCTATAATTCCTTACTGAGTCTTTCGACTCACAGTTTTAAATTGTATCATTCCAGATGATGTTACAGGGGTGGAATCTTAAGAAGAGGACCTTGAACCCTAGGAGAAGGGTTGATGAAATGTATCTCTTGTTTGCTAACGTTAGGAAAGATTTAGCTAATTTTTGTAAAAGCCGGCATGAGCCACCGTGATGTGGTGGTCATGGGTTTCATTTGGCTTAGTTAGTTAATGTTTTAAACTGGTTGATATTTTGAGAATATGTTTAACAACTTTGAGTTATCAATGGAAAGTATGTTCTTATGCACGTTATACGCTAGCATTATAAGGCTTCTTTTTAACATTGAAGCATCAACGTCTTTTCCGCTGCAAGTATAGTAGTAAGTACGCTGGAGCGTCCCATGCCGGGAATGCTCGCGGCTGTCATTAACCTCGTTTAGCTAGCGTTCGGGGCGTGACAGTTTAGTGGTATCAGAGGAATTTAGGAGTTTAGTGAACTTAAGATTTGCTACTCGCCTATTTGGATTTCGAGTATGCTATATGCTAGAAATCTCATGCATCAACTAGTTGTTAGGATACTTATGTAGTGATGACGATATAGTGCAGGATGCCACCTAGGAAATAACCCAGGAATAGAAACACGGAGGAGGAGCCCGAAGAATCAGGTGTCTCTACCAATGATGTTTTAAGGCACATGGCTCAGCTCATCGCTGAACAAGTGCAGCAAGGGGCAAATGTGCAAGGGGCAAATGTGCAAGGGGCTCGAGATCGCCCTGAAGGATGCACCTTTGACCAGTTTAACCGCCAACACCCGCCGGTATATAACGGTAGAGGAGATGCCGTTCTAGCAGAAAACTGGCTTCTAGAGATGAAAGAGTTGCTGGAAGTCATGGGGTGTACAGACTCCCAGAGAGTGAGCTTTGCTACCTTCAAGCTACAGGGAGATGCCAAGAGGTGGTGGCTATCCAAGAAGCTCCTACTGAGCCAAGAATTGGGAGAACAACCCATAATCTGAGAGAGGTTTCAACAAGAATTCCTGGACCGCTATTTTCCAAGGACGACGCGGGAAGCAAAAGCGAGAGAGTTTGCCAACTTAACTCAGGGATCAATGACTGTTGATCAATACTCTGGTCGATTCATGGAGTTGGTGAGGTTTGCTCCGTATTTAGTACCAGATGAGGAGAGGAAAGCCAGGAAGTTTGAAGAGGGACTTCATCCCCGAATCTTTGACAGAGTTATGGCCCATAACTTGAAGACGTTGGCAGAAGTCATAGAACGGGCAGTGATTGTGGAAAGAGGTCTGCAAAGGACAGCAGCATTTTACGACCAGCAAAAGAGGAAGGCTCCTCCCAAGCTGGAAACGTCACAGGCACCCTGGAAGAAAAGCAAGCAGGGTTTATCACGGGGCCAGAATCAGAGACCTGGTGGAGCCCAGAACCAGAGACCTGGAGGAAGTCAGATTGCAGGAGGGAATCAATTCCCAATATGCAACAAATGTGGCAAGAAGCATCCCGGAGAGTGTAGGCAGGGAGTATGCTTCCAGTGCGGGAAACCAGGTCACATTGCCCGAGATTGTAGGGCAAAAAGTAATTCAAGCCAAGCATCCCAACCCGCACCGCAAGACAATTCGAGGAGGCAAAGCGGTCCAACTCAAGCAAGACTATATGCTCTGACCCCGAGGGATGCGGAGGACCAAACCAGAGTAGTAACGGGTAAGTTGCCCTTGCCACAGGGAGAAGCCCTTGTATTATTTGATTCAGGGGCCACACATTCATTCATAGCATCGGCATATTGTAAGGCAAGAGATTTAAAGCATGAGCCATTAGGATGTCATGTAGTAGTATCAACACCTACTGGTGGGAGGATCAATTGCGATCGAATAGTGAAAAATTTCCCGATAGAAGTTGAGGGGCAAATTATGCCGGCTAACCTGATAGTGATGGAAATGGGAGGGTTCGACCTCATTTTAGGTATGGATTGGTTGGCAACACACGGTGCTAGCATAAAATGTTACGAGAAGAAGGTCGTGTTCCAAAAGGAGGGGAGACCGGATTGTTGTTTTGTAGGCATGAGAAAGGTGGAACGAAGACCGGCGATCATTTCAGCCATGCAAGCCAAGAAATGGTTGCAAGGAGGAAGTGAGGGGTTCTTAGTTTGGGCAAATGAAATGCAGAGAGAGACTGCTACGGTAGAGCAAACCCCTATAGTGAACGAATTTCCTGATGTGTTTCCGGAAGAATTACCCGGATTACCTCCTGATAGGGAAGTGGAGTTTGGCATCGATTTAGAACCAGGGACAACTCCAATTTCTAAAGCACCGTATAGGATGGCACCAGCAGAGTTGAAGGAATTGAAGATTCAGCTGGAGGATCTATTGGATAAAGGGTTCATTCGGCCGAGTGTGTCACCTTGGGGAGCTCCGATCTTGTTCGTAAAGAAGAAAGATGGAAGCCTCAGGATGTGCATTGATTACAGGGAGTTGAATAAGGTGACTATCAAGAATAGATACCCGTTGCCTCGCATTGATGATCTATTTGATCAATTGCAAGGGGCACAGGCATTCTCGAAGATTGATTTGAGATCGGGATATCACCAGTTGAAGGTGAAGGGGGAGGACATACCGAAGACGGCATTTCGAACGCGATATGGCCATTACGAATTTATGGTGATGCCTTTTGGGCTAACCAATGCCCCAGCCGCATTTATGGATTTGATGAATAGGGTGTTTCGGGAATTCTTAGATAAGTTTGTGGTTGTCTTTATTGATGACATACTGATTTACTCACGGAATAAGGAGGAACATGAGAAGCATTTAAGGATTGTTCTACAGATTCTTAGGGAGAAGAAGTTGTTTGCCAAGTTTTCCAAATGTGAGTTTTGGTTGGAACAAGTTCGCTTTTTAGGGCATGTAGTGTCCGGAGAAGGGATTGCCGTGGATCCCGGAAAGGTAGCTGCTATATTCAAGTGGCCGAGGCCTACGAATGTGAAGGAAGTAAGAAGTTTTCTGGGATTAGCAGGGTACTATCGGAGGTTTATCAAGGGATTCTCAAAGATGGCCAAGCCTTTGACGTATCTAACAAAGAAGAATGTCAAATTTGAATGGACTCATGAGTGTGAGTGGAGCTTCCAAGAGTTAAAGGCCAATTTAGTTACTGCTCCAGTATTAGCACTACCCTCGGAATATGGAGAGTATGAAATCTATAGCGACGCATCGAAGCAAGGTTTAGGTTGTGTTTTGATGCAAGACAAAAGGGTAATAGCTTATGCTTCTAGGCAACTGAGGCCTCACGAGATTAATTATCCCACGCATGACTTAGAGTTAGCTGCTGTAGTCTATGCGTTAAAAATATGGAGACATTATTTGTATGGGGTTAAATGTGAGATATTCACCGATCATAAGAGTCTTAAGTATTTTAACACCCAGAAAGAGCTGAACATGAGACAGCGGCGATGGTTAGAGTTGATTAAAGATTATGATTGCACAATAAGTTATCACCCTGGAAAAGCCAATGTGGTGGCCGACGCATTAAGTAGGAAGTCGGCAGAAACAAGTTCAGTAGAGGCAAGTTCAATGGAGGTGGTGCCCGAGGAAATCAGGAGAGACTTAAAAAGGGCAGAGATTGTGCTTATCATTGCCGATCAGTTTGTCTCCATTGCAGGGCTCTCGTTGCAACCTACCCTGGAGGAGCAGATTCGAGAGGCCCAGAAGAATGATAAGGTGATTGAAGGGATTAGAGAGCGAATTGAGAAAAAGGAAGACCCCGACTTTGGAGATAAGGATGAGTTATTACGATATCGAGGCAGAATTTGTGTGCCAAGTACAAGGGAGATTAAAGACTTGATTCTAGCAGAGGCTCATTCTACGCCTTATACCATCCATCCAGGAGGCACGAAGATGTATCAAGATATTAAGAAGGTCTTTTGGTGGCCTAATATGAAGCGGGAGATAGCCGAGTATGTGGCTCGATGTTTGACTTGCCAGAAGGTGAAAGCCGAGCACCAGAGGCCAGCAGGAACACTAAAGCCTCTAGAGATCCCTGAATGGAAGTGGGAAGGGATAGCCATGGATTTCGTAGTGGGGTTGCCTCGAACTATTTCGGGTTACGATGCTATATGGGTGATCGTGGACCGACTAACCAAGTCGGCACACTTCTTACCCATTAAGGTGAAGTATGCCCCGGAGAAGTTAGCGGAGATTTATCTTCAAGAGATTGTCAGATTACATGGAGTGCCTAAGAGCATAGTGTCGGATAGAGATCCGAGATTTACATCGAGATTCTGGAAACGATTGCAGGAGTCATTGGGAACTCGGTTGAATTTTAGTACCGCTTTCCACCCACAGACAGATGGGCAGTCGGAAAGGACTATACAAATTCTGGAGGATATGCTCAGGGCTTGCGTTGTGGATTTCAAAGGAGGATGGGCTCAATACTTGCCTTTAGCGGAATTCGCGTACAATAACAGTTTTCAAGCAAGTATTGGTATGGCACCCTATGAAGCCTTGTATGGGAGGAGGTGTAGATCACCTTTGTATTGGGATGAGGTAGGCGAAAGAAGGATGTTAGGGCCGGAAATAGTTTCAGAGACACGGGAAAAGATCCAAGTAATCAAAGATAGGCTTGTGACAGCCCAATGCAGGCAGAAGAGCTATGCTGATAATCGAAGAAGAGAACTTGAATTTGAGGCTGGGAGCAGAGTATTTCTGAAGATTTCTCCGAAGAAGGGGATAACGAGATTTGGAAAAAAGGGGAAGCTCCAACCCAGATTCATAGGACCCTTTGAGATCCTAGATAGAGTTGGGCCCGTGGCGTACAGGTTGGCCCTACCCCCTTGTTTAGAGGGAGTTCACAATGTGTTTCATGTATCGCTCCTAAGGAAGTATGTAACTGACCCTACCCATGTATTAGATTATGAGCCTTTGCAGGTTAGAGAAAACCTTACGTATGTGGAAGAACCTATAAGGGTTTTGGATAGGAAGGAGCAGCAACTGAGGACCAAAACCATACCTCTTGTTAAGGTCTTGTGGAGAAACCACGGAGTAGAAGAGGCCTCATGGGAGTTAGAAAGTGAAATGTACTCGAAATATCCCCACTTACGGGAAGGACAAAGTTAAGAAGGAGAATGTTAGAATTTCGATATGACTTGCCTGATCTGTTTTTCTTTTCATTGATACCTTTATGTTGTCTCACTATACATATGAGCTATAGTGCTATGTTGAAGTATATATAAAGGCATATATGTGTGTATTATGATAACGTTAGTTGTGGGGCCAGTTCGAGTATTCACCCGTCCTAGACCTCCACCATCAGGACAAATCTCTGGTAAGGAAGATCGAATTCCGAGGACGGAATTTTATAAGGAGGGGAGGATGTGAGATCCCGAATTTACTTATGTCATTGTATAGGAGAGAGAGATTTTGCTATGATTTTCCTCAGGATGTAGGTATGTTTTAATTGGTGATTTTTGAGGTAAGTGTCGACACATTGGAACATAGTGTCGACACATTATACTAACACCCGAAAGTTTACCTTTTCCTGGAGACCAAAGTGAATTTTGACTAAGTGTTGTAAGTGTCGACACTTTGAGTCATAGTGTCGACACATTAGACTGATACCCGAGCGTTTATATCTTTCCGGAACTAGAGTGATTTTTACTAAGTGTTGGAAGTGTCGACACCTTGAGTGATGGTGTCGACACATCCAACTGAAACCCGAGAGTTCGCCTTTTTCCAGAACTCCCGTGGATTTTGACCAAGTGATGGAAGTGTCGACACCTTGAGTGATGGTGTCGACACATCTAATTGAAACCCGAGAGTTCACATTTTTCCCACTATGGCTAAGTGTTGGAAGTGTCGACACCTTGAGTGATGGTGTCGACACATATAACTACATTCCGGAATTTTACCGGTTTGAAATACGCGAGTTGAAATTTATGAAGTAGGGGGAGGGCAAACTTGTCTTTTCCCCAACCATTTTCACGCCTATTACTCTCTCCCCCTTTGCCGAACACTTCATTTTTTCCCCTCTCTTCAGCCTTTTCATTTTCCCTTGCCCTAAGTCACCCACCCGAAAGAAGAAGAAGGAAGAAGAAGAAGGAAGAAGGAGAAGAAGAAGGAGAAGAAAAGAAGGAGGAAGAGGAGAGAAGCGAGGTAAATCCTTGCTGGCCGAAAATCGTGCTACTCTCTCTCTCTCTCTCTCTCTCTCTCTCTATTCTCTTCTCGTTTCCTCTTGTTGGTTAGTTGTGGTTGGTGATGTTCTTGTTTTCTTTTGTTGGTTGGTTGTGGTTTGTTGGTAATTTGTCTAAGTAGTGTTCTCCTTGTGATTCATGGATGTTTAGTGTGGATCTAGGTATGTTCAAGGTAGATCTTGTAAGTGTAGCATAGATTTTTACATGAGAACATGTGGAAAAATGACTAGATCTGAAATGAGGGTTCAAGAGAAATTGGTTATGTGCTCTAGGTGTTTGATAAAAGGCCTAAGAGGGGATTGAAACCTAAGTTGAGCAAGTATGGCCGAATCTAGGGTTTGATGCATTAAATTGTGTATGTATGCTAGTGATATTGAGAACCACAAAGCCCTAAGTGTTAGGGATATGTTCAGATCTGGGAAAATAGGCAAGAGGACCAATAACGCACACTAGGTGTTTGGTAAACAGCCCAAGAGAAATGGGTACATGCAATGGTGTTAACTTGATAATTATGGAACCATGATTTGGTTGTAAACTTAGAGTTGAAGTTGTAAGTGGGAGGAAGGTGAGAGTATAGTTGTTGTTATGAGATGTTAAGTTAGCCTTGGATGTTGGTTGTGACATGTAGAGATTCGGATTTTGGTTGTTGGAGATTGTTGTGATTTCTGGAGTTACATATGCAGATTTCAAGGCTGGAATAGAAAGAGTGTTTTGTTGCATTGGTGGTTATCTCTTGATATTTTAGTCCAATTTTACGGGGTTGGTCTTGGAATTTGTTTCAAGTTAAGAAAGAGAGTGTTTTAAGATAACTTGCATGTGAATTAGAGGTATGACGAATATGTTATGGTATGAAAAATTAGTGTGAGGGTCTATTAAAACAGATTCGTGTGAGTAATGTATTGATTACTATATACGTTTAGTGAACCTATGAATGACAATAGTACGGTTCATTGTAGGTAACGAGACACTCGATACTCAAGCAAGCCTAAGGTAAGTGAAAATCTTTACAAACTGGAATGATACACTGCATGAAGAATATTCATGAATAAGCATATCAAGCATGACATTACCAAGCACGACATGAATGCATCATGATCATTTGCATTCATTTTCCTCATGAGAAATGAGACATTTTATGCAAATGAAAGTACCATTTTTATGCTACTTTATGACAAGTTTTATGACAAGTTAATTAACGAACCCAAGTCGGTCAGTACCGTACCAAGTCGAGAAGGTGCATCCATTTCCGAAGGACGTTTACGTGAAGGATGGATGTCACCTAGGACACCCATACCGAAGGATGCTTGCAAGAAGGATGGGTAGTCCATGAGGTAAGTGCAATCACACTGAAGGATGCTTGCAAGAAGGTGTGAACCTCAAGGGTCGTGTCTAGCCACTGAAGGACGAATGAGAGAAGGTGAGCTAGCTCGACCATATGTAAGGTCCCTAAGGGAAATAAGGGACTGTTCCTACGGGAACGCACAACCCTGATGTCAGGGGTAGGTGGAGCTCAAGTAGCCCATAAGATAAGGATTGGAAAGATTTTCCAAAAGCAAGAGATTTATAAGTAATAGTGAAGTTTTCAAGAGCAAGTGCATGTGCATATGCAATCATGAGGCATACACGTGCATCAAAATTCATGATCATGCATGAATTACATACGTTTACATGATATTTCAAGTTAAAGCTCATGATATTTCAAGTTCAAGTACGTGAACTACATTATGTTTAAGTTCATGATTATTTTAAGTTCATGATGATTTCAAGTTCAAGTGCATGCTTACAATTTCAACCCATGTTTTAGCTATAATTCCTTACTGAGTCTTTCGACTCACAGTTTTAAATTGTATCATTCCAGATGATGTTACAGGGGTGGAATCTTAAGAAGAGGACCTTGAACCCTAGGAGAAGGGTTGATGAAATGTATCTCTTGTTTGCTAACGTTAGGAAAGATTTAGCTAATTTTTGTAAAAGCCGGCATGAGCCACCGTGATGTGGTGGTCATGGGTTTCATTTGGCTTAGTTAGTTAATGTTTTAAACTGGTTGATATTTTGAGAATATGTTTAACAACCTTGAGTTATCAATGGAAAGTATGTTCTTATGCACGTTATACGCTAGCATTATAAGGCTTCTTTTTAACATTGAAGCATCAACGTCTTTTCCGCTGCAAGTATAGTAGTAAGTACGCTGGAGCGTCCCATGCCGGGAATGCTCGCGGCTGTCATTAACCTCGTTTAGCTAGCGTTCGGGGCGTGACATGTTCATTGCATAGAAACATGAAAGGTTGTTTTATGCGAATGAAAAGAGTACGTATGTTATGAGATTTGATTTGGGGTTTTGGTCGGATCCGTACCAAGTTAAGTGAGGTTCATCATCCATACCAAGGAACGTTGATCGAGAAGGATGGATGGATGGAACCTAGGACGCCCATGCCGAAGGACGAGTGCGAGAAGGATGGGTTAGTCCTTGAGGTATGTGCAACCACACTGAAGGACAATGAGAAGGTGTGGGCCTCCAAGGGTCGTGTCTAGCCATCAGGCCTGGGGCAACTACGGGCTAGCTCGACCAGATGAAATGTCTCCAAGGGTAAGGGAGACGGTTCCAATGCGAGCCCACAGTAAGAGATGAAATGTATTTGAAAAGTCCAAGAGTGGCAAGAGATTATGAAATGCATTTGAAAAAGCCAAGAGTGGCAAGAGTTTATGAAATGCATTTGAAAAGGCCAAGAATGGCAAGAGATTTTGGCGCATGGCATGGGCATAACGGAGCATGCATATGCATCATGGTTTTTATGCACTATCTCACGATTTATAGTTATGCATTTCTTTTATTGAGTCTACGGTGCATCAAAGTAAGTATGTTTTAAAGCCATGATTTATCAAAGTTCATGTTTTAAACTGTTGTTCCTTACTGAGTCTTTCGACTCATAGTTTTAATCGTATCATTCCAGATCCACAAGAAAATCGGGTAGCAGAGGATTATATCACGTAGAAATCCTAGAAGTTCGGGAGTTGGAGTCGGAGTTGGTGAACTCCGAGGTAGCACTAGTGAGTGCTTAGTATTTGATTCGAGTGGCAGTATGTTGCCATATTACGTTTTGCATAAGTTTGCGAACAAGATGCAATGTGTGAGACCCCAACTTTTCATGTGCTCTGATTATTGCGGAAGAGTATTTGGGTATTTAGTGAAATAATTGGAGGATCATAATTGGGGTGTTGGAATAGGAAGATTTTTAGCACCCTGTTTTTAGGTAACATTGCTGTGAGATCCCGACCTTACCTTATTGAAGTCGTTTATGATTCCCTCAATATGTACGTATGATTAAATGAGTGATTGTTGGTGTAAGTGTCGACACATTGGAGCATAGTGTCGACACATTAGTGTAACACCCGAAAGTTTACCTTTTTCAGGAGCCCAAAGTGAATTTTGACTAAGTGTTGTAAGTGTCGACACCTTGGGTAATAGTGTCGACACATTAGACTGATACCCGAGCGTTTATATCTTTCCGGAACTAGAGTGATTTTTACTAAGTGTTGGAAGTGTCGACACCTTGAGTGATGGTGTCGACACATCCAACTGAAACCCGAGAGTTCGCCTTTTTCCAGAACTCCCGTGGATTTTGACCAAGTGATAGAAGTGTCGACACCTTGGGTGATGGTGTCGACACATCTAATTGAAACCCGAGAGTTTACATTTTTCCCACTATGGCTAAGTGTTGGAAGTGTCGACACCTTGAGTGATGGTGTCGACACATCTTACTAAATATGTTGTAAGTGTCGACACCTTGAGTGATGGTGTCGACACATATAACTACATTCCGGAATTTTACCGGTTTGAAATACGCGAGTTGAAATTTATGAAGTAGGGGGAGGGCAAACTTGTCTTTTCCCCAACCATTTTCACGCCTATTACTCTCTCCCCCTTTGCCGAACACTTCATTTTTCCCCTCTCTTCAGCCTTTTCATTTTCCCTTGCCCTAAGTCACCCACCCGAAAGAAGAAGAAGGAAGAAGAAGAAGGAAGAAGGAGAGGAAGAAGGAGAAGAAGAAGGAGAAGAAAAGAAGGAGGAAGAGGAGAGAAGCGAGGTAAATCCTTGCTGGCCGAAAATCGTGCTACTCTCTCTCTCTCTCTCTCTCTCTATTCTCTTCTTGTTTCCTCTTGTTGGTTAGTTGTGGTTGGTGATGTTCTTGTTTTCTTTTGTTGGTTGGTTGTGGTTTGTTGGTAATTTGTCTAAGTAGTGTTCTCCTTGTGATTCATGGATGTTTAGTGTGGATCTAGGTATGTTCAAGGTAGATCTTGTAAGTGTAGCATAGATTTTTACATGAGAACATGTGGAAAAATGACTAGATCTGAAATGAGGGTTCAAGAGAAATTGGTTATGTGCTCTAGGTGTTTGATAAAAGGCCTAAGAGGGGATTGAAACCTAAGTTGAGCAAGTATGGCCGAATCTAGGGTTTGATGCATTAGATTGTGTATGTATGCTAGTGATATTGAGAACCACAAAGCCCTAAGTGTTAGGGATATGTTCAGATCTGGGAAAATAGGCAAGAGGACCAATAACGCACACTAGGTGTTTGGTAAACAGCCCAAGAGAAATGGGTACATGCAATGGTGTTAACTTGATAATTATGGAACCATGATTTGGTTGTAAACTTCGAGTTGAAGTTGTAAGTGGGAGGAAGGTGAGAGTATAGTTGTTGTTATGAGATGTTAAGTTAGCCTTGGATGTTGGTTGTGACATGTAGAGATTCGGATTTTGGTTGTTGGAGATTGTTGTGATTTCTGGAGTTACATATGCAGATTTCAAGGCTGGAATAGAAAGTGTGTTTTGTTGCATTGGTGGTTATCTCTTGATATTTTAGTCCAATTTTACGGGGTTGGTCTTGGAATTTGTTTCAACTTAAGAAAGAGAGCGTTTTAAGATAACTTGCATGTGAATTAGAGGTATGACGAATATGTTATGGTATGAAAAATTAGTGTGAGGGTCTATTAAAACAGATTCGTGTGAGTAATGTATTGATTACTATATACGTTTAGTGAACCTATGAATGACAATAGTACGTTTCATTGTAGGTAACGAGACACTCGATACTCAAGCAAGCCTAAGGTAAGTGAAAATAGTAAGTAGCAACTTACGCTTTACAAAACTGGAATGATACACATCATGTTTTTATGAATAAGCATAACATGTTTATAACCACGCATGACAAGTTATTTCTCAACAAGCATGACATCGTATACGTATTTGTATGAAAGCATGAAAGAAGTTTTTGTGCAAATAAACATGAAAGGTTTATGAGATATTTGTCATTAAGCACGAACTATCAAGAGCATTAGAAACATTTTATGATAAGTTGATTACTCATCATCAAGCATGACATGAGCACGTCATGAGCAATTGCATTTGCATTTATTTTTCTCATAAGAAAGAAGGAGAAATTTTATGCAAATGAAAGTACCATTTTTATGCTACTTTACGTTAAGTTTCAAGTAAGTTAATGAACCCAAGTCGGTCGGTACCGTACCAAGTCAAGAAGGTGCATCCATACCGAAGGACGTTTACGTGAAGGATGGATGTCACCTAGGACACCCATACCGAAGGATGCTTGCAAGAAGGATGGGTAGTCCGGGAGGTATGTGCAATCACACTGAAGGATGCTTGCAAGAAGGTGTGAACCTCCAAGAGTCGTGTCTAGCCACTGAAGGACATTGAGAAGGTGTGCTAGTTCGACCATATGTAAGGTCCCCAAGGGAAATAGGGGACAGTTCCAATGGGAACGCACAACCCTGATGCCAGGGGTAAATGGAGCTCAAGTAGCCCATAGGATAAGAATGGAAAAGATTTTCCAAAAGAAAGAGCTTTATAAGTATAAGAGATGTTTTCAAGAGCAAGTGCATGTGCATATGCAATCATGAGGCATACACGTGCATCACGATTCTTGATCATGCATGAATTACATATGTATACATGATAAGTTCAAATTATGATTATTTCAAGTTAAAGCTCGTGATATTTCAAGTTGTACTTGAATTACATTATGTTCAAGTTTGTAATTATTTCAAGTTTAAGCGCATGCTTATGATTTTAAGTCAAGTGCATGCTTATGATTTTAAGTTCATGATGATATCGAGTTCATGACGATTTCAAGTTTAAAAGAAAGTGTACGATTTCAAGTTTAAAAGCAAGTGTATGATTTCAAGTTCAAGATTATGAGTTCAAAGAATAAGTTCATGGTTTCAAACTCACGATTTCAAGTTCATATTTGCAAACCATGATTTCAAGCTCATGTTTTAATTATAATTCCTTACTGAGTCTTTCGACTCACAGATGTTTTCAATTGTATCATTCCAGATAACAATTCAGGTGGGAAAATCTAGAAGAGGGACCGATGGGAACGTCCTCATCCCTCTTTGTTGTTCATTAAAGGTTAGATGTAATTTTGAAGAGTCATCATGAGCCTCCGTCGTGTGGTGGTCATGGGTTATTCGGACTATTAGAGTTCAAGGTTTTTGATGTCTAGTATCTTAGTCGTGGTTATCAGAATCAGAAGTTGAAGAGTTCATAGGAAGTACTATCAGGCATCCTGTGAATGTCTATGTTATGTGTAAGGATTCAAGATGTATTACTTATATGTTATGAGTAGGTCCATATAAAGGTTTTGTTGGAATCCCTTAGGACTTGTACTTCAGTCATGCAGACATGACATGTAATTTGGATGCTTTCACTATTGCCGTTGTAGTCAATTGTGTAAGTTGAAGTTTATGTAAATCTCTTTGGCCCATCTCTCTCAGTTGTAGGTGTTTTATGTATTTGTATAAAAAAAAAAAAAAAAAAAATCCGCTGCATGATTAAGAGAAACGCTGGAACATTCATTGAGTGGATGTTCGCGGCTGTCATTAACCCCATTCGGGCTAGCGTTCGGGGCGTGACACAATGTATAGACTTTTCTGAATTATAATTCGTATACCGAGGGGTTATGTTCATTGAGCTTGTATCTCAGCCAACATGTAGATCCTGAGTGAGTAAAAAAAAAGTTTCGTTGTGCTGTATCAGACTTCCGCTGTAAGATTAGTGTAAGCGCTGGAGTATTCCCGGGGAATGCTCGCGGCCGTCACTAACCCCTTCCAGATAGCGTCGGGGCGTGACAGGGATGAAGGGGAAAACTCTCCCACATTAGCAGTGATAACACTTCCACATTCTTCATGGTTGGAGGAATTAAAAAGAAGTTATGCTACTGATCCTACTATGTGTGATATAATCTCAAAGGTTCAAGCTGGGAAAATGCCTGACAGTAAGTTCACATTGAGGAATGGGATCCTACTATGTAAGGGTCGCATCTATTTTAGTAAAACAACAGATTTTAAGGATCAACTCTTGCAGCATATACACAATAGTCCCACAACCGGTCATTCGGGTTACCACAAGACTCTACGCAGAGCTAAGGCTGAATTTTACTGGCCAGGTATGAAAAAGGACATTAGGACCTATTTCAAAGAGTGTGATATTTGTCAAAGATACAAGTCTGAAAACCTAGCACCTGCAGGGTTGTTACAAAACTTACTGATTCCTCATCAGAGATGGACAGACGTATCTATGGACTTTATTGAGGGTTTACCTCGATCTAAAGGGAATACAGTGATTTATGTAGTAGTGGACAAATTCACTAAATATGCTCATTTCATTGGGACTGCTCACCCCTATTCAGCTCACTCAATTGCCCAACTTTTCTTATCATACATCTTCAAGCTCCATGGTATGCCTACTACTATAGTTTCTGACCGGGACACAGTCTTCCTAAGTAATTTTTGGCAAGAGCTATTTAGACTTCAAGGCACAACTCTAGCTCACAGCTCAGCATATCACCCTCAGAGTGATGGTCAGACAGAGTGTGAGATCCCGATTTTAAGTCTGTCAATTTATTTCTTATGACCTCTTAAGTATGTATTAATGAGAAATGTATGTATGATTAAATGAGTGATTTTTGATGTAAGTGTCGACACATTGGAGCATAGTGTCGACACATTAAACTAAAACCCGAAAGTTTACATTTTTCCGGAACTCTAGTGATTTTGACTAAGTGTTGGAAGTGTCGACACCTTGAGTGATGGTATCGACACATCTAACTAAAACCCGAAAGTTTACATTTTTCAGGAACTCAAGTGATTTTGGCTAAGTGTTGGAAGTGTCGACACATTGGGGAATAGTGTCGACACATTAAACTACAACCCGAAATTTACATTTTCCGGAACTCAAAATGATTTTGGATAAGTGTATGAAGTGTCGACACATTGAGCGATGGTGTCGACACATTGAACTACAATCGAAAGTCGGGGAAATCACGTGAAGGAGGGAAGAAAGGGGGAGGGCAGCCTTGTCTTTTCCCCCAAGCATTTTCACGCCTATTACTCTCCCCCCCCCCTTGCCGAACATTTCATTTTTACCCCTTTTTCTGCTGCCTTTTCATTTCCCTTATGCCCTAGCACACTCACACAACCGAAGAAGAAGAAGAAGAAGAAGGAGAAAGAAAGAAGAAGGAGAAGAAGAAAAGAAAAAGGAGAAAGGAAGAAGAGAAAGAAAGAGAGAGAAGGAGGTGAGGGATTTCAGCCATTCTTGGCCGACTAGGCCATCACCCATTTCTCTCATTTTCTCTCCTTTCCTTTAATGGTTGTTGGTTGTTAAGTTTGTTTGGTTTCCTCCTTGTATGTGTTGTGTTCATGTGTGTTCTTTGAAGAAAATGTAGATCTAGTAAGCTTTAAAGAGTAGTATGGGTTGTATATGGAACCATGGAGAGTTATGGTTAGATCTGAGAAAAGAAAATATGTTCAAGAGAGAGAGAGAGGTTGCTTGCTGCACCCTAGGTGTTTGATAAAAAGCCCAAAAGAGGGCTGAAATCTATTTGAGCATGCATAGCCGAGTGGTTGTGGTATTGGGTGTTGTCCTTTCATATCTAAATGCCTTGAAGTTCAAAGGAGATTTGGGAATGAGTGTTGTTGCTGGAAAATAAGCTGAGGCTTTTAATTTAGAATCATGGGTGAAGTTGTTGCATGAAGAAGGTTATATTACAAAGGGAGGAAACTTGTAGGAAAAAGGAAACTTCTTTGTTGCTGATTTCACCTATAGAGGATAGGCCCATTCTATATGACCTATTGTTGTTGAATTGGAAAACCCATAACATTCATAAGCGTGGCCAGTTATGTTAAAGATCATAGAGAATTATAGAGGATGCTTGTTAGACAAGTTGCTGAAATTTAACCTCTGCAGATTTCAAGGCTCTTTGGGAGTGTATTCTGATGCAAATGTGCTTATCCCTTAATCTTAATAGGATCCTAGATTATAGGCCTGGGAAATAGGAAGATTTTAAGCCATACCTTGGGTGATTCCGATTATTATTGGGGGAGCTATGCGTTGTTCAAGGCCCGGACGTCAAGCTGCCATCAGCCTTGCACGTCCGGAATATCAGCTCATTTCGAGCACCCTTTTAAGGGATCATTTTAAGTCCAAGTTTTACGAGGTTAGTCTTGAATTTTAAGTTTATGAAAGGAGAACATTTTAAGGTGAATTTCGTGTGATTTGGAGGTGTAATTCATAAGTTATGATATTTTGAAAATGGAGGGCCGAGCTGGAACAGCAATAGTGTGGTTGTAGGATTTTTGCTTAATATGAAGTGTTCATGAAAATGTATAGCACATTATGCTGTGGTGAATTTTACCCCCAATCTAGACCTATGAAAGATGAATATTTCAAGATAAATTTCATGTACCTTGGAGCCATGGTTTTGAAGTTAGGAATTTTTAAGTTGGAGACGTCGGGGCTGCCCGCTTGGAAGTCCTCAGCAGCTTGTATTTTCGGGTAAAGGTTTCAAGTGGCAAACGAACTCCAAATTAGTTAGAATTTTGTTATGCTATGAAAATTAGTGTCAGGGTCAGTTAGAACTCAATTCTTATGGCTTTGGCAACCTTAAGAAAATACCTTGTGTTGTAAGATGACCAACTAGGAGTTAAGAATACGGACGATTTTGTATGATGAAGTGTGAGTAATTGATTGATTACTCTATACGTTTAGTGAGCCTTTGAATAACACTAGTATGATCCATTGTAGGTAACGTGACGTTCAACACTCAAGCAAGCGAAGGTAAGAGGAGCTTACGTTTGTAAGTGAAAATTGTAAGTGGAACTTACGTCTGTAAGTGAAAACTTACTTGTTATGAAAACTGGAATGATACACGGCATGTTTTTATGAACAAGCATAACAGGTTTATAACCAAGCATGACAAGTTATTTCTCAACAAGCATGACATAGTATACGTATTTGCATGAAAGCATGAAAGAAGTTTTTGTGCAAATGAAAACATGAAAGTTTTATGAGATCAAGTAAGTTTTATGAGATATTTGTCATCAAGCATGACCCGTCAAGAGCAATTGCATGATTTTCTAGAAGGAAAGAGAAAGGGAAGCATTTTATGATAAGTTGATTACTCATCATGAGCACGTCATGAGCACGTCATGAGCAATTGCATTTGCATTTATTTTTCTCATAAGAAAGAGGGAGAAATTTTATGCAAATGAAAGTACCATTTTTATGCTACTTTATGTTAAGTTTTATGACCAGTAAGTTAATGAACCCAAGTCAGTCGGTACCGTACCAAGTCAAGAAGGTGCATCCATACTGAAGGACGTTTACGTGAAGGGTGGATGTCACCTAGGACACCCATACCGAAGGATGCTTGCAAGAAGGATGGGGTAGTCCAGGAGGTATGTGCAATCACACTGAAGGATGCTGCAAGAAGGTGTGAACCTCCAAGGGTTGTGTCTAGCCACTGAAGGACGAATGCGAGAAGGTGTGCTAGCTCAACCATATGTAAGGTCCCCAAGGGAAATAGGGGACAGTTCCAATGGGAACGCACAACCCTGATACCAGGGGTAAGTGGAGCTCAAGTAGCCCATAAGATAAGGCTTGGAAAGATTTTCCAAAAGCAAGAGATATTTATAAGTATAAGTGAAGTTTTCAAGAGCAAGTGCATGTGCATGTGCAATCATGAGGCATACACGTGCATCACGATTCATGATCATGCATAAATTACATAAGTTTACATGATATTTCAAGATCAAGTGCACACTTATGATTTTAAGTTCATTATGATTTCATGTTCATGATGATTTCAAGTTTAAGTGCATGCTTATGATTTTCAAGTTCAAGTGCATGCTTACAAGTTTAAGTTCATGTTTATGAGTTCAAGAACAAGTTCATGGTTTCAAACTCACGATTTCAAGTTCATATTTTCAAACCATGATTTCAAGTCCATGTTGTAATTATAATTCCTTACTGAGTCTTTTGACTCACAGTTTTACATTATATCATTCCAGATAACGTTTCAGGAGGGGAAATCTAGAAGAGGAACCAACGGGAATGATCTTTTCTCTTTTGTTGTTCATTAGACGATTCAAGATGTATTATAAAGATGTTATGAGTAGGTCAATGTGAAGAGGGTTTGATGGAATCCCATTAGATCGTGTACTTCAGCTGTGCAGCCATGCGACGTCATTAAGATGCATACCCTATTTCGAGGAAGTCATTTTGGGGTAAGTTGAAGTTATAGCAGATCTCTTTGGCCTGTCTCTCTCAGTTAGATGTGTAAAAAAAATAAAAAAATAAAAATTCCGCTGCATGATTAAGAGAAAACGCTGGAACATTCATTGAGTGGATGTTCGCGGCTGTCATTAACCCCCTTCGGGCTAGCGTTCGGGGCGTGACACAGAGATTGTCAATAAATGTGTGGGCCACTATTTAAGGTGCTACTGTGGTGAGAAACCTAAATCTTGGATGGAATGGTTGCCCGTAGCCGAATGGTGGTATAACACCAGCTACCACATGTCAACTAAATTGACTCCTTTTGAAGCCCTCTATGGTTACCCCCCCACCTAAGCTTCTAAGCTACGTTTCTCAGACAACTCAAAATGCAGCAGTTGAATATGAATTAAGAACCAGAGAACAAATTATTGACATACTCAAACACAACCTAGCAGCTGCCCAAGAACGAGCTAAGTACCATTATGATAAGAGGCATACAGAACGCAACTTTGCAGAAGGGGATTGGGTTTACCTGAGGCTTCAACCTTATCGCCTGAAGACTTTGGCTTTTCGCAAAAGTCTCAAGCTTTCTCCAAGATTTTTTGGTCCATTTCAGGTGCTCAAGAAAATTGGAGAGGTGGCTTACCGTTTGGCCTTTCCAATCGAAGCCCGTATACATCCCGTGTTCCATGTCTCTTGCTTGAAAAAGAAGTTGGGTGCACATGTGGCTCCTCTACCTCTCTTACCTCCAATCGACGATGAGGGTGCTCCTCAACCAGAACCAGAACTAATCTTGGACAGACGTGTACGCCGACAAGGGAATAGACCCCTGACTGAAGCCCTAGTGCAGTGGCGAGGTGCAGCACAAGAGGATGCCAGCTGGGTTCCTTACTGGCAACTTCGAGAAAGGTATCCACACCTTGTGGGCAAGGTTTTCGAAGGGAAAGAGAATGTTATGAGTCTTGGTGAAGGTCAAATCTTTTTCGAACATAAGGAGGCTAGGGTTCGTAAAAGGGTAAAAGCTCGAATAGTTGAGGAAGCTTCAGGAGTTTGAAGTTTGGGAGTTGGGCATGTTGTTCTCACTCGAAGTGATTAGTTTGACTGCTCAGTTATGTTCGACTGTGGACTGGGCCGGGTCATGGGTGGGCTGGTTGCCCATTAGTTAGGCCTTATGTTATCTGCTTTGGGCTGCCCTTTGTTTTAATAGGGCTTTATCTTACTTTATTTTAGTCCATTCGACTTTTGTTAGTCCATTCGAAGGCCTCTTGGCCAGTTCCATTTGTATAAGTTCACGAGGATGTCATGGGAAGCTTTTTATGAAAAGAATTATACAAACCAAATATTTGGAGAGTGATTCTCTCGAAACAGTCTGTTACAATTTCCTTACACAGTTCATCATCCAAACACTCTCACCTATCATCCATTTTTACATTTTTACATCTATATTCAAGATTTCAAGGGGTACATTACACCTCTCCAACTAAAAAATGTCACCGCCTCGGACAAGGTATCTCTATGCCAAGGCTTTGGTCCCTTGTTCGGTGGTGGGGCCTTGGTCCATTTCTCTCAATAGGCCACACCTTGGGTCCATGTTTCTAACCGATATTTCTCTTAGGGAATGGAGGCTGGAGCATTCGTTGCCTGTTCAAACTACGACCACCCGCTGACCTCAACTCTGTAGCATGAACTACTCAGACCATTAGGAATACCATCTTCTATTATCCTCCACATTTCTGATTCGTGGTCACGTGATAGAGTATGCGTTCCAGACAACATATTTTGCACTCTACCTGTTTGTAAATATTGCACTGAGAAATCTGTGCTTTTGGGAATTGCGCTGAGGGTCAGTAGATTTTGATTTTTTTTTTCACTTGCAGCGTCTTCATTTGGTTAACATAATTGGATCACTCCCGAAAAAACATTAACATTAATTAGATAACTCCTATGCTTAGACTTTATTTAATTCGTAGATCACTTGAGAACCGGGTTAGGACTCAATTTTTTTACAAGGAAAAAACTTGAGGGCTAATGCAGTATTGCCTTTCTCGGCAGCTGTGCTATGGACAGTTTTGTATCCTTGATAAAATTGAACAACACTAACAAAACCAATGCCGTGCATTTGAGCTCCCCCTTGTGATCTGTTCATAATTTACAGGAGGAATGAATATTTGGAAGCTTTGCAAGATTGAAATTGTGCACTGCACTTAGCGTAGTTGAAGTTAGCTTATGTAAAAGTTTTTTACAGGTTATGTGTGTATTGATTAGCTTAACATGAGTAGTGGCATTATGATAGTGATCTTGTTCTGAGTGATTCCTTTACTAATTTGTTTTCCTCTATCATAATGTTTTGATGATCTCTATTTCTAATTTTCTTTTGTTATTTGCAGTGTTGCTTTAGACTAACTTTGAATTGTGCAAGGATTATTATTTAGTGTTTCTCTAGCAGGAATGATTTAGAATATATAGGACACTTTGTTCCTTTTACAGATTGTTGCCAGAGGATTTCAGGGCATACATTATGTGCTGCATTTACCGGTCTAAGGATATTTTCATGTCTTACTGGAAGTGTCAAATGGGATATGTTTATCATTCTAGAGTGAAACTTGCAGTGAGGAAGAGATTTGAAGTTAAAAAATTCTTTTGTTCTTTACTTTTTTGTGTGCAAAATCACTTGCAGGAATATAGTGTTTCTAGCTTCTGTAATCAGTTGAA
The DNA here is from genome assembly GCA_963930655.1 of Myrica gale. Lineage (NCBI taxonomy): Eukaryota > Viridiplantae > Streptophyta > Magnoliopsida > Fagales > Myricaceae > Myrica > Myrica gale. The sequence goes on along the minus strand of OZ005598.1, from coordinate 19,668,800 downwards.
AATTTATGTTACAGGAGACATTTTTTGTGACATTTCAAGTTGTCTTTATATTCTATGTCATTCCACTCATGTTTATCTTAATCCATGCCATGCTCTGCAACCTTCATAGTGATGAAGCTCACAGACTGTTTTGGATCTCCAATACTTCATATTTTTCCAGCTTTTGTCATTAATAAAGACTAATCTCTGCAGGTTTCCTGTTGTAACACACATGCATTCCTAACTAGGATCATGATGTTCAGTGATCTCAAGTATGGTAATTGGAGCAGGAAATATTTACAGATCTCTTCCACATTTTTGTTATTCTTCCATCCGGTTTCTCTCAACTCACCCCTACTCCCCACTGCAACAACTGGAAGAAGCCATTAGAAAGGTAATCCTACTCAAAGCCTACAAAAAAGAAGCTTGCCAAAATCCAAATGCATTATCATTCCTCTCGACCTTTCCCCCGAACCTCAGAACACAAATTATTAATGAAATTTTGCAGTATTTTATTCATGTCAAACCCCGTTCTCATCCCTAGATGGCTTATTCATGTCTCCTTTCGTACACTCTCCAAAGCCCTGAACCCCTCCCTCTTGCACTTGCGATCCTTCAAAGAAGGCTTCATTCTAGCTGTGCTCCTGTCCCCCAAACTCACCTCCTCCTCTCTTCTGCTTGGTTGGTGTCACGCCACGAACGCCATCCCGCAGGGACCATGACAGCCGCGAGCAATCCCGAGGAAAGCTCCAGCGAACATCCTTAAACATACAGCGGAAAGAACATAGGATCGAGAGAGAGACGGGCCAAATACATAACAACATAACTTCATAAAACTCCTCAATTAAGCATAGTATCTTCAATTACACAATACATGAATAACACATAAACAGGTGACAGATCACATCGATCAGGTCACAACAACAAAACACAAACATTTTTCTCCTAGGTCAGATAGTCCCTCCTGACTTCCTTCACCGGAGGCATTTGGAATGATACAGTTTTAAAAACGTGAGTCAAAAAGACTCAGTAAGGGGAAAACTTGAGCTTGAAGACATGATCTTAAACTTGAACTTGAATAACATGAGAAATTGTATATCATGATGCACATGCATGTTTCATGGTTATGCACATGCTCTTGATCTTAAAACTTGTTCTTGTTCTTGAAATTGACCCAAGGTCCTGAAAATAATTCATACTTTACTTGTGGGCTACATACGCTCCATTTAACCCCTAAAGTCAGGGTTGTGCGTTCCCATCGGAACTCAGGGTTGTGCGTTCCCATCGGAACTGTCTCTCGTACCCTTGGGGACATTACATTTGGTCGAACTAGCCCTTCAAGTGGCCCCAGTCTTGATCGCTAGATACGACCCTTGGAGGTCTACACCTTCTCACATTGTCCTTCAGTGTGGTTGCACAAACCTCTTAGGATTCACCCAACCTTCTCGCATTCGTCCTTCGGTATGGGAGTCCATCTTGATGGTACGGTACCGACCAGAGCCCTTAACTGACTTGACTTATCATAAAGCTTCTCATATGTCATTGCATAAAAGTCTCTTTAGAAAATCATGCAATGCTCGTGTCATGTCATGCTTGCTCATGTAAAGCTATGCAGTGTATCATTCCAGTTTTACAAAAATGTAAGTTTATACTTACAATCTACTTACTTCCACTTACCTTGCTCCTCTTGAAAATGAGACGGTGCTTCGCCTACAAGCGATTCAATTACTACACTTAGATGTTTAGGAAATCAATTTCATAGGCATACAAAAGAAATACTTGTAATTATTAGGTTTTCCAAAAGTACATATCTTGAAGGTACTATTTTGTTTACAAAAGATTATTTAACTAGTTTTCGTAAAACAAATGAAGAAGTACAATTAAACATAGCATCAAACATCTCTGATATGATTGTTAAAGGGATCACTATATAGACTCAATCAACTAGGTACACCAGTACTTCCCCAAACATAATTGATTTCAACCTATTCTTGAATTTCTCTCCATCCTAACCTTAATAACTCCATAACTAAGTTTAATCAACTATCCTTAATGCTAAAGCTCAGAAGACTACAATTGAAACTCCAAATTCAACATATATGAGATTTTAACAAGACACGCTCGAGCTCCCGTCGAGCACTGGTCGAGCGCCAACTCACAGTCCAGCTTCCATCAACCCTCGCTCGAGCGGCGGTCGATCGCAAACTCTCTGTTTGAAATTTCCCAAAGGTCGCTCACCTGTCGAGAGTTGGTCAGACGGGAAGACACTGTCCATCATATTTCCTTAAGGCCGCTTGAGCGCCTGACGCACGCTAGTTGAGCGCGATGATACCTAAAAACAGAGTGCTAAAATCTTCCTATCCCAACAACCTAATCATGATCCCTAAGTTCATTCTTCTGACCATAAACCATTCCACACACCCTAATACATGCAAAATCTCACTTGCTAACCTTACTACTTAGGGTTTCTATTTCCAAACCATTCTATCCTTAACTAGTTTTCCATACCCAAGCCTTTTAGCCATCAACCCTCACATGCATGCAAATCTAGAAGAATATGACCAAACCCACAAAATATACCAACATGCATGATAACCCCTCAAGCCGAAATGCATTCAATCCTCCAATTAATCCCTTCCTCCAACAACCACAATACAACATAAATCTCAGCAGGCCCAACCTAATCAGATCTAATCATACATGTATTTACAAACAAAAAGGGCACAAGGTACACAACCAAATAGCAAATCCAATATCTCAACCTATTACCTTGTGTTGCTGGACAACAAGCTGGTACCTAGCACCAAATGCTCAAGGTTAGGACTCAAGAAGAGAAAGGAACAAAGAATGCACATGCAAGACCAAAACTTAAAACTCTTAACTGCAACTATGGTATTCGGTGATGTGAACCCCGTTATCCCATAACGAGACCCAACAACTACAGGGAACCCAAGATCGTTTCTAGCATGGATTCGAATGGAACCTCGACCCGTTGCTTAGGAAAGCAAGAACCTCGGTATGGTGAAGACGCCACAAACGGGATGGAAATCCGTTTGATAAGTCGAGTTGAACGCCACAGGAAATCACGATAAGTTAGAGAAGTTCTTCAAAGAACCAAAGAGAATTAAACCTCACAAAACCGTGTGTCTTGAATCACAATGCAAGAGGCTCCTAGAAATAACAAGGAAATAAAATCTAACCTAGGAAACAAGGGCTGGTCGAGTAAGGCATTTTTGAACAAGGAAAGAAATCCTTGCTTAGCTAAAACAAAGAGAGCAATTAAGGAAACAATCCCTTGCTTGCCTAACTAACCTTTGGACGCCTAAAATAGAAGTCTACTTAAGGAAATATGATAATTACTCGACCAAAATAATAAACTAACCTAAGAAAGACATCTTGGCCGAACTAAACCCCCACATGGCCGAACTAAACCCTAATTGCCTTAAATAAAACACTCTTCAAATGGCAATAGGGTGATGGCCGACCATCATGTCAAAAGACCATGAATGGAAATGATTTTGATCTTAAAATAGTCATGCAATCTGAATCTTCTAGAATAGAGCCATATTTGTCTCTTGGCCGGATCCTTCTAGAATGTGCATCATCTTGAATGGGCCGTGCATCATCTTGAATGGGCCTCCACGAATGGGCTTGGGCCCATATCTCTTTACTGAGTTTAATGAGTGCGTCTTTGAACTCCTTGTCTCGGGCTCTCGTATCCGGCTGTACGAGATGAACTACTTAATTCAATGTCTTGCTCGGATTCTCATCATTCCCCTCCTCTTGAATTGTCTTCATCTGATAACTCCAGCTTGTAAATGTTGCCTTTGATTTGTACAAAGACTTTGAAAGAACCACCGCCCCTTGTAAGCACTTTGGGACGACTTGGCCATGTCTCTAAGGCCTGCATCAGTGCATGCAACTCCTTTGCATAAGTTGGATATTTGAGAGTTGGTCCTCGTAGCTGCTCACTGAAATAATCCATTGGTTGTTCTCCATGCCTACGGACTGTGATTATGTTAATACCTAAAGCACCACATGTCAAGTTGAACGGTTTATTTCAGGTTAGGTAAAGATAATAAAGAAGCATGGGGGCACTCCTATTTGAGTAATGGCAGCGCCTTCGCTTGTTCTTCTTCCCATCGAAATCTAACATTCTTCTTGGTCACATCGATAAGGATTATGGCGAATCGGGGGATAGGAGGCCGGTACTTTACCATTATTTTGTGGATGACTTGGTGATTATCGCTCGTTCTCCATGTCACATCCTTATACTCCTGCAAAATAGAGACAATAGAACTAGGCATGGAAGGATCAATTTCATTAGTTTTTAAAACTGCCTTTTTGTACAAAGGTACAATCGTAAGCTGGTTTGACGAAGTGGCTTGCTTGCTCTCGCTCACTTTTGCCTTGGAATTCTCTTTTCTCTCGGATTTTCTCTCCATGGCCGAAACTTCTATCTCTTTTGTGTTGGCCTCTCTCGGATTTTCACTTTCTCTTGCATTTTCTCTCATTCTCTGATTTTCACTCACTCTCTGTTTTTCACTCATTCTCTGATTTTCACTCACTCTCTGATTTTCACTCATTTTCTTTTTCTCACTCTCTTTCTTTTTCTCACTCTCTTTCTCTTGATCACTCTCTTGCTGCAACCTCACTTGATCTTCATATACTTGTTGTGGTGTCAATGGAACAAGAGTGATTGGCTTCTGATTAAGTACAAAAGAGTACCTATTCGTAAAGCGATCATGCTTGACACGTCGGTCGAATTGCCATGGTCGCCCTAGCAATAAGTGTCCGGCTTGTATTGGTACTACATCACATAAGACTTCATCTTCGTACTTACCAATCCGCATAGCTACTAACACTTGCTTGTCCACCCTTATTTCTCCACTATCATTCAACCACTGCAACTTATATGGCCTAGGGTGTTTCAACACGGGCAATCCCAACTTTTCAACCATGACGGTGCTCGCAACATTAGTACAACTACCACCATCAATAATCACACTACATACCTTATCTTTGATGTAGCATCTAGTGTGAAAGATGTTCTCCCGCTGCACTTCCTCATCACCCTTTGCTTGCAAGCTCAAGGCTCTCCTTGCCACCAAGGTCAACGCATCAGGGGCTATGTATTCATCCTCAGAAACATCCTCCAAGGGTGGTATGTCGTCGGTGTCAGATTCTTCACTATCGGTCACGATCTCGCCATTGGCTTTCAACACCATGACTTGCTTGTTTGGACATTGGCTTGCTATGTGTCCCCTTCCTTGACATCGAAAACATTTGATATCACGATTTCTAGAAGTAGAAGCTTCAGTTTTACCTTGAGAAGTGTGGCTGGTGGTAGGGGTTTTGGGCTCGGGTTTGGACACTTGTGCCTTGTCCATGGGCTTGGTGTAGCTTGGCTTGGAAAAAGTAGAATTCGAATTATGGCTGGCACGTCCCCCACTCCCTCTCTTGAGTTGCTGCTCCACTTTGATAGACATATGCACCATTTCTTCTATCTCCACATAATGTTGCATCTCCACTCTATCATGGATCTCCCGATTCAAGCCATGTAGGAAACGAACCATGGTAGCCTCTCGATCCTCCTCAATATTTGCACGGATCATGGCCATCTCCATCTCCTTGTAATAGTCTTCTACACTTCGACTTCCTTGCTTTAGGCTTTGTAACTTTTTGTACAGCTCCCGGTAGTAGTAGCTTGGAACGAATCGTTTTCTCATGACTACCTTCATAGCCTCCCATGTCTCTATTGGACGTTCTCCATTCTGCCTCCTATTTATCACAAGTTGATCCCACCAAGTTATAGCATAGTCAGAAAACTCAATGACTGCTAATTTTACCTTCTTGGTTTCGTAGTAATTATGACAATCGAACACGAACTCCATCTTCTTCTCCCACTCAAGATAGGCTTCCGGATCAGATCGCCCTTGGAAAGACGGAATCTTCATCTTAATACCACTGAAATTGTTATCTTCTTGAATCCTAGCTTCTCTTCGTCGTCCATATCTCCTATAGCCAATATCACGATCTGCTTCCTCTTCAAAGTCAGATCTGTGAGGCTCTTGTTCGTAGTCTCTTTCCTCCCTCCGTGGTACTCTTTCTCGTCTACGGCCATTGAAACCAGGTTGGAGTTGAGGATGCTCCCAGCCTATCTACCCGTTCGCATATGTGCTCCATCGTCTCCTGGAAGGATTCCCATTTCATATTCAGCGTTGTGTCCAGCTGACTTGATAAGGCCTCCATAAGCAACTTATGATTAGGGACGCTCGTATCATCGTCGGCCACGCTCTTGCCACTATCACGAGACATGATTACTGCAAAATATAGTGTTAGAAATAAAACAAGAAAAGGACCTCACTAATCTCTCCCTTACGTGTCTCACTCAAGAATAGGGTCTCTAGTCACTCGTATTTCACTCACAATATATGGCTTTTACCCTCTAATAATCTCACCACTCTTGCCTTTTTCCACTCGGTAATCCTCTTGCGGTTCTTTTGGAACTAAACAAACAATCAAACAATTCCAGCAACGATTCAACAAGAACTCATCAAGGAATTTCAGAGAAAGCAAGATAAATAATATCAAGGGAATAAGAATGCAAAGAACACGATGGATTAGAAAGGTGGAAACTAGAGTAGGTAGTGATTCGTCACAGCAGAAAAATATACTTGTTTGGGGTGAAGAGATTTTCGGACTAATAAGGACCCCAATATATGGGAACAATCGAACAAGAGATAACCATAACCAGCTCTAGAAAAATATACTTGTTTGGGGTGAAGAGATTTTTTTTTTTTCTTCGGACCCCTTTCTTTCTTCTTCTTTTGGGAGTCTCTTTCTCTTCTCCTTTGATAACAACAGCACAAGATCTCAATACACTAAGATATGAAATTTTCGAACAAGAGATAACAAGAACCAGCTCTAGCAAAGCTTGAATAGAGAAGTCAAGAAATTTCGGCTAAGTATTTGATAGGAGCCGACTGTAGGACAGAAACAAAGGAAAAGAAATTAGAGAAGGTAGTCGAAGGATATGAAAAGAAGAAACAAAGGAACGAAAATAAAAAGGGATAAGCAAACCCGAACTAGAACCAAATGATGTGAACCCCGTTATCCCGTAACGAGACCCAACAACTATAGGGAACCCAAGATCGTTTCTAGCATGGATTCGAATGGAACCTCGACCCGTTTCTTAGGAAAGCAAGAACCTCGGTATGGTGAAGACGCCACAAACGGGATGGAAATCCGTTTGATAAGTCGAGTTGAACGCCACGGGAAATCCCGATAAGTTCGAGAAGTTTTTCAAAGAACCAAAGAGAATTAAACCTCACAAAACCGTGTGTCTTGAATCACAATGCAAGAGGCTCGTAGAAATAACAAGGAAATAAAATCTAACCTAGGAAACAAGGGCTGGTCGAGTAAGGCATTTTTGAACAAGGAAAGAAATTCTTGCTTACCTAAAACAAAGAGAGCAATTAAGGAAACAATCCCTTGCTTGCCTAACTAACCTTTGGACGCCTAAAATAGAAGTCTACTTAAGGAAATGTGATAATTACTCGACCAAAATAACAAACTAACCTAAGAAAGACATCTTGGCCGAACTAAACCCCCACATGGCCGAACTAAACCCTAATTGCCTTAAATAAAACACTCTTCAAATGGCAATAGGGTGATGGTCGACCATCATGTCAAAATACCATGAATGGAAATGATTTGGATCTTAAAATAGCCATGCAATCTGAATCTTCTAGAATAGAGCCATATTTGTCTCTTGGCCGGATCCTTCTAGAATGTGCATCATCTTGAATGGGCCGTGCATCATCTTGAATGGGCCTCCACGAATGGGCTTGGGCCCATGTCTCTTTACTGAGTTTAATGAGTGCGTCTTTGAACTCCTTGTCTAGGGCTCTCGTATCCGGCTGTACGGGATGAACTACTTCATTCAAAGTCTTGCTCGGATTCTCATCATTCGGTTAACACCAGAATATTCTATCCTTCTAACTCTTAGTTCCAATCTCTTGTGTGGCTTCAAGTGCTGAGATGGTAGCAACAAGGGTTGTGATGAAGCTTGTGGTGAGGGAAAGGAGATGAACAGCTGCTGGAAAAGCTTGAAGAAAAGCAAAGGGAGAGCTAGGAGTTGAGCAAAAGAGGTGAGTTTCGGTCACAAGGGAAAAAGGAAAGCAAGCTGAAAATGGAGGGAAGTTGATCACCAAACAAAGAGGGCTAGGAGAGGTTTGCATGTGAATGATGGGCTGAAATGAAAAGTGATGTTGTGAGATGTGTGAGGCGTGAAAGGCAAGAGTGAGGAAATGAACTTGGACCAATTTTTGTCAAGAGGGGAAAGGGGGCAGCATAGGCTTCTCCGTCCATGCTCATTGGTTGCATGGGCGGCAACCAACATTGAAAGGCCACCTTGCCACACTTGTCACTTCCAACCTTGCTCCCAAGGCCTTCACGTGATTCACCAAAGGAAAAGCAAATTCAACTTGCTCTTTAGCCTTTCACGAAATCCTCCCTTGCAATTCACCTTCTCATCTTTTCATTTCACTTATCACATAAGTACATTGGCTTATCACTAATATGTGCACTCTAACTTATCACCAACAAGCATATCAACTTATCTATATCAACACAATAACTTATCTCAATGATAGACACTCTAATCTATCTCTTTGATAATCACAAAATCTTATCTCCCTAATAACTCACTAGCTTATCACTTAATTTCTCTAATGATAATTAAAACTACCTAATGGTGATTAAGATTAACTAATAAAAAATACAAGATAATCTATTAGCTCAACATAATTTCATAACTATAGACTTATACATCATGACTGCGAGGGTGCAGGACCATATGGTAGAGGCGAACATTTGTGCTTGCCCCACTACTAATTTCTCCCTGATAGATGGGGTCTGGAGAGTTACTCCCAGTCCAAGAATGTGATATTGTTCCGTGGTTCTGCTCCTCTAAACTAGGATCATGGATTACGTTTTCTGGTGGTCCACGATACCTGGGTCTAGAATCTACTTCCAGTGAAGGAAGATGTGTCTCAGATGTGGCATCCTGAGCTCTAACTCTCCTACGATGCCTTCTCCTAGAAAATCGCCTAAGGGTGCACTCATGACTTGGGCTGTTCCGCCAAGGCTCTTCCTGTTGTTGTTCCCTTTCTTCATTAGGCAATGGATCCTCTTCCATAGGGTCGTCTATTGGAACTCCTATCGGATCCTCCTCTGGGTTCACTTCTAAATTTTCCTCAGGGTCCTCTTTTGGATCCTCTTCTGCCCTAATAGCTCTCAAAGGAATAGCATTTATTGGCGATTCTGGCCAATAAAGGTTATCCAGATACGCAGAGTAATCTGGGGTTAGGGGTTGTCTCCACCTGGAGGGTCCAGGCCGGTCTTCTGCCGGAGGTGGCTGGGGCGGGTATGTCCCCACCATACCTTCTTGCCATTAGGGTGAATAAGGCCGGTATGACCTCATCACACCTTCTCTACCGGTCTCACGTGGTGCATGAGTCGGAGCGACATTGCTACACGACGGTCTTGCCAAACCTTGGGATCTATGGTTGACCCTAAACAAACTGCGGTACTCACGTGTCGTCATCCTTCTCTGAGACGGAGTGGCCAACTGCTGGGAACGTGGGGGTCGGCTACTCGGTGGCATCCGACAACATAATACAATAGTTAGCCATGTACATGAATAAAATATATCGACATTTATCACAAAGCATCCATATTCTTTCTGCAAAAGGAAGTGAATCATATAATAAGCAAACAATGAACAAATCACACATGACAAATTTCATTCAAAATAAGGAAGTAGATACTTTAAATTTCATTCTCCCCTCAACTGAGGGTACTTTTCATACATCTCTCTCTCCAATTCCCATGACGCCTCCTCTACTCCATGGTTCCTCCATAGAACCTTTACAAGCGGTATAACCTTTGTTCGCAATTATTGTTCCTTTCTATCGAGAATCCTCACTGGTTCTTCTACATAGGTAAGGTTCTCTTTGATTTGCAAAGGTTCATATTCTAATACATGAGTAGGGTCAGATACATACTTGCGTAAGAGCGTCACATGGAATACATCGTGGACTCCTGCAATGGATGGCGGCAACGCCAATCTATACACCACCGATCCAACGCGCTCTAAGATCTTGAAAGGTCCTATGAATCTGGGTTGAAGCTTTTCCTTCTTTCCAAATCGCGCTACTCCCTTAGTTGGAGAAATCTTTAAGAACACCTTACTTCCTTCTTCAAAATTTAGCTCCCTCCTTCGATTGTCCGCCTAGCTCTTCTGTCGACTTTGGGCCGTAATAAGTCTTTCTTTGATTACTTGATTCTTCTCTTTCGTCTGCAAAATTATCTCCGGACCAAACAGTCTTCCTTCCCCTACTTCATCCCAATACATGGCGACCTACACTTCCGCCCATATAAGGCTTCATATGGTGCCATGCCAATGCTTGATTGGAAGTTGTTATTATATGCGAACTCTGCTAATGGCAGGTATTGAGCCCAACTGCCTTTGAAATCAATTACGCAAGCCCGAAGCATATCTTCTAGAATTTGAATGGTTCTCTCAGATTGTCCGTCTGTCTGTGGGTGGAAAGCGGTACTGAAGTTCAATTTAGTGCCCGGGGATTCATGCAATCTTTTCCAAAATCTCGAAGTGAATCTTGGATCCCTGTCTGACACTATGCTCTTGGGTATTCCATGGAGTCTCACAACTTCTTGAAGGTAAACTTCAGCCAGCTTCTCTGGAGTATACTTCACCCTAATGGGCAAAAAGTGGGTTGACTTAGTCAATCGGTCCACAATTACCCATATAGCATCATAGCCTGCTGTCGTTCGAGGTAGCCCGACAACAAAATCCATGGCTATTCCTTCCCACTTCCACTCCGGAATTTCTAGAGGCTTTAACGTCCCTGCTGGCATCTGGTGTTCTGCCTTCACTCTATGACAGGTCAGACATCGGGCAACATATTATGCAATCTCCCGTTTCATGTTCGGCCACAAATAGACCTTCTTGATGTCCCAATACATCTTTGTTCCTCCTGGGTGGATGGTATAGGGCGTGGTATGCGCCTCTGCTAAGATCAAGTCTTTGATTCCTCCCATACTAGGGACACAGATTCTGCTTCGGTAATTCAACAATCCATCCTTATCCTCAAAATCAAGATCATTTTTCTTCCCAATCTTTTCTCTAATCCCTACCATCACTTTATCGCTCTTCTGGGCTTCGCAAATTCGCTCCTCCAACGATGGTTGTAATGAAAGCCCTGCGATTGAAACAAACTGATCTGTCATAATGAGTGTGATCTCCGCCCTTTCCATATCCTTCATGATCCCTTCGACACTGTCTCCATGGCACTCGATTCAGCTGACTTCCTACTTAATGCATCAGCCTCCACGTTTGCTTTCCCCGGGTGGTAGCTAATGGTGCAGTCGTAGTCTTTAATCAACTCTAGCCAACGTCATTGCCTCATTTTCAGCTCCTTCTGAGTGTTAAAGTACTTGAGACTCTTGTGATCCGTGAATATCTCGCATCTAACTCCGTAGAGATAATGCCTCCATATCTTCAGTGCATGTACAACTGCAGCTAGTTCCAAATCGTGAGTGGGATAATTCACCTCATGCGGCCTCAATTGCCTAGACGCATAGGCGATGGCCTTCTTATCCTTCGTTCGCACTCGTCTGTCCATTCGAACTTGACATTCTTCTTGGTTAACGAGGTCATGGGCATAGCTATATTTGAAAACCCCTCGATAAACCTTCGGTAGTATCCTGCTAACCCCAGGAAACTTCTTATCTCCTTAAAATTCGTAGGCCTTGGCCATTTGAATACAGCATCTACTTTACCCGGATCTACAACAATCCCTTCATCCGACACTACATGTCCCAAAAATCGGACTTGTTCCAACCAAAACTCACACTTGGAGAATTTGGCATACAACTTCTTCTCCCTAAGGATCTGCAAAACAATCCTTAGATGCTTCTCATGTTCCATCTGGTTTCGAGAGTAAATCAGGATGTCATCTATGAACACCACCACAAACTTGTCCAGGAACTCCTTAAACACCTTGTTCATCAAGTCCATAAATGTGGTCGGGGCATTGGTTAACCCGAACGGCATAACCAAGAATTCATAGTGACCATAGCGGGTCCGAAAGGCTGTCTTAAGTATGTCTCCTTCCTTTACTTTCAACTGATAGTAACCCGACCTCAAATCAATCTTCGAGAACACTTGTGCCCCTTGTAACTGATCGAACAAATCATCAATACGAGGCAACGTGTGAGATCCCGAAATTTACTTATGTCGTTGTAAAAGAGAGAGATTTTGCTATGATTTTCCTCAGGATATAGGTATGATTTAATTTATGATTTTTGAGGTAAGTGTCGACACATTGGAGCATAGTGTCGACACATTAAACTAACACCCGAAAGTTTACCTTTTTCTGGAGCCCAAAGTGAATTTTGACTAAGTGTTGTAAGTGTCGACACCTTGGGTCATAGTGTCGACACATTAGACCGATACCCGAATGTATATATTTTTCCAGAACTCCCGTGAATTTTGACCAAGTGTTGGAAGTGTCGACACCTTGAGTGATGGTGTCGACACATCCAACTGAAACCCGAGAGTTCGCCTTTTTCCAGAACTCCCGTGAATTTTGACCAAGTGTTGGAAGTGTCGACACCTTGAGTGATGGTGTCGACACATCTAACTGAAACCCGAGAGTTTACATTTTTCCCACTTTGACTAAGTGTTGGAGGTGTCGACACCTTGAGTGATGGTGTCGACACATCTTACTAAAAGTGTTGTAAGTGTCGACACCTTGAGTGATGGTGTCGACACATATAACTACATTCCGAAATTTTACCGGATTGAAAATACGTGAGGTGGAATTCATGAAGAAGGGGGAGGGCAAACTTGTCTTTTCCCCAACCATTTTCACGCCTATTACTCTCTCCCCCTTTGCCGAACACTTCATTTTCCCCCTTTCTCTTCAGCCTTTCGTTTTCCCTTGCCCTAAGTCACCCAACCGAAGGAGAAAGAAGAAGGAGAGAAGGAGAAAGAAGAAGCAAAGAAGGAGGAAGAGGAGAGAAGCAAGGTAAAATCCTTGCTGGCCGAAACCCTACACTCTCCCTCTATTTTCTTCTTGTTTTCTCTTGTGGGTTGGTTGTGGCTTGATGGTGGGTTGTTATTGCCTCTTTTCTCTCACATTTTTCTTGGATGATAGCTTGTTGTGTGTTCGGTTGTTTTCTTCTTGCGTACATGTTGTCTACATGTTTTCTGTAAGAAGTAGTGTGGATCTTGTATGGAACCATGGAGAGGTGTGGTCAGATCTGGAAAATGGTTCAAGAGAACCATTGTTACACCCTAGGTGTTTGATAAAAGGCCTAAAAGAGGATTGAGATTTGTTTGTGCATGAATGGCCGGATCTATTGGTTTGATGTAATGCATATGAGTCTTGTTGAGAACCACCAAGCCCTAAGTGTTTGATATGTGGTTAGATCTGAAAGATGTTCAAGAGAACAAATGATACACCCTACTTGTTTGATAAAAGCCCAAAAGAAATGGGCAAAGGCAATAGTATAGCTTGATGAAGATGGAATCATAGTTTTGTTATAAACTTTGAGTTGGAGTTGTAAAAGTGGAAGGAATGTGAAATAATTGTTGTTGTTATGAGATGTTAAATTAGTCTTGGATGTTGGTTGTGACATGAAGAGATTAGGTTTTGGTTGTTGGAGGTTTGGAAGGTTGAGAAGATCATTGTTGTTGCTGGAATTAACCTCTGCAGATTCCAAGGATAGAATTGGGAGTGTGTTTTGATGCATTTGTAGTTATCTTTTGATATTGAGTGGATCCTAGATTGAAGGCCTAGGACATGGAAAGATTTTAAGTCATACCTTGGATGATTGTAATGTATTGATTACTCTATACGTTTAGTAAACCTATAAATTTCCTATGAATAACAATAGTACGACTCATTGTAGGTAACGAGACGTTCGATACTCAAGCAAGCGAAGGTAAGTGAAAAACCTTTACAAAACTGGAATGATACACTGCATGAAGAATGTTTATGAATAAGCATATCAAGCATGACACTACCAAGCACGACATGAATGCATCATGATCATTTGCATTCATTTTCCTCATGAGAAATGAGACATTTTTATGCAAATGAAAGTACCATTTTTATGCTACTTTATGACAAGTTTTATGACAAGTTAATTAACGAACCCAAGTCGGTCGGTACCGTACCAAGTCAAGAAGGTGCATCCATACCGAAGGACGTTTACGAGAAGGGTGGATGTCACCTAGGACACCCATACCGAAGGATGCTTGCAAGAAGGATGGGTAGTCCGGGAGGTATGTGCAATCACACTGAAGGATGCTTGCAAGAAGGTGTGAACCTCCAAGAGTCGTGTCTAGCCACTGAAGGACATTGAGAAGGTGTGCTAGCTCGACCATATGTAAGGTCCCCAAGGGAAATAGGGGACAGTTCCAACGGGAACGCACAACCCTGATGCCAGGGGTAAATGAAGCTCAAGTAGCCCATAAGATTTTCCAAAGAAATAGCTTTATCAGTACGAATGATGTTTTCAAAAGCAAGTGAATGTGCATATGCAACATGAGGCATATACATGCATCACGATTCATGATCAGGCATGCATCGCATTATGTTTACATGACTATGATTTCAAGTTCAAGTGCATGCTTACGATTTCAAACCCATGTTTTTAGCTATAATTCCTTACTGAGTCTTTCGACTCACAGTTTTAAATTGTATCATTCCAGATGATGTTCCAGGGGTGGAATCTTAAGAAGAGGACCTTGAACCCTAGGAGAAGGGTTGATGAAATGTCTCTCTTGTTTGCTAACGTTAGAGAAGATTTAGCTAATTTTTGTAAAAGCCGGCATGAGCCACCGTGATGTGGTGGTCATGGGTTTCATTTGGCTTAGTAAGTTAAGGTTTTAAACTGGTTGATATTTTGAGACTATGTTTTAACTACCTTGAGTTATCGATGGAAAGTATGTTCTTATGTACGTTATACGCTAGCATCATAAGGCTTCTTTTTAACATCGAAGCATCAATGTCATTTCCGCTGCAAGTATAGTAGTAAGCACGCTTGAGCGTCCCATGCTGGGAATGCTCACGGCTGTCATTAGCCTCGTTTAGCTAGCGTTCGGGGCGTGACACAACGGGTACCTTTTCTTTATGGTCACCTTATTCAACTCTCGGTAGTCAATACACATTCGGAGACTTCCGTCCTTCTTCTTCACAAACAAAATCGGTGCTCCCCAAGGTGACACACTCGGCCGTATAAACCCCTTCTCCAGGAAATCTTCTAGTTTAACTTTTAGCTCCTTCAGCTCTGCTGGAGCCATTCGATACAACACTTTGGAAAGTGGGACTGTCCCTGGTTCCAATTCGATACCAAACTCCACCTCCCTATCTGGTGGTAAACCAGGTATGTCTTCCGGGAATACGTCCGGAAATTCACTCACTATCGGGGTTTGCTCAAGTGTAGGAGCCTCATTCTGCGTATCGTTCGCCCAGACTAAGAATCATTCATGCCCTCCCTGCAACAATTTCTTAGCCTGCAAGGCCGAGATAATCGTTGGCCTTCGTTCCATCTTCTTCATACCGGTAAAGCAACAATCCGGTTTCCCCTCTATTTGGAACACGACCTTCTTCTCATAGCACCGAATACTAGCACCATGTCTCGCCAACCAATCCATGCCTAGGATAACATCAAATCCACCCATCTCCATGACTATCAAGTCAGCCAACATGACTTGCCCTTCCACTTCTATCGGATAGTTTTTCACCATCCGGCTACAATCAACTCTTCCCCCAGCAGCCGTTGACACAAGAACATTAAAATCTAACCACTCACTGAGTATGACATGTGCCTTGCAATATGCTGATGCAATGAATGACCCCCGAATCAAATAGAACTAGGGTTTCCCCCTGGGGCAAAGACAACTTACCTGCCACTACTCTGTTTTGATTCTCTGCATCCTCCGGAGTAAGAGCGTACAACCTTGCTTGCTCCTTGCCTCCTTGCATTATTCTGCTGTGGGGGTCGGGGTGCTTGGTTTGAGCTGCCGGCATTTCTGCAATCTCTGGCAAAGTGACCAAGCTTCTCGCATTGATAACATACGCTTTGCCTGCATTCCCCCGGGTGTCTCCTATTGCACTTGATACACAGAGGAAATTGGTTCCCTCCGGAAGTCTGAGTTCCACTGGGCCTTTGGTTCGGCCTCTGGATCTGTCTCTGATGCTGTCTCTGTGATGAATCTGGCTTACTTCTCTTCCAGGGCATCTGCGGTATTGTTGGATTAGAAGGAGCCTTCCTCTTCTGTTGCTCATGGTAAGCCGCTATTCTTTGCAATCCTCGCTCCACAATCACCGCCCTTTCTATCACCTCGGCTAGGGTCTTCAAATTATGGCTATAGACTCTGTCGTAGACCCGTGGGTGAAGTCCCTCCTCGAACTTCCTAGCCTTTCTCTCTTCGTCTGGCACTAAGTACGGGGCAAACCGCACTAACTCCATGAATCGTCCAGCATACTGCTCCACCGTCATAGTCCCCTGAGTTAGGGTGGCAAATTCCCTTGCTTTCACCTCCCGGGTTGTCCTTGGGAAATAACGATCCAAGAACTCTTGTTGAAATGTTTCCCAGGTTATGGGTTGTTCCCTTAACTCCTGACTTAATAATACTTTCTCAGACTGCGACCACCTTTTGGCATCTCCCTGAAGCTTAAAAGTAGCAAAGCTTAACTTCTGGGCATCCGTACACCCCAAAACTTCAAGTAACTCCTTTATCTCCACCAGCCAGTTTCAGCCAAGATTGCATCTCCTTTGCCATTGTACGTTGGCGGGTGCTGGCGATTAAATTGATCAAAAGTACATCCCTCGGGGCGACCTCTTGCCCCTTCTACAATGGCACCTTGTTGCACCTGCTCAGCAATGAGCTGAGTCATGTGCCTTAATACTTCATCGGTGGTAACACTCGGATCCTCGGGTCCCCGATTTCCCGTGGTCCTCTAGGTGCCATCCAGCACTTAAAGGTCATCATTTAGCACAGAGCACAACCCAACTTAGATGTCTAATGTTTCTAATCATTCCCTATATCTCATGGCTCTACTCTCTAATCCTCTGATACCAACTTAACTGTCATGCACCGAAGGGACCGTGACAGCCGCGAACAATCCCGAGGAAAGCTCCAGCGAAGATCCTTAAACATACAACGGAAAGAACATAGGATCGAGAGAGAGACGGGCCAAATACATAACAACATAACTTCATAAAAGTCATCAATTAAGCATAGTATCATCAATTACACAATACATGTATAACACATAAACAGGTGACAGATCACATCGATCAGGTCACAACAACAAAACACATAAACATCTTTCTCCTAGGTCAGATAGTGTCACGCCCCGAACGGCATCCCGCAGGGACCGTGACAGCCGTGAGCAATCCCCAGGATAGCTCCAGCGCTCTTACATACATTCTTACAGCGGAATAAAGCAGAATCAGGAGAGAAACGAGCCAACTCTCAACATAATAAGGTTCTCAATAATCTTTCACCTTAATACATACATAACATGTTTAAGACTTAACAAGTGACGGATCTCATCGATCAAGTCACAAAACAAAACATTAACATAATCTTTTCCTTCTAAGTCAGGTAGTCCTCCTGACTTTTTTCACCTGAGGCATCTGGAATGACACAATTTTAAAAAAAACGCGAGTCAAAAAGACTAAGTAAGGGAAAACATAACTTTAAAACATGCTCTTGACTTGTACTTGCTTAATCATGGGAAAATATAATTCATGATGCACATGGATGTCATGGTATGCATATGCTCTTGCTTGTAGAGACATAAACTTGTTCTTGAAATTGGCCCAGGCCCTTGAAAATCGTTCATTCATAATTTGTGGGCTACTTACGCTCCATTTAACCCCTGGAGTCCGGGTTGTGCGTTCCCATCGGAACCATCTCCCTTACCCTTGGGGACTTTTCATTTGGTTGAGCTAACCCGTAGTTCCCCAGGCCTGATGGCTAGACACGACCCTGGAGGCTCACACCTTCTCATTGTCCTTCAGTGTGGTTTGCACAGCCTCTTAGGATTCACCCATCCTTCTCGCATTCATCCTTCGGTATGGGTGTCCATCATGATGGTACGGTACCGACCAGAGCCCCTTGACTTAACTTATCTTCCCATAAATTTTCCATACGACATTGCATAAAAATTCTCTTTAGAAAAATCATGCAATGCTCATGCCATGTCATGCTTGCTCGAAATATCATGCTTGTTCATGAATCAATGCAGTGTGTCATTCCAGTTTTGAAAAATCTAAGCTTACTTACACACTTACAATCCACTTACCTGGGTCTCCTTGATTATGTATAAAGATACGAAGATCGCCTACAAGCGATTCAAACACTTCTTAGTACTAAGGAATAAGTACATAATCATACAAGTTAAATATTTGTATTTTAATCGGTTATTTCCCAAAAATATATTTCTGAAAATATAATATTATTCTCAAAGGCTTTCATAGAAATTCTTATTAATTATACTTACTTAGGTTTCTAATTAGCAAGCTAGTTGCTCTATAATCAACTCCTAATCTTTCATACATTACGCTAGGTCTTTAAGTTCATCAATTACTAACCCTAATCATAATTAATCTTTGGCTTGACATTTAATCTCTATGCAACCCGAAAATATAAGCTATATTTTGTTCACCATAAGTTTCGGCCAACCTAATTAAATCCTCAATCTATACTTAACACCACAAGGTTTTGCTAATTTTTTTAACCCGAACCTTTAAGCCTATTATCCATGTTTTTCTCTTACTAATATGATGTGTTTTTTGATTGAGCTTTAATCCTCTAATCCATTTGGCCATAACCCTAATTTCATCTATCCATCACAAGTAAATATAATCTTATTGTTATAGGGTTGCTATTAGGGTTTCTCTTATTAGGTCATTCGGCCATGTTCCATTTTAAGCATTCCTTGTCCAAATTTTCTTCTCCAATAGTGATCCCATGCTCCATTTTCAGATTCACAACCTAGGATCTACAACTCACAAAATAACTTCAAGATCTAGCACAACATCATATTCGGCCAACACACATTTCATAGAATAATTAGGTTTTCCTCAGTTCTTTCGATTTACATGCAACCTCAACATTTCACGACTAGCCTATATGCATATGTTGACTAAACTTTACACATATCATGGTCATTCATCAAATTGACACTTAACAAAATTATATTTGAAGATCCAATACATACAAGATTCGGCCAACACCAACCAACACAACTTTTTCATGCCAAAACTTGCAACATGCATTCCTTTACATTTTTCTAACTTTCAAGTTCGGATCTCATGCTTATATAGCTAGATCTAACATCATACTTAGGGTTGGTCTTCTAAACTCAAGATCTAACAAAATCAAGACACCAACTCAAGATCCAACCAAGAGACATTCGGCCAACAATCATACTTAGCACTAACAACCATTTTTAGCCTCACCTTGAAGATTGAACACAAGCTTTGACAAAAGGAGTGTACCTAGCATAGTAAAACACCTTAGGTCAGAACTTATAAAGAACTTAAGCAAAAACATCATGTGAAATCAAGCCTACCTCTACCTTCCACTAGTCACCCGATTTTCACCAAGATCCTTCCTTAACCCAAAATTTCGGTTCACCCTTTTGGAATGGTTTCAAGGCTGATATAAGGTGCTAAGATAGGTTTTATGGTGGGGAAAAACAAGGCAAACTTGAGATGATTTAGTTCTAAGGAAGTGAGCTAGATTTCATTAAGGGAAAAATGGCTAGGTGAATAGAGATTTCCAAGAGAAGAAATGAGTTGCACAAAGGGGAATTTGGGTCACCTAAAGAAGAGAAACAAACTTAGAACTTTAGAGGAGTGATTTGGTTGCAAGAAGAAAAGAACAAGGCTTAAGCTCAAAGGGAAATTCGGCCAAGAGAGGAAAAGAGAGAGAGAGTTGAATGAAGTGGGATATTCGGCCAAGGGAAGCAAATGAAGAGTGAAGTTGAAATGCTAAGTGTGGAGTGAATTCATGGAAAGCAATTGAGTCTCCCAAGATCATTTATTGCAATGACAAATGACAATGAGATGTTGAAAATGACAAGAGGGGAAGGGGGTGAGCTTGTGTGAGTTTGGCCGACCATACATGGTCTTTTCACTTCCTTTTTCTCCTCATTCTCTCTCACCTCCTCCCTTGTCTCCTCAAGCCATGCCTCCCACGTGAAGCCCTTTGCTATCCACTTCACTTTCTCTCCTTTTTGGCTTGGCTTTCACGTGAATATCACCATTCCTAGCTTTTCTTTTCCTTTGTCTTGTCTTGTCACTTAATTGCTCACCTTCTCTCTTCTTTACTCTCCAAATGGTCCACAAAGCTTTATGGCTTTTCACTCCTCCTTGCATCTTCACGTGAATGGCCTTGTCTTCAAATCTCATTTATGTTGTTTGGTTAAAATACAACTAACTTAGTTACTTTCTCACCTAACTTTCAACTTAGTTGCTTTTGTCACCTAACTTATCTCCTATAAGCTTTCTAGCTTATCTAGTTCAATTACATAGCTTATCATCTTATAAGCATGACAACTTATCTCAAGATAATGGTTCTAGCCTATCTTTACGATAGCCACAACAACCTATTATATAAAAAGTTCTCTAGCTTATCATTATGCTAGCTTATCACTATGATAAGCAAGTGCGCTTATCAATTTAAACTCTCTTAAAACTTATCATATGCCTAGTAACTTATCATCTAATATTTCTAATGATAATTCAAAACTACTAATTAAGGCCACATTGATGGAAATCACGGTACATCGTTGGAGGATCCAATTCCAGTTCCCATTGGGCCGGTTACGAGGGCACGAGCCAAGAAGTTTAAGGAGCTACTCAGTGGGCTGATTCAAGCGGCATGGGCTCAAGCAAATTCATGGAGGCCCATTGAACAAGACTCACGTGGCCCACAAAGGAGTGTTAATTTTATTCACGTTCTAGAAGGCTGAGCATCAAGTTGGAAAGAAATATTTTTGGGGAGTTTCTAGAAGGGTCTCTATGATAGGCGCCCAAATCTTTCCTTTTATATTCCCTCCTTTTATTTTGGGCGTCCAGCAGCTATTTCCTTAAGTAGAACTATATTTTAGGCGTCCAAATTTTAGTTAGGCAAGCTAGGGATTATTTCCTTAAATGCTCTCTTTGTTTTAGGTAAGCAAGGATTTATTTCCTTGCTCAAATTTGCTTTACTCGACCAGTCCTTGTTTCCTAGGATAGAATTTGTTTCCATGTTATTTCTAGCTTATAAATAGGAGCCTCTTGCATTGTAATTCGAACAACTTTGATCAATATATTTTGTGAGGTTTAATTCTCTTTGGTTCTTTGAAGAACTTCTCAAACTTATAGGGATTTTCCCGTGGCGTTCAACTCGACTTATCAAACGGATTTCCATCCCCGTTTGTGGCGTCTTCACCATACCGAGGTTCTTGCTTTCCGAAGCAACGGGTCGAGGTTTCCTTCAAATCCATTCTAGAAACGATCTTGGGTTCCCTGTAGTTGTTGGGTCTCGTTACGGGATAACGGGGTTCACATCACACATGATGATGATATATGCTACCTATTAAAGACACAAAAATATTTAAATACTTAAAGGAAATTCATGATTTTTTCTATTTAATTATTTTCGGCCAATATATATATAAATCTTTAATCATAATTTAATTTCATGGATTATGGAATATACTAAGCAAATGACAAATATAAATTCCATAAGAGAAACTTACCTTGCAAAACTTCCATAATGAGGAGAAAATTATTTAAGGAAAAATTTATGAAATAAAATCTCATATTAGTTAATGTACCTTAAACATAAAGCTTAGGTTATACATTGGCCAAAAATGTGGCCCCATAATTAAAATTAAAGCTAATACATAGAAAATAAAAAAAGAAATAAACGGGGTCTCACAGATAGTCCTCCTGACTTCCTTCACCTGAGGCATCTTGAATGATACAGTTTTAAAAACGTGAGTCAAAAAGACTCAGTAAAGGGAAAACTTAAGCTTGAAGACATGATCTTAAACTTGAACTTGAATATCATGATGCACATGCATGTTTCATGGTTATGCACATGCTCTTGATCTTAAAACTTGTTCTTGTTCTTGAAATTGACCCAAGGTCTTTGAAAATAATTCATACTTTACTTGTGGGCTACATACGCTCCATTTAATCCCTGAAGTCAGGGTTGTGCGTTCCCATCGAAACTGTCTCTCGTACCCTTGGGGACATTACATTTGGTCGAACTAGCCCTTGAAGTGGCCCCAGTCCTGATCGCTAGATACGACCCTTGGAGGTCCACACCTTCTCACATTGTCCTTCAGTGTGGTTGCACAAATCTCTTAGGATTCACCCAACCTTCTCGCATTCGTCCTTCGGTATGGGAGTCCATCTTGATGGTACGGTACCGACCAGAGCCCTTAACTGACTTGACTTATCATAAAGCTTCTCATATGTCATTGCATAAAAGTCTCTTTAGAAAATCATGCAATGCTCGTGTCATGTCATGCTTGCTCATGTAAAGCTATGCAGTGTATCATTCCAGTTTTACAAAAATGTAAGTTTATACTTACAATCTACTTACTTCCACTTACCTTGCTCCTCTTGAAAATGAGACGGTGCTTCGCCTACAAGCGATTCAATTACTACACTTAGATGTTTAGGAAATCAATTTCATAGGCATACAAAAGAAATACTTGTAATTATTAGGTTTTCCAAAAGTACATATCTTGAAGGTACTATTTTGTTTACAAAAGATTATTTAACTAGTTTTCGTAAAACAAATGAAGAAGTACAATTAAAGATAGCATCAAACATCTCCGATATGATTGTTAAAGGGATCACTATACTATACTCAATCAACTAGGTACACTAGTACTTCCCCAAACACCAATGATTTGAACCTATTCTTGAATTTCTCGCCATCCTAACTTTAATAACTCCATAACTAAGTTTAATCAACTATCCTTAATGCTAAAGCTCACAAGACTACAATTGAAACTCCAAATTCAACATATATGAGATTTTAACAAGACCCGCTCGAGCTCCTGTCGAGCACTGGTCGAGCGCCAACTCACTGTCCAGCTTCCATCAACCCTCGCTCGAGCGGCGGTTGAGCGCAAACTCTCTGTGTGAAATTTCCCAAAGGCCGCTCGAGCACCTGTCGAGCGTTGGTCAGACGGCAAGACACTATCCATCATATTTCCTTAAGGCCGCTCGAGCGCCTGACGCACGCTTGTCGAGCGCGATGATACCTAAAAACAGAGTGCTAAAATCTTCCTATCCCAACAACCTAATCATGATCTATATGTTGATTCTTCTGACCATAAACCATTCCACACACCCTAATACATGCCTAAACAATCTCCATATTCCATACCAACCCGTGGCACTCTCTTAACATAAGATGTTTAGGGAATCACTACACAACCGAAATTTCTCTAACAACTATTCCTAATCGGCCATAACCAACATATCTATATATACATGCAAAATCTCACTTGCTAACCTTGCTACTTAGGGTTTCGAATTCTAAACCGCTCTATCCTTAACTAGTTTTCCATATCCAAGCTTCTTAGCCATCAACCATCACATGCATGCAAATCTAGAAGAATATGACCAAACCCACACAATATACCAACATGCATGATAACCCCTCAAGCCGAAATGCATTCAATCCTCCAATTAATCCCTTCCTCCAACAACCAAAATACAACATAAATCTCAGCAGGTCCAACCTAATCAGATCTAATCATACATGTATTTACAAACAAGAAGAGCACAAGGCACACGACCAAATAGCAAATCCAATATCTCAACCTATCTTACCTTGTGTTGCTGGACAACAAGCTGGTACCTAGCACCAAATGCTCAAGGTTAGGACTCAAGAGGAGAAAGGAACAAGGAATGCACATGCAAGACCAAAACTTATACCTCTTAACTGCAACTATGGTATTCGGTTAACACCAGAATATTCTATCCTTCTAACTCTCCGTTCCAATCTCTTGTGTGGCTTCAAGTGCTGAGATGGTAGCAACAAGGGTTGTGATGAAGCTTGTGGTGAGGGAAAGGAGATCAACAGCTGCTGGAAAAGCTTAAAGAAAAGCAAAGGGAGAGCTTGGAGTTGAAATGGTTCGGCCAAAGAGAGAGTTGAGCAAAGGATGTGAGTTTCGGTCACAAGGGAAAAAGGAAAGCAAGCTGAAAATGGAGAGAAGTTGATCACCAAAGAAAGAGGGCTAGGAGAGGTTGCGTGTGAATGATGGGCTGAAATGAAAAGTGATGTTGTGAGATGTGTGAGGCGTGAAAGGCAAGAGTGAGGAAATGAACTTGGACCAATTTTTGTCGAGAGGGGAAAGGGGGCAGCATAGGCTTCTCCGTCCATGCTCATTGGTTGCATGGGCGGCAACCAACATTGAGAGGTCACCTTGCCACACTTGTCACTTCCAACCTTGCTCCCAGGGCCTTCACGTGATTCATCAAAGGAAAAGCAAATTCAACTTGCTCTTTAGCCTTTCACGAAATCCTCCCTTGCAATTCACCTTCTCATCTTTTCATTTCACTTATCACATAAGTACATTGGCTTATCACTAATTTGTGCACTCCAACTTATCTATATCAACACAATAACTTATCTCAATGATAGACACTCTAACCTATCTCTTTGATAATCACAAAAGCTTATCTCCCTAATAACTCACTAGCTTATCACTTAATTTCTCTAATGATAATTAAAACTACCTAATGGTGATTAAGATTACCTAATCAAAAATACAAGATAATCTATTAGCTCAACATAATTTCATAACTATAGACTTATACACCATGATTTTTTCTACTTAGAGATTTTCGGCAATGAGAAATAATATTTCTCTTCATATATCTAACTTCATGAATTATGGAGTATATTAATAAGCGATAGAAAGTAAACTCATTAAAGAAATCTACTTTGAAAATTTCGGCTCTTAGGAAAAAATAATAATAATAAACTTTCACAACAATAGTGAAATTCTTTAAAGGAAATTAAGATGAAATACCATAAGTATTAAGTCATACATTGGCCAAAAATATGGCTCCTTTAGTTAAATCAAAACGAATACATAGGAAAATGGCAAAAGGAAATACGGGGGTCTCACAGTTGGAGTGCCGACGCCACTCTCAGTCTGACAGTACCATCCTATTGGAAATGAAAACAATGGGATACCATCCTGACACTGGCATATCCAACTACCTTATACAATCTCTTTGCGCTGTTGATCAGTTGGTAGAGGCAGTTAATGTCTTCAGAGGCATGGGTGGAGCAGGGGTGTGTTTCTGATTTGGAGACTTATGGCATTGTAATCTGTTCAAAGTGTAGAGTGAGGAAAACTGCTAATGCTACAGATATGTTGAAGCAAATGGTGGTGGGAATGGGATTGACACCAAGGCAGCAACGGTAGTAAAGGTGGCAGCAGCAATGCGGGCAAACAGAGAGATATGGAAAGGGGTTGAGATGATCGAGTTCTTGAAGAAAGAGGATTGTGCTGTTGGATTTGAAACCTATGAAGTGGTTATTGAGGGTTGCTTGGAGTGTAGTGAGTACATTTGGCAGGAAAGGTGGTGATGGGGAATGATAGAGAAAGGGCTTATACCACATATAAGGATCAGGCAAAAGGTGGTTGAGAGACTTGCTGGTATTGGGGAATGGGAGCTAGCTTGTGTTGTCTGGCAAAGTTTTGCAGTCATTCTTGGATGGGTAGATAAAAGTTTTAGCGGTCTAGCAAAAACAAATCCTATTTCGACTATTACCTCCTCCATTACTATGTTTTCATACATAGGAATACCTCCATTAGCTGGCTTTTGTAGCAAATTCTGTTCGTTCTTCACCACTTTGGATTGTGGAGCTTAGTTCCTAGCCCGAGGGAAGAAATGACTAGCATTATAGGTTGTTCCGTTGTTGGGCGGCTACTCAGCCACATTAGTCTAGAGGAGAAAACCCTGTTGTTCATATCCTAGTGTAATGCTCAAGAGGGTGTAGTTCAAATCCATTGTCCAGACACAGCTTGACAAGTATGTTCCTTTCAAGGGTATGTAATGTGTTACATAATGATACTTGGCAAGAGAAAAACATGTGAAGAATGGACGATAATATGAAAATCTGGACGCAGATTAAGAACGAGAGCCTGCAGTGGAAGGCTTCTGTAAATTCATCCAATTCCTATTTTTTGTTTCTGCAAATTGAGTGATGTGTCCCTTATCTTGGTCTGCCAATTCTTTCATGGTGTGCTCTGCCATTTCTGATGAGAAGAAGTTAACCCAAATAAGAAAAGCCTTGGCATAGAGATACCTTGTCCTGGACTGTTTTCTTTACAAAGTATTCTTTAACGAATCCACAAAGGTTGAAGATTCACACTTTAGAAAACCGACTTGGAGGTGCATTCAAGTTTATATAAAACCATCTCAGATGTTTCTTAACCGATGTAGGATTGTTACGCATACCATCTTATTTTGGCCAGGATGTTCCTCTATGAAACTACAACTTTTTATTTTTATGGAGTGTGCCTTCTATGAGACTACAACTTATTGCTACATAGGATAGTTTGATGCGTGAATCCAGCTCCTGACCTGCTTGTAATGGCCTGGTGAGATAGATTTACTATTTAGATAAAAATGGACCGTACTCTTTGTGTTAGTGGAGGGATAATACACTAGCCTACTTCAAAGCATTGTCTGGTAGATTTGCTTTACGACTTGTCTCCTGGATTAGCTAGTGCCAGTGAAAAGCCTGATTGAACTCTTTATCCCAAAAGTCAGAAAATCGCGGTTCACACTTTTTCCATTGAATAATATTTTCAATTTTCAGTTCTCTAATGCATCCTAATGAGATTGAAATCAACCACGTACAACAACCTAGTTTGGACAGGATAACAATTAGCTTAATCGGGACGAGACTAAAGGGGCGATAGTATCGGACCTAGAATTTGTCTCTTGGGGAGCCGAGATACTCTTTTTTTTGTGGGAAGATACTAATATTTCACTATTAAGTATGTTACACAAGTTCGTATAATTATGTAAAAAAAAATATACTTTTTATATTTCGATGTTTATAAAAATTTAATTATAGTTGTTATTAAAGTTTATAAGATTGGAGTTTGTTGATACAATATAACTATAATTTTTCACTCATTGGATGGGCCAAAAAAGTTTTTGTTGAAATTTTTTTTGTTGGAGTTAGCGTAGATTTCACCTCTAAAGCCGTTTTATTAATCTCTTATATATGTAAAATGACGTTGTTTCTCATCATAAAGAAACGGCGTCCTTTTGCTTGGGAGATATGTTTTTTAGAAACCCTAGCTTCTAAACATTGTCATTTGGAAGCTAAGGTTTTAGGGCACAAACCATCACTGGTATGGCAAATGCACAACCCTACTTGAGCTTGTGTTTAGCAATCTTTCTGACTAAACCAAGCAGTCTCCATAACTAAAAATACAGTTTAGACAATACCTAGAGGAAGGTTGATTATGTCTGCACCCCAAAATAAAAACCTTATGCAATTTTTTTTGAACATGTTCAAAAGCTATCAAGTCTAGATCAGGACAATAACCAACACAATCAACAAAATAACAAATAAAAAAATAAGTCAAATATCAATAAAACAAAGACAATAGTTTTGTTCATAAAGTGAAAAACATTTGAAAAACTCTTAAAAAAAATCAATATCGAGTTTACCTAAAATTCATTAAGAAGAAAACATTACAACAAGATAATTCAAACAGAACAAAACCTTTGCAGACTCTTACATCCCGATTTAATAATTCAAATGACCCACTCAAACTCGCACCAAGTTGTGACAGCCTCAAAACTCTAAAGCTCTTCTTATGGACTTTTGATGAAGGGAGGAAAAGATAGACAAATAGTTTGAGAGCACATATTCACGAAGAGATAATGAGGATAAAAGGGAGAAAAGCTCAATCAAATTTATGATTTCAAAGAGTGAATATAATTTTTGATTGAATTCTTCTACATGTCCCATCACCTATTTACGCTACTACTTCTTGCATTAATTATGCTACATCTCTCAAAGAGCCATATTTAATTTTTCTCACATCTTTTCTAGAGTCATTCTGCAACCTCTCAATGGTTAAATATAAGGACAACTTAGCAGTCAAAATTCAACATACTATGAAGTCTAGAAAAAGACAACATAAATAAGAAATTATAAAAGGTTCTCTAAGGTTTAACTTTCCAAGACTTTCAATCTCTAAAGGCTCAATTTTCTATGCATTAGTTGGCATTGGCACTACATCATCCTCTCCCAGTGAGAAAGAACTCTCCCACGAGTTGTTTTCAACTTCTCTGACATGATGATAAATCTTGAACATTGAAGTTAGGATGTGCATTAATATTTGGAATAAGCTCAAGCTTACAGGCATTGGCATTAATCGTCTTCAAAATTGGGCAAGAAGAAACTCTTTTAGGTTATTGTATGTGCTAGAAGGAAATATTTCTTCTTTAAGAAAACTCACGCAAGATTACCTTCACTGAAGGCTTGGAAACGATGAGATTTGCCGCTCGCTCATACTTTTTCGTTCCTTTCCTCAAACTTCTTTTTTATTTCCACATGAATGCGTGCAATAGCACTTCCACCTTTTTGTTTTTCAAAAATGAATTTATAGGAATAGGAACAAGATCAAGATAATGTTATGGAGCTTTTCCATATATCACCCTAAAAAAGATTTATTCCGGTTGAACGGTTCAACACAAAATTATATGTAAATCCAGCTTGTGGTGGTGCCATATATCATTGTTTAGGCTTTTTTGCCATCAAGGATCTAAGTAAATTTCTCAAATTTCGATTCACAACTTCAGTTTGTCCATCAGTTTTGGAATGATTAGCACTACTAAGAGCAAATTTGTATCCCTATCCAATGGACTTTGGAACACCATAATGCTTCACAACTTCATTGAAGTAGAGATTTACAACATAAGAAGCATCCATAGTCTTCTTGCAAGGAATAAAATGGGCCATTTTAGAGAATCGATCAACAACAACATAGATGAAATCATTACCTCTTTGAGTTCTTGGCAAACCAACCACGAAATCCATACTAAATATCTTTCCAAGGAGCATTAGGAAGGGGAATGAGAATGTACTAACCGGTGTTTTAAGTTTGACCCTTGCAAGTTTGGGAAATTCGGCACCTCTTGACAAAATGGTTCACATCTCTTTAAATTGAAGACAAAAAATAGTCTTGTACAAATGAAATTGTCGTATCTCTTCCATAGTGTGCACCCAAAACCCGGAATGTAATTCTTTGACAAGATATTCTCTAAGGGAACATTTACAAATGCACAAACAATTTCCTTTTAAGGAGAAAATTACCTTGATAGAATAGTCGTGTAATACCCCGTCCAAATTAGGTATTAATTTAATAATATTTTAAGCCTAATTTCAAAAAATTATCCATTAAATTTGAATATTTTAAGAGAAAATGATGAAATTAATTTTTGTTGCCATTTTCTTTTGTTTAACTAATCTATGTGTTTTCTATGATTCCTTGATTTAATAAATGTGATTGTAAGGAAATTATAAGTGTGTTGTATTAAGCTAAGTAAGGTTAATTTTATTTTAAATTTTTTAAAAATGTAGCTTTAATCTTGATATTTGATTTTTATTTGCTAAGCTTGGATGCTATTTTATTTAATGTGGAAATTTCTTAAGAAATACATTTCTTACCTCTTCTTAACTTAATTGCCATTTGTTGTCTTTTGTGACAAAAGTTGCTAATAAGAAAGTTTATACTCTTAATATTTTTAATTAATAATTATTTTGCTTATCAGTAATTTGAATACCAAAAATTTAAATACTTTATGAAAGAAATTAATGACTTTTCTTTATTTAAAGTGTGGTTAATTCTCTAAATTGGACCTAGATTTGTCCAAGCCTTTGACCATCTTTTGTGGGCAATTTTTGGGCTTAAAAGGAGGCCCATTTAACTTTAAATTGAAATCCAAAAGCAAGAGAGATTGCATGTTTGACAAGTGGCTTAGGAGATTTAGCATTTTCACAAGTGGCTTAAGATGCAATCATTTTAACCCTAGCATGCATAGCTTTAACCCTAGTTTTAATCCTTATTTAACCTAGCTTATAAATAGCTAAGAGAGAGAGATTAGATCATTTGCACAATTCTAGAGAAAGAATCCGAAATTATAGAGAAAGAAGAACAAAAAAGAAAAAGGAAGGGAGAAGAGGTAAGGGGGGCTATTCGCCCATGGAAAGATTTCTCCCCTTACCTCTCTATCACTTCATTTTCTCTATTCTTAGTACTAACATAGATTCATATCATTCAGGAGTTTTTTAGAGCAATCAAGGGCAATCAATCCATTGTCAAGGAGGTATAGGGTAGTTGCATGTATGGTCTTGAAGGTGTTTGGTTTGATTGATGGTTTTTGTGTGCTTATTTTGAAGGAAAAATGGAAAGCTATGATGCTTGTGAAATCTAAGTTTGATTGATGATTTGAATGTTTTTTGTTGAATTTAACATCTGGATGAGTTTCTAAGTGCATAGATAGGCAGGGAAAGATAGAAAAATAGAAAATCAAACTCATTTATGGGTGTAATAAGTTTCTAATTACACCCAACTGTTTGATGAGTGCCATTGTGCCAACCCGATCATTCCAAGATTCAAAAATAGAAAATCAAAACCCTTGCAAGGATTGAAATAAGCGAGAAGCCAAAATACGGTCGACGTTTAAAAACCACACTACATAAATATCATGACCGGTTAGGTTGCAGGATTTTCCCTCGTCAAGCCATCTTTGGAGCCAACACTGAACTTGGCGATGAAAAACCCAATTGTATCGAGTGATGATGATGGATCAAACCTCTGCACGAGTTTTTCCTCACCGGGTCTTAGCCACTCCCTGTACCCAAGCATTGCAAAACTAGTTAAAGACGAAATAGAAAATGGGAAGAGAGGAGAAAGAATAGAGGAATGAAAGCATATCCTTAATATGGCTGGAAAAGAGTACTTACTCAACATAACCATCTGGAAATTCACAATGACCAACTAGACCCGGTCCTCCAATGCTTGGATACTGAAAGGTTTCAGAAAATCACACTCAATAACAAACTTGTTTGGCTTTAGTTCACAATTAATGAACTAAGCGTACAAAACGGACACCTTCAAAGACAATGATTATAATCAAAGTGCTAAAGACAAGAAGATTGAATAATTTCAAGAAGCAAGGGTTCAAGACTTGAAGACCTTACTATACAATCTTATTTTTCTTTTTTGGATAAGTACCTTACGATACAATCTTATAACTATAAAGCTCATTATTTGGATAGGCTTGATCACACACTCACTTTACAAAGAAGTTAGAAAAAATCCTTTAAAAAAAAATTCTCAGTCCAAATGGTTTTAGACAAGTTCCAAAATCTTCAAAGAAATATTGAAGCAAGTTTTGTGTACCAGCTGCACAAAAGGTGCAAGCATTAAAAAGCTGAACTTTTTTATTCAAATCTGTTTTAATTGGATCCACTGGTATAGGTGTTCCGGTCAATCGGATGTCAAGAAACGGAATATTTTTGAATTCTAAATTCTGTTAATCCGTTAGAAGTCAACAATCATAGATACTAGATCTACCGGTATAGGTGTTCCGGTCGACTAATGTATCAGAAATTGGAATATTTTTTAATTTTAAATTCAATGAATTTGTTAGAAATCAACTATTACAAGTACCAGACCCACTGGTATAAGCATCCCGATTGACCGATATGCTTAAATTTTACTATGACCTAAAAACGTGAGTTTTCAAATGACAGATTTTAGAGTTGTTCCAGCCGACTCTCAATTCTCGTGCTATCAAATTTCTAAGTCTTTACTTCTCAATTTTTCAAGCTATTACACAAATCATTCACTTTCAAGTGTGTTCATTATGTGACTTTTTTTGAGATAGAATTTAAATTGTATTAATCTATTCTTTGAGAGTTAAAATCTTCTATCTTATCATTCTAGAAAAGTCGATTCCTTTTTGGTGTGAATTGTACACCAAGATAAGAAGCTAAAAGAGCATATATCTCTAGCTTGGATTAGAGCTTGAGCTCAGTATCTCAGGCTCGATTGAGTTGTGCGTAGTGAGCATGAAAAATCACTTGAGTTGCGAGTGTTGAGCTTGGAAAAAACACTTGTAAGGTTTTCTAGCACCCAGAAGCTAAAATGTAAGCTATTATCTTGGCTAAAGGGG
The DNA here is from genome assembly GCA_963930655.1 of Myrica gale. Lineage (NCBI taxonomy): Eukaryota > Viridiplantae > Streptophyta > Magnoliopsida > Fagales > Myricaceae > Myrica > Myrica gale. The sequence continues at coordinate 19,636,463 of OZ005598.1, read as the reverse complement.
TTGATAGTGGAAAGTCTTAGTGCTCGGTGAGGAACTTGAGGGGTAGATGTAGGCAAAGTTTCCAATCCACCTAAAAAATCCAAGTATTTGATCTTTCTAACCCTACTCTTCATATTTGCTTAATTGATTGTTTGATTATTTGTATTTTTCTATTGTTTTCAAAAAAAAAATTATACTCCAATTCACTCTCCCTCTTAGGTTGCTTTAATCCTACTTTAAGCTTTCACAACCCGTATACAACATTTCAAAGAATGTTCAACAAATATCAGATGTTAGAACTGAGAAGTAGAATTGTACTCCCCCAACCCCCCCCCCCCCCCCACACACACACCAAATATAAAAAGAAAATAATAATGTGGTTTGTGGCAGAGGTTCCAATGCAATTGTGTTTATATATTTGAAGGCAAATTTAAAACTTACTGGCTAGGTTTTGATGTGATTTTAAGAAACTGCCTAAATTTTTAGAATTCACAAATCACTGCCTATGTTTAGAGGCCACAGTTGCAAAATCACTCATCCCATCACATTTTTGTCTAGATTTCTACCGAAATTGATGACGTTATACGCCAAGTGTCAATATATACAGTTATGTCATGACACGTGTCGTAAGAATAAAAAAAAAGTTAATACTTATAACAATAAATTAAATAAAAAATCAAATTCAAAAAAATCAAATAAAAATATATTATATATTTTATTTATGTTTAAGACACCTGATATATTGACACTTGGCGTACCAAATCATCATTCCATTATAAATCTCGACAAAAATGTGATGGAGGGAATGATTTTTGCAAGTGTAGCCTATAAGCCTAGACAATGATTTGTCAATTCTAGAAACCTAGACAGTTTTTAAAAATCTCATTAAAACCTAGGTAGTAATTTTTAAATTTCTCTATTTTCAAAAATTAAATCCTTTGAATAAAAAGGACAATTGGACGTCTAACCTGTTGTGCCAGGGATAGAAACTCATATGTATCCAAAGCATATCGTACCAATGCTTCATTCTCACCAGGATTTATTGTGCATCTAGCAGTAAAAAATTACCATGTAAACAGATTAGTCCCTATATGATCATAACAATTAAGAAACATAATTGCCAGAACAATAAGGAATACTAAGACAAATGTTATGGCAAAACATCGAGGACAGAGTGTGATCCATACAGCAAAGCACTAGAAATTAATCATTCACCAGGTAAATCACATGCACAATAAGTACCTGTGTAACCTAGGCAACTAACAGTGGACTGAGGCTGGATCTAGTACTGGAACTATAAGCTGCGAAAACAGTAAGTGTCAAGTGTATTAACATTATCCTAATCTGACCGTCCATTACTTTACCATACTGCTCTGATATAGTACCCAGTCGTTCCTATTGATTTATATAGCATCCAGTGTAGTAACATCATCCTAGTCTTAGGGTCTATTACTTTACCACACTGCTCCGGTCCCTTGTCACTCCTATGCAAGACTACTAAAAGATACAAAATAAATGTTAGTCAAATGAAGAAAATTACACCTGCAATTATTATCACCACAAAAATGAGAAATATACTAACGTCGAATACACAATTACTCCACCGGAACGAGCTAATTGAACAGCCTGGTCAAACATTCTTCTCTGATACTTCGCATGGTTTCTCAAGGATAGAATTGTTTCCTGGCAAAAAGGACAAACTTTATTTAGTTTCCTCCACCAATAGTTAAAAGAGAGGTGCACTCTAGTAAAACATGCAATCTAAACCTAACAAACTAAATGTTAAATAAAGTAATGAATGGCGGGCCCTCAACAAGGCTAAATCATTTTTTAGTAACACCTCAATCTCTTGCATCATCCATGGTCATTATGAAGAAGCGCAAATTGTGGTTGAGAGCTGTCAGCTGGATTATTAATTAAGCTCATGGAGGTGTATGCAGAAGGTTTCATTTTTGGCAAGTGGTATGGGACAAAACCCCTCGCCCATGATTATGTTTTGAAAGCTGTATACAATAATGCTTTTAACCTGTTATGTTCCAATTTTCTGTCAAGCGGCGAGCCACTAAAATCTTATGGAGTTTAACTTGGTATAGTATATTTGATGCACCCTCCTTGCAGGCTGCATTGTATTTTCGAGGAAAGTTTCATCTTTTGTATGGATCAAATTCCCAGAGTCCCCAGTTGTGTAGAGGGAAAACTTCCTCCTGCATCTTCATTGGCCATCGCAATGTTTAGCCTCTGGAACCTAGAATTTCAACTTCAAATAAAGGCATCCACTTGAAACTAAAATTAATTCCGGGATTAGCATGAATATCTCACTAACCTACTGAGACAATCTAAGAGAACCAGACCGCCAGAGACCTAAGCCAATAGCTTATAAAATCCCAGCCACCCCTACTCCCCCCCCCTCTCCCTTCCCAGGTCAGAACTTGGACCACAATACCAAAAGCTCACCCGTTCATAGCAACCACAGGTCTATGAAGCATCCTTTCTAATAATGCCACACCAGCATTCCAATAAAAGCACCATAGTTATCACATTGACACCACGATTCCAACATCCTCTAGCGCCAGTTATGCCCTCAAAATCAATAAAAAGTATGCAAAAACCATCTAGAAAAGGTAAATGAAGGATGGACTGCAAATCCAGACAATAAAAAACAATAACCTCTGCAATATCGCTTACTGCTCAATGAACACAGCCTGTAACTGGATTTCTGTTTTAGAAAGAAAAAGCAGATATGATCTCATAAAACTCTCCAGGAAAAATGAAAGTAACTTTTGGACAAAAGGACATAGGTGGGAATATCTTCTACCACCATGTTCCATGGCTGAAAATTCTCATTAACAAGAATGTTTCTATGGGAAAGCCAAGCAAGGCATGCCTAATATTTCTAATCTCAACAGTAAGAGCTAGCTGTCACACATAACACCCCTTTTCTTACTTTTTTCCTTTTGTTTACTGCATTTTGATTAGTATAATCTTAACCAAATACCTTTCTGTTACCTACCGGACAATCTTACCAGCTGAGCCAAGGGTATACCATTCTCTAACCAAATGCAAGATACAGGCTAAATGTCAATGCAAATTTTACCTGTTGTCTTCTATTTGAGAAGGGATGCTATTATTCAGTATAAAAACTAAAAGAAACCAACACTATTGTTATCCACAAGAACACATCAAAACTTAGTGTCCAATCACAGTTTAACCACCCTAACATCTTCAGATGTCCCTCTGAAGACAATCCAGAAATGGCAACAAATGATGGACACCAAATCCAGTCTTTCGTCAGAAAGAACATAGCTTCTCCAATGTGGCTTATTGAACACAGCCTGACTGAATTTGGGTTGAGAGGAATGAGTCTATCAGAAAGCCAAGTCAGAAATCATAATCGTCCTAATGTCGACTACTTCTTTCTCCACACATGTACACCCCTCCCTCGTTTTTTCCTTTTATTTTTTTATTTGATTGTTGAATTTTAACCCAATGTGGCAATGCCTTTCTCATATCCACTGGACAATCTTACATGCTGAGTCAAGGCTCAATTCTAAGTATTCTTCAACAAAATGCATGCCAGGCTACACTCAACTGCATACTGTCTTTGATTTTGAAACAGGATGCAGTTATTCAGCATTAAAAAAACAAAAACCAAATATTAAATAGTTATTCAGCATTAAACAACAAAACAAAATATCAAATAATTTAATCCATAAGAAGTCATGTCAACATACATACCAAAGACACCAAGTACAAATAGTAAATAAGACAGAATTGGATTCTCCTACCTCTCCAGCAAAGAGACGAGGTCTCAAACCAAGGGCAGAGCAAGGTGCATCAAGAAGGACTCTATCAAAGCTGTTAGGAGAAAACCCCTTCGAATTCTGAACCCTATCACCATTGCACTGATTTCTGCCTGGCCCATTCCGTGCTCTTCGTATATTCTTCCTGATGTCAGCTTTGCTAACATATGTTCTCTCATTCGCTTTTGCATTGCAATTGCTAGCTAGGAGATAATATAATTAGAGATGAATTCTTAACTTCCACAAAAACTTCTTGTATTAGAAGAAACACTAAAGAGCTTCGCAGCCATGAAAAGTAACAGAAAATGAAATCAGGTAAAGGATATGCATCATATTAATATGCGGATTGGCAAACTCTTATATCACAATCCAAACATGTAATGCCTGTGTTCACTTGTGATGTGTCAGTACATGTTTTCTTGGCCATCAATTACGATTCATTATGGGTATTTGCTTAGTCGCACTACTCACAACCAAGTTCAATAACTGATTGACTTTGAGTACAGAACCTACTCGTAGACAAACCATAGCTCAACGATGCAACAATTGGCAGTCTTAAGCAGAAAGTCAAACTACAAGCACTTTTTTCACAATCCTTCAATAGCTTTTAAGACCATGGTTTGAACATTTCTTGGTCACAAGTTAGACAAGCAACAAAAGCATTACCAATTGACATGTCTAAGGAAATTTGGTTGCTAATTGTTCTTTAGCTTCCCTATAGACTACATCAAACTACACGAGTGAATCTACCCACCATTTTCCATGCAACTCCTGTCGGCATTCACCCTTTCCGGACCAACTAATGAGTCTCTCTCCACATGTGAGCACATGTCAGAATTCTGAATAGTTACATCACCATTCTGTTTACAGAAACTGAGATCAGTCGTACTGTAGGACTCATTCCTTCGACAAACAGCTTTGAGCACATCCAGCTTATATGTGGTTATACAATTCAAGCCCATTTCAGCAGCCAATTTCTGAATATCCATGACCTATTAAATTGACCATAAAAGAAGCAAGAAGTTAAAATCATAAAACAACGAAAATGAAAAGGTTAACAGATTAATGAAAAGATTAATATTTCCTTTTTCTAATAGAAATAGCTTCAGGGATTCAAAAATTATCCAGTAACAGCTTTTACCAAATCATGAAAATAGATGAGTTACGAATGAAATGCAAGCGAACTGAATAGTATAACTCACTATTCTATTTCGACCGAAGGACAAGCATTAAGCGTATATGTTTGATAAGCCCCTCGACCAGAATCAATGAAGGCAGAGGGCTGGCCAAAGGAAATAAGATTGATATCAGGGCGTTACCACTTTCGGGTGGATTGACATAATAAATTAATCCATTACTCGGCAGCAGCAATGCATAGGAAGCAGGAGAAAAAACTTTGGCCATACTACCTTAAAAGTTTTTTTCACTGCTTGGTCTATTGTTCTACTGCATCTCCCCAGTTGAGGAATCATAATGCATTGGACCCCAAGTGTGCACTCCAGTATTATTATTCGAATTAGAAGTATTAGCACTGAATATATATAGCATCAGCAAAGGAAGAACTTTCTATCCAAGTTATGAGGACTTAAAAGCATGAGGCTTAAAGGTGAAATACGCTCGAGACCGAAATATCTTGGTTAGTGAAGATGTCACTGGCTAAGAAAGTCAGTTGGTCTCTTCGTTCCGTCACATGGTGGGGGTGTCTTGTGAGGGGTTTGAGAGTCAGTTGATGGCTTTGTTTGCTGCTTTGGAGAAAGATCGGATTTCTGTGTGTAACACCAAATCTCATAAGTCAGCCGGTAAGATGTTGAGGGAACTCAAAGGCCTAAAGTCTAGTATCAATTATGACGGTGGGGATAGATCGTCTCGTCGCTGTAGGAATGGTGGGAGGGCTCTGATAAACTGTTAATGAAGCCAAGGTTTATCAGTTGGAATGTGAGGGGTCTCAATCATAGAGGCAAATGTAGTAGGATTGGAAATTTAATAAGGGGGTGGAAGCCAGTTTTAGTCTGTCTTCAGGAAACCAAATTAGAGGTGGTTGCGGGGGCTGTCGTGCGTAGTTTGTGGGGCGGTCCTCATGTGCGGTGGGCTTGTTTACCAGCGGTTGGTACGTCGGGTGGTATTTTAATCTTATGGGATTCCCGGGTGCTTGAGTCGGTTGAGGTTTGTTTGGGGAGTTGTTCGTTGTCGGTTGTGTTCCAGAATATTGAAGGTGGGGCTCAGTGGGTGTTCTCAGGAGTTTATGGCCCTCATGACGAGGTTGGGAGGCGGATCTTATGGGATGAATTAGCGGGTGTTTATTCTTGGTGGGGGGCTCCGTGGTGCATTGGGGGAGATTTCAATGTTACTAGGTTCCCTAGTGAACGGTCGACTTTGGGTGTGGGTAGTAGAGGGATGGAGGATTTCTCGGATTTCATTTCCGAGTTGGGTTTGGTGGATTTGCCGCTGGTGGGTGGTTTATATACTTGGTCAGATAACCGATCTTCTCAAACTTGGTCGCGGATTGATCGTATTCTCTTTAGCTCGGATTGGGAGGCTATGTATCCGAATATCATTCAAAGGAGACTGACTCGCATGTATTCTGATCACTTCCCTATTTTGTTGGAGGATGGGTCTTTTGGGGGGGGGGGGGGTAAGAAGCCTTTTCGTTTTGAAAATATGTGGCTTAAGGTGGAAGGGTTTGTGGAGAAGGTCAGGGAGTGGTGGGGGAGCTATGAGGCGTCGGGTACCCCTAGTTTTGTGTTGGATTGCAAGCTTAAGGCGCTGAAACGTGATCTTATTGCTTGGAATAAGGATAATTTTGGTAACATTAGTGTGCGTAAGTCTCTGTTGATGAATGAGTTGGCTTCATTGGATGTGTTGGATGAAGGCGGCTTCCTTATTAATGAGGGGGTGGAACGGAGGTTGTTGGTCATTCAGGAATTGGAGCACATTATTGATTTGGAAGAAGTGAGTTGGAGACAAAAATCTCGGGCGTTATGGCTAAAGGATGGGGATAGATGCACCAAGTTTTTTCACAGAGTGGCAAACTCTAACAGGAAGTTTAATTCTATCTCCCAGTTGGAGGTCGATGGGGAGCTGCTGCAAGATCCGAGTGACATTTCGGCTCACATTGTTCAGTTTTACTCATCTTTATATGTTGAACCTTTTCAGTGGAGACCGGCTCTGGATGGTTTGGAGTTTGACTCTATTTCAGAGGATGAGGCGGTTTCGTTGGAGCAACCTTTTGAGGAGGCTGAGGTGGCTAGGGTGGTGCACGACCTAAATGGGGATAAAGCTCCAGGTCCTGATGGTTTCACTTTAGCTTTCTATCAGGCTTGTTGGGATGTCATTAAGAAGGATGTGTTGCTGATGTTTAATGAATTTGCTAATCATGGCCGATTTGTCCGTTGTTTGAATGCCTCCTTTATTGTCCTCATTCCTAAGAAAACGGGAGCGGTTGAGTTGAAGGATTTTAGACCTATCAGTCTTGTGGGCGGTATTTATAAGATTCTTGCCAAGGTGTTGGCTAACAGGTTGAAGGGTGTGCTGAACAACATTATCTCTCCGTCTCAGAACGCTTTTGTTCGCGGGAGGCAGATTCTGGATTCGGTGTTGATCGCGAACGAGTGTATTGACTCTCGTTTGAGGTTAGGTGCGCCGGGCATGTTGTGCAAGCTGAACATCCACAAAGCTTACGATCACGTGAATTGGGAGTTTTTGATGTACCTTCTTAAGAGATGTGGGTTTGGAGCTAAGTGGTGCCAGTGGATCTACTTTTGTATCTCTTCGGTTATGTTTTCAGTTCTTGTGAACGGCTCTCCTGAGGGATTTTTCGGTAGCTCTCGTGGTTTAAGGCAGGGTGACCCCTTATCTCCTTTGTTGTTTGTCATTGTTATGGAGGCATTGTCTCGTATGATGGCTCGGATGGTTTCGGTGGGTGCCCTTCAGGGATTCAGCGCCTCTGGGGTGAATAGGGAAGGGGTTTGTGTTTCCCATTTGTTGTTCGCTGATGATACGTTGATTTTCTGTGGGGCTGATGTTCATCAGTTTCGAAGTCTCCGATGCATGCTTCTTTGTTTTGAGGCAGTTTCTGGCTTGAAGGTTAATTTAGCTAAGTCAGAGGTGATTCCAGTGGGCCAAGTCAGTAATGTGACGGAGTTGGCTTCCATTTTAGGGTGCAGGGTCTCTAATTTACCTATGACATATTTGGGTCTTCCGGTGGGAGCTCGTTATAAGAGTGTCCATATTTGGGATGAGATCTTAGAAAGGATGGAAAGGCGGTTGGCTGGGTGGAAGCGTATGTACTTATCTAAGGGAGGTCGTGTTACTTTGATTAAGTCTACGCTTTCGTGCCTTCTTACGTATTTTCTCTCTCTCTTTCCCCTTCCGCATAAGGTTGCAGCTAGAATAGAGAAGCTGCAAAGAGATTTCTTGTGGGGTAGTGATGGTGAGGTTCACAAATTTCATCTTCTTAATTGGAAGGTCGTATGTTCTCCTATGGCTTGCGGTGGTTTGGGCATTAGAAGTCTCTCCGCGTTTAATAAAGCTTTGTTGGGTAAATGGTTATGGAGGTTTGCAACTGAGAGCGACAGTATGTGGCGGAATGCTATTATGGAGAAGTACGGGGCCATTGAGCCCCGTGGTGCTCTTTACCTCCACATGGGTCTTATGGGGTTACTCTTTGGAAGCATATTAGTAAGGGTTGGGAGACTTTCAGACTGCACACTCGGATGGTGGTGGGGAATGGGCAAAGGACGAGGTTTTGGCATGATGTGTGGTGTGGGGATCGTCCGTTGAGGTGCTCTTTTCCTACAGTGTTCTCCCTTTCTTTGGACCCGGATAGCATGGTGGTGGATTGTATCGATTCTGTTGGGAACACGGTTGTTTGGAATGTTCAGTTCTTACGCCATGCAAATGATTGGGAGTTGGAAGAATTTTCGTCTTTTTTCTCTACCCTTTATGCGTCTCAGTTGCATCGAGGAGATGAGGACAAATTATGTTGGGTGGGTAGCAAGGATGGGAGTTTTTCTGTCAAATCTTTCTATGCTTTGCTTGATGGCGGTAGAGCTGCGTCCTTCCCTTGGCGTCTACTCTGGGATTCTAAAGTTCCCTCCAGAGTCTCCTTCTTTGTATGGGAGGCCACGCATGGTAGAATTTTGACTTCTGACAACTTGAGGCGTCGTGGGCTTTATGTGCTCGATTGGTGTTACTTATGTAAGAGGGATTGCGAGTCGATTAACCATGTTTTACTCCATTGTCCGGTTGCGAGAAGTCTGTGGCAACATGTTTTCTACTTGCTCAATCTTCATTGGGTCATGCCGGAGCGGGTTGGGGATGTTTTGATTTGTTGGGGGAGAAAGCTTAAGGATCCTTTCGCTAAAGCTATTTGGCGGATGATTCCTCCGTGTATATGGTGGAGCCTTTGAAAGGAGAGGAATAGGCTGTGTTTCGAGGGTTCTGCGTTGTCCATTGGTCGGTTGCAGGGGGACTTCATGTTTAGTTTGTTTCTTTGGGCTAATGCGTTGTTGAGGGGCCCTTTTCTTGATTTTCAGGATTTCTTTAGCTTTTTTGTTTGTATGTTGTAATTTGTCAGTACAATCTTTGTACTGATGTCTCTCTTTTTCGTTAATAAAACTTCTTACTTATCAAAAAAAAAAAAAAAAAAAAAAGCTAGTTTTTCTGTCTCTATAAAGTTCAAGCTACTGTGGCGAGCATCCACTAATGTAATTTAGAGACCTCATTTAGCGTGCGTTAACATGTAAATCTACACTATGGAAATCTCAAGAACTAAAACGAAGAAGAAAGAAATAAATGTGTAGCAAATTAAGCTGCGATAAGGACGTTCCTAAGCTTAAGTGCACCCACACACTCACTCACCGTAGTAGCATATCTGCTTCGACTGTGAAACACTTTTCAATAATAATAATTATTTTATTACTTGACCAACTAATAATTCAGTTCAGGCATACCTATCAGCACCTTTTCGACTCATGCTACATATTAGAAAAGACAATTTAATTTTTAACAGAATAAAATTTCACATTGTTCGACAAGGCGAACCCATAGGACCTTGCTGTAACAAAACATATATTGTAAATGTTCTCTTTATCCCCATTACAAGCCATTAATTCGTTGTTTGCAAGGAGACAAGATGTCAAGTTTGCCTGATCTTTTGCTCGTTACAAATCTTTTTTTTTTTAAAATTAAATTGCTAGAATGATCCTCATCTGAATGAGGTATAACCCTGTCCAGTTTCATGAGAATGGGATCTAGCTTCCTTCTGTAAAACCAAGTAAAGTACATATCGAAAAATATGCAGTAATTCCCTAATTTATCACTTCTTCTGAAGAATTTGTAGCTTCATCATCTGAAATCGAGACAGTCCACAAGCAACAGAAGCTGGTAAAACAAGGATGGGATTCCTTACCAAAAAAGACAAGGTTGGGATTAGCTAGACTACATCGCCATGATGTGAAGATATAACTAATTGTTCCATATATAAAAAGACAAACAGGAAAATTACACTCGATACCCACAAACTAACACTCGATTTGCAGTCTCAAAAATTGATCCCCCTAAATAAATTCCTTTTGCACTTTGCCTCCTTGATTGAGACCTGCCTATAAAGATGAATTAAGAATAGCCCACACAGCAAAAATTTTAACCATGAGCGATAAGTGCAAAAAAGTGACAGTCTAGGAGGTGCAATTACCAAGCATGCTAGTTTCAGGGATATGACATTATAATTTGCCGGGCATAAAATCTACTTTTCCTAAGGAAGAGGATTCATAAATATTTCTGAAGTAGCAAAGTAAGAATTTGGTCAATTAGTCAATCAATAAAGGCATGTTTTTCATTCACCAACTATAACTGCTTTTGCTATTGCTAATGAAGTTGGCTTTGTACACACTTATTTTTTTTTAAAAAGGACATGGATAGATGATATGTGGATTGTTTTTACATAGAGAATCAGCAAAATTCTCTAGGAGAAGAAGAAAATAAAAACACAATAGAGGGAAAGTTGCAGTTTATTTGGTGGATGGTATATAGAATAAGTATAAATAAACAAGTAAAAGCAAAGACTTTTTAGTCCACCGAAACCTTAGAAGTAAAAATGAATAACAAAAAAAAATGGACTAAACCAAAACCCAAAAAATCAAGTACAAAATGAAGTGTAATACAATTCACCCACCTATGGTACAATGTCACATGAGATCCACTCTAGGTACAAAAATGAAGTATAATACAATCACTCACCTATGGTACCATGTCTGTTACCTATAATGATGTAGTCAGCAACCACAAAAGACATAAGTGAAAGAAGCAATATGTAAATTTCATCAAAGTGGATGCCATGCACATTGAAGTTTGGACATCAAATTTTGACGAATTAATGAAGTGCACTAAGGTGGATAAATAGCAATTTTATAACCAAGGATTTGCACACATAACTCAACCAATACAATTTTTTTTTTGATAAGGCAATATTATTAATAGAGATAAAAAAAAACAGTACAAAGGACTATACTGAGACCTCTATCCCATACATGCAAGGAAACTAATAAAATCAAAAAACTCCGAAAAGGGAGAGCCCAACCAAGCATTCACCAACAAGAATAAGGTCTGCAAAAAATTTCCTCTCAAACCCTCCACGGACATTGTCACACCCTCAAAACATCTCTCATTTCTCTCTCCATAGAATCCACCAAATACAAGAAGGGATCACTCTCCATATAGCTAATGTCCGAGGGTCAATAAAATCCCTATTCCAGCACATTAAAACATCAGCAATCTTCTGAGGCATAACCCAATCGTAGTCATTATAGAAAGCACAAAGGACCACAAATTCCTAACAACCAGGCAGTGCAGCAAAATATGCTCTGCAGACTCCCCATCGCTTTTGCAAAGATATCACCAATCAAGCACATACACTCCCTCCTCCTTAGCTTGTCAGTAGTAAGAATACTACAATGGGTGGCTTTCCAAACAAAGAAAGATGTCCTAGGGGGAGCCAAAGTCTTCCAAATCTGTCTCCAAGGGAAGCTCTCATCAAAAACCCCAATAAGGCACGAAAACCAAGATCTCACCAAAAAAACTTCATTCTTGGATCTCACCCATTTCATCTTATCTTCAACATGACTCCTCAAAACTTTGGAGTAAAGTAAAGAGAAGAGAGTCGAAAACTCCTCCAACTCCCAATCATTAGCCCTCCTAACAAAATGAATATTCCACGAAGAACTCCCGGAATCCCTCTCCAAACAGTCCGCCACCATCGCATCCTTATTGTAAGCAAGAGAGAATAAAGAAGGAAACATATCCTGTGAGGAACTCTCACCGCACCAACGATCCTTCCAAAAACGGACTCTTAGACCACTACCCACATCAAAATGTATGTTCTCAGCAAAGGAATCTCGTCCTTTGCTAATAAACTTCCAAAGACTAACACCGTAAGGGCCATTACAAACGAAAGTGTTCCACCCACCCGAAGCACAACCATACTTCTTCATGATGACTTTCCTCCACAAGCTATCACACTAGACCCCAAACCGCCAGAGCCATTTCCCAAGTAGGGCCCTATTAAACAGAGCAAAAAGTCTTCGCAATCCCAACCCACCGCATCTAACAGGAGAACAAACTTTCTGCTACTTCACAAGATGAAATTTCTGCACATTATCATCACTCCCCCATAAAAAGTCTCTTTGAATCTTCTCTAACCTATTAGCCACTGCAGTAGGAATAGGAAAGAGGGACAATTAATAAGTGGGGAGACATGACAGAGTGGACTTGATCAACGTAATTCTTCCACCCTTGGAGAGATAACACCGTTTCCACCTCGCCAATCTCCTCTCCGTCCTCTCGATAATATCATTCCATATGCGAGAACACTTGAAAGGAGCCCCCAAAGGAAGACCCAAGTAAGTGATAGGCAAAGAAGCAACCCGGCAGCCCAAAATAGAAGCCAAATCGTGCACATTAACAACATTACCAATAGGGATTACTTCTGATTTGGAGAGATTAATCTTTAAACCCGAAACCGCCTCAAAACAAAGAAGAAGGCACCGAAGATTACTAAATTGACTCTCATCAGCCCCACAAAGAATGAGAGTGTCATCCGCGAATAATAGATGGGAAATACACACCGCACCTCTCCTACCAACTCCAGCATCGAACCCTACAATGAGACCATTGCCCACCAACACCTTCATCATCCTGCTAAGAGCATCCATGACAATAACGAAAAGCAAAGGTGAAAGAGGATCACCTTGCCGCAACCCACGAGACCTGCCAAAAAATTCTTCGGGAGAACCATTCACAACCACCGAATAAGTAACAGTAGAGATGTAGAACTTGATCCAACTGCACCACCTAGCCCCAAAACCACACCTCCTTAAGAGGTATAAAAGGAATCTCCAATTCACGTGGTCATACGCCTTGTGAACATCCAATTTGCAGATCATGCCCGGGATGTTGGAGCGCATCCTAGAGTCAATGACTCATTAGCAATGAGAACATAATCCAAAATTTGTCTACCTTACACAAAGGCGTTCTGAGAGGGAGAGATGATACCTCCCAAGACCACCTTCAGCCTATTCGCCAACACCTTGGCCAAAATTTTGTAAACCTCACCCACAAGGCTAATAGGGCGAAAATCCTTCAATTCGACCGCTCCCACTTTTTTTGGAATCAGAACAATAAATGTTGCATTAAGGCTTCTGACGAACTTCTCATGATGCGCAAACTCATTAAACATAGAAAGGACATCACCCTTGATCACCTCCCAGCAAGACTGGAAGAAAGCAAGGGTGAATCTATCTGAGCCCGGCGCCTTATCCCCATTAAGACTCATCACCACCCCAACCACCTCCTCCTCATCAAAGGGCCTTTCAAGCCAACGCGCCACAACCCCGGAAATGGAGTCAAAAGCCAAGTCATCCAGGAAAGGTCTCCAAGGGAAGGGTTCCTGATATAAAGAGCGATAATAGTGGACAATCTCCTCAGAAATGCACTCCTGATTCTCCAGTAACTCCCCATCCACCTCCAAGCAATCAATCGTATTAAATCTACGATTAGAGTTGGCCATACGATGAAAAAACTGGGTGCACCGATCACCCTCCTTCAACCACAAAGCTTCAGCTCATTTCCTCCAGCTCACTTCCTCCATGCCTATCAGAATATTGAGCTCTGAAGACACCTCCAATTTACGTTGTTTACCAGCCTCATCAAGAATCTCACTCTCATCCTTCCCATCCAACATAGATAACTCCCCCAACAACAAGGATTTTCTACGATTCAGATCACCAAAAACCTCACGGTTCCACTTAATAAGATCTACCTTCAACGCCCTCAACTTAGCATTAAGCTTGAAACTAGGGGTGCCCACAAAATCATAAGAACTCCGCCAATCCTTCACCTTATCCTGAAAACCTTCCGTCTTAAGCCACATGTTCTCAAAACGGAACGGTTTCTTACCCCCACCACGCTTACCAATCTCACACAAAATGGGAAAATGGTCAGAGTACAAACGGGAGTCTCCTTTGATAGAACTCAGGGAAAAAGGACTCCCAATCAGCACTAAAAAGGAAACGATCAATACGAGACCAAGACTGTGAGTCTTTACCGTTCGATTAAGTAAAAGTACCTCCTGACAATGGGATATCCACTAACTGATTTTCATCAATGAAAGCAGAAAAGTCCAACATAGCACGCCCCAAACCGCCCAACCCAGAGCGTTCACTTGGGAACTGGGTGACATTGAAATCACCTCCAATGCACCAAGGAAGGTTCCACCAAGCAAAAACTCTAGCCAACTCCTCCCAAAGCAAGCCCCTGCGACGGTCCTCATTGTGGCCATAAACCCCTGAAAACATCCACTGAACACCATCCTCAATATTCCTAAAAACCACTGACACAGAGAAGCAACCCACACAAAATCCACCATATCCAACACCCTCGAATCCCATAAAAGTAGAATGTCGCCCGACGCACCCACTGCCCCCAAACTGCACCACCTGACATGCTGCCCCCCATAAACTCCTAATAGTAGCCCTCGTCACCTCCGACAACTTAGTCTCTAGAAGGCACACCACCTCCGGTTTCCACCCCCTCAACAAATTACCCACGTTATTACGCTTTCCCCGGTCATTTAATCCACGAATATTCCAACTCACAATATTGAGCTTCATTTAGACTTACACAAGTCCCTCCCACCCTTTCTATTTTTTCTCGAAACATAGGTTTTCCCCTCATAATTAACCGCTGATTTCAGCCCCTTCATCTCTCTGGATAGTTTGTTCCCCATCTTACAAGGTTTCATAGGACACCAAATCCCCCTCTCCTTCTCCAAAGCTGCAAATAATGCCTCCAATTCCGCCTCAAGAAAAGCCAACTAGATGTCTGAAGGAAGACAACATACCCAACCCCCAGTCAGAAGAATCAGGGCTGGCAGAAAAATCCTCCCTACCACCTTGAGCAGCACCACTGCTAGAGGTTCCACCTCTAAACTGGTTGGACCGAATCATCAGACACTAACTTGCAGTCGCGATTTAGCATAGGAGGTGTAGGGTCGTGATTCTCAACAGAACAGACAACTGAAGAAATACAACACAAGGCACCAACCTCATCTGAGGTCCCATTCTCCTCAAACATGCTAACGGGCACACAAGACAACGACAAACCCAAAGGGGAAACACCAGAAACCATACAAACGCCAAAGACCGAGGGAGAAGAAACTTCCTTCACCGCCAGCTGAGGGCCAAGCAGATCCGCACCTAACCCCGACAGCATTGACAACTTCGGAATCTCCATCACCACCGGCGCGACATCAAAGCCCACCACGTCAACAGAAATTGCCGATGTGGACCCAACCTCCAGACACGGGAACCTGGGAGCAGGAATTGCGGTGCAGACCCCAGTGCCCGAGACCTCACTCATGGTCGAAAACATCTCGCCAGGGGCTGGGTCGAGCAACCCGGAACGACCCGATTCTTGTTGTGCACAGTCCAACCAACACTTCACCACTGGCCCACAACCCATCTGCACCTGAGGCCCGATCAAAGCTCCAACCGAGATAATGGACCGACAGAGATTCGACCCAGCCACCCCACTAAGCATCACAGCCCGCTCCGTAGCTCCCGACTCAGAACCCAGTTCGACGCCCTAAAAAAAACGAAGAATGAAAAGAGGCCCGTTGGGCTTTCAATAAAAACCCACATACTTGACACTTATAGTCCTTCACCGCTAGATCTCCCGCCCCCATTTGGGCCA
Source organism: Myrica gale (assembly GCA_963930655.1). NCBI lineage: Eukaryota > Viridiplantae > Streptophyta > Magnoliopsida > Fagales > Myricaceae > Myrica > Myrica gale. Next base: position 19,620,438 of record OZ005598.1, on the reverse strand, counting down.
CTAATTCTCCCAACCGATCGACTTGCCTCCTCAAGCCCACAATTTCAGACAATAACTCGGTATTGCTGACCATTGCATCACAACGCGACAAGAACTTACTAACAAGCTCATCATTACGCGACAAAAGAGCCGCCATCATCCCGTCCCGAGAACACGCTAGCTCCTCATTAAATTTGCTCTGAGTGGGAGCCGAAACAGCAGCCCCCAATTTTGCATGTGCATCAGAATACGAAACGACTTCCCGCTGCTCTACGCAATTCGCAACCAGACCAGACAAGCGCTCGCAACCTACCATCGCCAGGGAACCAACGACAGCCTCGGCAAAGGAAGTATCTGGCCAAATGGTAAGACTCCGCTGCGGAACAACCTTACACGAGAGAGAGCTAAAGAAAGCAACTGCTTCTTGGAAAACTTGGTTCAGAATCTGCCAGCCATGGGCATTCCTTCCTTCAGGCACCATCACCGCCCCCACCTTCCTCCCTCCACCATATTCAACAATCGCCACATACCTACCGCCTGTATTCGAACATCGTTGAGCCAAGAAACTACGTCGGGTCTCGTTAAATTTAGCCGAACCTCCCCAACTGAATCGAGTTCATGGACTTCAGGCTCCATTCAGAAAACTTGACCACCCCCCTAGCGTTGATAGATACCTGAAACTCCTTAGACTCAATGCGAAAGTTACGAACAAAAGACATCGTCACCCTCCAACTATGGACGAAGAACCAAAATCAATGTAAATAACTCAGGAAACAAACTACCAGCCGGAGAAACCTACGGGGAAGAGAGCATCGTCACCCTTCCCAGAGATACAACCTTTACTCAACCAATACAATTAGGGGGCAAATAGAATTTCCCCAAAATAAATTGTATAAGTTTCTGAGTTTCAATGCCCTACTTGGACCAAATAAAATGAAAAATAAACACGATAACCTTTCAAATCAAGGACATTATTCTACAGTAATCTAAGCCTACAAGCAGACAAAAAGGATTTGCAAGTATCGCATTATATTTCTCAATTGTTTCCGGCCATATAATTTTACAGCACAACAGTGGACAAAAACGTAGAATAGGAATGTTACTTTGATTAGGAGTGGGAAGTAGAAAATGCAATATTTTTGGCACACATATACCCGCATACCAATAAACCCAACTCAACAATTAATTAAAACTGAATCATAGCTCTGGTATCATATAAAGAGGTTGAGTCGCCAAATGATCATCTTTACAGCAGATTACTTCACTATGCTTGGTGAATTTATGGTCCACGAATAATATGACAAGGAAGAATGTATGACAATCGCATTTCTAGTTCAGAAGTTCCACCTTATTGTGAGATCTATCAACTGCAACAACCTGTCCTTTGTCCTTCATGAGGATTGCAATTGCAGTTGTTTTCCCCCCCGGTGCCGCACACATGTCAAGTATTTGCTCGCCCATTTGTGGATCTAACAAATAAGATAAAAATGTACAAAAATAATCAATTAGAAGTACATCCATTAAGCAAGCTAAATCCTATGCAAGGAATGCTAATTGACAGTTTAGATTGGATAATTTATGTACAATTAAGGGCTGGTCGTGGATGACTCATATTAGTATGTAATATATCTCATGTTAGAGTTGCTATAGCCGCTTCAAGGCTCATTATGTGCCTTCCCACTAATTTATGTAAATCCACATCTCAAATTCTTTTGGGTCTCTGAACCTGAAAATTCTTTGTGTCATCCCCGTTTCAGCTGTGTTTTTTTTTCTTTTGGCTTAATTACAATTCCTTATGGTGTTGACTTTTAGCAGATTAGACCCTGAAGTACATTTTGAACAAGCCGATCCCTATAGTTCATCCACAAAAAAGTTAGTTGACTAATGGAAGACCGTCATAGGGTTAGGATCAAGATGTTCATTTCCGAGATCGAATAGCCAATCCTAGACCCCATCCTACTTAAGGTGCTAACATTTAGTGGACGAGGAAGACATATACATCTGAAAAATGGACCACATGGACTGACCTATTCAATGTTGCACCTCAGGGATTGATTTGTTAAAAAGTCAATAACACAGGGTTTGCATTTTTAATTAAGCTTTTTCTTTTCAATGATCTAGTTGCTCAAAAATATATTTAGGCAACATTATTCCGTTAGTCTCTATGATTAGTTTGTTCCCATGGAGTCCCTTGTATAGGGAACCTCTCTTAAGTGAGTCCTTTCGTCCACCTTCTAAAGAAGTGCAGACGTGGCTGACAGTGACAATAAAAAATTAAACCAAAACATTAATTAAAATACATCAGAAACATATAAAAATATTAATTAAATGAGAAAAATAAAAAGAAAATACTAAGAAAATGGGAAAAAAAATCTACAAAAAGGTATTACCCTACAGCCCTGTAAAAACATAAAAAATATTAACTAAATAACTGGAAAATATAAAAGAAAGAGACAAAAATTGAAGTAAAATTGTAACAGCAAATCTAATGAGAAAATACAGAAAAATAAAAAAAAAATAAAAAAAAAAAGAAGGTAGGACCCTCAAATTCTTAAGAAAATAAATAAATAGAAAATAGAAGAAACAAAAAGACAATAAAATATTATAAGAATTTACAAAGGAATAAGGAAAATAAAGATAAATCCTAAGAGCACAGATGCTAAATTCTTCTAAGAGGGTGGTGGTGGGTGTTTCGCTATCCAGGAGGGTGGATCACAGTTGGAGGATTTTTTTAAGAATATATTCTAATTTTTATGTCATTTTGAACTTTTTACAATTTGTATATTTCGAGTTTTTTTTTTGTTTCGCTCTCTTTTTTTATTATTTTTATTGTTTCTAGAAATGTTATTTCTATTTTTAACTTTTTTTAGATTTTTGTGGTTAGGTTTTTAAATTTGAGCCTTTTGTAAAAGGGGGAGACATTTTTTTCCATTTGTGTTTTTTTTTTCAGTTTTGTTTCTTCTAGTTTTATATTTATTCACTTCTTAAGGATTTTATTTCAGTTGTCACTTTCTTTTTGTATTTTTTAGTTATTAAATTCAATTTCTGAGGTTTCAAATCTGTTATTCAAGAATTTGATGGTCATACCTATATTTGATTTTTTTTTCATTTTTTTTTAATTATCTCATTTGATTTACATTTTCAAAATTCATGTCAATTTTTTGACTCTTTCTTTTGTTTTTTTTCAGTTATTTATTTAATATTTAATATTTTTTCAAGGGGTGGAGGGTCATACCTTTCTGTATAATTTTTCCTTTTTCAGTATTTTTCTGTATATTTTTCCCATTTAATTAATATTTTTATTTATTATAATGATTCATTTAATTTTTTTATTGTTACCGTTAGCACCTCCGTTAGTAAGTGGATGGAAGGACTAACTTAGAAAAGAGTTTTACCTCAAGGATCTCCATAAGAAAAAACTTACCACTGAAAAAAGTGTAAACTATTGGCAATAACGGAGTAATTTAGCCTTATATTTATTGCTATTTTATCAATCAGTTACAAAGGTCCTTTTACTAGATACGATCAGGTTTATACTAGATACGATCAGGTTTATCTTAGATCTAAATTCTTCTTGCTCAACAATGTCCCTTCAGTGTACTGAATGCTATACAGGGATCAATCTTTATAGTACTTCACCATTAACAGACAAGTTTTACCGTTGCAAACCTCATATACTTGTTTTGTGAAACAAATTAGAAGATGAGAACCAAAAAATCCTCTACACCGATGATCATGAAATGCCAAATAACTCACTTGATGAATTGGACAAGATAATACGTACCTAGGGCATGAGCAGTGACAATGCTTGGGAGGTTTTGAAGAAAAATTTCACCCTCGAGAACATCTGGAATCCAACCAAATGGACATGAGCAATTCAAAGACAACATCTCTAGAACCACGAACATTGAAAGTACCAACATACTAGGCATACATAGATTGGAATCAACAATAGCGGCATTGGAGGATTTTCTTAGACTCCGTCACTCATCAAAGCTAAAGCTAGAAACATCATTTCCACAGCACACAAGGTCCTTAAGTTCAATGGCATTCGAGGAACCAGTCATTGTCCTATATATCTTTCCCGTTGTTCAGAAAATAGGTTTCCATAATAAACAAAGGGAGAACAGGAAACCAATCAATGTTGTATTTATATTTTTTTGTTGTTGAAAATATATGGTTTTGCAATATACAATGGGAGAAAGATAGGTTTTATCCTTTCAATATTAGAACACTCATTGCAATGATTACTTTCTTAATATTAATAATATTCCCATAATGCTCCTACTTGAAGCTAGAGCGTATATGTTATATAGATCCAACTAAGATCAAATAAAGTGAACTTGTTATGACATTGTACCATGAACATGTCACGTAACTGCTCTCCAAATTTCAAGAATAGCTTTAGATTTATCTCCACTGAACATATTCTCTCAACCCGTCAGTGCCAGCCTCAATCATTGATTTGTCCACAGAAAAGCGGATTAGATTAAGAGGAAGGCATCCTGATCATAATAGAATAATGGAACATGAGTACGAGTTGAAATTCTAATCTCCTGGAAGAAAATGTCGCAACTGTGTCAACTTCCTGGTAGTATGAACTATTATTGCTTTCATACTGTGGTACCACCACTATCTCTTTCTTTACTTTACCAATTGACATGATTACTACCTAACAATGTATAGGCTATTTTTTAGTTTCATAATGAAACTCTCATCCAACTAGAATTTTTTCTCCCTAAATTCTTTTCAATGCCCAATAAAATTTTCCTTCTAATCATAACCTTGTTTTCCATGACAAAAAAAGAAAAAAAATCCATAAAGAATTTATCTCACAAAAACTTTCCTCCAAAACATACTATCAAAACTTTCACATTCTCCACGAGAAATAATTCCTTCCAGAAAATCTATTTTGAAGAGCATTTGTAATACCCCCAAGTGAAGTGCCAGAGAAAAAGTAATGAGAAAAACATAGTAGAAGGCCCAGTCCCATATTAGATTCTTTACTAGGTAGAACTAGGCCTTATAATAATTCCAAGGCAGCTTCAAAAGCAACCTTGACTAGTTTTCTTGAAGTTAAAGTTGATATTTGACTAGAGATTCCGTAAGCTCGTTTGGTTTGGTGACGTTAACGGAATGGAATTGGAAATCGCAGTGCTCCATCCGTTTTGGCAGATATGGTGGTCTGGTTGTCTAACTTGTTTGGAAAGCTTGTGGAGGGAAAGGAGCCTAGAGATTTTTTGGAAAGATTCAATGACTCGACTCGTGCTTTTTTAGCTCAGAAATGTGCGAACAAGAGTGATAGATATGTGGCTCTTGCAGAGTTTGGCGAGCGACGACGGCGTGAGGCTGTGATGATCCCGGAGGGGAAGAGGTGTGAAGGATGGAGGTCCTTCGTTGTGACCTGCAAATAATTGATTAAGGCTATCAGCGAGCTTCGGCATAGAAAACTCGAGCACGCCGGTTCTATAGTCAGAAAGGAGGTTTCATTTGCCGAGATGGTGAGGTCGGGGTCGCCGGAGAAGATGGAGGCTGGGAAGAGCGTGTGTGAGGGCATATCGGAAAATAAAATGTTCGTTGGAGGTTGAGAGGTGCCGCATGCACGTCACTCAGAGATGTCTACGAATTCCCAGGAGACGTCGACTGCCATTCCTGCAGTCCCACATGCAAAATATGACAAAAGGGAGGAGCGCTTGGGATTCCCAATAGGGATTTTCTTAAACCACCAATGTTGTCAGTTGTAACAGAGGAAACTGCGTAGGAGGCTTTAATGAGGGTGAAAGGAGAGCTGGATCGCCTTATTGGGCTAGTGGGCAGATCGTCTGTGGTTGGGCCCATGGAGAACTTAAAATGCATGGTATGTGGGTTTAAACTGGCAGCCCAAAAGTCGATAAATCGTTCATCGATTAGAGCTGGGAGACGTCTTGCCTCTAGGCCGGGCTGTGGGATGGGGTTAATCCAGTTAGATGTGGACTTTGAAGACCCTCATGCGTTGCCCGATGGGTCAAATAAGGTTCTTTTAGGCCGGACTCCCGATTCTTTTCTTGGGTCGCTTGGTCTGGGGGTTATCGGCCAGTCTCTTGCCGATAATGCTCTAGGAGGGCCGACTCTGGGTTGCAAGTCACCGGAGTTGGAGTTGTTTTCTGTCCAGGGAGAGGAAAGAGTGTCCCGTGACAATTTTCGTTTGTCGGGCATACCGGTCTTGAACCCGGGAATACAGAGCATCCAGGTCAAGGACTCTGAGGTGAGTTCCAGCGTCATTTTTAGTTTGCCAGGCATACCAAGCCTGCCAGGCAAACAGGGCTTGATCTCGGGCATGCAGGGCATACTGGTCTCCTCTTTGTCGGGGGCCCAGTGTGAAGGAAATGGGCATACCGAGCATGTCGAGCATACAGGGCTAGTCTCTAGGCATACTGGGCATAGAGTGGTGGATCCGGGTAGGCCAGGGTCCCATGACCAGGAGTTCTTCGTGACACGCAGGTTCTTGAGTTGGTGGAGTCCAGCGTCGGTAGCTTTTCTGTTTCGGGTTTTTTTAAGAATGTTGGTGATGGGGTTCTTTGGGGTCTATGGCGCCAATGATGATTTTAGGAGGAGATTCTTGTGGGAGGAATTGGCTGGGATGATGGAGTGGTGGACTTTACCATGGTCTATTGGGGGGATTTCAACGATTCTCACTTTCCGAGTGAACGTTCGGGATCGGAGGGGTTCAGCAATGCTATGTTGGTGTTCTCGGAGTTCATTGCTGAGAATCAGTTGATCGACTCTCCATTGTTGGGAGGTCTCTTTACTTGGTCTAATGAGAGGCAAGCTCAATCGTAGTCTAGGATTGATCGTTTTCTTTTCAATCCTAGTTGGGAGTCTTTGTTTCCGGAGGTTTCCCAGAAGCGATTGCCTCGTTCGTTTTCTGATCGTTTTCCGCTTCTCTTAGAGAGTAGTATTGCGGGTGGAGGTAAGAAGCCCTTTAGGTTTGAGAACATGTGGCTCAAGGCTGATAGGTTCGTGGATAAGATGGGGTTGTGGTGGAGGTCTTATGTCTTTACTGGCTTTCCGAGTTTCGTGCTTGTGTCCAAATTAAAGACTTTTAAGATGGATATCTTAACATGGAATCTAGAGGTTTTCGGAAATGTAGCTTTGAGGAAATCCTTGTTGTTACAAGAATTATCCTCTTTTAATGCTTTGGATGAGGGCGGGATGATCGATGAGGAAGGTATAGCTAGGAAGCCGAAAGTCTCAGGGGAGTTAGATCTCTTGATTGATATGGAGGAGACTTGTTGGAGGCAGAAATCTAGAGCTCTTTGGCTCAAAGAAGGTGATCGATGCACCAAGTTCTTTCATCGGGTGGCTAATTCTAATAGGAAAGTGAATTTTATTTCTTCATTGGAAGTTGATGGGCATCTCGTGGAGGATCCTGAGTGTATTTCCAATGAGATTGTTCGCTTCTATAGCTCTTTGTATCAGGAGCCTCATTCATGGAGACCTCTGTTGGATGATTTGGGGTTTGATTCGATTTCTGAGGAGGAAGATGAGTGGCTTGAGAGACCCTTTGATGAAGATGAAGTGACTGGGTTGTGAGGAGACTCAATGGCAATAAAGCTCCCAGTCCGGATGGTTACTCCTTTGATTTCTATCAGTTTTGTTGGGATGTTATCAAGGTCAATATTCTTTCCATGTTTAACGAGTTTGCCCAGGTGGGGCAATTTGTAAGAAGTCTCAACGCCAGTTTTATTATATTGATTCCAAAAAAGCATGGAGCAGTGGAGCTCAAGGACTTTCGCCCTATCAGTCTTGTGGGAGGGATTTACAAAATTTTAGCCAAAGTTTCGTCTTCCCTAAGTGCCTTCGTGCGGGGTAGACAGAATTTGGATTCGGTTCTTATAGCTAGCGAGTGCATTGATTCCAAGCTCCGTTCTTCCCTTCCTGGTATGCTTTGCAAGCTTGATATCCACAAGGCTTATAATCATGTTAATTGGAGATTTCTTCTTTATTTGTTACGGAGGTGCGGTTTTAGTGATAGATGGTGTAGATGGATTGAGTTCTGCATCTCTACTGTTAGATACTCGGTGATGGTGAATGGATCCCCTGTAGGCTTTTTTGTGGTTCTCGTGGTTTGCGCGACCCCTATCGCCTTTTTTGTTCGTTATTGTTATGAAAGATATGAGCCGGATGCTGAACAAGTTGGTAGAGGTGGGATCTATTCAGGGGTTCTCTGTTGGCGGTGGGGGGTTAGTATTTCTCATCTACTCTTCGCCGATGATACTCTTATTTTGTGCAGGGCGGACGAGGGTCAGTTTCGCAACCTTAGGTGCCTTTTGCTTTGTTTTGAGGTGGTGTCTAGGTTGAAGATCAATCTTAAGAAATCTAAAGCTATACCCATAGGGGAGGTGGGGGATGCCCAGGCCTTGGCTGATATCATGGGTTGTAGAGTCTCTTCTTTGCCTATAACGTATCTTGGCCTCCCCTTGGGTACTCGGTTCAAGAGTATTCACATTTGGAATGACATTATTGAGCGAACTGAAATGAGGTTGGCTAGATGGATGCGTAGTTATCTTTCGAAAGGTGGTAGTCACCTTGATCAAGTCCTCTTGTTAATCTCCAGACTTACTTTTTGTCTCTTTTCCTATCCCTTCGGTTGTGGCCTGTAAATTGGAAAAGATACAAAGGGACTTTTTATGGGGAAGCAGCGGAGATGAGTTTAAGTTCCATTTGATTAAGTGGGAGAAGGTTTGCCGCCCTATTAGACATGGTGGGTTTGGGTATTAGGCGCTTGACCATTTTCAACAAGGTTTTCCTTGGAAAGTGGTTTTGGCATTTTGCTTATGAACGCAATAGTTTGTGGAGGAATGTTGTTGTGGGAAAGTTTCGAAGTGCGGTGGGTGGGTGGACCCTTTAGAGGAGAGCGACTTATGGTTTTAGTCTTTAGAGGTTTATTAGCAAAGGGTTGGATACTTTCAGCCCAAACATTCGGTTTGAGGTGGGGAGTGGCAATAGTGTTCTTTTTGGAGTGATCATTGGTGTAGGGAGAGACCCTTGAGGCTTGTTTTTTCGTCCCTCTATAATTGGGCTAGAAATAAGGTTGTTATGGTGGCTGATTATTAGGTGGAGAATTCTGGTTTGGATGCTTGGGATGTTCAGTTCGTAAAGGCAGCAAATGATTGGGAAATGGAGGTGTTGTCGACCTTCTTCTCCCTTCTTTATTCTACTCTACGGCCTTGATGGGTAGGGTTGAAGATAGGATGTGCTGGACGTGTACCAAGAATGATATATTCTCGTTGAAATCAATGTATGAGACTCTATCTTGCAGCCCTTATGTGGCTTTTCCCTGGAAGCCAATTTGGCGGTCCCTTGTCCCTTTGAGAGTCTCCTTTGCGTGGGAGGCTACCCATGGAAGAATCTTGACCATCGACAACCTAAGGAAAAAGGGTCTTTATTTACTTGACTGATGCTTTCTTTGCAAGTGCAGTAGGGAATCCGTGAACATTACGAATTTTTGTTGGGTTATGCCTTCTAGGATGATGGAAGCGAAAGTTCAATAACCCTATTGCTTTGCTAGTGTGGATGTTGATCCCTATGTGCATCTGCTGGGTTATTTGGAGGGAGAGGAATGATAGATGTTTTGAGAATACCTTCTTGCCTTTAAAGAGGTTAAAGGGAAAAAAAAAAATTTTGATAGAGAAAACAACAGTACAAGAGAAAATACTGAAAGCCCTAACACACACAAAGGCCCAAAGCACACCAAAAACAAAAGCACCCTCCCACCCTCAAATCCCAACAACAAAAAGCACTCTCAACCCAACAGTCAACCCTCAACCCTATAGCCACCCAAACGAGACCCCTATTAGACAAACCCAAAGCCCACAGGCTTCCTAGAGGTCGAAGAAGACCCTTCATAGTTAACCGAAGACTTCAAGCCCTTCAACTCCCTGATCATCCTCCCTCTTGATTTTCTAACCGATTTCGAACGAGGCTGCACCCGATCGCGTTCCAACGCTGCAAAGAGATCCCGCAGTTGTTCCTCTTGCCCATCACACGACACCTCAACCAACTGACCCACAGAAGAAACCATATCCAAGACCCACGCCGGAGATTCTCCCCCAAAGCTTTATGAGGGGGACAAACCGCCAAAGGTGCATCCACAAACCCATCGACACTACTGATCACAGCTCCCTGATCAACCTCCCTTCCCCCAACTAAGGAAGATGCTGCCCTCCCAGAAAACCCCTGGGGATCCACCGGAATAGGCACCTCTGCCCTAACAGGGCCCTCAAAAAGGCCAGACGACTCCTGCAGAGCACCGGCTGGGCCATTAGAGCCACCAGACGGCGGCGACCCCACCACTGCATGCCGGACGACGAAATCCCTTGTAGAATCGAACCCCGTGGAGGACCCCGCTTGATCCTGCGCGGCCCCCTCAACATGATGATCGGCGCAGCTACCTTGGTCGTCGGGGACGAGACACCCACCGCCGAGTCCCCCGCTTCTCCACCGGCAAGGAGCAGACCGACGAACCCCAACCCAGGTGAGGAAGGCGTCGCGAGCTCAGCCTCGTCCTCAACGAGCTGGAGACTCGACCCACAACCCACCTCGGAGTGGACCACCCCAGCCTGCCCCAAACCAAGTCCCGAAATAAAAATCTCACGCTGGGCTTCCTTACCTCTGCACTGGGCCTCATCACGTATGGGCCACCTCACCCAAAAAAACAGCATCAAGTGGGGCCTCCAAATCAACTGCACGTTGGGCCTCCAAATCAACCGTACGCTGGGCCTCCAAATCAACCGCATGTTGGGCCCTCACTCGTGTAAGCTGGGCTGCCATAGCTTGGCCACACGCCCGGCACGTTTCGTTTCCAACCAGCTCGATTACCCACTCTACCACAGCACGTAATTGCAATAAATGGAGCCACAGCTCACTGTCGGGTGTTTGAGGGTCCGCATGCTGGGTTGAGGGTACTTTGGGAAGAGCAATGTCCCTCGCAGCCAGCTCATACGCGTTGGGAAGAGAAATTTCCCTAACAGGGACTGCATGCTTCGCCGTAGAAAGGCTACACGGCAAAGGCCTTGTCAGGCTACCCTCAACAGCCGACTCTCCCTTTTCCTCCAGCTTCTTCTCCGGCAGCCCAACCTTCACCGTATCAGCAAAAGACTAGCCGACTCTGACCGGAGCAGCCACCGACCCCCTTCGTTTGCATTGGAGTTCTCCAAGCGCCAAAAGAACCTCCTCACAGGTCGAAACAAAGGACAACCAACCATTGCTCATCTTACCCTCCATAACCATCACTATTCCACGTCGACGACTCTCCCCAAACTCGGCAAGAGCAACGAATCTATCACCCCTAATGGAACACAACTGAGCATGGAAGTCCCGTGGGCCTCACTGAACTCTTCCGAAAAAACACAAGAGGCCCTCGTCTGCGCCAGCCACACCACCCATACCTCCCCAATCGAATGACACTCTGAGACTTTCGACTGTGTTCCGTTAACGAGACCAAACCAAGCGAACTCACGGAAAAGTTAAACACCTTCGCCTCAATAACCAAGCTACGAAAGAAGGCCATGGACACTAAAGAAGCATTTCCCTTATTCTCATGCCTGTTTTTGTTGGCTCTTCGGTCCAAAGGATTATTGTTCAGTTGTTCAGGCCATGAGTACTCTTTTGGGTTAATTCGGTGTTAGGCAGTCCTTTTTCTGATGTATTTGATTTTATTAGCTTTATAGCTTGTCTGGATTAGGTATTCATGATAGCTCCTTGTATTGTTACCTCCTTTAGTTATTCAATAAAGTTTTTCTTACTTATCAAAAAAAAAGATAGTAAGGTGATTAAACCTTCCAACTAAGTGCAATATATATCACAATCTTGCTCTTCCCCCCTTAATCCATTGGTAGCTTAAGCTTAGGATAAATGGGAATGTCAACAAGATGAGAGCCAAAAAAGACCCATCTTTTTCAACATATCAAGTGCATTCTTCATCTGTGATAAACTAACACCTGCCCAAAAATTTGCAACTACTAGACCCAGAAAATATCAGAACTTGCACAATCATTGTATGAAATCTGTGGACCAAAAACTGTTTCAATTGAGTTATGATCTCCAACAAGTACTATATCATTCACATATATCACAGGACCAAGCTCCAGTACAGCCTCAAAGAACATCCCATTCCATGCAATTGGTAAATTTTTTTTTTATAAGCAAGCAAGTTTTACTAGAAAAATGTGAGAACAGTATAAAGGACTGTACCGAAATCACTTAAAGCATACAAGATAAAAAGCTAAGGAAATCATGAAAAATCTAAGAAAGGACAACCGAACACAGCATTAGCCCAAAAGAAAATATATTGCACAAAATTGCCCTGCAAACGAACCAACGACAGAGCTAAATCTTCAAAGCACCTACTATTACGCTCCCACGGTAGACACCAACCCAATACATGATGGGACAATCTTCCAAATGGCCTTAGCCAAAGGGTTCACAAACTTGCTCTTCCAACTCATCAACACATCACCCGCCTTCCCAGGTATAACCGAATAAAAATTCATAATTCAAAGCACATGCATCCATAAACCTCTAGCCACAGAACAATGAAGCAACACATGATCAACTGATTTGACATCACTTCTACAAAGATAACATCAATCAATCACACAAACACCTCCTCTTTAAATTGTCGATTATTAAAATTTTCCCATGAGTGACCTCCCACACAAAGAAAGATACTCTCGTCGAAACCTTCGACTTCCAAACACAGTGCCATGGAAATGCAGAAGCAAAACCGTGCATAAGGTGAGCATACATCAACTTAACCAAAAAGTAACCATCCTTAGTACCCAACCATTGCAACTTATTTTCCTCCCTCTTCTTATCACCCTCGAATAAAGTAATGCGAAAAAACCGTTAAATTCCTCCAACTCCCAATCATTTACGGATCTTGTAATCTAGACACTCCAAACTGGAGTACAAGATCCGACCTCCAAACAATCCGCCACCAAACATCCTTACTCCGAGCTACCGAAAATAATAGGGGGGAAAACAAGCCTCAAAGGTCTATCCTCACACCAACAATCATACCATAACCTTTTGGCAGTACATTTCAGTACAACCACAAGAATAGAAATAACAATATTTAGGAAGCACCAAGTTACCGTTGATTCCTAAAGAGGTTTGGCAAATGCCACAACTGTTAGAGCATGTGCAATCTGGACAAGCTTGACATTGACAATATTAAACCCTGCAAATTTTCCGGCAAGGAGAGATGTCGATTGCCGGTCTCTTTTGCAGAAGAGGACAGACAGGCTACGGAGGAGGGGCCCATTGTTTGCGAAGGGATGGAGGGGGTTGAGTGGGTGTTTGCTGAGCAGGTGCCCTCTCAGCATGTTGCTATTTCTGGAGGTTTGGAGGATCGGAATGGGGGTGAGTGGGCTATGACCGAATTGGTTTCGGATCCAGAACCAGTTTCTTTAGAGAACGAGAACTCGAGTTGGGTATTGGGTTTGGTGTCATCTATTAGACGAGTTGTTGGAGTCTCTTGTGATGGCCATAAGGAGCAACTGTTGTCGTTGTTTGCTGCCTTGGAGAGGGAGAGATCTCAGATTGGGTCCAAGAATCCTGGTAAATCTGGTGGTAAAGGCCTTAGAGAGTTGCAAGGTCTGAACTCCACAGTTAATTATGAGGGGAAGAGGTGTGCTTCAAGGAAGTCTAGGAAGGATGGGCGGGATTTGCAGAAGTTTTTATGAAGCCTAAAATCATTAGTTGGAATGTACGGGGGCTCAATGATAGAGCTAAATGTCGTAGAGTGGGTAATTTGTTAAGGGATTGGAGACCTGGTTTGGTTTGCTTGCAAGAGACGAAGCTGGCTGAGGTTTCTAGAGCCACTATCAGGAGTCTTTGGGGGGGGACCCATGTTGGTTGGTGTTGTCTTGAGGCTGACGGGGCGTCGGGGGGTATCTTGATTATTTGGGACACGAGAGTTCTTGAGTTGGTGGACTCTAGTGTTGGTTGCTTTTCTGTTTCGGTGATTTTGAAGAATGTTGAAGATGGAGCTGTTTGGGGTTTCTCGGGGGTTTATGGCCCTAATGCTGATAACATGAGACATTTTCTTTGGGATGAATTGGTGGGGATGTTGGAATGGTGGGATCTACCTTTGTGTTTTGGGGGAGATTTTAACGTTTCTCGCTTTCCGAGTGAACGTTCGGGGACGTCGGGGTTTACTTCTGCCATGTTGGAATTCTCCGAGTTTATTGATGAGACGCAGTTGATCGACTATCCTTTATTGGGGGGTCACTTCACGTGGTCTAAAGGAAGGAATGTCCACTCTTGGTCCAGGATTGATCGCTTTCTTTTCACTCCAAGTTGGGAGTCCTTGTTTCCGGATGTCTCTCAGAAGCGGATGCCTCGTCTGTTATCGGATCACTTTCCGATAAGCTTGGAGTGCGGTGTTGAGGGCAGCGGTAAGAGGCCTTTTAGATTCGAAAATATGTGGCTTAAGGCGGATGGGTTCGTTGATATGGTAAGGATGTGGTGGAGGTCTTATGCATTTTCTGGTTCGTCTAGTTTTGTACTTTATTTGAAATTAAAGGCTCTCAAAAGGGATCTCATTGTTTGGAATCGTGAGGTGTTCGGGAATGTTGCCTATAAAAAGTCTTCGTTGCTACATGAGCTCTCTTCTCTAGACGCTCTGGAAGAAAGTGGGATTCTTGATGAGGGGGGCCGTGCAAGGAAACTTGAGGTTTCTGGGGAGTTAGAGTTGTTGATTGATATGGAGGAGACTAGTTAGACACAAAAATCTAGAAATCTTTGGCTCAAAGATGGAGATAGATGCACCAAGTTTTTTCATCGAGCGGCCAACTCCAATCGGAAAGCCAATTCTATTTCTTCGTTGATAGTTGACGGGGAGCTTGTGGAGGATACCAAGCGCATTTCTGACGAGATTGTTAGCTTCTATGACTCCTTGTATCAGGAACCTCTTTCGTGGAGACCTTTGTTGGATGATTTGGGGTTTGACTCGATTTCTGTGGAGGAGGCTGATCGGATTGAAGGCTCCTTTGATGAAGACGAGGTAACCGGTGCAGTGCGGAGTCTTAATGGGGATAAAGCCCCCGGTCCGGACGGCTTCTCCTTAGCTTTCTTTCAATCTTGTTGGGATGTGCTTAAAGGTGATGTAATTTCCATGTTTAATGAGTTTGCTCAAGCCGGGAAATTTGTCCGCAGTCTAAATGCCACATTCATTGTTTTGATTCCTAAGAAGCCAGGGGCCGTAGAGCTTAAGGATTTCCGTCCTATTTGCCTCGTGGGAGGGGTCTACAAAATCTTGGCAAAAGTTTTGGCTAATAGGCTTAAGACGGTTTTAGGCTCTATTATCTCTCCTTCTCAGAGTGCTTTTGTGAGGGGAAGACAGATTTTGGATTCAGTTTTGGTCGCGAGTGAGTGCATCGACTCTAGGATGCACTCCAATCTGCCTGGAATGCTTTGCAAGCTCGATATCCATAAGGCTTATGATCATGTCAATTGGAGCTTCCTCCTTTACTTGTTGCGGAGGTGTGGGTTTGGTGATAGGTGGTGCAAATGGATGGAGTTCTGCATCTCTTCTCCTAGCTACTCAGTAATGGTGAACGGATCTCCTAAGGGATTCTTTAGTGGTTCCCGCGGTTTGCGCCAAGGCGACCCTCTCTCGCCATTTTTATTTGTTATTGTTATGGAAGCTCTGAGTCGGATGTTGACTAGGTTGGTGGAGGTGGGATCCATTGAGGGATTCTCGGTTGGAAGAGGTAGGGTGAGCATCTCTCATTTGCTGTACGCTGATGACACTCTTATTATGTGTGGGGCTGAAGAGAATCAGTTCCGCAATCTTCGTTGTCTTTTGCTTTGTTTTGAAGCGGTTTCTGGCCTCAAGATTAATCTTTTGAAGTCTGAGGCCATTCCCATTGGAGAGGTGGGAAACGCACTTTTTTTGGCTGATATTTTGGGTTGTAAGGTGGCTTCTTTACCCTTCACTTATCTTGGTCTCCCCTTGGGGGCTCGCTTCAAAAGCATCACCATTTGGAACGATATCATTGAGAGAATGGAGAAGAGGCTAGCAGGATGGAAGCGGAGCTATCTTTCAAAAGGTGGTCGGGTCACTTTGATCAAGTCCACTCTTGCTAATCTCTCGACTTACTTCTTATCTCTTTTCCCCATTCCTTCCTCCGTGGCTTGTAGATTGGAGAAGCTACAGAGGGACTTCTTGTGGGGCAGCACTGTGACAGTGCACAAGTTTCACTTGTTTAATTGGGAGACAGTGTGTTGTCCCATTAAGCAAGGTGGGCTGGGTATTAGGCGCTTAATCACTTTCAACAAGGCTTTGCTTGGGAAGTGGCTGTGGCACTTTGCTTTCGAACGAAACAGTCTGTGGTGGAATGTTATCGTGGAGAAGTTTGGGAGTGAGTTGGGTGGGTGGAGCACTCTGCAGAGGAGAGGCAGTTACGGCATTGGTCTTTGGAGGTTTATTAGCAAAGGATGGGGTCTTTTTAGTCAATTCATAAGGTTCGAGGCCGGTTGTGGCCATAGAATTCGCTTTTGGAGTGACCTCTGGTGTGGGGAGAGTCCCTTGAGGCTTGCCTTCCCGTCTCTATTCTCCATTGCTCGTAACAAGGATGCATGGGTGGCGGATTATTGGGAAAGGAATTCTGGTATGGGTGCTTGGAACGTACAGTTCATGAGGAATGCTAATGATTGGGAAGTTGAGGTTTTTTCAACTTTCTACTCTCTTCTTTATTCCAAGCCCCTGCGGAGAGGGGCTGCAGATAAGATAAGCTGGATGGGAACCAAGAACGGCATTTTCTCGGTGAAATCAATGTATGGGCTCCTTTCTTGCAGCCGTGTCTTGACATTTCCATGGAGGCAGATTTGGAGATCCCATGTTCCTATGAGGGTTTCCTTTTTTGTGTGGGAGGCAGCGCATGAGCGTCTTTTGACCACAAACAATTTGAGGAGGCGAGGTGTTTGCCTACTCGATTGGTGATATCTTTGTAGGTGCAATGGGGAATCGGTGGATCATATCCTCCTTCACTGTGCCGTCGCGAAGGATTTGTGGTCTCACGTGCTTAGCATCTTGAACTTTTGTTGGGTTATGCCCTCTAAGGTCATTGGTGTGTTGTATTGTTGGAAGTGGAAGTTCAACGACCCTCTTACCTCGCGGGTATGGAAGATGATTCCTTTGTGCGTCTGGTGGGTCATTTGGAGGGAGCGGAACAAGAGGTGTTTCGAGAACTCTTCTATGTCTTCTGAGGGGTTGAGGGGGTTGCTGTTGTATTCTCTTTTTCTTTGGGCCTCTGCTGTTTTGGGCTCCCCTTTTTCTGATTTTGATGATTTTCTTAGCTTCCTAGCTTCTATGGCGTAGGTTTTCAGTATAGCTCTTTGTACTGCTACATTTTTCTTTCTCATCAATAAAGTTCTTCTTACTTATCAAAAAAAAAACTTTCTAAAGCCAAACACCCGCCAGGGGCCTCCTTTCTCAAATTCGTAATTAGATGGCTGACAGCAACAAAATCAACTGACATATAATCCAATGGATATCATGGTGTGGGGCCACCACAATTCAAGTATTTGTTAGTAGAAAACCCTACAAGAAGCTTTTAATGAAGTGGAATCATGGGGCTGAAATGCCATTGTCCTCTATTTTGCCAAAGATCCTGATTTTCTATAACTTCTAAAGTCCCACAGTAAGATCTAGATTTTACCATTCATTGGCCCTTTTCAGCTCATTGACAGAAGCATGCCAAATAAACACACCATCAATAGTTATTATGTAGGGTTAAATTATTCCATTAGTTCTTGTCAAAAGGAAAGGAAAGAAGCCATATATAGTCTTGTCCAAGGGAACAATAAGTTGTGTTTGAGGAGAAAATAATGATAGAATGTTATGCAAGGATTGAACAATACCATGAAAAGAAGGCAGATTAAACACTCTATGACTCATATCCACAGCAACTCCTTCAGAAACACGGAACATCCCAGCCCTTGACATCATTGCTGTTCCTTCGCCAATATACAGGCCATTTCGTTCAAAATACAATGGATCTGCAGTGATTGGTGTCCCAGAGAATACATATGACCCCCACCACGACCCAACCTTATCCACAAAACCATCAGCTTTAAGCCACATATTCTCAAACCTAAAAGGCTTCTTGCCTCGACCAACCAAACTGCACTCCAAAGAGATAGGAAAATGGTCGGAATACAATCTAGGCATCCTTTTCTGAATAACATCTGGGAATGAAAATTCCCAACAAGGACTGAATAAGAATCTATCAATCCTGGACCAAGCTTGGGCAAATCTCCCATTAGACCAAGTGAAACGACCACCCTCGAGAGGTATGTCAACCAAGAGATTCTCATCGATAAACTCTGAGAATTCCAGCATAGCATTGCTGAATCCTCCCACCCCCGACCTCTCACTAGGAAATCGGGAAACGTTGAAATCACCCCCAAAACACCAGGGTAGATTCCACCATGCCATCACCCCAGCCAATTCATCCCACAAAATTCGTCGGCGACTATCATCATTGGGTCCGTAAACCCCCGAAAAACCCCAAAGAGCTCCATCCTCAACGTTTCTCACCACCACCGAAACTGAATAGCATCCAACACATGACTCCACCATCTCTAACACCCTCGTATCCCAAATCAGCAGGATACCCCCCGAAGCACCCTCCGCATCCAAACAACTCCAATCAACATGTGAGCCCCCCCACAAATTGAAGGCTCTTAAGCAGGATATCAGGAAGTGGAATCGTGAGGTCTTTGGGGAGGTGGCCTATAAAAAGACCCTGTTGCTTCATGAACTTTCTTCTTTGGATGCTTTGGATGAGGAAGGTCGGTTGGATGTTGAGGGTCAAACCAGGAAGACGAATATTAGTGGGGAGTTGGATCTTTTGATTGATATGGAGGAAATTAGCTGGAGACAGAAATCTCGTGCTCTATGGCTCAAACATGGTGATAGATGTACCAAATTCTTCCACCGGGTTGCTAATTCTAATAGGAAGGTTAATTCCATCTCTTCGTTGGTGGTCGAGGGCGAACCTGTGGAGGATCCTGGTCGTATTTCTGAGGAGATTGTGAGCTTTTACAGCTCCCTTTTTTCGGAGCCTCACTCGTGGAGACCTTCCTTGGATGGTTTGGGGTTTGATTTGATTCAGGGAGCGGAAGCGGAGTGGCTTGAAAGACCATTTGATGAGGAAGAGGTGACGGGAGTGGTGCGTAGTCTTAATGGAGACAAGGCCCCAGGTCCGGATGGCTTCTCCTTGGCTTTTTATCAATCCTGTTGGGATATTATTAAGGGGGACGTTCTATCTACATTTAATGAGTTTGCTCAGGAGGGGCGTTTTGTTAGAAGTCTTAATGCCACTTTCATTGTTTTGATCCCCAAGAAGCATGGAGCTGTTGAATTGAAGGACTTTCGTCCTATTAGCCTGGTGAGTGGGGTCTATAAAATTCTGGCCAAGGTGTTGGCCAATAGGATGAAGGTGGTCATGGATTCAATAATTTCTCCTTCGCAAAGTGCCTTCGTGCGGGGAAGACAGATTCTGGATGCTGTTCTTATTGCGAGTGAATGCATTGATTCCAGGTTGAGTTCCAAGTCACCTGGAGTGCTATGCAAACTGGACGTGCATAAGGCCTACGATCATGTAAGTTGGAGCTTCCTTCTGTATTTGATGAGGAGGTGTGGTTTTGGGGATAAATGGTGTAGATGGATCGAGTTTTGTGTCTCAACTGTGAAGTACTCTGTCATGGTTAATGGCACTCCTGAAGGTTTTTTTGGTGGCACCCGTGGTCTGCGTCAAGGTGATCCCCTCTCACCATTTCTTTTCATCCTGGTTATGGAAGCCTTTAGCAGAATGATGCAGCGGTTAGTTGAGAATGGACTCATTCAGGGTTTCAATGTAGATAGAGGCGGGCATGGTGGCATGTGTATTTCGAATCTGCTTTTTGCTGATGACACACTTATCTTGTGTGGGGCGGAGGAGAATCAGATTCGCAATCTACGCTGTCTCTTTCTTTGTTTTGAGGCGGTGTCGGGGCTTAAGATTAATCTTGCAAAATCTGAAATTATTCCTATTGGTGAGGTGGGTAATATTAGTGACTTGGCTGGTATTTTGGGCTGTAGAGTGTCCTCTCTCCCTTTTACTTATCTCGGACTTCCCTTGGGTGCCCGTTTTAAGAGCCTTCACATTTGGAATGATATTCTTGAACGTACGGAAAGAAGGTTGGCGGGATGGAAGCGGTGCTATCTCTCGAAGGGTGGCAGAGTCACCTTAATCAAATCTACTCTCGGTAGTCTTCCGACTTACTTTTTATCTCTCTTTCCTATCCCTTCTTCTGTGGCTTGCAGATTGGAGAAACTTCAAAGAGATTTTTTATGGGGGAGCAATGCCAATGTCCATAAGTTCCATCTCCTCAAGTGGGATACTGTGTGCTGTCCCATAGAGTATGGTGGGTTGGGTATAAGGAGATTGGTCACTTTCAATGTGGCTTTGCTTGGGAAGTGGTTGTGGCGCTTTGCGTGTGAGCCTAATAGCTTGTGGAGGAGTGTTATTTTGGCTAAGTATGGTAGTGGGGAGGGTGGGTGGAGAACCCTTCCGAGTCGTGGTACTTATGGTGTCAGTCTTTGGAGATATATCAGTAAAGGATGGAATACCTTCAGTAAATTCATTCGTTTTGCGGTGGGTTGGGGTAGTAGAGTTCGTTTTTGGAGTGATATTTGGTGTGGGGAGAGACCTTTGTGCCTCGTGTTTCCGCTTCTTTTTGACTTAGCTCGCAATAAAGAGGCCATGGTGGCGGACTGTTGGGATGGAAATTCTGGGAGGAGGAGGGGCTGGAATGTTCAGTTTGTCAGAGAGGCTAATGATTGGGAGCTGGAGATTTTTTTCTCTTTTTTCTCCTTTCTTTCCCCCTTGGCTCCTCGGCGTGGGGTTGATGATAGGTTGTGTTGGATGGGGTCCAGATCTGGAAATTTCTCTGTTAAGTCAATGTATGGGTTAATCTCTTGCTCTCCTAGACCTCGTTTTCCATGGAGGCAGATTTGGAGGTCTTCTATCCCTACGAGAGTATCCTTTTTCGTGTGGGAGGCTGCTCACGGGAGAGTCTTGACTACCGACAATCTCAGAAGAAGAGGCTTATGCGTTCTAGATTGGTGCTTTCTCTGCAGAAGTTGTGGGGAATCGGTGGATCATATCTTTCTTCATTGTTCGGTGGTTAGAGAGCTTTGGCATCAGGTGTTGAAAATCACGAATTACTGTTGGGTTATGCCATTTCGGGTGCTGGATGTGTTGTATGGTTGGAGGAGGAAGTTTCATGACCCTATGGCTTCGGTTGTGTGGAAGATGATCCCATCGTGCATTTGGTGGGTTCCGGATTATGGCTCTAGAAATAGACGTCAACTTCGTTTCCTGAAGACATATCAAATCGAGTTTCCAACTCCGCAACAAGTGACCAATTCGGCAACGTTTGGCTCTATCATTGAGCCCCCGCACGTTCCAACTAAGGATTTTTGGCTTCATAAAGACTTCGACTGATCCCGTCCTCCCTTCCTGTTCTTCCGTGACACATAGGTTTTCCCCTCATAATTCACCGAGGAAGTCAATCCTCTGAGTTCTCTAAGGCATTTACCTCCGGATTTATTGTTGGTGGAGGAACAGTGGTGATATCTCTCCTGCTCCAGGGCTGCAAAAAGAGACACTAATTCCTCCTCATGCCCATCACAAGAAATACCCACAAGTTGTCTAAAAGAAGACATCATGCTTAAAACCCATTCAGATTCGGCACTCAAGGAGTGCGACTGCATATGAGCATTACCCATTGGTGCTGGAATCAGGGCCACCCCAGACTCAGAATCCTGTTCAACCACCACCCTATCCCTCCGAGCTAACTCCCCTACCTCAAACTCCACTTCCTCCACCCGATCTCCCTGAGAAGACTCCCGAATAGCATAATCTTCATGCCCGTTGATGCCCCCCTCCTCGAACAACAAGGCAAGCTGAAAAGAATGCGATGGAAGCTCAGCCGCATCTTTCCCATCCTCAACCGAAGAAGATAAAGGCACCACATGCATCGACGTCATCCCCTGAGACGACACCCCTCCATCCCGTGACTCACCGACAGCCAGAGGATTCCCGACTACCCCCGCGACATCGACAGACAATTCCGACGATGAACCCGGCAGGAGGACGCATGAATGATTCGGAATGACGAAGCTAAACGTGCTCCCGGAAGCTTCGTCGACCGCGTTAACCTCCGGTGACTCCATCGGACTCGGGTCGGAAATTTCATGGCCACCCGAGATGGCTGACCCATCCAGCATCCCAGTCAGCGAAACCGGCCCAGTCGAAACTTCAGAATTCTCGGCCTCCACGATGGGCCTCGTTGTGACTTGCTCACCCAATATCGGCCCACCAACAACAGGACGACCCCCAGCCCGCCACACACCTTCTCGATTCTTCTCCAATCCAACGGGTTCGAATTCCATTTGGCTATTAAATGGACAAGGCCCAAGGCCCAGACACAGGCTATCAGCTCTCCTATCCTTACCACCACCTTCCATACCACCGAGGCCCATAGTAAGTGAGCCTGCCCTAGCACTCCTAACCTCACCATCACAGTCCATACAACCGAGGCCCAAACCAATTGAGCCAGCCCTACCCATCTCGCCCAAGGCACCGAAAAGACAGTCCAGCTCAGCCTTAATCCCCAATAATCGCGTGCGAAAATGTTCAATACAGAAGCACCCTCCCGCTCTGTCATCAGCCGAAATATCATTAATAGTCACCTCCTTGGAAACCGAAGAGACAGCCGCCAATCCTGCATGCGAATCCTGCCTAGCCTCACGCGTGAGAGAAACGTGAGCCATGCCAGCAGCTGTCGAAAAATCCCCACCGGTCGATGGATCTATACCAGAGAACTCCGGCGGAGGTAGAACCTTCACAGCATCTGCGAAGGATACACCTTTCCTTCTCCTAGCCTCCATCCCTGAAGTATTTTTCCGGCTCGACGAGGCTAAGAAGTCCACAACCTCCTGGAAACTATCTGCCCACCTGCTCCATCCCTTGCCATTGACACCTTCCGGGATCATAATCACACCTCGACGACGGCCTTCTCGGTACTCAATAATCGCAAGATAACGCCCTGCCTTATTTCCACACCTTTGAGCCAAAAAAGCTCGGGATGCTTCGTTGAACTTCGATACGAAAGGTCGTATTGCATCAGCTTTCTCGGATTTTTCTGATTTCTTTAGCTTTCTTGCTTGTATGGATTAGTTGCTTCAGTATAGCTCTTGTGTACTGTTATCTTTCTTTATATTCTAATAAAATTTCCCTTACTTATCAAAAAAAATATCCAATACTTATCAAAAAAAAATATCCAATAACTTTGCACGTAATATTAGCAAAAGTTTTCAAGTTTTCAAGCATGACGCCCGAAAAAAGATGAGAAAAGATGCGGTTTCAGAAGGCATGTTACGTTGGTCCAAACAACAGAAATATCTTAGCTCAAATGAAAGCCTGATTTAAGGTTCAACATGTCAAAAGAGTGTGTTTTGTGGGAGTGTGTGCAACTTGCTGCGTGTATATATAAGTGTTACGCTGTACGAATTTATTAAGTTCAAGGTCATAAATCTGGAAAAAAAAATAATGATTTTTAGAAATCAGCACTCAATTTAGTTTTTTTTTTTTTTTTGATGACGAGGAAATCCTCCAAAGTCAGACCCTTTTGGCCCAACCCTGAAGTACAAACCCCGGCCCCCTGGACCGACCCCACAACCCAGGGAGCAGGTAAGTCAAGAGCGATAATGGGGGTGTTGGGGCTCGAACTTGGGACATGTTAGAACCCAAGCCGAAACCTTACCACCACACCAAACCCCTGGGGGTTCAATTTAGTTATTGAACCTAAATCACAAAAACACATTTAGGTTCAATTTAGTTATTGAACCTAAATGTGTTTTTGTGATGTGCAGTGTGAGGTAGCGCATGTCTGAAGAGACTGCCACATACTAGATAAAGAACTTGGGTACATTTAAAGATAAAATAGTTTTTTTCAATTTCAGAGAAAATCTTAATAACATCCACTTGCTTTATGCGATTCTGGTTTCAAGACTCGTGCTTCTAAAGTTTTGATTTAAGAATTTGAGCATCTTCAACCATGTATACAAAAAGGAAAACAAACATGCTTCAAACATCAATCTCAAGTTGAGCTATAGAAAGCCAATGGATGTTTTTTTTTATAAGGAAAGTTTTATTGAAATAAAGAAAAAGGTGACGGAACAGTACAAAGAGCTGTACTAAACCATCTACAACAAACAAAGTCTGCATCATATTGCCCTTCATACATCAAAGCCACTTTGTTCTGCAAAACTTAAATGTTTCCACTCTATCTCACAATAACTCAACCATATAATTTGCACTTCATTCTATACTTCAATGTCCAATTTTCTAAGTCAAAGTCCACTAACTAAGAGATCAATCCATGGTGGTCAACATCCTCATTACACACGCAATATGCCTTCAATAGTCGAATGACACAATTAACTTCAACACATTTCATATATTTTTTGCGTCAACGCAATTTTCCACAAAACATAGTGATGTCGTTAAGAAATAACTAAACCTGAACCCAACAGTTTTTCACATCATTTCCACCACATAGCCCGATCCAAAATTCCTTACCAGGAAAAGCCAGTAAAAACTTTTCTTTCTAGCCTTTAAAACCTTGAAAATTCAATATTGCTAAGCCTAATTTGAGACATAAACCCTCCACTATTTTCCCTAAAGATTCCCGTCAGATAACCCTAAAACCATAATGTTGCCACTACCTAAATCCATCTGGTTTTTGAAGTCTTCGTCCTATATTAAATCCTTTCCAGTAGCACTAAATGTGTAAGTAATTAGCTACCACCAGACAAAAACATTAGGAAACCTTGTATTTGACAACTGACAAGGATTTTATTAAACAGGTTGACTTAACAAAAAAAATAGCATTTCGAAGCATCAAATCCTTTTCAGTTGCATTAAATCCATACGAAATCAGCTAGCACCAGACAAAAACATTAGGAAAACTTTTATTTGACAACTGACAAGGATTTTATTAGAAACCAAATTAACCTTGGTGATGCTTGGGTAAGAAAAATTTCAACTTTTTTAGAAAATTTTTACAATCAAACATCAAAAACTCAAATATTTTATACAAATTTCAACAACTTTGCACCAACTTCAATACTTTTTCATAAAATATATATATATATTCCATCAAATATTCCCCCTCTTTACTTTTTAACAAACTTCATTACTTTTTCATTACAAAATTCTATCAAATCTTCTCTCCTTATTTTTCAAACCAACTCCAATAAAAATCATTTTACAATCAAACATTCTTAAATATTTTCACCAACTTTTTACAAACCCGCATAAAAAGTTAAAACTCACAAAAACTTGCTCCGGCAAACTCAAAATTATTAAAAAATTTACTTACAAACACCACCCTTTTGTACCTCGTTAACATACAACAGGTTGACTTAACAAAAAAAAAAGAACAGACGGAGGTATTGGAAAAAGAAAAAGAAATTATTACTGGTATCTAATCAAGTACCGGAGGCCAATAATACATAAGAATACACTCTAAAATTTTTACGGGTTCACAAATACATACCCTGGTCATCAAATTTTCCACACCCATAAAAGGTACCAAAAAAATGGCTAATGGCATGCAGCAGTTTTTAAGAATAATGAAATGGATTGGTTCAATATTGTATCTTTGAATCCATTACCAGTCATGCCTACATGTAGCATTTCATGAGCTTTTACATGAGGACAATAGGAATTTGGTGCTGGAAACGTCCTTGACTCCACTAAGGGACTATCCAAGTGCACTCAAACTCTGAAACGTCTTACCACTTAGAACCTAATACCCTATGTTTTCAGTCCAGCAATAATGGACAGCAGTTTCAACAAAGAACTATTTTGGCTCAGACTTTTCAGCGAACTCCTGCTTCAAACAGCTTGGTTATTTATATATTTTATGTCTAATCTGTGAACACCACAGAATTTATATTTCAACCAGCAGTGAACTTCTATTAATTATCATAAACCCTAGAAACTTCATCGTACATATAGTAAAACCAAAGAAGCAAAGGACAAACTGATGAAGTATTTATGCGAAGAGAATATTGAGTTGAATACACGGGAATGTATGTACTTACCTGTCTCCAAGCCCTGCAGAACAGTCCCACGAGTTATACCAATACCCCATCCTCCGTCCAGACCAGGCTGCTCCACAGCAGCTGAAACTGCAATGGTATCCCCCTTTTCAACATGAGCACTGCAAGCCACTACACCAGGAACATAGACCTAAAGATAAGTTACCATTAGATCCCTGATCTACCATATTTCCCATCCCACCACCCCATACATGGAGAGAGAGAATCAGATTAAGATGAGAACTATACGAAAACCAGCACAAAATTAAATGGAATCTGTCACTGACTACAGCTGCGATGAAACAAATGTATCATTGAGTTCATACTGATTCCCCATGCTATAGCTTTACATAATCATTTGAAAGATATCAGTCACACAGGAACCAATTGATGGTAATTACTTCAACAAAGTACAAGGGAAAAGGATTACGACATCACATTTTCAATTACCAACTATATATTAAATATAATACACACACACACACACACACACACACACAGAGAGAGCACAATGCCTTCAAAGTACAGTCAAGCCAAAACACTAAGCACGGATACTAGGAGTAAAAAAACAGTTACAACAATATGGAAGCAATTCCCAGTCATTCATGCATGTTAGATTGATATTACAGGAGCAGACAAGCAAATAAATATACATCTTCCTTACTTCAGGAAAAAAAAAATATTATGCCAACCTGTGCACCTCGAAGAACTGCCTCAGCACATTTCCTGCTCACAATTACTTCCTTAGGAGGTCTGTAATTGGTATTACCATAATCAATCACGTGTGGTCCTGAACCCCCTACAAACACCACATAGTCTAGCCCAGGAAACTGACACTTAGAAATGGAACGAGTTTTTAAGTTTTCTTTCAAAGCATCTGTTGCCTTATTACAGTAATCCATATCCTGGGTAATATTAGTTTCTTTCAAACAGCCTTTTTGCTTCAGACCCCCACCAACAACATTGGATTCACATTTGCTCAAGTTATCATTAGCATTGCCAGGCTCTGTTTCTTTCATAATTGCCACTAGCTTCTGAATAACAGCATCACTTGTTGAGTAAAGTGTATTCACACGTAAACAAGAGTAGCAAGACGGATGCCTGATCAAAGCAGCATCATTGGATTAGATGAAGATAACAGGAACAATCAGTAAATTTAATGCACCAAATTAATAGAACTGTCTTGCAAACTTTGAACACCGTATGACTTGATTAAGCAAGATACCTATAGCATAGCCCACCACTATGCATCTGGCTTGTAGTGGCATGATCTCAGCATTTTGAGTGAACCATTTCTACAGCCCCTTAGTATGTAGGGAACTAGTTACTCTATGTATTGATGTATGGATCAGATTCAATGTCAGAGATACCAAACCTATCAACCCACAAAATCAAAGACTCTGAAACTTTACTTATTGATGTATGGATTTTCACATTATTCTGTAAGTCTTCTCCGTGAGTGTCAGATTTAATGTTAGAGATACCAAACCTATTCAACCCACAAAAATCAAAGACTCTGAAACTTATCTTTTCTTCTTCCATTCACAAAAAGAGTAGAAAAAAATAATCCAGAAAATTGCTTCAGGCTCAAAAAGCTAATTTTAGAAATGCAACAAGTTTCATTTTTGAAGCTCCAATACTTCATCGGCAACAAAACAGAGCATGATTCCTTATTTAATCTTCTGCGGGATAAGGAGAAGAAGGTCAGGAAACAAAGTCATACTTTCAGAAAACAAATTGAATATTTATTCTGCACTCAGGTCACTGGAAACCGCTAACCTTCAAAGTGAGAATGTTAAAATATCTGTGTCTTTTAACACACTCTCAGTAACCAAACAGCACGTGAGAACAATTAATGAATTGAGAACATCAATAGCATTGCTTAAAAAGAGAAAGACTAGTAGGATTACTATACGTTAGGGCAATGGAAATGCGTGAGAAATGGTCGGCACCATAGGCTTTGATGAAATATTCCTCCACCTCAGGGTTCCATCGCAAGCTCGGGTTGTAACAGTATCGCCCCGACATATCCTCCATCTGTAAATATTAAAGCTCAGCTCGAAATATCATGTGTCTACACCAATACATATAAAAACGTAGAGAAAGAGGACCTTGCGCGTTTTATTAGAGTTCGGGAGAGAGAGGAAGCGTCTGAGGAATGTTGAAGCAAATCACTCGCTTTCTTCATTCAAAGAGGCGGCGGAGACAGTAGTGGGTACTCCATCTGTACCAAGAGAAAAGGCAAGCCAAGCTATGACATCGCATATTCAATTCATATGGCTAATATGAGTCAAGTCACCCCCAACAATCAAAAATTGAACACACGGTGAGACAGAGACACGCTACAGCTAGGGTTTCAAGCTTTGCGAGCTTTCAAATTCCAGAAGACGCTTTTAATTACTAAAATACCCCCTCCATTAAAGAAAGAAGACGAAAGGAGGAAAATACAATTTTTCACCCACGAAATACGATAGATTTTGCACTTTGCATCCTAAACTATTTGTTTTGATACATTGCACTCTCAAATACAATAATGATAATGATAACGCCCTTGACTCATTTTGCATATATTGAAAATATTGTTGTCAATAATACATTAATTTGGAATTATTGTCAAGTGGAAGGTACAAAGTGTTTAATATTATTAGTTGGTGATAGGGTTGTTCAACCCCGATGTAGGTGTCGGTTTTGGCATCAGATAGGTAGGTTTTCAAATGTTGACCACCTATACCTACACCGTTAAGGCCAAAAAGCGGTCCTTAGTGATGACGGTTTCCGGTTAACCTACATTCATATTGGGCTTTTTTTTTAGTATTTTACTCACTTAGCCTAATGTATTTTTTCTTTTTTTTTTGGTCCGTTAATCACATATCAATTAATCGAATTCTACTTAGGAGTTACATAAATTGGAGTATGATTCAAGGACAGTGATGTGATTGTAGAATATATAAAATGCACAGAGAAAATGAAATTCACAGAAACAAGAATAGGCAAATCGACTTCCTACGTAAGTTCCTTTCCGGAAAAAGACTATTTTTAACTTGTTGAGCTCTTACAAGGCTACAAATATAAGGTGTAGATAAGTTGGAATTCTCTACAAAGAAATAAAAATAGTCACCACTAAAGCATATCTTAAGAGTTGGGACAAAGAAACTTAATACCAAAGTCGTTGATCAAGAATAAAAAAAATAGAATCCATTATCACTATCTGCATTTTCTTTTATGAGTAAGTACAAAAAACAAACACATTGAAATGAGTAATATGGTAGTATGCAAGAGTAACAGAAGAATATATAAAAGTTGTTTCTGCTTCTACGAAACGAGAAACTCATTCAATTTTATCTTTTCAGGAACATTAGCAACCACGCAACAGATCTACTTTAAGTTAGAATAAATGATTTAAACGAACAACCAAGCAACAGATCGATGGAAGAGAGAGTAATGATTCAAAACGCAAAAATTGAACACAATAGGGAAAAATTAACGTGAGGGAGAAGAGAAGATGAGAGTACCTGCAGTGGTCGACGAAGGGTGGGGGCGATTGGAGATGAAGGGGGGGGGGGAGAGAGAGGTCGTTGTCGACGTTGGGAGGGCAGTCGAAAACGAAGACAGGAACCGGGAAAACCCTCGGTTTTTCCTAAAAACAGGTCACCTACACAGGCACTGGTTAGGTCGGGTACCGGCAACCCGGTGCCGGTGCCACCGGATTTTACCAATGGCATTGAACAGCTCTAGTTGAAGGGTGTAATGTGTCAAAATGGATAGTTTATGGTACAAAGTGTCTGACATTGATAGTGTGAGGGTGCAATGTGTCAAAATTAGTAATTTATGGTGCAATGTGTCATAGATCTGATAGTTGATGGGTTAAAAGAGTTTTTATTCCAAAAAAAAAAGTCGGATCTTATATAATAGTCTCGAAAGGTTGTCGTATAGGTCCATGAATAATTAACCATAAGTTCTTAAATTATAAGAAAATTTAATTTTTAGTCGCTAGATTTTGCACATTCTTACAGATTTTCAAACTTAAAAATTTCGATCTCTAATTTATTAAATCTTGACAAAACAACTTTCCGTCGTAAGTTTGTCTCTCTAGTTAAGGGTAAACTTGCCACGTAAGCTGGCATCCACATGGTACAGAACTAAGCCATGTCCTTTGCTAACTATGCACCCATGGCAAACGACATCGTTAATAAATGAGTGAATTTTCACGAGAAGTTCGTATTTTGTTGTGTTCAATTTTCAGTCGTGCCTGTATGTACACATTCAACGCCTAATCCCTAATCCATCCTCTATTTTTCCACTCGGTTCAATATATGGAATCTTCAAGAAGCAACTTTTGGATTGAAGGATTGATCCACAGCACATTCAACGCCTAATCCACGATTTTGTGACTGCCGCTAAATGGTACCAGCAAACAGTGTTCTTTGCAAAAGGGTTGCTATAGGTTGATATTAGTTTTGGACAATATACGCTACTAAAAGGGCCCTTATTGCAACGCTTTACAAGAAGTGTCATCGTGTCTTGACCTTTTAGTTGCGTTTTTCCATACCGCTACAATAAATTATAGGTTTTTGCAGCATTCTTGAAAAACCATAGCAATAGATTTGATCTTTAGCCGCGTTTTTGGGCATAAACGCTATTAAAAAGTACCCTTGTTGTGGCTCTTTAACAAAACGTTGCAATATTGTTGCCCTTTAGCAGTGTTTTTCTTTACCGCAGCAACAAACTAGGGGTTTTAGTAGCGTTTTTTAAAAACCACTTCAATAATACGATATGAAGCCGCATTTTTTGAAATAAGCACGGCTAAACTGTTGCCCATTTTTTGCTTTTGTTGCATTTTTTGAAAACAACAACTATAGTGATATTTATAGTGGCAGTATTAGAAGAACTCTGTTTGCACACTAAAATTTTACTCATCCTAAAATTTTAACATAATAAAAAATTATAATATAATATTTCTCTCCCCATCAAATCACTACTTTTCACTACAAAAATATAAAAAATTACCTCTCTCTTCACTTTTTTATCAACCCCAATACTTAAAATTTTAACAAACCTAAAATTTTACTTCTCAAACACAGCCTTATTGCGGCTCCTTTCAACAAAACACTGCAAATAGTTATAAAGTAATAGCAGTGTTTGTGTGATAAACACTACTAGAACATATTATTTAGCCACATTTCCCTATATAAAACACTTCTATATTCTTTTATTGTAACAACGTTTGTTCAAAAACGCTGGGACAAAACAATGTTTGAGCAGTATTTTTGATAACAAACGTTGTTAAAAAGTATTTTTTTTGTTAAAAATTTATTTTATATGAAGTTGGTTTTTTTTAATAACTATGTTGATAAAGATTAAAATAAAGTAATTTTGATTATGGTCAAGCATAAACACATGAATAATCTCATTAGTTACAAGAACAGAGTATATTTAATAAAATTAGGTCTCGATAATGAGTATATTTTTCAATATATATATTAGTATATGGATTCTTTCTATCCATAAATTATTATATATTATAAATCATAAACCATGCATGGCTATGATAATTGTATATCTATTGACTAAATATATGTAGTTTAGAGAAGTGGTTTTGTCATAACTTATACTAAGAATATTTAGAATAATTAGTATACGTGCTTAGGAATATAATATATGATCTTAGATGCTATGATTGAATATTAGGTTCATATAAAGTATTTACGTTAGCACTTATTATTTATTTATTTAACAAGTAGATATTGTGAGATTAGCTTATGCAATAACAAGTATATAACATAATATATGGTCTTAAACACTATGATTGAATATTACATACATATAGCATTTACGTTAGCATTTAATATTTATTTATCTAACAAGCAGATATCGTAAGATTAGCTTATGCAATAACAAGTACATAACATAATATATTGTCTTAGACCCTATGATTGAATATTAGGTACATATAAAGTATTTACTTAGCACTTATTATTTATTTATCTAACAGGTAGATATTGTGAGATTAGCTTTTGCAATAACAATTATATAAGATAATATATAGTTTTAGATGCTATGATTGAATATTAGGTACATATAAAGTATTTAAGTTAACACTTATTATTTATTTATCTAACAAGTAGATATTGTGAGCCTAGATTATACAATAACAATTATATAGTAAAACAAGACTTAAAATGAATGGGTAGCTATAAGTATATGCATATTTATAATAAGCAATACATATGTACTTGTTAGATAAGCAATACATATCTACTTTTTAGATTTTGAATTTTGATACTAGTTTCAGTTAATTATTATCTTATTTGACACTAATTTGACACAACAATTCCTCATGTAGCTTTATTATTTTAAAATCATACTAAAGGGCTTCACCCGATTTAAAAGGAACATGAAAAATCAAAATAAAACAAACAAAATTAAAGGAAACAAAAAAAGCAAAACGGTGGTTGCTTTTTTCTCGATTTACTAATATTTTTGTTACGCTCTGTATTCGTACTAATTTATAAGCTTTCTTTATAATAATAGAATTTATAATTATAACAAAACTAATTGATGTTCAAAAGACTAAAATGCACTTAAAAGAAAACATTGTAAAATTCTACCGAAAACTGGCTAGTTAGCTTTATATGCTTGTTTGGAAAGAGTGTTAGGCTTTCGTTTTGGTTTTGGTTTTGGTTTGGGTTTTAAAATTCAAATTTTAAGGTTTAAATATAGTTTTGAAACAAGGCCTTGTTTGGATGAAAATTTTTTAGAATTATTTATATTATTTTTTGTTAAATAATAATACCTTTCAATTATTATGATGTTTCAAAAAATAGTAATTAAAATTAAAATTAATTTATAAAAATCAGAAAAATATATAAAAATCAAGGTGATAGCTTAAAAATAATTACAAAAATAAAAAAATCTATAAATTGAGAAATAAATTAAAATTTTCGAAAATATAATTTCATAAAAAAAAAAGAATACAGTATTTATTAAAGTTCATGTAGAAAATTTTAAAAATAAATTTCTTGAAATCTACTAAAATATGGAAAAAAAATAAATTATACGAATCATAAAAAAGTATTGAAATAGTTACAAAAGTATATAAATATCGTTTAAAAAAACAAAAATACAAATTTTGGGAATTTAGTACAATAAAAAATGGAAAAATAATTTAGAAAAAGCTAAAAATACAAAAAATAACTTATAGATATTATGAAAAAATATAAAAAAATTAAAACCAAATTTGAGCCACAATAAAAAATTCATCAAGTACATAAAATTAAACAATTAATAAATAAACACAATGTTAAAATCAATAAATAAGATTAAATTTAATTTTTTAGAAATACAAAAAAATAATTTAAAAATCAATAAATAAATATATAAACTAAAAATATAAAAAATTCATAAAAACATTAAAAATATAGGAAGAGATGTTAATTTCTTAAGTATTTCTATATATTTTAATTTATTTTTTGTATTTTTAATATTTTTTCTAAATTAAATTTGTTTCCTTATTAAAATTTTGCATAATTTTATTTATTTTAAAAATTCTCTTTAAGAACATTAATAATTACTGTATTTTCTAGATGTTATGAAATTATATTTTTATTATTTTTTAAATTTAAATTTGATTTATTTTATATAATTTCATCTATTTTTATATTTTGACATTTCCCTAAATATTTTTATAATTTTTATATTTGCTTGATTATTTTTAAGTATCACATTCATTTTTATATTTTTTCTGATTTTTGTTAATTAATTTTAATTTTTGTTATTTTTTAAACATCATAATAACTAAAAGATATTACTATTAAACAAAAAATAATATAAATAATTATAAAACGTAATCATCCAAACTAGGCCTTGTTTCGTAACTATATTTAAATCTTAAATTTTGAATTTTGAATTTGAATTTTAAAACTCAAACCCAAATCAGAACCAAAACCAAAACCAAAGCCTTAACACTCTTTCTAAACAAGGCCGGTCCCGAAAGACTTCAATTTAGTAACGAAGGCTTATTATCTTAATAAAGAATGGTGAGTTTAAAAAGTTCTTCGAAATTAAGTTATATCATCTAGGTACAAAAAGGAACTATTAATTAAAAGAGTATTTAAATCTGTCAAACGTTAAAATCCATACGGAAAAAGAATTAACATTTATAAACAATAAGATAATATTAAACCATGAAAAGATTTAAGTGTATGATTTACAAGGATTAAAGCAAAGAGGCTACGATATACAAAAACGTGAACATTCCAAAAGCTCACTATAGCCTATCTAATTGGGTGTTAATTACTTAATATCAACGACAGAAGGTACTACAATATGACTGCAAAATATAAAATCATAGTACATAAAAACTAATAATCTACTACTCATCATCAACACCCGTAAGGTCTACTACGCTGTTATCCAGCGTTGTCTCTTTACTGGCGCATCCGAGTTGTCAAGGGCTAAAGGTGCAAGTTGGGGTGGGTCCTTTGGAAACCAATAGTGATAGTGTTCAACTACCATTTCATAGGTGTCTAATACCCATACCCTAAATTGCACCCGCAACAGGACAGGTCGAGGTCATAAGTGTGGAAATTCTCGCACACCCTTATATTCTACTAACAAAATAAATACATATACATGCACCAAAAATAAAATAAAGGTGTAAGTCTTAAGGACTCAGTAAGGTTGAGAAGGGGCACAGTTATGACAAATAAATAATAAAGAAAAATTTAAATGAAGCACAAAATCATAACAATAATTAACAACAACCATACGTTATCCATGAAATATGTATGCAATGCCAAGTGCTGAATCGTTTTCATTTCACTTTCTTTCTTATGAGATATCATCTCAAAACACGCTTTGTATAACACCCAGAGTAAGGGTTGTGTGTCCCACATCCCTTCCACCGGGACTATCCCGTGATAACTCACTCACCGGGATAATTTGAGGTAGCGTTGTGTAGTTGCCTAAGGGAGGCTATCACCCTTGACCCCATCATGGTGGTGGTTGCACGATCTTCCCAGGGAAATTCAAGCATAAATTGGCAAAAATCTTCATGTACATATATTCAACCGAGGAAATTCTCAGATATAGAACTTTTCAAATTTCAAAAATACTTCTTTTAATTATTTTGTGTTAGATCTCTAGGTCATTTGATTAAACACTTTTTTACCATTGTACCCTTAAGCCCCTTACCTATTTCTCCTAAGTATGGGCCTCATGGCCCAATTTTCTTTCCTTCTTAGAGTTGGGCCTCACAGCCCCATCCTTGCCCTTCCTTTTGGGTTGGGCCTCATGGCCCTGTCCAATTATCCTTTGGATTGGGCTACCCATTCCATTTTTACACTACAAGAAATAGGACATTAGGTGACAAAGATTTAAGAAAGTTGCAAATTTTTGAGCTTGATGAAGCGATGAGTGAAGCCTACTACATTGACCTCTTGGAAAAGGAGCGGATGAAGTAATTGCATGACAAGAAAATTAAAGATAAACAACTTCTCCCTAATCAGCGAATGCTTCTCTATAATTCTAGATTGCATCTTTTTCCCGGGAAGCTGAAGTCTCGATGGGGTCGCTTGTACATCATTAAAGAGGTCCATTCCCATGGTGCAATAGACATTGTCGATCCAAAGAATGAAAATAGCTTAGTAGTCAATGGAAAGCATCTCAACTCATATGATATAGGCATATGTTATGAGAAATTATTTAACTTATATTACTTTTTTGGACTCCTACAATATTCCTTATGTGAATCATGATTTTGAGTTTAGAATGAACTTGCATGACATTATTGCATCTCACACTAACACACTTCACTTAGTTTGGGTAGTTCAATTTTGAGCACATACTCAGAATTGATTTTGACATTTGGGTGATTGAGATTTTCAGAGGCATATCAACGATGGAGCTGCTGAACCATGGTTGAAAAAAAAAAAAGAAAAAAATAGGGAAACCGAAAAAAAGATGAAGAAAATAAACATATATTAAAAAAAATTGGGGTGATGACAGGTTGGAGTTGATGAACTTGAGTATTGGGGTGGGAATAGTTACCTAAGCATTGGGAACTATAGAATAGCTTTTAATTAACAGTGTTAAGTGTGAAAACTGTTATTTCCATAGGTTTTGAAGCATGCTAGGGCCCTTTATTGGATACTAATCCTAAAGCTTGTCACTCTTGTGATGTAAGTCATTTTTTTGTCTTGATTATTTCCCTGCACACACAAAAGTGATATCTTTATCTATGTGCAATGATTGTCAGCATACTGAGAACTATTTGAAAATGTAAGTGTGTTCGAAAATCTATTTCCTGACTTCATAATAAGTTGTGGGTATGAGTTTGAATGGTAATTGAGAACGTTGAGCTTTTATTCCTGGGATGTGCCTAGCTCATTGTCTTTCATTTTCTTTGCTAAGAGACTAGCAAAAAGTTAGTTGGGGGGGTGTGATTGAGCTAAAATATTGCATGTTTAGTATATCTGAAACAAATATAATATTAATTATTTAATATTTTTGTTGGCCTTTGTGTACAATCGATATTTTGATGATTTAAATAAATGGATTAAGTTTACAAATTGGATATCTTCAAAGACAAAGAGGTTTTCATCAAAGAGCCAAAGACAAGAAGATTGAATATCTAGAAGATGCAAGGATCTCAAAAGTTAAGATTCAAGACCTTAGGTATAAATCTTGTAGCTCTTAGTTTCACTTTTGACAAGGATCTTAATCACACTTGCATAGCTTTCAAAACGTGTATAAACTGTTTTGCCTCTTGCTTGAAAGATCGCAGGGACTGTGACAGCCGTGAGCTATCCCCCGGATAGCTCCAGCGTTCTTACTTGCAATCTTGCGTACTTACGGCGGAACGTACAAGATCACGAGGGGTTCGAGCTAAATCTTACATAATCAGGGTTCTCATTAAGTTTGCATACAAAACATATATAACATATTAAAACCCAACTAGTGACGGATCTCATCGATCGAGTCACAATTATCAAAAATATGTACATAATCTTTGTCCTTCTAAGTCAGGTAGTCCTCCTGACTCTCTTCACCTGAGGCATCTGGAATGACACATTTTAAAAAAACGTGAGTCAAAAAGACTCAGTAAGGGAAAAACATAAACTTAAAACATGCTCTTGACTTGTTACTTGCAAAATCATGAAAAAGAAACTTAATTCGTGATGCACATGCATGTCATGGATATGCATATGCTCTTGCTTGAATTCGGCCTCAGGCCCATGAAAATCTTTCATTCATACTTGTTTGTAAAATTGGCCCTTGGCCCTTGAAAATCATTTATTCATACTTGTGGGCTTATTCGCTCCATTTGACCCCTGAAGTCAGGGTTGTGCGTTCCCTTTGGAACCGTCCCCGATTTCCCTTGGAGACCTTACATACGG
The DNA here is from genome assembly GCA_963930655.1 of Myrica gale. Classification (NCBI taxonomy): domain Eukaryota; kingdom Viridiplantae; phylum Streptophyta; class Magnoliopsida; order Fagales; family Myricaceae; genus Myrica; species Myrica gale. Next base: position 19,582,854 of record OZ005598.1, on the reverse strand, counting down.
TCAAGTTAGCACACCTTCTCGCATTCGTCCTTCAGTGGCTAGACATGACCCTTGGAGGCCCACACCTTCTCAATGTCCTTTAGTGTGGTTTGCACAGCCTCTTGGATTCACCCATCCTTCTCGCATTCGTCCTTTGGTATGAGAGTCCATCTTAATGGTACGGTACCGACCAGTGCCCATTGACTTAACTTATTGTTTCATAAAACTTTCCATAATCTTTCCATAAAATCATTGCATAAACATTCTCTTTTAGAAAAATTCATGCAATGCACATGTCATGTCATGCTTGATCAAAATCTCATGCTTGTTCATGAAACGATGCAGCGTGTCATTCCAGTTTTGAAAAAGAACCACTTACGGTTTCCACTTACAAATTCCACTTACACTTGGTCTCCTTGGTAATGTATAAAGACACGTAGATCGCCTACAAGCGATTTAAACGTTTCTTAGCATTAAGAAATAAGTACGTAATCAATAAATTAAATATTTGCATTTTAAAAATCGGTTATCAACCAAGGATATATTTCTGAAAATATAATATTATTCTCAAAGTTTTATATATAATTCTTTATTAATTAATCTTATTAAATTTTCTAATCTAGCAAGCTAATTACACTTTAATTAAATCTTAATCTTTCTCCTATTACATATAGGGGTGGGCAAAAAACCAGAGACCCGACAACCCGAACCGGCCCGACCCGTTTCCGACCCGATCGGGTCGGGTTTAGTCGGGTTCGGGTTTACATGTGAATAAAAATGTATTTTCGGGTTCGGGTTCGGGTTCGAGTATATGAACAAACCCGAAATTAAACCCGAACCTGAAAATATAATGCTATCCCCCCGTGACCCGCCTTTTTCGAACCGGACCGACCCGTTTCGACCCGATATTTTCGGGTTTTTTCGGGTTCGGGTTTCCTCACAAATAAACCCGAAATTTTCGGGTCGGGTTCGGGTTGAAATTTTCGAACCCGAACCCGGTTTGCCTACCCCTAATTACATACATTACACTAAGTCTTTAAATTCACCAATTACTAAACCTAATCATAATTAATCTTTAACTTATCATCTATGTTTTTCTCTTACTAATATGACGGGTTTTATGATTGAGCTTAAATCTTCTAACTTATTTAGTCATAACCCTAATTTTATGTATCCATCACATGTAAATATATTTTCATCTATTATAAGCTTGCAATTAGGGTTTCCTTTCATTAGGTCATTCGGCCAACATCAAGTTCATGTGTTCTTTGGTCACAATTTCATCTCCAATAGTGATCTCATCCTCTATTTCTCAGGTTCACAACCTAGGATCTACAAATCACAAAACAAACTCAAGATCTAGCAACACATCATAATCGGCCAGCACCTATTAGTCACAAAACAATTAGGTTTTCTTTTGAATCTTTCGATTTGCATGCATCTTCTACATTTCATGATTAATATCATGCATAGGGTTATCAAACTTACACATATTATGTCCAACCAACAAATCTACACATATACAAAATCATACTTGAAGATCTAGGGTACACATGGTTCGACCAATCACCAAATATCACACTTTCATGCCAAAATCGCAACATACACTTCCCTTTGCATCTTATAACCTAACTAGCATGCATTAACTTCATATCTTCATCATATACAACCAACAACATCAGATCTACACTTTAGGAACTTCAACAATAATAGATCTAAGGAAATATCCAACTTACATTCGGCCAAACACAACATAAGTCTAGATCTAAACTTATCTAGCATACATTGTTCAATCCTTGTATTTTTCCAACATTCAAACTTAGATCTCATGTTTATATGGTCAGATCTAGCATTATACCTTAGGGTTGATTGCATAACCTCAAGATTTAACAAAACTCAAGATACTAACTCAAGATCCCACTATGATACATTCGGCCAACACTATTTTTCAAAACCAACAACATCACATCTTTGGCCTTACCTTGATTATCACAAGCTTGAGTACCTAGCACAATAAAATACCATAGGTTAGAACTTATGAAAAACTTTAAGCAAGAACACTAAATAGAATCAAGTCTACCTCTACCTTCACCAAACTTTTACCAAAACTCTTCCTTCTTCCAACTTTCGGTTCACCCTCCTTAAAATAGTTCCAAGCTTGATTTGAGGTGCTAAGGTGGGTTTTATGGTGAGGGGAAATATGGTAAGCTTGAATGATTAGTTCTAATGGAAATGACCTAAACTTCTTCAAGAGAAAGGTGGCTAATGGGTAGGGTTTTCAAAGAAGAAAATGGTGCTTGCACAATGTGAAGATTCGGTCAATAGGAGAAAAAGAGAGAGAGTTGGGAGAGATGAAGTGTTCGGCCAAGTGAGGAATTGTTGAAATGGAAATGGTGATTTTCGGCCAAATGCTCATTCAATTGTGAAGTGTGAGAGAATGAGTCTCCCAAGGTGAGTTATGGCTATGACACATGACAAGGACAAGGTGGAATTGACAAGAGAGAACGTTTGAAGGAGAAAAGGGGATGAATGAGGGCCTTGGTCGACCAAGCATGTATTCTTTCTTCTCTCTCTTCTTTTCACCTTTTTCCTCACATCAACTCTTGTCTCCTAAAGCATGACCTTGCATTGGATTTCTTTCTCCTTTTTCCCTCTTGATCTACACGTGAATCACCCCATGACTTGATCTCCTTTTGTTTTTTCCTCTCTTTTCTCTTCCTATGTGTTGTCTTGTCAATTAATGGCTCTCTTCCACTTCTTACAACTTCACATGGGCAATTAGCTTTTTGGCTCCCTCTTCCTACGTAAATGGCTCTCCCTTTAAGCTTATTTATTTTGTTTGGTTGCATTGCAACTAACCTAGTTACTATCCCACAACTAACTTTCAACTTGGTTACTATTTCACCTAACTTATCTCTTATAAATTCTCTAGCTTATCTAGTTCAATCACTTAGCTTATCATCTCATAAGCATGATCTCTTATCTTAAGATAATGGCTCTAGCCTATCTCTACAATAGCCACAATGACTTATTACCTAAAAGGTTTCCCTAACTTATCATTATGCTTGCTTATCACTATGATAAGCAAGTGTGCTTATCATTTTAATCTCTCTTAAACCTTATCATATGCTTAATAACTTATCATTTAATATTCTAATGACAATTCAACTTATTAATTTAGGCCACATAATAATAATATATGCCACATATTAATGACACAAAAATATTCAATAAATTCTTAAAAGAAATTCATGATTTTATTCCATTAATTATTTTCGGCCTATATATAGAAATCTTTAATCATAATTAAATTTTATGGATTATGAAATATATTAGGCAAATGAAACATATAAAAATACATGAGAGAAACTTACCTTGCAAGTTTCGGCTCTTAGGAAAATATAATTTAAACTTTGCACAAAACTTCCAAAGTGACAAGAAAATTATTTAGGAAAAATTTCAAGAAATAAAATCTCATATTAATTGATGTACCTTAACATAAAGCTTAAGTCATACATTGGCCAAAAATATGGCCCCACAATAAAATTAAAGCTAATACATCGGAAATTAAAAGCTACTACATAAGAAATAACATAGAAAATAATCGGGGTCTCACAAAAACACCCCAATCAAACTCTCAAACATTTTCTATACTTATAGGAAGATAATCTTTAAAATTGGGTGTTTCAAAGTGGTCAAAACATGTTTTTAATTCAACCGGATCATGTGCTTAAGTTGAGGAGGTCGACTGACTGGTGAAACGGTTGACCGATTGTTTTTGAAAATATAATCGTTCTGATTTCTGACATTATGACTGTTGGGTAACGGTAACTTTAAGCGGACGACCAGTTCATGTAGAGGTCGACCGACTCGTTTTGACAGACGACTCATAACGGTTATAAACGACTAGTTTGCATATGTGGCCCATATAAAGACCTTTCTGACTTCCAAAATGAAGTGAGAACAACCACATATCATTTAGATAGCTTGAGAAATATATTAAATCTTTTTATTCCATATTTCTCATATATCATTCACATAAATCACACTTTCTTATCCTTGAGGCTGTTCGGTATACAAAAATTCTCAGGATTTTTTTGAATTCTCAGAATACAAAATATTCTATAACCAAACATCATTCTTAACACTACATAAAAATAACTAAAACACGCATACCAATAAAGTTAACATCACCTAAAAATTTTCAAAACATAAAAAATTCTCAAAATACACCCAAACCGAACAACATCCTTGTCATTGTGTGAATCAAGAGATAATGCTTTCCACTTTCATATCCACTCTTTGAGAGACTTTATTCTTGTATCTCTATATCCATAAGAGGGGATTCCTATAGTGAAGGTGTTCACTAAAGAAGAAGCTTAGAGATGATATATCTCAAGCTTTGTTAGGTTATGAGTGGTGCACCCGAAAAACCACTTGGGTTGTGAGTGTTGAACTTAGGAAAGCACATGTACGGTTCTCTAGCACTCAAAAGCTAGAGTGTACGCTATTTGGAGAATAGTGAGAAAACCTCAAGGCTCGGTAATTTATTTCACACTCAATTTTTTCTATCTTTAGCTTGCCTGTACTTAAGTCATATCGTGTCTAAATACATTCTAAAATCATTACTTTTATCAATTGCATTATAATTGTTGGCATTGTAATTATTTTATTAATTTAATTTCGTCATATGATGTCATGAACTAATTAAGTATTTTTGTGTAGGGTGATAAAATTAATTGGTTTCTGGACTCGCAGACAACAAGAGTAGTCTACTAGGACACATGGTAGAGAAAAATGGATTCATTAATGACAGAGTGTTGTAATTCAATGAACAAAGAAGAGACACTTAAATCTCAGCCCTCTATCTCACTTTTCACTCTCCAGTTTTTTAACCTAGCAAACCCTTTATCTTATTCTTCTCCACTATACTTTTTCTAACCTAGCCTCTTTTTCCTATTTTCCCTCACACTTTTTCTTCAGTCCTTGGCCAACACTTACCCCTAAGTTTTCTCTCTCTATTTTTTTCTTTTATTTTTTCTCACCTCTTTGCCACTCACCACCTTTTCTCTCTATTATTTTAACCTAGCCACACATCTCCTCTATGTATTCTCTCATAGCCACACATCTTTTTCTCTCACTTTTCTCTCTTTTTTCTCTCACCTCTTAGCCTAACAAACCTCTCTCTCTCTCTCTCTCTCTCTTCTCTTTCCTATATTATTTTACCCTACTCTTTCTCTCCTCTATTGTCACGCCCCATGCATGTACGTACCCCCTTAGGCTCACTTATAGATATGGTATGCACACATGCGGGGATTACGACACGAATCGGTCCTATGAGGTACTAGTATTTGGCTTCAAAAAGGCTTACAGAAAACAATTAGTTAAAAATAGTATTGTAATTAGAAATTTGCTAAGAAAGGAAAATTAGGTTTTCAGGAAATTAGTGGTAAAGCGACATTAATAAATACATAATAATAATCTTCAAAGTTTGAAACTCTTGGAAATTAAAGAAATGAAATAAAAGAAAAGAAAAACATAATAATACGAAAAGGAAAGAAATAAGATAAGAGAATGGGTTGGGTAGGGCACAAATTAGCCTTAACCACTTGGCCCAAACGTGCGACCCAGGGTTGGGTAGGGCTGGCCGCCGTTTAGCACTGGCTGGCCATGTCTCGCCAGCCACAGGCCAGATGCTGGCAGCCATTCCAGAAGTGGCCGCCGCGCAGCCTACTAGCATGCGACTGGCCACTGTTTGGGGCTAAAAAGACCTCTCACACTCATGTCTTACACAGGTGTGCTGGTGATTGTCCACAGCCTTATGGTTGCTGGGCCTCCACCTCCTCAGGCCAGAGGGCTGCCCCAGTCACACTGGGCGCCCCTCCGGCAAGTGGTGTAGCGACAGCCATCCATATGGCCGCCGACCACACTCTTGAGAGAAAGAGAACCTTTCTCTTAATCTTCAAAAAAAAAAAAAACGTTTTCTTATTGATGCAAGCAACAATTCAATAAATTCTACAAGAAGCTAGCATACCAAATAGATTTAAACTGAAAAAGAAAAACAAATATTATTCTCTTTCACGTTATAAACAAAAAATCGCATTATCTCATACTATAAATAAAAGGGAATTTGACAATTTAGTCCTTGGGTTTATACCCTTTTACAAATAGGTCCTTCGGTTTCAAACTTCAAATAAAAAGCCCCCGAACTTTTTATCTTTGGCACATAAGCCCTTCCGTTAGCCTTCCGTCCATCACCCTAACGGCTAAATACACGTGGCTAAATAAATGTGGAGATAATCTCGAAAGTTCTTCCCCCGAAAACTCTCTTGAAACCCTAGAGAAAAAGAGAACAAGACAAAGGTCTCTTTGTTTGGGGAATTTGTGCTTTTCGGTGGAGCTGCAAGTGACGACAAGGAGGAACTTACCCAGCAATTGAAATCTGTTTGGCTTTGTAGGTATCCTGATATTGTAGTGCACCCGACGCTGGCTGAGCCCTGGAGGCTGAGGAGTTGTATTTAAAGCATCGAGGGACATTTCATAAACAAAGCATGGGAGAGAAAGTGGCAAGAAGATGTTTCACTGGTATTCATTTTGATAGAGACGCTGCAGAGTCCCTGGAAGGTAAGGAAGCATTGTTAGCTGCGGCACTAAAGCATAGAGTTCCCTGCACTGAATTACTTACAGAGGTCGCTGCTTATTGCAATGGAAGAAAGTTGGCTAGTAGGCATGTCAAAGATGCCTGTGACAAGCTCTACATGTGGGTCCTGCTAAAGAAAAAAGAGGTAGCTTTTTTTCTGCCTTCTACCCTTTGTGTTTTGCAGTCCATTGTTTTCTTTTCTTTTTTTGTTTATCGGAAGTGGATGAGATTGGCGTAAGAGTTAAATGCATGTGTAAGGTGCTAGATTGTGAATGCCCTCAACTACTCTGTATATATTCAAAAGCTTGCTGTAAGTTGTTTTTGACTCTCCACCCATGGCTTAAATAAAACCTCTCTATCCCTACCCTGCACCCCAAAATTTTGGTTTATTTTTGCAGTTTTGTATCTTGTTTTCCTTAATGCTTATGATTTCAGATTGAGCGGCGGATATATTACGATGAAGTTGAAGGTTTGACAGTAGAGTGGCTTGAGGCTACATCCTCGTTGGTGATTAATTTTTGTCCTACCAAACGCTTATCTAGGAGAGGTAGCCCTGGTAAATGGAAGGCACTTGAAGATGTTGCATTTGTTGTGAGTGCATATGATCCGGAAGTTGAACTTGGGCTGTTTGAAGCTAATCACAGTGCATCTCCTTTCAACGATTCCTGTATCACTTCATTCGGTTGGTGGGGATGATGGACCCATTGATATTGGGGTGAGGCTGTACATGAGTTCCTATTTGAGGTAACTCGGGTGTTCGGAAGTGTCGGCCAACCTGTTGGAAGGGGACTTTGTGAAGATTAAGATAACAGAGCTTTTCCATCCAAAGCTCTGTTGTATAATAAACGACAAGTTGTCGTCTGCAAGAAGAGGACCTGGACGCTGACCTGGACGCTGACTTCCCCATTTATTTAACCACGTGTATTTGGCCGTTAGGGTGATGGACGGAAGGCTAACGGAAGGGCTTCTGTGCCAAAGATAAAAAGTTCGGGGGCTTTTTATTTGAAGTTTAAAATCGAAGGACCTATTTGTAAAAGGGGTATAAACCCAAGGACTAAATTGCCAAATTTCCTAAATAAAACAATAATTTTCATGCAATTTCAAGAATGGCGAAAAGCATGTGATTATTCAATAATATTGTGGTGCGAATCTCAAGAGAATGAGGTTCAACTAACCTGGAGCTCTGATACCACTGAAAGTTACAACTGCGGAAAATTAATTTACCAATTCTCTTTGTTCTCCAAGAATTCTTCAAAAATCTTCAGGTTCTTGTCGATCTCACAATCTTGAGAATTCCACAATAGCAACCTAAATGTTATCCCTCCTTCCTCTCCACGCTCACAACTGTCGTAGGGTTTTTTGAGTTCTGATAGCCAACTCTCAAACTAACGATTAGGGTAGACTATCTCATAGCTATCCTTTTATATAAAACCCTAGCTGTAATGATGCGTTAGATCGTTAGGGATTTCAGATCTCGACCATAATATTACATGGAAAAACTTTTTCCATTAACTCTCTTATATTTTTTAATTCTGAATTTTAAGCTTCTACTAATTGTAATTATGTCCATCAACATATTACAACCCACCCCTAAGAATTTGAGATTGATTTGTGAAATCCCTTTTGCTAACAATTATAATCGTTTATTTATTCTTCCACCATATATTATTCCGTAGAAGCTAATAGGATCGAGATATTATCATTGATAAAATCTCTAACTCATATAATTCTTAATTTTATAATCTATAAGTCGTTGGACTCTAAATCTGTTTCCAAAACATTTTCACAAATAAATATATATAATATATTAATTTCGAAAAACATGTTCACAAAATTCCTCTGGCCATAGATTTTTTTTTCTCGAGTCCAACCCTATACAAATATATTTAAATATATTATCTCTCGAAAAGACTAGTGGCTTCTTTATCGATCATTTATACAAACTCAATCATCATGCACAAGACCCGACGTTATTTGGAATATTTGACCTAAAAAAATCATCACTGAATGACTCGATTAAAGTATAAGTACACAATAAACAAATCTGCACAAACCTCTTAGGTCTAAGGATATAATAAACACATTGTGTTGAATACCTTCTCAATATCAATGATCATTCTAGAAGGTTTTCATATTTCATCCTGTTCATTGATGTATTCTTACAGTGCACTCACTCGTTTGCTTAAGATCATCATCTCGATAACTGAGTATATCATTCTATTTAATAGAGGCACAACGAACATAGACCTATTGTAGATAAATATGTACCTTGGTCTAAAACAAAATATCAAGTGTACAAGGAACTGAAAAGTCATACTCACTGCCTTTGATTCATTAATCATTGACATGACTTTTCTACAATATTACTCAATAATAACCGTGTAACATCTTATGTCACAACATATTACCTAATATAATAAATATAAACACGTGTAATTTAAATAACAATTATCTAGAATAAGGATTTTTAGAGCATACTTCTTACAATCCTAACCACACAACAGTTATTCCATCCCTGTTGTCCATTGCCTGTCATGTGGTGTAGACTAGAAATGTGTTTTTGGCCATGGTTCGAAACTTCTCTAGTCCCTTTTCAAATCCTAGCTTTAAAGGTCATGTTCGTCAACAATTTTGAGGTAGTTCAGAAGACGCATACTATGTGTAAAAGGTGGGAGGCAGAGAATCCTTGTCTTATCTCATGATTATCTGACTTCTAGACATACGTGATGCTAAATGATCAACCATTCCCGCACAGTTTGTTTCATGTACAGTTATCTATGTTAACTGACCAAGATATGTTGTAGGTCTCACCACTGTGTTGTCTAGACGAAAAGATTGTGTACGATTGAGGTTTGCAAGTTATTTATTTCACCTTTTGAACTCTACTACTTCCTTTTTGTTATCATAATGTACGTCATGGGAGTCAATAACCTACCACAATTTCAGAAGGGCCTAGTATTTAGCACACTTACCACTCATTATTGCGTGCCTCTTGGAGTTGTAGGCAGCTCGAAATGGTCTGCCCCTCAGCATTCCCGACGCTGCTACAACATTTGCAAGTCTATCACAGAAACCCGAATTAGACCTAATGAAGCTAAAATACAAATAGCAACTGAATGAGTAATTTAAGCAGCACCAAGCCATAATTACCCAACATATATTCAATTGTATAACCGAGGAACACTGCAAAAAATTGTTGGTCTAAGAGAAGCTGCATCATCCATCAGTTTCAGTGTGTCCTGAAAATAAGAAAGAGACATAATACAAGCTTGTTCAGAAGCCAAAACACCGTAAAACTTGTTCAGAGGCCAAAAGTATGCTACGTCAAGGGAAACTTGCTTTATACTGCAGATTAATATTAAATAGCACAAAAAACTTGCTGCTTTGAATGTGAATCACCTTTTATAACCATCAGAGCCACATTACAGTCCCTCATAAATCAATATAGAACAAAGTTATGCTGTTATGCTATATTTATGTATTCCATTGCTAGGGGAAGTTCAATTATCTCAGGTCAGAACAACATGAGTTTGTGTTCCATTGCTAGGGAAAGTCTAATTGTCTTAGGATGATGTGAAATTTTAAAAAAATCCAATACTTTTACGATCATAAGAACTGAGGCTCTAATGGCTAGCTTTAATAAAAGCTGCACCAGAAGTACTAAGGTGTTCTATTGTCTCAGGCACTAAAAATAATACGCTATGTAATGCATAAGAAATTGGGTGCCATTGAATACAAAAAATAATGGATGGCAGTTGCTAGGATCAAGGCCACCTTTGATATCACAATACTGAGGAACTGTTTTTATATTCTAGGGTAAGCAATGCAATAGGACTTTTATCAACCCAATTTTTTAGAATTTTAAGTTTTGAATATCTCATCTTGATGTAATACAACTTACAATGCTAATAGCATAGTCAAACAACAAATAGGAATATTCAAATGCATGTTATCACTCTCACATATGTAATATTTACATCCCGTAGTTACTGTTGCAATCGACTAAAACACCAAAATAGAAAGCACATGTTGAATCCACGTAATTGGAAAAAGGCAGTAGCATGCAAATAATTCTCAAGTCCTCTATTTGGATGCGATATTGAATAATATGCAATTAAGAGATATAAACAACTATATGCCCAAGTTATTAAATATTTGATATTTAACTGCCCCACATACCCCTTGGTAGAAACTGTCAAGTTGGAAGAATAAAATTGAGCTTACTACTCCTTTGCTCTCATTCCATTAGTAAGTAGATAATTCCAAAAAAGGCTATACAACGAAAGTGTATCAAGGGAGGAGCGACATCCCTTATTTCTAGCTATTCTCTATAATTACATAGCTATTTAAGGAAAATTATATACTCTTAATAACTGTACAGCAGGCCAGCTATTACACGCTTATCACTCTAGTCAATAGAGTTAATAGGTTGGTTGCAGAATATTAGCATAATTAATATCCTGCCCGTTAATAGGCTAGTTGCAGGATATTATCATAATTAATATTCTGCCCCTATGACACCCCCCCTCAAATTGATGGCGGGTTGGCAACCAACAACAATTTGTTAACAAGAAACTAGTGCTATTGGCGCTTTAAATATTTGGTCAGAATATCCGCAACTTGTGGGTCCGTGGGAACATAGGGAAGAGTAAGGAGGTGGCGTTCAAAGGCCTGGCGGATGTAAGGTCCGAGAATGTCAAGAAAATGCCTATTTTTTCGCTCGGCAATCTTATTTTGTTGGGGTGTATAAGGACATGTTTGTTGCAAAAGAATACCTTTTTGCTGTAAGAAATGCTGAAAATCAATAGATAAATACTCATCCTGAGTCCGTGCGAAGGATCTTGGGGCAAGCAGAAAACTAATTCTCTATGTAGGCCAGAAAATTCTTAAAGGCCGAAAATGCCTCAGAATTGCAGCCAAGTAAAACGATTGTAGTCGTCAATAAATGTGATAAAGTATCAATAGTGAGCATGAGAAGAAACTGGTGTAACTCTCCACACATCACTGTGAATCACATCAAATAATTTGTCTACTCTAATAGCAAATGAGGGGAAAGGGAGCGTTTTACTTTTGCCAAGCTTGCAAGAAGAACAGTTAAAAGTAACTGAACAAGAATTTTTATTTCCCAAAGTTCCAGATTTCAACAAATAATTTAGAGCACTAGAGTTTGGATGACCCAAATGTCGGTGCAAACATCACCCTTATAAAAAACTGTAGTGGAAGCAAAAGACAACACATTAGGAGGTGGATTTGGAGTGATCTGCAAGGGAAATAATCTCCCAATCTTAGGCCCCTTCGCTATCACTTTGCCCAACCCCTACTCCTGCACCACAAATCCATCACGAGAGAAAACCATAGCACAACTATTATCAACTAACTGTCCAACAGAAAGCAGATTTGCAGATAACCCCAGAGATATAAGGACATCTTTGAGTTTAGTAGAAATATCCCCAATAGTCGTAATAGGAACGGTATTACTACTAGCAGTTTGAGTATGAGAATGACCATGATACTTGCGAATATTTTGAAGCATACCAGAGGTTCGAGTCATGTGATTCGAGGAACCTGAATCAAGTAACCAAGATGTAAAAGGATAATAGATGATACTTTGAAGGCCTAGTCCAGAAAAAGCCGAGATAATCATCCACTGGACCATGTCAGGAGTCATGGGCGGAACAGATACAGAGAAGTCCCGGAGAGAAGGAGCTGACGAAGCAGTAGCCTTAACCGAAGCTTGATAAGCCTTTGGCTTGCGATTAAGAAGGTCTTGTGGGGCACTCCTTGATGATGTGGCCATCCTTCTTGAAGAAGTTACAAGTTTTCTTGGGACAATTGACTGCGATATGACCATATTGTTTACAACTAAAGCACAATGTAGTGCTCATATCTTTTTCTAAGGGTGCGTTTGCTAACAATATTTCACAAAATATTTTATCAACTCACAATAAAATACTACAATATAATCTCTCTCTCCCATCAAATCATAATTTTTCACTACAAAAATATAAAAAATTACCTCTCTCTTCACTTCTTCACTAAACCCAATACCAACACTAAACCCAATACCAAAAATTTTACAACACAAACATAACCTAAGAAAGCTTGAGTAATACCCTGCTATTCTACACGCAGTAATTCCCCAAGACAGATATGGTAGCTTCAAATTCAGGACACAATCACATGAGAAACTGGTCCTGGTGTCGTGTGGCATGATCTTGATACACAGTAGCCAAGCCCTTTGCAGAAAGCATGGTTTGAACAAGTCCAGAATACTCAATTCACAGAGTGAGGAGACCTAAGTAATACTCTTGGATGGACAAGTTTCCTTGAGAAAGTTGGCAATTTTCAACTCAAGCTGAAACCACCTTGCACTATTGTCATGATTGAACACAAGTTTCATGTATTCCCACATATGTTTGGCTGTAGGATAGTGTCGAAGACTTAGAACGAGAGTAGGATCAATAGATCCAAGAATCCAGGAGTTAATCCCGGCATCAGCAACAAGCCATTCGACCCACTTCTCACCCTGGTGAATTGCTGGAAGTGGCACTAAGCCATCAAGATAGCCCCACAACTTTCGTCCTTCGAGGAGGGTCCGGAAATGAAAGGCCCAAGCAGAGTAATTCTTCCTGGTAAACTTGATGCAGACAACTTCATGCTTCTCCATAAGGACAGGAACATCAAAGGAAAGGGAACAAAGATGTTGACTAAGATGTGGGAACAAGAGCCAAGAGACTAAAAAATCCAAGATACCACCCGAGAATCACTAAAACCACCAGAACAAGGGTTGAAAAATAATGCTAAGAACCAAGTGGCCCTCGTACCATGTCAAGTTTGGAAGAATAAAATCGAGCTTACTACTCCTTTGCTCTCATTTCATTAAGTAGAGAATTCAAAAAAAGGTTATACAAGGAAACTGTATCAAGGGAGGAGCGTCAACCCTTATTTCTAGCTATTCTCTATAAGTACATAGTTATTTTTTTTAATCAAAACCTCCATTTATTCCAATAGAAAAGATCCAAAAATAACACCCTAGGGTGGATCAGTACCAGCATACAACCAGGACATATCAAGCGAATGCTCACTACAACGGGGAGTGCCCACTGAGCCATACTCAGCGGCGGCCCAACGAGCAAGGTGGTGCACTAACTCATTAGCACCTCTATAGACATGAACAGCTTGCCAACTCTGCAACAGTTGGCACACCTCATGAATCTCCTTCACAGTGGAATGAATTCTCCACTCAGTTTTTTGTGGCCATTTCTGGATAGCATGAATAACTCTTTCCGAATCTGCTTCTAGAATCACTTCCCGATAACCTTTATCCAGTGCTAAATCTACGCCCAGCTTGGCAGCTTCTGCCTCACCTTCCAGCGGATCAACTTCTGCAGTTGTTTTTGCCACAGCCCCTTGAATCATACCTTTACAATCTCTAGCAATAGCAGCTATCACCGCATAACTCTCTCTGATAGCAACATCCACGTTCACTTTTATTATATTCGCAGGTGGGGGTATCCATGCTTTCAACCGGTCAGGTTTCAATTGATTTTGCCAAGCAGCCTTATGTTCCCAACTCAGCCGGCGCACGCGATAAGCCAACTCCCTCACATCACAACTCTTGCCTCCGTGCACCAATTGATTTCTTGCAGCCCAGAGAAAATCCATTGCATTGGCAGCGAAGATTTGAAACAAGTGCTGATCCTCCAATGGAATCCCAATGAGCTGATGAGGATGAAGAATTTTCTTGACCCAATCTGCCACAGACCGAGCACCAAACACCATAATGTTCAGCTGCCACTGTGATTCGCTCCAAATTGACCTACTAAAGGGACAGACCAGCAATAGTTGATAAAGGGATTCTGGGTGTTCACCACAAAGCACACAAGAAATATCATCAGCCGACGTCCCACTATCACTTACTTGATTTGCAACTTTCATTTTTGTTGGTAGCACATCTCAGACCACCTTCCACAATAGCACCTTTAAGCAATCATGCATTTTTAGCTGCCAAAGGTCTTTCCACTGATCAGCCTGCAGAGGAGACTGTGTAGTTGTCCGGTGCCGTACTAAAGATCTATGGAATGATTTCACGCTAAACTCCCCCGATGCGTCCAACGGCCAAAACAATTTATCTCTTGTCCCATCCTCTCATATTTGCACCTTCAGAATGACATCAGCAGACTCATGAGAGAAAAAACTTCGCACCAGCCCCACATTCCAGCAACGACCACCCTCCAACAACAAGTCACTAACTGTCGCGATTTCTGATGAAAGAACAGTACCCTCCCTGACTGAGGGTTTAAAACCAGATAACGAGGGAACCCACGGGTCCCTCCATATAGAGATATCTTGGCCATCCCCTACACGATAGCACATGCTAGTTAAGAGACCATGTCGAGTCTTCACAATACTCTTCCATATCCACGAGGTCGTACGACCAGCCCCCACATTCCAGAACCCACGTCCCTTTACATACTTCCCATGCAGAACCTGTACCCAGAGGCTATCCTTCTCTGAGAGCATTTTCCAAGCTAACTTGGAGACAAGTGTTTGGTTAATCTCCGAAAACAGTCGAATCCCCAAACCTCCATCACCTTTGGGAAGACAAATGGACTTCCAAGCCTTTAAATGAAGATGTCGCGTCTGCTCCTCCTTAAAACCCCACCAGAAATTTTTTGTCACACGATCAAGTTCATTACACCATGTTTGGGGCATTGTATAAAAACTCATGGCATAGGACGGAATAGCACTCGCAACTGCTTTAATCATCATCGTGCGACCAGCTTGGGAAAGAACCAGCCTTCCAACCAGCAATCTTCTGTAAAAAAATTTCCTTTATCTCATCCACCGCCCTCACTCTAGCACGAGGAATAATTAAAGAAAGCCCAAGATGCTTTGCCTTAGGAGGTAATTTTTTTAAGTTCAATTGCTCCAAAATAGACAATATGGCATGCCCCCGAAAATTCTTGCTGAAGTGCACCGAAGATTTTTCTTTATTAACCTTCTGACCCGACCAAGCCATATACTTCTCAAGACAAGCATTTAAAGTTGAGGCCTCACGGTTAGTGGCCTTAGCAAATAACAGGAGATCATCCAGAAATACTTGGAGCATTACGTCCCATATGAATTCCTTTAAGACACCCTCTACGTTCCTCACGTAATAAAAGTCGGGATAAGACTTCAGAGCATAGGATAAATAAATATGGAGATAAGGGATCACCTTGTCTAAGACCACTTGCTGGTTGGAAATTGCCAAAAGGACTACTATTGAGAAGAAGGGAGAAAGACGACGTAGATATACATTGTTTCACCCAGTTCGTCCAAACAGAGCTAAACCCAAACTGCTCCATAACTTTCAACACAAAACTTCATTCAACTCTATCATAAGCTTTTTCCATATCCGCCTTAATGGCCATCCAACCCCCTCGACCTTTTTTTATGGTTCATACCATGAAAAATCTCGGCCGCCACAATATAATTATCGTGTTAAGAAAAGCTATATACTCCTAATAATTTTCTATATACTCCTAATAACTGTACAACATGCCAGCTATTACACGCCTATCACTCTGGTCAACAGAGATAATAGGTTGGTTGCAGAATATGAGCATAATTAATATTCTGCCAGTTAATATGTTAGTTGCGGAATATTATCATAATTAATATTCTGCCCCCTGACAGAAACCAATAGCAATGTCGCAATACACTGAGACAACTTGGTTTGTCCGTTCATAGATGTGTGCCAAAGGAAGATATGACATGTAACCGTCGAAAGTAACATATTAGCAACAAATTTCTACCCTAAAAAAAACTGAATTATCAATTAACAGTACACTCTGCAGTCAATTATGGGACTCACACATCACATGAATGGAATTTGATCACATGACAGAAACCAGCAGCACTTGAAATTAGGTTTGTGTGTGTCAGTACAACTCCCTTTTTGAGAAGCATAAAGTAAAAGGTAAATAAAAACATAAGACTAAAACTTTAGCAATCAATACAGGGAAGTGTTTTGGCTGCAGTTGAGAGCCGAAGTTCATGAACAAGTTTACTACCTTTGGTGTTCCCGTAGTACCACCAGTATAGGAATTTAATAGCATATGGTTGCAAAATCTTCAGGCTTAGGAGGGCAAAAAGGTTGCAGACCACTAAGGCTCTAAAACAAAATCATCTGTGACATGATGAAACTTACAAACTTTTCCCTATAAATAAACCAACTGTCAAGGAAAGAAAGAATGAATCTTATAAAAAAAAGGAAAGAAAGAATGAAACGATAGGAATGTTCCAGTTTGCATTACAGATCAATGATGTGCTAGACTAGCTATAGATTGTGAATGGTGGCAAAACCCAATCAAGTTATAGTATTTTGTTCAGGTAGGAGCACTTATTTTAGCATCACCCTCAGAATTATAACACTACCACTTTGGTTGTCCCCAAAGAAAGAGTTCAACCCCCGCCGCCCCCCCTTTTTTTCTCGACCTTCTCCATATTCCCTCCCACCATTTTTTAATAAAAAAACAAAAACATTAAACGGCGTAGCTTCTCTTAATAAGAAACTACGAGGTTTTGAAAGAGTTCCTCCTCACCCCTCTTTGCCGACCCTCTCCCGATTCCCTTCCCCCTCCCCCTAACCCACCCACCCTACTGTTACGCATTTCTGAATTTTTGTCTGCCTCTTCCCTCCCTCTCCAACGCACGGTGAGAGCCCAGCCACCTCCAGACTCTCCCCACGCCGGTCGCGCCTCCCTTCACCGACTATCACAATTCCTCTTCTCTTATCCACGTGTCAATCTCTTCTCATCTCCTCTGCCACATCTCTCTTAAATCTCACAGATTCATTTAGGTACGTTAAAAATCAATGAATTTGTTGATTTTAATTTGTTTTATTTAAACATTGGAGACAATTTGCTTAACTTTTTCCTTTTGTATGTAATTTTTAAGGTTTGAAATTTAATTTTAGAATTCCAATAGATGAGAGAGAAGAAGTAGGAAAATAGGATTGAGATTTCTACTATTTTTCTGGTTATAAAAGCTCTTCTGAACTTTTGACAGAGTGACTGCTGGATTTTTTTTGTCTACATCTGATGAATTTGTGGACTTAAATTTTGTTTGACAGTGTTATTTATTGAATTCATTTGTACATTTTTTTTGTGTACTGCTGGAATTTTTGGATTATCGACAGCTGGAAATTAGTGATTCCATCTGTAGTTCAAAGTTTATACAGAAAAAGAATCCAAAAAGAAATAACAAGGGTAAATCAGGAATATGCCCAAATTCCGACTCGTTCATTCAAACGGGTTAACGACTCGGTACTTTTTGCACGTTTGCCACGTTAGACCCGAATCCGCCTAGGTTTTACAATTATCTCTGCTCGACTAAGGCTACGTTTGCACCAAATATTTCATAAAATATTTCACCAACTCCCAATAAAATACTACAATATAATCTCTCTCTCCTATCAAAAAATATAAAAATTACAAAAAATATAAAAATTACTTCTCTCTTCACTTTTTCACTAAACCCAATAGCAACACTAAACTCAATACCAAAAATTTTACAACACAAGCATAACCTAAAAGGTCCGCCGCATCGCTCTTCAGATATCTTCGCATCCGGTTGGCGTAGACCTTCGACTTCTTCTTCTTCTTTATGGGTTGCTGATTGGCTTCTGTCTGGTTGGTTTGGAAGCGTCTAAGCAGTATTTAACGCTTCGAATTAACGTACCCAGGGCAGGAAAGGAAAAACGGTGGCGGAAGAGGAGCCAAAGCCGTTGGCGTACATACCGGAGATAATATTGAAGAAAAGAAAGAGCAACGAAGAACGGGCACTGAAGAGGAAAGCCCAGTATGAGGAGAGGAAGTCTTTGATCAGGAAGAAAGCCAAACATGACTTCATCAGACTGCCTGAGGACTTCATCAAAGAGTTTCGCTCTCGGGTATCTATATCTCTTTATCTATCTATGAGTTCATGTAACATGTCACTACTTTGGGTTGTATTGGTAAACTATGGTTTAAATTTTTCTGTGGTCGCTAGAACTTTTAGTTTTATATCCAAGAATGCACAAGTTTGAGAGAGGAGCATTATTGTGATGGCGGGCATAATTTTGCAGGCATGAGGGGATTTCCAAGAGCCGGGACTGGTTTTTCTTTCTAGATTCTCTGTTTAGGGGATTGACATGATCATAACATAGTTTGAATCAGTGGTGGAACCAGGATTCTTAGGAAAGGGGGGCAAAGTTCTTAAGGAAAGACAACATCAACTTGAGTTCAAATAATTGCACCAACTAAAGAATCATGTACATATTATGATATTAAGATTAAAGGGATAATGTCATAATGATATTGACAAACAAGAGTCATACTTCAGCTCACAAACGAGGAAAAGTAAAAGCTGAAATTTAAATTAAGATAAAGTGTAGACATTTACCACCAAATTACCAATGCAAATTGCTGGAATCAGATTGCTATCTGGGTTTTCAGTAATTCATCATTTATGGTGAGAGCTTCCAATAGAAATAAGACAATCATAGTACAAACATTCAATATAAAAATTAAAGTATATAACATCAGGTATTTGAAGTTTTAATTTCAAAAATGAAAAGCTTACCACAAAAGCATCCAAAGGATGACCAAAGAGAATAACTTCGGATCCTGAAACAACAAATAGATATATAAGAAAATAATTAAGGACTAAAAACACTAAAAATATTAAAATACATATAATCCCTAAAACTAGCTTGCAATATCAGGCAAAGACGAAGTTAGGGCTGAACTTTAAGCTACCAGTTGCACAAAAATAAATCTCGAGGGCTAAAATATAGAAAACAAAAGAAAAATATTTCAAAAAAACTGTTAAAAGGAAATAATTTTTCCGCCTGATTTTTTAGGCAAGGCAGATTTTTTTTTGTTAAAGTAAACTAATTTTTTTCTGTTGATTTTGGGGTGCATGGCCTGCCCCTAGCTCGGTCCCTGAAAATAGAAAGTAACAAATTTAGCTACTTTTGGCTTGAAAATGTGTTGTTATTTTATTTCATTTTGGTGGCATTACCTCTAGTGGGTAGTAGAGTAACTTGAAGGACTCCCTTTTCTTTTGGGTTTATCATGTACATGAATAATGATAAGGAAACATTATCTATAAAATGAAAATAAGGGATTCAACCGTAAAATTATAAAATTATATCAAAAGATAATTATGACGTGCCCACATCAGCAAGAAAATTATGGAACAAATAAATAAAATATTAAGATGATTGAAAAAAAATAAGTACTTTAGGTACTTACCGAACAAATAAGTCAAGGAAACTGCCATACACCTTACTCAAAAAAAAACATGCCAAGGAAATATGAGGGTATCTACGTCAGATATTTTCTAAAGAAGAATACATAAAGGGTTAGAATCGTACTTATCCAAAACAAAAAGGGTTAGAATAGTAACTCCAATTGCTGAAGAAATGGGCAAGGATGGTTGCTGCAAGTCCCTAACTTTCTCTTCCTTTCTCTCTGCTTTTCCTGCGTGAAACTTTTTCAATCGAGTTGCTGTAATTGCGGGGTTCAGATTTTCCAACTTCGACAATGAAGAAAGGGGAAGGTGGAAGGGCTGGGCCTGCTTCAAAGGGGGGCGGCTCATATATATATATATATATATATATATAAATAAAAAATTTCTTCAGAGGTATTCAGGCAATGGGGGGCGGCCGCCCCCCACCGCCCCTGGCTGGATCCGCTCTGGTTTGAATAGGGGCTATTGAAGTTTACTTTGAAGTATCATTTGGAGGAGTGCCAAACAGGGGGTGATTTATTTGACGTTTGGGTCTTTGGGCTATGAAGCCCGTAGAAAAGTGGAAATTGAGAGTATTATGTGTATAATGAATTGGATAATGCTCAGTGGCTCAGATGTTAGGGAGTTTGGACTATCACAGACCAGGCTAAAGGGACTCGAATTGGGTTCGTTTAATATTTTGTTGCATCATGAAATTCCGAAATGTCTCGACTCTTGGAATGTTGTTTTACACCCCATGACCTAATGAACCTTTCATGTATCCCACATGTCTGAACATTGCAAAGGTGCTTTCTCCGTACTTTTCTATTTGGTTCTTTGATCATCTTTGTTGAGTCATAGCTTAATAATAGGTGTAATGGGTCTTCTTCTGTAATATAGTTGAAAGACTTCAGCAAGTATGCCTTTTTCATTGAAATAGTATATTCATGGAGGTTGTGAATTATCAAGATTGGAAATTCTTTTAGGTATTTGGATGTTATTGTCTATGTATGACTAGCTTGCCTCGGATCAATGTCTCACAAGATTGCTATTCTTGCAGTTCCATTAATTTTATGATATACTTGCTTGCCTTAAAAATTCCAATTCATTTCTTGTGAGATCTGTTGAACCCTATATGTTATTTTATGCAGGAAATGGACTTCATTAAAATGAAACAGAGGGTAAAAATGAAAAGACCTGCATTGGAGACAACAAAGTCAAAGCTGCTTTTTGCTGTTCGCATATACGGGTAGGATTACCAACATTTAATGGTGATTATCTGCAGTATCCATATATATTCTTTGCATTACTGCTACCTCCAAACATCTCGCAGAAAAAGAGAAATGCAACCAAAAAACAGGAAGGCATTATACAGCCTAAGATTGAGGAAAACATTCAGTGGTGTATTTATGAAGGCAAATGAAGGCATAGCAGAAAAGTTGCAAAGGGTGGAGCCATATGTTACTTTTGGGTAGGATACGCCGCCTTCTTTTCATTATATTATGCAGTAGATGCGATATTTAATGAGCCATCAACATTGTTTTGAGATTTATAGTTGCTCTATTTAAGCTTTCTTTGAGCGTCTCCTTGGATTGTGGATGCTACCAAACCTAGGCAACTGAGTTTTGGGCTCTTTTTAAGTTTTATTTACTCCCTTGGATTGAACCCAAACCAATCGTAAGTTTAGCTGATGCTTGGCACCATGTTTAAGCTTGATTGGTTTTAAATTAATTCTTTTTTTTTCTTCTAAAAAAAATTAATTCTTTGTACCATGCTCAACTGTCATTAATGAGGCGATTGCTTTGTTATTCCTCTCTTTATATGCCTGAGGCAGAAGAACACTTTTCTTTTCTAAATTTGTTGGATTATGTGTTCTTGCTTGAGTTATTCAAGTCTTGTGGTCTTTTAAGGACACTGATGAAAACTTGGTCCTAAACTTGCTTAGCTACAGAGAACATCCAGAATTATAGCATTTGTCTTCACTATGCTTGTGGCTGAAAATTTGTTAAAAGCTGCAACTTTGGGTTAGCGGAGATGAAGTTGCAAGCCTTATCAAGCTACTTAGATCTATGGACTTCCATGCATTTTGAAAGTAACTTATAAAGATTATGCTAAGCTCTTAGCTTGCATATTTGCCTCTATTTCATGGAGTTACTATGACCGTCCTATCCTTTGTGATTCTAATTACATTGGCTTGTTTCTGAAGATACCCTAACCTAAAGAGCGTGAAGGATTTGATTTACAAGAAGGGTTATGCAAAGATAGACCTGCAGCTGGTTCCTCTGACAGACAATAATATTATTGAACAGGTATAAGATATATCTTGCTGAATCTTGAAATTACTGTGGAAATCTGTATAGTTCATAGCTTCTAATGTTCTTTGCTTTGGCTTTACTGTGGAAATCTTGTTGAAAATTACTTTGGCTTGCAGGAATTGGGGAAGTACGGAATTTTATGCATAGAAGATATTGTGCACGAGATCTCTACTGTTGGTCCACATTTCAAGGAGGTCACTAATTTTTTATGCCCTTTAAACTGAAGAAGCCAGGAGGAGGATTGCAAGGAAGCAAAATGTTATAAAAGCAAGGGGGAGACGCTGGGAATCGTGAGGATGACATCAATGAGCTAATTAGTAAGATGAATTAGCATTAAGACGGTATGTACTGAATAGGAGGGAAAATCTCAGGCGTAGTTTATCGAAGTGCCCCACAATGACATGCAGTGGCATGTATCTCAATTTTGAAGCTGCTATTAATTTGGCCTGCCAGTTGATGTTGATTTAATCATTTGTGCTCCCTATAGTTGTCGCTTGGGTGATAATAACAATTTTCACTCTTCTTTCTTATTGATCTCGTGGAAGTGTTCGGGCGACGCTCCTCTAATTTTGAAGCATTTTATCAATTGGAATCTATTTAAGTTTAGTAAAACTTGGAAAATGGTTATAACCAAGAAATTAAAAGGGACACGAACGGAACAATAAATGGAAGTGAGAGAGAAGACATGTCTTTTTTTTTCTACGTAAAATGTCACTTGTATAGACGGTTTTTCTAGTTGTTCTAGTTCAATACCAAGAGGAGATTTTGTTCTCCCTTTTTCGTCTTTACTGGGCAAAGAAATTAAATGCACCCACAGAACTGCTTTGGCAAAGAAAAAACCACCTGAAAACTATAAAATGGAAGGATTTGAAACGAAAACCGAACTCGGAACTACAAGCTAGACACCGAACTCCTTCCATTCCCCCCCCCCCCCTCAAGAACTCCCATCTCCAATTCCAGGGCGCACTCATATCCAACTACAACAACAAACACCCCAAGGTTTTCTTTTAAATGCCCTTCAATAATTTTTGCATTTTATTTATATTCTAAATGTGTGTCTTGTTTAATATTTATTCAGAATGTCCTTCCTTTAATTATAATCTTTGAATTAAGAACACTATTTGTATTGCAGTCTATGTGTTTAAATTGTCTAATTGACTTGATTTTTACTTCCTCTAATATTTTAGAGTAATTTAGTTAATTTTAATATATTGTCGAATTTCTCCTTCTTTGGTTTCAATTTTATATTTTTAACCTTGATTTTAATAAATTATCTTTCTTATATTAATGCAATTTTATTTGTCTAAATTTTTTTTTCTTATTTCAGCTATTTAATTTCATTGGGGTTTATTTATTTTAAATATATTTATTTAATTGCAGTTAAAAAAAAAGAGACATATGCATGGGAGGGGGAACGTGTCCCACCCTCCCAAGAGGCAAGACACTTGCGTGAATTCCTTCACCAAGTGTCAAGCCATCTTGTAAGGCAAGCCATTGTTTTAAATATATATATAGATAGATAAATAAAAAGAGGAGAAGACGTTCATGACAAAGGGGGAGCAAGGGTGTGAAAGAGAGACCGTGAAACAGAATGGGGGAGGACTGAGCAGCGCCGGAAAGAGAGAAGAGAAGGAGGCTGGAGAAGAAAAGAAAAGAAAAGAAAAAGGAAGAAGAGGGAGAAAAAGAAAGAGAAAGGGAGAGAGTGAGAGAGGTAGAGGTAGAGTGAGAAAGAAAAACCTGTAGAAAAATGGGAAAAAGGGAGTTTTCAAAGCAAGCTAGAGTTCAATGCCTATCTTTCTTTGGGAAAATGTTGAGTAGTAGAGGATCTTGTGGCATGATCTGGCTTGCTGTGACATTAGATTCTTTGGAAAAACATGTTGGATATTGTGTTTGTGATGAGTTTGTGAGTATTGACTAGTTGAATATGAAGTTAGATGTATACAACCTTTCTTTTGAAGATTTGAAGCTTGATGTGCTAGGCATTGGAAATAGATGTGAAAATGGTGGTTTTAGGAGGTCTTAGGGCTTCGGTCAGTGACAAAAATTAAGGAGTACCATAAGTTGGCCTAGGAAAATGCCTAGTGTACGTGATTTTGTTCTGTTTATAGTTATGCTTAAACATGTATTGATGATGTAAAAATGGAAAGGAAAGGCTACGAGAAAGAAAATGGACAAGGCAGTGCCTTGTAAAGAGGTTTTAAGAACCCAAGGGGTTGTATTTGATGAACGAAGTGGTTAAAATACCACATGCAAGGTTTGAAATGAAAAAGGAAAGATTATGAAGCGGAAAATGAAATCTTTATCACATTGTTATGTCATCAAAACTTGTCTTCCATGCACTTATATGTTAGAGATAGTATAGAAGGTATCATATCAGTAGAGTAAACATGTTTGGAGTTAAGAAAAATCACATGCAAATCATTTTTGTTCTTCAAAATAGGGTATAGAGTGTGCACTGTCCAAAATCACATATAGAAGTACTTTGAATTTTCATACAAAAATCCAGATATGAAGTTTAAAAGTATTAGATCTTACCCAAAAAATTTCGACCAAAAGGATAAAAGGAAAGGTCTGAAATTCCATTGGAAGCACTCGAGGGCAGTTTCAGCAATGTTCGGCAATTGTGGTAAAAAGAAATTCTTGTTCGGTCGACTGATGTTATATTGCTTCTTCTCTTGAAATCTCTTGAATGTGGAATCCTTTGGGTTGTGTTGTTGTGATTTGCTGATGGAGGATGAGCTTGGAGGCCACGGCTTGGCTAGATGGGAGTATGGAAAATTTATTTGGAGAGTTCTAGCATGCATGTAGGTGGATGACATGAAATTGGGAGACTTTAACATGCTGTTGGCCGAATATTGTCATTGCTCTTTTCTTGTAGAAATGTTTTCTTGATGACAGCTTGTTGTAGGTGTCTTGCATGTGAATAATGTGGGTAGATCAGCAAGCTAAACATTTAAAGAAATTAGTTATACTTGGAGAAAATGGATTAGCATACTTGGGTTAAATGGGATTTGATTGCATGTTTTTTTTTCTATAAGAGAAATTGTATGGATCTTGCAAGAAACTTGAGAATTATGAATATGAGATATTCTTTTGATTCATGTCAGCAAGCCTAAGAGTGAAAATAAGGGCAAGAAGGCCACGAGTTGGCCATTGAAGTGAGGATTCAATGCATATAAGTTGTGTTTTGAAGAGTTCTTGTACATTGGTGCTCATGTGAACTTGAAAACTTAGAGATAAAAGAAAATGAAAATCAGGTCAAGTCCTAAGGGTCACGGCAGTACCTAGAATAAGTTCTCCTTGAGGTTTAATAGATGGAATTTTATGGTCTTTAGTCCATGCAATGTAAGGTTGTAAATTGTGAAATAAGGAAAAATGGAATTAGGCATTTTATAGGTTGCTGATTTGCAAACCGAAAACCTTGATGTTTGAATGTTGTTGCTGCCCTCCATGGATAGGTCTTAAAATTAGTGTTATTGATGGAAAGCATAAGTGCACTAAGGTTGAATACGAGTTGGACATGAAGAAGGTGAAAACAACAACCTTGCACGTATCGAATGACGGTTTATTTCAAGTGCTTGGGTGATCAATTTAGGTTTAATGATTACGGATCCGATCTTGGATGTTGAGGTTATGAAAAAAGACGATGTGAAGATAAAATCCATGCAAGAAGGAAATGTATGGAAGAAGTTATGATAGTTTGAAAATGGAAGCCCGAGTTGGAAATACCTTAGGAATTTCACCTAAGTTGGAGTTGTTTGCTGAGTATGATTGTTGTTTTCAAATTTAATCTATGAAAACTAATTCGTTTATAGAAATGTTACGTAAGAAGAATCACATTTTTAAAGATACGAATTTTGAAACCGGAAAAGGATATGAATATAATGATATGCTTTACGTGAATGTTTATTTCTAAACTTCTAAGTGACGAATATGACTCGCTTGTAGGCGAAGCACCACTCGAAACTCAGGAGGATCGAGGTAAGTGGAAAACTTACATTTTTACAAAACTGGAATGATACACATCATGAGTATTTTCAAGCATGACACGACATAAGCATTTGCATGATTTTCATGAAAGAAAAGAAGTTTTGTGCAAATGAGAGTTTTATGACAAGTCAAGTTAAGGGGCTGAAGTTGGTCGGTACCGTACCAGTAAGATAGGTGCATCCACTCCGAAGGACGAATGCGAGAAGGATGGATGACTCCTAAGGGCACCCATACCGAAGGATGCTTGTAAGAAGGATGGGTAACTCTTGAGGTATGTGCAACCACACTGAAGGATGCTTGCAAGAAGGTGTGAACCTCCAAGGGTCGTGTCTAGTCATCAGGCCTGGGGCCACTTCAAGGGCTAGCTCGACTAGATGTTATGTCTCCGAGGGAAAAAAGGGGACGGTTTCGATGGGAACGCACAACCCTGACTTCAGGGGTTAAATGATACGTGTAGCCCACAAGATAAGAAATGAATTCTTTTCAAGATCAAGTGTCTTTACAAGTTCAAGTATATATTTTTAAGACCAAGTGCATTTGTTTCATATGCAAGCATTGAGCATACATGCACATCGAAATTCATGATCATGCATTCTTTAAAGTTCATTTCCCTTACTGAGTCGTTTGACTCACATTTTTCTAAATTGTATCATTCCAGATATGTCAGGTGACAGGAGTCCTGAGGATTATATAACTTGAGAGAAAAGTAATCTTTAGATGTTGGTGGCCATAGGCCTTTGTAATTCGAACTAGAGATGTAATGTGTATTGGATTCAAGATGTAATGTAAAGACTTTATGAGGAAAGTCATTATATGTAGCTCAGCCCTAGTCATATACAAAAAAAATTCCGCTGCAAAACCAAGGTTAAGCGCTAGAACATTCATCAGGTGAATGTTTGCGGCTGTCATTAGCCCCTTCAGGTTAGCGTTCGGGGCGTGACATCACGTGTCCCCCTTAATTTTCAAATTACCCAACATACCATGTATGGGTTTGTATTGGACATGATCTAGCCTTTAGTCAGCATGATATATTTTTCATTAAATTATCATGATGGAGTTGGGGTTAATAACTAATTTATTATCCGTCAAATCCAAGTGATTAATTTGTCGCCTTTAATGCACCTCATACCCTGTGGTATGACTTAGTTGCAGATATGCCCTTGTGGTACAAAAAGTTTGATTTATACCCCTGGGTGAAAATTTAATCCACTTTCCGTTTAAAAACTTAACAGAAGTGATAATGTGGCTCACATTTAGGGACATGGAGCAATATTTTTCTGACATGTGTCTTTTTGGCCATGTCCACTACCAAGTAAAAAAGCCACATCACACCTCATTAAAAGCCAAATTGCCACGTCAGTTTTTTTTTTGTTGAAAAAAAACCTAGAAAGGATGAACCCTTCTCCCCCAATCTCCAAAACCCTTCTCTCCCAAACTCCTTACCTGTCAAAGGGGATCATGCTTAATTGGTTGAAGAGCTGTGCTTTTATTTTAATTCTAGAAATTGATCTTTCTTTGGGTCATCCTGGAGGGAGCCATTGTCTTGCGGTTGTTGGGTAGTTTACCCCAAACACCACTAGTGCTGCACAACCCCGGTGTAGGTGTCGGTTTTGGCCAAAATCGGCACCTACACAAGGTAGGTCGATTTTTAAATAATTGCCACCTACACCGTTAAGGGCAAAAACCGGCCCTTAGCGGTGGCGGTTTAGCGGCGGTGGTTTCCGGTTATCCTACAATCATATTGGACCATTTTTTAGCATTTTACCAGCAAGAAGGTATATGTGCAGGTGCAAGGAATGAAAAAGTCTTCTACCAAATTAAATAATTATAAGTGACAAATTAGATGGCATCCCTTTCTCTAATGGCTTTTTTCGCTTTTCCAATGTCCTAACTGAAACTAAAAGACTGTGGATAGATGCTAACAGTTGCACTAAACCAGAAATCTCTGGTCACAATGCAGAGCAAAATGTTAAACTAATATTTCTCTTTTGAATCCATTCCTTGCAAGTTTCATCAGAGACCATTCATCAACTGCACCATCCTAAATGATAGAGTCAAAAGCTAAAAACCTAGCAACCAAAGAATTTCTTAGGTGCCAAACTGGATGCAGCTAGCAAATCATAAGGTTTTGTCTTACATTATGATTGGCTCAATCTCCTACAATCAATGACATGAAAACTGGAACAAAGGACAAAGCAGCAATTGCAAGATACAAGAGCAGCATATGTAAACTTCAATACCAGCAGAGCAAATGGTAGCAGTACCTGAAGAAACCTTAATTTCCACCGAATCAGACAAAATCAGACAGAAGCTGATTTCCACCCCAAATTAGCTTCAGTCCGACCCTTCAAAATTTAGCCTATTGGAAGTACCAAAACGAAAAAACGAACAAAAAAAACCCAAAATACTCTCCTCATATCCCAACAAGTCTTTAGAAATGCATAACTCGAACCCCACAACCAAATTCTT
The DNA here is from genome assembly GCA_963930655.1 of Myrica gale. Classification (NCBI taxonomy): domain Eukaryota; kingdom Viridiplantae; phylum Streptophyta; class Magnoliopsida; order Fagales; family Myricaceae; genus Myrica; species Myrica gale. The sequence continues at coordinate 19,554,201 of OZ005598.1, read as the reverse complement.
CGTCTCCATCGGAGGCTGCCCTCGACAACTCGCCGCTTCTCGGTCACTCTGTAGCCGAGAATCTTCTCAGGAGCCGCCTCATCAGGCGCACTAGTTTGGGTCTGCGAGAACGCCGCAGAGGAGCGGTAGAGGTGGGAGGGCAGAGAGGCACGACGTCCGGCGATGGGAGGGGCAAGCGTGGTGGTCGGCACTCGGCAGGAGATGGAGGGGAGGGAGAGAGAAGTATGGGCAAAAACCTTTTTGGGGGTGTTAAGGGTTTCTACCGAAAGGGGGAATATAAAAAAAAAATCTCGGTTCCCCGAAACCTGGTGCTGGGTAACCCGGGAACCGGGAATACCACGGGCTTTTGTAAAAAAACCTCAAACCGGCACCGACACCGGTGAAGCCGGGTATCGACAACCAGGTACCGAAATTCTCCGGTGGCACTCATCAGCCCTAGACAACTGATTACAAAAGGTAATTTATCCTTGTCTTGGCCTTGGGCTTGTTTGATACATTCGAATAAGAGATCTGCATATTAATTAGGTTTACCCGTTTTTTGCGATTTCAAAATTCAGCTCCTACAAAGGAAGTTATTCATGGGACAAACAACTACCAACTTCATGAAATTGCTGTGGATGAGAAGGACATGAAGGAGAAGTATATCAAGTTTCCTATTTGTAGGATGCGTTTGCTAACAAAATTTCACAAAATTTTTCATCAACTCACAATAAAATACTACAATATAATCTATCTCTCTCCCATCAAATCATAACTTTTCACTACAAAAAATATAAAAAATTACCAATTTCTTCACTTTTTTACTAAACCCAATACCAACACTAAACCCAATACCAAAATTTTTACAACACAAACATAATCGTAATACTTGTGCGTCGGGTTCTGTGCATGTGCTATCCAGTTCAATTTGTTGGCCTGTTGGCCATGGCTTTTCTGACTGACAATGCTTAATCAGCTACTATGTCGAAGGGTTCTTTGTTTTTGGAGATTGGGGGAGAAGGGTTCTTTGTTTCTCGGTTTTTTTTTTAATAAAAGAAAGTCTGACGTGACAATTTGGCTTTTAATAAGGTGTGATATGGCTTTTTTAGGTTGTAGTGGTCAGAAAAATTTGTTTAAGTCCTTAAATGTGAGTCACGTTATCACTTTCCGTTAAGTTTTTAAACCGAAAGTGAACAGATGAGTATATACTAGATTAAATTTTCACTCTAAGGATATTAATCAAACTTTTTGTACCAACATATGTGCAATTAAATCATACCACAATGTGTGAGTTGTATTTAAGTCTATTTTTTTAAAAAAAAATTGATAAATTTTTAAAGTCTAATTAAAACCTGTAATTTCTCTCTATCTTTTTCCCCCTTTTTTTTTTTTCTACTTCTCTCTATCTCTTTCCTTTGCGAACCAATATTCTCTTTAGTTCTCAAACTTTCTTATTTTGCAAAGTCTATCTCGTCACGTGTTATTTTTTAGAATATACCATGCGTTTTTTCTTCTTCACCTTAATGCAACGAAGTCGTGCCATACAATATAGTATATACGGCCTAGGACGAAAGAGGTATCATACAGTATGTTTTAAGCCCAGCCGTCCGCTCCATAGCGAGTAAAGATAGCTATCACCGTATCGCCGCTAAACCCCTAGTCCCTGAAAACCCTCTGATAAACCCTAAGACCCAGCTGGGTGTAAGAAATAAAAAACCAAAGTGAAAGTATTATTTCCCTCTGTTTGAGAAGATGAAGAAGAAAGGCCCAGCTCCAAAAGTAGCACCAAGAAAGAGCAAGAGGCCTTCACGGGACCCATTTTTCGTCACGGAGTCGAAGAAACAGCGAAAGATTGAGAATGACGGTGACGTGATAGACAGCGGAGAGTCTGAGGACGACTATGGGTTGGTTGGTTCCGACAGGGACGAAGGGGGAAATGGCGTTGAGGAGGAGGAGGATGAGTTAGCGGATGAGACCGCGGACGAGAAGAGGCAGCGCGTGGCAAGGGCGTACTTGGAAAAGGTTCGGGAGATTGCGGCGAAAGAAGAGGAGGATAACGAGGGAGGTGGAGGTAGGGAAAGTGAGAAGGAAGGGGAGAGGGACTCACTGGTGGCGAGGATTTTGCAGCAGGAGCAGCTCGAGGAGACTGGCCGTGTTCGCCGAGCCATTGCGTCTAGGTATTGTGCTGTTTAACTATTTTGGAGGAGCGCTTGATTGCTTTTCGAGTTCAAATTAAAACTTCTGTTTTTATTGGTTTATATAAGTTGACGCAATTTGGGGATGACTGTAAGCGAATGTCCGGAGAGCCTTGTAATGATGACGATGGATATATTAGTGTTACGCGTTGTATTTTATTGGTTTTGGTTGGATACTGTTTAATTTATAGTAGCGTACATATTTTCCGTTTCAAGTTTGTGCGCGCGGCTCCTCTTTTATGGAAGACAGACTATTCTAGTGTAAATTGCTGAGAATGCTAAGAAATACTGTAAGCGAATGTCCAACTCTGAAATCTGACTTCGTTGATGGTCTTAAATTTATCTCAATTTTCAGGAAATTTATAGCTAATAGTTGTCTTGTGCAAGTAAGACCTGAACTACATGATTTTGAAGCAACGCTGTTTATTAGGAGAAATGTTGAATGTGATACATATTTAGACGTACTTTTGAGATGAGTTATAAACACTTTGTCTAAGATGCTTATAATGTTTAATACATCTGATTCAGCGTTCAAAAGCCAGAAACTACAGATGAATTCCGGATCTTGGTGAAGCATCGACAGTCTGTCACTGCTGTGGCTCTAACTGATGATGACTTGAAGGGCTTTTCAGCTTCCAAGGATGGCACCATTATGCACTGGGACGTAGATAGTGGGATACGTGAAAGATACCAGTGGCCTAGTGATGAAATACTGAGATCCCATGGGGCCAAGGATGTGCAAGGTCCAGCTAGAAGGCATAGCAGACATATCTTAGCACTAGTAGTTAGCTCTGATGGTCGGTATTTGGCAAGTGGAGGCTTAGATCGCCATGTTCATTTATGGGATGCCCGTACACGTCAGCATATTCAGGTTAATCTGCTTGAGTACTTTTTTGTAGAAAAGATGTATGATGATTTAGAAAGTATGTTCTTTGTTGAATCTAGTTTTTTGATTGGGTTAGCTGTGGGTTTAGCATTCACATCATTGTCTGTTGTTAATGGGTGAGAAAGTGCTCCGGGATGGGTCACGGTCTCTAAATTGAAGTTTGTTGTCCTTTGTCTTTTAGATATTCTCTGAGCTATTTTTGGGGCTGCTATGTTCATATCCCTTTGCTCATAATTTGGAGTGATCTCTTGCAATTTCATGCATGGCCATCCAAATGCTTTGGGTCATACCCTGCGCTACTTGAAGGACGAAAATCTTCCATCTTTTTTTTTTTATGAATAAGCCAATCTCATTAGAAATAAGAAAAACAGTACAAAAGACTAATACCGTCATCACTACTCCAAACAAGCAAGAAAACTAAGGAAATCAACAAAATCTAGAAAAGGGCAACCAAGCATCGAGGTCACCCAACAAAAAAGTAAAGACAACAAAACGCCCTTTAACCTATCCAAGGACAAAGAACAATCCTCAAAACATCTAGAATTACGCTCCCATCAAAGGCACCACCAGATACAATGGGGTATCAATCTCCAAATAGCCTTAGCGAAAGGGTTCTTAAGCCTCCTTTTCCAACACCACATCACATCTTCCACTGTCTCTGGCATAACCCATTGAAGATTCAGAATACAGAGCACATGAGACCACAGCCCACTCGCATAAGGACAATGCAACAGGACATGATTAATAGATTCCCCAGCACCACGGCATAAGAAGCACCAATCTACCAAGATAAAACCCCTTCTCCGAAGATTATCGATAGTTAAACTTCTACCATGAGAAGCTTCCCACACAAAGAATGAAACTCTCATAGGACACAAGGACCTCCAACCACCTTCAAAGGGAAAGAGAGACCAGACCCACCTCTAATCAAGCCATACATCGACTTCATAGAAAACATCTCATCCTTAGTGCCCATCCGCACCATCCCATCCTCCTCCCCTTTGCTAGCAACAACCCCATACAACAAAGCAAAGAAAGAACCAAAACCCTCCATCTCCCAATCATTAGCCGCTCTAGAGAAAGGGACACTCCACACCACATGAGCACCATCATCCACCAAACAATCCGCCACCATAGCCTCCTTGCAACGAGATAAAGAGAAAGCCAAAGGGAAAAAAAGACTCAAAGGCTTATCACCACACCAAAGATCATGCCAAAAGCTGATACTAACACCATTCCCCACCTTAAACCGAATATGCTTGCTGAAAATGCTCCACCCTTTACTAATGTACCTCCATAGACTAACCCCATAAGAGTCACGGGTAGAACTCGTACACCAACCTCCCATCGAACAACCATATTTTTCAGCAATCACTGTTCTCCACAACTTATCCCGTTCCAACGCAAACCTCCATAACCATTTCCTTAGTAACGCCATATTAAACATTCTGATATTCCATCCTTCTAGAATTCTCCACATCTTTGCCCTCTTTCAGCAGAGAGGAAAAGAAGAATTTTCATTGCATCCATTCTTCTCAAGAGAAAATGGTAACCCTCTTTGAGTCATCCTTGGTTACTGAAGGGTCATCTGACTACTTTTTGACAGAATCGATAGTGACAAAACCCATTTCTGTTTGCCATAGGCTGCTTCAAAGAACAATAGTCGGCTTCCTTTAGTCTGTCATTGTGCAGTAGGGGATTCCAAAAATATTCCATTCCAAAACTACTAAACTGGAAATTTACACTTTTGTTGAGGTTTTTCAACAAGCTACGCAATTCCACTTATGCACTGCTTGCTTGCTGAGTCATCTTCCTTCATCCCATCTCAATTGAAAACACAAATACTTTTTTCTTAGAGTACAACAAAGCAGCAAGCTTCACTTAACAAGTGCATGGTAAGTGGGGAAGTTGAATGTCAATGACCTATCGGACCATGAGAAACCTGCCTCAAACCAGCAAACTCTTACAAATCCATTGGATAGGGCCTTTGGTCATTCTCTCAGCGCTCTCTGTTCTCTAAAATTTATCCTTGTCTCCGAAGAAAAAAAATTGCACTTTGTCCAAATTTTAAAATTAACCCTAAATGTATCATGTCACAGATTAATGTGGAAACTGTTATTGGGACCTTGTTGTGGTCTAGTCCAGTTTTTTTATCTGGCAGCAGCAAAATCTGTTCTTGGATGATGGTTTTTTGAGTTGAGGGTAGGGATTCAGCTAGCCTATTTTATTTAGTTTGGTTGAGTTACTTGCTTTGTGGGGTTTTTGAAGTTGATGGGGTGGGGTAAGGGGAAGAAAGTGTCCAGCAAAGCAAAGTTTGTCAAGTCATATTGTATTACTGATTTTTACATAAAGCTTCACAGTTTTGCTGTTTATTTAAAATGCTCTCAAACAGGTTACCATCAGGACTTAATGTTTCATACCCGCTACTTAGATTAATTGATCTCCTAAAGAGGGAGTTACCCAACACTTGTGGAGCCGAATCCCCATGTGCTGCTTTCATTACATCGTAACACCCTCTAGATCTATTTGTGGGCAAAGATGCCAAGACATTATTGGTACTCTAAAATTTACAGATTGTACTTATGATCGTCTTATTGGGTCATTATTAGTCATGATGGGGACAAGATCTTACAGGATTTTTTTTTTGGGTATCTTACAGGAATTTTTTAAATGGCAGACATGTATTCAAGTGAGAGGATACCTATGCATGCTTATAACTTAAAATCTGACCATTATCATTAGGGGTGAACACAACCGGACCACGGACCGGACCGGATTTGTGGTCCGGTCCGGTCTTCTATTTTAATAAATGCGGTCCGGACCGGACCGCATTTATTAAAAAAATAAAAAATATATAGTTTTTTTATAGTTTTTAATACAAATTATAAACTTAAACGTTTAATTTTAATCTAAATTAAAATTTAACATTTTTATATGCACTTCCCCCATTGAAATTAACCTAAAAAAAATTTAAAAAAATTGAAAAAAAATTAAAACCAGTCCGGACCGCATTTAGTAAAACCGGATTTTTCTCTAGTGCAATATTTTGAATAAGCCAATGCACGACTCAACCATCTCCAGCACACGGGAATCCCAAAGACACAAAATACCACCCGACGCACCATCAGCCCCCAAACAACACCATTTAACATGACTCCCTCCCCACAGCCTCCTAACCAAAGCCCGTGACACATCCACAACCTTAGTTTCCTGAAGACAAATTAAGTCTCCTTTCCACCCTCGTAACAAATTACCTACCGACAAACATTTACCCTTCCCATTCAACCCTCTCACATTCCAGCTAATGATTCGAGGCTTCATAAAGAATTAGCAATAACCCTCCCCACCTTCTTGTTCCTTCTAGAAGTAGAAGAACTCCCATCATAGTTCACGGAGCATTCCAAAGCCTTTAGCTCCCTCATCATCTTCCTACCCGATCTGCCCGAACACCTACTGCCACCATCCCTCTCCATCTCCAATGCAGCGAACAAATCCATTAGTGCAGATTCGTACCCAACACACGAAACCCCAACCATAAACCTGAACGACTGAACCATCTCCAACACCCACTTCGAAGGCACAACCGTCCCTTCACCCTCACCTGACATATCTCTTGGGTACAACACCCGCAAAGGTACAACACCCCCCTCACTGCCCCTTTCCTCACAACGAACCAAATCACCTCCAAAATTCAATCCCAACTCCGACTGATCATTACCCATTACACCAAACGGAAGAGAAGCCTCTACCACTGGGTTGAGAGACAGACCCACCTCCGAAGGCACCGAAATCTCCCCATCCCCCACTGGGCCAACTATGCACAAAGGATCACCCCCGACAGAACAAGCACTCTGTCGTTCCTCAGAAACGGCAAGGACCTGCGTCGGCCCAACAGAAACGAGGCCTGGGTCAGCCTCAACCCTTCCCGCAGAAGCCACCGAAGGTGTCGCCGGCGTCGACCGAACCTCCACAGAGCCACCCGAGACTCCCTCGGCGAGCGACGTCCCAGCCCGAGTCGCCCCATCGAGACCAGAACACGGGACTGCCTCAACCAAGGCCACAACGGTAGCCATCGTGGTCGCCGGCGACACACCGACCACCACTGAGTCGCCCGGAGCTCCTCCGGCAAGAGGATGACCAAGACTCACCAGCCCAGGCGAATCGGGGGCCTCGCCGAGCTCCAACGCAGGCTCTTCGACGTGATGAGAGGATGGGCCAGACTCAACACCCGGCCCACAATCCATCCCAGCCTGGTCCAAGGCACTTCGACCCAGCCCAGAACCCAAACCCTCCTCAATAGCCTCACCCGAATGTAGAAAGGCTTGTTGGGTCACCACCGAAGGAAACTGGGCCCTCAAATTAGACCCACACACCAAACAAGTTAAATCATGAAGAAGTGGCCCCGAAAAACCCTTCTTATTTTTCACCAGCCCTATGAGACTAGCCAGCTCCTCTTGAATCTTCATTAAATGCACCCAAAGCGCACTTTCAAGATTAGCCGCCAACGCAGTCTGCCCTTCTAAAAGACTATTCTGGCAATTCACAAAACCAAGATCGCACTTTGCATGCTGCTCCCTAGAAAACTCAACCGACTGCTGCGGAGTCGTGCTGCCCACGTTACCCTGACCACTGCGCAACTCACCCTTTCCCTCCGCCTTCTTCTCCGGCAACCCCAACCTGGCCATATCGGCAAAAGATACTCCTTCCTTGACTGAAGAAACCACTGGCCCCATCCTCTTACGTTTGAGTTCACCAATAACCCAAATGAGTTCTTCACACACTGCACCAAACGACTGCCATCCAGCTCCAGACTTCCCCTCCGGTATCATCACCACTCCCCGGCGGCGTCTCTCCTTAAACTCAACTAGAGCTACGTACCTCCCGCTCCTATTCGCGCATTTCTGGGCGAGAAATGCCCGGGAGGATTCATTAAATTTTTTCGAGAACTCCCTGGAGTCAGCGGACTCCACAAGTTTACCAAAAAGCGTGTGCATATCTCATTTGCTTTTCGCAGATGATACTTTGGTTCTATGTGGTGCGGATGCCGGCCAGTTCAGGAGTATTAGATGCCTTCTTCTGTGTTTTGAGGCTGTTTCTGGCCTTCGAATCAATTTGTCGAAGTCCGAAGTTATTCCTATTGGTAGTGTTGATAATGTTCAGGAATTGGCGGGAATTTGCAATGTGGGGTGTCCTCGCTTCCCTTCAAATACTTGGGTCTTCCGTTGGGGGCAAGCTTCAAGTGTGTTCAAATTTGGGACGAGATCATTGAACGGATGGAACGAAGACTTGTGGGGTGGAAGAGGATGTATCTCTCTAAGGGGGGTAGACTTACCCTCATTAGATCTACTCTTTCAAGCCTCCCGACTTATTTCCTTTCTTTATTCCCTATACCGGTTGCAGTGGCTAATCGATTGGAAAAGATTCAGAGAGATTTCCTATGGGGCAGCGATGAGACTGTGCATAAGTTTCATCTTGTGAGGTGGAAGCTGGTGTGCTCTCCTCATCATGATGGGGGTTTGGGGATCCGTAGTTTATCCATGTTTAATAAGGCTTTGTTGAGTAAGTGGCTGTGGCGTTTTGCTCATGAGAGAGAGAGGCTTTGGCGGCTTGTTATTGCTGCGAAATATGGGAGTTGTGTGGGTGATTGGAGATCTCGTTCTCTCCGGGGACCGTATGGTGTTAGCCTTTGGAGATTCATTTCCAAAGGGTGGGCGACCTTCAGTAAGTCTCTCAAGTATGTGGTGGGGAGTGGTGTTAGGGTTAGTTTTTGGCAAGACGTTTGGTGTGGAGATATTCCTTTGTCTTTGGCTTTTCCGGTGGTCTTTTCTTTTGCTCTTAATAAGGAGGCTACGGTGGCGGACTATGTGGCGGTGAATGATGGTATAGTTGCATGGAATGTTTCCTTTGTTAGATCAGCTAATGATTGGGAGTTGGAGGATTTCTCCGCGTTTTTCTCCAAGTTGTATGGGTCAGCGATTCGGAGAGGGGAGGAGGATAAGATGGCATGGACTGGCTCCAAAAATGGTTCTTTTACGGTTAAGTCTATGTACTCTTCCGTTGTCAGTAGGAGCAGAGTTAATTTCCCTTGGAAAGGAGTTTGGAAGACGAAGTGCCCTTTGAAGGTGTCTTTCTTTGTGTGGGAGGCTACGCATGGGAAGATTCTTACGTCGGATAATCTTCGGAGGAAAGGTATCTATATTGCAGATTGGTGTTATCTTTGTCTTGATAATGGGGAGTTGGTTGACCACGTGCTCCTCCATTGTCCGTTTTCGAGGGGAATTTGGAATCATGTGCTGGGCATTACAAATTTTCAGTGGGTAATGCCGGAGAAGGTTTCGGGAGTGTTGTGGAGTTGGAGTAGGAGGTTGTCCAATCCGATTGCCAAGGCTATTTGGAGAATGATTCCTTCATGCATTTGGTGGTGTCTTTGGAGGGAACGGAATAGTAGATGTTTTGAGAATTGTTCATTGTCTTTGGTGAAGATGCAAGAACTTGTGTTACTTTCCCTATTTAGTTGGGCTAATGTGGTGCTTGGCTGTCCTTTTGTTGATTTTAATGATTTTCTTAGTTTTTTGGTTTGTTTAGATTAAGTGATTTCGGTATAGCACTTTGTACTGTTCTCACTTTTTTCTAATGAGATTGGTTACTTATCAAAAAAAAAAGTAAAACCGGACCTGACCGGACCATTTATAAGTGGTCCGGTCCGACCGCATTCCGGTTTTTCAGCCCTAATTATCACATCTGATATTGTTATAAACTACATTAAACCTTCAGAGTCTGCTATTCTTACCACTCAGTTGTGTTTTCAACAGGCCTTTCAAGGTCATGGAGGACCTGTATCGTGTTTAACTTTTAGGCAAGGGACTTCAGAACTGTTCTCGGGTTCATTTGATCGAACAATCAAGATTTGGAATGCAGAAGACAAAACCTACATAAATACATTATTTGGTCACCAAAGTGAGATATTATCTATTGATTGCCTACGGAAAGAAAGGGTGTTGACCGTCGGACGTGATAGAAGCATGCAGCTGTTTAAAGTAAGCACCCTTTCCGTGATTTTTTGCATGTTGATTGACTCTGTTGGATAAAGAATGCATATTAATAGCAATGTCGCATGATAGCAGAAGGTGAGATGCAGGTAGTTGCTCCCACCCACCTCCAAAGGAAAAACTCCACTAAAAAAGGAAAGACATGCGGGTAGCTTACATATAACTTAAAGAGCTTGCTTACCAAAAAGGGAAATGACCCAAAGATCATGTGAGGTGCAAAATATCATAACATACATTGGGTGGTCAACAAAAATATTCTGTTTCATGTAATTCTTTTCCCCAGTAAAAGATTATAGTCAAAAGAGGAGAGGACATGGTTTCTACCATAGCTTATCTTCCATAAGGAAACTCATGCATCCTTGTTCAGATAGGAAAACGTTTGCTTCTGACCTATTCCCACATTAAAAGGCCTTGAATGCATTGAGTGATAATAAAATGATAAAGTCCTTGTGAATGTGCAATACTGTACTTGAGATTTACTGCCTGTCCAGGGGTATAATTAATGAGCTTAGATACTTATCAAAAAAATAAAAGTAAATTAATGAGCTTAAACTAAAGATTTTGAAGAGAAATGAGGAATGGGGGGTGGGGGTTATCCAGTAAGGTATATCAGTCTTTCGGGTAGGTGAACTAATTCTGGTGTTTTGGAAGAGAAACTACCATAATGACTAAGTTAACAATCTATGTAGAGCCCTTCTCTGAGCATCATTCCCAATTTGTTCCAATGAGGACCTTGAAGCTGTATGGTGCACATATGTAAATAGCATCACATTTTGACATGCTTTTCATCACATGCTTGGTCTTGGCATTACCTTCCATGCTTTGTGATGTAGGTACCTGAGGAATCACGCTTAGTATTTCGTGCCCCTGCATCTTCTCTGGACTGTTGCTGTTTCATTAGTAATGATGACTTCTTATCTGGCTCTAATGATGGAAGTATTGAGCTTTGGAGCACCTTGCGAAAGAAACCTGTTGACATTGTGAAGAATGCTCATGCTTGGTTGCCTGCGAACAAGAATCTCGACCAAACAGATAGTGGAAAAATCCCCAATGGACAGATAGGTAGAAGTGTGATTTTTTTTTTCATATGTTAGCCATATATGTTACTTTAAAACAGAAGTATTGAATGTCCTCAAATGTGTTGGATTACTCTATTTCTGGAAGTAAGAAACAATTTTGCAGCAAGTAACAAAAGATGTCAGCCTTTCTGTATGTTGTGATGATTGTCAGCGCTTTCTGATATTTACATGTTCCCATAAAATTCTCTCGCACTGAGAGAGGAGATGAGTGTCATATTCACGCAAACCGTCGCTTCTTTGGGTCTCTTAGACTGAAATCCTAAGTGTGGAACTCTGAATGGCAAAAAGACGATATCCTAACTTGTTTCATTATATTTTCCTTGTGCTTTATTGTTGGGAATGTATTATAATATTATGCTATAAATGCCCATGCTGCAGAAAATGGTAAGCGCAGTTCTGAAAACTGCCATTGTCTATCAGCATATTCCTGGGTCAATTCTGTCACTGTGTGTAGAAGTAGTGATCTTGCTGCATCTGGAGCTGGTAATGGTTTTGTTCGATTATGGGCTATTGGAAGTGAGACAAAAGACATTCGGCCATTGTTTGATCTTCCATTGGTAAGCCAAAGCAATATTCTAACATCTATTTGTTTCTCATGGATTATACACCGGTGTTTACTGGGCTTTTTTATTTTTGAGAGTTGTTTGAATTACTGAGACTATTGGCATTACATGCGCTGGAGTGGTATTCAGTGGACTTGGATATGCAGTGGCGGCTTGAGTTCACCATACCATCATTCAAATAACTCTATTTATGCAATTACTCCCCAAAATAATCTATACATGTTTTTTATAGATGTCATCAAGTAAGTTGCAAAATTCGTAATTAAATTTTGTTTGTGAATACCTGTAGTTTTTAACCTTTCAAAAATAAATGCTATTTAAGTTTTTTCTTTTTCGCACATCCATACATGCATTTATGTATTTCTTTTTTCTGATTGACATATATACTCCATATCAATGATCCTCTTGGTTTGGTCATTTCTCTTTGAAGTATGGTCTTACTTTGTATTTTCGTATGCAAATTGTGGTAGACTTTGAAGATTTCTTTGTATTAGTTTTTTCATTCTGGAATTTGACGGAAATTTTTGCTACCCCTTTTTCAATTTCACGCAGCGGGTGCATGTACGGTTATTTTGTTTTTGTTATGAAAATCAGGGGCACAACTAGTGATATTGGTGAAACAAAATAATAATGTTTTTATGACTAAGACAATTGTGGTGCCACTATATGTAACACCCTCATACGCAAATAGGGTTAGAAAAGTTATGCTATTATATACACAATCATAAAAAAAATTACAAGATTTCATCATGCTAGAATACTTATTCCAATATAGTTTAGGCAAAAATCCTTTCTATTTTTCTGTGGCCCGTAGTCCTGTCTCCAAATCTGGATATATAAAACATAAAAACAAAAACAAGACTACCACTCAGCAAAGAATACAACTAGCAGTAAAAACATAATTGTGATAGATTTTCTTTTGAAAACAACTTTAAAATGTTTTTAAACTCACATGCATCTCCATCTTTATAACATACCTATTCACACGCACATTGCAATCAGAACTTGAAAACTGTTATCTTTACACTTTTAGTGGCCAACACATAATTACGCCCTGTGTATGAGGGTTAGCAATCACAAGGATCCCAACTTCATTCCCGTGGCCATACGAGTGTAGTCGCGTCTAAGATATGGACATCACCTGATAAAAAGTGGTGCACTCAAGTGAGCCAATCCCCGAGGATCATACTAGATGACTGCCTCCGCACTTTAGTAATTGTACCATTACACATTCAGTCATAAGGCCAACATTTAAAAATACATGACATTATGTTTTGGGTTTTTTTTGAAGTTTTATAAATATTATATATGGTAGAATTGTGGTGATATGATTTAAAGTCTTGACGTTTTATCTTCTTTTGTGTGTGGTGAAAGTGGAGCCCTTCGTGGAAGTTATATGAGTTAGATATTATGAAAGCTTGGTGTTGTTAAAAGAATTGAACATAGAGTAGAGAAAGTACTGCTCAGCTTTATCTAGCTGGTTCTCTAGATGACCAAGATGCTTCCTTTCAATATTGTGTGGAGAAGTTCGTATCAGCTAAACAAAATGTGCCAATGCTTAGAAAGTTGAACTATGCGACATAAAGACAGTAAAAAAAATTCTATTATGAAATGAAAGTAAGCATTAAGCTGGCAACAATATGAGCACGTGTACTTCAAGTACTCGATGCCCCCAAATGCTTCATGTAGTAGAAGATTGCTTTGTAACACGGCTCATGTCGCAGAAGATTGATATAACATGGCTTGGGCGGTGGTGTCACTATGTCATAATCCAAACCTGAGCAGGTGTGAATAAGTTAAATGAGCTGATCCTAGGCCAAGCGAGAGGGATTTGTACTTGATAATGATGTTTTGCAAGATGGCAGTGAGCTGTGGACTCTTAAGGCTATTTTCTTGAAAGGGTTTAGTAATCAAGGGTAGAGAAGACGTGGTATTAGGTTAGAACTTTGGAACATTTAGTTAGGCTTCAAATCATTGAATATCAATGGCATTTAGGTTGTTGGGTCTATAGTCAAATTGTAGGATTTCTCGATTGAGGGTAAAATACAAAATAGTTAAGATTGTTTTAATGCGATTAAGGTAGTTGTTAAATCACTGTTTTATTCCATAAACCTAAGTTGATAGAAAGACGTAGACTTAATTATTTAAATTATATGCTTCAGTGCTTCCCCTGACTGTAGGACTAGACACCACGTGGATCCACTGACTCAGGACATTTTTAAATGAGAGTTAAGGTAGAATCAGTATTTAAACTCTGAACTTCTGTTTTGATACCATGTGAAATTACTATTTGTTTGTAAAGTTTAAGCTGATAGAGTTAGATTTAGTTACTTGAATTATACCTGACGTAGACAAATAAGAAAACATGTAGGTAGCAAGGTACTTCAAAGTAAAGAAGGGTAAAGGTTGATATTAAAACAAGCTAGGAAATGTTATAGTAATGCTTGATAGTAAAAGTGAAACTAAGATTTTTATTCCTGAGTGGTTTTCCATGCCCAAAACATCAGTTTTATTCTGTTGAATGCTGAAATTAGAATTTAGAAAGGTAGGTGTCTTTGATTTCATCATTAGTTTTGTTGGCTTCAAAACCAACAGGTTTCCTTTTTGCATTAAAAACATGTGATAGAATTGGATTTATTTAATGCAAAGCACATACATGCTAGAAGAATATCAGATAGGTTTTGGGTAAAATAATTTCAAGACCTTTGTTTAATATCAGATCTTGCGAAGAGAATAACTCATCCTTTTGCAATACTCCGGATTCATATGAATAGGTTTTAAGTCCACTTTGGATGGCCCGAGTATAACTGTATTTCATGAGGGTGAAGTCCCACATTAAATTTTTCTTTGGTGAAAATATAATTTTAAGTTATTCAAGGTGCTTCATTTACAACTTTCATCAATCTTTAGAGGGTATGAGTGTAGTTTTGGCACGGGCTGTTCAGCCTGGGCCCAAAACTGACCAGCCCATCTGAGCACGACTAAAACAGACCAAGGTTGGTCGACCCAGAGCGAGGCAGGCTCAGGGTCGAGCCTAGTTTATAAAAACCAACAGTAGCCAGTTGAGGGTCGAGAATTGGACTGGACCACCCGATCTCGAACCAACTGACACCAAATTATAAGAAAACACTGGGCAATAAAATTAGAAATCAACACAAATAGGGGGGATGATACCCTTTTTGGGGGTAAGGGGATTAGTTTTTGAGCATAACCCTACCTCTCCTCTCCTCCCTCCATTGTGCTCCGCCGAGTCCCCCACTCCCCTTGACCTTGAGCCATGATGCGTCAGCCAAGACCTCCCTCTCTGCCCTCTCCAACCCACCATCCCCACCGCATAGCCTGATTGAAACCACCAAGATCAGGTATATGCAAGATATACGTATCACGTTGATTGCTCAACCATACTTTGGCTATTTTACGTGGAGCTGAACCGGTGTGCTTTCTGTCTGTGGGCCTTCTCACTATTGTGCTATTGATCATGATGACTTTGATAGAACATTCATCCATCTCTTTCCACACTTTCCTTTTGTTCTTAGGAAGAGCAGTGGGCAAATCCCCTGGTCCGGAAGCGAATGGCTTGTTTGCAAGATGTATGTTGTCAAAACCAACCTCAAACTCTTTCTTCGCGACCTGTGTTTGACTCTCTGGCCACCTACAAAATTCCCAACAATAAATGTAGGATGGTACGAATATTCCTAGGAATCTTACTTTATTCCTAAGGAAACCATATGTGGACATCATTGCATCATGTGATTCTCTGATTTCTAAGGATCATATTCTCCTAGTTCTAGGTACCAAGAGACATTGCATTTCTCAATTGAAGTACCACGATAAAGTTCTACTGTCATATTAAATCTATGTATGTGTTTAACAATGCTGATCCACTAATGATTGGACTCTTAAGTTTGGTAGACTACTATTAAATGAGGTCTTAAACTGATAAAAATGCCACAGTAACTACAAATAGCACAACTGTACCCATAGTAAGATCCATGGGAGAAAACTACATGCCGTGCCTGGGAATCATGATATTGCCAGTTCAGCATTGCAGTTTATTAGCCCTGGCAGGCCATGGTGTGTAGAGGCTGCTGCCTGCATCTTTCACAAATCTGAAGACAGGTTATAGTTAACCCTTGTAGACATGGGGTGTAAGACTTCTGTTAGTTTGTATTTACCGTATAAAAGACAATTGAGATACTTCAGGAGTCTTAACAAGAATTAGTTGCTTTTTTTCCTCTTCAAATAATAACTAACACTGGTTAGCAAGTTGGCTTGAACGATTTGTATAGTTGTGGGTACTTTGTTTCAAAGGTTATCATTGTATGAAGAATTACTATAAAACATAAGTTACACAATCAAGTTGACAAAAGCAGCCATCTGATATGGCAGGGTACTTTGTTTCAAAGGAAATCAGCCACTATTGCATGTAGATTTCCTGCATATTGCTTGTTTGCCATGTAATTTTCACAATTCTCATTTTGCCAGATTGTTCTGTCCAAGATTAGTTTCCAACTGCAGTTTGGATCAACATTGTGTAACTAGAGGCCCAATGTTGTTTCATATTCCTGTCATCTTCCCTGCCAACCCTAACCGCCACCCAATCCCCCCCCCCCCCCTTTCTCTTCCTCCTCCCTCTCTCCCCCAAAAAAAAAAGAACCTGATCTTGGGTCATATTAATCATGCCTTCTGATCTTGGGTTCACCATGTACAGGTTGGATTTGTGAATTCCTTAGCCTTTGCAAAATCTGGACGGTTCATGGTTGCTGGAGTTGGGCAGGTAAACTTGTGTTTTCAGTTGTTGATATCCCCATCTATGACATAATCGCTCTGTCTGTTGCTTGTGTCTTCTGATCTTTGGTATGAGCACTTGATTTGCTTGTGATGTAAAGAAAAGGTGATCTTTCGAATTGAAATTAAAAATACATGCCATTGGGGGGGATTCTGACCTGAATTAAGGACCAGTTTTGCAAAGTAAGCATAGAAACTGAAGCATTTTCCATTTAAGCTTAGGAGGTTTGAGGGAAATCCCTTGCTTCCACTTCGCTGAAAATTCCCCCCCCCCCGTGGGGGAGGAAGCCACTATTAGTATCTATAGCACCTGAATGATGCATTTGAAAAGAGTTTTATCGGGGAAAAGGAGCTAACAAGTGGGGAGAAATACAAGGGAAAGGCTACACTTTGAAATATGAGTTGCTCCTGAACCTGAAACTTGTGGCTGGAAAAGAAAATAACTGGCGCTCCCATGTTACAATGTATGAATAACCCCTCACTCCCACTCTCATGGGGCTGACGGGACTTCTCCATCTTTTGTAGTGATTTTGTGTGAGAGTGGACAAGGAAGTAAACTTAAAAATAAGGGTAATTCTCAGGCTTTTTGTTCTGAAGACGAGAGAAGGTAGAAAACCCCAATAAGGTTAATGAAAACATTAAGTCATTCTTCGAATTCATGAAATCTTGCTTATGTTGTGTGCTTCATAAATTCTAAAACGATAAAATATCTGAAACAGGAGCCTCGTTTGGGGAGATGGGGACGTATTCAGTCTGCTCAGAATGGAATTGCAGTTCATTCCCTTCAGCTTTCGTAAGATGGGCAAATGATTTTTGTAGCTCTCCACTTTTGACTAATCCGAGAAACAGTTTCTTGTTGAGTCCCAATTAATATCATTTTCTATTTGATTACTTTGTTTCTTTTCGTGCTTTTTGTAAGCTTGTCTTTTTTCCTTTTTCATCAGCAAGGGTAATCGGAAACTCTCTTTTAAATTTTAATGCGAGAGCATATAACATATTTTGTACGTCTGCAATGGTTTTCAATTGATAGATGCTGGTCTGGGACTTGTGAATGAGGCAAAGAAAGGAAATGAATTAGACGTAGAGAGATTGATCCGATTCGTTGGGTTGTGGGCGTTTTACACGACCGGAGACATTTCGGAAATACATCTAACAATTAAGAGGTCAATATTCAAATTCAGATCGTGCTAATACTCTCGAGGTTTTTGTTACCTACCAGTATTTCTCTTCGGCCAGTCATTGTATCAATATCAATAAAACCAAACCACGTCACTTGTCTATCTCAATGAAAAGAAATTTCTTCTGTTATGAAATATAGACTTTTGTATAAACCAAAAGCACCTTCATAGAGAACATAAAAAGATGTGCGTAATTGAGTTCTTCGAGAATTCTTAGTAATCTCTTTGATGTGATGTACTGATTGTATACAGTTGTAATTGCATGTTTGCTCATGGAATCAAAATTAGATGGCAACTTAAAAGACCAAATTATTAAATGTTGTAACTTACAAAAGTAAATGCGACACACAAAAGATACTTCGTAAGTCTTCAAGACTAACAAGTTTGTACCTAAATGGAGAGGAATACAGAAGGCTTTTAACTCAAATGGTCATCCATTTTTGAAGGAATGAATATTCATATCAACTCGTGGTCGCAAAAAACTAAAAAAATAGTACAATATTCTTGTCTCTCTAAGTTCTTAAGGCCTCACTCATTAAAACCTTGTAAAAAAAACCCAGGGAAACTAGTATAAATCCATTTTAAACACCATCATTAGTTCGTAGAGCAATGAAAGATCTTTGAGTCAGCACATTTCAATATAGCACACAATTTACATGAATATTACCGTTGGGTGTTAAATCTGCCAAATTATCGCTTGACCGCATATGGTTGACGTCAATCCCACGCACTCTTCTAGAGCTTATGAGTAAAAAAGAAAGTTCGGTGAAATGTGTTTAGTTCTATCACCTTTGATATAATAGTGTACGTCCTCCATGTGAGTGATAAAAACAACATTATCTTTTCATATATGATTGTTTTGGTAGCCTACACTTTTTTCTAACAGGTTGAATGACTGATCTCAGCCAAAAATGCATTTTTACTTGTTTCTTTGTAACAATGTCAATGTGATTTGAATAAATTTTGTGGTGTTTTGGGACCTAATTGAATAATCTTTCTCCATCAAATTATTCTTTTCTTTTAAATATATATAATATTCATTTAAATCTTATTTCTCTTCACTTTTTCACCAACTCCCATTAGGTATTTTCATTTTTTCACTAACTCTCATACCTTAAAATTTTAACAGTACTGAAACACGGTTGTGGGTATTATCTACTTGTCAAATTGCCAAGAAATTGTTGTGCCTCTAGATACCCCGTGTTGTGATGAACCTATATGGGGATAAGAAAGATAATAGTATATGCATTACCCAACTAACTTGAGAATTCAATCCTCTTGGATAAATAATCCCCCATCAGTTGTTCCACAGAGATACCGTAAAACATGTTTAAACTCCATTCCAATACATTTCTGGTTGGAGTGAAATTGTATAATGCAAATAAGTTGACCGAAAAGACTATTAGGTCACGTGCAATTTGCAAAATGACTTATATATTCGTCATCACTTTTAGAACAAAATGACTAATTTTTACGTTGCTTGAGTTTTAATCTATATACATGTGCTTTGGGACCTTTTTCAATGTATGCTGACTGAAAAACAAGAATTTAATTACAAAATGTTCAAATTGTGAGCCAATAGGAAATTTTGTCTCGACAAAATCAAATTCATTTTTTAAACTAGTAGTAGGTTTTGTGAACTTTTTTAAGAGTCCAAACAAGATTTAGATCATCAAAATTTACTGCCATAAATATGTAGACTCTAAAATCTGAAAGGGAATATTTGATCATATTCACAAATCCTCCCCTCAAGAGATTCGTTGAGGTGATTGTACCACGTGCGCTCCGATTCCTTCAAACCGTATAGTGATCTTTTGAGCTTGATCGAATAACATTTTGGCTGGATATGCTGATGACAAACTAGTTTTAATGCCATTTTAATATTTCAGCAATTGGCAACTAAATCTATATTAGTTGATGGGCAGACAAATTAGTTTTATTGTTATTACGTTCATTTTATTGAAAGGATTTGTTTTCAATTATTCGGTTAAGTTGTTTTATTGTTATTATGTAACCAGGTTGGCACATTTTGTCATATCAATTCTTATATCTACTCAAAGCCTCTCTTTTTTAGAGCTCTCCGTACACCTTCTGTGGACTTTCCGAAAGGTACTGCCCTTCCCCATGCACTGTCGAACTCCTGCCTATCGGCTTCCCCATGCACTGTCAAACAAATATCTTCCTGTGTGACTTTAGCTACTAAGGAGCCAGAGATAGGGTGATGGAGCGAAGACCGTGGAATGTTAAAAGGATACCCAATGGTGCTCAAATCGTGGCCACCTGGCCTCTCTTGGCTAGAGATTGATCTGGAAATGTGTCCAATCTGGGTGCAAATCCATGGCCTCCGGATGGACAGGTCGAATGAACTCACTGCGAAGTTTATTAGTCAAGCAATTGGGCCGGGCGGACAAGAAAATCTGGTGTGTTCCGATTATTAGAGTAAGAGTGCTGCTAAATACTCGTAAGCCGATTCCTTTAGGCTATACGATGTTTAGAGGAAAGCTTAAACGGTTCGAATTATTTTCAAACATGAATGCTTAGCTGGTTTTTGATACAGTTGTGGTATGATCGGGCATATGCAGTCTCTCTGCCCCCAAGCAGGAATTGTTAAGGTAGAACAAAACGATCTGTCATACGGGCCTTGGATGAAGGCCGACGGTCCATTGGCTAGAGTCGGACCGCGTTGATCAATCGTCTACGATTGTGATGTTCAAGAATGCCATCTCGGTCATGGAGGAGATGCCCACAGCAAGACTGGCAATTGCGGGTCCATCATCAACCTTTGCGACTGAGAAGGGTGTTAGTGCAAAAACGGCAGAGCAATGGACAACCACCGTCCCTCTGATTCAAGGCAATACCGACGGCATGGTTGGTGAACCTGCGGAAGAGGGGATACCCGAGGCACATGGAAACCTGGTCTGTACACAAGGTAGCGACTAACAGACACATCTTGAGAAGGTAGCGACTAGCTCTACTTTTTCCCATATTTGTGCTTAAAAAATTATGCAGGCGTTGAGGCTACTCAACTAGATGAAAGTGTTAATGTGGAAGAAATAACTCTCTACTGGGCCTATTGGGAGCCCAATAGTGCTGGAGACACAGGAGCCCACCCCGACTTCTAGTCTGCAAGTTACCTTGGTGGAAAGCTTAAAGCCCCTCCTGACCGAATTGGTTTCTTCAAATGAGAAGGGAAAGCTTCGTAAACCCATCCTGAAGAAAAGAGATGTACCCCAGGTAGACACTACTGGGAAAGCCTCGTTGAGGTATATCTGAAGAAAAGAGGACCTGACTTCCTTGAGGAAGAAAGCGACCCGAAACGGTTCGAAGGTGAAGTGAATTTTGCTCCTCGCAACTGTGAATTTGATCTGCTTTGTCCCATTAAGGCGTTGTGTCATACAACTGAAACGACTGGAAATAAGACATCTGTGAAGAATGGATCAAAGGCAAAGACTAGCATGGGAATCAAAAGGAAGATAGTTGCAAAATGGCTGAGGAGGCGGGTCCTAACGTGCCCCACACGCCCCCATAATGAAGATCTTATTTTGGAACTACCGTGGCTTCGGTCGAGCCACGACAGCTCTTTTGCCTTTCCGAAACGAAGGTGTGGTCTTCGTAGAAGAATGACGCTGTTGGGTTTTGAGAATTGTGTACGTGGAAATTCCTTCGAGGGGTAGAAAAGGAGGGGTAGTAGTGGCTTGGAAAAATGGGGTGTTGTTGGATGTTAAATTCTGTTGTGATCATTTTGTTAACTTAGGCTGTGTTTGCAAAACTCAACATTTCCAACATTTTATCTCTCTCCTAATAAAATACTCCAATATAATCTCTCTCTCTCCCATAAAAAAATATAAAAAATTACAAAAACTATAAAAAATTACCTCTCTCTTCACCTTTTCACTAAACCCAATACCAACACATATTCCCATACCCAACATTTTACAACACAAACACAACCTTAGTTTTGTACTCTGATCCTCCGGATCAGATGTGGCTCTTCTCTTTTCTGTACGGGCCTACCATGTGGGATGAAAAAGCTAAGTTTTGGAATGAGCTGTAGGGCTGCACAACCCCGGTGTAGGTGTCGGTTTTTGGTTAAAAAAATTTTCACCTACACCTACACCGTTAAGGGCAAAAACCGGCCCTTAGCGGTGGCGGTTTAGCGGGGGCGGTTTCCGGTTATCCTACATTAATATTGAGCAATTTTTTTAGCATTTTACGCACTTGGCCCAATGTATTTTTCTTTTTTCTTTTGGTCCATTAATCACATATCAATAAAATTTAAACTAATGAAATCCAAATTCCAAAATCAATAAAATTAAAGATCATCTTAAAATATAAAATGAGAATTTAAAATCCAAAGTAATAGAGACATCACTGTAAGTAGAAACTATTATCTTTTGAAAAATCCAGTTTAGACCCTAACAACACTTAGAGGGGAGAATATGTGTTTCCCTCTAATTAACAAATTACTAACAATTTTAAAACATGTTAAAAACCTAGTAGGGTTTTTCCCTTGGTTTCACAAGGAAAATCCAAAAATTCAGCAATTTTTTAAGGCGCTCAAGCGCGGGTCAAACGCTCGTCAAGCGCTTATGTTTCTGTCTGAAATTTGCACTGAGCGCTCGAGCGCTTGTCTAACGCTAGTCAAACGTGATGACTCTGTCTGAATTTTTTCAAAAGGCGCTCGAGCGCTTGTCAAACGCTGGTCAAACGTGATGACTCTATCTAAATTTTTGAACTAAAATGTAATTGAATGACTGATTTTGCAAGCATGATATAAATTTAATAGTGATTTGTCAATTTTAGAAATTTAGATAATTTGTTAACATTTCATAAAACTCTTAAATTAATACATTGATTTAAAATTTTTTGTGGTAGAATCTCGACCTTTTGATTTATATTATGCGATGTACTTACCAAAGTTTGACATTAAACTCTTTAATTATGATTCCAATGCCTTCATATATACCCTTTTAAATACAATAAATTTGTAATTTTTTCTACCAAAATTCTAAATAACTAGTTCATTCCCCTAACAAACTTCTTGGTAACTTGGATGTAAGTATTTGATTAGACAAAACCAACAACAAATCTCAAATATTCAGGTGAAACTAAACTATTGAGTAAACCTTGTCATGCTTCTAGAATACTACGTCTTGAGGTGAAACTGAAGTTTAAACTATTGAGTAGAAACTAAACTAAAAAAAATCCCGGTTTAACCTACACCGGGAAACCTGGTGCCGGTTAAACCGGGAACCGCCGGTTTTTTCAAAAAACCAAACCTACACCGGCACCGGTTAGACCAAAAATCGGAAACCCGGTGCCCGTGCCGGTGCCACCGGAATTTCCCAGTGGCATTGTGCAGCCCTAATGAGCTGGATACGAGTGGTAGGAATTTTGTAGGTCCTTGGTTTTGTCTTGGTGATTTCAACGTCATTTTAAACCAAGGTGAGAAATGGGGCAGTCGTCCTGTGGGCTATATACCTCACTCACAGGTAATATGAATCGCTTTCTATGGAACGTGGGGATGCTAGATATCGGTTTTGCTAGGAATCCTTATACTTGGTCGAATTGTCGAAAAGGGAGAGGTCTTATTATGGAGTGGCGTGATAGAGGTCTAGCCAATGGTGATTGGCGCTCGCTTTTTCCTAAGGCTACGGTTACACAGCTAGCCCGGATAGCATCGGACGATGCCCCACTGTTGCTAGATACGGTTGGTGATAAAGATAGACATCCCCGCCATTTCGATTAGAGGCATTTTGGATAAATGATACCTGCTGCGTGCAAGTTGTAAATGATGCTTGGATGTTTGACGGGTCGGGGTCTCCTGCATATTCTCTGTGCCAATGTCATAAGTCTACAAAGGCAGCTTTAAGAACTTGGAACAGAGAAGTTTTTTGGCATATCCAAACAAAAATTCGGAGATATCAATCAGAGCTAGATATGGTGCAGCAGGACTCGTTGGGTGGTAGGGGTGGATTTTTGGTGAGCAAATGGGAACAGGAGCTTAGTTGCTTACTACTTCAGGAACAGAAAAAAGAGTGTTGTGGCACCAAAAATCAAGGATAACGTGGATGAAGATACCATATTTACACACAAAAGTTTTTCCACCTATCTACTGTTGGGAAGTGAAGAAAAAATAATATATATGCACAAAAAGATGCTGCAGACAACTGGATGCATGACGGGGAAGTGATTGAAGGGCATGTAGAGAATTATTTCAAGGGTTATTCACTGTTGGTCAAATGCATTTCCCCATCAATTTGGAAGGCCTTATTTCGGATACCATTTCGGAGCAGGGGAACATCAAATTATGTAGGATTCCTAATGATAGGGAGATATGGGCGACTGTAAAATGCATAGGAGGGTCTAAGGCATTGGAACCCGATGAGTTCACGACTACCTTTTATCAGAAATATTGGTCGGCGGTTAACTCTGATGTGATAAGGACGGTGAAAACATTTTTCAATAATGGCTACCTTCTGAAGCAACTGAACCACTCTTTTATAGCCTTGATCCTGAAGATTGATATGCCAGAGGTTTTCACGCGTTACAGTCCTATTAGTCTCTGTGATACTAGCTACAAGATAATTTCAAAAATCTTGACGGAAAGGCTGAAGGAGGTTATGCAGAAGTTGGTATCTTTAAATTAGAGTGTGTTTATGCCTAATCGACATATTCAAAACAACTCAGATTCTTGTTCAGGAAGTGATGCAAACGCTGAAGAGGAAGACGGGTAGGGGAGGTTTACTTGCAGCGAAAATGGATACGGAAAAGGCTTATGATAAAGTGGACTGATCTATTTCTGATGGAGATCTTGAAATATTTCTGAACAGTTCTCCATTTGGTTTTTTTAAACCTAGACGTGGACTCCAACAGGGATATCCACTTTCTCCCTTTATTTTTGTTTTGGTTACAGAAGTGTTGACAAGAATTATTTAGAGGGAAGAGGTTCTGGGATATATCCATGGGATTAAAATTGCAAGAACGACACTACAATAATGAATGTATTATTTGTTGATGATATCATGCTCTTTTGTTGAGCTAATGCAGGCGAGGTTCGTCACTTGAAGCAATGTATGAAACTTTTTACTGATTGGTCCGGCTAGGTAGTAAGCCAACAAAATTCGTTTGTCCATTTTAGCAACAATATGAACCAAGAACTCAAGGCTCATCTGATTGGGATTCTGAGGTTACAACTGGCATTGGAGGCTGTAAATTACCTAGGTATCTTGTTATGCATTCCTAGGTTGAAAAGCTAGGCTTGCAAGGATGTTCAAGAAAAAATAATGCATAGGTGAGCTGGATGGAAGGCACGCTTTGTCATGCCTCGAACTCGTACATACCCCCTAGACTCTCCTATAGTAATGGAATGCACACAAGCGGGGATTACGACACGAATTACTCCTCTCAAAACCTGATAACTTGCGTTTTTCGGAAACATTTTTATTGAAAATTGATAAGTCTATTAAGGAAAAATAAAAATTTCATGGATTTACTGAAAAGGCGATATTCAATTATGCCTACAAAATTTCTGCATTGAATAAGGAAAATAAATTGAAAGCACATAGAAGGTTACAAAAGCGTCCTTCCAAAAACACAAAAAGACTAGTTAACAAAAGGGTGAGCCTCTCGATGCTCACAGAGTTTATACAACCGAGATGTCTACTAAATAAAATTGTTTGGATTATAATCCGAGTAAAATCAAAGAAAGTGGAACCAATCTGCTCTTCATCAAAGTTTCACCTCCTACTTAACAATAAAAAGGCAACCACCAACAAACATAAAAGGGGATGAGTCCTACAGACTCAGTAAGGTTGGGGAGGGGACATGACAATATATAGCATATGACAATACGATATGTGATAGAATATGCATGTTTTCATACTATTCATAAAATAAAGACATCTATCAATGCACATGAATTGAAATAATGTTGTGCACCCAATTCCCATTCATTTCTTTGGGGTTGAGGTGTTTTCACCGTCTGTTCTTGTTCTATCCCCCAGAGCTGGGTTGTGTGTCTCTCTTCTCCTCCTGGGTTTGTCCCGTGCCAACTGCACCAGGACCCTTTCATAATTAGGCACTTTGCCCCTTTAGGTTAGGAGCCCACCCTTTTTTCTCAAAGCGGTGGGTTGCACTCTCCCCTTTAGTGAACGGTACTGTCACCCATCATTTACGGAAAACACCTCGGTAAATTCGGTTTTCATCCCCGGATCTTGGTTCACTCAATGATTCATGATATGGATGCAAAAATTGCATAATTTATTCATAGATTCATAATGGTTCTTGCATGTGTACCCTTTCGGGCCTTTTCTTTTCTTTTGTCATTTCATGGCCTTTTTGCTCACTCTGAGCTTCATTAGGGCACTTTCGTGACCCCCTTTCATCAATCAATTTCATCTTTACATCTTTCAGTTCATAGATCAAACATGCACAAGCAACTCATAACATGTTGTATAAAACGTATCAAATATAGGAGATCAAGACTATGAATTTTAAGCACATGATTTCTTCTTTTCATTTACAAGTGTAATTGTATACTGTTTGGGCCTCCTGATGGATCAACTTTCCAACTCAAAAGACTCCCTAAGGCCATTTAAAAGTAACGGGCTCAAACAATTTCAGTTCATAGATCAAACATGCGCAAACAACTCATAACATGCTGCATAAAACGTATCAAATATAGGAGATCAAGACTATGAATTTTAAGCACACGATTTCTTCTTTTCATTTACAAGTGTAATTGTGTACTGTTTGGGCCTCCTGATGGATCAGCCTCCTGATGGATCAGCTTTCCAACTCAAAAGACTCCCTAAGGCCATTTAAAAGTAACGGGTTCAAACGTCTATTTGTGGACCTTAACGGGTAGTGTAATTTGAAGATCCGAACACTTGCCCCATATCAACTTCCAGATAATAATTGTTCTAGTGAATAATTAAAAAAAATAGACAGATGGGAGATAGCAGAGAAAGGACTAAGTATAAATATCTCTCATAGGTTCACTAATGGGCCCTCTAAACATGTCGGTTTGGGCTCAAACTTGGGCTTCTCCATCTATTTTTCATGCTCTACACAGTCATAAAGACATTTTTCCAATTTGGACCTTTTTACATTAACGCTAGTGTGAAATGTCGAAACTACCATTGAAACCTCCAGGGGTATTTTCGACTTTTCCATACCCCGTATTTCCCTGCAATTTTTACTGGAATCTAATTTTGTCCTATAATACAAGTACACAAATTTACAGGCCTAAATTCCAAGTATTTCATGGGGTTGTTTTGAGAAATGTTGAAACTACCCTTAGAGACATCCAGGGGCATTTTAGATCTTTACCGACCTTGGATTGCCCTGAAATTCTTACTGGGACCTATTGTACTCTTGTTATACATGTACAACAATTTCCAGACCAAAATTCCAAATATTTCGTGGGATTGTTTTGAGAAATGCACAAACTGCCTTTAGAGACCTCCAGGGGCATTTTTGACCTTTCCCGTCCTCAAATTGTCCTGCAATTTTTACTGGGGCCTACTGTGATCATATACTGCACATACACAAATTTCCAGGGCAAATCGCCAAGTATTTCATGGGGTTGTTTTGAACAGTGCACGATTTTCACTAACAAGACCTACATTTTTCATATGCTCTTCGTGTGTTAAGATCTGTCTCTCTACACTTATAAATTATCTATAAGCTTTAGATATGAAGAGACCGATAAACATTTACAGAAGTTTAAAACCAACATGCTGAAATAGACAGGTCCAACAACTTATACGATTTAGTTGGTTTTCTACAATATGGAGCAACACAGATCATGCAAACTACCCCTTACCTTAAACGTGTTTGTCTGAGTTTCTAAGATAATAACACCTGAACAACATAACACTTTGTTAGGGCAGAAAAAGACAAAAGTTGCTAAAGGAAAAAAGTGCAGACCAAAAATTACCCCGGGCCCTTTCCTACGATTTTTCCATTTCTCTCATGCTTTGGTCAATTGGATTTTCTCTTTAGGTTAGTGGTTATGTTGGTAACAAACAGGTAGAAGGGTAATAAGTCTTGCTCTCTTTGTCGTGCAAATAAATAGGCTTATGGTTAATTCCCCCTGGCCAGCCTACGTTCCCTACTTTAGGCTAAGCAAATCTTTGGAAAATCACATGTCAACTAATCATAAAAGCCACTCAAGTACCCCATATCTCACGTATCTTTGTTAAAGAGTGAGATAATGGATGAGTCAATCACATGACTCCACTTAAACTTTAAGATAATAAGGCATTAAATGCATACCATAGATGTAAGACACATGGAATAGTTACATGAGAAAGTAGTACGTCACGTGCATGAAATAACTAAATTCCCGAGCAAACAGGGTTCAAGTGTGCATCATTTGGCTAGACCTGTCATTCTCATCACTCGGCCAGCCCTGTAATTACAGCTTTACCCCTATCATCCCTGCCCTGTCATGCATAACTCGTCCAGCCCTGTAATTACAGCTCTACCCCTGTCAGCCCTGCCCTTTCATGCATTACACGACCAACCCTGTAATTACAGCTCTACCCTGTCAGCCTTGCCCTGTCATGCATAACTCGGCCAGACCTGTAATTACAGCTTTACCCCTGTCAGCCCTGCCCTGTCATGCATAACTCGGCCAGCCCTGTATACCCCTGTCTGCCCAGCTATTCTTGTAACAATAACACGTATAAAAATATAATCATAATTATATCATAAGAACTATATCGTTGTGAGACCCTATTTATCTCTTTTGTTATTTCCTATGTATTAGCTTTTAATTTAAATTATGGGGCCATATTTTTGGCCAATGTATGACCTAAGCTTAATGTTTATGGTACTTTAACTATTATGAAATTTTATTTCAAGAATTTTCTTTAAATAATTTCTTTTTTCATTGTGGAAGTTTTAGTGCAAGTTTAAATTCTATTTTCTTTAAGAGCTGAAACTTGCTAGGTAAGTCTCTTTTATGGATTTATATTTTCCATTTACTTAGTATATTTCATAATCCATAAAATTAAATTTTGAAGAGAGATTTATATATTATGGCCGAAAATAATTAAGTAGAAATTCATGAAATTTATGTAAGCATTTAATATTTTTGTGTGTCTTTTAATAGGTAGCATTGATCATCATTATGTGGCCTTAATTATTAGTTTTGAATTATCATTAGAGATGTTATATGATAAGCTACTAAATATATATGATAGCTTGAAGAGAATTTAATTGATAAGCACACTTTGATAAGCTAGAGAGCTTTTAAGATAATAGGTTGTTGTGGCTATCTTAGAGATAGGCTAGAACAATTATTTTGAGATAGGTTATCATGTTTATAAGTTGATAAGTTATGGGATTGAACTAGATAAGTTAAAGTGCTTATAGGAGATAAGTTAGAATACATATGTGTGTGATAAGTTGAGATAGTTATTTGATAAGAGAAGTAAAAGAAGATAAGTGAAATGCAACAAGTGAGAAAAGTCTAGAATGGTGTAGCACGTGAAGAGTAAAGAGGGGAAAAGTCTTAAAGTTTTGTGGTCCATGTGAAGAGCAAAGAAGAGATAAGATGAGCATTAAATTGACAAGACAAGACAAGAGGAGAAAAACTATGAAATGGTGTGATGTTCACCTGAAGGCTAAGCAAGAAGAGAGAAATTGAAGTGAGTTAACAAGAGGGGTTTCACGTGGAGGGCAAGGCTTGAGGGGACAAAGGGATAAGGTGAGAGAAAAGGGTGATAGTGACAACACCTTGGTCGGCTACCTCACCAAATTCACCCCCTTTTCTCTCTTGTCATTTTCAACTTTCTTTGTCATTGTCATAATTGAATCTAGGGAAATCCAACTTGCCTTCTACGAATTATTCCCCCCCCCCACTCCTTCACATTTCAAATGCTCATTGCTTTGGCCGAATAACACTTTCATTTCAACTCTCTTTCTCTTTTTTCTCTCTTGACCGAAACTCATCTCTTTGGCTTAAGTCTTGTTTTCCTTCTCTTGAAACCAAAACACTTCTCTATGTTCTAGGTTTGCTTCTCTTCTTTGGTGACCGAAATTCCCCCTTGGCTCAACTCATTTCTTCTCTCTTGGTGGCTGGAATTTCTCTTCACTTAGCCATCTTCCCTTGATAGAAACTTAGCTCACTCTCTTGAAACCAAATCGCTTCAAAGTTTCAAGTCTTGCCTTGTTTCTTCAAGCAACTTTCAGCTGCTGAACATTTCTCTTTTTCCCACCATAAACCTCTATCTTAGCACCTTGAAGACACAAATCTCAGCCCTTGGAACCATTCCTAAAGGCGGAACCGAAAGTTGAGGGTAAGGGAGGATTTTGGTGAAAACCGTGTGACTAGTGGAAGGTAGAGGTAGATTTGATTTTCATAATGTTGTTTTGCTTGAGTTCTTTATAGTTTCTGACCTTAGATGTTTTATTATGCTAGGTGCTCTTCTTTTAGCAAAGCTTGTGTTCAATCATCAAGGTAAGGCCAAATATGGTTGTTGGTGCTAAATGTTGTTGTTGGCCGAATGTATGATCTTGCTAGATCTTGAAGTTATTTTGTGATTGGTAGATCCTAGGTTGTGAAACTGATCATGGAGGATGGGATCTATGTTGGAGATGAAGATTTGATGCATGTGGTTGATTCATGGCCGAACGGCTTAGAGAATAAAAGCTTTAATGACCGAATGTCTTCTTTTAGTTGGATCTTGAGTTTAGTTGCTTTGTTTTTGCTAGATCTTGAGCTTAGAACACTTTAGGTTGTGTTGTGATGCTGGATCTGGTCTTGTATGCATAAGAATGTGAATGGATTGTAGATCTTGAGCTTAGAATATGCATGTTAGGGTTTCGGGTATTGGCTTACACTACCGTTGGCCGAATGCATGTTGGGTTTCTTTGAGATATCTTGTTGTTAGTCTCTTTAAATGCTAGATCTAGTGAATGGATGATTGAATGAACAATGCATGTGAAGTTGTCATTGACTAAAAGTAGGTTTTGGATGTTGTTCATGACTTGGCCGAATGATATAATGTGTGAGATCTTGTACTTGTGACATGATTTGTAGAATCTAGGTTGTGAATCTGTTAATGGAGGATGTGAAAACATTGGAGATGAATTTAGACTTCCATAAACACTTATATTGATGCATGGCCGAATGATGTAGTGAAGGAAACCCTAATGGCCAAACGATTAGTAATTTAAAATGTAATTTTATGTGATGTATAAGTAAAATTAATATTTTGGCTAAATGAATTAGAGGTTAAAACCTA
This sequence comes from Myrica gale, assembly GCA_963930655.1. Lineage (NCBI taxonomy): Eukaryota > Viridiplantae > Streptophyta > Magnoliopsida > Fagales > Myricaceae > Myrica > Myrica gale. The sequence continues at coordinate 19,523,225 of OZ005598.1, read as the reverse complement.
GATTTAGTATTAAGAGAAATCTTGCAAGTTAGTTAAGTATAAATGATGGAACTTAGACTTCGGATTGGTACTTGTTAAGGTAATTAGCAAAACTTGGATTTTGGTACCATTAGATTATTGATTTTGGACTTAGATGCTAATAGGATATGTTGATTTGCTAAATACTTTTCTTAAATGATTAATAAGAGTTTTCTATGTAAACCCTTGAGAATGATATAATATTTTTCAGAAATATATTTTTGGGAAAAGCCGAGTTATATACAAATATTTATCTTGTATGTTTATGTACTTAATTCCTAGTAACTAAGAGGTGTTTGAATCGCTTGTAGGCGATCTTCGTACCTTTAATCGTAATCAAGGAGACCGAGGTAAGTGGATTGTAAGTGTGTAAGTAAGCTTACATTTTTCAAAACTGGAATGACACACTGCATAAATTCATGAACAAGCATGATACTTCAAGCAAGCATGACATGGCATGAGCATTGCATGATTTTTCTAAAGTGAATTTTTATGCAATGTCGTATGGAAAGTTTATGGACAGATAAGTCAAGTTAAGGGCTCTGGTCGGTACCGTACCATCATGATGGACTCCCATACCGAAGGACGAATGCGAGAAGGTTGGGTGAATCCTAAGAGGCTGTGCAAACCACACTGAAGGACAATGAGAAAGTGTGGGCCTCCAAGGGTCGTGTCTAGCCATCAGGCCTAGGGCAACTACGGGCTAGCTCGATCAAATGAAAAGTCCCCAAGGGTAAGGGAGACGGTTCCGATGGGAACGCACAACTCGGACTTCAGGGGTTAAATGGAGCGTAAGTAGCCCACAAGTCTAAGAATGAATTATTTTCAAGGGCCAGGGGCCAAGTACAAGAACGAGTTTATGTCTAAAAGCAAGAGCATATGCGTCCCCATGACATGCATGTGCATCATGAACTATGATTTCCCATGTTAAGCAAGTCCAAGTCAAGATCATGTTTTAAAGTTATGATTTTCCCTTACTGGGTCTTTTTGATTCACGTTTTTAAAATTGTGTCATTCCAGATGCCTCAGGTGAAGAAAGTCAGGAGGACTACCTGACTTAGAAGAAAGATTATTCCTATGTTTTGTTGTTGTTATGTATATATTAAGATGCAAGTTTATTGAGAACCTTAATTATGTTATGAGTTGGCTCGCTTCTCTCGCGATTCTGTAGTTTTTCTGCTGTAAGTATGTATGTATGAACGCTGAAGCTTTCCTGGGGATTGCTCGCTGCTGTCACGGTCCCTGCGGAATGGCGTTTGGGGTGTGACAATCGTAGACATAATAAAACACGAGAGGGGTATTACAACAAAGAAAGATGATGAAAAAAATACTTAAAATTATAATCGCGTACTTAATAGCCGACATTAAACTGAAGAATAATTGAAGATTTAAGCAAAAATAATACATATGCCGAATTTGTTAATAACAAATATAATGAAGAAATAATATGTAGAAAAATCAAACAACTCGGGGTATCACACATTCCCTATCTTAAGCGGGTAGGTTGGTGCTGATTCAATCCGTTGGCTCCTTTATCCCTTCCTATTATATGTTGGTCTTTTTGTTTCCGAAAATGGTGAGTCGAGGCATTGACATGAGAATTGAAAATTTCTAGTGGGGTTTTGATGGCGTTGACCGGCATTTTCACCCAAAAACTTGGGAGAGCATTTGCAAACCAAAGCAATGCGGATGAATTAGTCTTAGGAGAGTGGAAGACCTTAATCATGCTTTGGTCGCCAAACTAGGTTAGAAGATTCCTCCATTCTTTTAAGCTTCCAAATTGTTGACGGCAAAACATCATCACCCCACTAACAATGTAGGGGTTAATCCATTAGAAGAATTTACATGTTCTACTCCTCTGAATTTAGTTGAAAACAAGCACTTGATAAACAACTTAAGGAATATGGTTCCAATTTAGTTACATTTTTTTAGTTTAAGCAACATGGAATATTCATTAAGAAGCTACTTTGCTCAAAATAGCAGTCATCACAAGATACAATATCAGAAGGCACATTGCCAATCAAAACATTCCCTTGGTTTACAGAGTTCATTTCCCATCTCTCAAGTCTCTATGCCATTTCATTTCCTTCCCTCGGTGTCCATTGCAGCTTTCAGTTTATATGATTCTGCAGCAACAGTGTCAAGGTATCCACCTCTTCTTCAATTAACCAATCAGAGTAGGATTTGATTGGAGTACTTGGTTTATTAGCAATTGAGAGTCCCCTTTGAAAACAATCTCCTCATCAGTGAATTCTTCCACCATAGAAAAAGCCAACCTCGCTACTCTTGCTTCCCCTTTAATGGCCTCCAAACCTCTGTATTGTTGAATGCAGATTTTCAGAGTCTCAGCCTTCGAGTTACTTCATACTGCTGTAGCACAGAACCAATTTTGGTGGATTGAAACATCAAATTAATCTTCAAGACAGCCTTCGGAGGCGGCTGGCAAGTGGCCAAATGCCCGTTTTCAGTCGGCTCCCAAGCATTCTTATGGTCTTCCACACGTCTCAGCACTGATCTCATCGCATTCATAATCAATAGGCTCTTGCCCTCGCGAACCATTTTATTCCTCATGTTCCAAATAGAGTCCAACATGATAGCTACAACCAACATCAAATGAGGCCAACGATCACGATCAAGAGTCGGTAGGTTGGTTTGCAAAGAATTCAGTATGGAACGACAAGACCAGATCGCCAAAGAATAGTACTAACAGAACACCCCAGGAATAAGTGTTCAAGTGTTTCATCATGACAGGTGCACATAGGACAGCCTAGAGATTGATAATCATAGTCTCGGTAAAATCTCGCCACCCTCCCTCGCAGAAGGAGGGCAGATGTTGCCACTTTCCAGATAAGTAGTTTTAAACGGTGCTGGAGTTTTAGTTTCCAGATAGCCTTCCATTCTTGAGGTGTCAAGGCCCCGTATCAGAAAACTAGTTTCTTTGATAAAAAAAAAAGTATGCATCCTCAGTGGCGGATCCAGAATCAAAATTCATGGGGGTCGAATTTTAAACGCGAAATGACAATAAATTTTTTTCCTTCGTAATGCAAAAAAATTGTCTTAGAGTTACAATATCGAAAATTAAAGACTAAAAGTATTAAAAATATTAGAAGACACGTACCATACTATGTACTACGACTGAGAGATGACAATTGCATCCTACGTTTTTGCATCTTCTGAAAATGTTGCAAAATGACTTCGTTCTCAATAGTTTTAAAAACTTCTTGCTGGATGTACACTATCATGCAATCATTCATCCAGTCATCTCTCATCCTATTACGTAAATCACTCTTGATGATCTTCATCGCAAAAAATACTCTTTCAACGGTTGCAGTTGCAACTGGTAAGACCAATGACAACTCAATAAGTCGATAAACTAACGGAAATAGAATTTTCTTTTTGGTCTCAACCATCTCTAATATAGGTATTAAGCTAACTTTTAAGTATCAAATGATCATCTACTGTGAAATCTTCTGGATAAAGCTCAGCAAGACGACGTAACTTAGCATGATCAAATAGTGAGAATAAATTTTTTGGATCAAGACAAGCTATGCAAAGAAGTAACTCCGTGCTTGATTCTGTGAAACGATTATTCATCTTCTGAATGATCAAATCAATAACCTGACAAAATATTTCCACACGAAAATGATGGAAATAAGTACTAGTTTGCCCTCCACGCCTCGAACGACTACGAGTTGATATAATGTCTTCCATATTCCGCACACTAATAGAGTTATCCACACAAAAAGTTTTGACTTTTTCCAAAAATTCATCACATTCTGTATCTCTCATTTCTTGCAACTGTTCCTTCACAACTCCAACCAAACCCATAGTATTAATAATGTCTTGAACTTTTCGCTGTAAGGCTTGTGGCAATTCGTTTGTAATCCCCATTATATTCCTTAACAGATGCATAGTGAATACAAACTCAAAACTTTTCATCTTATCCATCAAACTCGTAGTCATGGATCTTTATTCTGGGAGAGTACCATCATCTTTTATGTGTTCAATCACTTCCAATACTGATAACCACATAGTGAAGAGACAGATTATTGTAAGGTGGTATGAACCCCAACGAGTGTCACCTACAATATTATAGGAAATATAAAACTATAAATAACAAAAAAACTAAATAGTGTATTAATATTGTAATGAAATATTGTAATCACCTAGTCGTGCGAGACTGATTTCTTGATTTTTGCCCCTTCCACTAGAAATCTTTCATTTGTCCAATCGCTCCATTATCTTCTCATGACAACTTTGCCGAAGAACATCTCTCCTTTTACATGAAGCTCCGACCATATTCACAATCAAGGAAATATAATTAAAAAAATCACCAACTTGTAAGTTATTCTTTACAATACCCACAACAACCAATTGAAGTTGGTGAGCCAAAAAATCGATATAGATAGCAGAAGGATTGTCTCTCAAAATAAGTGACTACAACCTATTGAACTCACCTCGCATGTTTGATGCCCCATCATACCCTTGACCTCTCAATCTAGACATTGACACCCATGTCTTGCAAACAAATTTGTCCATATTTTTTTAAAGATTCAGAGCAAGTATCAGGAACATGTTCCACACCAAGAAACCTTTCAATCACTTGTCAACGTATGTTCACATATCTCAAAACCACTGCCATTTGCTCCTTCACTAAATTATCTCGAGACTCATCAATAATAAGAGAATAAAATTCATCTCCAATTTCTTTAATGATGGCAAGTGTGGTCTGAGATGCACAAGCACTCGTCATTCCCTTCTGAATATTTGGAGCAGTCATTTGGTTGTTTCTAGGAGCATTAGTGTTAAGTGTCTTAACAATCTTTTCATCACGTTGGCAAAACACGTTCTGAAGCTCAAGAAAATTGTCCTTCCTTATTGATATCTCAGACTCGTCATCACCACAGAAAGGTAATCCTTGCCCCAAAAGATAACAAACGACATCTAAAACCGCTGTTAAACGAATGCGATAAACATTCTCTTGATCGTGCCTGTGAGCGGATAACATGTGCGATACACTTTGTCGCTAATTTACAATAGTTTCACATTGTCTTCTAGCTTCATTATAAGCACTATCATGTGCACCAACATGTTCACCAAAAACTTCCACTACCTTTTTTCCAATTGCTAAATCTCGTAGATGTAAACTTATCTCCCCCGGACTTTCCTCCTCTAGGTCGCCTAAACAGGTAACACCACAAGCAATATGCTTAATTTTTTGATACATTATATTCCAACAAATTAAAATCTTTTAAACCATACCTCCCTAAAACCCCTAATTTCTTGCCCATATTACTTCTTGGGAAAATTATAGCCATAGGGTTGAAAAGCACATTTGATCAAGTACTCCCTACGAACTTGATCCCTAATCCTCACATCATATTCTTTAATGGGTTTACGTAACCCTGAGTCAGCAACAATATCATCTGGGCTAAACATATGCGAGGTCTTTTTGAACTAATATACGTTTCAGAATTAGTAGCCGCGTTAGGAATATTAGACGACTCTACCCTGTGTGGCTTTCTTGTCACAAACTTATCCATTATCTAAACAAAATAAAACAAAGTGAATACAATCAATCAATTGGATCACTACCAAAACATAAATAAAACTATAATACCAAACTGAAACATAAAATATTTTGATTCAAAAATATTAAATTTATATATTCACATATTCACAATGGATCACAACTCAAAAATCTAAATTTCAATCTAATTAATTCGAATCCAAATTCCAATCTAATTACATTGCATTCAATTGACGTTACAATCAACTTAATTAAAAATGATACTACCAAAAAAATCCTCAATTTCACAAAATGTCAAAATCCCTAATTCAAATCTAAATTTCAATCTAACTATATTGCATTCAATTGACATTAAAATCAAATTATTCAAAAATGAAAAAAATTTCACAAACCAATTCAAATAAACAGTTTCACAAATAACATATATCCAAATTCTAAACCAATTCAATCTCATCCTCCAATAATTTCACAAACCAACCACAAATATCTAAACCAATTCAATCTCATCCTCCAACAATTTCACAAATCACAAAATTCCAAACCCTAAAGCATTTTTAGCATACTAAATAAATGAAATTTTCTACTGAAATGTATAGAGAGAATCTTGGATAGAGACATACTAGGGGTTGGAAGTCCAGCAATTTTCAAATGTAAAATCTCGAGGATCCTGCAAAAATTAAAACCATCAAATACCTCATATACCTCATAATAAGAACTGAGCTAGTCCATTCTCTTTGGCAGTCAAGATAGTAATTCAAAAAATCCTTTTTCCTGAAGAAAAGTAGATGAAAGTTTCCACTTAGGTTCACGAAGTGGCGATGGGAACGAGCGTTTAAGATTCCTCATATTTTCAAAATTGGGCCTTTTCGGTTGCTAATCACCCACTGACCCACACAAGATCCGGTGACAACACAGCTTATAGACACAATACTCACCTCAATCAAACTAATAACTTGTAGAATATAAACTAGTTTTAACTTTTACCCACATAAATAAATTGAACAAAGTTAGTTTTACCTTGAATTCGGGAGACCAGGATCAATGAGGAATTTCCAAAGATTTTCCTGTGAACTAGACGAAATGACAACCAGGTTGAAGAGAGAGGTAGCCGCCGTGTGCTGCGGCCTGCAGCAGACAGTGGGGGCAGGGGGGTCGAAAAGATCAGAAGAGAGAGAGAGGGGGCCGGGGGGTCGAGAACTGGAAGAGAGAAAAAAGGGGGGTCGAGTCGAGGCTTTACAGCTTTTACTTTTTTTTAAATGAAAAGGGTGAAACGATGTCGTTTCACCCTCTGTATATAAAAAATAAAGGGGCTGGGCCAGGCGCTGCAGAATATTTGGGGAGTTGGCCTGGGCCAATGGGGGTCAGGGCCCCCATAGGCCCAACCCAACTTATGAATAAAAAAAACTACATCTAAATTTTTTTGGGGGATCCAATGGCCGGCCACCTCTTGGATCCGCCACTGTGCATCCTTAACCGAGAAATTACATTTCGAGTTGATAATCCACCTAGGGACATTCAATTTGACAATTTGCTGAATAAGAATATTAAGGATAGCCTGAGCAGATTGCTCCTCAAATAGACTACGAATTAAAGCCTCTTTCCATCTGCGAGGTTGGTCATCAATAAGATCACTAACATTGTTTGTATGGTGATCCACCAGACTCCCCATAGTTAGTGGAAGAGTTGACTATCTTGCTGATGCTTAAATCTTGAAATTGTTTTTCTAAATTAGAAATGTTGTTATCAGAAGAATCATAATCAGATTCAGAGTTATTGAGGACAAGAATATTTTTATTTTTATGATCCGTCTCATTATTAATAGATAATTTGGGAAGCATGTCTTCAATCTTGTGGAGAACAGTATTGGTATCTTCTGATGGAGTGTTTTTGGAAAAAGAAGGCATTTTAGGAAGTTCATGAGGAATAAAAAGAGGAGTATGTTTTGTTGAAGAACTTGCAGAAGTAAGTAGGAGGTTTAATTAAATGTTCGATTTTACAAAGATGCCTACTTGCTTTAAAAAAATATTGGTGTAATTATTTTGTTGAATAATGTTATCAAAATTTTTATCACTGCTAGACAAACTATTGATTTTGAAAGGAGTAGCTAAAAAATCTCGAGAGTTATGTTTAAATGTAATGGTTTCTGATAAAACTCAAAAATCTTTTTGTGATCATAAGTGATCCAGGGGATATCTTTAGTCAAAACATTTAAGGAGGATATATGTGTTTCAAACCACAGGAAGAAAGGAATATGCTTTTGAGCAGTTATCATATAATCATAATAATTAGACCGAACAAAAGCTTGTTCATCAAGATTATAAGTATCTAAAAACCATGATCTTTTTGCAGAATTCTCAAAAGATTGAAAATCTCTCCAGGGGATATCTTTATCTAAAACAAAGTTTGTTTGTGAAACATGAATGAAATGAGATCGTTAAAGAGAAAAAGCTTCATATTGAGTAGGGAAAATTTTTTCTTCAGGAATCAAAGGAGGTTCTGATATGTTTTCATACAGGGGAAATTGAATGGGTGTAGCAGTTATGGTGCTAGTTATCTCGGGAATTTTTATATTTCTTGGAATACTTGCGGGAAAGGTCGAAGTACTGGGAAGGAATGAATTAAAGGCAGATCTAAAATTTCTAGAACTGGAAGTTTTGGAATCAACAAATAAATGAGAATTTGTGCCTTGTCGATGGTTTAAAAAAGAGAGTGTAACATATCCATCATTGTGTTGAGCAAAGGCTTCAATTTGGTTGTTTTCTTTTTTGGGAAGGGGAACCACTAAAGGAAGTTTCCATTGATCAGAGAGAATGATGTCATCCCCATTTTATCATATGATGAGTGGTGACATTTGAATGTTCAGTACTGGTATTTAAAAGTATGGTTTCACTAGAAAGAGGGCAAACCTTAAACCGTGGGTCAAGGGTGGTTTTCATGAGTTTATAATGGAGCCGGTATACGACAACACGATATTGAGTACCTTCCATCATATCATAGCCCAAAGATTTAATATTTAAAATTAATGAATGCAAAATGGTTGTATTTGATAAAGAAAGAGGAAAAAAAGAATAACAATTAAAATATATGAGTTCTTAATGTAAAGAAGATTTAACAATTCCAAGTAAAGAGCTTTGAAATTGGTTATGACGTCCATCTTGTAGACAGAGAAGAACATATGCATTTAAACCTTGGCGAGTGAGGGGGGTTGAAGCTACTTGATTTAAACCCATATGCATGTATTTAAAACCTTGAGCAAAATGCTTTTTTATCATGTCTGTATGTATGAGATGCAATGTTTCATATTCTTTACCAATGTGTATCAATTGTTCAATAATTTTTATCGCATAATCAGTATGAAATGAGAATGTAGAATGTTTATATAAATGCAAGTCCTTGGGTATAACCCAATTATTCAAGGGCTTGTTATCTCTCAAAGAAATACGGTAATCATCATATATATATATATGACAACATTTTCCATCTATTTTGGTTAATTATTTGTGAATTTGGTTAATAATTTGTAAATTTTTAGATTGAATTAGCTAATGAATTTTGTTTTGTTTAGATAATAGATAAATTTTTGATAAAAAAACTCAACCAACGTAGATCCAAATGTGTTTACTACATCTGAAACGAATATTAGTCTTGTGTTTTGTTTAGTCCATATGAAACTAGAGAATAAAACAATTTTGTAACGTTTTCAGAAAATATAATTTTGTAAAATTTAATTGAATCTTGGTTCTGTCAGTGTACTTAACCCTATTTTTTAATTATGAAAAGATTACCGTATTACCGAATAAATCTAATAAAGGGGAATTTAATGGTACAAAACCTTAGGCAATAAAAAAAGTACAAATACGTACCAAAAATAGTAGGATTGTTTACTCCGGCAGCCGGGATTTGGAGTTGAATCAGCCGTTATATCCTAGTAATGATTTCAATCTCCCTCGAAGAGAGCGTAGGGGTAAATAACTCCCCTTGTCTCTCTCCCTCTCCGTCCTTGCCCATAAAACCACGGGCGCACTAACCAAGGGGCCAATGGCTATTAGTATTTTATACTGCCACCCGAATAATTTCAATAGTTACGACAAAAAAAAAAAAAACCAGGACAGAGCAGGAAGGTCAAGGTTCCAGTTCAATCGATCCGGTCGCTTGCCAAGCTGTAGGATACCAAGATGCTTCGCTTCAGTCTCCTTCGCATCACTCTCCCTCGCTGTCCTCTCACTGTATTGCATCTTCCTCCCCTTGATGGCAACCTCAGGCCTCGAATTATGGCCGCCTCTTACTCGACCTCGTTCTCGTCCTCGTCTCGGCCCAGCTCCAACAAGCTCTTGTTTCGCCAGCTCTTCGAGAAGGAGTCCTCTACCTACACTTACTTGCTTGCCGACGTCTCTCACCCTGAAAAGCCCGCCCTGGTTGGTACTTTTATTACTTTTGTTGCTGTTGTTGTTTTAGGTGTTATTTGGTTGCTGAGAAAATGTGGGAAAGGAGAGGAAATGGAAATGGAAATGAGATTCTTGGTCTTATATTTCTCAGCGATCAAACAGCAGGTTTCCATGTCTTGTTTCCTCTATTTTCTGGGGATGGACTTACAAAGTCAGCTCCAGATTTTAGTGCTGGACCTTTGTTCTGATCACATTATGGTCTTTGTTTGGGTAAACTGCCAGTATATGCATTACGGATTCACTTCAATAGGTTTGCTAGTTTGCCTTGCCATCCAAAAGCATACTGTTTTTGGACTCTGCTGATGCAGATTGTGAGTTGCAGTTTTGCAATCGCAGCTTCGGATTTGAACTATATGCTGCCAAGTCAAATCGCGCATGACGCCATATCTTCGTGTTATGCTAGGAGCTGATTTTCATCTTAAGCAATGACTATTATGTTAATAATAGAAAATGGAAAGAGTCTGTTTATGAAGTTTTGACTGCTTCAAAATTGGATGCATGCTTAAATAAACAGGTGCGCACAGGCGCGAAGGCCTCCCGAAGCCTAGGTGCAAATCTGAAGCACAAACCTGATTGAACTAATAAGCAAACTGCAAATAGCTTCTTTATCTGTTTTCTCAAAGTGTAATGTATTATTGCTTTTCAGATTAACGCATAAAAGCAAAAAATATGTCATGTAGAAAATACAGTAAGCCTATTAGCGCATAAAATAAAATCTTTTCAGAATATACTTCGCTTTACAAATGAAACTAAGATTCATTTAATTGATTCATGTATTTTTCAGCAGATTATGAGCGGGGGAAGTTTTTAGTGCTTTAACATTCCTAAAAAAGGCAGGAAAAAATAGGTTTTAGAAAGGTTGTTTTCTTCAGGTATCAGAAAGAAGACTTCTGGAAATCCATGTTAGGCACCCAGATGCACTTTGAATAACATAATCTTGTTCTCAACAAATATCTAAAATACAAGTTTCTGCCCTGTTGATCATTTTAAATGCATTTGCAGTAGGTTTAGTATCAATGAAAATAGCAAACATTCATTGCTAGCCTTCTTTGTAAAGAGAATAAATATGAAGTACTCATGAAGACCCAGAAGAAACTGCTCTTGAGAAAAATGATGGAATAATAGGGCCTGGGTAGCTAGAAACTTTTTTTTTGATAAGCAAGGCAATTTTATTGAAAGAAAAAGGAAAGAAGGAACAGTACAAAGGACTATACTGAGGCCTCTAGACCAAACAAGCTAGAAAACTAATAAAATCTAAAAACTTGGAAAAGGGAGAACCCAACATAGTATTCACCCACAAGAACAAAGACTGCAAAAAATTGCCCCTCAGACCCTCCATGGACACAACCACACCCTCAAAACATCTCCCGTTTCTCTCTCTCCATAAATGTCACCAAATACAAGTAGGGATCGTTCTCCAAATAGCTAAGGCCCGAGGGTCAGTAAAATCCCTTTTCCAGCACAACAATACATCAGCTACCCTCCTAGGCATTACCCAAGCATAGTCCATAAAAGAAAGTACTAAGGACCACAACTCCCTAGCAACCAAACAATGCAGCAAAATGTGCTGAGCAACCTCCCCATCACATTTGCAAAGATAGCACCAATCAAGCACAATCACACCCCTCCTTCTCAAGTTGTCAGTGGTAAGGATTCTTCCATGGGTGGCTTCCCAAACAAAGAATGACGCCCTAGGCTGGGCTAAAGACCTTCATATCTGTCTCCAAGGGAAGCTCGCATCAGAATCCCCAACGAGACACGAATACCAAGATGTCACCGAAAAAACACCATTTGTAGATCTCATCCATCCCATCTTGTCTTCAACCTGACTCCTCAAAACTTTAGAATAAAGTAAAGAGAAGAATGTCGAGAACTCCAATTCCCAATCATTAGCCCTCCTGACAAACTGAATATTCCACGACGAATTCCCGGAACCCCTCTCCAAACAGTCCGCAACCATAGCATTTTTGTTGCATGCAAGAGAAAACAAAAAACGAAACATCTCCTTGAAGGTTCTCTCACCGCACCAACGATCCTTCCAGAAACTGACTCATGCCATATCCCACCTCAAAATGGATGTTCTCAGCAAAGGAATCTCATCCTTTGCGAATATTCTTCCAAAGACCAACACCATAAGAGCCATTGCAAACAAGAGTGTTCCACCCACCCAAAGCACTACTGTATTTCTCCATGATAACAATCCTTCACAAGCTATCTCACTCAACCTCGAACCGCCAAAGCCATTTCCCGAGAAGGGCCCTATTAAACAAGGCAAGCCTTCTCAAACCCAACCCACCACAACTAACAGGAGAGCACACTTTCTCCCACTTCACAAGATGAAATTTCTGCACGCTATCATCACTACCCCATAAAAAATCTCTCTGATTCTTTTCCAACCTATTAGCCACTGCATCAGGAATAGGAAAGAGTGACAAAAAATAAGTAGGGAGACAAGAAATAGTGGACTTGATCAACGTGATTCTACCACCCTTGGAGAGATGACACCATTTCCAACTCGCCAACCTCCTCTCCGTCCTCTCGATAATATCACTTCAAATGCTAGAACATTTGAAGGTAGCCCCCAAGGGAAGGCCCAGATAAGTGATAGACAAAGAAGCGGCCCGACAACCCAAAATATTAGCCAAAGCATGCATATTAACAACGTTACCAATAGGGATGGCTTCGGACTTGGAAAGATTAATCTTCAAACCCGACACCGCCTCAAAACAAAGGAGGAGGCAACGAAGATTACGGAATTGGCTCTCATCAGCCCCACAAAGAATAAGAGTGTCGTCCGCAAATAATAAATGAGATATATTCACCCCGCCTCTTCCACCATTACCAACATCAAACCCTTCAATGGAACCATTGCCAACCAACACTTTCATCATCCTACTGAACGCTTCCATAACAATAACGAACAACAAAGGTGAAAGGGGGTCACCTTGACGCAACCCATGAGACCCACCAAAAAAACCCTCGGGAGATCCATTCACAACTACCGAGAATTTTGCGGTGGAAATGCAGAACTCGATCCAACTGCACCACCTAGCCCCAAAGCCACACCTTAAGAGGAATAAGAAGAATCTCCAATTCACGTGGTCATACGCCTTGTGAACATCCAATTTGCAGATCATGCCTGGGATGTTGGAGCGCATCCTAGAGTCAATGCACTCATTAGCAATGAGAACATAATGCAAAATTTGTCTACCTTGCACAAACGCGTTCTGAGAGTGCGAGATGATACCACCCAAGACCACCTTCAACCTATTCGCCAACACCTTGGCCAAAATTTTGTAAACCCCACCCACAAGGCTAATTGGGCGAAAATCTTTCAACTCAGCCGCTCCCACCTTTTTTGGAATCAGCACAAGGAAGGTTGCATTAAGGCTTCTGACAAACTTCTCATGCTGCGCAAACTCATTAAACATAGAAAGGATATCACCCTTGATCACCTCCCAACAAGATTGGAAGAAAGCAAGAGTAAAACCATCCGGGCCCGGCGCCTTATCCCCATTAAGACTCATCACCACCCCAACCACTTGTCCTCAAAGGGTCTTTCAAGCCAATCCGCCTCAACCCCGGAAATGGAATCGAAAGCCAAATCATCCAGAAGAGGTCTCCAAGAGAAAGGCTCCTTAAACAAGGAACAATAATAGCTGACAATCTCATCAGAAATACTCTCCTGATCCTCCAAAAACTCCTCATCCATCTCCAAGCTGTCAATCGAGTTAAATCTACGATTAGAGTTGGCCATACGATGAAAAAACTGGGTACACCTATCTCCCTCCTTAAGCCACAAAGCACGAGACTTCTGCCTCCAGCTAGTCTCCTCCATGCCAATCAAAGTATTCAACTCAGAAGCCACCTCCAATCTACGTCTTCTGTCATCCTCATCAAGATCCCCACTCTCGTCCCTCACATCCAACGAAGATAACTCATCCAGCAACAAAGACTTCCTATAATTCAGATCGCCAAATACCTCCCGGTTCCACTTAATAAGATCGTCCTTCAGCGCCCTCAACTTAGCATAAAGCTTGAAACTAGGGGAATCATCAAAATCATAAGACCTCCACCACTCCCCCACCATATCCTGAAATCCCTCCGCCTTAAGCCACATGTTCTCAAAACGGAACGATTTCTTAGCCCCACACCGCTTACCAATCTCACAAAGAATGAGAAAATGATCTGAGAACATACGTGGAAGTCTCCTTTGATGGAACTCAGGAAATAAGGACTCCCAATCAGCACTAAAAAGGAAGCGATCAATTCTAGACCAAGATTGAGAGTCTCTACCATTCGACCAAGTAAAAGTCCCTCCAGTCATCGGAATATCCACTAACTGATTTTCAGCAATGAAGTCTGAAAAATCCACCACAGCATTCCCGAAACCACCCAACCCAGAACGTTCGCTGGGAAACCTAGTGACATTGAAATCCCCTCCAATGCACCAAGGAAGGTCCCACCAAGCAAAAACACCAGCCAGCTCCTCCCATAATAATCTCCTGCAACTATCATCATCGGGACCATAAACCCCCGAGAACATCCACTGTACACCATCCTCAATATTACGAAAGATCACCGACACAGAAAAAGAACCCACACAAGAATCCACCATATCCACTACCCTCGAATCCCATAAAATTAAAATGCCGCCCGAGGCACCCACCGCCTCCAAACTGCACCATCTAATATGTTGCCCCCATAGACTCCTAATAGTAGCCCTCGTCACCTCCCAACTTAGTCTCTTGGAGGCAAACCACTTCCGGTTTCCACCCTCTCAATAAATTACCCACATTATTGCGCTTCACCCTATTATTCAACCCCCGTACATTCCAACTCACAATTTTGAGCTTCATTTAGACTTGCACGAATCCCTCCCAACCTTTCTATTTTTTCTTGAAACATAGGTCTTCCCCTCATAGTTAACCGCAGATTTCAGCCCTTTTAACTCCCTAGTAAGTTTACTCCCCGTCGTACAAGGAGTCTTGGGACACCAGTTCCCCCTCTCCCTCTCCAACGCTGCAAATAGGGCCTCCAAATCAGCCTCATGACCCTCACAAGACAGGCCAACTAAATGTCTAAAAGAAGTCACCATACCCAACACCCAGTCTGAATAATTAAGAGTGGCAGAAAAATCCTCCCTCCCACACTGGATAGCACAAACTGCTAGAGGTTCCACTACTACAAGTGGGTTGTCCGAATCATCACACACGAGCTCTCTATACGAACTGGCAGAGGAAGCCCAGGGTCCTGCCCCAGCACTATAGCAGATTCAAAGTCCACTCCTTACCCTTCCTCCCGTACTGTCGACTTCCCAACCACTACCCGAGAACCCTCATCCTCTACCAACGAGTCCCCCTTCACAATTCCATCCCTCTCAACAGCTGCAATGTTCTTCAAACAGGGGTCTTCGGTCACTTCTGTCATCATAAAAATTGAATCTGGCTTCACCAGCAGTTCCGACACCTCAAGAAAGCAAACCCGAGAAAGACCCACTTCCACCGAAAAATGCTCTGACGCCGGCGGGACATCAGGGCCTTCACCACCCACCCCAGACGGCGCCAACGAGATGCAATACGACAACGCCTGGGGGTAGAGACCTCCTGCCGTGCCACCAGGATCCACGAAGCCTCACAAGCATACCCGAGAAAAACCCACGACTGCCGGATGAGACTCCGGCACCGGCGAGACTTCCTGGCAGTCGCCGCTCACCACAGAAGGCGCCGGCGAGGGATATACCATCGACGACTGCGCCGCGACAGCTTCGTCGATATGGAGATCCACGTCTCCACCAGGATCCCCCGCAGACCCGAGAGAGCCCGCTCCATCTCCTTCACCTTGGGCCCCCGACAGTGAAGAGGGATGCTTTGGGCCAACCAAATCTGGCCCAAACGAACTTAAGACTTGAATGCCTGACAATCTTAAAGGAGCATGGGGCAGAATTAACTCCCTCTCTCCAGAAATTGCAGCCGCTGGGCCCGGGAACCAGACACAGGAAAGAGACCTCCTTACGAACTCCAGAACCAGACACAGGAAAACTCCCTTCTTAAGCTGACTAAGGTGAGAGACCAGCTCCTGAAAAACTTTAGCCATCTCCTTCCAGCCTGAACCCCCCTTACCTTCCGGGATTACTATAGCCAGATGACTATCAGCCATCTGCAACCTACTAGCCAAGTTTACCATCCAAACAGCTTCATACCTACCGATGAAATTGGAACTTAACGCTTTCCGGCTCCATTCCGAAAACTTAATGACACCATCGCCCAAAACAACAACCTCAAACTCCTTAGCTTCGACACTGAAACTACGTGAAAAAGACATTGGGATGCTAGCACGGTTTATTACTGGCAGCTGACTACTAAAGCTTCAAAACACTCAATCTGAAAAGCCTAACCAGAATAACCCCTAAAAACCTAAGCACTCAACAGGGAGAAGGAGGAGGAGGAGGAGAGAGACCCCAGCATCCTCACTAAAAAATATTTACACGACACATCCGCCCCGGGTAGCTAGAAACTTTACAAATGCTTTGATAGTTGACTGATGCCTTTTTGGGTGCATGAGGAATTAAGCCAGTATAGTGGTAGTAGTTTGAACTTTTGCAGTTTTTTTGATAAGTAAGGCAATTTTATTGAAAGAAAAAGGAATAGAAGGAACAATACAAAGGACTATATTGAGACCTTTAGACCAAGCAAGCTAGAAAACTAATGAAATCTAAAGACTTTGAAAAGGGAGAACCCAACATAGCATTCACCCACAAGAACAAGGATTGCAAAAAATTGCCCCTCAGACCCTCCAAGGACACAACCACACCCTCAAAACATCTCCCATTTCTCTCTCTCCATAAATTCCACCAAATACAAGTAGGGATCACTCTCCAAATAGCTAAGGCCCGAGGGTCTTTAAAATCCCTTTTCCAGCACAACGAATTTTGCAGTTTAACCAATACAACAAATTCCATGTGCTAATCAGAGACATTTTATGAGATAAGCATGTAGGTTTATCCCTCTGACTGTTGTGTTGATTAGTATCCTGGTTTAGGCAATGCCTTTATCACCGACATCTAATTTTAATGGCTATGTTGAGTAGTTTTGTGGCTGTTTTTATTTTGCTTTCTTTCTGACCTAGGTTTATTTATCCTCACTATTTTTTGTAATTTTAATTTTTTGCAGTTTATTGATCCAGTTGATAAGATGGTGGAGAGGGACCTCACCCTTGTAAAAGAGCTAGGACTGAAACTAATTTATGCTTTGAATACCCATGTCCATGCTGACCATGTAACTGGCACTGGCCTAATGAAGGTTGGAATTTCTTCCATATTGTTCAATTTATCTTTTCTTCTCACTGTTAGTTCATTTCTTTGCCAAAGTAAAATTTCATTGAAGTTTTCCTCTTTTAATCTTCTGCTTCTTTTTTCCGTGGTTATAATTATTTGCAGAATAAAATTCCTGGAGTGAAATCTATCATTTCAATAGCAAGCAATTCAAAAGCTGATCGTCTGATCAAAGCTGGTGATAAAGTCTATTTTGGTAATCTGTTTTTGGAGGTAGGTTGCATTAGCCTGTGATTAGTAGAATTTGCATAAATATGAACATGTAAAGTGTGTGAGTTATTTATAGTAGGGTAGTTTTCCAAATGTTTTCAGTTAATGTATTATTTTTTCTTCCTTTTTCCTGGTGGAGAGGATCAAATAACTGTAGAGTAATAAGATGGTTTTCAGAGCATATCACAGCATGGACCATAAATTTTCCAGTAAAAGCGATCCAAGAATTTAGAAGTGGAGCGAATCCACAAATTCAACTTCTACCGTGCTTGAATCTCTGGGTAGGTGGGAGGTGCCATTTGACATCGTGAAAACTTCTTGTAAATTGAGGAACTCATCCAAATGTTTGGTGCAATAAGTAAATGGGAAAATGCCAGTGAGTTATGTACTGACATTGTTTTCAAGTCCGGTAGTGTATATTTTGTAGGTATACCTGAAGTTTTGGTGGTGACCTATTCTTGTTGACTGCAATCTAGATACCTGACATTGACCAAGACAAATGGGACGGCTAAAGCAAAATCATATGGCTTACAAAAGGGGACACTTTTTTCTCTGTCTAGTAACATGAGTGTATCTACATATGCCCTTTTTTGAAATCTTTTGCAGGTTCGAGCTACTCCTGGCCATACATTAGGTTGTGTTACCTATGTTACAGGAGATGGGTCTGATCAACCACAACCTAGGATGGCTTTCACAGGGGATGCCCTATTGATACGCGGATGTGGGAGAACTGATTTTCAGGTAGTGTCTACAACATATTAACTCTTTGGGTGTTACTTCTCTTTTTTAATAAAAATTTGGTTAAAATATCATTGCATCCTCTTACAACCGTATCTTATGAGATATGCACCCCAAATTACTGAACTTGATACATTGTACCCCAAACTATCAACAACTTTTCAATCTGCACTCATGTTACAAGTAAACAGTTAGGATTGTGCCATGTGTCCCTTTTTCATTGGTTTTAAACGGTTAACTCGTACCATGAGTGCAAATTGAAAACCTATTGGTAGTTTGGGGTGCAAATCGCAAAAAGTATGGCAGTTAGAGGATGCTCAGTGTAATTTTTCCTAAAACCTTTATTGTTCATTTTTTGAAAACAACGAATACTTCTGAAAATTTAAAGCTTGCTCAAGAAGAAATCAGATTGACATTTTGAGTTAAATATCAACTATCATTTCTCTCATTAATTTACGTACAGGGTGGTAGTTCACTTCAACTCTACAAGTCAGTGCATTCACAGGTAAGGGCATGAAAGGAAGATGTAGCATTTCATGTTTTTTCAGGGGAAAGAAAGAGTGCTTATTTTGACCTTCACGTTGGTAGAGAATTATTATCTTCTTCTTGTGGACCCAGATTTTCACGTTGCCTAAGGATACTCTGGTCTACCCTGCTCATGATTATAAAGGATTCAGTGTATGAAGCTTCTGCTGGCTCTTATTTCTAGAGTAACATAGTTTATTACAAATAGCTGCTTATGCTGCATCTTTGCCTGACATCCAGGTTAGTACTGTAGAGGAGGAAAAGCTTTATAATCCTAGGCTTACAAAAGATGAGGTAATCGTTTTGGTCCATATGTCATGTATTTTATTTCTAAGTTTTCTTTTCCGGTTGTCCCCTTGATTGGTCACAATGTCTTGGTGAACATATTTTATAGTAAAAGTTAGGCTATCATCATTAACCAGGTATATATTTGGCCTTATAACAATCTGTGAATTTAGTACTGGCATTTAATTTACTTATTTAGTTTAAGAACAATGTAGACTCTCATCCCAAGTTCTAACTGCCTTTTGATCCCAAAATCAGCATTGAATCCCTTGCAAAAAAAAATGGATGACAGAAATTTTAGAGTGAAATAGAGAAAGAATAATTTAGATTTAGAAGATGATTAGCTGAAAAAACCCTTTTCATTGGTATTGGAAGGACATTAGTATCTATTACGTAATATTTAATCCTTTTTATTTTCTCGATAACTCCTATCAGTTTTTTTTTTTGTCTGGGGAATGTTAACCACTCCTATCATTTCATGTCCCGTTTTCATTTGGTCATTACTTGTCCCCCACATCTGTAACTTTTTTCAATTTTGTGAACTCATTGCAGAAAGCATTTCAGAATATTATGGAAAGTAAGTAACCCGTGCACAGTTGTGTTGAGAACAATTTACCATTGAAATGTGATTTCAACTCTTAGATATAGCCATCTAGAGTGAGGTCTAATTGTAATTACTTCTTTTCCAGATCTTAACCTGCCATACCCAAAAATGATTGACATTGCTGTCCCTGCAAATGTGGTTTGTGGTTTGCAAGATATCTCTGCAAAGCCTGTTGAAGCAACATCAAACTAGACATAATCAGGTATGGTTTTGGCAGTGGAATCAGGGTTGAGGAGGGTTTTTAGTAGCTTATTGGTTTGACATGTTGTGTCTCAGACAGTATAGCAACAGACTCTTGTCAGATAAATGTTGGCAACTGTCCCTTCAAAAAGGTCCAAAGTTGCGACTTTATTGAATCTTTCCTTGTGAGACCATTTTCGTAGAACAGAAACCCTGAAGTGAACATGCTGGTGTAATGCGAAAAATGCCCACAAATAACTCAAAAGTCTGTAATTTTCAAGTAAACTAGGGATCCTAGTATGAGACATGAAGTTAACAGAGCTGCCTTCCTTTGGTTGGGGCCCACGAGTGTAATATGAGACTTGAAAGCTTTTGAAGAAGGTACAATTTCTGTAGTTTAGCTATGGCTCTGGAAGTGGGTAGTATTCCTAGTGAAACAAAAGGGTACACCTTCTTGATAGCTGAGACTGTAACTCTCTTGGTATTATGGAGGCAAAAGCCAACTGATTTTGCTATTTATGCCCACGGTGAATGTTCTGTTCACCTTCTTTTGACTAAACAAGATCCATTATTTTTTGCCCATTCGATTGTTTTGCCTTCCATGTAGGCTTGGGTATTCTGTGATAAAAAGCCACTGCTTCTAGCAAGAATTTATTTCTAGGTGGAAAGTGAAGTTAAATTTTGATTTCTTTCAAATTTATTGATTCCTCGTGGAAAAGCTTCATCTTTGATTATCTGGATTTTCATTGTTAGGTACAGGAATGATTTGTATCAATTGTGCTAGTCATATTAGACTTTTGAAAATGATGGAAATCATGTAGCAGACCTGTACCACAAACTGTCTGTATACCCTGTTGCCTTGTGTAGATGTTTAAGCCCTTCAAATGCTGCTTTGATGGAGGCTTCTTAGTCACAGATGAACTTTAGGAAACCCACAAACTGCTGGTGGACAATGCAAAGAGCGTTTTCACAAGAAAAAGAGCTCCTTTAGCTGACAGTTAAAGTTTAACAGGCAGGGCCCTACAGTCACTGTATAATGCATGAAGTAAAATTCGCCTAATGATAGGAGGGACATCCTATTGTGAGCTTTTAAACCATGCAGTGACAAGGGCGTAACAGTACTTTTTCTTTTCTCTTTGAAACGTCAAGAAAAAAAGAAGGGGAATTGTGTAATAAGTTTTAGGCATTCAGTAACTCCTACTTATATGTAGGACACAATATAAACAGTATAGAAGATATAATAGAAAGGAAGAGACTGCTGGCTCGAAGCACAAGTGAAGGTTCACACTTGGGCCCTTGAGGAGTACCTTTTCATTTAGTTAGAGCATTGGCGCTAAAGGGTGGTAAGGCATGGAAGTTTTTGCTGTAAGTGCGATGTCCCCTTTTATTACTAAAGATAATAAACAAAATCTTTCTTTAATTACTTTTTCTTAAATTTCTTTACCCCATACAGATATTGGTAAAAATGAGTTATTTGTTTTGCTTTTTGGACAAATTAGCCAGAAGGCTTATATATACTAGAATCAAGTACGGTTTAATCTGTTGGTTGGCCCCTATTAGTTTATGAGGATTTATTACTAGCAGAACACCACATATCTCTCGCAAGTATCGGAGTCAAAATGAAAAGTTGACTATGCAATAAGTACTGATATGCAGTGCTTAGGGGGAGGAATCCCACTTTATATGTCTCAGTCAAAGGCCCATTTGAAGTCTACTTTGAACACAATTATCTAGATAACTTCTATTTGAGGCTCATTCAAACCCGCTTTGATTGAATGCTTTGGATGATCTTTGTCTGAGGCCTGTCAGGACACTGCTTCAAATGCAAAGCCTTATGGAAAATCTTTAGTTTGGTCTTTTGATTCATTTGGTTCATTCTAGGGTTTCTTCATATGTTATATATATTTATCACTTGTAGTCTACTTCACTTTTTGGTATTCTTTGGAACCAATAAAATTTGATGCTATTCCTGGCATTTGTTTGATGAAGGTTGGACTGTTGCCATTTGAGCACAAATGATCACATTTCAACAGAGGTTGTGGTTAATTTTGCTCCTGCTTTCTTTCTTATAGCCACTTGCTGCAAGATTTGATTGGATGGGATTTGTTCTTTTCACCACCTTTCATGATATTGACAATAAACTTGAGTTAGAAACTGTGAGACCCCGTATTTCATTTTGCTATTTACTCTATGTAATTGTTTTTGGATTTAAATTCAAGGGGCTATTGTTCGGCCAATGTAAGATATTAAACTGATTATGGTATTTTGAATTATAAGTTTTCCTAAGTATTTCATTATGTTGTGAAATCATGTTAGTATAATTTGATATATTCATCATGGCCGAAATTCTCTAAGGTAGATTTTCCTTATGAATTAATTTTCCATTGGCCTATTATTATTATGCCACAATGATTTACTAACTTAAATGCCAAGAATATTTGGAGAGTATTTCAATTCTTATTGATTGCTGAAATTCTTTAAGTAAAATTTATTACATTAATCTACGGTTGTGAAATCCTATGTTAGTGCATGTAAATTTCCCCCATGTCTTTTTTATGTAACCCTAATCTCTATTAGGTAGCCTTAAGTCTTATTAGGAGAACTAAGTGACAAGTTAGTGTGCTTATAGAGTAGTTTAATAGAGATAAGTGGTGAGCTTATAAAGTATTCCATGAGAAGAGAGAAAGCAAATGAAAGTTGGGAAGTTTGTAGAGTTCACGTGAGAAATGAATGGGAGGCAAAGAGATGGAAAAGAGAGGGGGACAACCAATTAATGCACTGACATGTCACATGGGCAAGCATCACCTCACTTCACTTCACCCTTCACCTTTCACATTTCAGCTCACTTTTTCCTTGGCCGAACTCTTCACTTCTCCAAAGCTCCTCCTTTTCTCTTCTTCACGCCACTTCCAGCAGCAACCTTACCCACATCTCACTTCCAACAGCTGCTCTCATCTCAGCTCACTTGGTTCTCTCATTTCATTTCAGCTCACTTCATTGCACCCATTTTCTCTCTAGCCGAACCCTCTTCACTTCACCAAGTTTCCCTTCCCTTTTCTCACACCATTTCCAGCAACTCTCCCCCACATATTATTTCCAGCCTTATCAGTACCTTCTTGCTCTCATCTTAGCCCTTTTCAGTCACACAAGAGGTGGTAGAGTGATAGAAGCCAAGAGAGTGAAGTTTTGGTGTTGGCCGAGTAAGACAGAAGGAGGAAGAGGTAAAAGAAGATCTGATTTCCTCTTTGTATGTCCATCTCATTTCTCATTTCTTTCCTAGATCTAACTTTGGGTATTCTTATGCTAGGTGTTTCCCTAATCAGCTTGTGTCCAGCTTTAGAAAGGTAAGTTAGGGTTTGATTTTCTCAAAGGAATGGACTTGATGTCTTGCCAAATGTTGTGTTCTTTTTCCTTTGAAGATGCATGAATATTGGATCTGATTAGGTTGGGATTGTTGGAGTTGTGGTTGTGATGTTGTTGATTGATGGAGGAAGGGTTAAAGCCATGGTTTTGGGCTAAGAAGTGGTGTCTTGGTTTAAATATTGGAGATGATGTTATGCATGTATATAGGTTGTTGTTATGCCGAACTTTGTGACTTCATTAGATGAAATAATGTTTCTAATTTGAGGTAGATTAATGATATTTAATGAAATGGTTAGTTAAAAATCATGGAGAAGTAATGTTACATGTAGGTTAGTGACATTGATGTGACCAAGTGGTCAATGTGCTTGGAGATTGTTTAGGCATGAAATAAATTGTGTGGATTTGTTATTGGTCAAAAGAATCAAGTTAGAAATCATGTTTAAGTTGTTGGAATAGAGAGTTTTTAGTGCCCTGTTTTTAGGCATCATCATGCTTGACCAGCGCTCGACAGGTGCTCGAGCGGCCTTAAGGAAAATGATGGACAAAGTTGTGCTACTTGACCAGCGCTCGACAGGTGCTCGAGCGACATTGAAAGTTTTCATACAGAGACTTGGCGCTCAACTGCCGCTCGAGCGAGAATAGATGAAAATTGGACAGAGACTTGGCTCTCGACTGGTGCTCGACAAGCGCTCGAGCGGGATTTGTTAAATTTCAGATATGTTGAATTTTGAATTCCTATTGAAGACTTGTGAAACCCTAACATTGAGGCTAGTTGACCAAACTTAGTTATGAAGTTATTGAGGTTAGGATGACAGTAATTCGATAAACATTATTCCAGGCATGTTATGATGTAAAGTATTGAATAAGGGATATTAAGCTAGACGAATTATAGGTTGCTGATTTGGCTTGATATTCTTAGCATGAGTTGTTGAATTTCACGAATAGGCTTGAAATCAATGATGTCAATGGGAAGAATCAGTGTACCTAGTTGATTGAGTGAATTGCATAGCGGTTCCTTTAGCAACCGTATTGGAGATGTTTGATGCTTATGTTTAATTGTCTTTCTTCAATTGTTTACGAAAACTAGTTAAAGTAATATTTTGTAAATGAAATCATATTTCAAAGATATGTATTTTTGGAAAACCGAGGACACTTAGAAGTATTTGTATGTTTGATTAAATCTCTAAACATCATGTAACGTATGTAACTCGCTTGTAGGCGAAGCACCATCCGAATATCAGGAGACGCAAGGTAAGTGGAAGTAAGTAGAAACTTAGGCAATGTTTGTTTCGTATCTCAAAAAATTTTCAAAAATTTCTCACTCACTTTTTCATCAATTCCAATAACTTTTCATCAATCCCAATAATTTTTTCATCAATTTCAATACATTTTCAACAATCCCAATAACTTTTTACAAATTCCGACAACTTTTAACAAACTTTTCACCAATCCCAAGAGAATCTACACTACTTTCAAAAAACACAAAAAAAAAAAAACAGTTTTAAGATATAAACCAAACATAGCTTTAAATTTTTACGAAAACTGGAATGGTACACAACATGGTTTTACATGAACAAACATGACATCATAAGCAAGCATGTCATGACACGAGCATTGCATGATTTTCTAAAAGAAGTTTTATGCAATGAAAGTAAGAAAGATTATGTCAAGATAAGTAAGGGGCTCTGGTCGGTACCGTACCATCAAGAAGGACACCCATACCGAAGGACGAATGCGAGAAGGGTGGGTGATCCTAGAGGTAAGTGCAACCACACTGAAGAAAGAATGCGAGAAGGTGTGGACCTCCAGGGTCGTGTCTAGCCTCATTGAAGGACGAATGCGAGAAGGTGGGCTAGCTCGACCAGATGTAATGTCTCCAAGGGAAATAGGGGACGGTTCCAACGGGAACGCACAACCCTGACTTCAGGGGTAAATGGAGCGTATGTAGCCCACAAGTCAAGAGAAGAATATTTTTCAAGGACCATATGTCATTTTAAGTACAAGAACATGTTTTCAAGTTTAAGAGCATGTGCATATCCATTAAGCATGCATGCACATCAAGATTTACGTTTACTCATGATTTTTCATGTTCAAGTCATAAGTTCATGTTTATAAGTTTACGTTTTGTCTTACTGAGTCTTTTGACTCACAGTTTTCAAAAATGTATCATTCTAGATGTTTCAAGTGAAGGAAGTCAGGAAGATTACCTGTCCTGAGAAAGAAGATTTTTACGTGTTTTGTTGATGTGACTTTGATCGATGTGATCTGTCACCTATAGAATGTGTTGTTCATGTATTATATAATCTAAGATACTACGAGTCTTTGAAGTCTTTTATGAAGTTAAGTTATTATGAGTTTGATGGCCAGTCTCTCTTTCGGTTTTTATTCCGCTGTTAAGTATGATCAAGTTCGCTGGAGCTTTCCTTTGGGATTGCTCGCGGCTGTCACTGGCCCTACGGGGGATTGCGGTCGGGGCGTGACAAAAACTCTATTAGCTGTATTAATTCTGAAACAGCATGTCGCAAGCCAAATTCTGCGTGGAGACATTTTTTGGCTGGTTATCTTTTCAAACATACTTTCTTTTGGGGTATCTTTATCCTTGCCAGTTTTGAAATCCACACTTGCCTTCTTGTGCATTTAAAATTTCTTGTTTGTCTTGCTTGTTATATGCTTTATTTTTTCAATTTGGTCATTTCAGTTAGTTTCAAAGCTTTGTTCAGAAATTGGATACTTCTCAAGAACTTCCTGGCCACAAACTGTGTTTCTGTTTCTTAACAATTTTTAGCTAATTCATTTGCTCCCCACTGGCCCTGGACTATTCTGGGCATTGATTTACATCTTTTTTACCATTTTAGTGCAACTCTTCTGATGCAATAAAAGCTTGTAATCAGTGACTACTTGGCTAGTTAATGTGTTATAAATTTGTCCCAATTTTAGTGCTGTGGATCTTTTCCTAATGGCCGCAATCATTATGTACAGAGAATACAGGTTTGTTCACTACAAGGACTAAAAGGATCCACTCACTGTAAAACAATGATCTGTTGTCTAGTCTCGCTTTCTGCCCACGAGAAAGTCCAATTCCTTACGGGTACGAAGAATTGAATGTAAGCTTAATCTTGGGGCGATCTTGCTCACTGTGTGTATTAGAAACAAAAAATAAGACACGATAATACTTGTTTAAAACAAAAAGAGAAGTATTACATATTGAAAACAGGGATGCGAAAAGCAACCGTGTATATCTGATGTGCTTGAGGCTTTTTCTTGTGCTTACACATGATTTCATCATTCATGTGAGGTCAAGTGCTTGACTCCGGGCTGTGATGTCCACTGTTTACTTGTTGGTCACGTCTTTGAACTCAATATGGTTTGATTTCCTTGTTCAATGGCATACTAACTTAAAACTAGAGCTAGAATAAGGGGTCATATCTATGATATCTAACGGAGTTGTCTGGGATGGTATTTTCTACTAAGAGTCCAGGGGTTATTGATATGTACTTGCTTTGTGTGTGAAAGTATCTTTGCTATTCGTTATATGTAATTGGAGGGACGAAGCGAGGATTAGACATTGGGGGAGCCAATTACACAGAAATTTTGAGCTATAGGGGGGGCACCACTAACATGGCATACCGAGTAAAGACCAATGGGGTCATTCCACACGCACTTGCAAGGCTTGCGCACACCAGCACATTATTAGAAGGGAGCTGTACTCTATGAATGAAGGCATGATTTAAGGAGAGAAACATGCCTCATGATTTCAGAAGATTGAAATGATGACAAGTTCCATGATTTTAGGAATCTTTCCTTATGTTCGTTGTCTTGATTGAGGAATCATTTGTTATGTTGATTATCATAATTATAGGGAGAGAATCATGCACGATTTTAAGAGTGGTAATTTTGTGCCGTGAATGTATTTAAACTTGCTTCGTGAAGGAATTGAACTTTTGACGGGCGCAAATAGGGTGTAGGTAAACTTTATATAAGCAGGTCATTTATAAATTCTTGAATATAAATGACACGTGCTCCCTCAAGCGAAGTTTCAGCTCACGTGTTCAATGTGCTTGTCCGAAACCAGTCATTGTTCACATCACTCTCCCCGTGATGATGTGACGATCTTGAGATGTACTTTATCTAAACCTCGATCCTCCTTTATCGTATCCGTTTCATGGCCAATATGCTTGTGCTAATGTTCGTCCCGACTCTGAAATTTTGAGCAAATTGGTCAACACCACCAGGTGGAAGTAATGTGTGTGTGTTTGCGACAATGAAACTAAGTTTCGATTTCACACACAAACTCCTTGCTTATGAACGCATGTGATCAATGAGATGTGCACGTTTTCGTTTATTTTTTATTTTTTTTAAGCAAACTTCATAAACACCAAAACTCCAAGATAGTCTCGTGGAGGAATCCATGGATTATCACAGGAGAGAGGCGTTACAGGGAGGCTATTAGTGGGAATATTCCCCTCCAAGTTCTCAAGAACAGCCCATTTAGCTAGTTCATGCGCAAATACACTGGCATTACGCCTTACATGATTAAAAGACCAATATAAACTATTGCAACACAAACATCTAATATCTGCAATAATAGAACTCCTCTGCCAATCAACCGGAGCTGTGACAGTATTAATTGCGTCAATAACCACCTTGGAATCTCCTTCAATAATAACACGATCACACAGTAAAAAGGAGGCCTCTTGAGCAGCAAACAACACTGCCCTTGCCTTGCCCACAAGTAGGCCGCATGGAGGTAAACGTTTTGTACACACAAAAAGCACAAGACCTCCTTGAGCATTTCAACAGACCGCCCCCACCAAAACAAAATGACCGAATAGCCACAGAGGAAAGTAAACCAATGAATGAGAAATCTCACCACACCTTAATCGTGGGAGCAATCTGTTAGCCCAAAGTTATTCCTTGAGCTATTTAATTCGATTTTGATGTTAACAAATGACAAAATAGCTTTGGAGTATTTTTAGAATACGTGGTTGTCAATCTACTATTCAATCGAGAGTACTCAATTGTATTTATTCTCTCTCAAGTTCATTGTGCCCTAATATTTGTTTTAAACATTGTGACATGCACTTAAATTATTGTATTTTTCATTGTAGGAGTTTTCATGTTGAAATGGAAAGGATTGCACATCATAAAGCATTGAAAATCTCGTTCTGCCAAGATGGTGTCGACACATGGGAGACATGATGTTAACACATTGCACTGCTACCAGAATGTCATTTTGATGGTGTCGACTTATGTGGAGCACATTGTCGACACGAGTGGTGTCGACACATGCCACAAACACATGCGAGTCAGTTCCAGACTTTAACACATGGGCATATATGTGTCGACATATTTTGCGGGGTCATTGTTTCTAAAAAGATGACTCATCATGGATTTTAATACGTTGTGATACTTAGGGCACCTCTCCAACATTCCAAAAAGGCCTTTGGATCCCCCAAGACTGAAGACATATAAAGATAACACTATTGAGAGAGAAAAGACACATTTTGCATCTCTTGCAACATCAATCTTGACCTAGCATCCAAAAGGGATAGAAAAGAGAACAAGAGCAAAGCTATATATGTTTCCTAAGAGATCTGATGTTGTCTTGCTGCCATCACTATCAAATCTTGTCTTCTAGCCCTTTATTGAGCGTTGCATTTGCTGATCTAGCTTTTAGAGCTATCGTTTATCATTCCAACTATTAAACCTTTGAAAAACCTATAAGTGTGGGATAACGTGTGCCTACATGTAATGCCTCAGGCCCAAACTCCATACGGATAGATTTCCATATAAAATAAAACTTTTTCACCATGACTAATCATGTATCTAGGCCCCAATATTTCAAAACTAATTATTACAACCTCATCAAAATATTCATAAACCATAAAAGCCTAAAAATATCAATCCAAACCCTAAAATTTACATTTGTATATCCGATATTTTCCAACATCGATGAAGATCTCCCAAAAGAATTACAATAACGACTTCCCAAAATTAATCTTCAAAAGTACTCTTGTAAAATACGCATTCGAAACACGAATCTATCTGAAGCTCCTCGAACTTCTCTAGTTCTTTGAGAATATGTGATGAGCTACGACTAGCTCAATTGGGGGTGTTTGTTTCCCAAAATTTTCATCCCTCAATATTTCTGAACAATCATAAAATAATTCCTATCTCCTCATTAAATTATAAAATAATATTATATTATTCAATTAAATATTCTCTCTCCTCACTTTTCTATAAAATACAGTACTTTTTCAAAAACCCCAATACCCAAAATTTCCAAAACCCCAAAATTTCCACAAACAAACGCCCCCAATAAGTAGCAAGTCAATGGGGTTGGGGAAAAGACAATTTTCTCTCAATAGCCGAAGTCCAAAATAAAACATCGTGAGCCATACCAAACCCAAAAATACAAGTTTATAAAAAAAATATCCAAGACCACGCAATATAGAGAAATAATAACCAATGATCACACAGAACTCCAGGCCTCAAAGACCTCTAAATACCATGAGGAGTATCAATTTAGTCACACAGACCACAACGTACCACGGGGGGTACCAAATTGGCCACACATGCCACATAGATATATCACCATAGCAAGGACAATTTTCACAGTATGCTCACCAAAACAAGTTATAAATATTTCAATTGAGTTTTACGAAATCTTGAAAATCTCATTTTACCCAAAATTGGGGTAAACTCATAGTTAGTTCCATATCTTTGGAGCAAAATCAAGTTACATCCCTTACTTTCAAAACCAACAATTTGAGACTCCTATGTTTCAAAATCAACAATTTGAGATCTCTATGTTTCAAATCACTCAATCCTCGCCCCTCCGTTTAAATTCACAGTCAAATAAGACGGTTTTTCATGAAATGACCAGAATACCCTTGATAAGTTATTGGTGGATGACCAGACTGCCCTTGCTATCTTTGTGACCGGACGAAGACCAAAGTTTTTCTTCCCTGGGCACCACCCTCCATTTCTTTGTCACCCTTGACCTCACCTTCCCTCCCCTGACAATTACCATCACCCTCACGTCCTCTCTTCTGTTCCCTTCTTCCCTGGGCACCACCCTCCCCATTCTTGGCTACTCTACTTCTTTGGCCTATGAAGGGTCAAATATAATTAAGAAATATGGGCGTCTATTGTACAGATAGCACCTGATATGCGTAGCAATTCCCAACACTTGTTTACAAGGATTCTCTGAATGTAATGAAACATCACGTCTTATATTGTAGATGTTTTAAAGCTGAAACTTAACCATCCCAGAACATTCATGATAAAGAGTTCTTTGACCTAAAAGAGATGTTAGACCAAGGTTGTTTTACAAACAATCTAAATGATATTGGTGATAACAAAAGTTTATAAGTTTTTGAAGACTTTAGAATCTATTTTATCAATCCACAAATTCCATGTTATATCTCATAAAGAATTGAGTTTATCTCTCTAAAAAATCTTCTCAATGCACTTAAAGATCTTTACACATGATATTTGATAAATTCTTCAAGTTATGGACACTTAAAAGAGTTTTGGAATGGGATAAAAACTTCAAAGCTATTGATTTTTGTCTCCAGGACTTTTAGGTGTCGACACATTCAGCATGTGTGTCGACACATTGCACTCACACTCGAGACATGTTTTTCAGGCAAAAACATGTCTCGACACATTGACCCTATAGTGTCGACACATTGCACTGACACCCGAGACATGTGTTTTTGACCAAAACATGTGTCGACACATTGACCTTATAGTGTCGACACATTGCATTGACTCTCGAGCACTCTTTTTTCAGTTCAGATTTCATGTGTCATCACATGCCATTTGATGTGTCGACACATTACACGAGTTTGAGGATTTTCCAGAATGACATCAGAGACATCAAATCGCTCCTAAATTCATGAGCAACTCTCAAACGACTATTCTCACCTACCTAGTCGACCGTTGAAGACAAAATGGCTTAAATAGAAGACCGGTAGCTGAAAAAGAAGAGCTCTCACCTACACGAAGAATTTGCATTTACTCCGTGACCTAACTTCTTGAGAAAGAGAGTAAGCTTTGAAGAAGTGTGAAGTTCTGCACCTACCAAGAATACCTGTTATTTCCTTGCCATATTTCAAGTCTTCTATTGTAAATCCTATCTTCTTCCACCCTTTGTGTGAGACCCCGTATTGCATTTTGCTATTTGCTTTATGTAATTATTTTTGGATTTAAATTCAAGGGACTATTTTTGGCCAATGTAAGATGTTAAGTTGATTATGATATGTTGAACGATAAGTTTCTTTAAGTATTTTCATTATGATGTAAAGTTATGTTAGTATAATTGTCATGGCCGAATTTTTCAAGGTAGATTTTCTTTATAAATTAACTTCTTTTTTTTCTCATTGGCTTATTATTATGCTACCATGATTTATGAAAGTAAATACCAAGAATGTTTGGAGAGTATTTTATTTCTTATTATTGCCGAAATTCTCTAAGTAAAATATATTACATATTAATCTATAGTTGTGAAATTCTATGTTGTGCATGTGAGTTATTTCATGTCCTTGTTTAGTAACCTTAATCTCCATTAGGTAGTCTTAAGCAATCATTAGGAGAATTAAGTAATAAGTTGGAATGCTTATAGAATAGTTTGATAAAGAACTAAGAGATAAGTTAGTGTGCTTATAATGGAGATAAGTTAGTGTGCTTATAAAGTAAACCATGAGAAAAGAGAAAAAAAGCAAATGAAAGTTATGAGAAGTTTGTAGGGTTCAAGTGAATGGCAAGAAGGGAGAGAAAAGTGATGTGGTTGCGAAAAGTGATGTGGTTGAAGGCTAGAAAAGAAGATGTGATTGTTGATGAAAATTTATGGAGAATTGGAAGGGGAATCACGTGGGAGTGAAGTTGGAAGCAAAGAAATGGAAAAGAGAGGGGACAAACAATTAAGACACTGACATGTCACATGGGCTTAAGCATCACCCCACTTCACTTCACCCTTCACCTCTCACATTTCGATAAACATTAGTCCAGGCATGGTATAATGTAAAGTATTGAACAAGAGATATTAAGCTAGATGAATTATAGGTTGCTGATTTGACTTGAGATACTTAGCATGAGATGTTATTGCTGAATTTCACGAATAGGCTTTGAAATCAACGATGTTGTTGTGAATAATTAGTGTACTTAGTTGATATGAAGTGAATTTCATAGTGGACCCATTAGCAACCGTATTGGAGATGTTTGATGCTCATGTTTAATTGTCTTTCTTCAATTGTTTTACGAAAATTAGTTAAAATAATATTTTGAAAATGAAATCATATTTCAAAGATATGTACTTTTGAAAAACCAAGAATACTTAGAAGTACTTGTTTGTTGTTTGATTAAATATCTGAACATTATGTAACGTATGTAACTCGCTTGTAGGCGAAGCACCATTCGAAACTCAAGAAGACCATGGTAAGTGGAAGTAAGTGAAAACTTTCTTTTATGAAAACTGGAATGATACACAACATGGTGTTTCACGAACAAGCATGGCATCATGAGCAAGCACGAACTCTCATTTTATCAAGCATGACATGACATGAGCATTTGCATGAAAGCATGAAAGAAGTCTTTATGCAAATGGAAGTATGAGAGTTTTTATGCCAAGTTAAGTAAGGGGCTCAGGTCGGTACCGTACCAAGTTAAAAGGGTACATCCATATTGAAGGACATTTACGTGAAGGGTGGATGCTACCTAGGACGCCCATACTGAAGGACGTTTACGTGAAGATTGGGTAAGTTTTCGAGGTCTGTGCAACCACACTGAAGGACGTTTACGTGAAGGTGTGGACCTCCAAGGGTCGTGTACAAGGACATGTTTTCAAGTTCAAGAGTATGTGCATAACCATTAAGCATGCATGCACATCCAACATTATGATTACTCATGATTTTCAAGTTAAGACATAAGCTCATGTTTCTAAGTTTACCTTTTCCCTTACTGAGTCTTTCGACTCACAGATTTTCAAAATGTATCATTCCAGATATTTCAGGTGAACGCAGTCAGGAGGATTACCTGTCTTGAGAGGAAAGAACTCTATGTATATTGATATTTTGATTTTGATCGATGTGATCTGTCACTTAAGAAAACATGTAGTTTGTGCGACATGTAATTATGATACTACTCCTCTTTTTGAAGTCTATTTTGAAGTTAAGTTATTATGAGTTCATTGGCCCGTCTCTATCTCGATTTTATTCTGTTGTTAAGTATGATCAAGTTCCCTGGAGCTTTCTATAGGGATTGCTCGAGGCTGTCATTGGTCCTACGGGATATCGTTCGGGGCGTGACACTTTGTGCATCGCATTTGTAAATTCGGCTTCTAGAGCCAAATTGTGAGTTTTTCATTTCATACCGATTCAAGTTGAATCTTGTAAGTGTTGGGTAAACTTTGAGTCCTACTCTTGTGAGTAGAAGAAATCCCTAAGTGTTGGGATTTGAGAAGAAGAGTTAAAGCGTAAGCTCGAGAAACGCTTTGTGAAGGTTCCTTAGCACCCGGGAAGCTAAGGTGTACTACCTATTTGATAGATAGTGGAGAAATCCCAAGGAAGTCAATAGCCTTGGGGGTGGATGTAGGCAAGTGCTTTGGCTGAACCACCTAAAAATTACGGTGTCATCTCTTCAACCCATATTTCCTCAAGTTTCATACTTTCTCTTATTCTTTGCTCTTATGGTTTATTGCGATTGATGTTTTAAATCTATTTAAAAATTGTTAATTTTTATTAAAAACCAATTCACCCCCCTCTTGGGTTGCTACATAGACTTTCAAGAATATATCCTCTAAAGCAACTACAGATACAACACAAAAAGTTACAGCCTGCGTGGAATCCCAGATCACTACCTGCAACCTTTTCCCTGTGATATTCGTTCCCCCGACTGGTATTCTTGAAGGTTCAAACTGCTCCCTAGACAGGAAGACAGAATGTGGTTGCTGGTACGAGGAGCTTAAGCTTGACTCAAGTATCTGATGCGGAAGCACCATCTCTGGCTTGGCATATGCTCCACTCATCTAGACTCTTGGCTTCTTAATCGAGCTTTCACCGTTGGGACTCTCAGTTGGGGAGCTCACATTGCAACCAGAATCTGGCTTCAATGGTTCATGACGAGATGAGAAGGATTCATCAAGGGAAAGTCTGGCTGGGGCACGTTCCTTGGCAGCTTTGTCTTGTAGGGGGCTTCGGAGGTTGGGGCAGGGGTTGCTGGGTCAGTCTTGTTATCAGAATCCGGACAATTTTCAAGTTATTAGAGGCTCCAAACCAAAAGTTGTGACCCAAACCAAAAGCTGTGGATGCAGTTTTTAGAGGCTCCAAAACTAGCCCACTCTTGCCACATTTAGAGAACCCCGTATATAAAGCCCTCACGATCAACACCTTCTTACTCGTCTCTGAATTGTTTCTCTTTTCAAAGCCAATATGGAGAAAGATACCGACAACACGAAGACCTTTGACATGGATGCACTAAGGACAAATCTTCCACAGAAGTAATAGAATACAATTTATTTTATTTTTTTATAGAATGTTTCAATTTTTGTGAGCCAAAATAACAGGTGCTCTGTTTTTTCAGCAGGAGTGGTTTGTCGAGGTATTACTCCGAAAAATCGAGAACATTTACGTGCAAGGCAGACGATCGTTGACTAGAAGATTTGGAAAAAAAGAACACCCCGATCCCAAGAAGGGGAAGAAGCACTCTGACAGGAAGGGAACCTAGCCTACGCCACCTCCATGTAGAAGAGTATCCATCAATACTTAATGTGCTACCCCTTATGTCGGACCTGGGATGTAAATATTAAACAGATAGTAAGCCAAGGTCTATGAGGCGATTACTCGGTCTTCGGCGACTCTGATTCGGACAATGACGTTTTGGTCTTGCTTCGCTTCCGCTGCCACCTTCCAATGTGGAAAAGTAGAAACGACGAGTCAAAAAGAAGAAAACGGCAGCGAAAATTCGCATAAGCACCTTTTCAGCTGATAGTGGACTGTTTCGCAGCGAAGGTCGTGATTAGTGAAAAGGGCATTCTGGTCATTTTACGAATAATCGTCTTATTTGACGGTGAATTTAGACTGAGGCGAGGATTGAATGATTTTGAAACATAGGGGTATCAAATTGTAGGTTTGGAAAATAAGGGATGTAACTTGATTTGCCCCAAAGATATGGGGCTAACTATGAGTTTACCCCCCCCCAAAAAATTTATTCAGCTCCCCAAATAATACATCAAAACTATATAAAAATTCGATGCATTTTAAAAATCCCCTTGAAGAACAACTTACCTTAAACACTTAACCAATTTTTAAAGTTTAAAGTTTCCCCAATAATTGCCGAACAGGCGAACAATCTCTCGAAACCTAGTAGCACCACCTCAATCCAAATTTTGGTCTCCAATATATATATTCTCTGCGTCCATTTATTAACCTTGATTTCTTCAACTTTTAAAAATTCAAACACATGTGTATCCATTACTTTAAAATTCAACCTTATCCATATCTTTCAAATTCAAACATAAGAATAATCTTTATACATATCTTCACCTTTAAATTCAAATATAGATCACATCTCCATCTCAACACATTTAAATTCTAAAAATCAAAAATAGGATTAAGCCCTTATCTCTTCATTTAAAATTTAAATGACATTCAACATCTTTTTCGTGACGAGGTATTACACTACCCATGAGGATAGAAGAAATCTCATAGGTTTTGAGATTTGTTGTACGAGTTGAAGAGTGAGCTCACGAAAACTCTTGTAACGGTTACTTAGCAACCGAAAGTTAAGTTGTGAACACTATTGGATTATAATGGAGAAGCCTAAGGAAGGAAATAACCTTGGGGATGAACGTTGACAAGTCTTGGCCGAACCACCTAAAAATCGTGGTGTTATCTCTCTTACTTTATCGTTATCATTTATTGTTCTTCAGATCTGTATTTTTAACTATAAAAGTCGAATATTTTGTAAAACTCAATTCACCCCCATCTTGGGTTGTTATTTAGACTCAGAATTGGTATCAGAGCTGAGGTTTTATATCTTTACTAATGACTACTCTTGTTAACTCTTTGTTGTCTGAGGGTCAATCCACTAACTGTCCTCTTTTGTTCAATGAAACTTGCTACAACTATTGGAAAGCAAGGATGAAGATTTATATTCAAGCTGTGGACTATGAGCTTTGGAGAATCATCACTCGCTGTCCAAGGCTCCTTTAAGGTGCAGATGGCATGCAAAAAAGGAAAATGATTGGGATGATGCTGATCTCAAACTTATATCTTTAAATTTAAAGCTATGAATGTTTTATATTGTGCTCTTGATGCTAATGAATTTAACCTTGTTTCTGGTTGTGAAACTGCTAAGGAATTATGGAAAAAAAGTATTAGTTACTCATGAAGATACAAATCAGGTTAAGGAAAACAAGATTACCATACTTGTTTATAGCTATAAATTGTTTAAGATAAAATCTGATGAATCTATCTCTGTCATGTTTACTCATTGTACCGATATTATAAATGAATTGAAATCTCTTGGTGAAGTTTATTCTAACTTGGAAATGGTGAGAAAAATTCTCAGGTGTCTTCCTAAAGCTTGGGAACCTAAAGTTACAACTATCCAGGAAGCCAAGTATTTAACTAAATTGTCTCTGGATGAGCTTATGAGATCTCTTATGACCCACGAGGTGAACCAAGTAAAATGAGACAAAATTAAAGGAAAAGACAAAAGAGGAATAGCCTTGAAAGCATCATACTCTAGTAGTGAAGAATCTTCCGATGATGAAGAGATGATCATGTTTACAAAGAAGTTCAATAAATTCTTTAGAAAGAAACAGAGAGACAAGAGGTATGCAAAGAACAACAACTTCAAGGGAGATAGTAGCAAAAAAGAATGAGACCATTTACTTTGATGTAAAAATTTTCGGTGACATCAAATCTGAATGCCCCAACATAGAACCATACAAGAAGTCAAGAGACTTCAAAGATAAGAAGAAAGACTTCTTAGCCACATGGGGAGAATCAGACGAGAGTGATAATGAAAGTGAAAAAGAGGAAGTTGCAAACCTTTGTTTGATGATAAAGGAAAGCGAGGATGAGGAGTGCTTGAAGACAATCAAAGTCTAAGGAACATTGGGTTCTTGATAGCAGATGCTCTAAGAACATGACAGGGGATAAGAGTTGATTCAGATCTCTTAGCCCAAAAGAAAAGGGATCGGTTACTTTTGGTGACAATGGTAAAGGAAGAATACTTGGTATTGAAAATGTTGCTATGACTTGTAATCGTACTATTGAACATGTTCTATTTGTTGATGGTTTGAAGCATAACTTATTGAGGATCAATCAATTATGTGATAAGAGAAACCGAGTAATATTTGAATCATCAATATGCATTGTTGAAAATATTGAAAACAAGAAAGTTTTATTTGTCGGACATCAAGTGTGCAGGATTTCATCAATATGCATTGTTGAAAACATTGAAAACAAGAAAATCTATATGAGCTATGGAAAAATAGAAAACCCAACATTGGCTATTTTCATGTGTTTAGTTGTAAATGCTTCGTTCTCAACAACAATAAAGCCAACTTGGGTAAGTTTGATACGAAAGCTGATAAAGGTATATTTATTGTATATTCTATTTCCAATAAAGCTTATTGCATGAGGGCATTTTATAAACCAATTAAAATATGCAAGAGACCTACTCAAAAGATTTGGAATGGATAACTCAAAACCTATTGGTACACCAATGAGTCCATCAACCAAAATGGAAACGGATGAAAAAGGTAAAGACGTGGAATGATTAGATCTTTACTTTGCCATACTGGAAGTAGACCTGATATCATGTTTAGTGTGTGCAAGTGTGCAGGATTTCAGTCTTGCCCTAAGGAGTCTCATCTCCTTAAGAGGATATTTCATTACCTTGTTAGCACACAAGATCTTGGTCTGTTTTATTCAAAGAGTGTTGATTTTAATTTGTAAGGATACTTGGATGCTGATTATGCTGGTTGCAAAATTTATAGAAAAAACACTAGTGATGTGTGTTAGTTTCTTGGCCCATCTTTATTGTTATGGTTTTCTAAGAAACAAAATTTTGTGATGTCAACCACAGAGGCCGAGTATATTGTTGTTGCTAGCTGTTGCCCATGAATATTATGGATGAAACAACAACTAAAAGATTTTAATCTTCATTTTTCTCTCATCCCAATTAAGTGTGATAACAAAAGTGTCATAAACCTTTCTAAAAATCTCATTCAACACTCTAGGACTAAGCATATCGACATCAAGCATAATTTTCTACCTGATCATGCTCAAAAAGGTGACATTATACTTGAGTTTGTAAGAACAGATCTTTAACTTGCTGATATATTCATGAAACCTCTCATTTAGGATAGTTTATATTTCATTTGTCAAGAGATTGGTATGCGATTTCCCCCCGAATGATTATTATTCATATGAATTGCTTATTGTATCATTAATGTGTTGGTTGGATAATTTTTGAGGTGATAATATGTTTCTCATGATTAATTTGATTGCATCATACATTATCTGTATGAAAACATGTTTTTTCACATTTGCATGTCATATGTAAGCACTTGAGGATAGAAGAAATCTCATAAGATTTGAGATCTCATATTGTACGAGTTGAAGAGTGAGCTCGAGAAAACTCTTGTAACGGTTACTTAGTTCCCGAAAGCTAAGTTGTGAACACTATTGGATTATAATGGAGAAGTTCAAGGAATGAAATTACCTTGAGGATGGATGTAAACAAGTCTTGGCCGAACCACCTAAAAATCGCGGTGTATCTCTCTTACTTTAATATTATCATTTATTGTTATTCGTTTATTATCTCATTTAGTATTTTTTTAGATATGCGTTTTTAACTGAAAAGTCTAATATTTTGTAAAACCCAATTCACCCCCACTCTTGGGTTGTTATTTAGACTCATGTCAATTGTATATATTGGAAAAAGTGTACAATTGTTTAGCTATACATGCCTGTAGACAAAATACATGAAAGTTGGAGAAAAATCAGCCCTCATAATTATAGCATTGTAGATGTTAGATAGGAGGAGAAGCAGCATTCAATGCAGATATTCTAGACGTTAGGTACAATCAATATTTAGCAAATTCTTGACTAGAAGATTTGGTCAACTTGGCTAGAATATTCGATGGATTTTGGCTAGAATATTCGACGGATTTGATAGTGCCCAATCATCCTAGCTGGCTTGATTTGAATTTTGAATGTTATAATCCTCCCTCGAATTGTGCATGGTAACCTGGGAGAGTTTATGTTTTAGCTCGTCCAAATCCATCAGAGTATGAGGCTTGGTGAACATATCTGGAATTTTTGTTTGCTGAGAGAATGAAACACTTGTTAATAGTCATGAACAAGGAGCTGAGATTATCACAGAATAAAAGTGGTGGCGTTGGTAAGGAAACATGAAAATCTCGAAGAACAAAGGTGATCCATGTGAGTTCTGTAGTAATTTATGTCATGGCTCGATATTCAACTTCGGAGCTTGCGTGTGAAATAGTGGGTTGTTTCTTTGCACTCCAAGAAATAATATTATTGCCAAGATATATGCAAAATCCAGTGGTAGAACATCTTGTTAGTGGACATCCAGCCCAATGTGTGTCAGAAAAGGCATAAAGATACAATGTGTTTGAATTCTGGATATGTAAACCATGATGCACATTCTCTTTAACATATCGTAAAATCCACCACACCATAGTGAAATTATCTTCGGTTGGGGCAGTCATAAATTGTGAGACATAATTAACACTGAAGGAAAGATCAGCATGAACTAATGAACGATAATGGTCAGGATCATAGTATGCAGTAGAT
This sequence comes from Myrica gale, assembly GCA_963930655.1. Taxonomy (NCBI): domain Eukaryota; kingdom Viridiplantae; phylum Streptophyta; class Magnoliopsida; order Fagales; family Myricaceae; genus Myrica; species Myrica gale. The sequence continues at coordinate 19,483,159 of OZ005598.1, read as the reverse complement.
TGATTGTCTTGAAATTTTGATTCATTGGAGTGGAGACAAGTTTGCATTCGTCCATCATGGCACGTTCCAATAGATCAATGGCATATTTGGTTTGGTGTAGAAGAATACCAGTCGAACATGAGACACTTCAATGACCAGAAAATAATGGAGGCGATCGAGATCCTTCATCGCAAACTCAATGTGTAATATAGCAACAAATTGACTGATGAGTGCATTAGATGCACCTGTATGGATAACACCATCGACGTAGAGAAGTAAAATTAACGTACCATCAGTGAAGTGATTAATAAAAAGACTGGAATTGGCTGTATTACAAAAGAACCCAGTCTCAAGTAAGAAAGAACTAAACCGGTCAAGCCATGCTCATGGTGCCTGCTTTAGGCCATAAATAGCCTTACGAAGAAGACATACATGATCTGGCTTATCTGTGTGGACAAAACCAGGGGGTAGCTCCATGAAGAATTTCTCTCACAATACACATCAACAAATTGATTGATGAGTGCATTAGATGTACATGTAAGGATAACATCATCGATGTAGAGAAGTTAAATTAACATACCATCAATGAAGTGATTAATAAAAAGATTGGGATTGGTTGTACTGCAAAAGAACCTTGTTTCAAGCAAGAAATAACTAAACTGATCAAACCACGCTTGTTGTGCCTGCTTTAGGCCATAAATTGCCTTATGAAGAAGACAAACATGATCTGGATTATCTGTGTGGACAAAACCAGGGGGCTACTCCATGAAGACTTTCGCTGACAATAGGCCATGAAGGAACAACACCTTTTTTTACATCAAGTTGCCTAATACTCCATTTTCGGACCACTACAAGAGAGAGAATAATGTGTAACGTCCCAAGCTTAACAACATGAGTGAATGTTTCTATGAATTCAATCTCATCCACTTGATGATAGCCTTTAGCCACCAACCTCGCTTTTAGACGCTGCAATGAACCACCAGGATTTATTTTTGTTTTGAACACCCATTTTGATCCAAACATTCATTGTGGACTCTCGAGGAACAAGGGACCACGTTTTGTTTATTGCCAAGGCATGGACTTCTTCTATTGCTTGAGTCCACCTTGGGTGCTAAGCCCCGGTCCAAACGATCCATAAGAAGTCCATTGCCCTCTCTACCATTCCTTAGTAAAGGAGTTCCCTGACAACCCCAAATCAAGCATATTTGTTTGCCAAACAAAACGGTTCATGTAGCTCGTGATAAAAGTCGAGCTAAACCCCTCTTATCCGAAGGATTAAGAATGGCATTGAAATCGCCAAGGCAATAACCAAGGACCCATAAAATCAGAACCATGACATTCCAAAGCATACCAAAACGCAGGTTTTTCATTCCAATTAGTAGGTCCATACACAAACGACAAAAGCCAAGGGGTACCCGTGGGGTTAGATTTCACAATTAGGTGAACAAAAGGATGACTGAAAAAAATAACATCCAACTCCACCCCTTTATTTCCAAGCCACGGTCAGCCCACCCTTCCTCCCTCTAGGGGGAATTTCAAAAAAATCAACACACCCCACAGACAACAACCATACAGATAGCAACTTGGTTTCGGAAAAAAATGCATTAGGGAGGTGTTGCCGTACAACCACTCTGAGATATCGAACTGTCGCTGCTTTGTGGTAGCCATGACAGTTCCAAAAGAGGAGATTCATGGAGGAGGGGGGCAAGTTATGGCCCGCCTCCTCGGCCTTGGAAACTGAAATTGAACCTGGTACATAAATTGTGGTCGAGTCATTCCGTTGCTCACATCTTGGTATCACCACGATTAACACCCTTTCCCAAGGACTTGGACATTTTCTATTTCGCACCTTGAGGGAGAGACAACGTAGATGAGGACCCCATGTTGAAATTGATAGTTTATGCGGAATTAAACTATAAACAAACAACATGTTTTCAACAAAACATCAACCAAGATTATGATTACAATTTCGGATTCGATTCCATACCTGACACAGGAATTTAGGAACCTACAAACCTTAAGCCGCTTTACGATCCAATCCAAAGCTCCAACAATCCAGAACAACAACTCAGATGTGTTGCCTCCTAAGGGATTTATGTCACTCTCTCGTTTTTGGGATTTCCCTAATAGGTTCTGATGATTAACCCCTTGAATATAACAACCATATCTATAGGCCTTGGGAAACCCTAGAGAGAGCATGAGGCATAGGATCCTTAGGAATCTCAAATTCCAGCCGTAGGATAATGTGAGTCCTAGTTTTCAGGATTAAGGCAACTCAAGAGGGGGGTGAATTCGTTTTCTAAAACTTTTTGGTATTGACCCTGAAAGATGTGTTTGCAAGTAAAATCTATTTTAGCACAAATATATAATATGGAATAAGAGTAAATATGTGCTAAAAGTAGAGATAAGGGTAAGAGAAGCAAACACAGTATTTTTAGGTGGTTCGGCAAACCCGCCTACGTCCACCCCTCAAGCTCCTTCACCGAGCCTTGAGGTTTTCCACTATTCTCCAATAGCTTTACACACTAGCTTCCGGGTGCTAGTGAACCGTACAAGTGTTTTCCCTGGATCAACACTCAAACCCTCCCAAGTGGTTTTTCTGGCTCACCACTCACAACCTCACCAAGCTTGAGATATACACTCTCAAAGCTTCTTCTTTAGTGAACAACCTCACTAAAGGAAACACCTTTATTGGATAGGTAGATGGAAGAACAAAAACTTTTTTGATAGAGTAGATATAAAAATGGAGGCTCTATCTCTTTATTCATCCAAAGACAAGGATATGAAAGTGTGTTTTGTGTGAATGCTATGAGAAATATAGAATATGAAGGTTTAGAATATTTTTCAAGTAGTAGGAATGATATGTGGTCGTTGGGTTGTCATTTTAGACAAAATGAAGGTGTATTTATAGGCCATATATGAAAACTGGCCGTTTATAGCCGTTGGGAGTTTTTGCTAAAACGAGCCGGTCGACCGCTACATGAACCGGTCGACCGCTTCAAGTTACTGTTACCCAACGGTCATATTGTCAAAAGCTTCAACGACTCTTTTGTCAAAACCAACCGGTCGACCGCTACATGAGGCGGTCGAATTACCGGTCGACAGCTTGAACAGTCGGTCGACCTCCTCAACTTAAGCATGATCTGGTTCTTTCAAAAACAAGGTTTTTGACCACTGGGCTAGGTTAGCTCTGGAAAAACCAAAACAATTGGGCTGCCCATGGGCTGACGAGTTGAAGGAGTAAGGCCTCGGGACTGATCCCCCTTAAATGGAATATCTGCACAGAAATTGGACATTAAGTAGGGCATTGTCTCCATCAGCCAAAATCATTTCTTTGATAGAAAAGTGGAACATAACTTCCTGAGGAACCATCCAGAATCTGGGCTGATGAAGCCAACTGTGGGGGCACCAACGGTAACATCTCCAACAAAGGAAGAAAACCACCAGAGCATATAGCAGCCTCGCCCACAACTTGTGAGGGTTCAGCTGGAAGACTACAAGCCGAGGAGGATGCCTATGTCCTCTGTAATATTGGGGCTGAAAAAGGGAGACTGGTTATTGTGCTGCGCACTATTGTGCTGATCATGTTGAGCGATAACTAAGATTAAAACCTTCAAAATTCAAGGGTCTAGATCGTGCCACATCAATTAAAATGTTTTGAATATTTCAAATGATGTGTTTAACCACAGTCGTTCGATATCCAACTTTTAATCTCAGTTGTCGCTTAGAATGCTGAGCACAATAGTGCTTAATACAATAACCGAACGCCTGAAAAGGGTGCCCCTAATAATGCACGTTATCGTTTTCATCCAGGGTCCAAAAGAAGTAGGAACAGAGGAAGGCTCAACCTCTTGACAGTTTGATTGAAAATGACCCAAAAGCCCACATCTATAACAAAAACCAGTCAAGTGTTCATATTTGAGTGAGACTTTGATGGTCAACAGACCATCGCAAGGGAGCAAATAACTCGATGGGATGAGGTGACGAACATCTATAAGGACCCGAGCCCGGATGAAACGAATGCACCATATCCTCTTGTGTGGGTCACCTTCAAGCTCCAAAACTCGAAAAACTTGGTCGTATAAGCATTAGAACGGTCCATTGGCAGGCCATGGATTTGTATCCAAACCGGGCAGAGATCCAAGTCGATATCTTGCCAAGGGAGGCCCGGCGGCCAAGGGTGAAGCACCACAAGATACCCCTTCACATTACAAGGCTGCTTATCTAAAACTTTCGACCGAGCAAGGACTGATGAAAAGTTAAACAGAAAAAAATTGCGAGCCAATTTCGAAACCACCATATTCTGAGCAAACGGGCTTTTAGTAAACCCCCTCTGACTGTAGGCAGCTTCAGCTTGAACGGGATCTCTCCAGGATAGGGGTAGGAATACCTCGATTAAGCGCTTTTGTCTTCTCAACCAATTGCTCCACCTCCGGTGCTTGGTTGGGAGGGTCCATGAGCACCAATAAAAAATGCAAGAAAGCAGGATGGTAGGAAAGCTGGTAAAGAACTTCACAAGGATAGATAACAAAAAGGTAGAAAGAGGGGTATAAAACGGGCCAAAAATCAGTGAACAGATTGGCAGGCGACATAGAAATTGTTGGGCTGCGCCGGGCTCCCGACCAGAGAGCAGGGGAAAATCTAAACATTGGAAAAACCAAAAGCTGAACCACACGGGTTGTATGGAAAGAAACTTGTTTCCCATTCCATTTCTTCTCCAATTTTTCCCATCTCTTTCTCGGCTCGCTTGTAGAAGACTCGCTGCCAACTTGTTAGGTGCCAAGACCAAACTATTTGATACTTTTGGAAACAAAATATAGGTCTAGGGGTGTAAGAAAGTTCTGGCCTCTGTCGAAACTTCGGCTCCGATTTCATCACCAGTTTCGGGAAGCTGAGGTCCATAGCTTCTAGGAACCGGAACCGGTGGTGGGTTTGGAGTTTTCCCGGAGGCGGAGTTTTCTACCGATTTAGAAGAAAACCGGTTTCAGTTATTTTTTTATTTTATTAAATTAAATATTAAAACGACGTCGTTCTATTTTATATAGAACGATGTCGTTTAGGTGTTCTTTTTTGAAAAAAAAAATATAATACCGTGGATCAAAACGTGCTGTTTTGATCCATGATATTTGATTCCAAAAACCCTAAGTGACTTAGTGAACCTTGCAAGGTTGAGCCTCCTTCTCATCACAGTTAAGTTCTCCTCTCCTTCGGGACCCTCCCTCAGCCTTTCACTTTCTGTTCGACGTTCTCATTGTCAGGCGGCCAGGCCTCACTCCCTCAGCTCTCTCTCAATCTTTGTAACTTACATTTCTCTCTCTCTCTCTCTTCTCTTACAGCCTCTCTCTCTTCTTTTACAGTCTCTCTCTGCTGAGGGCTTCTCCTGTGACGCAACTCCCTCCGGTCTCCTCTGCTTTTCTCTCTATCTCTGTCTCTTTGTCGCTTAAACCTTTCTCTGTCTCTCTATCGCTCTCTCTCTTTCTCTCCGTATTTTTCTCTGTCGATCTCTCAAGTCTCTATCTCTTTATCTCTCTAATCTCTGTTGATTATGTGAATCTGTAAATTGTTAAAGATAGTTGTGAATCTGTGAATTATTATAAACAGTTGTGAATCTGTGAATGTTATATTGTATTGTTAGATTGTGAATCTATTACTATATTTTTGAATATGTTGTGAATTTGTTACTATATTTTTTTTAGATTGTGAATCTGTTACTGAAATGAATTGTGTTGTGAATCAGAAATTATAGATAGTTATTATGTTATGTCTTGGAGTTGTTAATTTGTTATGTTTCTGTTCTATTGATTTTGTAAATTCCATTGTAATGAATCTGTTAAAGATAGATTGCATTCAAATAAATTGTTTATGTTGTGAATCTGTTACTATATTTGTTTAGATTGTGAATCTGTTATTCAAATTAATTGTGTTGTGAATCAGAAATTATTGATAGTTATTATGTTATGTATTGGAGTTGATAATTTGTTATGTCTCTGTTCTATTGATTTTGTAAATTCCATTAAGGAAATATAAGTTATTGATGAGACAATAATTTTGATATGGATTTTGAATCATATTGACAATATCAAGCAGTAATGTAAATTCTTAATTTCTTTTTGTATACTTTCTGTCACGCCCCGAACACAGTCCCGCCGGGACCATGACAGCCGCGAGCAATCCCGAGGGAAAGCCCTAGCGAGCTTCCTAAAACATACAGCGGATAGAAAACTAGGATCGTGAGAGAGATGAGCCAAACTCATGACTAATCTTGTAATACAGTTCTTAAAAGAGGTTATATCTTAGTTACAATATAAAGGTTCACATAATCTAAGTGACGGACCACAACGGTCAACCGCCACTCCAACAAGATACATAGCTGTCTTCTCTCTAAGTCAGATAGTCCTCCTGACTTCCTTTACCTGGAGCATCTGGAATGATACAATTTTAAAAACGTGAGTCAAAAAGACTCAGTAAGGGAAAACTTAACTTGAAAACATGAGTTTATGACTTGAATTCATGGTTTGAAAACATGAACTTGTACTTGAACTCATAAGCATATATACATAATGTAATTCATGCATGATCATGAATTTTGAAGCACGTGTATGCCTCATGGTTGCATATGCACATGCTCTTGATCGTAAAACTTGTTCATGTTCTTGCATTTGGCTCATGGCCCTTGATCGTAAAACTTGCTCATGCACTTGAATTTGGCTCATGGCCCTTGATCGTAAAACTTGCTCATGCACTTGAAATTTGGCTCATGGCCATTGAAAATATTTCATTCATAACTTGTGGGCTACTTACGCTCCATTTAACCCCTGAAGTCAGGGTTGTGCGTTCCCATCGGAACCGTCTCCCTTACCCTTGGGGACTTTTCATTTGGTTGAGCTAGCCGTAGTTGCCCCAGGCCTGATGGCTAGACACGACCGTTGGAGGCCCACACCTTCTCATTGTCCTTCAGTGTGGTTGCACAGCCTCTTAGGATTCACCCAACCTTCTCGTATTCATCCTTCGGTATGAGAGTCCATCATGATGGTACGGTACCGACCAGAGCCCTTAACTTGACTTGACTTATCATAAACTTTCTCATATGTCATAGCATAAAATCTCTTTAGAAAATCATGCAATGCTCGTGTCATCATGCTTGCATATGATGTCATGCTTGTTTGAATATCGTGCTAAAAATCAACTTGTCATGAACAACATTTCATGCTTCTTTGAACATCATGCCATGGTTGATATAAAATACATATCATGCTTGATCATCAAAACATGCTGTGTATCATTCCAGTTTTGCAAAAACTGTAACACCACTTACTTTCCACTTACTTTGCTTCTCCTGTACTCAGTGGTTCTTCGCCTACAAGTGAATCACATTCGTTACATAAATGCTTAGCTAATAAATTTCAAGTTAACATACAAAAGTACTCGTAACCATTTCCGGTTTCCAAAAATACATATCTTGAAAATATGATTTCACTTGCAAAAGATTTTTTTAAACTTTGGCTTGAATAAAACAATTTGAAAACAATTAAACATAAACATCAACCAACTTCAACTAGATTGTCGTTTTGCTTACTTCGTGTCCAACTCGTATCCAACTTGTTCAACTAATTCTTCCTGTCACTAACATTGATTCCAAAACCTATCCATGAAATCAGCAACAACATTTCGTCTTAAGAATTCCAAGTCCAAATAGCAGCTTATCCTCATCTAGCTTCTATTCCTTTGTTCCACACTTTTCATCATATTATACATGGGCCAATAGCTATCATCCTCCACCAAATTAACCTCAATAGATGTGTTATATGGACACTGCCAAGATCTATATGATTTAACCTAAGTTCATGCTCCTTTGAGTTCACATAGCGCCAATGTACCAACTACTTACTTGCCTTGATTCCTTATTTTCTTATGGCCAACCCCTGGCCTTCTTGCCCTTACTTTCGCTCTTAAGCTTACTGACCTAAACCAAAAGATATTTCAGATTCAAAATCCTCAAGTTTCATGCAAGGATTCATACAGGTCACTTAGAGACAACAACATGAAATCAATTCTCACTTAACCCGAGTGTATATAGTCTATGCCCAGCAAATAAAATCGATTTACTTAGGTGACTAACTTGTTGATCTATCAAATGTAATCCTTCTTGACATCCAACAACTCATAAGTTACGCATATAACACTTTCTTCTTGACATAGGCAGCAACATCATTCGGCTCCCAAGTTCCCTTTTCTCCCATTTTACAACATATTCTTGCCTATTCATGTTCAATTTACCTTAATCATATACAAATCACACTAATCATATTTAAATCACATTAACCCCTAGGTTTAGGCCACTGACCGAAATTTTAATACATCTCAAATCTTACATTTTTCACTTTCATTCCCAAGCTTTAGCACAGCAAGCTTACAGCACATAAAACCAAGGATTTATACCTTACACTTCACATGCACTTAGTTTATTTTCTACTCTCAAATGCTAACCCATTATCCAGCCTTAACTAAAGCAAAACCGTGGCATTTAAACACAATAATCAACTTCAATTCATCAACAATACATCACATAAGAGAGGCATATGGTTCGGCCAACATCAATATACTACATATGTTAACCTATCATATCCAACAGCAACACCAAACTCATGACTTTCTTCATCATTAACCAAACCTGTGGCCTTAAGCTTCATTATTTATGCCTTACTAACATGCAAGATTTCTTTTAACACTAAACCTCGGTTTTAACCTCTAACTCATTCAGCCATGACATTAAATCCATTTATACATAACATGCAATTTAACTATCATCTACCATTCATTCGGCCATTAGGGTTTCTCCACAAAACCATTCGGCCATGCATCAATTTCTAGCATTCTTTGAACCAAACTTCATCTTCAACATGTTCCCATCCTCCAATATCAGTTTCACAACCTAGGATCTACAAATCATAACATAATTTCAAGATCTAGCAAATGATAATATTCGGCCAAGCATATTGTGAACCATCATCCGAAACTTAGCATGCATTACCAACTTCATTGCATTTTCCATAAGCAACTCACAACCAAATCATTATTTCTTTCTCCATCTCTAACTTATCCCTTCCTCCAACAACTACATCACAACCAACCTATCAAATCTACCATTTTCATACAAAAATGTCAACAAGGACAATGGCCAAACAAGGAGAAATAGAACATGCAAGATTCGGCTAAGCAAAATCCTTTGCTAACCAAAAAATCCAACCCTACCTCGCTTGTGCTGAACTCAAGAGCTGAAACCTAGCACAAAAATTTACAAAATCAGGACCATTGAAGAAAAAGAGTCAAAAACAGTACATGCAAGACAACATCTACCTCAACCTCCAACTAGAGCTCTTGGTTTTTACCCAAAACCTTCACTATCCTTCAACTTTTGGTTCCTCCCACAAGAGTGGTTCCAAGGGCTGAGAATGATTTCTAATAGGTGCTGAAATGGAAGCTTTGAAGTGAGGAAAAAGAGAAGTAACAGCAGCTGAAAATAGCTTGAAGAAATCAAAGCAAGGCTTGAAGCTTTGGAGTGATTCGGCCAAGAGAGTGAGCTGAGTTTCTGTCAAGGAAAAATGGCTGAGTGAAGTGAGATTTCCAGCCACCAAGAGAGAAGAAATAAGCTGAGCAAAGGGAGAGGTTTCGGTTGCAAAAGAAAAGAACAAACTTGAACCAAGAGAGGTGAGTTTCGGTCAAGAGAAAAGAGAGAAAGCAAGCTGAAAAATGAGAAGTGTTCGGTCAAGGGGAAATGAGCAAATGAAAATGAAGAGAGGTGAGGTTGATGAAATGTGTGAAAGGCAAGGTTGTAATGCACTTGGACACAATCTATGCCAAGAGGGGAAAGAAGGGTAGCTTTGGTATTTCCGTCCAAGTCCTAATGCCTTGTCTTTTCACTTTAAATTCACCTCATCTCTTTGTCTCTAAGCAAGCCATTCACGTGAAGCTCTTGTCAATTCACTTCAATTCACCTCATTTCACTTTCCCACTTTTTCAAATGCCTTGTCTTTTCACATTCACTTCACCTCATCTCTTTGTCTCCTTCTTCCTTTGCTTTTAAGGCCTTCACGTGAGCTATACAAAGCCAATTCAAACTACTCCTTGCCTTTCACGTGAACAACACTTGGTCAAATGCAGGGACCTCGTTCTGCGTATCGCTTCGCGTATCACTTGCCCATACTAGAATTCCCTCGTGCCCTCCTTGCAACAATCTCTTAGCTTGCAGGGCCGAGACAATTGCTGGCCTTCGCTCCATCTTCCTCATACCGGTAAAATAACAATCCGGTCTCCCCTCCTTTTGGAACAAGACCTTCTTCTCATAGCACCGAATATTGGCACCATGCTTCGACAACCAATCCATACCTAGGATGACATCAAATCCTCCCATCTCCATAACTATCAAATCAGCCAACATGACTTGCCCTTCTACTACTATCGGATAGTCCTTCACCATCCGGCTACACTCGACTCTTCCCCCAGCGGGCGTTGACACAAGGACACCACAATCCAACAACTCACTATTTAAGGCATGTATCTTGCAATATGCTGATGCAATGAATGAATGCGTGGCCCCTGAATCAAACAGAACTAGGGCTTCCCCCTGGGGCAAAGGCAACTTACCTGCCACCACTCGGTTCTGGTTCTCCGCGTCCTCCGGAGTCATTGCATATAACCTCGCCTGTGTTGGGCCTCCCTGCCTCCTTGCATTGTCCTGCTGCGTGGGTCGGGGTGCTTGGTTTGAGCTGCCTGCACTCCTACAGTCTCTGGCGAAGTGACCAGGCTTCCCACATTTGAAACATAAGCCCTGCCTGCACTCCCCAGGGTGTCTCTTGTTGCACAGAGGAAACTGATTTCCTCCGGCATTCTGAGCTCCACCAGGCCTCTGGTTTGGCCTCGGGTTCGGCCTCTGGTTCGACCTCTGAGGCTGCCTCTGTGACGGCTCTGGCCTACTTTTCTTCCAGGGCATCTGCGGAATGGTTGGGTTGGAAGGAGCCTTCCTCTTTTGCTGGTCATGATAGACTGCTATCCTCTGCAGTCCTCTCTCCACTATCACTGCCCGTTCAATTACTTCTGCCAGGGTTTTAAGGTTGTGACTATACACCCTGTCATAGACCCGTGGGTGTAACCCTTCCTCAAACTTTCGGGCATTCCTTTCCTCATCGGGCACCAAGTACGGGGCAAACCGCACCAGCTCCATGAATCGGCCTGCGTATTGCTCCACCGTCATGGCTCCTTGGGTTAGGGTAGCGAATTCCCTTGCCTTCGCTTCCCGGGTCGTCCGTGGGAAATAACGATCTAAAAATTCTTGCTGGAACCTCTCCCAGGTTATGGGCTGCTCTCCCAGCTCCTGTTCCAGCAACACCTTCTCGGACTGCCACCACCTTTTGGCATCCCCTTGCAGCTTGAAGGTAGCATAACTTAACTTTTGGACCTCGGTACACCCCAAGACCTCAAGTAGCTCTTTCATCTCCACCAGCCAATTTTCTGCTAGTATGGCATCTCCCCTGCCGTTGTACGCTGGCGGGTGCTGGCGGTTAAACTGATCGAACGTACACCCCTCAGGGCGTCCTCGGGCCCCTTCAGCATGGGCACCCGGCTGCACGTGCTCGGCCACTAGCTGAGCCATGTGCCTCAACACATCCTCGGTGGTAACTCCGGGAGCCTCGGACTCTTGATTTCTTGTTGGCCTCCTAGGTGCCATCCTGCACTTCAACATTATCGTTCAGCTTAGAACAACCTCAACCTCATAAATTCTCATCATACTTAACCCTAAACGTGCTATCTCATGCTTTAGGGTTTAGGGTTCTACTTCGTTCCCTATGTTCTACGACTCTACCCTCCGATCCTCTGATACCAACTTAACTGTCACGCCCCGAACGGCATCCCGCAGGGACCGTGACAGCCGCGAGCTATCCCCCGGATGGCTCCAGCGTTCTTACTTATATTCTTACTTGATTACGGCGGAAACGTACAGGATCGCGAGGGGTTTGACCAAATACTTACATAATCAGGGTTCTCATTAAATTCATACAAAACAAATATTTAAAACATATTAGAACCCAATTAGTGACACTCATGTCACTATCAACAAAATGCGAAGCTTAACATCTTGGGCATCTAGGTCAGGTAGTCCTCCTGACTCTCTTCACCTGATACATCTGGAATGACACAGTTTTAAAAACGTGAGTCAAAAAGACTCAGTAAGGGAAAAACGTAAAACTTAAATCATGCTCTTGACTCATGCTTGCTTAATCATGAAAGAAAGAAAACTTGATAACTGATGCATATGCGTGCTCATGAATTATGCATATGCTCTTGCTTAGTGTTTTCGGCCCCAGGCCCTTGAAAACCACTTTCTTTCATACTCGCTTGTAAAACTGGCCCTTGGCCCTTAAAAATCATTCATTTCGTACTTGTGCCCTTGTTGGCCTTATCATAATTATTTCATGTCTTTTACTTGTGGGCTCGCTCCATTTGACCCCTGAAGTCAGGGTTGTGCGTTCCCTTCGGAACCGTCCCCGAATTCCCTTAGAGACCTTACATCTGGTCGAGCTAGCCCTTGAAGTGGCCCCGGGCCTGATGGCTAGACACGACCCTTGGAGGCACCACACCTTCTCACTGTCCTTCAGTGTGGCTTGCACAGCCTCTTGGATTCACCCATCCTTCTCATAAATGTCCTTCGGTATGGGAGTCCAACTTGATGGTACGGTACCGACCGGTGCCCCTTATATTAACTTATCGTTTCATAAAACTTCTCGTATTCTTTCCATAAAAATCATTGCATAATTTTCTTCTTGAAAAATTCATGCAATGCACATGTCATGTCATGCTTGCTTAAAATTCATGCTTGTTCATGAAATTCATATCATGTCATGCTTTCTTAAAATTCATGCTTGTTCATGAAACGATGCAGTGTGTCATTCCAGTTTTGAAAAGAAATACTTACTGTACACTTACAGTATCCACTTACTATTCCACTTACTCTTGGTCTTCTTGTTCGTATATACAGACACGTGGATCGCCTACAAGCGATTCAAATATTCTTTTAGACTTTAAGAATTATGAAATCATTTCTTTTGAAATCAGTCATCAATCGAAGATATATATATATATATATATCTATATATACATATCACTGAAATTTATTTAATTACAAAATAATTCTTTTATTCTTTTCCTTAACAAATATTCAAAACTTAGCTTATTAAATCATTAATATTTTTATTGAAATAAAAATATATTTATTCATGTACATGACTCGATTAGGGTTAAATAATACTCACAGGTTTAGAATTAAATCTAAGTCCCTTTTATTACACGTACAACATTAAAACCTTATTTCTAACTATTAATAAATTATTCAGGATTAAAGCTTAACTTAGACTTTAAACCTCAAATAAAAACCCGAGTAAAACTTAACTAGGGTTCCAATAATATTTAATAAAAGATCATAGCTCTACAACATTATTCCAACTAGCCTAACCCTAATTTCTTATCCAACACAACAATGAACATACATAAATCATGAATTGCACTTAGGGTTAATTTTTCTTGCAACTTTCGGCCACTACCATTCATGCACCAATTAATCACAACTTTTCTCCAAGGGTGATCCCATCCTCCAATCAACAAATTTCACAACCTAATATCTATAAATCAAAGCACCAATACCATACACCATACTCAAGGCATTCGGCCAACTCATGTTTTTACTCAATGATTAGTTTTCTTTTATTTCCTTCAATATGCATGCTTCCAATACTTAACATAATCATCTACTATGCATTAAGGTCATAAATCTTGCACATGTTAAGGCCAATGTCCAGATCTACACATATTCAAAACTATACATGAAAATCCTCATAGCTCATTTTCGGCCATACCCAAAATGTTACCTTTTTCATGCTAAAAATCATATCATGCACATCCTTTGCATTTGTGACCTAACTAGCATGCATACACTTAATCTTTTTATCAAATAATTCCATCAACAATAGGTCTACTCTTTATTCACACTAATATCCATAGATCTAAACAAAGATATCATTTTTCATCACCCAACATATCAAAACTTAGATCCAATTTCCTTTAGCTTACATTGTTCTCCATTTACATTTTTCTTCACATACAACCTTAGATCTAGGGCTTCCATGGTTAGATCTAGCATGTAAACAACTTAGGGTTCCTAAGCATCCAAGATCTAACAACATCAAGGCATCTATCAAAATAAAACTTCAAGATCTTATACATAGGCCATTCGGCCACTCATGCTAACCCAACAAAATCATTTTAGCCTTACCTTGTTGTTTGTCCAAGCTTGAGCACCTTCACTCTATACCAACTCTTCCTATCCTTCTCCTCCTTCAAAGATTCGGTCCACCCTCCTTAGAAATGACCAAGCTTGGTTTAAAAGAAACTCTATGGTGGTGAAGAGGACATGGTAAGTTTGAAGAATAATGGTGTCAAATGGCTAGGTTTTCATGGTAGGATTTTTGTCAACAAAAAGGAGAGATTTACTTGGCTTTTGGAATGGGTTTTGGCAAGCTAGATGGAAGTGGTTTAGAGGCAAGATGAAATGCACAAACCTTGAACTCTTGAGTGTGTTGTTCGGCTAGGAGAAGCAAAATGGTAAGGATTGGGAGGACTTGTAACATTCGGCCAAGAGAGGAGAGGTTTGAGAGTGAAGTGTTTGAGTGTTTAGGTCAAGAGGAAATGTGTGAGATTGAGTCTCCCAAAGCTTTTGACATAAAGCTTGAGAGTGAATTGACAAGAGAGAGAGAAATGAAAAAGCAAAAATGGAAAATGGTGAAAAGGGGGGGGCCTTGGTCGACATTCATAAGCTTCCCTTTCTTTTTTTTTTCTTTTCTTTTTTCTTTCTTTTCACTCCTTTCTCACATCACTTCCTTGTCTCTTTGAAATTTCTCTTTCCTCCATGCCTTCCATCGACATACACTCCCCTTTCTCACTTTTCCTCTTCTCTTTTCACTTCCATGAGTTGTCTCATCAATTCTTACACACTTACACCTTCTTACACATCTCTTACACATCACATGGCACCTCATTTTAGCTTTCAAATTTCCTCTCCTTGCCTTTCACGTAGAAGCCCTCCTTTGCTTAGTTTGGTTGCTTTTCAACCAACCTAGTTACTTCCACATTAATATGCAACTAACTTTCAACTTGGTTTTCACTTATCACCTAACTTATCACTTTATAAGCTCTCTTACTTATCTATCCATTCCAATAGCTTATCACCTTACAAGTATGATACCTTATCATGTGATAATGGCCTTAGCCTATCTCTACAATAATCACAAGGCCTTATCACTCTAAAGGTTTCCTAGTTTATCATGCTTGCTTATCACTATGATAAGCAAGTGTGCTTATCAATTAAATCATTTCTAAACTTATCACATAACTACATAGCTTATCATTTGAATATTCATATGGAAATTCTATTAATAATATAGAACACATCATGATATTACATGTCACATAAAATATTTAATCCATGTATTCAAAAGAATTTCATTATTCAATCTCTTAATAATTTCGGCTTATACAAGGAAATTATTTAAGCATAATTCAAATTATATGGTCCATGAATCATATTAGGTAAAAATATTAATTTGTAAAAGAGGAACTTACTTGAAATTTTCGGCTCTTAGTATAATATAATTTATACTTGCATAAAATGGCATATTAATTATTTAAAGAGATTTTATGAAATAAAATCCCATTTTAATCAAAATACCATAACATAAAAAATTAGGCCATACATTGGCCAAAGCATAGCCCCATTAAGAAATAAAAACTATTACATCGGAAAATAAAATAATACATAAGCAATTACGTAGGAGAAAATCGGGGTCTCACATGTACCTAGCTTTATCACAATATATGTATTCTAACTTATCTCCAATAAGCACTTTAACTTATCAAAATCAACACCATAACTTATCATCCTAACAATCCATTAGCTTATCACTATGATAAGCACACCCACTTATCAATTAAACTCTCTTCAAGCTATCATATATATCTAGTAACTTATCATTTAATATCTCTAATGATAATTAAGACTAATGATAATTAAGACTACATAATGATGATCAAGGCTACCTATTAAAAGACAAAAATATTTACCATCTTTCACCCATAGTCAAGGCAGACTCTCATGTATTGACATTGTAACGTCTTGCCATTTGAATTTCCAGATCCTTCGTTCTTAGCCAGAGCCTTTTACCATCTTTCCTTTGCAATTAAGTTGACATGATTGTTCAACAACAATTGACAGGAATTTTTATTTTTGTGCTGTAGAGTTCTTTTAATTATAATACTTGTAAAATAAGTACTTCTCTTAAAATTTCATTCTCAAAGTTAATGATTTACCCGTCAGATCCAATTATAAATTTGAAAAAATGTTACGAAAAAAAAATGTGACTTATAGTTTTTTCCTAATTTTTATTTTTTAAAATCATTTAGTTTTTTTGTTAAAAAAAATAAAAAAAAAATTAGAAAAAAACTTAAAAAAAATTATAAATCACATAATTTTAGTTTTAACTGACACATTATTATTGAAATTGACTTGTTAGTTGTTAACTTTATTGATCGTATCTCTGCAAAAAAAGGAAAAAGTGGCTCTAAAGCTGTTGGAAGGCTTCGATGCCTAATTTAGATGGGAGTAAAGAGAGTGAGAAGGATGAAATTTGCTCAAATAGTGATAAGAGAGTGCATCATTTTTTCTCCTTCTTTAGCTTCCTTTTAGTCAATGGCGGAACAAGAAATGCAATCGAGAGGGAGCAAACTCTTAAAGGAAAAAGGATAAAAAAAATTTATTATGTAATGCAAATAAATGTCTTAAGAGTTAAAATATAAAAAATTAAGGACTAAAAATACTAAAAATATTGAAATACAGTTTGAACAATAAATTTCATCACATTTAATTCTCAAACTAATGAAAATGCATCAATATCCTTCCCATCATAAGATCCAACTATCGATATTATGTAATTTAACCTATTTCTATATATTTTGATCATATAATCTTATACGAGAGTGAACATCGATGTATTTAATAGTTTAAAGGTTAAATGTAATGAAATTCATAATTCAAATCTGTCAATGGTACTTGTGTGACAGGAAGGGGTCAAAAACTGAATATTCATTTAATTATATTTAGCAAAGGAATTAATTTTTTAACTAAAATTAAAAAGGATAATTTTATCTATGAAAAATCTTATTTAGACCTTATTAACACCTATAGGGGTAGAAGATGTATTTTCCCTCTATTTAAAAATTCAATAACAATTTGCCAACATTAAATCACTAACAACCTGAATATTCACTGATCTGAAATTACGTAAAATAAAATCAGATTTGGTAAAGTGAAAAAATATATGTCTAACATTTTTGTTTCCATAATATATGTTGAGGAATTAGGACTGACAAAAAATTAAGAGGAAATCCTCGGTGTACATGGTACATGCCCGATCACCACAAACTTGGCAACAAACTTTCAGGATCACATCAAGCATTACTCCAGATCACGACCGGCTTGCAGTGAGTTTTGGGATGAAGATTCCGCCACAATGACTTGCAATTAATCCACAGAGGAGTTAATCTTCTTTCGGCGTCGTACATAAAAAGAAGATAAATCTAACCCTGATCCTGGGCGCTGAATTGGCCAACAAGAGCAGCAACCTAGCTAGGACTCCTAAAGTAGCATGCAAAAAACACAGTAGAATAGCACTCTCTTCTTTTGAAAACACAAAAAAAAAAAAAAAAAAGTGTCTGGCGATGGCCTTACACGGGAAGCTTTCGCAAGTCGCATTAATTGGAGTGATAATGTTCACAATGGTGGCAGCGCCTGGGTTTAAGGGGCGGCCTCGGCTTAACATATATATATATATATATATATATATATATATATATATTAAACAGATTTTTCAGGCGAAGAGCTTCGGCCTCTGCTTTTTTAATCTTTAACCTTTGAGATTCTGTTTTTCATTTTCCAGCATCCGCGGGATTAAGTCGTTTTATTGAATCCCCACATACCTGCGGTGTTTTGACCTGAAGTTCCCAAGTCAAGATGGGTTTGGACTCAGTTTTAACGATTTAACCTAAAGGCCATGTGGAAATCCCGTTCGGCCTTTTGGGGGTCTAATACATTACATCTTTGGTCTACATCAATTATGTTGGCACTAGAGGAGAGCAACATAGTTATTAAGCTCAATGCGAAAGAGGCTGTGTGTAGGTCTGAGAAATGATATATAAAATATCACAACTCAGTCGAATGGGACGAAAGCATCAGGAAATGAGTAAAAAATAATGCACTTAAGGTTTAACTTCTATCCCCTTAATCAAAACCAGACAAGGAGACCAAATTTTTGAGACACTAGTGTTATATCTCAAAGAGAGAACACTTCAACACGATCTGCAGCTATTTTTATTCATGGAAGCTTCTCTTTAGAAGATCAATTAGGTTAAGATGCTGAATATTAATGACAGGAGAAGCATGTGGAATTACTGCTCTCTCCATTGCTTCAATTGAATTACTGCCATTCTCGTGAACAATGGCCCATCTCAACTTCTTTCACGAAAATGGGTCTGTACCAATGGGTCAGTTTAAGATTATGAGAAAGAGAAGAAGAGACAGAGTGTTTCAGAGAGTATTTATCTGTTAATTTTATTTGACAGGAATGAGAAGCATTTTGGTTTTAAGAAGTTGGGTTGCTCCTGGACTAGTCTTGGAAATTGGATGCCGATATCACATAGGAAGAATGGGACACAGAAAGAAACGGCTGCAGAAGATTACAGATGATAGTCAAGTACGAGTGAGTTCTTAGGAAACTGACTTGCCTTAAGGGCGACCAAACAAAGATCTCCCTCAGAATTTGTATGTTGTACTTCTTCTATTACTTCTGAAACCATTAATTTCATTATATTTAACTCAAAACTATCAAAATCTGCATGGATCACCTAAAATATTTTCCTTTTCTCATAGCTATACGAAAACAACAAACAGGTGAGTTAATTCCGTATATCAAAATCTATTAGGACCAAAATGTGCTTTGCGGAAAAGTAAAACTTCTCAAATCTGCAACTAACAATTAGAAACACCTAGCACCCTTTTTCATTCTTCATACACTTCTTTTAGCCACGTGCACATCAATTTTATTTGCAACTATTAAAGATGATTAACCAGATCACTTCTTGATGGTACTCAAGCTCCAAAATAAGATCTTTCAGCTCCTGTTCCCATGGTGGAATACCTTTTCTTCCATCTAATGCGGCAGCTAAGCCTACCACATATGAGAGAGTTGTTCCTGCTGTTCTTTTGCTCTGATTTTTTGCACCCTGTATAAAATTACCATAGGAGAGAGTTGAAAAATCAATGAGGCCAGATTCAGATCCAGAACGATGCTAGCGGGTAGACATAGGAATGAAATCTAAAGAGCCACCTCTATGTAAGCTGCGGCTGTCTTAGAATGTTTCTCTATTGTCCTAGCACTAAAAATGTCCCAGAAAGCAGACCATCATTCCAAAAGAACCCCAGGAGCATAAATTGCTGCATATTCAAGTTAACAGTTACATATACTGCTAATCCAACCATATTGTTAGAGGGGAAACCCCCCTACAGCATCTATCGACAAAGGTCCCAAGCATTAATCGACAAAGGTCAGGGACCATTTAGTACTTTTAAAGATGAAATTGAATGTTGTAAGCAAAAGAGGGAGACACATGAAAAATTATAGACAAATAATCAGAGAATTGACTAATATAGACAAAGACAAAAAAGTAAAAATTCAGAAATTATTTACAAATAATCTCTAAAATATATATGAAAAACTTTGTGGTGGGGAAGCCTTGGTCATTTATCACTTCAACAAAATCTTACAACCCCCCCAACAAAAAAAAAAGAAAGGAAAAAGAAAAGAAAACGAAAGCGTAATGCTAATCAAAGCTTATTGATAATGATTAGTCTTGTGAACTAGAAAACATAAGGAAATAAAATATCAGGTTACCAGATGAATGATATCATTACTCATTTGCCTATTCATGTGGCTATTTGTTCATCAATCAGTATCTTCTATTATCTAACATCTGAAATGAAAAGCCTGAAAACCATAGTACATTTACAAAAGGAGGTAAAGAAAGTTTATTCTTGCAGATGAAATCTATTACTTTTCTCCGTTATCTTACATCTCAAATTATGCCTAATGTTGACTTTTGTTCACAATCGATATTTTGATGATTTCAATAAATGGATTAATTTACAAAATAGACATCTTAAAAAACAATCATTTTTATCAATGAGCCAAATACTAGAAGATTAAAGTTAAAAAAGATGCAAGGAGTTCAAAAGTGAAGATTCAAGACCATAGGGTATAACCATGTAACTCTTAGTTTTACTTTTGACAAGAATTTGAATCACACACTTGCATATCTTTCAAAACGTGCATAAATCATTTTATCTCTTGTATGGACGATCAAAATATTTTTAATGGTTTCAAATCACAAACCTTTTGTATTCTTATGTGAAGTTAGTCTTTAAAATTGAGTGAATCAAGTTGGTCAAAATCGTAGATTTTAAGTCGACTGGCCCATGTTGTGGTCGATTGGAGGCTATCGACCGCTTGGTGTAGAGGTCGACCAGAGTGAGTTTTAAAATAGATCTGTTCTGACATTATGACCGTTGGGTAACAATAACCTACAGCGGTCGACCAGTACATTATGATTTTTGACAGATTGATCGCTAACGGTTATAAACAACTAGTTTTCTAATAAGGTCTATTTAATGTCATCTCGAAGCCTCATAAATGTTGGAAAACTACCACATATCATTTTTATAGCATGAGATAGATTTTAAACCTTCTTATTTCATATTTCTCATATCATTAATACAAATTACATCTTCAGATCCTTGTCATATAAATCAAAAGAGATAGAACTTTCCATTTTTTTATCCACTTTTTGAGAGAGTTTAATTTTTGTATCTCTATTCAAGAGAAGTGATTCCTTTAGTGAGGATGTTCACTAAAGAAGAAGCTTAGAGAGAGTATATCTTAAACTTGGTTAGGTTGTGAGTAGTACACCCGAAAAACCAGTTGGGTTGTGAATGTTGAGCCCATGTAAGGTTCTCTAGCACTCAGAAGCTAGAGTGTACAATATTTGGAAGATAGTAGGAAAACCTCAAGACTCAGTAAAATAATCTGAGGAGTGGATGTAGGTGAGTTTGCCGAACCACCTATAAATCTTTTGTTTGCTTCTTTACTCCTACTATTTATATTTAGCACTTATTTACTTGTTGCATCAATATACTTATGTTAAACTAGTATTTTCTTTGCAAATACGTTTTGGGGGGTTAAAAGCGAAAAAATTTGGAAATTCAATTCACCCTCTATTAGGTTGCCTTAATCCTAGGAATTACACCTAAAAACCACGGTCCCTTCCAACAGAAAGTTAGAGTTGCCACACAGAGTTTCACAAATCTAACTAGAATCCATATTTTGATCTTGCATTATTGCATCCTGATGCAGGGCAACATGAATGTCTCAGCATATGAGCTTTTTCCATGGGAAAGAATGAAGATAAATAAATAAATATATATATATATATATATATATATATATAAAAATGGTTGTGGGGTTGCCTCTGAAGAGTAGATGTGAAGCTACAGCATCAAAAAGAACATCTGATACCAAAGGACTACAAATCCATTCCTTCAAAACATAGTTACAAAGAACACATCCCTGACTCACAAAGTTGGAATGGTAACCGCAGCTAGTTATGATGATTCCGCTATAAGTTCCCTAAATGTGTCCACTGTAGCTATAGGACCCATAAAAGCAGGAGAAGAGAAAGAGGGGGGGCGAAGAAGGTTAGTGTTAACGAATACCTGTAGTGCTCATAACTCATCTAGAAGTTACGAAGTTGGAATGGTAACCGCAGCCTGTAATGCTTGATACTTTTGCAGTTTTGCGACTTTTAGAACATATTTTGCATGTAATAACAACATTGAAATTGGGTTCTGATAACAAAATTCTCGGTAGTCTTGGACTGAAAACATAATTTCAAATCTCGTAACACATTGGACTCCAATCTTGGTCTCACCAACGACGGTATGACCAAAAGATGCTAAAACTCAAAGAACAGCTTCCACAATCGTAACACATTGGACTCCAATCTTTACTGAATGTAGATACCATCCACGAGCTCAGGGTTCTTTTTTTTAATTTACTCCTCCTTATGATTTTTTTTTTCAATTTTGTAATAGAGGTGGAGTATTTCCACTAGTAATTTATTATTGGGCATAAAATTTACTGATCTACGAGTACGCCGTTTGTGCTCATTTAGATAGTTCATGCAGATACCATTTCGCATCAAGTTGGCCTATACATTAATAACCTTGACTTTCAAGGAAGAGTATGTGAATCTGTTACCATGTCACACTACAAGAAAATTGACCTTAGGTGTCAAATTTTCAGGTGTCAAAACAATTTTTATCGCCGAATCACCCTTCTATGTCAAAATAAAAACTCTGTTACCCAAAATGTGCTAGGAATTACAAAACTATATGGACGTCCTTAAACTCCGTTCGGACAGTCTTTAGGGTTGACAAAAGGCAAAAACGTCACGTATTCATGACTGAAAATATTTGTCAGCAACTGCAAACGCGTCCACACGGTATGTGAAGTTGTGCGCACATATTTTGGGAGACAAAACCTCGTTGTCACCCATCAGTGACACATGTCAAATCGTCAGAAAATCTGCATCAACTTCCGCATGGCCTGACATAAACGTCCGAACATCTGGACAGTCCGTGCATGATTGACATGCGTCTGTTTAAGAAGGTACGTGGAGAATAGCTGTGAGAGTCCGCACGGTCACATACCGTCCGGACGCGTATGACAATAATTTCGGCTAATGGTAATACTTCCCGTTGCACGTTCCAAACGTCTGATCATCCGCACCATCGTAGCTCGTCCGAACGTCATCATTTCGAGAAGATTTTGATAACCATTCCCGATTTGGAATTTAATGTGAAACATTCTGATTGGTCGACGTGGAAAACGACAACGTCCGAATGTCAGTGAACAGGTTGTCTAAACGGAGTGGACGAATTTTAAAGTCGAACAGAAGCTATTTGAACTGCATTTTATGTACACCGACAATTTCTCTCATTTCTCAACCTACATTCACGTTTCTCGTTCAAAAATCTTTCATTTTCGTTGTGTTCTTCGTAGTGAGGTACGTTTCGCATGTTCTTATTTGGTTTTTTCATAAAAATCATGTTTTTTAGTTATTTATGTGGAAATTGTCATGAATGATTTCCGGCCACCACAATTGTTTGATGGCCCATATTTGAATTGATATGGATTACAAATGTTGGATTGTTTAGGCTATAATTTTGTATTGTTTGGTGTTGGTTTGAGGTAGTTTTGGCGGTGGGAGAGAGGTCGGCCATGGCTGAGTCAACTCCTATCTTATTCCCTGTGACAAGTCCGGACTGGTTGAAGCCGTTCGGACAGATAATTTTAAATTTTCTACAGTTATATTTGAAAACGTTGTCGTTTTAATTAATCCGTGCGGACGGTGTTATGTCCTGTTCGGACGGTGTTATGTCTTGTTTTTCGAACTACGTCATTTTTTCACCAGACGTTCGGATGAGACTTTGTCACATACGGATGTTAAGCTGTTGTACATTGTCATCTTCTCTAGGATATAGGCACATGTAAAAAATTTATCTGTTTAGGAGTATTTTGACTGTTTATACGTATTCTAGCGTGCACACATATGTTTAATAAACTATGTTGTTTTACCATACGTGCAGAAGACTTACTTTACGTGCAAATGTTTGTCCCTTATACGTTGTCGTTTTGCTGATGATATATACGTACATATTAAAAAGTTATTTCTTAGAAGAATTTTGGTTGCGAATGGTGCTATAACGGTGCACACATAACTTTACCAAAACTATATCGTTTCTTTAGTCGTTCAGACGATGTTATTTGAGTGTTGGGACGTGTTTCAGATATACGTTGTCGTTTTATTTAGGCTATATACACATGTTAAAATTGTTTTTTAATGAGGCAAATTCTACAAAGTAAAATACTCACCAACTCATCCCACAAAAACCTCCTACTACAATCATCATTAGGACCGTAAACTCCCGAAAAGATCCACTGGAAAACCATCCTCAACATTCCTGAAGATCAGCGATAGAGAAAAAGTACCAACGCAAGACTCAATCAACTCCAACATCGGGAATCCCAAAGATACAAAATACCACCCGATGCACCCTCAACCTCCAGAAAGGACCATTTCACGTGAGGACCACCCCATAACCTTCTCACCAAAGCACGAGAGACCTCTGCTATCTTAGTCTCCTGAAGACAAATTAAGTCCCCCCTTCCAACCTCTTAAAAAAGTACTCACGGTCGTACATTTTTCTCTATCATTCAACCCCTTCACATTCCAATTAATAATTCTAGGATTCATAAAGCATTAACTAAAGCCCTACCCACCTTCCTACTCCATCTAGAGCTAGAGTCATTCCCTTCGTAGTTCACAGAACTCTCCAAGGATTTTAGATCCCTATGCAATTTACCATCTAACCTGCCCAGAGTTTTGCTACCAATCCCCCTCTCCATCTCCAAGGCAGCAAAAAGATCCATAAGATCATATTCATATCCAACACAAGAAACCCCCACCAAGTGCCTAAAGGACAAAACCATTTCCAAAACCCACTTTGAAGGTTTAGCCGACCCCGCACCAGCACACCTATCAACCACCGGGTGCAATACCCTTAGTGGCTCAGAAATAATTTCAACACCCCATCCCTCAAGAGCCACCAACTCCCCACCCGAATCCTCCTCAGGAGAAGAGCACAAAGCAAGACTTCATAGCCTGCATCAAACCTCCCGAAGGAGACTCACCCCCACCTATGTATCAGAACCCACTGAAAGTCCCACAACCCGCACCGGAGCAAGTGTCAACTCGTTGCCAGACACCAGCGACACCTCGCCACCCGCAGAGGCACCTCCTGAAAAAATCCCAAGCTCCCGATCCATAGAGAACGTGGGAAACACACGCCTTTGCCTACGTTGACCCAATGGCTCTAGTGTGAGTCCTAGTTTCAGGATTAAGGTAACCCAAGAGGGGGTGAATTGGTTTTCTAAACTTCTCGATTAAAACCCCAAAAGTTGTGTTTGTAAGTAAATACTACTTTAGCGCAAGTATATAATATGCGGAATTGTAAATAAGTGTTAAAGTAAGGAGTAGGGATAAGAGAAGCAAACACAGTATTTTTAGGCGGTTCGACAAACCCGCCTACATCCACCCCTCAAGCTCCTTCACCGAGCCTTGAGGTTTTCTACTATTCTCCAATAGCTTTACACACTAGCTTCCGGGTGCTAGTGAACTGTACAAGTGTTTTCCCGGGATCAACACTCAAACCCTCCCAAGTGGTTTTTCTGGCTCACCACTCACAATCTCACCAAGCTTAAGTATACACTCTCAAAGCTTCTTCTTTAGTGAACAACCTCACTAAAGGAAACACCTCTATTGGATGGGTAGATGGAAGAACAAAAACTCTCTTGAAAGAGTAGATATGAAAATGAAGGTTCTATCTCTTTATTCTCACAAAGACAAGGATATGAAAGTGTGTTTTGTGTGAATGCTATGAGAAATATAGAATTGGAAGATTTAGAATATTTCTCAAGTAGTAGGAATGATATGTGGTCGTTGGATTGTCATTTTAGACGAAATGAAGGTGTATTTATAGGACATATATGAAAACTAGCTGTTTATAGCCGTTGGGAGTTTTTGCTAAAATGAGTCGGTCGACCGCTTCAAGTTACCATTATTCCAACGGTCATATTGTCAGAAGATTCAACGTCTCTTTTGTCAAAACCAACCAGTCGACCGCTACATGAGGCGATCGAAGTACCGGTCGACCGCTTGAACAGCCGGTCGACCTCCTCAACTCAAGCATGATCCGGTTCTTTTAAAAACAAGGTTTTTGACCACTTTTAAACACCCAATTTATAAAACTTACTTCCCATAAGTATATGAAAGGTGTGAGAGTTTGTTTTGGGTGTTTTGAAACCTATAAAAACATTTTAATCTTTCAAACAAAAACTTAAAACGGTTTATGCATGTTTTGAAAGATATGCAAGTGCGTGATTCAAATCCTTGTCAAATGTGAAATAAAGAGTTACAAGGATTATACCCTAAGGTCTTGAATCTTTACTTTAAGCTCCTTGCATCTTCTTGTTCTTCTTTCTTCAAGGTTTGGCTCTTTTCGTCAAGTTGTCTTTGTCTTTGAAGATGTCCATTTTGTAAACTTCATCTATTTATTGAAATCATCAAAATCTCAATTGTGCACAAAAGCCAACATCTAGGACCCGGGATACCACAACCTGGCCCTCGGAGGTAGCCAACTTGGTTGCCGGCACTAACAAGACTTCCACCGAGTCTCCCTCAACAAGAAGCAGCCCGATATGACCCAACCCAGGCGAAGCAAGATCGTTGATGAGCTCCAAAAGAGCCTCTTAAATGTGTTGTATAATTGGGTCATACTCAATTAAAGGCCCACAACCCACCTCCAACTAGCCCACACCATTCCACCCCAAATGATAGCCCGAGCACACCCCAATCGACCTAGAAAGATCCACAACGAGCTCCAAAAGAGGTACCTGGGCATGGTGTAAAATTGGGCCATTCTCAACTGTTGGCCCATAACCCACCTCCAACTGACCCATTTCATTTCGCCCAGACCAGAGCCCGAGCCCACCTCTTTTGAGCCCACCTCTAGTTTGAAACCCACACCATATAACAAAGTTCACAATTTGGCTTAATCATGTGCACCGAAGCCCCTTTCTTATTTTTCACTAGCCCAATAATTTTATCCAACTCAACTTTTAACTGCATTAAATGCGCCCATATCTCTCCATCAGAATGAGCAATCAATGCAATATTTCCTTCTAAATGATTACTTTGGGAATTCACAAAACCTGCATCACACTTTTCATGCGGCGCCATGGAAACCCAACCAACGTCTGCGTTTGCATGCCACCCACGTCACCCTAAACTTTAGGCAACTCTTTCTTCCCCTCCACCTTCTTCTCTGGCAAACTAGACTTCTCCATATCGACAAAAGGAGTACCTTTCCTGAGCGTAGAACCCATAGGCCCCGCCCTCTTGTGTCTAAGGTCGCCATTGAACGAAATAAGCTCTTCACAGATCATAACAAAAGACTGCCACCCAGCACCTAACTTCCCCTTCGAAATGATCACCACCCCACGACAGCGTCTCTTCCAAAATTCTGACAGAGCAATGTACCTCCCACTCTTATTCGAGCATTTTTGGGCTAGGAACATGCGCAAAGATTCATTAAATTTCTCCTTGAAATCCCTGGAATCCATGGACTCCGCAAGTTTTCCAAAAAGGTTCACCAACCAAACCACCCCATATCTTCCAAAGCGAATAAAACTCTACAACTTTATGTTCTGTTCAGTCAACGTGATAATACTAAACGAACTCACTAAGAATTGAAAGGTCTTAGCCACAATAACCAAACTGTGAAAGAACACCATAAAACTAAACTGTTGAAACAACACTATTGGACAGCTAAAAAGCAAAGTAAGCAAAGCTCATGATGACTGGCAACAAAGAAGACGACCACACGAGAACGAGAGAGCCGAGAAAGAAAAAATGCTCATGTTTTCTCTTTAACTCCTAGATATTCTCTTTAGGTTTAAATTTATGTTGGGATATGTTATGTAAAAATTAATAATAATTATTTAATTACTATTAATATGTTATTAAGAAATGAAATACTATTATCATGTTATAAATAAATGAGACATGAGCGTTTGGACGTTATAAAATCCATTCACATGGTCTATCCGTCTGGACGGCGACGTTTAGTAAATGGAAAATGACATTGTGTTTGTCTAAAAAGTAAGTTTTCATGGTATTAAGTATTGTACGGACGGTTGTGTGATAAAATAACATCGTTCAGTTGTTTTTAAAACGGTGTCATTGGCATGTTTGAATATTTATATTATTTTATACGTGACCAACTGGACGATTAGTTTTAGAGACGACGTCGTTTCTTTCCTCTTAAAACTGAGTCGTTTGTTTAACAAAGTGATTTGTGTTGCTGTGGAGTACCATTCAAACGGAGAAAAAAATTCTTGGCGGCAACTTTTGGTGCCAAAATTTGTGTGCATGGCAATCAGACATAACTTTTACACATCCAGACGGATTTTACAGAGAATGAAAAGTATCAAAACCCATAGAGTTATCATTCACTCGGTATACTCTCAGATCTTCTCCAATACGCCATTTTTTGAGTTTCTTGTTGAGGAAGTGTTTGTAGGCTGATAGAAGGAGGTTCAAACATAGATTGAAGTAGTACGACATTTTGAGGTACGGTAGTTTTCAATTTTTGTGGGTTTTGAGTGAAAATATGTTGCTTGGTTGATGTTTGATTGTTTAATGCTTTGGGTAGGTTAGAGACATGTTGGGTGTTGATTGCATGCGAAATAGCGATGTAAAACTTGTTATTTTGAGATTGAAATCGGTCTTTGGAGATATGGATTGTCGAAGGATTTGTTCTTCTACAATCGCAGTCCGGACGCTTACAGTGGCCATCCGAATATTTTTTGGCAATTCAAATCGTTCGGACCTACCTCAGGGCATGCGGTCGTCGCTTCCCGAAACGGTTGCATTTTGTGGTATTGGTTGTGCAAACAGTCGTGCTTGAAGTTTATTTAATATTGGTTTTGTTTTGCATTTAGTAGCACCTTAGACCGGTTTCAAAATTACCACATGTATAAATTGTCGAACGAGCAATAATTCCTTAATTGTCCAAGTTGTGGACAGTTTGAGATTGGATTATGTATAATGTACGTACATGTTCTCATCATTGTGCATGATGGAGTTAGAAATTTCAACAACGCTCTCATTTTGTCCTTCGAATGCATATTCAACGTTGTGCTAACACACTTGCCTCTTATCAGTGGGTGTATAACCTCAACGCTAAATGCTTGTATCTGGGAACTAAGGAGTGATGCTACCAACATTTCTAGCGGGTCAGGCACAATGCTCGAGACATTTACGTACATTATGGATAATCTAATCATGAATGGGATATGATCTATCACCCTGGAGAAATAAGGTGATAGAGATGAACTATCGTTACTATATGTTTGATTGTTTTATTCATATCTATGACTGAAGGCACAAAAAATGGATAAGAGCTGGATTCATGAACTAGATAGGTTTCATGTAAAGTATAGGGGAAGATGTGCTGGAATTTATGAGTATCGTCAGAGATTCTGCTGTTTATTCCAAACTATTCAAGAAATGGCGGATCACCAGTTCATAAAATGGGTTTTAGAAGAATTATACTATTTAGGTATTGCACAGAGAACCAATTCCAAGAATCACTTCTTTCGATCGAACAATATCTGAACAAGAGCCAGAGCTGAGTAGTGTGGAGTCTGATGAGTATATAGATGACGACATCCGAGACATGTCAGAGGAATTTGATGTTAGAGCATATCATACTGCCGGCCCAATGTCACCCCTAGGTGTGTCAAGTATTCAGAGTTGTCTTTTACAACAAGATTACTCTATGTGAAGTAGAAGAATAACTTGAGCGTAAAGTCATTTGAGGACGTGTTAGGGTTGATAAAAGACGGATTATCCGATGGGGAGACGTTACTGAAATCTTTCTATAAGGCGAAGCAACTGAGGAAGAATTTAGGATTTGGTTATAATAACATACATGCATGTCGAAATGATTGTCTTTTGTTTTGGAAGCATAATAGAGAGTTACATAAGTGTCAGATGTGTGGAGAGTCGAGGTGGAAGTATAGTGAAAATGCTAAGTCGAACGTCCCCCAGAAAGTGTTGCGACATTTTCCGTTTAAACAGAGGTTGCAACAGTTGTTTATGTCACGTCAGATGGCTTTGGATATGCGATGGCACCAAGAGAAGTGAGTGGTCGAAGACGAGGTGATGAGTCATCCGTAGAAGTGTATAAGAGATTCCAGTTTTATGCTCTCACTGCTTATTACCGGGACAGAAGTCTGGGAAATGATATCAATGTGTATTTACCTCCCATAAAAGATGAGTTGAAGGAGTTATGGGAGGACGGAGTGCAAATAAATGATGAGTTAAAGAGAGGTACGTTTAACTTACGCGCAGCGCAGCGTTGCTCTGGACAATAAACGACTTCCCGACCTACAGTAATCTGTCCGGATGGAGTACGAAAGGAAAGTTTGCTTGCCCAACGTGTAATGCGGACACAACGCTGACTCACTCTAAAATGAGCAGCACAAAGGCTATCCCAAGTATAGGAGTTCTGTCATGTAATAATTAGCCCAAAAGGTCAGATCAACTCCTCAGGGAAAAAAGATTAATTTCAAACTCGTGTAAAAAAACAAAGAGAATAAAAAAAGTGTTTACAGAACACAGTTCAAATTCATCTTTAATTCATCTTTTTGGATTTTTGAGAGTTCGTAATGAAATTAAAAGAATTCAAGACAAAAACTAAGAACATAACAAGCATTAACGTAAATGACTCACTCTAAAATGAGTAGCGCAAAGGCTATCCAAGTATAGGAATTCTGTCGTGTAATAATTAGCACAAAAGGCCAGATCATTTTCTTAGGGAAAATAGATTAATTTCAAACTCGTGTAAAAAAACAAAGAGAATAAAAAATGTGTTTACAGAACACAGGTCTAGGGTTACTTTGATAACAACTTACCATACCTACTGCAAAGCAAATGTCCAGTCGAATACACATCATAGCGTACATCAGACTTCCAACTGCATTTCTATAGGGAACCCTAGCCATTTAATCTTTTCCAAATCACTCTTAGGGGAATTATCAAGGCTCAATGTATATCCCTTCTCGATTGGAGTGTCTGCGGGTTTTGAATTATGCATATGGAATCGTTCTAGAATCATTTTGATATATGTCTCCTAAGACAATCCAGGAAGTCTCCTAGATCGATCTCTAAAGATCTTGACTCCAAGCAAAAAATTTGTCTCACCCATGTCCTTCATCTTAAAAGTAGAGGACAGCCACCCTTTGGTGGAGACAATCTTCTTCAAATCATTTCTAGCTAACAAAATGTCATCTACATACAATGATAGAAGCACAAAGTTCTTTTCTGTATGTTTGACATACACACAATTGTCCTCTTCCAACATTTCAAAGCCAAACAAAGTGATGGCCTTAATAAATTTGAAGTATCATTGTCTAGACGACTGTTTAAGATCATATATGGAACGTTTGTTTTCACATCCATTTGAAAAAGCTTCAAATTCAAGGATGCAACAATAGTTAGAATTAGGCGAATAGAAGCAATTATCACCACTAGGGAGAATGTTTCTTCATAGTCTATACCTTCTCTCTAGGTATAACCTTTCACCACGAGACAAGCCATATACTTATCAATTGATCCATCTATCTTGCACTTAATTTTAAGACCTATTTGTTTCCATTGGTCTTACGCCCAAACGGAAGATCAACTAATTCTCACACTTGGTTCTTTGCCATTGAACTTATCTCATCCTCATAGCAACCAACCATTCATGTGAGGCAAGTGAAGCAAATGCTTCCTTAGCAGCCAACCATTCATATGAAGCAAGCTCATCAGGGTCATACAGAGCACACTTGAAAGATTCCCGTTCAATCTCAAAATGACAAGGAATTGTTTCACGTTTGCTTCTACATATCTGAGGCCTTTGTGAGTCACTCTCTAGTGGTACACTCCCACTAACTGGTGCACTCCCACTAGGAGCTAAGTCACTACTAAGCTCTCTGGTGATTTCATGCTGAGATACAAAATCCCCACCTTCACCAAAAGATGGTGTGACCCTTCAAGCTCTTGTAACTCAAAGAGTTCAAGACTTGTCTTTGTTTCACCGATATCTGGAAAATCATTCTCAAGGAATGCAATATCACGCAATTTTATCTAAGTCATTCCTCTATTGGGATGTTCACCAAACATCACGTATCCCTTTGAGCTTTCTGAATATCTTATAAAGATATGTTTGTTAGCTCTAGGGCCTAGTTTCCCAAACTTATGGGATGTGCTGTGAACAAATCTCGCAGAACCCCAAGGCCGCAAATGCCCTAAAGTAGGTTTTGCTCCATTCCAAGATTCATATGGAATGTTTGGAACTGACTTCAAAGGAAATCGGTTAAGGATATAGGCAGATGTTAGAAGAGCATTCCCCCAAAAAGATATTGGGAGATTGGTCTGTGCCATCATCGATCTAACCTTTTCAAATAAAGTATGATTCCCTCTTTCTGCAACATCATTTTGTTACTGAGTTCCAGGAATCTTTAATTGCCTACGTACATGAACCAATTCTTGAACAAGATTTTGGAGAGATCTAATTTGGGTTTCCATTTCAGCCATTCTATCATTTTTTGGTGCGCTATTCTGAGTTTCAACTCGGGAGATATTTCTACCACTTTGACCAGAGCGGGACGGAGTGGGTCTGAACCCCAAGCCACGACCATGACGTTCTGGACCCATCACTTGTGCATAAACATCAGTAAGCGACCAGTTGATGGTTCCACTAGAATGACCTTCACTAGACAATGGAGTTTTTTTCTGAAGGATGTTGATTAAGGAGTTCCTCCATTTGTCTCAAAAAGAAATTTGAGTAGTTAAGTACAAATCATAAACTATGAATAAACTTGAAATAATATGAAAGAAACAAACAATGTTCTCCTCCGCTTCAGCATTAATAGGAGTGTTGTCGTCATGCTTATGTAAGGAAATATAGAGCGTGGCACAGTCCACTGCACGTCCCGTCTATTTCTCCTACATAACACTCATAAAATCCATATATATAAACCAATTTTAAAGAATCAAGAAACAATAACAATAATAATCATAATAATAATAATAATATTTAAGAATGATAACTACTAAGTTAATAATCTAATTTGAAGTACCAAGCATATGCATGACGAGCAATGCTCCGTGATCCCCCCCCCCTTGTGGAGGTTCTTTTGTTGTGCTCGACTCTCTTTACCTTTTCGGCTTCGCTCCTATATGGGTAGTACAAAACAATTAAATTTGTTAGAAACCAATTATACCATATTCTATTTATAGCAAATATAACTTCATTTCTCCAAATATAGCAAATATAACTTTATAACCATTCCTTCGTCCAAAAACAAAAATCTGACAAGGTCCACCCATTGTTCACGGTTAACCATATCTACAGGACACCTACTCACAATCACATCAGAAGTACAAGCCTCATCAGAATATATGTCCTTCAAGTCACACTTCCATTTTTTCCATTTTTTACCCAAGTCTTTCGAGAATCGTTTTTTTATTGCATCTCTCATTCCACCTTCAGGGAGTACAAATTTTTTCTACAATTATATCAAAAATTAGATTGTGTTAAGTGTTATTATATATACAAACTATAATACTTGTATCATACATATATACCATAAACTTCATTACCAAAATTTGTTGCCAACACCCCTCCTTATCTTCATTAGGTACCTTCCTCCAATAGTGTAACTTATTGGAAGCAAGTTGTGAGAGCGAGCCATGCCTAACAAGCACATGGTCTCAAGCCAAGATATGTTCATTTTATGCTGGTTAGCTCAGAACATTAGACATAGTGGACACAAATACCCTCGACAACTTTGTCTGATTTCTAGGTTTCTAACTGCCACTAAATCCTTGCTTCGCTCCAGATCCGCATCTGGTTCTGACTGAAGAAAATGGTGTTTTGGAAGGTTGCATTTTAAATATCTTCAGAGGCTAGATGAGAGCTTCAGTTGGTTTTTGAGCTGCTTTAAAATGAAAGCTGTATTGATGAGGTTGCAGGGATCACAATCTAGCTCTGAAAATTGTCCATAACTTTTGACACTGTATGATTCTTTTAAGCCCCATCTGATATTGTCCATAACTTTCTGATGTTGTATATATCAGAGTTGAGATTCTGTGTGTTAATGATGCAAACACAGTTATAGTTTTAATGCTGGAAAGGGAAATCTTTGTATTGACTTGGTTTGGGCCCCTCCTAGCTAGTACTCTATTACTTAATTGTTTAGTTAAAAGCACTATTGCGTGATGTGAAGTTTTAGTTGCTCTTCTTGCTTTGTTTCCTTTCACTGTTAGAATGCTTTATTACTCTTGCTTGTTCTAATCTTTTATCTAGACATGATTTGTGTTTAATGTTAGTTGTTCGGATTTCTTTTCATCTACTTATTGATGTAAGCATATGGACTTGTTCGCCCTGCCATTTTGAGTTGTTGAGTACCAAGTTATCTCTTCGGGATGTGATAATAAGAGAGCTCACTTAGAAGGATTCACATGGAGCCAAGCATTAATGACTCTTTCTAATAGTGATTAGTAAGTTGGTTTTCCATTTATGTCTAGAGATACATCTTGTTTTTCAGTTAGGTGAAACCATTCCAGTGTTCCATCTACTTCTGCATCTGGTTTTGAATTGTTGATGTTTATGTTGGACTTGGAAACCACCGGTGAGATAGCCCTTAATAGGCATGACGCACTTTAGAATACTATTATCAAATTCTTGTCATGCTTTTAACTTGTAAAGCTAATCTGAAGTTGATGTGTATGTGGGTATTTGTTTGGTGTTTAACTCCCATTCGAAGCAAGAATTACGTTGGCATTGAAGGATCTGAAAAGGACGCTGTTATAAGGGCAGAGGTTTACGAATAGAATGGTTCAAGGCCTTCCCATGTTTGTGTTCAATCTTTTTAGCTTGCTAGTCATTCAACTTAATTGGTTTGCTAGACAGAGTTTTGGATCGTTTGCAGATTTTTAAAGTTGGTCATACTAACATTTGTTAGATGAAAGTATAATGCTGTCCTGGAGTTATTCTCGAGAAAGAGAGAGAAAAGTGAATGGAATTCTTTAATTTGTTTATTAAAATCTCATACAGAATCATTTTTGGGTCATTTCCTTGATTATTTCAAGTCTTATTTATTTATTTATTTATTTTTGCAGGCAAAGATGGGTATGATGCATTGCAGACTACAACAATGAAGCATGGACAAATTAATTAATTTGTATTGTTGGCATGTATTTTAGCATATTTTATATTGTTTGTATAAAACATATATTTAATATAAATTAATATATTTTTCAAATCTTTCATTTGAGAATATTTGTTTATAATTTTTGTCATTATATTTGTGGAAATAATTTATTTATTACAACTTAGCAAAGATTTACAACAGCATTTTTTGTGGCATTTTGGACAAATGCCCTTAAAAAACCGTTGTTATAAGTAGGAGAATAACTAACATTCTTTAAAATGTTGTTAAATGATCGTTGTTGTAAGTTGGAAATTACCAGCGTTCATAAAAACGTCGGTAAAAAACCGCTATTGTAAGTTAGAGAAAACGCTGTTGTAAAACAGAAGACATGCCAGCGTTTTCTACAAACGCTGCTATAAGCATGGACAATGCCAACGTTTTTAAAAACACTACTAAAAAAACGTTGTTGTTTCTTAGGAAAAACGCCAACACTTTCTACAAGCACTACTAAAAACTCGCTGCTATAAGCAGGGAAAAGCCAGCGTTTTTAAAAATGCTGCCAAAAAACGTTGCTAGAAATCAAAAGAAACGCCAGCGTTTTACAAATGCTGCTAAAAACCGTTGCTGTAAGCGTGGAAATGCCAGCGCTTTTTGAAAACGCCGCTAAAAAACAGTTGTAGTAAGTTGGGGAATTACCAGTGGTTGGAAAACGCCGCTAAGTGAAAACAGTTATACGGTAGGAAATCACGAGCGTTTCTGAAAACGTTGTTGAAGACATTCCCAACGGAGAAATGACAGCGGTCGAAAAATGCCGGTAAAAAATCTCCGGTAGAAGCTTAGATGTGCTTTTTGGGCTTTTGCCTGCGATTTTCTAACCTCTGTTGTAGCCTGTATTTTTTGTAGTGAAGCCAACATGTAAGTTGAAGACCAGTCAAGTTTACGTAAGCCATAAAAGAAAAGATAAGGTTGAGACCATTGTCACACTAAAGATTAAGATTTTTCTATTTTCTCTAATTTACCCTTGAAATTGATGATTTAAGATCCTTTATAATTTATTAATTTTAAATGAAGGATTTTTTTTTTGGAAATTAAAAATAAAGACAACGGAAAGATGAAAAGGTAAAGCTTCTTATCTGGGGCATTGTTAAATAATAAGATTCATTCATTATTTTTTATTTTTTGTTAAAACGAGCATCTTATATATCGAGAAAAACAAGTACAAACAGAACCAAACACACTACAAGAGACATGCAGGAAAAAACAAGCATAAGACAAGCTACAATTGAAACAAAAAAAAACTGTTAGCCCAAGGTTATTTTTGTAAAACAAACTATATTTGATTTTGATGATAACAAAGTTTCTAAGTTTTGAAGACTTCAGATTTAGCTTGTCAATCCACAATTTTCAAATTGTATTTCAAAAGGATTGAAGTTTCTCTCTCTAAATGTTTATAAGTAGAATTGAAACACCTCTACACAAGTTAATACGATCAATTTTTCCCTTTGTAAGTGTTTGAAAATGTGTTGGAATGGTTTGGATGCTCTATAGTTACAAATTTTCTCTCCAGTACTTATAGGTGTCGACACATTGAGT
Source organism: Myrica gale (assembly GCA_963930655.1). NCBI lineage: Eukaryota > Viridiplantae > Streptophyta > Magnoliopsida > Fagales > Myricaceae > Myrica > Myrica gale. The sequence continues at coordinate 19,446,491 of OZ005598.1, read as the reverse complement.
GATGGTGTCGACACATTGCAGTTACACCCAAGACATCATTTCCAGACCAAAACAAGTGTCAACACATTGGCATTATGGTATCAACACATTGCACTGACTCCCGATAACCCAACTCCTGTTCATTTTTTGATGTGTCAACACACGTCACCAGTTTAATGAATATTTTGAAAAGTTGTCAGAACCTTTAAATCACTTCCATATATCGTGGGCGCCTCTCCAACGGTCCTTTTTGGTAGCCTTGATGACCGTTGTAGTCAAAGAAGATTTAAATACAAGAGACAACGTTCTCCCCACGAAACTTGCAATAATTCTTCGACCTAACTTCTATAGTGATGTGAACCCCGTTATCCCGTAACAAGACCCAACAACTATAGGGAACTCAAGATCGTTTCTAGAACTGATTCGAATGGAACCTCGACCCATTACTTAGGAAAGCAAGAACCTTGGTATGATTAGGACGCCACAAACGGTGACAGAAATCCGTTTGATAAGTCAGGATGAACGCCACGGGAAATCCCGATAAGTTCGAGAAGTTCTTCAAAGAACCAAAGAGAGATACTCTCACAATTTCGTGTATATTGAATGAATCCGAAATACAAAGCAAATCCACCTATATATAGGTCGGCCAAGACATGAAAAGAAACCCTAAAACAACACACATAATGAAGGAAACAAATAGGCGCCTAAACCTAGAAAATAAGGAAACAAAATGGCGCCTAAAACACAAACTCACGCCTAAGGAAAGATAAGTTGGCGCCTAAGCATAAAAGGAAACAAAAGAGGCGCCTAAAGGCTATGCAATCCGGATCCAAATAAGGCAACAAAGAGGCGCTATTGATCTCCTTAGAAAGTGGCGCCTAATTGAGTCTTCTAGAATAATTTCTTGCCGAGTTTAACCAGATGCTTCTAGAACGTAAATCAAATTGACAACTCCTTGTGATTCACGTGGGTCTTGTTCAATGGGCCTCCGTGAAGTTGCTTGAGTCCATGCCGCTTGAATTAGCCCATTAAGTAGCTCCTTGAACTTCTTAGCTTGTGCCCTCGTAACCAGCCCAATGGGAACTCGAATATGATCCTCCGATGATGTGCCTTGATTCCCATCATATAGAGAGAAAGAGCTTTGAAGAAGAGAGAAGACTGAACCTACCAAAAAAGCTTGTTATTTTCCTGCCAAACTTCGGTTTTCAACTGAAATTTTTGTCTTCTTGCTCTCTTCTGTACTTTACACTTGTATATTCGACTTCGAGAGTTATTCCTTCATATTCCTTTGTACCCATTCATTTTAAACCACTTGAGTGTTAGGTAAACACTGGGTCCTACTCTTGTGGGTAGAAGAAATCCCTTGGGTTTGGGATTTGTGAAGAGAGTTAAAGTGTGAGCTCGAAAAACGCTTTGTAAAGGTTCCTTAGCACCCGGGAAGCTAAGGTGTATTTACTATTTGAAGGATAGTGAGGAAGCTCAAGGAAGTCAATAGCCTTGGGTGGACGTAGGCAAGAATTGGCTGAGTCATCTAAAAACACGGTGTCGTCTCTGTAACTCTATCTCCCCTTTTTGCTTGCTTCATATCTTTCTTTGTGGAGGTTTACATCTTTCGGTGGTTATATTTGTAAAATTTTCTTAAAAGTATTAATTTTTATTAAAACTCAATACACCCTCCCCTCTTGGGTTGTTGTTTAGTCTATCAAAAACAAACCTAAGGAGGCTTAGCACTAGGGCTGTTCAACCCCGGTGTAGGTGCCAGTTTTGGCCAAAACCGGCACCTACACCGGATAGGCCGATTTTTAAATAATTTCCACCTACACCAACATCGTTAATGGCAAAAATCAGCCTTTAGCGATGGCGGTTTCTGGTTATCTTACATTCATATTGGGCCATTTTTAGCATTTTACACACTTGGCTAAATGTATTTTTTTTTCTTTTTTTATTTTGGTCCATTAATCACATATCAATAAAATCTAAACTAATTAAATTCAAACTAGTTAAAGTACTTAACACAAACGAAAATTGAAGTTCAAAAGAGGGCTGGAAATTGCTTATATGACCAGAGCTTTTTTTAACAACAAGCTCAATTAGACCAGTTCCATCATTGCAAGCAATTTATTTGACATATGGAATCTAAAGTAATTACATGCTAGTTAAAAAGTAACATTGTTAATTTTACAAACCCTAAAAACAACAAACAATAGGGACAACGTTCAACAATAATATATGTCCTAATATTTTCAATAGAACAAATTAAAATTAACAATCCATTGATTTTTAACGTACCTAAACGAATCTCAATCCTTGGCACTTGACGTGTAACGAGAGGCGCGGCAGCTCGTGGTGGTAGGCAATAGAGGGAGGGGAGGGAGGGAGAGAGAGCAAGAGAGCCAGAGGGGAGGGGAGAACCGGAGAAGAATTGGGATAATTTTGGGGGGCGGGGGATCTGTGAAGTGTGAACAAATGAAATGGGGGAGGGCTGGAGGAGGCCAGGAGGGATTTAAAGTCCCTTTAAACAAAACGATATGTTTTGTTAAAGAAGAAAGAAAGGGGGGAGAAGAATCGGGGATTTAGGATTCTTCTTTTGGGTGGGCCGAGGAGCCCGGGGGGTCTGTGAAGAGTGAAGAGTCTGAACAAAAATAGGGGAGGCTCGGAAGGGGGTCAGGGGGGATGGGGCCCGGGGGGCTTACTTATTTTTACAAAACAATTAGCTTTTTAATAAAAAAATAAAATCTGATGTTCGATACCCGGGAACCCGGTGCCTGGTAACCCGAGAACCAGGAATACCACTGGATTTTTTCCTAAATCTTAAACCAGCACCGATGAAGCCTGGTACTGGCAATCCGGTGCCGGTGGCACTAAACAGCCCTAGTTAGCACCGTTCCACAGTCTACTATTAAGAAGAAAATAAAGAGAAATAACTCCTCTAAAGGAGTGGGTAGCTATTGAATGAGCAATCTCATTATTGGCTTTAGGAATCTTGAAGGAGAAGAAAAGAGGAAAAAGTTAAGAATCAAAGCTGATTGCGAGTTAAGGATGAGCATCACGAATCCACATAGCTTCAAATTCAAAAGGACGAAAGTGCAGCTGACCATAGCCAATGAATTAGTGGGAGATGGTCTGAGACAATCGCCAATACATGTAGAACCGAAGCATTTGGATACAATACACGCCAGTGTTGATTGGTAAGACCCCGATAATGTTTTTCCAAATATTTGCACAACTACCACGTTCATTGTTCCAAGTAAAGGGGTTACCATTAAAACCAAAATCAACCAGCACACATGCGTTGATAAACTAACAAGGACCCCATTTTGAAGATCTGACAAACGACTTGCCTCCTCTTTTCTGAAATTGAGACAATAAAGAATTAAAATCCCCAACTACATGAAAGTTTTATCTTGCAGAAAATTACTTACCAATTCTCTTTATCTCTGAGAATTCTTCAAGCTTTGATAATAATCTTTAGGTTCTTGTAAATCTCACAATCTTGAGGATTCCACAATAGCAACTATGTCTCCTTTCTTTCCACACTCACACTCGTTGCAGGGTTTTTCTAAGTTCTGAAGGTAAACTCAAAAACTTACAATAGATAGACTATCTCATAGCTATCATTTAAAATAAAACTTTAGCTTTGATTGTGAGTAGGATTAGAGTGGAGTTTAAAAAACAAACACGAAATTTTTAGGTGGTTTGGCAAACCACGCCTACATCTACCCCTCAAGCTTCTTTTCAAGCCTTGAAGTTTTCTCCACTATCTTCCTAATAGTGTACATTCTAACTTCCGGATGCTAGAGAACCTTACAACACAAAAAAATAGACTTTTAGTGACAAAATTTTTTGTCACTAAAAGTCAAAATTTTGTCACTAAAAGAATCAGCGACAAAATTTTTTCATCACGAGGTCTGTCAGCATATGAGAGTCACAAAATGTATTTCGTGATGAAACCTGAATTTTGTCAAGAAAAGTTTTTAGTAACGAAAACTTTTCATCACTAAATATAATGATCGATCGGTCAGTGAAATCGAAGCAGTCAATCGAAGGGATCATTGATCGGTCAGTCTTTGTTTTGAAATGATTGATCGGAAGATATGACCGATCGATCGATATATTGCGGATATATCAATACATAATAACGATCGATTGTTTCAGAACCACCAATTTGTCGTGTTTGTCTAATCGATGGATCAGTTTAGCTGGACGATTAATCATTTCAGTACCACCGATTGGTCGTGTTTGTCTACTCGATCGATCATTTGAGTTGGGCGATCGATCGATCGATCAAAATAACAAACGATCGGTCATTTTTTTCAGCGATGGAACGATGATTTCCTAGGTGATCGATCTGCTCTATATTTCCATTTTTTTGCCGACCAACATACTCTCACAATTCACTTTTCACTTTGACATTATCTCTTTGCTTTTTTCTCACTAATTCTCTCTTTCCCTTGAAATGGCCGGCCATTTCAAGGCCTTCTATCTTCCTCTCTTTTCCTTTTTCTCCATTGTCGCTACCTTGAAGCTCTCTTGATTTTTCAAATTCAGTTTTAGATTATTTTTCTTTTTGTTTTATTGATGTGTCTTGGAGTTCAATTCCTAGGCATTAGAATCAAGTTCTTCCTCTTCCATTCTCATTCCATGTTCTTAGTGTTCTTTAATGTACTTGGTATTCTTGAATGTTCGAAAATATTTTTGGTGTGCTTGCTTCTTTAAGCTTCAACTTGCATTGTAATGACGATTTATTACTTAATCCAACATTCTTGTTAAGTTTTATTCTATTATTATCATTTACATTCTGCTATTTAATTTCGTTCTTTACATTCCATCATTTACTTCTACGCCTTTACATTCCGTTCTATTTTTGCTATCTCTCTCTCTATCTATGTCTCTCTCTCTACTTTTTGCTTTTTATGTTGGTCTCTCTCTTCTCCATTCCCTTTTCTACCCGTTTCATTTTCTGTGGTCCCCCTCCTTCTAATAACTTTCACACACTTTGTCTGTATTATATTCACTTTTTTGGCCCATCAACGTTCTCTCACAGTTCACTTCTCTCTTTTACGTTTTCTCTTTATTTTTTGTCATTGATTTTCTTTCTCATTCTCATGAAATGGTTGTGTCACGCCCCGAACGCTAACTCGAGGGGCCAATGACAGCCGCGAACATTCCCGATTGAATGCTCCAGCAACTTAACCTTGACATTGCAGCAGATTTTTTTTTATACTACTGAGAGAGACGGGTCAAGGAGATTCACATATATTCAACTTAACACAAAACGAATTCAATAATAATAGTGTAAGTATCATAATTACAATACATAAACAAAACACTTCATCCGTGACAGACCACAATGGTCTATGGCCACCAACATCTCAAAAGATTACTCTGAGGCATTTCCTCTCAAGATAAGTAATCATCGGGACTCCTTTCACCTGGCACATTTGGAATGATAAAATTTAAAAATTGTGAGTCAAAAGACTCGGTAAGTGAACATGAACTTTTAAAGAATGCACGATCATGAATTTCAATGTGCATGTATGCCCAGTGTTTGCATATGAAACATATGCACTTGCTCTTAAAAACATATACTTGAACTTGTAAAGACACTTGATCTTGAAAACACTTTCTTTTCTTGACTTTTGGGCTACTTATCTCGCTCCATTTACCCCTGAAGTCAGGGCTGTGCATTCTCATCAGAACCATCCCCCTTTTCCCTCAGAGACATAACATCTGGTCGAGCTAGCCCTTGAAGTGGCCCCAGGCCTGATGGCTAGGCATGACCCTTGGAGGTTCACACCTTCTTGCAAGCACCCTTCAGTGTGGTTGCACATACCTCAAGAGCTACTCATCCTTCTTGCAAGCATCTTTCGGTATGGGTACCCATAGAAGTCATTCATCCTTCTCGCATTCGTCCTTCGGAGTGGATGCACCTATCTTAATGGTACAATACCGACCAACTTCAACCCCTTTAACTTGACTTGTCAATAAAATACTTTCATTCTTTCATTTGCACAAAATTTTCTTTTTCTTTCAAGAAAATCATATAAATGCTTATGGCATGTCATGCTTGATAACAATGAGTGTTCATGTTTGATAACTATGTCATGCTGTGTATCATTCCAATTTTCGTAAAAGAGTAAGTTTCCACTTACCTCGATCCTCCTGAGTTTCGATTGGTGCTTCGCCTACAAGCGAGTCAGATTCGTCACTTAGACGTTTAGAAATAAACACTCAAATAAGCATACAAAATTACTCATATACGTTCCCGGTTTCCAAAATTCGTATCTTTGAAAATGTCACTTCACTTACATGAACTTTCTTTTAAACTTTTAGCTTTCATAAAATAGATTTGAAAATAATAAGCAAACACATCAAACAACTACACTTAGGTGAAACTCCTAGGGTATTTCCAACTCGATCTTCCATTTCAAGATACCATACCTCTTCCATACATTTTCTACTTGCACGGATCTTCAAATCATCTTCTTTCATAACCTCAATATCCAAGATCGGATCCAAAATCTTTACACCTAACTTGATCACCCAAAAGTACTTGAAATAAACCATCATTCGATACGTGCAAGGTTGTTTTCACCTTCTTTATGTCCATCTCGTATTCAACTTTAGTACACTTGTGCTTCCAATCAATAACATTGATTTCAAGACCTATCCATGAAGGCCAGCAACAATATTCCACATCAAGGTTTTCGGTTTACAAATCAGCAACCTATAACATACCTAATTTCATTTTCCTTGTTTCACAATTTTCAACCTTACTTTGTATGGACTCAAGACCATCAAATTCCATCGATTAAACCTTAAGGAATATTCTATCTAGGTATTCTCGAGACCTCTAGGACTTGACCTGATTTTCATTTTCTTTTATCTCTCAATTTTTCAGTTCACATGAGTACCAATGAACACAAACTCTTCAACACAACTTATTTACATTGAATCCTCACTTCAATAGCCAACCCATTGCCTTCTTGCCCTTATTTTCACTCTTAATCTTACTGATATAAACCTCAATCCTTATAAATACGTTCCAGCATCACAACTCTTCAAGTCTCATACATGATTCACATCACACTCTTAAAGGCAACACAACACAACACAACATGCAAGCAATCCACTTAACCCGAGCATATTTCCTCCATTTTTTTACAAATATAACCAATGTGCTTAGGTAAATAGCTTGTTGTTCTATCCTATAAAACCAACCTATAATGCACTTAACAGCAAGCAACATCAAAGAACATATCATACATCAAATCAGCAAACTAATATCAAGGCAACCTGCCAACATGCATTGCTAAGTTCTTCCAATTTCATGTCATCCACTTACATACATGTTAGCTCATCTCTAAATACATTTATTCATTCATTAAGGCCACTAACCTAAGCCTTAGCATCACCCAAATCCAACATTTTTCGCACCTATTTCCATGATTTATCACAGCAACAAAAATCAAGGATTTACACTTTCAATTTAACATGCATTTAGGTCATATTTCAAATCTTATTTTCTAAGATTTAACTAATCAAAATCGTGGCCTCCATTCATCATTATCCATCCTTAATCATAAGAACACACAGCAACCAACTCACTTCAAACAAATCACACGATTCAGCCAAGGTACCTCAAATCCTACATGCATGTCAAAATCCTTGCAAGAACATGTTTCTATTCTCCCATCCAAGCAAAACCGTGACCATCACACTCCTCCACCACCCTAACACTACAGCCCACAATACATCCTAAACATCTGACATTCAAGAAATTTCAAGAAAAAACACAACACAACTCATTCGGTCAACAGAAAAGTTCACAACTAAAGGGGCCGAATTTACCTTCTCTTTTCTCTTCCTTTCCTTTCTCTTCTTCCCCTCCTTTCCTTTCTCTTCTTCTTCTTCTTCTTTTTCTTCTTTTTTTCCTTCTTCTCCTTCTCGGCCTCACTCTCCCTGTGAGACCCCGACCTTGTTTATGCCATTTTAAAACAAGGAAAGAGAGGAATTTATTGCTTATGACCTCTTAGTATGTATTACTTTAATTAAGTATATATTATTGAGAAATGTATGTGTGGTTATATTAATCTAAAGTTATGTCTAGGTGGAATTTTTCCCCTAATGTTTTTATGAGTTTTAAGCTAAGATCTGGCTGTTATATTATTTTGCCATTGTTAAATTGAGCAATTGAGATTTATTAGCTTGAATTGTTTTATTAATGGAATATGTCCCTAAGTTACAATATTTGGAAGTATTTAATTAAGGGCTTTAGCCTTTGAAATATGTGAGTCCTTGTAACAAAAATGAGGAGACATATTAGAGTTAGCTTTGTGGAGTGGCAGAAAAAGAAAATAAGTTTTCTTGAGGGGCAGAAAAGGAAAAAAAGGGGGGAGAAATGGAGGAGAAGAAAGGAAAGAAGGGGGAAGGGCAATTTTGCCTTTTCCCATCCCCCAAGCCCTACGCATAAGACACCCCCCTCCCCAAACCGCACAAGCCATTTTTGCCCTAGCTCCCACCCGAACAAGAGAAGGAGAAGAAGAAGGAAGAAGGAGAAGAAGAAAAGAAAGAGAAGGAAGAGAAGGAGAAGAAGAAAAGAAAGAGAGAGAGAAGGAGGTGAGTGGTTTTGGCCGGCCAAGCCATACCCATTTTCATATATTTTCTCATTTCTTTTGATGGTTGTTGGTTGTAAAGCTTGTTGGTTTTTGGTTTTCTCCTTGTATATATGTTGTGTTCTTGTGTTCTTTGAAGAAAATGTAGATCTAGAAAGCTTTAAAGAGTAGTATGGGTTGCATATGAAATCATGGAGAATGTGGCCAGATTTGGTAATTTCAGTAAAGGTTTAGATAATTTTGTAAGAGCCGACATGAGCCTCCGTGGTGTGGTGGTCATGGGTTATTCGGCCTAGTAAAGTTTAAGGTTTTTAACCGATTGATATTTTGAGACCATGTTATAATTACTTCAAGTTATCGTTTGAGGAGCATGTTCTAATGTTCGTATGTGCGTTAAACGCTAGCGATATAAAGCTTCTTTAAAAAAAAATTAGGCATTATGATATATTCTGCTGCGAGAATTTAGTAAGTACGCTTGAGCATTCCTTGTCGGGAATACTCGCGGCTGTCATTAGCCTCGTCAACCTAGCATTCGGGACGTGACAGTTAATGGGTATGTATCAGAGGGAAGTTTGGACAGTTTAGTGAACTTAGGACTTGCTACTCGTCTCTTGGATTTCGAATATGCTAGAAATCTTGTGCACCTCAACTAGTTGTTAGGATACTTACTGAGTAATGACGTTATAGTACAGGATGCCGAAACACAGAAGAAGAGCCCGAAGAACCGGGTGTCACTACCAATGATGTTTTAAGGCATATGGCTCAGCTTGTCGCTGAACAGGTGCAGCAAGGAGCAAATGTGCATGGGGCTCGAGATCGCCCTGAAGGATGCACTTTTGACCAGTTCAACCGCCAACACCTGCCGGTGTACAGTGGCAAAGGAGATGCCATTCTAGCAGAGAACTGGCTCCTAGAGATAAAAGAATTGCTGGAGGTCATGGGGTGTACAGACTCCCAGAGCTTGAGCTTCGCCACCTTTAAGCTACAGGGGGATGCCAAGAGGTGGTGGCTATCCAAGAAGCTCTTACTAAGTCAAGAGTTGGGGTAACAGCCCATAACCTGGGAGAGGTTTCAACAAGGGTTTTTTGATCGTTACTTTCCTAGAACCACTCGAGAGGCAAAAGCAAGAGAGTTTGCCAATTTGACTCAGGGGGTGATGACCGTGGATCAATATTCTGGTCGATTCATGGAGTTAGTAAGGTTTGCTCCATATTTAGTACCAAATGAGGAGAGGAAAGCCAGGAAGTTTGAAGAGGGACTCCATCCCCGAATCTATGATAGGGTCATGGCCCACAACTTGAAGACTTTGGCAGAAGTCATAGAACGGGCGGTGATAGTGGAAAGAGGGCTGCAGAGGACAGCGGCATACTACGACCAGCAAAAGAGGAAGGCTCCTCCTAAGCTGGAAACATCGCAGGCACCCTGGAAAAGGAGCAAGCAGGGTTCGTCCCAGGCCCAGAATCAGAGATCTGGTGGAGCCCAGAATCAGAAGAAGAAAAGAAAGAAAGAGGGCAATTTTGCCTTTTTCCCTTCCCCCAAGCCCTACGCATAAGACACCCCCCTCCCCAAACCGCACAAGCCATTTTTGCCCTAGCTCCCACCCGAACAAGAGAAGGAGAAGAAGAAAAGAAAGAGAGAGAGAAGGAGGTGAGTGGTTTTGGCCGGCCAAGCCATACCCATTTTCACACATTTTCTCTTTTCTTTTGATGTTTGTTGTTTGTTGTTTGTGAAGCTTGTTGGTTTTTGGTTTTTCCTTGTATATATGTTGTGTTCTTGTGTTCTTTGAATAAAATGTAGATCTAAAAAGCTTTAAAGAGTAGTATGGGTTGCATATGAAACCATGGAGAATGTGGCCAGATTTGGTAAATAGCACCCAAGAAAGATCAAGTATGAACTCTAGGTGTTTGATAAAAAGACCAAGAGAGGAGGGAGAAATTCAATAACTTGAATTCATGAATGGACTCATGTTTTAGCTGAGAGATTGAGTAGGAATGTGAGAAAATTTAAGTCTTGAGAATGAGGGTGTGAAAGGAGAGTATTTGGAGACAAATTCTGTGGATTTTGGAAGTGTATAGCATAAGTTGTGCTCTGAAATTGATTGTCGCCCGAGATACGCTCGACAGCCGCTCGAGCTAATAGTCCAAGATTTTCTTACAGCGACGTTTCGCTCGAGGTACGCCCGACTAGCGCTTGAGCGAAACTGGGCAAATTTTATTTAGAGAGTTTCGCCCGAGGTTCGCCCGACCAGCGCTCGAGCGGTTTCTTCCGAATTTCAAGAAATTCCTCCTATATTTCTAGTTTCCTTTTTGACCTATTAAAAGACCCTACTAGGTTTTCACTTAAGAAAATACCTTGTGTTGTAAGATGACCAACTAGAAGTTAAGAATAAGTACGATTTGTATGTTGAAGAGTGAGTAATTTATTGGTTACTCTATTCGTTTAGTAAATCTATGAATGACATTTAGTATGATCCAATTGTAGGTAAAGTGACGTTCGACACTCTAGCAAACGAAGGTAAGTGAAAATTGTAAGTGGAAACTTACACTTTTTGAAAAACTGGAATGATGCACATCATGAATTCTCATGATTTATTACAACATGACATAAGCATTTGCATGAAAAAGAAAGTTTTGTGCAAATGAAAGTAGGAGAAGAATTTAAGATTTCTCATCATCAAGCATGACATGAGCACACCATGAGCATTTGCATTCATTTTTCTCATGAGAAAGAAAGAGAAATTTATGCAAATGAAAGTACCATTTTATGCTACTTTATGACAAGTTAAGTTAATGAGCTAAAGTCGGTCGGTACCGTACCAATAAGATAGGGCATCCACTCCGAAGGACGAATGCGAGAAGGATGGATGATTCTTAAGTGGCACCCACTCCGAAGGACGAATGAGAGAAGGATGGGTAGTTCCCGAGGTATGTGCAATCACACCGAAGGATGCTTGCAAGAAGGTGTGAACCTCCAAGGGTTGAGTCTAGCCATCAAGCCTGGGGCCACAGCAAGGGCTAGCTCAACCAAATGATGTGTTCCCAGGGGAAAATGGAATAGTTCCGAAAGGAACGCACAACCCTGACTTCAGGGGTAAATGGAGCGTGATAAGTTCAAGGAAGAAATATTTTCAAACACGAAATGTTTTTCAAGATCAAGTACATTGTCTCATGCATATGCAAGCATCAATGTACATTCATGATTTATGCAAGACATGCATTATTTAATTATTGCATATAAACCCTTACTGAGTCTTTCGACTCACGATTTTAAATTGTATCATTCCAGATAATATTTCAGGGGAGGAAACTTAAGAAGAGGACCTTGAACCCTAGGAGAATGGTTGATGAAAATGTCTTTTCCTTTTTGGTAATTTCAGTAAAGGTTTAGATAATTTTGTAAGAGCCGACATGAGCCTCCGTGGTGTGGTGGTCATGGGTTATTCGGCCTAGTAAAGTTTAAGGTTTTTAACCGATTGATATTTTGAGACCATGTTATAATTACTTCAAGTTATCGTTTGAGGAGCATGTTCTAATGTTCGTATGTGCGTTAAACGCTAGCGATATAAAGCTTCTTTAAAAAAAAATTAGGCATTATGATATATTCTGCTGCAAGAATTTAGTAAGTACGCTTGAGCATTCCTTGTCGGGAATACTCGCGGTTGTCATCAGCCTCGTCAAGCTAGTGTTCAGGGCGTAACACTCCCTCTTCCCTCTTTTCCTCTCGGTTTCTTTTTTCTTTCTCTCTTTGTGCGACTTGGATGTGTGTGGCTGAGTGAGTGGCGTGAAATGAAAGAGTAAAGTGAATGAATCTAGCCTAATTCACTTGAAAAGGGGGGAAAGCCTTGATTGCATCGTCCAACCCTATTGGCTACAACTTTTGTCTTTTTGCCTTTTTATTTTCTTTTCTATTTGTTTTTGTTTTTCACGAAACACCCTTCAACACTCTTAAATCTCTCTATCTTTTATTTTCAGCACACATATCCTTCTAAAGGTCAAAGCCCTAGCAATATTAAATTTCACATGATAAAATTTACAATATAGAAAATCACAAACCACATGGCATTTAATTTATAATTAAAAATGCACAAAGAGGTGCTAAAATTTTCATTTAAATAACAAAATAATTCAACCAAACATTTCTAAATATTCATCATATCAGCCCTTAAAATTCAAGTAGCAAGGTCTTAAAATATTCAAAATGACATGGAAGAACAATTAAACTACAGGGTGCAAGTTGGGGGGTCTTACAGGCTGGCCATTTAATTGCCTTCTATCTTCCTCTCTTTTCCTTTTCTTTTCCTCAAGGGTTTCTAGTTTTAGGCTCTCTTGATTATTCATTTTTAGTTTTTGGATTAGTTTTATTTTTGTTTCTTAATCTAATGTCTTGGATTTCAATACCTTGGCATTAGAAGCATGTTCTTGTTCTTCCACTTTCACTTTGGGTTCTTGGTATTCTTGAATGTTCTTGAATATTTTTGGTGTTTTTTATTCTTTAAGCTTGAACTTGGTTTGTAATGACGATTTAAAACTTAATTCAAGATTCTTGTGAAGTTTTATTCAATTCTTGTCATTTACAATATGTTATTTCATTTCGTTCCTTCATTTACTTTTCCCTCTTTACATTCCGTACTTTTTTTGCTCTCTCCCTCTACGTCTCTCTCCCTCATTTATTGCTTTTTCTGTTTGTCTCTTTTCAACATTCCATTTTTTTCTTTTCTCTTTATGTGGTCCCCCTCATCCTAACAACTTTCGCACACAATCTCTGCTCTAGATTCACTTTTTTGGCCATTCAACATTCTCTCACAATTCACTCTTTTTTTCTGATCTCACAATTCACTTTTCACTTTCACATTATCCCTTTGCTTTTTGTCATTCATTTTCTCTCCCTTTCTCATGAAATGGCCGGCCATTTCATGACCTTCTAACTTCCTCTCTTTTCCTTTCCTTTTCCTCCGTTGTTGCTACTTTTAAGATCTCTCGTTTATTCTTTTTCTGTGTTCGGATTATTTTTCTTCATGTTTTATTAATCAAATGTCTTAGATTTCATTTCCTGGATATTAGAATCAGGTTCTTGCTCTTCCATTTTCATTCAGTGTTCTTGGTGTTCTTTTATTCAATTATTGTCATTTACATTCTGCTAATTAATTTCGTTCGTTACATTCCGTCATTTATTTTTCCCGTTTTCCATTCCATACTTTTTTTGCTCTCTCCATCTCTCTCTGCTTTTTATGTTTGTCTCTCTCTTCCCTATTCCCTTTTTTACCCTTTTCTCTTTATATGGTCCCTTTCCTCGTAACAACTTTCACACACTCTCTACTCTATATCAACATTCTCCCACAATTCACTTTTCACTTTTTCCCTTTTCTTTTCCTCTGTCGTTGCTACTTTTAAGCTCTCTTGATTATTCATTTTCAGTTTTTGGATTAGGTTTCGTTATGTTTTGTTAATCTAATGTCTTGGATTTCAACTCCAATGCTTTAGAATCAAGTTCCTGCTCTTCTATTTTCATTTTGTGTTCTTGGTGTTCTTGAATGTTCGTGAATATTTTTGGTGTTCTTGCTTCTTCAAGCTTGAACTTGTATTGTAATGACAATTTATTACTTAATCCAAGATTTTTGTGAAGTTTTATTCAATTATTGTCATTTACATTATGATATTTAATTTCATTCTTTACAATCCGTCATTTATTTTTCCCTCTTTACATTTCGTGCTAATTTTTCATTGAAAACACAGATCTAATAAATAAATAAAAAGACCAATGGAAAAATAATTTAATCATATTCTATTAAAATATTATAATTTAATCAAAAATCTCGAAATTAAGCTTAAAATATTCTTAAATTAATATTTAATCGGGTTGGGGTATTACACAAAATCAAGCCCACAAAAAAGCCCAACTAACCGAACCGACCAGAGAATCTACATGGTTCGGCCGATTCTGTTGACTAGCCGATTCTGTTGACTAACGATTCGGGTGTCGGTTGAGAAAATGCAGGAACCAAACCCTTTGGTGCACGGCTGGGGCTGAAAATCGAACCACGGGGTCAGTTTTTACCCCTAAGCATCACCATGCTGGCCAGCCAATCGAGATAGAGAACATGTCGAATGAACCATGCCTTTATTAGCTGTGCACTTTTTCCGCCACGACTTGTTCCACTCGGGCGTGAAATTGCTTCGCTTCTGGGGCATAAGTTTTTGGCTTAGGAAGGACACTTAGCTAATGGGTTATAACTGCTAGGTCTATCCCCTTCATATCTTCATGTGACCATGCAAAATATTTTTGCGTCTTCTAAGGAAATTCTCGTGCTTGTTGCGTTGTTCTCTTTCAAATAGAGCACTAATATTGACCGCGTTCCAAGGTTCAATTCCCATCTCCATTAATTCTTCGACGCGTGCGGGCCTGCTGGATAGTCCCTCTTTCTTTAGTTCCTCTATGTTCATGGGTGGCGACATTTGCATATCGGGGCCAACACGTTATTGACTGTCTACCTTAGTTTCGGACTTTCACCATCCACTCTTAATCATGAGACAAACAACAAGGAGAGGCTCATTGCTTCCCATAGGACGCCAACTGATAATACTAAAAATATTCTTGATTCTAAGATGAGTGAATGGCCCACTACGTTGGAGGCTCAAACTATGCATTTACCAAAAAAAATTATAGTGGGAGCAGTTGGGGACCTGGTCTCTATCGCCCAAGTCAGTATGTGTGGTGGTATATCGCGATGACAAGTAGAATGTATGTAACTTTTTTTTTTCTGAACAAACTGGATCGTTCTGTTGCTACTCAGTCAACCAAAGTCACAAACAAGAATCTCTCTAGCAAGAGAGTCAATATTAATGACACCACAATGCTTAGTGATTGCACACAATTTAGCAATAAAATGAGCCAAGAGATTTCCTTCCCTAGGGGTCCAGCAAAACGTCCACAAAGGATGAGTAGCGAGAGTCTGCCTGAGATTAGGATTTTACCCACCACAAGCCAATCAGGGACCAGGTGTCTCTCAGTGACCTGTTGCCAAACCACTAAGGAGACACCTTCAACAATCACTTCCGAGGAAGGCAAGTCACCAGCCATTTTGCAAGCCAGAAGGGCAGCGAAAGCTTCTCCCTTCAGAGGATTGGACCCCTTGCGCCAGAACCCACACGCTTCAATGATCCTACCCACACTATTACGGCAGGAGGTTGCCATCGGATTTGACGTTTCTTTTGGCACCAAGCTGCACAATGCTCTGCATAACTTTGGAGGCAGCGTTTCTTCATCTCTTCAACATCGGACTCCAAATTATCATGGACCACTCTATTGCGTGTAAACCAAATTGTATCAAAGAGCAACGCAGTATAAAGCATCATATCAGACCAACTCGCCCTGGCATGGAAAGGCAGATTACTGGAGTTTAAAATATATTTCACCCAATTAGAAAAGGAACCTGGACAAACTCATCAAAATTCAAGTTCCAAGGCCCTTCACGCCATTATACTCTGCTCAGACAGCCAAGAAAAAGGTGATTTGAAGACTCCACCTCCATTTTACAGAGAGGGCAAACTAACTTCTCCAAAGGAGCAGAGGAATAAAACAAAAAAACCTTAGTCCGAAGGGGAAGAGCACCTGCAAAAACCTTCCACATAAGCACCTGCCATATTGATCTGTTGGATCTTCAAAGACCATAGCTTTTTCAATTCAGCCGCATCCAGGAAGGCCCCTCTAATAAATCCAGTACCTTGGTCTCGCTCATAAGTAGTCTTGACTGAAAATTTGCCTTTGGGGTCGGGAGCCCAGATAACTATATCCTCGTCAGCGATATTTTGTCTCGTAATATTCAGTATGGCAGCTGCCGATTCCTCCTCAAACCACTGACGAATGACAACATCGTTCCACTGCCCTGTATTACTGACAAAAAGATCTGCCACCCGAGTAAAATGTCTAGGTAACACAGTACCTAGCTTGAGCTTGGGAATGGAATCTTCGATACCAGGAACCATGTATCTAACTTATATGCACGTAACTCTTGATATGGTGACTTAGAAAAAAAAACTCTTTGATATGGAGAAAAAGAAAAGCGTGCGTAAGAAGTTAATTGTAGCTTCATGATTACCCTAATGTCTCGTCTGGCAGGCGATTCCAATAGGAGGTGGCTGGGATGGTGGGCTGCTGTAACATGTATCAGACGGATGAAGAACTTGCGGCTCTCGGCCCTGAAGGTGCAGTCGTGGGCTTAATGGGCCAAATTCGCATCCACTCAATTGGCGCTAGGTGAGCCGGCTGGATAACTTATCACTCACCTTCTCTTGATCCCTTCCCGCTCCAGCCCATAATCAACTGATGCGCCAGTTAGGGGTGTAAGTCCGGTCCGGCAACCGGCGGATCTCCGGTTCCGGTTCCGTGACCGGTTCCGGGATGCTGAGGTCCGGCCCTTCCAGGAACCGGAACCGGAGGTCCATTTGGAGTTTAGACGGAACCGGAAGCGGAAGTTTCCGCCGGTTTAGCGGAAAACCGGTTCCGGTTGATTTTTTTTTTATTAACTGATTTTTAAAACGACGTCGTTCTATTATAAACAGAACGACGTCGTTTTATTGTTTTATTTTGAAAAAAAATATAATACCGTGGATCAAAACGTGCCGTTTTGATCCACGGTATTAGAAAACCTAAATACCTAAAGTCCTAAACCTAATTCGTCAATCGCGATTCGCATCCCCCCCGTCCCCCGAGTCCCCCCCACCCTCTCCTAATTCTTCAATCGCATCCCCCCCGTCCCCCGAGTCCCCCCCGCCGGTCAGCCCTCTCTCTGACTCTCTCTATTCTCCGGCGGGCCTCAGCCCTCTCTCTGACTCTCTCTATTCTCCGGCAGGCCTCAGCCCTCTCTCTGACTCTCTCTATTCTCCGGCGGGACACTCGCCGTCGGTAAGACCTCTCTCTCTACTCTACATTCTCTCTCTCTAGCCATCTAGTCTCCGTCGGTAGTGCTTGCAATGTATCATGTATGTCTATTTTCTAAGATATGTATCTGTTTGGGGTTGCTGAGTATGTCTATTTTCTAAGGAAATGTATCTATTTGCTCGAATTAGACCCTTCAATTTTTAAGTTTTTGGATTTGGTGTGTCTAAATGGTGGGTATTTTTGTTTGTTCTGTTGAATTGGTCTGTGCCATGAATTCTTAATATGTGTTTGTTCTGTTGAAGTCCTTTGGGGACAGAAACATGTGAATTGTCCAAATGTATTTGATTGCTCGAATCAGTAGGTATCTGTTTGCTCGAATTAGACCCTTTAATTTTTCAGTTTTTGGATTTGGTGTGTCTAAATTGGTGGGTATTTTTGTTTGTTCTCTTGAATTGTTCTCTTGAATTTCTATTTGTTCTGTTGAATTGGTCCGTGAGGTAGATGTCAACTTGAATATTTATGAGTTGAACTGAAGCAGACCAATAGTGCACAAATAACCTTAGCACAATAGCACCTTAAAGCAATTTTGAAAATTATATCATAGGTATCTCAGCAGAAATTTCAACAGAGTTTCTATTCTTAGAGGAAATATGTTGCGCAAAGTTTCTAGGAGGAAATATGTTGTCAATTGAGGAGTTGTGCTCAGGGGTGGATTATGTAGCTCACTTAGTTTCTCCTTTCAATTGTGAATTAACTGTCATCTTGGCGGAGAGTGACTAGCCATAGCTCCACATTGCATTGGCCTGGACCCACTTTCTCTTGGGCAACATCACCCTAACCGTAATAAATGCTGGCAACCTATTTAATTAAGAGCTTGTCAGATTTTGTAGCACAAGAGAGATTACTGTGTTCTACTTGTTAATGATCATGAGATGTTAAACTAATACTGTCTGATGATAAACCTCAGCTGAAATTTGTTAGATTTTTCTTTCATTTGTTCCATTGGGTTGGTAGCCTTGGTCGTTAATTTGTTGGATGGGAAGGCGGTTGGTTATTGATCTGTTGAACCGTTTGTTCTGTATCAATCTCATCGTTTCTGTTTTACCAGCAATCTTGATGCAATGAAGATAGAAGTATTAAAAACAGCATCTGAGAGTAAGGTAGTGATTAACTCACTGAGTACGTAAGGAGGGTTTCTAGAATTGAATCAGTATTCTCCTCTCCTGAACATTCCTCAGAAGGGTTATTTGCAATCTTGTAATGTCAAAAGACATACATAGTTAATGTAAGACTGAGCTTGTACCATTTTCCTGAATTGCTTTGGCAACCATCTTTTCAGAGAATCCCATTCCTGTGAAATGATCAATCAACTTGGAGTTGGAAGAACCTGCAGATGAGCTTGCCTAGACATATAAAAGGAGAATAAAATAGTTGTTGGATGAAGAATCGTCATGCCTAGGTAAATCTTCACGACACTCAATAGTAGACCAGGATCTTGTTTCATATCCAAATTCATTTATTTACTACGATGCAGAAACTGCCTTAAATTTTGCAATCATCATAGATCTATAACACTGTTGCCTTGTTATAAGTAACAAAAAAATTATATTGACATGAGAAGAAAACTTGTGTACACAGGTTACATACAAAAGAATTCCCTTAAGAATTCTTTGTGATGTGTTAGTGCAACAAGGAGCTGCATTGCTATTCTTTGAGTCCTGTTGAAGAACTGATACCAGAAGGCCCTGCCAATTGAACCAACAACCTGGTATGACTTCAGGATACTTTAAAGAGCAGAGAAGTGAAAAATGAACTCCTAATATGTGATGTGTATTCAACTCCTAATATGTGATGTGTATTCAACTCCTAATATGTGATGTGTATTCAACTCCTAGGTTTTAATGTCTGGATATAGTGTTTATTTGAGCTAATTTGTTATGTGTATTCAACTCCTAATATGCTATGTATCCATATGGTAACGTTAGGTTTCTTAAACTTTTTAAATTCTGGGCTTGATAGTTAGCGCTAAGTTTCTAGTCTTTTAGACTTTAATTTGAAGCAGTTAGACTTTGGGTTGAGGCACAACCTACTGAGACATTATTTGTTATATGAATGACTGTCATGGTTGATTTGTTTGATTGAGGTGTATGTTATTTTGTGTCTTTATTTCAGATGGATCGTCAAACTTCAATTTCATCTACACAATCCACAACCCCCAACTTTTCTACCCCTGCCTCAATGGCTACACCTACAATTGGTCAGATACCAATTGTAGATGTAGAGGCACAACCTACTGAGACAATTGACCCTACCCCCAAAAGAAGAAAGGTTTCCAATCCATCCCCGATGTGGGAACATTTCACTAGGGTACTACCAGTAGTTGACCCAAAAAAACCATTGGCCAAGTGCAACCATTGTGGTCATAAAGTTGGGTGTCACCACAAAGAACAAGGGACCTCGGCTATGAAATCCCACTTGAACGCTTGTGTAATGTATAAGAGAACTCAAAGTAAATTAGATAGTTCTCAACAGAAATTGACTTTTGATATCAAGGGGGCAAGTAGTGGATCAGTGGGAGTGATGAAGATAGACTCATATAATCCCAAGGCTATTAGGGCAGCTATTGCTAAGTTTGTAATTGTGGATGAGCTTCCTTTTAGAATAGTAAGTAAGGATGGGTTCAAGGAGATGATTCATACCCTCGAGCCCCGATTTAAAGTGTCATCTCGAATTACAGTGATGAAAGACTGTATGAAACTTTACTTGGAAGAGAAGGCTAGACTGAAGGCTAGTATCTTACTCAATAGACCCCGAGTTTGTTTCACCACTGACACATGGACGTCAGTCCAAAACATGAATTATATGTCTGTCACTGCACACTGGATTGATAGTACATGGAACTTGCACAAAAAGATACTTGCCTTCTCTAAGGTGTCAGATCATAAGGGCTCGACCATTGGGATGGAATTGGAGGATTGTATGTCGGAATGGGGGATTGATAAAATCCTTACAATCACTGTCGATAATGCATCCTCTAATGATACAGCCATTGAACATCTGAAGAGTAGACAATTGCTTTTGGGGTCTCAGCCTGGAAAAATTGTTTGTAGTCATGATTGTTTGCATATGAGATGTTGCGCACATATCTTGAATTTAATTGTGCAAGATGGGTTGAAGGAGCTGGATGATTCTGTGGCCAAGGTAAGGAACTTGGTCAAGTATGTTAAGTCATCTCCCGGTCGAATGGATGGGTTTAAGAAATGTGTAGCGAAGAGGAAGTTTCCCATTGAGGGGTTTTTGCAGCTTGATGTTCCTACTCGTTGGAATTCAACGTATATTATGTTGGATGCAGCTGAGAAATATCAGAGGGTTTTTGAGGAGATGTTGGCAGAAGATGGGATTCTGATAAGCTTTCTGCGTGAGGAGGGGCATGGGAGGAAGGGACTGGGTCCCCCTGGATTTGAGGATTGGGAGCGTGTTAGACACTTTACGAAGTTTTTGGCACTCTTCTATGAAGTGACGGTTCGAATTTCTGCTTCGAAAACGGTGACAGTAAACTTATTCTTTGCAGAACTAGCCAAAATTCATATGCATTTGGGGAAATATGCAGCTAGTGGGGATTTGTTCTTGGCGGACATGGCAAAAAGAATGCAAATGAAGTACAATAAATATTGGGGTGACTTGACTCAGGTTAACAGATTATTATTTGTTGCAGCGGTACTTGATCCACAATACAAGATTATATACTTGGATTTTTGGTTCAAGAAAGTTTTGGGGTTGGAGTTAGGTGCAAAAATGACTAGTCTTGTAAGAGGGACCCTGGATCAATTGTTTACCGAGTATTCCAATATGGATGGGTCATCTAGCAGTGGGAGCGTATCTGCAAGTCAAGGCCAGCTGGATTTGGTTGGGTCATCTACTTCATCACTAGATGATGCTCTTCACTTTGAATTCTTAGGATTTAAGGCGCATCAAAATTTGCTGGATAGCAAGTCTGAAGTTGAGAGATATTTAATGGAGGATGTTGAACCTAAAGATCCTAAGTTTGATATCCTCAATTGGTGGAGAGTGAATGCACCAAAATTTCCCCTTCTTGCACGGATTTCTCGAGATGTTCTTGCCATCCCTATCACTACAGTGCCTTCAGAGTCTGTCTTCAGCACGGGGTGTCGAGTTTTAGATTCTTTTCGGAGTTCGTTGGCACCAAAGACTGCGGAAGGGCTCATTTGTGCTCAAAATTGGTTGACATCCAAGGTCTTACATTCTGCTGATGATGAAGAGGATAACGGATCTGGATTTACTGATGGAACAGAAGATCCTTCTAGTTATATGATGGATATAGGTATATACAACATTTTACATTTCTACTTTCACTTTATTAAAAAAAATTATGAGCTAATTGTTGATATATTTCTTCTTTTGCAGAGTTAATTTCTAATGCTGCAGCGATCGTGGATGGGTCATACGTGATTGATTGATGTTTGATTATGAATTTAATTTTTTTACTTGAGTAGATACTTCTAAGTTTGTATTGTAATATTTTGTTATTTTAAGTTAGTTTCAAGTTTGATTTAAGATTTATTTAATATGAGATTTTGTGAATTGCATGTTTTTACATTTGTTTGTCAATTACATGTTTAGGATTTTATTTTGTGAATTACATCTTAGCGGACTTAGCGGAATTCCGCTATCCGCTTCCGCAAAGTCCGCTTCCGCTTCCGCTAAGTCCGCTAATCTTAGCGGACTTTTTTTTGGCCATCCGCTAGTTAGCGGACCGGATGTCGGAATGTTAAATTCCGCTTCCGACTAGTCCGCTATTCACCCCTAGTCGTTGCCGCCATAAGATTGTATTCATATTAAAGATGGAGGCAGGACGTATAGCTGATGTTCGTGTCCAAGAATTTTGTAGGATTTGAAGAGTTTTGTGAATTTTTAAGTTAATGTTTAAAATTATTTTTTTATATTTAGAATTTATTAATTTTTTATTATAAATAAAATATTTAAAACGTATTAAAAAACAAAAAAAAAACAAAAAACAAAAAAACAAAAACGACAAAATGACAAAACACCTGAACGAAAAGGTAAAAGTCAATGAGACAAATAGTAATTTTGGTACAAGGGGCAGGCAGGCGAAGTGTAGGGCTGAGGGACAGGTAGGGAGTAGGGGTGCAGGCGAAAGTGTATGGGAAGTCACGTTTTCCTTCGGCTTTTGCCGAACAACAACCAATTTTGGTTTCAAATGCTGAGTTTTCTCACACAACGAACATTGCCCTAGTGTGGTTGGTTTAGGCCAGCTTGGGGATTGTAGCATTTTTGACTCCCCGAAAAGTACGTCGACGTTTTAACCAAAGCATATCTTTTTTTTTCTAAACAATTTAGGGGAAGGAAGCGTCACCACGGGCAAAGCATACTCAGGTTGTGTTTGTGTTGTAAAATTTTAGTGTTGTTAAAATTTTAGGCATTGGGTTTAGTGAAAAAGTGAAGAGAGAGGTAATTTTTTATATTTTTTGTAGTAAATAGTAATTATTTGATGGGGAGAGAGAGATTATATTGTAATATTTAATTGTGTTAAATTTTAGAAGGAGTAAAATTTTGGTACACAAACGCACCCAATATAGCTTGGAAAGTGGAAAATTGGAGCGTTGACATATTACCACACCTTGTCTCCCAACCCATGTGATGGTGACTTCGAAATACGCAGCACCACACTCTTCAAACCAGCATACACGATAAACAAAATCTCTAACGTGTACCGGGCAGTTAGCGTCCATTTTCTTTTATCTATTTTGACTAGCCTTTCCAAAGTTTCATTTTTTATTATAAATATCTTTACAATCTCTAATTATAAATATTTTAATATTTTATATCTAAAATTACTATATTTTTCAAATTACATCCAACAACTACTTATTTCAACACTACACCTTTTCTTAAAATTTTCTTATTATTTTGAACCGAAAATTGACTATCTAACTCATGAAATGACAAATTTATCCACAGGTGATATTTTTAGATTGGTAAAATTAGAATTTCACATGCCAACAAATCAATTTTCGTCAAAATTAATGAATTTTTTTAATTAAAGGTGCAAAATGTGAAATCAATTGCTACGGTGTGATAAAAATAATAGTTTGGAACGCAACGTATTAAAACTTTCATAATTTTATTTGCAAAATGTATTTATCTATTTTTTTATCTTGTCAGAAAACGTGTGTAGTTTGGACGCTAAAGTAACCAAGATGATATAGCTATGAGATAATGTGACCTAAAAGAAATCATTTTTTTTTTGAGTAATAGGATTCATGGCACACCTCTATGATCCGGGATTGGTCAATCTTGACTTAGCTTAATAAAATTTTAACCTCCCAAAATTTGAACATAATAAAATAATTATAATATAATCTTCAATCATCTCTCTCTTTACTTTTTCACCAATTCTAATACCCTAAAATTTTAACACTCAAACACAATCTTAATCGCATTGAAAAGCTTCACTTCATGATAAATCTTAAACACGTACAATGACCCCTCAATACCATCATTTAAGTCATAAATTTTATTATTTTGATGAGTCAAACTAAGGTCGCTAGCTGACCGGTAGTACCCTTAACTATCTCATCCATACGCCGGAACAAAAGAAATAAATTCGTCTCAACAACATATGTAGGGTGCGTTTGCGGTAAAAATTTCACAAAATATTTCACCAACTCCCAATAAAATACTACAATATAATCTCTCCCTCTCTCTCCCATAAAAAATATAAAAAATTACCTCTCTCTTCACTTTTTCACTAAACCCGATACCAAAAATTTTACAACACAAATATAACCGTAATTGTTCTTCTTTCCACAAAAGCGCAAGACGGGTTAAGGCTGAAATCAACTTGATCTCAGAATATCATTTAGAGTATTATCGTTGTGGCCATGTAGCCTCCCGAACACTGTCATTTATATATAATCTCAGACCAATTTTTATATATAAAGAATATGTTGAAATCGGATCAGGATATCAATTTCAACCACTACAAAAAAAATAGGTCTATAGTGGCGGTCTTTTTTACTGGCGTTTTTCACTGTCGCTATAGAACCAATTTTGCAGCGTTTTTCAAAAAACGTTGCTAAAGGTATGACCTTTAGCGGCAGTCTTTGTAGCGGCGGTTACTGACTGCCGCTATAGACCCCATTTAGCAGCGTTTTTTTGAAAAACATCGCTAAAGGTATGACCTTTAGCGGCGGTCTATATACCCCATTTAGCAGCGGTCTCACTGACCGCCGATATAGACCCCGTCTAGCAGCGTTTTTCAAAAAACGCTGCTAGAAATTAGGTATCTATAGCGGAGGTCACAATGATCGCTGCTGTAGAGTACACCTTTAGCAGCATGTTAGCCCAAAGTTGTTTTATAAACAATCTATTTTTGATTTTGATGATAACAAACTTTTCCAACTAGTTTGAGACCTTTAGATTCTACATTTGCAAATCTTTTTAAGAAAATGATATCAAGAGTTCTCTAAGCTTAAATTGGCCTTAGATATAATTGAACACCTCTACACAAGCTTATTGGTCAATCTTTACATTGTAGGTGTTTTTGGAATGCTTGATGGTGTCAAGGGAAACCATTTTTCAGTCTAAGTGTTGATGGTGTCGACACATAAGACCATGGTGTCGACACATTGGTCATACTCCAGAATGCACAAAACTATGAGTCGACACATAGAAGACATAGTGTCGACACATTGAACAATGACAAGATCCCGCTTCGTTTGTCGTCCGATCGAGCTGAAATTTGGAGAGGACGTTCACGACACAAGGTGCTATAATCTGAACGGTGAAGATCAAATTTTGAGCTCGGGAACAGTGTTTCTCATGCATGAACAGTAACCGCGAAATTGGTATTTTCGGAATGCTTGTTACTGTCAAGGAACACATTTTTCAGACTAAGTGTTGTATGTGTCGACACATAGGACCATAGTGTCGACACATTGGTCATACACCCGAAAAGTGAGTTTCCAGGCAAAGCTCCTAGGTGTCGACACATACATGGAAGGTGTCGACACATGCTTCGATTTCTCAAATCTGGAGCAACGTCACTCATTCTAAAAGTGTCTACAACGGCTCTAAATGCCCTCCAACGGCTCCAAAACATGACAAGAAAGCCCTTGGTGCCCTAGAGACTATAAATAGAACAAGATTGAAAGAGAAAGCAAGAGCTACACACGAAAATCATCCTTGCCCTAATTTATTGAGAGAGAAAGCTCAAAGAAGAAGGAGAGAAGTTCTTCCAACCTTGAAATCTCGTGATTCATCTTGTAAATCCGGAAGCCTTCCTTGAAGAACTCATTCTTCCAGTAAATCTCAGGTTCTTACATTTGTAGATTTGGCTTAAAGAGCCCTATCATTTCTTAAGCTACCCATTTGTAGATTTGGCTTAGAGAGCCGTTCCATATCTTGAGCTATTCATTTGTTGATTTGGCTTAGAGAGCCATCCTCCATTGTACCCATCTATTGTAAAACATCTGAGTGTTGGGTAAACACTTGGTCCTACTTGTGAGAGTAGAAGAAGTCCTCTAGGTTGTGAGGATTTGTAAGAGAGTTAAAGTGTGAGCTCGGAAAACACTTGGTCCTACTTGTGAGAGTAGAAGAAATCCTCTAGGTTGTGAGGATTTGTGAGAGTTGAAGCGTGAGCTCGCAAAACGCTTTGTAAAGGTTCCTTAGCACCCGGGAAGCTAAGGTGTATTCGCTATTTGGAGAATAGTGGAGGAAGCCCAAGGAAGTCAATTGCCTTGGGGGTGGATGTAGGCACGTGTTTGGCCGAACCACCTAAAACTACGGTGTCATCTCTCTAACTCTATCTCTCTTATTATTTGTCTCATATCCAAAATTGTTGTGTTTTAAGCTTTATCATTTATTGCTCATAGTTGCTTAGCCTTAAACACATTCAGGCTTTCAGTTTTAATTGTTAACGGAGTATCTTTTACAGCTGTGTTTTTGGGCAAAAAGGGATAAACTTTTTGTAAACCCAATTCACCCCCCCTCTTGGGTTGTCATTTAGACTTTCACAGCATTTTAAAAAAAAACGCTGCTATAGGTTTAATTCCGAATTTATTTATTAATTATAAATTATTTTATTCATTTTAATATAATTTTTATTTTGTGATGTATTTGGAAAAAAAAATTATTTTAAAGGATATACTTAATAAAATATGGAATTAGTAGGAGTGTTATGAAAACTGAAGTTGTTATATGATATATTTTAATTTATACTATGATTGTTATGGTAATTGCATATTTATTGACTAAATCTAAGTAGTTTAGAAAACATCTATTATCCTACTTATAATGAACATATATATTTTGAATAATTAGTAATATAATGCTATTGAATTAGGACATTATTTAATTTCAAGCAAATAGATATTGTGAGATTAGCTTATGCAATTAAAGTACATAACTTAATATATGGTTTTAGAGATTATGATTTAGTCATTAGGTATATAGGTACATCCACATAAAGTACTTAGGTTAATTAGCACATATCATGTATATAATGATAAACACATCTAACTAATCATGCAATATTATATAAAAAACATTATACTTTTAAATGATAAATATTATATATATTATTACTACCAACTTATTTTAATTAATATTATTATATTATGTATGAAAAATAGTATAAAATAATATGTTCTGTGTTTAATACTTAGTATAAAGATTTTTAAATGCTATTATAAAGTACAACTGATTTTAATTTACTAAAAAAAATATATAATTTATTATTAAAAAAACTGAAAACGGTGAGTTTAGAGTTCCCTCGTTTTTGTTCTCGGCGGGTTCCCTCTTTACTAGAAATTCACTGCCTTCAAGTGCCTTATAATTTCAAATTTTCAGCTCACTCCATGTCTTCTCTCCCTCCGCCCCCTTCCCCGAGCCCTCTTACGAATTCTCTATTTGGTTGCCAAGAAAGAAGCTCGGAAAAACCTAAAAATGCGAAATCCCGCCAGAGGAAGTCCCGCCCGAGCTTCCTGAGCCAGCTCTGGGCATCAATTTTGCAAGAGATGGGATGAAGCGTACAGACTGGCTTTTCGTTGGTTGTCGTGCATAGCGATTCTCTTCCGCGTCGAGGAGATATGCAAAAGGTACGAAAAATATGATATCGAAAAGCAGTGCGAGCTCAACGACTACGGTGACGATGCCTTCGCTCGCCTCTACGCCTTCGTCGAATCTGAAATTGAAGCGGCTCTTCGTGTTGGATTCTCCTCCCTCGACTTCCTATTTCTTTTATTCTCCTTTTTTTCGAATTATTCTGCTAAAGTTTTTGGTTGCTCCAATTGTCTTCATCCGGCTCGATGTGGAAAAAGAAGGGAGTCATTACATTTTTAGTTCAAGGTTCTGTTTGGCAAATGCAAATGCAAATGCAAATGAAAAAAAAAGCTGGCACAGACCTTTAGTGGCGGTGGCGACCTCAACTAACTGACTCTCGCTAAAAGTCTGTACCAGCGTTTTCACGAAAAGCTGCAAAAAGGTAAAATTGCATTCGGGTGACCGCTGCTATAGACCCGCGGTCTTCACCAGCGGTCGCGCAGATTGCCGCTATAGATCTATTGCGACGCGACCGCCGTTAAAAAACCGTTGCTATATCTATAAGAGCGGTTTTTTGACTTTTAGTAGGCCATTTTTTTTATAGTGAACATTGAGATAATTGCTGAATGTTTCACCCATCTTTTGATTGATAAATACCTATATATATATTTGGGATGTTTGCCTATTCCATGCTAGATTTGATATAGCTGATCAATCAAATTATTAAATAAAATTTTAAAAAATACTAAGTTGCAATAATTTCCTTCCATTGAGATTAAAATTTTTCTTTTCAGTCATATGGTGAAAGGTAGACTGGCGGCAACGACTCCCCTCCTTTTCCTCGTTTTGTACATTTTGTGTTCCTAATGCCTGCTCTTTCTTCCTTTATTTTGGTAAAAGATATACGGTCTTCTATTGAACATTCCAGGGAACTTACACTATCTCTGTTTTCATATTAAACTAAACCTAGGGTATGTTCGTTTTGGTGAAACTTGTAAGATTTCAAGTATTTTGAGAATTTTTAGGTGATGTTTAAACTTTATTGACAATACATGTAGAAGATGTTGACTTGTATTTATGTGTGTAAAAAGATAATAATGAGTTGTATTGGAATGTTGAGATTGTAATGTTGCGAATCCTAAAAAAGTATTGAAAACGAACATGCACGTAATTTTTTGAATCGTTCTGCGTTTCAGCCTCTTGGCCACGGTCGAGGAAGTTCATTTTATAGAATCGATATTACTTTAAGAGAATCAAATAATTATGCGGGTATATTTATTTTTTCCGTTTATTTTTCCTTTAAGCCGTCATAAAGCAAATGATAATTTTTTTAAAAAAAAAACAGAGAGAGGGTGCAACCTGAGCCAGTCTATTATCCAAATAAGCCCAAGCTGAACCTCGTGCTGAGCTGTTGTGCCCTCCTGCCAGCAAAACCAAATCAACCAATCACGTTTCCTGTGTGCGGACTGCGGGGACCACTGAACAAGAAGAAAAAACAAGAAATGAAAACTTATTGCAGTAAAATTGTCTCACGTAAGATTTCTCTCACTGTTGCATCCCCAGTGACGGGAATCAAGGCACATCATCGGAGGATCCAATTCGAATTGACATTGGGCCGGTTACGAGGGCACAAACTAAGAAGTTCAAGGAGCTACACAATGGGCTAATTCAAGCGGCATGGACTCAAGCAACTTCACAGAGGCCCATTGAACAAGATCCAAGTGAACAACAAAGACTTGTCAACTTGATCCAAGTTCTAGAAGAATTCGGTCCAGATTGAGCTTTCAAATGCTGACTTATCCATTTTCCTTATTTTTAGGAATAATTGATTTGAATTTGAATTCAAATCAAATGATAGCTTATCCATTTTCCTTATTTTTAGGAATAATTGATTTGAATTTGAATTCAAATCAAATGATAGTTTATTCATTTTCCTAATTTTTAGAAAAATTTGATTTGAATTTGAATTCAAATTAAATGCTAGTTTATATCCCTTTTACTTAGCCAGATTTTTAGGAGAATTTAATTTCTTTCAAATTTGAATTAGTTTCCTTTTTTAATTAGAATCCTATTCTTGGAAGGATGTTCCGAGTATATTTAAAGGGTCTTTGGGCATGTAGTAAACACACAACTTTGAGATTAATATTATTTGAGAGGTCTTGTGATTCTCTTTGGTTCTTTGAAGAACTTCTCGAACTTATCGGGATTTCCCGTGGCGTTCAACTCGACTTATCAAACGGATTTCCATCCCCGTTTGTGGCGTCATCACCATACCGAGGTTCTTGCTTTCCTAAGCAACGGGTCGAGGTTCCACTCGAATCCATTCTAGAAACGATCTTGGGTTCCCTATAGTTGTCGGGTCTCGTTACGGGATAAAGAGGTTCACATCACCCGGTCAACCAAAAACACGTCGGAAAGGAAACGAGCGGGACATTAACCCACGTTATGTCACGCGTTACAATTACGGGGCAAATGGAAAAGTTAGGAACACATAATTGGACAATAGAATTAAAACGCATATAGCCTCGTGGATTTTCAAAGAAATTCTTTTAAAAGGATTTTCTTATTTCAAACTTAATTAATTTCCCATGTCGTTGGTATTTCGTGCCCCTTCTTGGTCCTTGTCGAATGGTTGATTTCCTGTCCTCAATGTCTTGGACACTATGGAAGACGGAGGAGAAGAAAATAGTAGAAAAGAAACCTATGAAAAATAGAAAAGGAACTAGACAGGGTCAAAACTAAGATCCATAAAAAACCAGAGGAGAGAGTTATCTTTTTTTTTATTAAACCAGACATTATATATTGAAAAAACACGATTACAACAAAACTACAAAAGCTAAGAAAAGAAAAGAAAAACTAGCTAAGGTGGTTTCGCACAATTAAATTTTCATAGTCCAAGATTTAAAAGAAAAGATGCAAGAACATTAGAAAGAGTATGCAGCCACCCAGACTGCTAATGAGTAAGCCTCCGAGTTAAACTCTTGAGGAATATTAGAAGGATAAAATATAGGAATTGAGAAGATAAATGATGAAGACTGTGCATAAGAGATGCAATTTTTAATAAATAATTTTTGAGTTTTTAAATTAATCATAAAAGCTCTTGAGTTTGTAATTTTTATTAAACAAGTCATTTCATTAAACTTGTATTTATAAAGTTAACACAATTAACAAGTCATTTCTAATCATAAGTTGACACGTGTCACCAAAAATTAAAATCACATTTCTTGCAACGAGTTAAAGTTTGTGAAGTTATATGAGAATAGGGTGATAGTCTGAAGGTAGAAATTATAATTAACTCATTTTTTTATACTTTTTTTCCTTAATTTTTCATTTTTCAAAAAATAAAACAAACTAAATTATTTTAATTATTTTAAAAAACAAAAAATAATTAAAAAAATAAAGAAATTTTTTTAAAAAAATTATAAATCATAATTTTAATTTTGTGTAACACGTGTCAATTTATTATTAGAACTGATCTTAACAAAGACATTTTAATAGAAGGACTTTTTTTAATAAGAATTATAAACTCAAACATCTCTGCATCAATTTAAAAATGTAAGGACTATTTGTTACAATAAGTCAAAACCTTGGTACCAAGTGGACCAAGGTTCCGTGACCCCAAAGAAAACCACACAAAAGAATAAGGAAGAAGGCAAACTGGAGTAGCAGAGGCTTCTGCAGCTGTAACTTGTAAAAGCCTGTAAATGTAAGAAAACGCGAAAAAGGGTCCAACTCAACTGTTGGGAAGCCAATGAAGCAGGAAACAGAGAGGTAGAACCCCAGCAACGCCACCAGGTAAAATCAGTTCAATTCTACAAGAGTCTGTCTCTCTCTCTCTCTCTCGTTCTTGTCATCCAAACTTGATTAAAAAATTAGCAAGTATCTAATCAAACCGCGTAGTTGGACAGTATGACTTTCTGAAACCCAGATTTTCTTTTTCTTTTTCTAGATGAAACTCTACAGATTCAAAGTCTTTAACATTGATTTAGAACGGACAGAGAGACCGGAAAGCAACCCTCTCACTCTTTTTTCTCCTTCCTTTCTGTAGGTTCTCTCCTTGCAGGGAAGAGACGCATTCTTTGATGTAAAACTATATCTGTTTTCATTTTCATTCACTTTGGCACAAGCTATTTCATCTCTCTAAACCTCAAACGAGGCTTCTCTGTTTCTGGGTTTTTATTTTTTGGACTTGAAAGAAGTCCCATTTTCTTTTTCCTTTTTTTCCTCGTGCATATTCCGGTTCTTTAATCCTTGCTTCCTTGGTCTCAACTTTTTAGTTTCTGTGATTTTCTCTTCAGACGCTTCTACAAAATTTCCTCATTTCTTCCCATACAAAACGCCCAAATTTTGGGCAAAGTATTCCTCTTGAGCGGTTTGTTTCATTAATCTTCCTCTGAATTTTCTGGAGTCAAATTTGGTGTAGGATATTCTCTACCATGGCTGTTAGGGGTCCTTTCGTTTCGGTTCTCCTTTTAATCTTTTTTGGCTCTTTCCAAGCGCTTGCTGGAATTCATAACCACGAAACCCACAATCCTAATGGCTCTACGCTGGCCGGTATTGAATTTCCCGATCACACGAGCTTCAATGCCGTTTCGTCTTCCGCAACTACTGGGTGTAGCTTTTCAACCGCCACAAAAGCCAAAGAATCATCATCAACGAAGCAAACAATACCAAACGAAGAAGTAGAAGAAGATGACGATCATGATGAAGGATATGAAGTTTTTATGGCTTCAGCCGACCTGCAGAAGCGATCTGTGAAGCTCCATCTTAAGCGCAAACCACTGGGCCAACAAACCGGGCCCAAAAATTCTGTGGATGAGTTCACAACCAAGGACTCGACTAGAATTCGGACACTTCATGCAAGAATTATAGAGAAGAAGAACCAGAATACAATTTCAAGACTGCAGAAAGTTACTAAACCAGCGAAGAAGCAATATAGTTCAGCTGTTGCTCCGGCTGCATCACCAGAATCTTACGCAGGTGGCCTGTCCGGCCAGCTCGTGGCGACTTTGGAATCTGGGGTGAGTCTTGGCTCTGGAGAATACTTCATGGATGTATTTGTTGGTACCCCTCCGAAACATTTCTCTCTGATTCTTGATACTGGTAGTGACCTTAATTGGATTCAATGTGTTCCGTGTTTTGATTGTTTTCAACAAAAGGGACCACATTATGATCCTAAGGATTCTAGTTCTTTTGGGAATATAAGCTGCCACGATCCTCGATGTCAATTGGTTTCCTCGCCGGATCCTCCTCCGCCTTGCAAAGCTGAGAATCAAACATGTCCTTACTTCTATTGGTATGGAGATTATTCGAATACGACTGGAGATTTTGCGCTTGAAACCTTCACGGTTAATCTTACCGCACCTTCCGGTAAGTCAGAATTTCAGCGCGTGGAGAATGTGATGTTTAGTTGCGGTCATTGGAATAGAGGCCTCTTCCATGGGGCTGCAGGGTTGTTGGGACTCGGGAGAGGACCTCTCTCCTTTTCCTCCCAGCTGCAGTCTCTTTATGGTCACTCGTTTTCATATTGTCTTGTGGACAGAAATAGTGATGCTAGTGTTAGCAGCAAGTTGATATTCGGAGAAGACAAGGACCTTCTGAGCAACCCAAATCTGAATTTCACTGCGTTTGTTGCTGGGAAGGAAAACCCGGTTGATACATTCTACTATGTCGAGATTAAGTCAATCGTGGTTGGGGGAGAGGTGGTTAATATTCCGGAGGAGACTTGGCATTTGTCGCCAGAGGGTGCTGGGGGTACAATAGTCGATTCAGGTACTACCCTAAGTTATTTTGCAGAACCTGCTTATCAGATTATCAAGGAGGCATTTGTGAAGATGGTTCAAGGCTACCCAGTAGTAGAAGATTTTCCCTTTCTGCATCCCTGCTACAATGTGTCTGGTGTTGAGAAGATGGAGCTCCCAGAATTTGGAATTCGTTTCGCAGATGGAGCCGTGTGGAATTTCCCAGTGGAAAATTACTTCATCCGGCTTGAACCAGAGGAGGTGGTGTGTCTGGCAATTTTGGGGACTCCTCGTTCTGCTCTCTCAATAATTGGAAACTACCAGCAGCAGAATTTCCATGTATTCTATGACACAAAGATGTCCAGGCTCGGGTATGCACCAGTGAGGTGTGCTGATGTTTGACACTTTGTAAGAAGATGATTAGAGGCAGAAGAAAAACTGTGAAAAAGGAGGGTTCAGGAGGGAGATTTTTTTTTTTAGATATCAGATACATGTAAGAAATTAGATTCATTATTTTCCATCTTTTGATATCTAGTGGTTCCAGAAACGGGATCGTTTAGTCTGCTTTTAACAATAATGCAGGTGTCATTTTACATATCAACTGCTTCCTTTTCGATTTGAAATTGTTACTTAATTGAGGGATCAGTGATGCTCTATCAATTAAACTGTCTGCTCACTAGTTCTTAGTGCAAGGCCTTCAGGTCATGGTCCCTTGGATACTCGAGATCGAATCTCACATTCTTGAGATCTACTATAGAGTTTCTGCATTCAAAAAAAAAAAGCATCGCTATTTGCCTGTTAGGACTTCCAAATAGCAATGATGTGAGGCAGGAGGAAATGTAAAGTTTTTGTTCATAGCTCTGCTTTTTGCTTGACGAGGAGCTTGAGATTGCTTCTGTCGACTACCAACCCAAAACATGGATGCAGCACTTGATGAAATGACCTTTTTAACGTCTGTTTTGCTGGACTAGAATTCAAGGTAAAAGGATTTTTTGGCCTAACTGAAGCAGCTGAGAAAATTTAAAGAAAGTGCACCAAAAGTAGTTGAGAAATTTATGTGAGATATTTTTTGTAGGAACACTTGTGCCCAGTTTAAATGAATGATGCTCCATGTTTGCTTCTGATGGAAGAGATCCACGTTTACATATCTCTGATATTTTTGAAGAATTTAATTAATTTGTATGATTTCAGACATGTTCTTCTTAAAAGTGTTCCACATTTTAATTGGGAAGAAGAAAATCCAAAAAGTATGACATAATTAGTGATTTTGACAAACTTTTCGGTTCGACAGAGACTCTCAGAAGGCCCAGGAAGTAGTGCTTGGAAGGCTACATTTAACCTCTTTGGAGAGACCAGCTAGATAGCTATGACTTCTGAGCCTCTAATTTCAAAGTATGACGTGATGTCGAGGGCTTTACTCGCAAAGCTGGGGAATGGTGACGGATGAACATTTTTCGTATGCACTCAACTAGGCCACACAGATAACTGTTGGAAATATCAAAAGCGAAAAAAGAGACTCTAAGCAACTCCAAGAAATGTTAAGAAGTAGACAACTTAAAAAATAAGGCCTTGTTTGGAATGCGGGTTGGTCTGTTTGTAATATTAAAACTTTTTTTTCCTAGGCAACTTGAGGAAGTAGGGAACATAAGAATACTCCACTTATGGCTTCGAGCGTAAGACGAACAAGCAAACCTACAGTTGTCAACCCACACATCCTTCAAAATGGTTTATCCTTTGAATGAGGAGTACTAACTTATAAATCTACAAGTTCACCAATACTTAGCCGATGTGAGATTTCTTTTTCTAGGCAACTTGGGGGAAGCAGGAGAACATGAGAATACACTACTTGTGGCTTCAAGCGTAAGAGGAATAAGCAAACTTACAGCGGTCAACTCACACATCCTTCAAAATTGTCTATCCTTTGAAGGAGGAGTGTCAACTTATAAGTCTACAAGTTCGCAATATGCAAGTGCATAAATCTGTATGGCTGGTAGTAACCGCAAACTTCAACTCACGCGTCAGCTGCCAGAAGACGAAAAAACAAGTCAAAGAAAAGCTAAAGCGGATGAAGATAAGTATCGCATCTTCCACGATCTAATCCACCATGAAATGAGGTTTGGATGGGACCCGATGACAAATACAGTGACTGCATCAGCAACCCAATGGCAAGCGTACATAGATATACATGTTGACCCCGCGTTTTGGGTCTATTTACATGTTTTATGTACTCAATCTGTTACATTGTCGGTATAAATATAAAATGATGTTATCTAACCCTGTATTCTTTGATGTACAGATTCATCCAGATGTTGCGACCTTCCGAACTAAAGGATTGGCCAACTATGACCTGCTGTCGCAGTTATTCCAGAACAACATGGCAAAAGGAGTGTTCCATCACTCTTCAAAGGTGAGCCCTTCGGACACCGATGACGAGCGGGAGTTGGAGGAAGAGATGTTGGGCATGGGTGTAAGTGGTATAAGTGGGGGTGTGCAGCCTGAGCTACCAGCTCCAGTGGGTGCATTTGGGTAGTAGACTTAGAAGTCAATCTCATTAGAGTTGCTTGCAATTTTTTTAAGAAAGTGCTTTAGAGATGTCTTCCAAAATAGATTAGTGCATTATCTCCGTAGTACTTTCTTTGACAGCTAGTAGAATTATTTTACGAGTAGCTTGTGGTTCTGTTTTAATTTGATTATTAGTTCTGCAAACAGCGAACTGCTAACACTTTCAATCATGTTAGCTGTTGTGGGAGTTATAATGGCACCAACCCACGTGTAAGCAAAGCAGGCCTCCCATTTGCTTTGTTTCATCTGGTTCAGTTTTGTCCTCTTAACAACAGTTTTTCTATTGTGAGTAAAATTTCGAGCTAAGAGTTTCAAAATGTGGCGTTTAATTATCTTGGTTCTTGGAATTCAAAACTAGAGATTTGAGCATCTTTATCTGTCAACATATTCCATGGGAAGAGTGTAAGTTCTTCTATAGTCATTCGAGACAAACTTTGAACTCCCAACTTTGGTAATTGGCATGCTGGAGATATAAGGAGCATTGAGGACTTCTCAAATACATAAACTTGGTGTTTTGGACCAACAAACACACATGCTATAACTCAATTAGATGACCGGTTAATCAAACAAACAAAACTCAGCATCATGTTGAGAAGTACAACAATTGGAGAAATTAAATGAAAAACTCACTACACTAACAGAAGGAAATAAACCAACGTACTAAACTCGTTGTGATCCTATATACAAAATTATATACGCCTACAAGATATTTACCTTTTAAGGTTTTTAAGAATCATCAATTTATTATTTTTCTTACCCAGCAATCACTATGTTTGAAATCTCTTTATTCTTAGTTTTGCAAAGCGCTAACACTTAGAATGCAGGCTTTTTGTTTATGTTTTTAGATAATACTCCTAAAATATTTTCGCAAGTGCTTATTTGATATATCAACTGCTCTCTTTCATGTGCCGAACTTAACCTGTAAAAATAAATAAATAAATAAAGGATTGTGATATGATTTAGAATGCTACCGTGTTGCGGATAGCATTCTGAGATATTGATCTATCTGTATATTTCATCGTAGAATATACCTATTTGCAGTATCTGTGGCAAATATTTGTTTCTGGACAATACAAGCAATGTCTGAAATGCTTCACATGGATAAGTAGCCAAGTGTTGTTCTTCGTTGTTGTGGAGTAGTAAAAACCCTGCAAATGTTCCTGAGCAAGCGGCCAAAAAAATAAAAAACAAATTCGGTACATTTCGAGACACATTTTGAGACGAACAAAAAGTACATTTTCACTAGAAATGAGGGCAAAATCGTCACATGTTGGAAGGAGAATATTAGAAGTGGGGTCATTTGTGTCAGGGAAGAAAGCAGCGTGCAGATGCAGGGCACACATTCATCAGCTAAGCAACTCCGTTTCTTGTAATGCGTGATTGCGTGTGTTAGATACCCCACTCGAATTCGGCTCACGTCGGTTTTGAGTTTCAGACTGAGCTTAATGTTTGTTCCCCCACCCAATAATTTTATACATTGAAATTTCTAACCAAATAAATATATTCTAATATTTTTAATTTTTACACATATTTTAATTTTTACAAATTTCAAAAAATCTTAATAAAGTAAAGATTCTCAAAATTTTGAGAATATTTTTCAAAATTTTGAAACAAACAAACATACCATACAAGACCCAATGTAGGACTGGATCTAAGTCATAGTCCGAATCTGCCTTCCAAACAAGGCCTAAATCTTTTTTTTTTTGGTTTAAATTTTAAGATAGACAATGGTGTCACAAAATGCGCCTACCGAACTCTCTTCATGTTATATACGAACATGTGAGCTACAACTTCTTAACCGAGTTGATAATTGTTCCTTACAGTCCGAGCTGATGAACATGTTACTCTGACTTGGGGTCCACGAAACTGGGCTCAAATCTTCTCAAGTGCTATCCGTTACTTTTGAAGTCCTTGTTTTACCCAAATCCCCTAGCCAAGCTTCTTTGGATGTACATATGCAATCCTTTTGTGCGTGGTGATGTATTAGAGTTCTTTTCTCAAGGTGAGAAGGGGGGCTGCTGAAAACAAAAGAAAGGAGTTGTTTTTGGCATGCTACTGCCGAAGGGAAAGAAAAAAAAGTTCAAGAGAGCAAGTTGGTGTATCTAGCAGTATTGAAGAGTTTTAATGTTGCACGAATCTCCAATAAATATCAATTTGTGGCTCAATTAGTGAATTAACAAGATAAATATATTCCTTTTGTGTGAGAGAGTGAGATTTTAGTGTATTGAGGTTTTGGTGGATTTCTTTGCTATTTGTTTGTACTCTGAATTTTGTAATTAGTGATTTTTTTGTATTCTGTCTGTGGATGAACCCGTGAGGAAAACACGTTAAATTTTGGAATTCTCAATGTCTTGTGATTTATCGTGATCTTGTGGTCAATTGCACAACAAGTGATATCAGAGCATAGATTCGGACATCAAATCTATGATTGCGGTGAATATTGCGACTACCAAGTATGAAGTGGAGAAATTTAATGGCAAAAATAATTTCTCCATATCGTAGAGAAGGATGAAGGACATTCTAATTCAATAGGGAACGTACAAGAGGCTAAGCAGACAAAGAGAAGAAACTTCAAAATATGGTTGATGACCACTGAAAGGAGATGCATTCCAAAGCTGCTAGTGTTATCCGTCTAAACTTGTCAGATGGGGTTATCCATGACGTGATTGATGAATAAGTTTTTTTTTTTAAAATGTTAAATACACATTTATTATTGTAGGGTGAAAGTTGAAAGCAGAAGAGAAAGTGATACATATGCTGGCATTGCTTCCCACTTCGTTTGATCACCCGGTTTGCGATGTTGTTGTATGAGATAGATACCAAGCTGGAAGACCACATTGGAGCTATTTTTTTTTTCCCCACGAAACAAGGAGAAAACTTGTATGTGATCCAAGAGATGGAAAATCTTCCAAAATCCCTTATCCCCATGCATTCCGTTTGTCCCCTTCTCGCTTGCATTAGGCTAGATGTTTGAGCCTCCTTCCAACCTCACTTGAGTCCACTTTGATCCAATTAAAGGCCCTCACGTCCAGCACAATCTCTAGCCCCTTTCAAGGACTTTTTTACTTAACAAGCTCAAGATTGAAGCCTTAATCACTAATTATAAATTATTGCATTAATTACCTCAACTTAATTAGGCTCTGACCTCATTAATTAAACTTAATCAAATCTAAATTAAGAAGACACAAAAGTGATTACAAATTAGAGAGCTTAATCTTACTAATTTACAATTACAAAGGTCTTAAGAAGAATCAATTTAATCATTAATAATACTCGAATATTCTAAACTCATTTTTAATTCTAATATAATCTCATTTATTGATCATATAATCATAGAAAACACAGATTTAAATAAACAAGAGAAAATACCAACCTAAAATTAATTTAATAAAATAATATTATAAATCCGAAATCAGTTTAAAATATTATAAAATAATATTTAATGGGAAAGGTGTACTACAATTCCAAACCAAATTCAGATTCCTAGGTTAGCATATTAATCAAGGAAGAATTCAGGATAGAGTCATCCAATTTTTTTTTAAAAAAATTTCCTGATGTCATCCTGAAAGAAACCCCTAATTTGTGCTGGTTGAAAGGTTAAAAGGAAAAGAATTGTAATAATGTGTGTGCAAGTATTTTAACTAGTGTTCGAAGTGCAAAATAGTTTTACAAATTTATTTATTGCATGTTGTATTACTAAATAGTCTATACATTTGTTTTATTTCTATGTTTTAAATGTCTTGATATATAGGAAGACAAGCCTACAAGCCACGAGATTAAAATGACAGCATAAATCAGAGGCATGTTTGTTTTGGTGAAATTTTTAGGATTCTAAGTGTTTTGAGAATTTTTAGGTGATGTTTGAGCTTTATTGACATGTGTGTAAAAGATGTTGACTTGTATTTATGTGCGTAAAAAAATTAATAATAAATTGTATTGAAATGCGTATTTTTGTGATGTTGAGATTGTAATGTTAAAAAGTAGGATGCGAATCCTAAAAAATGTTGAAAATGAACATGCCCCTGGATAATCTTAGAATAGGTGTGCCTTAACTTAGAGTGTTTTTTTGGGATAATATGATTTTTAAGTTTCATTTACGAAATTCGAGAATTGTTTACGTTTTGATTCTCCACTATTTTTCACATTATGAAATTCTTTTTTTTTACTTATGTTCATGACATTTCTACCCAGTCTGGGTATATATTATCACGATGTACCAAAACAATTTTAATATGAGATATTGTCAAAATTTCAAAGATTCAAGTTTAAATATAGGAATATCTTCTATATAAATAAAGATCTTTAACTTGTAATCTGTATGGACTCATAATATAAAATATAGTCAGAGGCTTTTACAGTGGATGCAAGTATTTTAGACCGAACTACTTATATATTTGTCTCGCCTTACTCTTTTTCCTTTCCACATTATTTTTTAATTTTGCATTTTCATTATCTTTTCTTTCATAGTATCAGAGCCATTGATCATGTAGCCATAGGTTGGGTATAGCGGCCCAAGCTCCCACATCTTGCATCTTTCAATAAGCTTTCCGAAGTTCAGAGGATATCTCCAAGTTATTTTCCAAGTTCTAGTGTCCCCACAGATTTCTCAGCCTTTGCGATAAGAGAGAAAAAAAAAAAGAGGGAGCATGAGATATGTTCAGCCAAACTTTTAAAGCGAACAATAAAAAAGAAATGAGAGAGCGGCAAAAATAAATATTGTTATTCATCATTGTTCAATCCAATGTTTGGTAGTTACTCTATCCATTGGTTGATCATTTGTCTATTGTTATTAAAGATACAACTTGGTATGTTAGTTATTGTTGTTTTTCAATGGTAGTGTGCATTGTTCAAGGCCCAATTACTTTCGATTCTGTTTTTTAAACACAAGATTTTAGATATTCTTCATCTTGTGTTTGAGAGAGGTTGTTAAAGATAATATCATAATCAATTTAAAATTAGATATGATATTATCACGATATCAAAGGTTCCGTTTTAATATGAAATATTCTCAAACACTTAAAATTTCAAGTTTAAATGTAGGAATATCTTTCTTATTATGCTTTGTATCATATCTATAAAAAAATAGAAACTCTTAACTTGTAATCTGTATTGACTCATAATATAAAATACTTTTACAGCAGATGTAGATATAGGTTTTCTAGACAGAACCAATTACATCTTTATCTCGATCGCATTACTCTTTCTGCTCTTCTTTGCACATTATCTTTCAATTCTGCATTTTCATTATCTTTTCTTTCAGCACAGATACTCTAGACGAGTTCGAGTTCTTTCCACCCTAAGAGATCAATGGTTGCAGCTTGTCTCACATTATCTCAGATGTTTATTTACGTAAAAGCTTGAAGGAAGTCGAACCGATTATTGTGTCTTGATAAGCAGAGCTGAAGATCAGGATTGGAGGTTAATTTCAGTGCATTTGATTTATTTGGTGTTTGCCAAACTACAATTTTATTTCAAAATTTATCACTTTTTCACAATTTTACCCTTAAAATTTTAATTCCCAAATACTATATTATTCTATTTTTCATGTTTACTATTTATTAGCTTATTAGGCTTTCAGTAAAGCTATGGGATTAGGTAATAATTAGTTGTTGGGTTTTATTTACGTTGGCCGTCCATCCAAATTAAAAGTTAGTATTGAAGGTACGCTTTTATTAAAAATTTAGAAGACTACCTTTGTTTTTTTGGTTGCGCTTCTTCTTCTCTTTACCATGTCTCCATTTCTTGTTATTTTCGTCCTCTGTAACACCTCTCCCTTTCTCTCACTCTCTTGCCTCTAAATTACTTCACGGGACATCACAGTGGATATATAGAGGTGCATGCATCTAACCAAAATTTTCAAACGGTCTAGTCGCATGAAAATATTAAACTGGAGCGATTTGGTGGGATTTCGGATCGGGTTTGACTTGTTAGCTGATGGGCGTGATAATTGGATGAACCCATGAATTTTTTCAAATTGTAAAACTTGCAGGGAAACACCTCTACAGTGGCTTTGATCTTGCACACGTACCAATTTTGTACAAAGGAATTCCTTTACTTGGAGGGATTTAGAGAGGAAATTCAGAGAAATAGAAATTACTCCAGCCTTGGCTCTTACTTT
Organism: Myrica gale; assembly: GCA_963930655.1. Lineage (NCBI taxonomy): Eukaryota > Viridiplantae > Streptophyta > Magnoliopsida > Fagales > Myricaceae > Myrica > Myrica gale. Next base: position 19,404,516 of record OZ005598.1, on the reverse strand, counting down.
TTTTTTTTGTTGTTTTTCGATTTGTACAATTATGGATAATGTGAAAACATGTTCTTTGTTTAGCTATTAAAACCTATGACCTATCTCCCCTGGTGTAAAGTTAATTGCTCGGGTAAACCATTAAAGCAAACTTTTGATGACATTTGTGTCACAGTCGGAATGATGGGAGGGGCCAAGTGACATTGAATGTAGAGGATATTCACCTGCAAAACTGCTTAGTCGTGCCTAAGCAAAACCGGGGGTCATTCATTCCTCGTGTCTGTTAGCTCTCTTGTCGAAAATTAAACAAGCATAAGCGTAACAACCAATCAACCAAAAACTTAAGAAAACCCAATTTAATAATATTGCCATAAAGGCAGGAAAATCAAATTTATATTTTCTTTAAGGTTGTGGGTTTGGTGGCAATCACACCCACAGCTACTCAACTCTAGTCACGCACGATGCTTAAAAACGAAGAAACAGATTAATCATGTGAGGTCCCGCGGGGGGGGGGGGGGGGGGGGGGGGGAGGTAGGTAGACCGCAGACGAAGACCCCGGGTAAGGAAGAAGGAAAAAGAAGACAACACGACCTCTGTCTCGACGAGGTAGCTACCAACTAGCCAATCTTGGCAACCGCTCCACCATTTTCCTCTTTATAACTCCGCTTGGTCGGAGCATTCTCTTTCGTTCCCTCATACCACTGAAACTCCACTGCCCATGTGAGTCTCACTTTGTTTTTATTCTCCCAGTTTCTAGTGATTATTCAGTGCTCTAGCTTCGTCTTCCTTGCTCCCATGCCAGCTTCATGTTACAATCTTTGGCATTTTTCAGCTCTTGGGTTTCAATTGTTTTAAGTTTAAGATAAAGTTCAAAATTTCGACCATGATCGACCTTAGTTAAGGAACGGGATAAACTCGTTGCTGATCCAAGTTTTGCAGTTTCTTCATTAAAAATTAAGACTTTACTTACACCAGTTCGTTTATTGTTCAAATCTTCTCTGCATCTGTTGGCATTCTTTTGATTTTAGGTTGTGTATGCAGTTGGTCGACATCAAATCCTTTTGTTGTATTAATCATTTGGATGGCTCAAGAAGTTGTAAACCCAGACGAGGAGGTAATCTTCATGTTGTTCATCAGTGCAGCAATAGTTTCAGTCGTATTAAATATAATACATATACGTACCGAGTACGTCTTTATCAGTGTATTTTTTTTCTTAAGTTAAATACATTTTCCACCTCATATATTTATGGGTGTTGACATATTGCACCCCAATATTTTATTTTTAAAACATTAAGTTATTATGTTATCTCTTTTAATGATTTGCATCCCGGAGTGAAATTAGACATCAAATTAGAAGGGAATCGTACCACCCTTGTCTTTGCTAAGATATTGAGAGGGGAATTTGCTGGTAAGGACTTCAAGAATGATGATTCTAAGGTAAGAAACGTCTACCTTCGGAGAGATATACTGGTATTGTAAGTTGATCTGTAAGCTAACATTGTTTGAGATTCAAGAACGAAACGATAATCTAACAGGGATTGAGGTCACGTGAGATGCACGTGTAAACGATTATCGTCTAATTTGATGCTTCGTTTTATTCCTGGGTACAAATCGTTGGGGAAGATAACATAATGAGTTCAATGTCTCAAAAATAAAACATTGGGGTGCAATTGTCAACACCCCTAAACATAAAGGAGGCAAAATGTATGTAACTATTTTTTCTTCTATATTTCTATATGTATTCTCTGTGGTGGGATTTTTTAGAAACTGGTCTTAAAGCAGAACTATGACTCTTAAGGTTGTTCTCGAAGAAGAAATTGACCACGTGAGGTTGATCACCTTAAACCGGCCTCGTCAACTGAATGTCATCTCGTCTAAAGTGGTATAATTCAATAAATTCGAGCCAGGACTGCATTCTATTTCTTGGACTATTTTTTTTTTTAAGTAGTGATTCTCTTTCCTTCAACCAGGTTTATCTGCTAGCAGAATTCTTAGAAAAATGGGAGAAGGAAGACAAAGCCGAGCTTGTAATAATCAAAGTAAGTTCTAATTCCTCCTGAATACATGACCTTTCTTGGGGAATCTTTGAATGTCTCACTTAACTCAATATAGTTCAGAATTAAATGGGTCCGTATATTTAGATTAATTTTGTCTCTCTCCACAAACTCTGATTTTTGTTCATCAAAATTTTAATGTTGGCTGTCTCATGTCTTATCAAGGGAGCTGGCCGAGCTTTTTCTGCTGGTGGCGATCTCAAAATGTTCCATGATGGCAGAAAGTCCAGTAAATGCGCTACCCTACAAGAATTTAATAGCTTCCTTTTCCTGTGTGGTTCTTTATGCCGTAACACGCACAGGCAACTCACTTCTGATATATGAATTTCATTTTGGCAGAAGACTCTTGCGTTGAAGTGGTCTATAGGATGTATTGGCTTTGTCGTCATATTCATACCTATAAGAAAACCCAGGTACCATTTTGCAGTAGCTCCAATCGACCACAATGTGGGAAGAAATCAATGTTCCCCATAGTCTTGCCTAGATCTATGAAACAGTCAATATTTGCTACTCAAGTTTTAGTGGTATCACAGGTTGCTCTTGTGAACGGAATTTCAATGGGTGGAGGTGCCGCTTTGATGGTTCCAATGAAGTTCTCAGTTGTCACAGAGAAAACCGTGCGTATTTACTCCTCATTATATTCTTCTGTTATGGTATTCCAGGCTTGGTTTTCCATTTCTGTATTTCGAAACCAAACCAGGTTGTCATGTATCTTATGATTGTTTGACACAGATATTTGCCACTCCAGAAGCAAGTATTGGATTTCACACCGACTGTGGCTTTTCATATATGCTCTCTCATCTTCCCGGGTGTTTAGGTAAGCATAAGCCTGCCAAGAGGAGATTGGAAGTGATCCTCTTCATATTGATAAATTGTTTTCACGTACTTAGTGGCCAAATGATTAGTGCCGTTTGGGTACATATGCAGGGGAATTCTTGGCCTTAACAGGAGCTAGGTTGAATGGAACAGAATTGGTTGCAGCTGGACTAGCAACACATTTTGTCCCTTCTGAGGTGAGTTCGAGAACCCTTGTCTGAAACCCTGTCTTTTAACTGTTGGCTATATATTCATGCTTCAGGGATGGTTTTCTGTATTATATATTTTATGTACGTGGAAGGTATGGTGACCGTGGTTTGTGTTCAGGATGGATATGTGATGTATTCGTTAAAACCTCAGGAAAGCCAATTTGTGACAATCTGCAAACACATTTGGTCTGACATAGAAAAGACTAAGGAATAGATTCCCACTTTTACTGAAATAGGTGGACATCTTTGTCAACTTCCTACTATTATTTTATACTTTTGGATATACCAGTAAAAGCATTGATAAGTTCTTTAATTGATATCCATGCCTGCTATGATCAAATAATGTCAACTGTGTTTGGGGAATTCATTGCGAGTAAATGAAAAATGTATGCTAGCTAAGACTGGCCAATTTCTAGAGTTTGAGGATTGCGAGGAGGTGATAATTGTATGCGGTCTTGGTTGGTGTAGTATTCAATCCATTCTTAAATGAAAAAAATGTATCTTTTTTGTTGTCTCCTAAGAGTTATGACTACGGGAAGATGGCTGGAATGTGAGGTCATACATGATGAACCACATTGATAGTGTATTCTGGATCAATACCACTATAAAATATTCAGTGTGCAGGATCTGTTGAATAAAACCGACAATCAGATATTGCGACAAGCATTTGCAGGATCGGGCTTCTGTGAATAGAAGATAGAGCTCATAGCATTCAATGCCGTGGTTGGACGTTGTACTTGTGTTAATCTATCTAGTGGTTTACATGTGGAGGGTGGCCTTTATAGGAAAGAACTGCAGACCATTGGAACAATTGGGTCCTAATTTAAGGAACTCCTCTTGGCATCATCGGTATTGTTGATCTTGCACTGATCAGACCAAGGAATCATCGCAGCCAATGGCTCTCACTTATGTAATTTGTCATGGACCCCACTTTTCTCAATGGTCTTCGATGAACATCTAAAAGGATGGGAGAAAGGACTCCAAGCATTAAACTTAATATTAATGATTAAAACAAGATTCCCAACTAGGCTTAGTGGAGCCTAATTGGTCGTCAAACCCTTTCATACTCCAAGTAATTTCAAAATAGCAGGGCAATGAAAAAATATGCCTCCCATAAGATTTGGTGAAAAGCTAATTTCAAAGTATGTAGAAGAGCATTTTTGGGATCAAGAAAGCAAATAATTTTGGTCTTATTGTAGTTTCTCATAGGCCACGATATACCTTTATTGCTCCCATTACTTGATATATCATTCCAATGCTATTGACGTTCACGTTTGAAGTTAATTATCTCTATTGATTTGTAAGCTTAACTGTGACCATATTTTCACTGACTTTTAGTAATCAGTAATATGGAATCAGGTTTATTGTGATTATGTTGCTCTACTTTACTATGTTGTAAACAGAAACTACCCGAGCTGGAGAAGCGTCTGATAAGTCTGAACTCTGGCAACAAGGAAGCAGTCAAATCGACCATTGAAGAATTCTCTGTGGAAATTCAACTTGATGAATCTAGTGTCTTGAACAAGTAACGGATCTCTACTGCTGATGTATTATATACGCACATAAATATAAAGAGATGTGGACATCTTTATTTATTCGCACAAACATATAGACATCATGTATAGATGAATATAATATGCATAAATTAATTTGGTAGGTAATGTTATGTGATCAATTGGCAATAGGGATATTTGCTATGCGAATAGGATCCTAGACATAATTAGCTCCAGGGTGTACTGCTAACAATAGCGTTCGGTGGTTTTCAGGAAGTCAATAATTGATGAATGCTTTTCCAAGGACACTCTGGCAGAGATTATAAAGTCCCTTGTATGCATTTTTTTTGTCCTTAACACATTTCCATGGGAAAAATTTATCATAATATGCCATACCTGTCTTTTCTAAGCCATGTTATCTGCATGTAATCTGCCTTCCAGGAAGCTGAGGCAATTAAAGAAGGAAATGGATGGATTGCTCCAGTGCTCAAGGGGATGAAGAGATCGTCGCCTATAGGAATGACAATAACACTAAGATCTGTAAGGATTTTGCTATTTGTTCCGTAAAAATTCGATAATAAATATCTAGTGTACATTGCACGCTTCACTGGGAGTATATGATGTTGATGGGAATTTGTAAAGCCACTAGCTTCTAGGACACGTGAGAGCTTCACATCAAGACTTAGTTCAAGGTGCAATCGTCAAGGCTGTACGTTCTCCTTCATGTTGCCTCTGATATACAAAACGTTTTATAATACAGGACTTATGGAAATCTTTATGCCCTTTACCTAACCAATGGTGGGGAATTCTTATTTTTAGTTAAAACATGAAAGTGCTCTTGTTTGCAGAGCATGAACCTAGCTTTAGTTATATTTTATTTTCACACAACTCCAGACTCATGTTAAATATCTCCAGATTTGTTGCATTTGGTACATTTCCTTGAATCAGATACTTGCATTTGTTGCCTAAAATTCCTGGTAAACATCTCCAGATTCGTGAAGGGAAGAAGCAAACACTGCCTGAAAGTCTGAGAAAGGAATTTAGACTGACAATTAATACACTGCGCAGCAGAATTTCTGAGGATGTATATGAGGTGATTATTGCAGTAACATTCCTGTTTCCTTGGAGTAATCCATTCAGTTTTGGAAGAACAATATTATTTTTGATTAAATGAATTTTTTGTCTTCTGATTAAAAGGGTATAAGAGCTCTCACCATTGACAAGGATAATGCTCCAAAGGTACTCTCTCTCTCTCTCTCTCTTTTCTTCCCTCTCCCCGTTGTGTCCATATTTTTGTGTTTGAGTGTTGCATACTGTGTTTCAATGCCCTTCTCCAAGTGAACTTACATTAGATTTAATCGTATTCTAGAATACAACTATATGAACGCGAGAATTTTATTCTGAAATTTAAGGTTCGGCCATGCTGTTATGGGAGATCGTGATTACTGTTATTTTGTCATTAGTTGGTAGTAGTCGTCTTTTTGTCCCTGTTGACCAATTTATACTAACGTTGGCAGTGGGATCCACCATCTATTGACAAAGTGGACAATCAGAAGGTAGACCTGGTATTTCAGTCATTCCCAGAGGATTTGGAGCTCCAGATTCCAGAGAAGGACGAGAACAGGTCAGTGTGGCGCCATTGTTTCTACTCACATACTGAATCACTCGAACAATATCTCGAAATGGAGAAATATGATTCCCTTTTCTTCATCCAAACAAAATTACAGGTGGCATGGTAAATATGAGACTACACCCTATGCGACTTCAAAGGTGACGGCCGAAGCAATATGAATTTCGAGTCAACATCTGCTAATTGTTCTTTGATGTGTTGTCGCGTAATACTGAGCAAAACTGTCATAGTGCGAGGCCCCAACTACTACTGCATCTGTCACCAAGCTGATTTTCGTGTGTTTCTCTACTTGATGTTTTTCTTCTTGTAATGAAAGTACCTTTTATCACTGTTCAAAAATTATCCCAATATGACGAAGAAAATAATTTGGAGTTGGGGAAAAGAGGAAATCGGAGCTGCTTGAAGGTATATTCTACAAAAATTAAGGTTACAATAAGGATGTGCTGTATCTTGTCCTTTTTTCTTCTTCTTGGCAATAGTGAAATTCATTTCACAACAGAGGGCATTACATGATGGCAGCATACAGATGGGCCTCCAGGATTGGTTATAAAACACATTAACATAAAGCCAATTATAGCAACATTTAGGGCCCAAATGGTCATATAATAAATGGCCGCAAAGGCCTCATACAAGTGGGCCATAAGCTCTATAGTTCCTACTTTGGTCCAAAGAGCCGGATCTAATCTCACCCAAGTTGTGAACAACTGTTCTAGTCACCGGAGGAAGGGGTGGATGAAAACCTCGCTCTTAGCTTGCCCAGAGGACCGTCCAAACTAGCAGAAGGGGACAACGAAGCTTCGCTAGGATTCAGATTCTATCCCAACACTTAATTTCCAGATATGTGCAGATGGAAGTCCTGGATGAGCTGCAACAAATTCGACGCTCCTAAGGGGCACCGCATCAATTAATGAAGGCTTGATGTGTGGTTCAGCTCGTCTCCTCACAATTTGGGCATGTCGCACGTTTACCTAATAGTACCGGTCAGACCTATAAAATTAAACGAACAAAGAGGTCCGATTGGTACGGCAAAAAAAAGACGTGCCTTTTTACATCTCCCCCAAAACATCCCAAATTAAAATAAGGTTTAAATGCTCAACAGGTCCCTGTGGTGTACCATTTTCCTAAAAATGTCACTGTACTTCACTTTGGATTGTAATAGTCCCTACGCTTTAGACGTTTCCAAAAAACATCCCTCCGTTAGTGTGACCCCATCAACTTAACAGATTTTTTTGACCTGGCAAATTGAGGTCGTATCATAGCCAATGGCATGCCGTCACATGGCTTGTCCCGGTCCTCTCTCCTAATCTACGCCATATCAGCCTCCACGTCACCTGCTATGTCAACTGTATCTTCTTCGACGCAAAGCACCTTCACCCGTTTCCCCTGCCAATCTCTAGGGTTCCTCCAAATCGTTTATCTTCCTCCCTCTAAACCTTATCTACCAGTCATTTTTCTTTGCCATAAGATCTGTCACTTCCTCATTTATCTTCCAAACCTCACTGGCCACTCCTGATAGTCTCCGTGTTATTTCCAGATTTGGTTTCTGAACTTTTACTTGTCATTTTTTTCCGAAGAAATGTGGTGGCGAGATGATGAATCAATTAGATGTGTGAAAGGATAATTCCTTCGTGAACTCAATTTTTGAGGCATATTTAGGTGATATTTGATTGTAAAAATATTGGGGTGTTAAAAATGTTAGGGTGTTAGAGTTGGTGGAAAATTTATATTTATTCGGAGAGAAAATTGATGATTTGATGGGAGAGAGAATTTTGGAGAATTATTTTATTGGGGTGAAAATTTTGGATGGTGGAATTTTTGGGTGTCAAACATCCCCTTAATTGTTTTGACTATTTGCCTCCGATTCCCAAAAATGAGATTGTTGCACTGCTGGGTGTAAGAAATTTCGGAGTTTGGGTTTGGGCTTGTGTTTGTGCTTTGGACCAGAGATGCCGTGGTGGGGATGTAAGCATAGAAGAAATGATCCCCCTGATACATGAATGTAGTCCTAGAATAGCTTCCATCCAACATCACCGATTTCCGCATTTTCCTTTTTCTGTTAGTTGTGCTCCTGATACAACCTTTATGTAAATCTCCCCCTTATTGTTTCCCTTTGTGAGGTAAGACGCTTGACACTCCTCTATAACAGTATCAACTGTTGGAAATTCTTCTTGGACCTCATTCTTTAACAGATCAAGTACTTTAGTCTGTTACTGCATCTCTATAACATTAACAAGCTGTTCGAATCTCATCCCAATTGTTAAAAGCTCACCATAGCTTCCTGACTGAGTAATTTTTCCCAATAAATAAGTAAAAGAAGAAGTAGAGGAGAGGAGCGAGTAATTTGTGGTGTCTTGTAGGGTTTGTTTGAGATTCAAGCAAAGCAGGTGAAGAAGAAGAAGTGGAGTCCATTGCTGTGAGTTATGATGACGAAGAATCGAAAGAGAAAAATTGGCGTGTGAGTCAGGGGTGACGTGGCGTTGGTTGGGAGAGAGAAAAATGACAAGGCACGTGGCATTGTGCTATTGGTAATTATGTGGTCTATGTTTTCCACCTCAAAAAAATCCGTTAAGTTGGTGGGGCCACACTAATGGAGGGACGTTTTTGGAAAATGTCTAAAGTACAGGGACCATTACAATAATTGAAGTACAAGGAACTTTTTGAGAAAATGGTAAACCACAAGGACTTGTTGAGCATTTAAACGTTATAATAATCCGTATATCTTCGTCTTGTCTCCCAAATCCCCACGAATCCCTTTCCCCAAATCTCCCAAGCCTGGCCCAAATCCCAGGAATCTCTCTCCTAGTTTTAGGTTACACCTCTTCCTAGTGGGTCGGACCTCTTTGCTCAGAAGGTTGAGACACGTGAGGAACTTTGTTGGATTTTTCACGGTAAGCTCTTTTATGTTCGGGTAGTCAACGTTTTTGTTTATGTCGTGTTGATGAATTTCTATGACTCTTTAGCTTAATGAAATCTCAGTACTGCGTGTATTTGGGGCTGAATTTTTTCATAGGTTTGGTTCTGTGACTTTTTAGGGTAATGAAATCTTCTCTTCTCTTCCATTTAGGGCATTCTTATTTTGTTTTAATGTTTCTATATGTTGATAGAGTATCTGGGAGCAAGTCATCCATGTTTAGTTGTCACAATTTCTTACTCTATTGAACCCTGTTTAGATGTGAAAGTATCCAGGTAGGAAAATGCTAATAAGAATGGGTTGTTTGATTTGTTTAGTTATTGAGTGTTTCAAATAAAGAGATAAAATTTGTGTTTTATATTTCAAATTCAAAATATTCTCTTTAAATTCGAATTATTTTCTTTAAATTTGAAAATTGGAGTTTATCTAATTTGAAATAGTCCAACTCTTACCTTTGACATAGTCAAATCCTTTTAAAAATTGAAACTATATTAATCTATTTAAAGTTTTAAAAGGATTTAAAATTCAAAACGTTAGTCGCAGTAGGATACGACAGAGAATATGTTATTATCTAACTTCTGGTTGACATTATCTTCAGACTCATATAGAGGGACAAGATAGGGTATTCTTCCCACGAACTGCTAGAATTTTAGATTCTGGTGTAATTGACCTTTTAAATAGTTAGTTTTCCCCCTATAGCAAACATGTTATTAGTCTTATTTACAGTTTGCATTAATGATCTGATTCATGTAACATTATTTTTTAAATAAATTTGTTTATTTATAATTAGAATTGTATGTCATCATACAACCTAATATGGAACTATCACTCTATAGGAACTTTTTTTCCCTGGCCACTGCATAGGAACTTAATTGTCATAGCTCTCGGACATGGACTTATACGACGGCAAAGAGTGACACCCAATTATGAATACCTACCACCTGTGGACAAACAAACCACGTTGTTACAATTCTCAATATGAAAAAGCAATTACTTGGCAACCCCAGTAAATCTCAATAAAGTAAAGATTCCCAAAATTTCGGGAATATTCCCCAAAATTTTGGCAAACAAATCTATTTCATTTAATGAATCTTTAATTTCTTTTACCCTTTTTTCCCCACTCGATTGTTAGCTGTCTCTATTTCATTTAATGAATCCATATGAGACTGTACAAAATAAGCAACATAAGCTATTAATTATCGACAAGTACAAGCTGTAAACCTGTAGTACGGACTCTAGCTAGCATATATACATACAACTCGCTAGCTGTCTTTATTTCATTTAATTAATCCACCTGAGACCATACAAAATAAGCAACAAGCTATTTATCTATCAACAACAAGCTGTAAACCTGTACTCTGGCATATATATAATAGGTTACAACCTATTAAGATCAAGTACTCATAATGCGTGAAAAAGATCCTACCTGTAGTTTTATTATTTTTGGTGGGTCTTAAGGAATTAATGCTAACAGTTACTGTAAATTTTCAACTTTTACCAGCATGAGAATCAATTCTCGAAAATATATAATCACTGCTCCCAAATTAACGAGGCACTCCCAACTCAAAAACAGAACCAAATTTCTAGTACCTAAGCTATAGAAACACGAATAGACACCCAGACTATTTATATGCATATACGTAGAACACCCACGTCTAAAATATCCTGCATCTAGAAAGGTATTATTTGGTAGAGAGACTTTCAGGGAGAACTTGGGCTAGACTTTAGTTGGGTAATATTAGTACTGTCATGCGTTTCCAGGAGTACTTTACCCGCGGCCTCTGTCGTGGTTAATTTACACCATGTGGAAAGCAAAGAAATCTCGCACGCAACGCGCAAGCAAGGTGGATATATATTGAGTTAATGCATTTCCATGATAGTGATACTAATTAGATAGCCCTCTAATTGGCATGGTGATCATGGTGGGGACTACCGAAGTTAAAAATCACATTACGAGTGCTTCGATCGCGGTTAACGGCGCGCACTACAAAGAGAAGCGGAATGCTTCTAACTACAATGTGCTAGTAATAAATACATGAATGCCACTCTACGTGTCTATAGAAAATACTTGAGGAACATGACGATCTAATTAACCCTCTGAAATTTCACAATCCTATGACCCATGTAATGATATAAATGTTATCTTTGAAACTCTAACCGAATTCGTTCACAGGCATATAATTAATGTGAAGTACTTCCTAGTCAATTATTGTCTTTAAATTTCTTGTAGGAATGAATATGGGAGATCAAATTTTTGGAGAGGGTATATGATGTTGGTTTCCCTAGTAGAATCTGGGGATTGTGTATGATGCCAGAACAGAAATCATGTTTACTGTAAAAGCTTTAACTATAAAGAGAACTAAAACTCTTACAATTGTTGTAACTTTAGAAATTATAATAAAGGAGAAGAAAATGATTGAGCATGTTTCATTTGCTTTTTTTTAGGCCTAATTACCTTATAAGTCCCTGTGGTATTCGACTTTTGCAAAATCATCCCTGTGCTAATGATTTAAACTGAATAGTCCTTGTGGTATTTGATTGAAGCAAATCAGTCCCTCCGACCATTTTCCGGTGGGCATCCGACGGAGTCAGCCAGATCAGTATGCCACGTCAGAAAAAAACTAAAAAATCTAAAGTAAATTGAAGCCATGTCATCCGCTTGGTTTAAATAAAAATAAACAAAAACAAATGTGAAAATGTGAAACCAAAAAAAAAAACCAAACGTGTAACTTGCTTCGCGTTGGTTTAACAAAACAAAAGAAATTGAAAAAAATGAGGAGTTTTATCACCTGTGCGATTTGACGTTAACCTACCCCATTGGTTTCAAACGGAATACAGATGCAATATTTACCCCGCGATTTCTCCCCCAATTTACCCTCAGCAAACTCTAACCTAACTCCACTTTACCCATTGACATTTCCACTTCCGTCGACAGCCACTTTCCGTCTAAACTCTGCTCCCCACTTTTCTGTTGAAGCCAAGAACCAGTGCTGTGATTAGAAGCCAAGAATCAGTGCCGCGAAAATATTACATGGAAGAACTTAACCCACGCGTAGAAAAAACTGTCCATTTGAGGGATCTCCTTCACACAAGGTGAGTTGCTTTCAGTTTAATAGTAGTGGGTAGCTCCCTTTTAAAGGTTGTGAACTTGTAAAAGGAAGATTCAAACGAAAATGGTCCTCACTTAGTCATGTGTTGTTGCTATTGTCCATGCTACTTTTATCTTGTTGTTGTGTGAACTTTAGGTCGTTTGTCTGGTGTAGTCATTATATTATTAAGAAGTGGACCCAAGGGATGATTTGCCTAATATTTACAGAGGTCATCATTTTAGAAAGGTCATTATTTTAGGTATTTTCTGTCGGTTGAGTGGGGCTAGAAGACAACGGTAGCATAAAATCTCCATGATTTTGTCGAATATAAAACTTAATATAGCATTAATCTCCATGAATATTTTCTTGTAGGCAATATGGTACACCTTTACATACATGCTGGTGGGTATATAAGTGAACGACAAAAACGGTACATTGGGGGAGAAGTGAAATATGTTTGCAATGAGGATACTGAATGTATTTCTGCAGTGGTAATGCTGAAGCTTGTGCAAGAGATGTTTGGGCATACAGATGTCACTCGGTTTGGATGTACACTCGAACGCACCGACTTTGACGATGGACTTGATTACATTCAAACTGATGAGGATTGCATTAGACTCATCAACAAAATTAAGTCGCGTAAGAAAGAAACTCATGTGGAGGTGAATGAAGAGCCTCATGGTGAGAATGATGCGTTGGATGACAATGTTGGATTAGTTGATTACCAAAGTTTGTGTGATTCATTGAATGATGTTGAGGACTATGAAGATGAAGATGAAGAGTCTGATGCAAATAGAGAAGATGATGGTTTCTGTGAGGAGCAACAACAGTTATCTGATGATTGTGACACGGATTTGGATGACCCTGAGTTGTATCCTAACTGTTTAGTAAATGATGAGGAGGCAATTGCTAGAGAAAAAGTAATGGAATGGTTTGGTACATGTCATTCCTTTAGTAGGGCAGCGGCTGAGGAAGATGTGGGTATTGATGATGGATCAAGTGATGTGGTTGATAGTGGTAATGAGGGTGGTGTTGGCTTTTATGCACAATCGAGATTTTGATGATTTCAATAAATGGATGAGTTTACAAAACTGACATCTTCAAAGACAAAGACAACTTGACGAAAAGAGCCAAACCTTGAAGAAAGAAGAACAAGAAGATGCAAGGAGCTAAAAGTGAAGTTTTAAGACCTTAGGGTATAATCCTTGTAACTCTTTATTCCACATTTGACAAGGATTTGAATCACGCACTTGCATATCTTTCAAAACGTGTATAAACCGTTTTACCTTTTATTTGAAAGATTAAAATGTTTTTAAAGGTTTCAAAACACCCTAAATATATTCCTAAACCCTTCATATACTTATGGGAATTAAGTCTTTAAAATTGGGTGTTTAAAAGTGGTCAAAAACATGTTTTTAAATGAAGCGGTCGATGAACTTTTTGTAGCGGTCGACCTCTACATGAAGCGGTCGATCATTGACAGCATTCAAAATTATGACCGTTGGGCAACGGCTACTTGAACCGGTCGACCGGTACATGAAGCGGTCGACCGGTACAACGGTAAAATTGTCAAATCGACCCCCAACGGCTATAAACGGCTAGTTTTCATACGTGGCCTATAAATACACATCCAAAACGTCTAAAATGGAGAACCAACGACCACATATCACTTGTATAGCTTGAGAAATATTCTAAACCTTCTTATTTCATATTTCTCATATCATTCACACAAATTGCACTTTCACATCCTTGTCTTTGTGTGAATCAAGAGATAGAACTTTCCACTTTTATATCCACTCTTTGAGAGAGTCTTGTTCCTAAATCTTCCTATCTAGAGAGTTGTTTCCTTTAGTGAGATTGTTCACTAAAGAAGAAGCTTAGAGAGGGTATATCTCAAGCTTGGTTAGGTTGTGAGTGGTGAGCCCGAAAAACCACTTGGGCGGGTTTGAGTGTTGATCCCGGGAAAACACTTGTACGGTTCACTAGCACCCGTAAGCTAGTGTGTAAAGCTATTGGTTGAAGATAGTGGAAAACCTCAAGGCTCAGTGAAGGAGCTTGAGGGGTGGATGTAGGCGGGTTTGCCGAACCACCTAAAAATCGAGTGTTTGCTTCTCTTATTCCTACTCATTACTTTAGCACTTATTTACAGTTCCGAATATTATATACTTGTGCTAAAGTAGTATTTACTTGCAAATACAACTTTGGGGGTCAATACCGAAAAGTTTAGAAAACCAATTCACTCCCCCTCTTGGGTTGCCTTAATCCTGAAACTAGGACTATCAATTGGTATCGGAGCCTGGTGCTCTTTATACAAGATTTTAACATCTTGAGTTAGAATGACAACTACAAGCTTCAACACTCAAGTTGAAGGGCTTTCCACTCTTAGACCACCATTTTTTGATGGAAATGATTATGCATATTGGAAAGCTAGGATGAAAATTTATCTTCAATCCATCGATTATGATCTATGGTTATGCATTTTGAATGGTCCACATATTCCCACAAAGAAAGTTGGAGAGGTTGAAACCCTTAAAAATGAAAATGAATATAGTGACCTAGACAAAAGGAAAATCTCTTTAAATGCTAGAGCTATGAACATTCTTTATTGTGCTTTAGAGAGAAATGAATTTAATAGAATATCTTCTTGCACAAATGCTAAGGAAATTTGGCATGCTCTAGAAATTACTCATGAAGGAACAAGCCAAGTTAAAGAGTCAAAAATCAATATGCTTGTTCATAATTATGAATTGTTTAAAATGACACCAGAGGAATCCATTACTGTCATGTATACTAGATTTACCACAATTATAAATGCTTTGAATGCACTTGGTAAATCTTATACTAACTCCGATTTGGTGAGAAAAATCCTTAGGTCACTACCAAAGGCATGGGAGGCCAAAGTGACCGCCATACAAGAAGCAAAGGATCTCACTAAGCTTCCTCTGGATGAGCTCATTGGATCACTCATGACCCACGAGATCCAAATGCTCGAGAATGAAGATG
Organism: Myrica gale; assembly: GCA_963930655.1. Classification (NCBI taxonomy): domain Eukaryota; kingdom Viridiplantae; phylum Streptophyta; class Magnoliopsida; order Fagales; family Myricaceae; genus Myrica; species Myrica gale. The sequence continues at coordinate 19,389,332 of OZ005598.1, read as the reverse complement.
AAAGCAAAAAGAAGATGAGGATCGCTTTCAAATCTTCAACAGTGAAAGATGAGGATGACAAAGAGGAAGACATACTCTTAATGACTAGAAAGTTCAAAAACTTCCTCAAGAGCAAGAAAGGAAAGAGAAGCCTCAAATACAAGAAGACATCTTGGAAGGCAAACAAAGAAAGTTCCTCCTCCTCCTCCTCCGAAGAAGATGGAGAAATAGCCAACATGTGCTTCATGGCACTTGAAGACACTGATGAGGATGATGATGAGGTACACTCTTCCGATGATGAGCATGAAACTTCTTATAATGAGCTTCAAAATGCATTTAATGATCTTTTATGTCAATTCGAACTATTAGGTTCAAAATATACATTTTTGAAAAAGAAACTCATTTTGATCTCAAATGATATTGATTTTTTGAAAAATGAGAAAAAGAATCTTAAGCTAGAAAACAATTTGTTCCAGCAAAAAGCTTTAGAATTTGAAAAGGAGAAAGTTGTTTTGAACAACAAAATTATTTCTCAAAGCAAAATCCTTGAGAAGTTTACTCAAGGAAAGAAATCTTTAGATTTAATTCTTGGTAGTCAAAGATGTGTTTTTGACAAATGTGGCTTAGGCTACAAGCCTTCAATTCACCAAAAATATTTTAAGAATTATTTTGTGAAGCCTAAATCTTTTAATGCACCTACTCAAACATGTCATTTTTGCAATAAAGATGGACATCTTATCTTTGATTGTGCATTAAAGAAACTTGGGAGTAAAACTCTCAAGAAAGCATGGGTTCCAAAAGGAACCAAAACTAACATTGAAAGACCCAAGAAGGCTTGGGTACCAAAAATTGTTTCTTGATTCTCTTCTAGGATGGAGCAACAAATGGTACTTGGATGAAACTTGCCTATCAAGAAGGCTTGTGACATTTGAGGACAAATGCTAAGAGGAAGCCTTTGGTAACATCTAAATCCTTATTTGAGAATAAGTTTTAATTGTTGTTTAAAACTACAAATTGTTCTTGTGGATGAAAATTGAACTTTTGAAATTCTATCCATGCATTCTCTTTTTGATTGACAAAGGGGGAGAATTATTACATGTCTACATGTTTGTATTCCCTTTGCTTTTAGAATGCATATTTGGGGAGAAATGTGTCCTTTGTCTTTTTGATGTGACAAAGGGGGAGAAATGTGTTAATAGTTTTGATGACTAAATATTCTCCTTTTTAATTGGATTATGTTTTAATTGTATTACTCTTTATAAATCCAATGGCTACTAATGCTTTGTCTTCAAGTTTTACATGATTGTCCAATTGCAAAAGATAGGGGGAGTCATCCCAAAACTATCACTTTATTGTTATCATCAAAAAGGGGGAGATTGTTGGCTTTTGTGCACAGTCGAGATTTTGATGATTTCAATAAATGGATGAGTTTACAAAACTGACATCTTCAAAGACAAAGACAACTTGACGAAAAGAGCCAAACCTTGAAGAAAGAAGAACAAGAAGATGCAAGGAGCTAAAAGTGAAGTTTCAAGATCTTAGGGTATAATTCTTGTAACTCTTTATTCCACATTTGACAAGGATTTGAATCACGCACTTGCATATCTTTCAAAACGTGCATAAACCGTTTTACCTTTTATTTGAAAGATTAAAATGTTTTTAAAGGTTTCAAAACACCCTAAATATATTCCTAAACCCTTCATATACTTATGGGAATTAAGTCTTTAAAATTGGGTGTTTAAAAGTGGTCAAAAACATGTTTTTAAATGAAGCGGTCGATGAACTTTTTATAGCGGTCGACCTCTACATGAAGCGGTCGATCATTGACAGCATTCAAAATTATGACCGTTGGGCAACGGCTACTTGAACCGGTCGACCGGTACATGAAGCGGTCGACCGGTACAACGGTAAAATTGTCAAATCGACCCCAACGGCTATAAACGGCTAGTTTTCATATGTGGCCTATAAATACACATCCAAAACATCTAAAATGGAGAACCAACGACCACATATCACTTGTATAGCTTGAGAAATATTCTAAACCTTCTTATTTCATATTTCTCATATCATTCACACAAATTGCACTTTCACATCCTTGTCTTTGTGTGAATCAAGAGATAGAGCTTTCCACTTTTATATCCACTCTTTGAGAGAGTCTTGTTCCTAAATCTTCCTATCTAGAGAGTTGTTTCCTTTAGTGAGATTGTTCACTAAAGAAGAAGCTTAGAGAGGGTATATCTCAAGCTTGGTTAGGTTGTGAGTGGTGAGCCCGAAAAACCACTTGGGCGGGTTTGAGTGTTGATCCTGGGAAAACACTTGTACGGTTCACTAGCACCCGGAAGCTAGTGTGTAAAGCTATTGGTTGAAGATAGTGGAAAACCTCAAGGCTCGGTGAAGGAGCTTGAGGGGTGGATGTAGGCGGGTTTGCCGAACCACCTAAAAATCGAGTGTTTGCTTCTCTTATCCCTACTCATTACTTTAGCACTTATTTACAGTTCCGCATATTATATACTTGTGCTAAAGTAGTATTTACTTGCAAATACAACTTTGGGGGTCAATACCGAAAAGTTTAGAAAACCAATTCACTCCCTCTCTTGGGTTGCCTTAATCCTGAAACTAGGACTATCAGGTGGTAGCAGTGATTCTGAGACTTTGACACATATGGTCAGGTGTAAGGAGTTTCAAGAAGGAGACATTGACTCTGGAAAAAAATTTAGGATTATGAAGGGAATGAAGTTTAGAGATCTACCACTGTTCAAGATGGCATTCAAGCAATTCTCTATTCATAATGGCTTTCAATTTGAATATACGAAAAATGACAAAGTCTGTGTCACGACAAAGTGTAAGGCTGCACCTCGTTGCGAATGGAGGATACATGTCTCAAAAACTAATGACAGAAAAGCTTTTCAAGTGAAGACTATTCGGTCTGAGCATCGGTGTGACACTCACTACAAGAACAAGTATGTGAATCCAAGGTGGATAGCACGACAGTATCTTGAAATGATTCGAAACACACCAAAAATGACCCCAATGGCACTTGTAGAGCATGTTTGACATTCAACTACCATTCTTTGTCCAAAATTACACAACATATATCTACTACAAAGTGCACTGAATACAGAATTGTACATAAAATACTTCACAACATTTCATAATATAATTACATCAATATACAGTACAACCAATGGCTACTCCAAAAAAAATCCATGAACCCAACAACATGACTTTTAGACGTCTCTGATTTGCCTTGTGTTGACCCTTGATCTCTTCATTCATTAATTTCATCTTGCGAATCTCGTCCTCCATTGATTTTATTTTGCGAATCTTTTCCTCCATCTTCCGAATCTGGTCCTCCATTGAATTCATCTTGCGAATCTCGTCCTCCATTATTTTCATCTTCCTCACTATCCACATTGGTACAGCATCACCGCCACTTTGAGATTGCGGGGGGTCAACCCATTAGAAAAATTGACATGCATTCCTTGTCTGGCATTAAAACATGATTGATAAATTGTTAAATATCTCACAACATATTCCAGAAAAATACAGACCTTATCCAAATGTAGAAAGTAAAAAAAAATGTCGATGGAGTTCATACCTGAGCTGCACCGTACCTCGAACAACCATAAAAACGGCGTCGTGGGTTTGCAACCGTTTTAGACATTTTGATCCTTGCCGGTATTCTGCATCAGCATAAAGTAGGTGGTGGCAGTGGACTTCCTCCTGAGATATCCAACCCACTCTGACACTCAACCTCACTAACTGACTCAGAAGATATGGTCGAACTCATCAGGTTACTGGCTTTCACACAAAGCTTCATATTCAGTTCAAGTAGAGCTCAAATAATGGCATGTAGAGAGAGAGAGAGAGACAGAGAGATAGATACCTGTCGATGGAGAGATGGCTGTCGAAGGAGAGCTTACTGTCGAAGGAAGCAGTTAAATGGGTAAAGTGGAGTAATGTTAGGGTTTGCTGGGTTAGGGGGAGAAATCGCGTGGAGTCAATTTAATGAGAAGATTTTTCCTTTTGTTTGAAACCTGCGGAAAACAAGTTTAAACTTGCTTTTTTCACATTTTTTTTGTTTGTTTTTATTTAAACCAAGCGGATGACATGGCTTCAATTTACGTTAATTTTTTTAGTTTTTTTTTTCTGACGTGGCATACTGATCTGGCTGATTCCGTCGGATGCCCACCAGAAAATGGTCGGAGGGACAGGGATGATTTTGCACAGGGATGATTTTGCAAAAGTCGAATACCACAAGGACTTATAAGGTAATTAGGCTTTTTTTGTAATATTGATGCAATGATAGTGAGTTTCAAGTTACACGATGATTCTTTTTTTCTTTCTAGTCAATATAACACTTTTTTACTTTCATATTTTTATGAGGCAGCTGACCGTTCTTTGACATTTGGATTTATATTTTTTTCATGTGTGAAGCCCGTACTTATGGTCAGGATGAAGCATCCTCCAGAAAAGGGGAAAGAAATAACTGAAACATCGAGAAACAGGAAGGGACTTCTAGAATGTGGTAACTCCTATAACTTCCGAGAATCAGGGGTGAACAAATTAATTCATTAACCGGCCAGAACCGCTATTCTGACCCAACCTTACTTGAAACGGGTTAGAATTTCGATACCACAGGTCGGTTATCAGAACCATTTGTATATTTCCAATTGAATTCGGGTTGGAAGTCGAAATCGTATAAGAGTTCTGACTTTTTACCCGACCCTACATCATTTAAACAAACAAACGAACAAATAAATAAATATATTTTTAATAGGCAGTTAAGATAACCTTTTTTAACGCTTGAACTTCAAATCGCATAACGTTTTCTTTTTTTAAGCTAACGCTTTCGGTTTTACGCTTGAACTTCAGATCACATAAAAGGATACAAAGAATTCACTAAAGTCATATGAAAAAGTAAGATAATTGGTCCAAGAAGGGACCAATCCGGCCAGTAAATGAATTTAAGCCCATTTTTTTGGCCCAAATGAATTCTGAATTGAGTTATCGGGTCGAGTTGGACAATATGTATTGTCGGATTGCGGGTTGAATCATAAAATATACACTTGTCGAAATACAGGTTGGCTCAAAAATATGTATTTTTAGATGAAAATCAGAACAACAAAAAATATTCCGTAGATAATCAAGTAGGAATTCAAAAGAAGAAATTTCCTACCCGTCGGGCCTGAAGTACACCCCTGAATCGAGATGATGAGTGTGAGTCTAAGTCTAAGTATGGGGATGACTTTTTAAGAAGGAAGGTGATAAGGGGAAGAAATATTAATGTAGATGGGTTGAGAGACTTTGAGATTGTTGAACATTTTGAATACCAGGGTTGGAAGCATTTATTAGATATGGAAAAAATATATACCTTAAGTATGACAAAATGCTCTTTAGTAACATGAAAGTTTCAAAACATGTGGGTGAGAGCTTAACTATTAAGAGTTTATTGCATAAGAAGGAGGTTGAGTTGGATCCCACTAAACTTGGTAGGATTTTGGGGATTCCTTGCTATGCGCAATCAATGTATGATTTGAAAAAGGGTGCCTCGGGCTTCAGATTTTAGGTATAATGATGCCGTTAGGTTCTTTCTAGATCTTGATGAAACACAAAATATCCTGAGAAATATTGAGGTCAAAGACCTTCCGTCATCTTCTATAGGCTCATTCATCTTATTTTCACATACAATTTACTACCTACGGGTGATCATAGGGAGGTGCTGACATTTATAAACATTTATATTATCACGCCCCGAACGCCATCCCGTAGGGACCGTGACAGCCGCGAGCAATCCCCAGGAAAGCTCCAGCGCTCATACATACATGCATACAGCGGAAAAATACAGAATTGCGAGAGAGACGAGCCAAACTCGTAGCATGATAAAGGTTCTCAATAAACTTGTAGCTTAATATACACATAACATGATAACACTTAAACAAGTGACGGATCTTATCGATCAGGTCACAACAACAAAACATAGAAAAATCTTTCTTCTAAGTCAGGTAGTCCTCCTGACTTCCTTCACCTGAGGCATCTGGAATGACACAATTTTAAAAACATAACTTTAAAACATGATCTTAACTTGGACTTGCTTAACATGAGAAATCATAATTCATGATGCACATGCATGTCTCATGGTTATGCATATGCTCTTGCTCGTAGACATAATCTTGTTCTTGAAATTGGCCCATGGCCCTTGAAAATATTTCCTTCATAACTTGTGGGCTACTTACGCTCCATTTAACCCCTGGAGTCCTGGTTGTGCGTTTCCATTGGAACCGTCTCCCTTACCCTTGGGGACTTTTCATTTGGTCGAGCTAGCCCGTAGTTGCCCCAGGCCTGATGGCTAGACACGACCCTTGGAGGCCCACACCTTCTCATTGTCCTTCAGTGTGGTTTGCACAGCCTCTTAGGATTCACCCAACCTTCTCGCATTCGTCCTTCGGTATGTGAGTCCATCATGATGGTACGGTACCGACCAGAGCCCTTAACTTGACTTGTCTTACCATAAAACTTTCCATACGACATTGCATAAAAATCATTTTAGAAAATCATGCAATGTTCATGCCATGCCATGCTTGCTGGAAATATCATGCTTGTTCATGAATCTATGCTGCGTGTCATTCCAGTTTTGAAAAATGTAAGCTTACTTACACACTTACTTCCACTTACCTCGGTCTCCTTGATTATGTGTAATGGTACGAAGATCGCCTACAAGCGATTCAAACACCTCTTAGTTACTAGGAATTAAGTACATAAGCATACAAGATAAATATTTGTATTTATTTCGTTTTTTTTTCAAAATACATTTATGAAAATACTATTTTATTTTCAAAGGTTCACTTTAGAAAACTTACATAAAACACTTGAGAAAGTAATTATCATACAACATATCCTAACAGCATCTTAAGTCCAAAATCAGCAACTATTAAGGCATCAACTCTGACATATTCAAAATCTTCATACATTAGGGTTACACCTGCTAACTAGCTATTTCATCTACTCTTATGTGTTCAAGGTTTCTTTTTCATACCATTACAATATAACCTCATTTTGCACCTAATATATTTCGGCCAACACATGATTACCCTAATTGCAACCTCAATTCATTCTTAATATCACCAAGCTTTTTTAATCACCCTAACTAATACCAACCCGTGGCCTTAAGCTTCATTATTTATGCTTACTAACATGCAAGATTTCTTTTAACACTAAACCTAGGTTTTAACCTCTAACTCATTCAGCCATGACATTAAATCCATTTATACATAACATGCAAATTAACTATCATCTACCATTCATTCGGCCATTAGGGTTCCTTCACTAAACTATTCGGCCATGCATCACTTACTAACATTTATTGAATCAATTTCATCTTCAACATGATCCCATCTTCCAATATCAGTTTCACAACCTAGGATCTACAAATCCTAACATAATTTCAAGATCTAGCAAAGGATAATATTCGGCCAAGCATATTGTGAACCATCATCCGAAACTTAGCATGCATTACCAACTTCATTGCATTTTCCATAAGCAACTCACAACCAAATCATTATTTCTTTCTCCATCTCTAACTTATCCCTTCCTCCAACAACTACATCACAACCAACCCATCAAATCTACCATTTTCATATAAAAATGTCAACAGGGACAAAGGCCAAACAAAGAGAAATGGAACATGCAAGATTCGGCTAAGCAATATCCTTTGCTAACCAAGAATCCAACCCTACCTCGCTTGTGCTGAACTCAAGAGCTAGAACCTATCACAAAAATATACAAAATCAGGACCATCGAAGGAAAATAGCCAACAACATTACATGCAAAACAACATCTACCTCAACCTCCAACTTAGAGCTCTCGGTTTTTACCCAAAACCTCTCTACTCTTCAAGCTTTCGGTTCCACCTTCAAGAATGGTTCCAAGGGCTGAGAATGATGCTAATAGGTGCTGAAATGGAAGCTTTGAAGTGAGGAAAAAGAGAAGTAACAGCAGCTGAAAATAGCTTGAAGAAATCAAAGCAAGGCTTGAAGCTTTGGAGTGATTCGGCAAAGAGAGTGAGCTGAGTTTCTGTCAAAGGGAAAATGGCTGAGTGAAGTGAGATTTCCAGCCACCAAGAGAGAAGAAATAAGCTGAGCAAAGGGAGAGGTTTCGGTCACCAAGAAAAGAAGGCAAGCTAGAGCAAAGAGAGGTGTTTCGGTTTCAAGAGAAAAGAGAGAAAGCAAGTTTGAAATGAGAAGTGTGGTTCGGCCAAGAGAAAAGAGAAGGAGCAAGTTGAAATGAGAGAGTTGGAATTCGGTCAAGGGGAAAAAGGGTGAAGCTTGGGTATTGCTGTCCAAGCCAATGCCTTGTCTTTTCACTTTCACTTCACCTTATCTCTTTGTCTCCAAGCTTAGCCATTCACGTGAAGCTCTCTTGCCTTGTCTTTTCACTTTCAATTCACCTTATCTCTTTGTCTCCTCTTGCTCTTCACGTGATCACCAAGGGAAAAGACAACTTCATTTGCTCATTTAGCCTTCACGTGAATAACACCTAGTGTCTAGAATTTCCTCACCCTTTTGCATCTCACTTATCTACTTTTCATTCCACTTATCAAATAGCTACTATGGCTTATCACACACATATATATATTCTAACTTATCATCAACAACTTATCAACTAGATAACTTATCTCCAATAAGCACTCTAACTTATCTAAATCAACATCATAACTTATCATCCTAACAATTCATTAGCTTATCACTACGATAAGCACACCCACTTATCAATTAATTTCTTTTCAAGCTATCATATATATCTAGTAGCTTATCATACAATATCTCTAATGATAATTTAAGACTAATGATAATTAAAGCTACATAATGATGATCAAGGCTACCTATTAAAAGACACAAAAATATTTAAATGCTTAACATAAATTTCATGACTTTCTACCTAGATATTTTCGGCCATGATATATCAAATTTCTCTTCATAATTTAATTTCATGGATTATGGAATATAATAAGCAATGGAAAAATATAAGTCCATAAAAGAAAGTTACCTAGCAAGTTTCGGCTCTTAGGAAAAATAGAATTTAAACTTGTGCTAAAAACTTCCACAATGAAAAAGAAATTATTTAAGAAAATTCTTGAATAAAATTTCATAATAAGTTAATGTACCATAAACTTTAAACTAGGTCATACATTGGCTAAAAATATGGCCCCATAAATTAAATTCAAACAAATACATAGGAAATAGCAAAGGGATAAACGGGGTCTCACATATATTATCAAACACCTCATAAACAATAAGCCCATAAACCTTTCATATATTATGCTTAGCCATATACCGGATGCGCATGAGCATAAGAAACATTTTCCCATATGGCTTGATTTTCACCAAGATTTTTACCCATTTTACAATCTCGAAGGATATGTGGGGGCTTGAAATCGTAGTCCATCTCTGTTGACTTTTGTGCACAATTGAGATTTTGATGATTTCAATAAATGAATTAAGTTTATAAATGAACATCTTCAAAGACAAAGTCACGTTTCATCAAAGAGCCAAAAGACTTGAAGAAAGAAGATCAAGAAGATGCAAGGAGCTCAAAAGTGAAGATTCAATACCTTAGGATATAAACCTTGTAACTCTTTATTCACTTTTGACAAGGATTTGAATCACACATTTGCATATCTTTCAAAACATGCATAAACCGTTTTAAGTTTTGTTTGAAAGATTAAAATATTTTTAAAGATTTCAAAACACTCCAATCAAACTTTCAAACCTTTCATATACTTATGAGAAGTAAGGCTTTAAAATTGGGTGTTTAAGAGTGGTAAAAAACATGGTTTTAAAAAAAAGAACCGGACTGCGTTTAAGTTGAAGCGGTCGACCGGCCTTCGACTGCTTCGTATAGCGGTTGACCGATTGATTTTTAAATATAGCACTTAAGCTTCTGACAATATGACCGTTAGGTAACAGTAACTTGAAGCGGTCGACCGGTTCATGTAGCGGTCGTTCGACTCGTTTTAACAGACGACTCCCAACGGCTATAAACGACTAGTTTTCTTATGTGGCCTATAAATACACATCAATAACGTTCAAAATCAATATAAAATGACCACATATCATTTCTACTACTTGAAAAATATTCTAAACCTTCATATTCCATATTTCTCATATCATTCACACCAAACATACTTTCATATCATTGTCTTTGTGTGAATAAAGAGATAGAACTTTCAATTTTTATATATACTCTTTGAGAGAGTCTTGTTCCTCAATCTTCCTATCAAAAGAGGTGTTTCCTTTAGTGAGGTTGTTCACTAAAGAAGAAGTTTTGAGAGTATATATCTCAAGCTTGGTGAGGATGTGAGTGGTGAGCTAGCAAAACCATTTGGGTGGGTTTGAGTATTGAGCTAGAGAAAACACTTATAAAGTTCTCTAGCACCCGGAAGCTAGAGTGTAGGCTATTGGAAGATAGTGGAAAACCTCAAGGCTCGATGAATGAGTTTGAGGGGTGGATGTAGGCGGGTTTGCCGAACCACCTAAAAATCAAGTGTTTACTTCTCTTACCATTCTCTTTACCTTTAACACATATTTATTCTTATTGCATATTATATACTTATGCTAAATTAGTAGTTCATTTCAAACACGTCTTCGGGGGTCAATAACGAAAAGTTTAGAAAACCAATTCACCCCCCTCTTGGGATGCCTTAATCCTAGGAATCACAATCTCGATCCCTTTAACATGCGCACTTTGATGAAGATGGGTTACAAGAAGAATACAAAGGGAGAGTGGATATGGAGGGACGATAGTAGTGGTGATGAGGGTGAGGAGGGTAATGAGAGTGTTGTGGATGTAGCAAGAATACATAGAAGAGGTGCATCAATTCAAAAAAGAGCAACAATTGTACTTTGCATATATCAAAGTCAGCATGCAAGCTTTGCAAGCTAACTTTTCTATTTAATTTCCACCCACTTAGTGAATCTTGCTATGTTGAGTATTTATAATTTGAATTTTGCTCGTTAAGAGTTGTAAATGGGTTAATTTCTCTTATGGTAGACATAGGGTTTGATCTAGACTTTCGTGATGCTAGTTTGCTTCTAATCTAGATTACTAAACTCTCTCTATGATGATTGATTCCCACAAATGCACTTCATGGCTTGTGCTTGTTGTTTGTCATATATATGGTATCAAATAAAATGAAATCTACAAAAATTGCATCGTCATTTCGCATCTCGTGGTCAGACCAGAAGATGTTAGTTATGTGATTATCATCATCCAACATGTAAAGAAGAACTACGAATCCTTTTTTGGATGAATGCCAAACCTATTTATCAGGATACCAACTATCCCAATCTCCATTGCTTTATTTTTTTCTGCTGCTTTGGAAGTTTTTCTAAATCTATTTGAGTGAATCCCAACTGCTCTCTACCCCCAGCCTAGGCCACCATCAAATCATGTGCTAGCTTTGGCCTGATAATTGCTCTCTCTACATCATAAACCTCGAGACGCTGTAATTCATTGATCCATCCGTGTAAACGGACCAAGTGGGTTTTTGATGGCGTATCCAAATCGTGGTTATGTTGTGCGCACCAATGAAAAGTGCAATAGTTCTTATTTGGCTACCGCTGAATGGTAAAACAAGCAAGACACCTGCTTCTACTATTTCGTTGTTCTTTCAGTATCGGTGCATTTTTTGTCTTTATTTTTTCTCATTCCTTCTTTACTACACATGAACATTCTGCTTGTACAATACCCATTTTCTTTGTTCTTGTTCTCGTCTTTCCTAAAAATGCTAAACCTGAAATTTATTGCATAAAGGTTGTACCATTTGTAAGCATGTTCATTGTCTCTAAATTCCAAACACCGAACATTTACTACATCCCCATTGTCTGCCCGAACGATATCACCTACATGGTCCAAACATACAAACAAAGCAAATTAAAATATATCTGTATTCATTTACAAAGACACTAAAGAAAGAAATTAGCGAACCGTGTGGGTTTGAGGTGCTGCTAGATACCCGCCTATTAATATTCGAGGGATTTTCGCAATGCATCTTCGTCATCTATCAAATTAATTCAATACTTACAGTTATAAAATATACAAATATTATTGCTCAATTGTATAGGAGTACAAATTCTATTTGAATATTCAAGCATAAGAAATTTAAATCATCAAATGCATCTACCCATGGTCTCTCCTTTTATTGATGTCTAAACATGCTGAATATACATATATTCTATATTCTATAAAGTCCCAAAAAAATCCATTTATACATAATGGGGGAACGAATAAGACGTAAGTGAAGTCTCAAATCTGTTCAATTAGGCTTCAACAACTGGCTAAAGGCACAAAAGGAAATTATAATATACAACCAAAAAGGGATTTGTATAGAATCAACTAGGCAGCTGAAACTTCTAGAGTCTACCATATTTTACTGAACAAATCAAAAAGGAAAAAAAAACATTAGTTTGCCAACCTCTCCAAAAAGGAAAAACAAAAACAACCTTCAATTTTGTAGGTCAACAAAATTGATCCCTGCATCAAGATTCCATTTGCAATTTCTTAGAATTTTGATGTGGCATGCATACTTACTACAAATTTTTAAGTAATACAATCTCCTGCCAAGAATTACCAAAATAAGAAAAAGAACAGAAAGAAACATAAAGATAAGATAAGAAAATAATAACTTTTCTCAAAGAAATGTAAAAAATTGGCAACATCAGTTATGAGGGTTGTGTTCTCTCATCCACTAATTTTGTTCTCAACTATGCTTTGAACTTACCTCTACCAAGATCTCTAACTTGCGTCACTCTATCTTACGGGTCCGACCCACAACAAAGGGGTCTAACTGAAAACTAGGGAGAATGATTAGTGGGGTTTGAGAAATCTCTCCAACTTGCATCACTCTATCTTATTAGTCCTACCCACTACTAAAATATTAGAACGTGAGTGTGTAGCTAAATGTTTAATTGACAAAAAGAAATTCATTCACACAACATGAACAAAAACCTTGAATACCCGAATAAAAAAGAACTTACTGTGAAAAACCCAACAAAGTTCTTCACATGTCTCAACCTTCTGAGCAAAGAGGTCCAACCCACTAGGAAGAGATGTAACCTAAAACTAGGAGAGAGATTCTTGGGATTTGGGCGAGGCTTGGGAGATTTGGGGAGAGAGATTCGTGTGGATTTGAGAGCCAAGACAAAGATTTGGAGATTATTTTAATTTGGGATGTTTTGGGAGAGATGTAAAGAGGCGTGTCTTTTTTTGGGCCATACTAGTCGGATCTCTTTGCTCTCTTAATTTTATAGGTCCGACTGGAACTACTTGGTGAAGGTGCGACAAGCCAAAACAGTGAGGAGAAGAGTTGAGCCACGCACCCAAGCCTTCATTAATTGACATTGCACCGGATTTGTTGCTGCTCATCTAGGCCTTCCATCTGCATATATATGTAAATATATATAGACTCACACTAGTAATAAACTCCCTTTTAAACTCTAAAACTTTTAATTTTAAATAATCACTGCAGTAAAATCTTTAGAATTTTAAAATGTTTGACTAGGTCAAAGATAAAGTTCAACTATTTTAAATGAGTTAAACTCAAATTTCAAATTTAAAGAAGACATTTCAAATATCAAATAACAAATTCAAATAGTTTTAAAATAGAAATTTTGGGTGTTACAATTAGTGTCCAAATTCCTTTTACTTAACATGTTAAGTGTGAAAAGCTGACACTCCTATGGTTTTGAAGCATGCTAGTGTCCTTTATTGGACACTAATCCTAAAACTTGTCACTCTTGTGATATTATTCATTCTTTTGTCTTGGGTATTTTTCTGTACACACACAAAACATATCTCTTTATCTATGTGGAATGCTTGCATGCTTGATGAGAACTATTTGAAAATGCAAGAGCGTTCAAAAATCTGTTTCTTGACTTCATAATAAGATTTGGCGTTTTAGTTTGAATGGTAGATGGTATCAGTTGAGCTTTGTTCCTGAGATGTGTTTAACTCATTATTTTTCACTTTCTTTGCCAAGAGACTAGCAAAGGGTTAGTTGGGGTTTCTATTGACCTAGAATATTGCATGATTAGTACATTTAAAACCACTATAATTGCAATTCTTTCATGTCATAATTATTGTTTTAGATGAAAAATTGATTAAGGGACATTAATTCAAGTTATGATTTAAATTGATGAAATCCCATGATTTGTGTTTTATTTTGCAACTTGTGATTAAATTAAGTTTTCAAGCAATATTTTATTTCCGAATATCATGTGCTTAGTCCATATTGTGTCAAAAATTAATTAATTATATTTTGTGAGAATTTGAGGTACATTTAATTGAAGATAGAGTTGAACGGGAAAAAGAGAAAAAAATAGGAAAAGTCGGTCTAGAGCTTTCCAAGCTCGGTCAGCCCAATTTTTGGTCACTTCCAGCCATCACTTGCCGCCATTTCTCTTCTATTTGAATGATGTACCTTTCCATCTATGTGTATTTTGAATTTCTTGGTTTATTTTTCAGATTTTAGGCTTAAAAAAATCTGGTTTGACTTCTCCATTTGTTGCTTGTTCTTTCATTTTGTAGATGAATTATAGCTTAGTTTATGTTTCTTCTTCGCTTGTCTTGCTACTCTACTACATTTATTTGAAAATCTTGCATTTAGATTTTGATTTCTTCTCGAGTCTTGGAGCCTTAAAATTCCAATTTGGGGGTTTTGTTTCTAGCTTGGTATTTACAGGTTGATCTCGAGCTATCCAACTCAATTTTGATGATAACAAATAAGAAAATAGCTTCAGAGTATTTTTAGAATACAATATACAATGGAGAGTACTCATTTGTATTTAAATTCATTGTTAATTCTTTATGCACTATATTTTATTTAAACACCATGACTTGCACCTAAACTATGATATTTTTCATTGTAGGGGTTTTTCTGTTGAAATGAAAAAGATTGGATATCAAAAAGCATTGAAAAAACTATCGGCCAAGATTGTGTTGACACATGGTGGACATAATGTAGACACATGGTGAATGAAGTGTCGACACATGCCACAGACATCTACGAGCAAGTTCCAGACTTGATAAAGGTGTCGACACATAGGCATATATGTGTCGATACATGTTGCAGGAACCCAGTTTTTAAAAACGAAGCTCAGCATGCAAGTTTCGACGATATGGCACTTAGGGCACCTCTCCAATATTCCAAAAAGGCCCTCAGGACCCCTCAAGACTGAAGACTTATAAAGGGTGCCTAATGTAGAGAGAAAAGAAGAAGACTTTTACATAACTTTTGCCTCCCTACATCATCAATCTTAACCTAGTCTCCTTCAAGTGAAAGAAAAATGTAAAAGACAAAGGTTGCACATTTTCCAAGAGATTTGGTCTCCCATTGCTGTCATCATCATTAGATCTTGTCTTGTAATCCTTTATTGAGCTTTGCTGATTTGGATTTGAGAGCTATAGTTTATTCGTTCATATCATTAAACTTTGAAAACCCTTTGAGTGTGGGATACACTTGGGCTACCCGTGAGAATAGAAGAAATCTCATAGGTTTTGAGATTTGTGACGAGTTGAAGAGTAAGCTCGGAAAAATTCTTTTAACGGTTACTTAGCACCTATAAGCTAAGTTATAGACACAATTGGATTATAGTGGAGAAGCCCAAGGAAGGAAATAATTTTGGGGGTGGACTTAGGCAAGTGTTGGCCGAACCACCTAAAAATCGCAGTATTATCTCTCTTCCCTACTCTCGTACTTATTGATTTCAATTATTGCTATTTGGCCATTATTGCTATACTATTTATTGTTTATCTTTAGGCTTGACATTAACCATATTCATATCTGAGTTTTTAATAAAAAGGGACTAAATTTTTTATAAATCCAATTTACCCCCTCTTGGGTTGATATTCGGACTCACAATTGGTATCAGAGCTGAGGTTTATTGACTTTACTAATGACTACTCTTGTTGGCTCTTCGTTGTCTGAAGGTCAATCCACAAATCGGCCTCCTTTATTCAATGGAACTTGCTACAACTATTGGAAGGCAAAGATGAAAATTTATATTCAAGCCGTGGACTACAATCTTTGGAAGATCATCACAAATGACCCTAGACTTCCTAAAGATGAAGCCGGCTTGCATAAACTAGAAGCTGACTGGAATGAAGCTAATCTTAAGCTTATGTATTTAAATGCTAAAGCTATAAATGTTTTATATTGTGCTCTTGATGCTAACGAATTTAACGGTGTTTCTGGTTGTGAATCTGTTAAGGAAATATGGAATAAATTGTTAGTTACTCATGAAGGCACAATCAGGTTAAGGAAAACAGGATTAGTATACTTGTGCATAACTATGAGTTATTTAAGATAAAATCTGATGAATCTATCTCTGCCATGTTTACTCATTTTACTGATATTATCAATGAACTGAAATCTTTTGGTAAAATGTATTCTAATGTGGAAATGGTGAGGAAAAATTCTCAGGTGTCTTCCTAAGGCTTTGGAACCTAAAGTTATAGCTATTCAGGAAGCCAAGAACTTAACAAAATTGTCTGTTGACGAGCTTATGGGATCCATCATGACCCATGAGATGAATCAAGTGAAAGGAGATGAGATTGAAGGAAAAGGAAAACAAGGAATTGACTTGAAAGCTTCTTACTCTAGTAGTGAAGAATCTTCATATGACAATGAGATGACCCTATTTACAAATAAATTTAGGAAATTCTTTAGAAAGAAACAAGGTGACAAGAAGTACTCAAAGAAGAACAACTTTAAGGGTGATAAAAGTAAAAAGAATGAGACCATTTGCTTTGGTCTCAAAGTGTCCGGTCATATTAAATCTGAATGCCCCAATGCTGAACTACACAAGAAGTCAAGAGACTTCAAAGATAAGAAGAAGGCATTCTTAGCCGCATGGGGAGAATCCGATGAGAGTGAAAGCGAAAGTGAAGAAGAGGAAGTAGCCAACCTTTGTTTGGCAAAAGACAACAGGGATAAGGTACAATCTTCAAATACTCAATAATTTTCTTTTGATGAACTACAAGATGCATTCGATGATCAATACCTTGAACTAAAACGATTTTTTTTTTCAAAATATAGTTCTCTTAAAAAGAGTTTTGAAAATATCACAAGAGAGAACGATTCTTTGAAAAGTCAAGTGTTTACTCTTTGAAATGATCTTGCAAGGATCAAAGAAGAAAATGAAATGTCTTTGCAAAACCAATCAAGTATCTTGATTGTTGAAAGTGAATCTTTAAAATCAAAAGTTGAAACTCTTACTAATGATCTTGCAAGATTCACTCAGGGAAAGAAGAACATTGATAATATTCTTATTTCTCAAAGGTGTTTCAACAAAAGTGACATTGGTTATGATTCCTTCAATAATAAAAAATCATATTCTTATATGATCAATAAATCATCTATTTCTTATAAATTGTGCAAATTTGGACATATCTCATACACTTTTCACACTAGAAAGAAAGCTTCTAGTGGTATCAAATTTGTTTGGATTCAAATGATAAGACGAAGGAAAACGTTTCTAACAACAAAAGACCTAAAATGATTTGGGTACCAAAAATCAAGAAATGATTCTTTTTTGCAAGAGTGCTTGAAGTCTACTGAAGTCAATGAATATTGGGTTCTTGATAGCGGATGCTCCAAGCACATGACAATGGATAAAAGTTGGTTCAAGTCTCTCCCAAAAGAAAAAGTATCGGTTACATTTGGTGATAATGGAAAAGGAAAGATTCTTGGTAATGGAAATGTTGGTATAACCCCTAATCCGAATATTGAACATGTTCTATTTGTTGATGGGTTGAAATATAATTTGTTAACCATCAGTCAATTATGTGATAAAGGAAACCAAGTTATATTTGAATCATTAATATGCATTGTTGAAAACATTGAAAACAAGAAAGTCTTATTTGTCGGACATCGAGAAGAAAATTTGTATGTTGTTCACTTAGAGAATATCTCTTCTAAAAATGTAAAATCTCTCTAAGTGACAAGGTCAGTTGACTGTGGCACAAAATACTTGCTCATGCAAGCATGAACTTTATTTCAGAATTAGCCAAAAAGAACCATGTTTCAGGTTTGCCTAAACTTGTTTATATATAAAAAAAAAGATTTGTGTTGCTTGTCAAAAAGGCAAACAAACTATAACATCATTTAAGCTTTAAAAAATTGTGTCCACCTTTAGGCCATTTCAATTTCTACACATATAATTGTTTGGTCTGACCCGAACGTCAAGCTTGGGTGGCAAAACGAGGTTGTTGAGAGGAAGAATATGACTTTCGAAGATATGACCATGCTTTGTGAAAATAACTTTCCAGACTATTTTTTGCTAGAAGCTATTAACACTAGCTGTTATGTCGTGAACCGATGTATGATTAGAAAAATTCTTAAGAAAAATCCATATAAGCTATGGAAAAACAGAAAACCCAACATTGGTTATTTTCACGTGTTCGGTTGTAAGTGTTTCATTCTCAACAACAACAAAGACAACTTGGGTAAGTTTGATGTGAAAGCTAATGAAGGTATATTTCTTGGTTATCATATTTCCAATAAAGCTTACCGTGTGTATAATAAGAGAACTTTAGTTGTTGAAGGATCTATACATGTGGTATTTGATGATCTAACGTTTCTCCGAAAAGAGAGGATAAGAATGTTGTAGATCTTGATAAAGGTGGTGAGAAACCTGCTGCAAGTGAAATGAAAGAAGTTTCTCAACCATAAGACAAAGATTAACAAGATCTTGAAGAAGAAGAAGAAGCGCCTCAGAGAAACAACGAACTACCAAAGGCTTGGAAGTCAGGTTATTGGTAATGTTGAGAAAGGTGTAAGAACTAGATTCTCAAATTGAGCTAAAGAATATTTATGAGGCAAAAGATCATAAAAGTTGGATTCATGCCATGAAGGATGAATTAAAATAGTTTGAGAAAAATCAGGTATTACATTTAGTTCTTAGACCCGAAGATCATATAGTTATTGGTACTAAATGAGTTTTTTGAAATAAAATAGATTAATTTAAGATTTTGGTAAAGAACAAGGCAAGGTTGGTAGCCCAAGGTTATAATCAAGTAAAGAGAATTGATTTTGATGAGACCTTCGTAACTTTTGCTTGTTTAGAATCTATTCGCGTGTTGCTTGCATTTACTTATTTTAAAAATTTTAAATTATTTCAAATGGATGTGAAATGTGCTTTTCTTAACAGTTATCTTTATGAGAAAATGTATGAAGGACAACCTCCTAGATTTGATGATAAAAAGTAGCCACACCATGTGTTCAAGCTCACAAAAAGTATTATATGGCTTGAAGCAAGCACCTTGGGCATTATAAGCAAAATCATGATGGTATCTTCATTAAACAAGCGAATTACGCAAGAGACCTACTCAAAAGATTTGGGATGGACAATTCGAAACCGATGAGTACATCAATCAGTCCATCAACCAAAATGGATGAGGATGAAAAAAGTAAAGACGTTGACCAAACTTGGTATCGAGTTATGGTTAGCTCTTTACTTTACCTTAGTACAAGTAGACCTGATATCATGTTTAGTGTGTGCATGTGTGCGAGATTTCAGTTTTGCCTTAAGAAATCTCACCTCCTTGCTGATAAGAGGATATTTCGTTACCTTGTTGGCACACAAGAATTTGGTTTATTTTATCCCAAGAGTGTTGAATTTAATTTGGAATGATACTCGGATGCTGATTATACTAGTTACAAACTTGATAGAAAAAATACTAGTGGTGCGAGTCAGTTTCTTGGCCCATCTCTTGTGTCTTGGTTTTGTAAGAAATATAATTTTGTGGCCTTATCAACCACAGAGGCAGAGTATATTGATGTTGGTAATTGTTATACACAAATACTGTGGATGAAACAACAACTGGAGGATTTTAATTTTAATTTTTCTCTCATCATGATTAAGTGTGACAACCTGAGTGCCAAAAACCTTTCTAAAAATCCAATTCAATACTCTAGGACTATTATTCTTGAGTTTGTAAGCACATATCTTCAACTTGCTGATATATTCATAAAACCTCTCAATGATGATCGTTTCTACTTCATTCGTCAAGATATCGGTATGCGTTATCCCCCGAATGATTGATTCTTGATATGAATTTTTTATTCTATCATTCGTGTGATTGAATGTTATGTGAGGTAATTATATGTTTTCATGCTTAATTTATTGCATAATACATTCTCTAGTTGATAACATGTCATTTTACACATTTGCATGTCATGTGTCAGCACTTGATGTAGCACCCCGAATTTTATTCTTTTTAATAAAAAATGTATTTTTATTCTTATTGAATTTTGAATTATTTGAAAAAGTTATCCTGTATTAAAAGTGTTTAAAGTTTAAAATATTAATTTGATTTGAAAATGTTATCTTTTTAAAAGCATTTGAAATTTGAAGAAGAGATGCTTTGTCTTTATCTTTTTAGATTTTAAGTTTTGAATTTGAATACGTCAAGAATATATTTGAATTTTAAAATGGATAGCAATCCAATCTTATCATTATTTCAAATTTAGAGTGCTTCTGTAAATAGGGTTGCAATTAGTCTTTTATAAATACTTGTTAGTCTCTGCGACATTGTGTATTGATTGAGAGAATGAGAAATCAAGCGTCTTTTCGGTGGTTCTAGTCTAGTTTTTTGAGGTCTTGGAGGTCAATTGATAAAGGGTTCAAGTGTTATGAAGGGCGAGGTAAGCGGGGTTATTATGCTAAATTTTCCTAAAAGACTGAGGTGATATTTGAGAAATTGCATGATTTATTGAAAACCCTCGGAGTTTTATATGCATTACATTTGATAAAATTGTTAAAGATTATAACATGAAACGTGTAAACATGAGCCTATTTTTATGTCTAATGATTTTACACTATTTATTGAAATTAAAGCTTTTTTATATTCATTATTATTCAAGATTTGTGCATAATATTTCATGAACAAGAAGAGAACGATGAAAAGTTCAACGTGATGTTTATTTTATTATATATATTTTTAAACCCTGAGGCCTAGAGTTACAGAGTTTCAGAGACAGCGCATTAGTATCAATAGCAACTCATTGAGTGCACCCATTCTGAAAATGAAGTGGTTTATTTTGTAGACTCTTACCGAGTGCACACTTGGATATGGTCAAGTCTTAGTAAGGTAACAATTGTACAACCTTATCACGGGGTAAACGTGACTCATAGTTATTGCAAAAGGAATTTTCTATAATATTACTATTGGAGATAAAGTTGTTTTACAGTTATACTTATATGGATTGAGATTTTCCATTTTCTATTGATTTTTACTTCTAAAATGTGGCTGATGAAGTGCACTCTAACATAATGATTTTGCTTACTGAGTTGTCGAACTCACCCCCTTATCTATTCTCTCTTATCAGATGATATTTAGGAGCATGCTGAGAGTCGTGTTAGGTGGTGCCTGGGTGGGCAGCTGAGAGAAGGCTTAGAGTTTTCTTTGTTATTTCTAGTTTATAAAATGTTCTAAACGAGGTATTTTTATTCAATTGTTTCAAGTTTTAAACGTGATTTTGTTGTCGAGATTGTTATTTCTTGATACTGATTTTTACCCCCTAATTTTCGCTGGTTTTACGCATAAAAGTAACCCCTAACCATCGGAGTTGGGGGTGTTACACTTGAGTTCTCAAGTGTCGACATTTTTGGACTTTCTTGACTGTTTTCTCTCGAATATGTATGTGTCAACACTATTCATCCATGTGTTGACACATGGGTTGTTCCTGCAGAAGATGGTTAAGTAAGTACCGACACATGTTTTCATATGCATTGACACATAAGTCTTGTGCATATGCAATGTGCTGACATAATTCTAAATGTGTCGACACATGTTTCCAATGAACAGTTTTTTAAAGTGTCGATTCAGTTGCTCTCATTAATATCTTTTACGTTTAATGAGTCGACACTTAATATACTGAACTCCCATGACCCTAGAATCACTTCTTCATCTCTTTCAAAAGCTATATAGTGCCCTACACCTCTCACGTTGCACCTCCACTCACCGCTGAACTCCTCTCCCATGCCTTAACCTCACAAAATATCCATTCTTCCACCACAGTATTTCCTTCCCCCTCTCTCTTACAAATAATTTCCCACCTGTGCCTCCGAGATGACTAGTGGCCGACGCAAGAGGTTCTTCATCCACGGTGAATCCTCTAGGCTGCAATAGCGATAGAGAAGAGAATAGGATGATTTGGGTTCTTTAGAGATGGTTCCTTTTCGTTCAAGACTCCATCATCACAGATTTCAAAATGACTTTCTTCATGATGATGGAGTTCCAGCCTCTCCACGTACTGAGGGCAGATCAGTGTCTTCAGGTTCTCATGCTACTAGGCTTGCCCTCCTGGAAACCTCCATTTCAGACCTCCGAGATCAGTTGTTCTCTATTCATGTTTATCTATGGATAGTTCTTGAGGAGATCAAACCTTTGTTAGTGTCTCATATTGAGGAGTTAGCTTTATCTATTCATGAAGCTCATCTTACTTACTCAGTTTGCAATAGACATCTGGATACTAGTAAATCTGTGATGTGGGATTGGTGGAAGACGTTAAGAGGATATACCAATGATCTGAAGAAGTCTACAGACATCATGATTGCTACCATCAACTGAGTTGCTACACCTATAACTCATCACGTTAATGTCGTCATGATTGGCTTAACTGGTTCAGCTAATCATGGACACATTTCATGGAAGAGTACCTGTCCCATCAGAGCTCTCAAGCTTAGCCCTTACCCTTTCAATTTACCTTACCCTCCCTCTCTTTTTGATGATGCCAAATGGGGAGAAGTATATATACATATGTCGTACTCTTAGACTTTGAGATACATTCTATTTCATTGCATTTTCATATATATTTGTAATTAATTGACTTTGATTTATATATGATTGCTTGTTATGTATGAGTTTTTTGTTAATTATTTCTATCCTACCTTAACTCTGATTGATTTTGGTATCTTATTTGATATAATATTCTCTCAAATTTGCAATGCCTCGTAGTCAAGGTAGTATTCTTAAACTCTAAACTCCAATTATTTTCAAGAATATTGAAGTGTTTGTGATCTGAGATCATGTTATGGAGTTCAACAAACCATTTTGAAAAGCTCTGCTTGTTCTCAGGGGGAGCATTTTATTTTCATTGCAAAGTCTTTAAAAAGGGAATTTGTCATCATAAAAAAGGGGGAGATTGTTAGTCCAAAGTTGACCTTGAGCTATCTAAGTCGATTTTGATGATATCAAATAAGAAAATAGCTTTGGAGTATTTTTAGAATACTTGGTTGTCAATCAATTATCCAATGGAGAGTACTCACTTGTATTTAAATTTCTTGTTAATTCTGTATGCCCTATATTTTATTTAAACACTGAAAAACTATGATATGAAAAAGATTGGATATCAAAAAGCACTGAAAAACTCTATCTGCCAAGATGGTGTCGACACATAGCACAGAAGCCAGACTATCATTTTGATGGTGTCGACACATGAGAAACACAATGTCAACAAATGGTGAATGAAGTGTAGATACATGCCACAAACACCTGCGAGCAAGTTCCAAAATCGATGAAGGTGTCGACACAAAGGTATATATGTGTGACACATGTTGCGGGAACCCAGTTTTTAAAAAAGACGCTCAGTACGCAAGTTTCGACGATGTGGCACTTAGGGCACCTCCCAATTCAAAAAGGCCCTCAAGACTCCTCAAGGCTGAAGAACTATAAAGGGAACCTTATGGAGAGAGAAAATGAGACTTTTGCACAATTTTTACCTCTCTACATCATCAATTTTGACATAGTTTCCTTCAAGAGATCTGGTCTCCTATTGCTATCAACATCATCAGATCTTGTCTTGTAGCCTTTTTATTGAGCTTTGCTTTGCTGATTTGGCTTTGAGAGCTATAGTTTATTCATTCCTATCATTAAACTTTGAAAACCTTTTAAGTGTGGGATACACTTGGGCCTATCCGTGAAGATAGAAGAAATCTAATAGGTTTTGAGATTTGTGACGAGTTGAAGAGTGAGCTCGAGAAAACTCTTGTAACGGTTACTTAGCAACCAGAAGATAAGTTGTAGACACTATTAGATAGTGAAGAAGCCCAAGGAAGACAATAGCCTTAGGGGTGGACGTAAGCAAGTCTTGGCCGAACCACCTAAAAATCCCGGTGTTATCTCTCCTCCCTACTCTAGTACGTTTTGCTTTCATTTATTGCTATTTGGACATTATTGCTATACTATTTTTTGTTTATCTTTGTGCTTCGCATCAACCATATTCAAATCTGCGTTTTATTAGCTAAACCAAAGGGATATTTTTAGATATGTGTTTTTATCAAAAAGGGGCTAAATTTTTAATAAACTCAATTCACCCCAACCCCCCTCTTGGGTTGATAGTCGGACTCACACACATATCACCATTTTTATTTTCTTTTTGTGAATATTTCTCCTTGTTTTTACACGAGTTTGAAGTTAGTCATTTTCCCTGAGGAGATGGTCTGCCTTTAGGACTAATTATTACACGACATAACTCCTATACTTGAATTGCCTTTTCGCTACTCATTTTAGAGTGAGTAAGTGGATTTAACCTAAAGTAAAAACTTCACCTACATATATCAAATATAGAATTGACACGAAGTTTGGGCCTAATGAGCACATATTACTTGTAATCCTTCATGTTATCTATGAAGTTCATCATTATATGGTGGAAACCCCTGT
Organism: Myrica gale; assembly: GCA_963930655.1. Taxonomy (NCBI): domain Eukaryota; kingdom Viridiplantae; phylum Streptophyta; class Magnoliopsida; order Fagales; family Myricaceae; genus Myrica; species Myrica gale. The sequence continues at coordinate 19,364,633 of OZ005598.1, read as the reverse complement.
CGAAATCACATGCCACGTTAAGGTTATGATCAGTTCATGTGTTGTATTCTTACGCAATGGACCCATTTGGCTGCTATATATATTTCTTTATGCCTAAACAAATTAACCATCCACTAGTTGTTTCTATATCTCGATTTGGGAAGACACTATATCGAGTCCCAGCTATTTGACAAATTGCCTAGACTCTTGCCGATGGTTTTATTTACCCTTTTTTTTTCCCCCTACTCAATTCCTTCTATTCTTTCAGGAGCCTGTGGATTTCTAAAGCATACCAGGGTAAGTCGACCACTAATTAAAGGTATAGATTCTGGAAGCTGTGGTCACTGGTCCGGACTGTTCCATGTGCAGGAGTAAGATTGTGGAGAGTACAGGACTATAGAACATATTGATGACAAATGGTGTCTCTTCCAGATAAATCATCATGAAGTTCATGGATCGAATCAAGTGCAACGTTTGGTAAGGAGGGACCCCATTCAGCTTTAATTTTGTTCGGTCACCTTTAGACTTCTCACAACCAAAAGTTGCATATACGAGCTAAGTTGCCTTGGCCGGCCACTCGTCATGCTGTACAGATCTGAAATATTCAGAACTCTCGTAGTTTCAAGTTCTCTCTGTGAGGATTAGCACCCTAAAAGCTATCCCTCACATCGTTAAACTAAAGCTATTTGTCCTCGTGTTCTGCATACTTCTTAACAGGTTGGATTTAGCCTCCAGTAATGATAGAAGATGATAGACACTCCAAATAATGAATAAACAAAAGTGGGCACTTAATGAAAGAGAGAGAAAGAAACGGAGATAGTTTCACCATTATCCATATGCAAAGGCCAGACCAACGACCCAAGAAGAATGTCCTTGTGTCTAGAAGGCATGGATTAGATACAGCTGGAAATTAGAAATGTATTTTTTCCTTCTCTTTATAACACTAATAATCCATCTAGAAATATTCAATGTGATATTTTTTTTCTAAATACATCAATAAAATAAATACACTTCTTTATCCATTAAAACTTAAATGGTACTCTTGACACTTTCCACTTAACTACCAAATATATTTTGCAATAAAAAATTGAGAAAAAGTTGTCACTTGTAGCACTACCTTAATTTATAGTTGAGGTGTGTGTGGTGCTCTAAAACGAGCTTATAGTCTTTGGAAATTGAACGGAACGTAGAGGGTTTGCGCTTTGCAGCATGTGACGTAGTTTTTGCTGTGTAAATTAATCACCAAAACTAGGCCACGGCCGAAACAAACAAAAATAACAACAGCCTGAATCTGCAACTAAACTTGCTAACTTTTGTTGGTACGATTCGTTTTATGGATCTGTCAACAAATTAACTAGTAAACCCAATGACTTTGGTGAAGGCTTCAAGGATCCTTCATTTCTAATTTGAGCTGATTAGTTCTCTGAAAGTCAGAGAATCAGTTCCTAGGGGCAATAGCTCAATTGTTGGAATGACGAACTTTCACTCATAGACAAACCGTATCTGGTGTGTGGGCATGAGTTTGAATCTTATGCCATACAAATAAATTCTTACTAAACTAAATATTTGGGTTGTGGGGCCGATTCAAGCATCTAAAGTTTGTCGTTGCACTTTAGCCTGATCAGTAGGTTTTCCAGCTGAGCCTAGTTAACAGAAGTCAGGTGCAACAGATTTCGATGCTAAAAACAATTGTGAGAACTTTAAAGTTTTCCCATGAGTTAAGAGTGGCCAAAATTGATTTTAATACAAAAGCTTATTATTTTTTTTTTTGGAAATAAGAAAAATATCGGGCGCCTCTTATGCGCCAAGTTTAGACAAACTTGACCCAATTTTTAACGCACTACAATACCTTACAAGCAGTGGCGGAAGGGAGCGGCCGCTACCCCTCCGGCCACAAAAAAAATATTGCATTAGTTGTTTAGTTTTTAGTTTTTTTTTTAAATAAGTTGGTCTGGGCCCGATACTCTTGAGGCTCAGGCCCAGGCCAACTATATACATATTTTATAACATAAAGTCTGGTCCGATACCCTAGGCCAAGCCCAATCAGCACTCCGACTAATCCAAAGCAATAGACAGGCCCAACTTGTATGATTGAGTTGGACAGCATAATTAGCCCAATCAGCACTAAAGAGGATACTACTTTCTAATGGGTCCAGCTGAGCCAGCCCATTTTAAAACAAAAAGCTCTTTTGGTTTTTTTCTTATTTAATAAATAAATTGAACGACCTTTTCTTCATATCACCTCCACCAGGCACCTATAAGTATGTAGAATTTCCATATGATCACGGACATTCGAAGAATCTCTTCTACTTACGCAGTAGCTCAAGTGTTTTGGGTCTTGGGATTTATTCTACTACACTCAAAAGCAAATTAAATTCAACCAAACATGGTCCGGTTTAAGTATAGATGGTTTGAATGTTTGCTCTTAACTCAAAAACTGCAATTTTTCAAGTATCTACGTATTTGTTATGCGTTGTGCTTATGTCTATTATTGAATAATGAGTTAACGCACAAATCACAAATTCAATTATTCGTTATGCTTATGCTTATGCTCATGTGAAGAGTAGTAATAGTAGTGTATATGAATAACATCGAACTCTCTACTAGTGTGTCAAGTAAGTTTATTCCGATGATTACTCCACGGAGTTACTTCTTTGCTTAGCATGTCTTGATCTAAAAAACTCGTTCTCAACGTTTGATCATGCTAAGTTACTACGTCTTGTTGAGTTTTATCTAGAAGATTTCAGAGCAGATGACAAGTTGATACTTAAAAATCAGCTTAATATTTATATTAGAGATGTTAGAAGAAATGTTGCATTTTCTGAGCTTCAAGATATTGGAAGTTTTGCTATGAAGATGGTTGAGACCAAAAAGAATAATCGATTTCCATTAGTTTATTGACTTGTTGAGTTGACATTGATCTTATCAGTTGCGACTGCAACAGTTGAAAGGATTGACTTGTTGAGTTGAAAGGATCTTATCAGTTTAAACTAATCGATTTCCATTAGTTTATTGACTTGTTGAGTTGACATTGATCTTATCAGTTGCGACTGCAACAGTTGAAAGGATGTTTTCTGCCATGAACATTATCAAGAGTGATTTGCGTAATAGCATGAAAGATGAATGGATGAATGATTGCATGCCAGTGTACATCGAGCATGACGTTTTTATGGATATTGAGAATGAAGTCGTTTTGCAACATTTTCAAAAGATGCAAAATCGTAGGATGCAATTGTCACCTCGTAGTCGCAGTACATAGCACGATACATGTATTGCAATATTTTTAATGTTTTTAGTCTTTAATTTTTTATATTGTAATTGTAAGACAATTTTTAGCATTATAAAGAAAAAATATTTCTTGTCATTTCGTCTTTAGAATTCGACTCCCTAAATTTTAATCCTGGTTCCGCCACTGCTTACAAAAGCGGATGCAATTGTCACCTCGCAGTCGCAGTACATAGCACGATACATGTATTGTAATATTTTTAATGCTTTTAGTCTTTAATTTTTTATATTGTAATTGTAAGACAATTTTTAGCATTATAAAGAAAAAATATTTCTTGTCATTAGAATTCGACCCCCTAAATTTTAATCCTGATTCCGCCACTGCTTAGAAAAGCTTAAACTCTAGGGCAAATCTCGAATATGTCCAACGACCTCCCACTACAGGTAACATGTAAGTCGTGATATGTTTGTTGACATTGGGATTCGAACCCAGATTCTGCCATTTGGCAGGCTGCACCCTTGACCATTCTCACCACACTCGGGGGCAGTTTCTAATTGTTTTGTTACGGGTGAAATAGTAAGAGTTTTTTTACGCACCATTATGGGATAGTATTGCCTAAACTACTATTTTTTTTGTTTCATATTTATTAAGCCCTTTGGTTACTATTTTTGTGTCGATTTGAACTTCCTTTTAACATTTTGGCACATGATCTACTTTTTTGTCTCTTTTAATCGTCAAATCTTTAGAAAAGGTGCAGTACTCGAAAATTCTTTTATAGTCAGAGCCTTTCACACATCGATTCCATTGTCTTGGTATGCAAAATAAGTGTGCTTCTTGATCACATTTGGTTTGATATTAACATATAGTGCGTACGCTCCTTGATCATATTTGGTTTGATATTAACATATAGTGCGTACGTCTTCCATATACAAGGAGGTAACTCAGAGAACAGGAGCTAGGCGTTTGGATGGAGCATCTGAACCTGAATTGACATGTTTTTCTTTGCAGTTGAGTTTTGTCCTCTTTTCGTAACACGAATTCTCTTTTTCTACTTTGCACATCCACTAGGTATTCTTGTCCTCTCCAAAGCCAGCTTAATGGCTATACCAATAAATGAACTCTACGTTAGTTTTTGAATTTTGTAAATTTTACTCACATTCATCCAAACTCAGCTAAGTTCCTATTGAATTTGGCCAGATTAAAGAGTTCCTCCCAAACTTGATTCAACTTTACAATAATTCACAAGTGTCAGAGCCCCGACCAGTGTCATGGTTTTGTTAAATCTTTTCCACGAATAACATGATCATCATATCGTATTGCAGCAATTGAAATAAGCGCATATCTTTTTTCCTGATCACTATGGCTTTCCGGGTGGTCGTGAACCAGTCTTTTGGCTTGCACACTAGTGTAGTGCATACCCAGTAGTGTGGTAGTGGAGCAGAAGATAATGTTTAGTAGTACAACCTAGCAAGGTCCACTGGATTTTGCTGAAATTTCTACCGCCTTTGAAATACGGCATTCTTTTCGCTCTGAAATTCCACATTCTCTCTCCCTCCATCATCCCAAAAAGGCTGTCATAAGTGAACCCCACATGGTTGAAATCTCCACTTTCTTTACTTAAATGTTCATACCTAAACCGTCAACTTCCATGCATCAACCAGTACTGTTCTTCATTTAAAAGCTTCACCTTCGCTCTCTAAACCAGAAAGTGTAATACACATTCTTCAGCTGGACAGACAGTAAGAAGAGAGTTATATCAAGTGGTGGTCGCTAGCTGTTTCTAGATATCCGAACTACTTCAACTGGTCCAGCAGTGGTTTTGCAGTTTTCACATCACTGCAATGCGTTGAACCTTATGTTCTGGGGTTTCATCTAGCTGTGTTCAAGCATCAGCAGGTCTTAAAGGAGTGGCCACCACTCATCATTTTCCAAAGAAGAAAGAATGAAACTTCTGCAGAAATTGGTTTCTTTAACCATTCGTGCAAGTATTTTCATTCTTGCTTTGCCACTAGTTTACTCATCTCAAGATCACTCAAAAGCTACAGGCCGTCGCTCTAGCAATAAGAACAACATTCATAAGGTGTTCCTTTTCTTCCTTCCATTCCGATCTGTTGGAAATTCTTCTGCCTACTCTTTTCTCTATGATATGACCTGTAATTCACAAACAATTTCTTTTGAGTTTGACATATTAGCTAACTCTTATCTACATTACAGTTATAAGACCTGAATCTCGCTAACTAATTGTCAAAATGAAAACAGCTGAATCCAAGACTGATATTCGAGATTACACTTCATGGGTTTCTTCTATGGGCTTCAATGGGGTTCTTGATGCCTGTTGGGATACTTTTAATCCGAATGTCAAACAGAGAGGAATGTGGGAGAAGGTTGAAAATTCTTTTCTATGTTCATGCAATTTTACAGGCGAGTTTGATTCTGACCATCCTTTCTGCAAATCCTGCTTCATGATGAAAGTTTGTTTGAACAGTACTCATTTTTCCTTTAATTTCCATTTTGCACATTATCTCTACAGAGACGTTAGAAACAGATTACAGTAAAGCTTAGAACTTGGTCTACTATAGGCAGATAGATGCCCTACACAATGACTTCTAATGATGGCGAAAATTATTTTAAATTGAAAACATTCTCGATTTACGATATTAGTTTTCTAGCTAGCCCACAGTTTCTTTATAACTAACGAACACCAAGTACACTTCTTTTGCCATAAAGTTCAAGGATTATCATGAATACTTAAAAGGCAAGAAAGAGCCGTGATTATAAAATTGCAGTTGGTTAGATCCATTGCTTTCCGATTTTGTTTTTAAATTGAGTAGAGTGCATAGAACTCAATTATGAAGTTAGGTGCGAAGATATAAACCCCTTATAATTAATCTTATTAGTTACGAATGACCTCTATATTCAGTGTCTCCTCAGAAAAGATAAAAACAACTAAAAGGCTTCCCCAGTCACTGTCATCCATAGATTTCAAATGTATTTCTATCGTGTTGAACAGATACTCGCGGTACTTCTTGCCACGGCAGGAGCAGTAATGTCCCTGAGAAACTTCAACAACTCGTTCAGCAACCAACACCAAAGGATAGGTGTAGCCCTGTATGGTATCATATGGCTGCAGGCCCTGGTTGGTTTTGTAAGGCCACATAGGTAACCATGTGCTATCTTTACCATCAACTGGGTTTAAACTAACTAAATTAAATAGGCCTTTATTGGCGCCCCACTATAGCATGGTTTCTTCTCAGCAATCGAAAACTCCAAACTAGTAAATCACACTCCACTTTCTTGTTCTCTGCAGGGGGTCTAAACGAAGAAGCGTTTGGTTTTTTATTCATTGGCTACTTGGAACTGCAGCATCTCTTCTTGGAGTTGTGAACATATACACGGGTTTACAAGCCTATCATGAAATGACATCCAGAAGTATAAAGCTTTGGGTTATCATTTTCACTGTTGAGATATCCGTGGTTTCCTTCTTCTACCTGTTGCAAGACAAATGGGTGTACACGCAAAAGGAAGGAGTGATTTTGGGCGACCAAACAGTGAAGCCTACTGGCGAGGAGATTGCTCCAGAGACATCTAAAAGAAGTTGAGGACCAAGTTGTTTTGAGGAAAAAAATGAACTTTTTAATCCCGTTTTCTTTCGTCTCAACGATTTGTTTCATTTTTCACGTTTATCTCGTCTTTTCTCTGTCTAGAATGCGTTGGTGATTGCTAGTTTGGAGCATATGACTTATGAGGCATTGAAAGTTAAGATGGTGAGACTTTGTCAAAAGAACGGGTGACCCAATCACTATCTGATCCCGTACCGTGATGTTGAGCTGTCATTTAGACTCGCTCCATATACTGCGGCTATAAGGGAAGAAAAACAGCAAGTGGTGTAGTGTCTCTAAAGCTTACCCACACAGGCCACACATCAAGTCCTCCTCTAAAGTTCGACCTCCACCTACTCTTTCTGCAACTTGGCACTTAGTGGGGAGGGCTTCCCATGCCACTTTCCATTACAGTAATTTGAAACGTTCATGCACCTTCAAACGCCACAGATCTTTCCAAACATTCGGGATTAAAAAATTAGACCCTTGACTTCTTCCCGCTACCAAGGTCCGGAACACTGATTTCACACTAAACTCTCCTCTCGCATCAAAAGGCCAAAACAATGCTCCACCGTGTCCTCCTGCGGAAGCCGAATGTTTAAAATTGCATCTGCTGACTGGGGAACAAACTAGCTTCTAACCTTGGCCACATCCCACCGTTGCACACCTGACATAATGAAATCACTAACTTTTGTATCAACTTGCTCCACCTGGGCCATTTGACACAGAACAGGTTTGAAACCTGTAACAGTAGGAATCCATGGGTCATTGAAAGCACTAATGTCTCGTCCATTGTCAACCTTATAACAAAGACCTCCAGCCAGCACATCATGGTGCTTTACAATACTTTTCCACAGCCAGGAATCTGTAGCATGTACCTCTGCTTCCGAAAAGAGCCCCCTCTCAGATATTTACCGCCAAGAACCCGAACCCATAAACAATCTTTTTTAGTCAACATAGTCCATGCTAGCTTTGAAACCATCGCTTTGTTGATATCAGACATAAGTCTAATGCCCAAACCTCCTTCATGTTTCGGTGTGCAGATTGTTCTCCAAGCAATCAAAGAGAGACTATGAGTTTTTTCAGCCTTATGTCCCCACCAAAAATTCTTCAATTCCTTATCAAGGGACTTACACCAAGAATCGGGCATACAGTAGAAGCTCAGCAAATTAGCAACTGCCTTGATCATCATGGTGTGTCCCGCTTGAGAAAGAACCTTCGCCTTCCACCCCGAGATTATGTGCAAAAATTTATCCTTGATCTCTTGTGTCGCACCTACTTTCGACCGAGGAATAAGTAATGGCAAGCCAAGATGCTTAGCTTTAGAAGGGAGTTTCTTCAGCTGCAAAGTATCCAAAATAGAAAGAACTTGTTGCCCCCGAAATTTTTTACTAAAATGTATAGAAGATTTTGCTCTATTAATCTTTTGACCCGACCATGCCATATACTTGCCAAAACACGCATCCAATATAGCAGCTTTGCTAGAGGTGGCCTTTCCAAACAAGAGGAGGTCATCTGCGAAGAGTAGATGAGAGATGCTAGGGGCTGCCCGGCTCACTTTAATTCCTTTCAGCCAACCATATTGTTCCTCCTGAATCAATATTCTAGATAATACCTCGGAGCAGATAATAAAGAGCAAAGGCGCAATGGGTCACCTTGATGTAGCCCTCGCGATGGATAAAATTTTCCAAAGAGAGTACCATTGATAAGAAGAGAGAAGGAAGTAGTCGAGATACACTGTTCCACCCAACGAATCCATTTTGAATGAAACCCAAACTTCTCCAACACTTTTAGAACAAACCTCCATTCGATTCTGTCATGCGCCTTTTCCATGTCCGCCTTGATCGCCATCCACCCTCCTCTTCCTTGCTTATGATTCATGCAATGGAATATTTCTGCCGCAACAATATAATTATCATGAATGGCCCGCCCCGAAACAAAAGCAAGTTGATAAGGCGAGATAAGCTTTGGTAAGACAATCTTCAATCGTTCAGTCATAAGCTTAGAGATAATTTTGTAAATGACATTACATAAGCTAATGGGTCGGAATTGGCTCACTTTCGAAGGATTTTCCACCTTTGGAATCAAGGTAATATGGGTATGATTCAGAACCGACAACATCACATCATTTGCAAAAAAATCCTGAATAGTACTCACCACATCGAAGCCCACCACCTCCCAGAAAATCGAAAGAAGAACATCGTCATGCCGTCAGGACATGATGCTTTTTCTGGACCCATCTTCTGTAGTGTACGGTAGATTTCCTCTGCATCCGGCAACTTCGTAAGCATATGATTATCTTCTGAAGTTATCGTCGGCTCAATTAAGTGATCAAGGTCCGGAGGTATATTTGGAGAACAAGTAGTAAACATATCTTGATAAAACTTCAAAAACTCATTGCCAATAGATGATCTGCCCGTGACCCAGCCTAGCTCATCACTGTTTATTTTTTGAATCTCATTTCTGCATCTCCGTATCACCGTCAAGGCATGGTAAAACTTCGTATTAAGATCACTAGAGGTCAGCCAAGTAACACGTGATTTCTGCTTCCACAGAGTTTCTTCGCTTCTCCATTGCTCCTTTAACTCCAATTGCAACGCTATCTCCAAATCCAGATTGTATTGGGAAGCCTCACTCCTTTGACAAATCGACGACTGCTCCTTCACCCGCTGGATGACATCTTGAATTTTCCCAAACTGCCGCTTGTTCCATTGCCTCAGTGCGTTCCTGACAGCCCGGATACGGTGGAATAAAGTTTGAGCTGGAGGAACTACTATGTAGCTTAAATAGAACATGTAATAATTATAACATAAACAAAAAATAAAGAAAATATTTTTTTGGAGAAAAAAATCCAATTACAGTAAAGAGACAATAAAGATTTTTGAGCATTTCGATGGTTAAAAAGAGACAATAAACTAATAATGATTCAAACAAAATACTACAACCTTTATAATCTTACAAAATTAACCACAACCAAAATAACCGAAACGCACGTACAAAAAAAATACTCCGACTTTATAATCTTACAAAACCAATCATAACCAAAATAAAAGACAACAATCAATAAATAAAACACTTCATCCTTATAATCTTACAAAACCAACTATAACCAAAATAAAAGGCAACTAACAATAAAGAAAATAACATGAATATAATCAAAGCTTAACCAGTTACAAAATCAAAATTACTTAACATTAAAATATTTTCTTACTCAAATCACCACTCCATCGCCACACTCCACATTTGTAATCATTCTTCAAGAAGTATGCTCATTGGATCCTCCTTTGATTCTTCAAAACAATAACAAAAAGTTAAAGTTGTTAGGTCAATTGTCACATATTCATAGTTCTTTTTTTTCTAATAAAAAAAGTCCCTCAGAGGATGTACCATCACGAAGCTAGGCCGAAGCCCATCACCACTTAAACTCGGAAATTCCACATAACATGGGGACCACAAATACATAACGTGCCTACTGTGATTCGAACCTTCATTAGGAGCAAGCCTTGAGTTCTAAGTACAATCCGCACACTACTAAGCCACCACCCCTGGTTGTCATATTCATAGTTTTTTTAAACAAAAACAAGACTAGTCCAGAAGCAACTCAACTTCTTAAACTCAAATTCTTCTCATTCTTGTGAAATAAAATTGATAGACTGGTCCATTGGTACATACATACACATTTTTTGTGAAAAAGTAAACACTACTAGCAAAAAATTTGTCTCGAAAAATGTGGCTAGTTAATTTTTGTAAGAAAGAAATATTCGACTGTGATGTGCACCTATCGTTATTAATGCACGTCATGTCTGCACGTCCCATTTACCATTTTAATTGTTTAAACGGTAAGCATAATTGTTCATACGGTAAACAAACACTCGCAATCTTCTAGAATTTTTACTCGCAAACTGTCTGAACGGCAACAACTACAGTTCGGATGGTACACGAACAGTCTCAATTTTTTTTAACGTTCACACACAAACCGTATGAATGGTTACATATTCCGTTGGATGGTATGCAAAGAGAAACCAATTACACTCCTCCTGTTGGGACGATGGAGTGATCCGTTCGAATGGTAATGCGAGGTTAATTTAACAAATAAGGAGGTATCATGTTAGCCCATATCGTTCGGACTTCTAGAACGGGACATCGACAACATGGCAATGGAGCTCGAGTCTCATTTCTCACAAAATCATTCCAAACCGCACGAAAAGTCCCCCCGTCCTCCAACTTTCATCCCTTTTCCAAAGCAAACCACATTCTCACCGAGATTCTCATAATCCGGGTTAGTTTTTGGTATCTTCTAACCATTTAAATATGTGTATTTAGGTAGTTTTCTAAAAAAATATTTATAATTATCAATTTAGCTATGTACTCAAATACTCACGCTTATGATAAAAAGGTTGTGTCAATACAGTTGAAATCATCGTAATAGTTAATATATTTTTGTTAATCCTTATATTTTTTCCAACCACTCACATTATGTGCCTTTACTAATTACGTACTTTATGCATGCTTTTAATACAATGTTGTTTGTAGTATTTCTTGACATAATGTTAATATGTGTCACGCCCCAAACGCTAGCTAAACGAGGCTAATGACAGCCGCGAGCATTCCCTGCATGGAACGCTCAAGTGTACTTACTACTATTCTTGTAGCGGAAATAACATGATGCCTCAATATTTAAAAGAAGCCTTATATTGCTAGCATAAAACGTACATAAGAACATGCTTCCCATCGATAACTTAAAGTAGTTATAACATGGTCTCAAAATATCAACCAGTTAAAAAAACCTTAACTTACTAAGCCGAATAACCCATGACCACCACATCACGGAGGCTCATGCCGGCTCTTACAAAAATAATCTAAACCTTTACTAAAATAAGCAAAAAGGAAGAGACATTTTCGTCAACCCTTCTCCTAGGGTTCAAGGTCCTCTTCTTAAGATTCCTCCCCTGAAACATTATCTGGAATGATACAATTTAAAACTGTGAGTCGAAAGACTCATAAGGAATTATAGCTAAAACATGGATTTGAAATCGTAAGCATGCACTTGAACTTGAAATCATAATCGTGTAAACATAATGCGACTCATGCATGATCATGAATCGTGATGCACGTATGCCTCATGTTTGCATATGCACATGCACTAACTCTTGAAAACAATACTTATACTTGTAAAATTCTTGCTTTTGGAAAAATCATTTCACATCTTATCTGATGGGCTACTTGCCCTCTATTTACCCCTGACATCAGGGTTGTGCATTCCCTTTGGAACTGTCCCCTATTTCCCTTAGGGACCTTACATATGGTCGAGCTAGCATACCTTCTCGCATTCGTCCTTCAGTGGCTAGACACGACCCTTTGAGGTTCACACCTTCTTGCAAGCATCCTTCGGTATGGGTGCCTAGGTGACATCCATCCTTCACGTAAACGTCCTTCGGTATGGATGCACCTTCTTGACTTGGTACGGTACCGACCGACTTGGGTTCATTAACTAACTTGTCATAAAACTTGTCATAAAGTAGCATAAAAATGGTACTTTCATTTGCATAAAATTTCTCCTTTCTCATGAGGAAAATGAATGCAAATGATCATGATGTATTCATGTCGTGCTTGATAATGTCATGCTTGATATATCATACTTGAAAATGAATAACCACAATACTTTCCATGTTTGCATGCTTCTTTTTTTTTCTTTCAAGAAAATCATGCAATGCTCGTGTCATGCCATGCTTGATGTGCTTATTCATAAATACTTTCATGCTGTGTATCATTCTAGTTTTGAAAAGCGTAAGTTTCTACTTACGGACGTAAGTTCCACTTACCTTCGCTTGCTTGAGTATCAGACGTCTCGTTACCTACAATGAATCGTACTATTGTTATTCATAGGTTTACTACGTGTAGAGTAATCAATAAATTACTCACACGAAATCTGTTCTAATTGACCCTCACACTAATTTTTCATATCATATCAAAATTCTAAGTAATTTGAAGCTCACTAGCCACCCAAAACCTTTACCCGAAAATAGAAGCTGCTGAAAATTTCTTAGCGGGCAGCCCTAGCGTCTCCAACTTAAAAATTCATAACTTACAGATCATGGCTCCAAATTACACAAAATTTACTTTGAAATATTCAGCTTTCATAGGTCAATATAGGGAGTAAATTTAACAACAGCAGATTTTGTTATACATTTTCAAAAACATTTCATATTAAGCAAAAATCCTACAACCACACTATTGTTGTTTCCAGCTCGGCCCTCCATTTTCAAAATATCACAACTTATTCTTCATACCTCTAAATAACATGCAATTTACCTTAGAACGTTCCTCTTTCTTAAACTTAAAATTTAAGACCAACCCCGTAAAATTTGGACTTAAAATGGTCCCTCAAAAGGGTGCTCGAAATGAGCTGACATTCCGGACGTGCAAGACTGCTGGCAGCTTGACGTCCGGGCCTCGAACAACGCATATCTCATTCGATAGTTATCGGAATCATCCAAGGTATGACTTAAAATCTTCCCATTTCCTAGGCCTACAATCTAGAATCCACTTAATATCAAGAGATAACCACAAATGCATCAAAACACACTCTTTATTCCAGCCTTGAAATATGCATATGTAAATTCTAGCAATCACAATAATCTTTCTAGCCCTCCAAATTTCTAACAACCAAAATCCGAATCTCTCCATGTCACAACCAACATCCAAGGCTAACTTAACATTTTCTTGCAGCAACCATTCTCTCACCTTCCTCCCACTTTTACAACTTCAACTCGAAGTTTATAACCAAACCATGGTTCCATGTTCATCAAGTTAACACCATTGCATTTACCCATTTCTCTTGGGCTTTTTACCAAACACCTAGTGTGCATTATTGGTCCTCTTGCCTATTTTTCCAGATCTGAACCTATCTCTAACACTTAGGGCTTAGTGGTTCTCAATATGACTAGCATACATACAACCTAATGCACCAACCCCTAAATTCGGCCATATTTGCTCAATTTAGGTTTCAATCATCTCTTAGGCCTTTTATCAAACACCTAGAGCACCAAACCAGTTTCTCAAGAACCCTAATTTCGGATTCAGCCATTTTTCCATGTTCTCATGTAAAAATCTATACTACACTTAAGCACTTGCAAGATCTACCCTAAACATGCATAGATCCACATTTAGCATGCATAGATCTACACTAAACATGCATAGATCTACACTAAACATCCATGAACACAAGGAGAAAAACTACTTAGACAATCCCACCATCAAACCACAACCAACCAACAAGAGAAAACAAGAAGAAAATAGAGAGAGAGAGGGTAGCATGATTTTCGGCCAGCAAGGTTTTTCCTAAGAGGGCTGGATTTTTACCTTGCTTCTCCTCTTCCTCCTTCTTTTCTTCTTCTTTCTCCTTCTCCTTCCTTCTTCTTCTTCTTCTTCTTCTTCCTTCTTCTTCTTCTTCGGTTGGGTGACTTAGGGCAAGAGAGGTATGGTTTGGGCAAAGGAAAATGTGAAATGCGTGAAAGAGAGGAGGGGGTGTGGTGTTTAATGTGAAAATGGCTTGGGAAAAAAATAGGGCTGCCCTCCCTTACTTTCCCCCTTCTCATGAATTCCACCTCACATATTTTCAATCCGATAAAATTTCGGAATGTAGTTAGATGTTTCGACACCATCACTCAAGGTGTCGACACTTCCAACACTTAGCCAAAATCACACGAGTTCCTGAAAAATGTAAACTTTCGGGTTTTAGTTAGATGTGTCGACACCATCACTCAAGGTGTTGACACTTCCAACACTTAGTCAAAAATCACTTGAGTTCCGGAAAAATGTAAACTTTCTGGTTTTAGTTTAATGTGTCGACACTTACATCAAAAATCACTAATTTAATCATACATACATATTGAGGGAATCATAAGCAAACAATCTCTCTCTCTCTCTCTTTTATAACGACATAAATAAGGTCGGGATCTCACAATATGTACTGTTATTACTATATCAATGTATGTTTTGAGTAGGGTAATCATTCGAACTACACAGTAATACCGTTCAAACATTTACCCTAATCAAAATGGGACCATTTTCAACATGACATTAATATTTGAAGGATTGAAAGTGTTCGGATGTAATTTATTTACGAGATGTTGTCGTCTAGTGTTTCTTTCTGTTCATACGTAAGCTTGTAAGCATTTGGACGAAATACAATTTTCATGCCTCGAATGTTAGCTTGAAGGGGGCTAATGACCGCTGCGAGCGCTCCAACGAACCTAACTAATTCTTGCAGCAAATGTTTTTTAAAAGAACTCGTTATTAATAATTTGAAAATTCTAGTGTGTAGTACTTTGTGTATAATAGCTGATTATGAAACGTAAATTACTGTTTTTGTTAAATTTTCTCCATACTATAATAGCTAATTATGAGATTTTACACTTGAAAATTGCTGGACCCTCCGACCCCTAGTATGTCTCTCTATCCAAGATTCTCTTTCTACGATTCAATAGAAAATTTCATTTATTTAGCATGCTAAAAATGCTTTAGGGTTTGAAATGTTTTGAGTTGTGAAATTGTTGAAGGATGAGATTGAATTGGTTTGGATATTTGTGGATTAAACTGGTTTGGATATGTGTGGTTTGTGAATTTGGATATATGTGATTTGAACTGTTTATTTGAATTGATTAATGTAATGTAATTAGATTTGAATAAGGGATTTTGACTTTTTGTGAAATTGGGGATTTTTTTGGTAGTATCATTTTTAATCAATTTGATTGTAATGTCAATCGATATTTTAACACTAATACACTTTTACATTACATAGGAAAAAAAAATTGTCATTTCGCCTTGAGTTCGCCCTCCTTCAAATTGGATCCTGGATCCGCCACTGAAGGGAAGATGCTACTGAACTATAGATTGATACATACAATTGTTCGAGGAGTGATTACGAAAAATTCATGAACCAAGATGGATTTGAAGTGACAAATAAAACACAGGATGGTACACTAAAGTTTCCTACAAAAGAAACCAATATTAGTGTGACAACAAGACCGAGATGGATGTAATAACCAGAATTAAGAAATATTTAGTTACCAGAAGCAATTGTAGAAGAAAGCTTTCACTTTAGACTTGAGTCCTCTCTGGCAACCAAAATTTCTAATGATATAATGAAATCAATACTTTAATATTTTTTTAGTCTTTTACAACATCATCAAATGACTATGAGGACAATTGGTGTATATTTACAAAAAAATTGTTGGTAAATAGTTTCAAGGTCTTTTCACGTTATTAGTATAATAATAGTTCTTGACTAACATGTGAATTTGTTATCTCTATTTCAAGACGAATTTGAGTTGGTTAACGAACCTCCTCAAGTCATAGAACCATTCAGCTAATAATGGTTGAGGCATACCAATAAAATAATGGACGCCTGCATGAGAATTATCAAAAGTATCCTACCAAGGAGGCGACTCTAAAACATCCGCATTGTGATATTAAGGGTGAGTACCGGAACGGATGGAACCGGAATTCCGGTTCCGGTTTCGGTACTCACCGGAATTGGATTTTCTATTCCGGTTCCATTCCGGAATATACCGGAATGGAACCGGAATTTTCCGGAAACGGAACCGGAAATTCCGGTTCCATATCTGGGCCTGAAGGCCCATTTTTCGACTTGACCCAATGTTTTTTTAAAGCCCAAAAGCCAAAATTTGGCTATTTTTTTTCTTGTTGGCTATTGCAGCAGTTTCATAATGTTGTAATCCTTTCTATTAGGGATATATGACATCCAATGAACCACATGAGACTAGAACTTGAAGTTGAATCCTCAACAATAAGAGCAAGAAGCAGCAAAAAAAGATACGTATTTCTAGCAAAACTTTAATTAAAGGGATGCTACCACTACAAAACCAAAATGTGAAAACTGAAAAAAAAATGACTTGATCAGAGGTGATCTTGGCAACCAACGATGCCTTTACAATTACATCTGGATGTACACACGCACGCACAAACAGCATGTTCTTTGAAACATATTTCTGGTCATCATATGAATGTCCTAAACTGCAGGCAAGCCAACTTTGGTCTCCTAAACCTTATTCTTATCTCCCCCCTACAGAAAATGAAGACTGAGATGAACAAACAGTCATTTGGTACAAAATTGTAGGCATCTGATGTCTTCCCCCAACAACTCCTTTCGTCAACCTAATGATAAACAACCAACGACAGCAAGTGGACAAAAAACCCCCAAAAGAAAAAAGGACAAGACACAGTTAGATGGAAGCAACCCCAAGTTGATGTAATTCAATCACCATAGCGACATTGATGTACTTCAAACTACAGAACAGATAAACCATGAGTAACAAACAAGTAAAACAAACTCTCATATTGCTATAAAGCAGCATGAAGCAGAGCAAAAACTGGTAAAAAATTCATACCTAAACATGCTTGTAATAAGCATCCCAACAAAAATAACATTAACCGGTAACCATACCTTAACCAATCTCCAGGTCAGTGGTTCTGTTGATATTACACCCAGAACTAATGCACAACTGTTGTAATGACGATAAGTACATAGAATAAGAACTAATGCATAAAAATAAAACACGCTACAAAACAAATATGCAAGAACCACTGGACCCAAAGCATCTTCGGTTATACGGCTGGTTTTCTGGCCCATCCTTTTTCCACTCATAAAATCTGGAGAATGAATCAAAGTCAAGTTATAGTGTGCAATGTTCGAAGCAATATTACAAAAAGAAATGTAAGCAGAGATACAAAAGCTGAATGTCTGTCAGAAGCTGAAATGCATAACCAGACCCACTGTACTATTTCATTTTGGTTAAAATTTCCTTGATCGTTTTGATTTTGGCTTTCTTTGCTCACTTGGCTCATTTCTTAGTCATTTGCTGATGATGGCAAGTTATCGACAGATCCACTCTTATCCTCACTTGGAAAAGAAACTCAAGTCAGCATTACTCTAGGGCTTATACTTACTGTGAAATTTAAGAAGAGATGTTAAAATTGTTCTAATCAAACAGAAGCCAATGAGTCTTCTATCAGTTGGCATGAGGGTTTTTGAGCAATGGTGTGCAGTGCACTTTCCTTCATTTCTCAACTACTCAGAAATCTAGTGAACTTTCCTTCATTTCTCAACGACTCATAAACATGCAAATTGAAACTAATACACTAGCATGCCAAATCACAAATTCACAACTCTAGCATGCCAAATCACAAATTCACATAATCACAATCAATCAATAATTAGCTGAGAGAGAGTTGAGAGAGGGATACATACTGGCGGCTGCTGCCCTACACAACTGGAAGAGCACCGGATCACAGCTAGCCGGCAGCAATCGATGGTGGATAGTGCACTGGAGTCGGCGATGAAAGAGATCTCGAGAGAGAGAAAGAGAAACTGAGAGGGAGTGAGCTGTGAGCCGAGAGGAGAGGGCCGGAGAGTGAGAGAGAGAGAGCTGAGATATCTGTGAGAGTGAGAGAGAGAGAGAGAGATGAAGATTTCGGGAGGGACGGAGGCCGGACTCACAAGTGTGGGGTGGGGGTGGCTGTTGCTTGCGGCTCCGCGGCTGAGAGATCTGTGAGGTGAGCGAGAGAGAGGGAGTGTCGAGCGAGGCTGCGAGAAAGGGGGAGATTTTGGCTGAGAGAAAAAACCCTAGAGGTTTCGCTTTCTGTAGTTCTGTGGAGTCGTGGACAGTTGGGTGACCTGGGTCGTTTTGACCCAGGTCACGCAACTTCAAATTTTTTTTAACAAGGGCTCAAACGGCACTGTTTGAGCCCTTAAATTTTTTTTTAAAGAAACCCGAAACCGGAAAATTCCGGCATTTCCGCCGAAATTTCCGGTTCCGGTTCCGCAATATGCCGGAACAGGAACCAGATCCCCGGTACCGGAACCGGAAATTCCGGTTTCCGGCGGATGATTTCATCACCCTTATGTGATATTGATGCAAACTAGTGGACAAAGTGTGTGATTTGTTCTCCAGTGAAGAGTACCAGGTATAAAAGTGGTTCACCATTTGTTATATTTTATTCAACATTTTAAGTATAGCTGACTACCTACCACACCTCGGAATCGAGATCAATTTTACGCACTCTTGCGGAACTGGTATTTTGATTGCGTTTGTGAACTTGTCAACATATTTTTTTTAATGCTAAATTTTGTGCATATGTGTCTTGTTCTTAAACAGAGAAATCCTGAAACGGGCAATGTTGATCTAGTTGATTTGTATATAAAAAAGGTTAATTACACATTACACCTATATAGTTTGGGGGTCTTGACAATTTGCACCTCATTCTTTCAATTTTGACACATTTCACCCACGTGGTTCTGAGTTTCTTTGATTTGCACCCCGCCATTTATTTATCCTTTAAAATGAACGGAAATCTCAATCACGTGTTTTGCACGTGGCTCACTTGTCCATTTTGCCCCTGATATTCAAAAAGAATTAATTACACTTTGCACTCACATGGTTTGGGGGATCTGACACTTTGCACCCAGCTATTATGCACGTGACTGATTTTTTCGTTCGAATTAACGGATAAATTGATTTGAGGGTGCAAATCGAATTAAGCCAAAACCATGTACATTAAATGTGTCAAAATTAAAACAACAGGGTGCAAAGTGTCAAAACCCCTAAACCAAGTTAGTGTAAAGTGTAATTAACTCAAAAAATTATAGAAATGGCAAGGGTGACTAGGTGTTCGAAAATGAAAGGAAAGTTTTTTTTAAGTATACAAATTTGTATTTGAATATCAAGTTTTATTCATGTTGTTGCATAATTTTACTTCTCATTATATTCATGTAATGTGTTACTTTTTTGGGATGGACACATATACGAAAAGATGGAAGCTTTTCGCCGGAAGTGCATATCTGAGGGCAAGACATGCATTGAGATTGAAGTAACAGTGAGACCCTAAAAAAACAAAAAGCGAAAATGTGCGTGGTTCCGGTCTTGTAGTGATTCCTCCTACTTCAACGTCTTCAGCGTCAGTATCAGTTGATCTCGCAAACCAGGTACAATTGGTGCAGTCAGAGGTTGAGGAGATGTGATGCTAGTGAGAAAGACTATGAAGAGTTGGCAGCCAAGCAAGCAGATATAAAGGGCATCCTACGAGAGCAACAACAGAGCCAAGAGATCTAAGAAATATAATGTCATTAGGAGCATAGGAAGATGGAGTAGCTTCTTAGACTAGAGTTGGAGGCACGGGCTGGAGGATATGCACTTCTGCAGCACCTTAGAAGTGCATATCTAAGGGCAAGATATGCACTGAGCTTGATGTCTACAGTGAGATCCTAGAAAAAAAGGGGCCGGATATGTGCAAGGTTCCAGTCTCGCAGTGATTCCTCCTTTAACGTCTTCAACGTCAGTATCAGTTGATATCGCTAACCAGCTACAGCAAGAGCAGTCAGAGATTGAGGAGATGAGAGTTTCTAGTGAGAAAGACTAAAAGAGTTGGCAGCCAAGCAAGTGGAGATAAAGGGCATCCTACGAGAGCAACAACATCGCCAAGAGATCCAAGAAATGCAATGTCATGAGGAGCAGAGGAAAATGCAAGAGCTGCTTAGACTAGAGCTGGAAGTGCGGTTGAATGATAAGCACTTCTGCAACGCCTCAGAAGTGCATATCTAAGGGCAAGACATGCACTGAGCTTGAAGTCACAGTTAGATCCTAAAAAAAAAGAAGCGGATATGTGCATGGTTCAGGTCTCGCAGTGAATCCTCCTACTTCGATGTCTTCAGCGCCAGTATCAATTGATCTTGCTAACCAACTACAACAGGCACAATCAGAGATAAGGAGATGTCAATTGCTTGTGAGAAAGACTACAAAGAGTTGGCAACCAAGCAAGCAAAGATAGAGGGCATCCTACGAGAGCAACAATAGAGCCAAGAGATCCATGAAATGCAATGTCATGAGGAGTAAGGAAAATGGAAGAGCCGCTTAGACTACTAGAGTTGGAGGCGCGATTGGAGGATATGCTCTTTTGCAGTGCATATTTGAGGGCAAGACATGCACTGAGCTTGAAGTCTACAGTGAGATCCTAGAAAAAAAGGGTCGGATATGTGCGTGGTTCCAGTCTCGCAGTGATTCCTCCTACTTCGACGTCTTCAGTGTCAGCATCAGTTGATCTCGCTAACCAGCTACAACAGGCGCAGTTAGAGATTGAGGAGATGCGATTTGCTAGTGAGAAAGACTAGAAGAGTTGGCAGCCAAGCATGTGGAGATAGAGGACATCCTACGAGAGCAACAATAACGCCAAGAGATCCAAGTAATGCAATGTCATGAGGAGCAGAGGAAAATGCAGGACCTGCTTAGACTAGAGTTGGAGGCGCTGCTGGAGGACCAAATGTAAAATTTCATGAGGAAGATACAATCAACACAATCCCATGTAGGGGACAAACAATTTGTTTTATTATTTATATTTATATTGTATTTGGCATGCTTATAGTATTATATTTTATTTGTTTCGTTACTTTTCGGATATTATTTTTAATATCATTATTTATATTAAAATTGATGTTTTCTAATTCAGCATAAGCAATTTTATGTTACGTCTAATTGTTTATTATAAAAAATCGTATTTTTTATTTAAAATAAAAATAAAAAATAGAAATTACGTTCCAACGTCATACAACGGGTTCGACCAATACTACTGTTCGATCGAGATAGCACGATCCAATCTTCACGTTCAAACTATATAAAACGAAAATGATCCATCTCTCTCATGATGTTCGAGCTGTAAAGAACGGTTTTGCCGGTAACTGTTCGAACGAGTGCAAACAGTAAAGAAAAAGATTGTCAACAACTCAAATGGGAAAGAACAATATCGAAAAATAAAGCATTGAACCTTTAATTTCTGTTCCGATGGAACATAACAGAAAACACACACCGTCCGAACAGTAATATATTGGTTCAAACAAATGTCTTTGGGACAAACTTCCTTTCTATTGGGAAAAAAACGATTAATTTCTAGGAGGGGAAAGACAAAAAACAAGAGAATGTCAATTGAAGCAACAGAGAGAACAGTAATTCCACATACTTCTCCCGCCATTAATATTCAGCATCTTAACGTGATTAAACTTCTAAGAGAAACTTCCATAAATAATAATAGTAGCAGATTGTGTTAAAATGTTCTCTCTTTGAGATAAAACACTAGTGTCTCTAAAATTTGGTCTCTTGTCTGGTATTGGACAAGAGATAGAAGTTAAACCTCACTTGCATTATTTTTTACTCATTGCAAGACACTTTCGTCTCATTCGACTAGGTTGTGCTATTTTATATATTTCATTTCTCAAACCTACACGCATCCTCATTCACATTGAGGTTAAGAACCATGTTGCTCCCCTCCTAGAGCCAACATAGTTGATGTAGAGGAAAGATGTACCAAAAGATCGACCGGGATTCCGCAAGCCCAACTTAAAGGTATTGGGCTTGAAGGCAATAGTTAAGTACTAGGCCATTAGTCAAACCGTTAAAAAGTGTTAAAGTCCAAACCCATCCTGTCTTAAGAACATTAGGGTGATGTTCGTTTTGAAGGTTTTTGTAGGATTTGAAGAATTTTGTGAATTTTTAGGTGATGATAAAGTTGTATTGGTGTTTGTGTAGAAATTGGTGAGGTGTAAAAAATGAATGATGATGTTTATAGTTTTTTTTGTTTTTTTTCCGAATTTATTATTATTTTTAATAAAATAATAATATTTTTTAATAAAATAATAATATTTTAAATAAAAATTTAAAGCAAAATTCAAAAGATAAAAATAAAAGCATGTCAGGCGAAAGAGAAAGCATGCAAAAGCATGACTTTCTCTTCAAACCCGTGAGTCAGGCGTTGGAAAAAGAGGCCGAAGAGTTGAAAAAGGGACGACAGCAGGCTGACATGTCAGGTGAAGAGGCAGGCCGGCTGCAGTTTATTTTGAACAATTCCAAGTTTACCCTTATGTGTTTTTAGTTATTAGGTTGTGATAGAGGGTGTTTTAGTAATTAAATATGAACTTTTTAAGGACAAAAAAGTAAAACAAAACGCGAAATCCTTGATTTTTTTCTCCACTCTGCCGAACAAGAGTGTTTTAGGATTCGATTCCTACGTTTTTTAACAAAACGAACACTACCTAGGTCAAAGCACCGCGAGTCTGTGTGGATTCGATAAAACAACTTGAACTAAACTTGCTCTCCCTCGAACTGGTCATTTAGTTCACACTAGATTTTATAATAATAATAAAAAAATAGATTTATTTATTCATATTATTCACTCTAAACTACAGATTTTTTATGCCTTCCACGGTTCCACCCTTGCATCCCAAAAAGATTCTAAGATTTTTTTTTTGGTTTTGCAAAGTGACCCGGAAGGGGGTTATTTCACTTAAATTGATTGTTGTCGATTCCATTAAATTCTATGGTCCTGTAGTACACTTTGTACCATAGTAAAGTCAGAGATGGTTAGATTTTTAATAATATTTTTTTAATACTTTATGAGACATCATTAAATTGAGATCAAGATTCACTGTATGAAAGGTCAGAAGAGAGAGACAGCATGTAACGTCACCCAAGTGAAATTTCCGAGAAGTGTAACTCCGGTATATATGAACAAAAATCAGTAATTTTTAAAATATTTTTACATATCTCGTGTTGGAATAGGTAAAAATTTTGCAAACTGTTCCGACCCGACCCAACCCAAGATATATATATAAATAATAAAAATAAAATATATATGTGTATCATACATATTTTAACATTTTCCCTAAATCCTAATGAACCTCAGTGCGACACTTTCTCTTATTCTACGCCTTCGGCCTCCTTTCTACTCTCTTTCTCAACCTATGTCCTCACAGCTCTAAGCTCTCTTCACCTCTTGTCTCTGCCGTAGTGCCGCTCTCTACCTCTCTCAATCCTCTCTTCTTGCTTGCGCCGATGAGCTTCTCTATTGCAAGCTTAAACCTCCTCTTTGCCGATGGGATTAGACCGTTACAAGCCTACAACTTTCATCTGCCAGCTTGCCGCACATCTTCAAGAATCAAGCGGAGACTCCATTCCAATTTTCGACTTGTTTTCCGCCCAAAATTCCCCCTTCATCCGACTTTGCTCGGAAGGTTTTTTCTCTTCCGTTTTTACACGGGTTAGGTGTCGGAAATGCAAATTTCCGACCCGCCGGGTCAAGTGTACACCCCTACTAAAGATATTGTTTCAAAAACGAGGCTGAAGACTTTTTAGGTGGCGTACGTTGTTGAAGACATTTTCAGCCAAAAGAGGACTTTTACCAACAGTTTGTCAAACATGGCTCGTTTTTTTTTTGGCTGCAAAACACCTCTAAATGACAGAATAAATACATTCACAGAATAAAAAGATTTTACTCATATATGCATCTTCAGCTAATCAGCTTCTTTGCGTGCAATATTTAGAAAGACAAAAGGATATGAAAATTAGTAATAACGTGAGAAACACATATATACAAAACACAATACATAATATAAATATTGTATAACTGATATACAATAACCGATACACTTTTTAAGTTAAAAAGTTCATGCCATATAGTATAGATAGTTTATAGTGTAAAACTAATGCGGATAGGCTTGATACAAAGCATAATTAAATATGTATGTATACTACACATTTCAGTAATAGGTATAATACACGTAGTGGACTTGCGCAGAGCCTTTACTTATGTGGATATGTATACTTGATAAAAAGTTCACTGCGTGTGAATGTATTTATTCTCTATATGTATCAATCTAAGTATTATATATATATACACACACATCCTACATATAGTTTTTTATATATGTGCTATAATGCTAAAGAACATGACTTATAAGATACGGTAGTAAGACTAAGTAATACAACTATTTATATATGCGGGGATACATGCATACGGCTATATCTACAATAAGAAATACTTGAATATTTCTACAATACATACAATAAGAAATTTAACTATTGTTTAATTGACACTTACATATATCAAGTAATTATATAATTATTTGTGTACACCACTAATAACACAAGTATATATACTTTTAACGAAGATCATAAAATAAAACTTAGTAGCATTTAGCTGCATTTTCCCACAAACGCAGCTAAATCCTTATTTTTATTTTTTAAGAAAAGGACAATATTAGACAAAACTGTACCTTATACATTTCAATTTTGGGCTTGGGCAGTCTGGACTATTCAAGTCCTAGAGCAGCTTTGTCCAGCACAAGACACCACTCAAACCCTTGTATAACAATCCCTTTTCTACATGTGGCTAGTATAATGACCTCATTAAGGAGATTAAAGCATAAAAGTCAAAACATAATCTTTATCTGATTTATGAAATTTTTTTTTTAAAGCGCATACAACTGAATTCAGTCGAAAAAATAAAGTTTATTATAGAAATCTAACGTGGTATATGTCATGGAAGAAGCTGTACATAACCAGTTATAATGGCAATGCCCAAAATTATAAAAGGTGGAAGAATTACAAAACTTCCGATGGTGGCAAAGAAAACAGAATCGTTCCTCTGAGAGACTTCATTCAGGTAAGCTTGTCTTCTGATATTTCTCTTCTGTGAGATTGTTAAGAACTTAGCACTAACCTTCTTTAAATCTTTACGCAGAGGAATGCTGAAATCATCATCTCTGTCTCCAACCAATTGTGCTAGCTGGTCACGAATTGTACGCCTCTGCAAGCTGCCATCTGTCTCATAACCTGATGATGACATGAGATACACGCAATTCTTAAGGTAAAGTGACTCTGATGTAAAAAGATTCACCCCATTATGTTCTATTTGCTGAGTGAGAATTGTGTGGTGTGATTTATTTATTAAATTTCATTGGTGGGTAAAAGCAAATACCATCAACTGTTGAGCTTGTGGAAGTGAGTTGTTCCAAAAGATCCAGCTGGGTGCGAGTGGAAGACAAAGACCCTGTTGAGATTCAAAATCAGCAGTGCATTGGAGTCAATATCAAGAATTTTGCAGTTCAATTTTAAGGTTTGAAGTCAGTATCTTGCAATATTGAACATTATGTGATAACACTAAACAGGAATCAGAAAAACCATGGTTATAGAATCAAAGTTTAAACCATTTGAGCTAGTGAACTGATAACTACAGTGAAAGAGGCAAGTTAGTTGTAGTAGTCTACAAAATCCTCTCATTTTGATGTCCAGATTATGTCAAGTGCTACTATTATCGCATAACTAGAAGACTACAGTTTGATATATCTTGTTCCAATTATCTAAAAGTCTCTCAAACTTTAAGCCAACAAAGCAGGGTTTATTGTACTGTCCACGTTAAGAAGTTGCACGGACCCTGAATTGTAAGAATCTCATAGATCACGATTCACTTTTCTTCTCTGCTCACTCTGTACTTTCGAATTTGGACTGCCTCTAGTGTAAGATTCATTTAACAATATAGAATGAACGAAATTCAAGATGCCAATTAGCTGGCAATCATGAAAGTAAGCATTCAACATAAACGACTGAACCATCCAACCAATAGCCAATATCAATTATAGCAGTCATCTCATACAACGAATTACCTC
This sequence comes from Myrica gale, assembly GCA_963930655.1. Lineage (NCBI taxonomy): Eukaryota > Viridiplantae > Streptophyta > Magnoliopsida > Fagales > Myricaceae > Myrica > Myrica gale. The sequence goes on along the minus strand of OZ005598.1, from coordinate 19,338,319 downwards.
AATTGCTTTCAGAAGGATTTGCTCACAAAAGGTATCAGCTAATTTGTACAACCAGTATCAAAAGGTTATGGGTTCCTTTTCGTTTCTGAATGCAATAAATATTCAAGGATACATTTGAATTACTTTTACGTCACATGAAAGCATTGCATCTCAGCAGAAAGGTCAAGACAGCAAGTGAATAACATTTTATGTCGTCGGCTAGCAAAGCAGTGGCATGCAATGTTCTTTGGAGAATTTTTCCATTTTTTTACGCGTTTAGCCGCTTTGAACTAAGATCTGACAGACGTTTGGTGCAGTAATTCATTCGCCTATCACATAATATTGGGCCAATAGAACGTAAAAGAAGCGGATTCTAAGGTTTCATAACTGACATATCTGTCTCGCAGCAACAAACAAATTTAACTTCAGAAGGGTGAGATTCCCACTAAACACACCATTTAAAAGCCAAATGATTGGTAAACCCATGGTCCAAATCATCAAAGATAAAGAAATCATCAAAGAACAAGTTGACATATACAATCAGGGGTCAAGCACTGGGTAATAAAGAACTAAGAATTGCATACCAGAGAAAGAGACGGAAGCATCCTCCCCCGTAACTCCTCCCTCGGTGCTCTCAGACTGAGCAGATGTTGAGAAAGATGAGGAAGAAGAAGAGGAAAAAGCGTGGTGCTTGAGAAGATGCTTGTGTTTTCGGAGCAAAGATGGAGTGCTACAAATATTTGGGCGATGAGACGCAGCCATTAGATTCAAGGCCATTGATCCTTTGGGAAGATTGTTGTAATTAGCTTATGGTGTTGCTTCCCATTGCCCATGAGGCTATAATTCAGTACGTTTCAGTTTTCAAAAAAAGTTTCGCTGTGCGTTTTAAGTCAACCTCAATTTTTATTTTGGCCAAAATGAGCTCCTCCACACACTTCTTTTCCCACGAAGCTTCTAGGGGTTGCCGTATAAAATCCAGCGAATAGCATTTGTGGAAAGCCCGGCCCCCGCGAGAAAAGGAGTTTTCCCCATCTCACAGTTTAACAATATTTTTAAGTATAAATATAAAATCAGTGCATGCGATATATATATATAACTCAAATTAATCTTGGTGATAATAAAAATATAAAATTGATTATTATTTTAATCTCATTTCCGTTTACGGATGGCCCTTCAATCAAAATTTGATTTCATGTTTTTGTAAGATTATAAATTAATTTTACATTTTTATTATTATGAGGATTAATTTAAATTTTTAAATATAATATATAAATTTATTTTAAATTTATTCATATTTTAAATTTATAGTCGTTTAATAATGTTCATGAGGTGCGCCCTTTTCATAGAAGTTTGACTAAAAACTTTAGAATTTGAATCAAACTTTCTAAATTTATACTTATAAGATTACTCATACACCTATACTAATACAACTCAACATTACTTTTTTTACACACATCAATAAAACTCAATAATTTTTACACACATGTCAATAAAGCTCAAACATCATATAAATATTCACACTATTCTTAGAATTCAACAAATTTTCTCAAAACGAACATGTTCATGGTTTGGCTAAGGGCATGTTTCTTTCCTTGATAATGGAAGAATTCAAATCCAACATTTGGGTACTGTAAACCGAACATATTTAATATCAGGATGCAAGAAATAAGTTTATAATTTTGCCACGTAGAAAATGATGACAAATTACCAACATATCCTCAGGTAATATATTAAGGGCAGAAAGCTTGAAGGGTAAAATGAGTTTGTACAAAACATGTGGCCCCCACACATTCAGTGAATTAAATTTGAAAAGAACACGAATGGACGGAATTACCCCGATGATTATGAATGCGATGAAGGTTATTGAGGGTCAATATGACCACTTCACCCCATTTCACAGCACTTGCCTCTTGCAACCATACGACCAACGCAAGATGAGAAAACCTGTGCCGCCATGGTCTTCTTAGGCTTTTTGTTTTTAACAGCATGAGTCACTCTCAATTTGTCTTCTTCTACATTTCTTGTTTTTTATTTATTTATTCAATGCTTTTTAAATATCGATATCATAATAAAAAAATAAAAATAAAATTCGAAATTATAATAAATATTATAAATAAACAATATATTTTTACATTTTATCTTCTTCACTCATCCAAATATAAATAATCTACAAAATAATTTTAAAAATCATCATTACTTTTTTTTACACCTTAATAATTCTTCACAAATACCTCAATAACTCTAACACTATCTAAAAATTATTAAAATATTTCGTATCCTAAAATAATCTTCAAAGCGCACACCTAAATTTTACAGGCCCCTCGTTCGGAACTAACAGTTAATCTAATAATCAGAGATAAGCAACCTCGTTTTGCCCAAAAAAGGACACAAAAGCCAAACATAATTTATTAATTCTGTTTTAAATGCCAATGGGAAAGGGTATTTCAGTAATTTCCTTAGAGAACGGAAAGACGTTGAAGAAATATGACCGTTGAGGCCTACAAAAGCAGGTGTTCAAATCATTATCTTATTCGAATATCCGAAAAGGCAATTTAATCTTCCAAGCACTTCGTGGAATCTGATGCGAAGACTATTAGAGGTCTTAAGAGGTTTCAATTAACGAAAGCGGCAACCTTTCCAGTAAGGCAAACAGAGGCTCTTCACTCTCTCTCTCTCTCTCTCTGTATCATGCAGAGAAACCCAAAAAAAAGATAACAGAAGAAGAACGTGGTGGGTTAATGGAAAAGCGTGTATCAGAGGAGATAGGAACGGACATAACAAAGGAGGTGGCGGAGCAAGAAGAAGCTCATCCCTACGCGTTCCATGTGTCCGGACCTCGCAACGCGCCCTCTCCTAATTGGAGAGATCTCATCAATTCCAGTTGGTTAGTATACCTATTTCAATTCTCCATCCACTTCCATCATTTTTCTGTGTCCTGGGTTTAACAAGGTCTTGCATATCTTCCGCTATGTAACTTACATTTGATCCCGCGTTTTACTTCGTATAAAATTTTTTAAAATGAAAAGAGAATCTATGGAGTGGCCTAGGGGGGAAATATCTGCTATTCCAAAGTGGTTTTGAAAATCTCAACAGAATGGGCTTTCATAAATCCACAAATTTAGAAGGCTGTGCATGAAATTTAGAAGGGTACAGAGAAGTTATCGGAAGTTATTATCACAAACACAGCGGAAGTAATAGAAATTAATATCTAGTCATTCTCTCTCATGTGAAAAGACATGGTAAATTAGGAAAGGATAGCTTGATCGTCTACGATCTGAGCGGCGAGGGCTCGTAGAGAGCCTTTGGTATTCATTCCACGTTTAATCCAAACCCACTTTTCTCTGTACTAAAACAGATTTATGTCTCGTTTTTTTTTGGTGTGTGTGTGTGTGTGTCCGAGGACTTTTTACGGTGAAGTTTCAGTAGATTTTTATAGGCAACCGTAGAATATCAGATCCTAGCAAATTTGGAAAGATATATAATTGGGCATGTTTGAGACCCCAAATATTTGGGGTCTCAACAAATCGAACAAACCAAACAAACTCCAAAATTTTTAACTTTTACACCTACACACTTCACCTTTCACGAATCTCAATAAATCTCAATAAAGTAAAGATTCTCAAAATTTCGGGAATATTTCCCAATTTTTTTGGCAAACAAACATCCCCATGTTTCTTTAATGACATGACACGTGACTGATCAGGATAAAGTGAATTTGCATTTGGGTTTGGGGTTTTGGTCATTTGTCCAATTTGCGTAAATTTTACAGCTGGTTGTGTTTTTATTTATTATTTTTCATTTGTATCTCCTGAAAGAAACGAAAAGAAATTCAAATCCCATGGTGTCAAAGCACTAAGCAGAACCAAAACCGTCATAAACATAAATGCTAAATTTTCAATAATGCAGAAACAGGATTTTCATCAAAATTAATTTTGTCCATCAAAATGCTAGCTTTTCCTTATTGTAAGTAGAATTAGGTTTAGATAGTCTAAAATATTGAGACCGGGGCACATTTTGGTCTCCCAATAGGTCTCTCTATTAGCTTGTGGATGCTGTACTACATAAATATATCCTAAGTATTAGTTGCACAAATATATATATATATATATATATATATATATATATATATATATATATATATATATATATATATGATTACCCAAATAAATTATATTTATCCCACTGTTAACTTGAATTTCTTCAAAGGATCCATGCTGAATTTGCAAAGATCCGATATTATTTACTATTTGTTTTCCTATCAGATTTGCAAATTTATTTGTTTGATTTTGATATACCTAAGAGTTAAAATAACTGTATGTTTGAACAATTTATAGGTAAGGTAGTCCTTAATGTTGGATCACCTTAATATTTGGCAAGCATATTGGTTATGGGATAGACAATCTGGCCGTTGTTTCACCAAATACTATTCCAGCACCAAATTAAAGAGAGGTGTAAAAGTTACCCCATGCGTAACTTGAATCTTACCTTACACACAAGCGTGCGCACATGCTAGATGCTAGATGCATCCTCATTGCTCTTGTTTGGTGGTTTAGAGGATGGGTGGAAGAGAACTAGAATTTAGGATCTTACAAACACGTGAATTGGTGTTAATGGTTGTAAAACATATCAATGTTGCACTCCTCCATATTCTCTGCAATTAAATTCACTGAGAATTAGAGATATCACTGTTTATGACTTGGGAGATAGCTATAGATGGACTTTTGACATCAAATTAACCAATTTGCGCTTTGATAGAGATGGCTTACTTGGAGATTAGTAGAATGTTGCATATGCATATCATGTTTTAATGATGTAACCACTGTTCTTGATGATGAATCCATGATCCCCTTGACTGGACGAAGCATGTTGGCTACCTACTTAATTAGTTTTGAAGCTCTGGAGGAGGAATAAAACTGTCATTCATTTTGTGATCGACAATCACTACTTTGTTTAATTTGATCTGTTTGGGCAGAGACCATAACCACCGTTTTGACTTCTAGAAGGTGCTTGATGAAAATTCCTCTTTACATTTTCCTTCAATTTATTTTCCAAAGTTTTATGAGATCACCTATTGTATTGGGAGTTTCTGTTTTTGTACTCGGTTCCGTTACCCTTTATCTGTGCGGGAACTATATGAAGCCTTTTTAATTGTTTGCAAGAAAAGATTCTTCTTCATCATCTGACTATCTGCATTTTCAATACATATTAAATGCCTTTCATTTCCTTGCCAATCTACATTCTGTAGATCAATAGTTCTAAGGATATCCATTCTTCTGATTTGAGTAAATACAGGAAGGATGGGAATTACAAAAGAACAGTCATGGCCTGTTTCATACAAGCTGTTTACTTGCTTGAACTTGATAGACAAGAGAACAGAACTGAAAACAATGCTCTCGCTCCAAAATGGTGGGTCCCTTTCAAGTACAAGTTAGCACAAACCTTATTAGATGATAGAGATGGATCCATATTTGGTGCAATATTGGAATGGGATAGGTCTGCAGCACTCGCTGACTTGGTAATTGTGAGACCTGCTGGTGCTCCAAGGGCTGTTTTAGCACTTAGAGGAACAGTACTAAAAGGACCAACTATCCGAAGGGACATTGAAGATGACCTCCGTTTTCTGGCTTGGGAGAGCTTGAAGGGCTCTGTCAGGTTCAAAGTAGCCTTGGAGGCATTGAAATCAGTTGCTGATAGGTATGGAAGCGCCAATGTATCTATTGCCGGTCATTCCTTAGGCGCTGGGTTCGCACTCCAGGTTGGAAAAGCATTAGCCAAAGAAGGGATATTCGTGGAAACTCATTTATTCAATCCACCTTCTGTTTCCCTAGCTATGAGCATAAGAGAGATTGTAGAAAAGGCTGGATTTGTTTGGAAGAGATTTAAATCAATGTTTCCTGCAGGTAATGAAACTAAGATTAGCAGGGATGAGGCAGAAAATACTGGGGGTTTCGGATTCAAGAATTGGATACCTCACTTATATGGCCCGAAGAATTCTGGATTAGGGTTGGGAAAATGGGTACCTCATTTATACGTAAACAATAGTGACTACATCTGTTGCTCTTACACTGATCCTGATGGAAAAGAAGAAAACAATGCCGGAAAGGAGAATGTGGGTCCTACAAATGGGCAATTGGCCGCAAAGCTTTTTGTAATGTCCAAGGGGAAACAGAAGTTTCTCGAGGCTCATGGGTTAGAGCAATGGTGGTCAGATGATTCACAGCTTCAACTGGCAGTCCATAATAGCAAGCTCATAACAAGGCAGCTGAAGTCCTTGTATAGCCTCCCAGGTCCACAACAAGGAAAGCCTCGATAGTATATAGTGTGGGTGCTTTAATTGTTTGCTAAATGACTCATTTTCAATCCGTAAAATTCCATTCAGGGGAGATGTCCTGATTTACTTTTCGTCTTTGTGAAGCATGTATTTACTCTCTCGCCGGGATAAATAAAAGTTAGGTTCTTTAGTTTCCTTATAGCGGCTCAAAACTGAAAGGAGATATTGGCTTCGCAATTTCTGGTTCGATGCTAATCTTCGGCAAGCTGCTTCATTAAGAAGAGCTGGTTTCAGTGGCCTCTGTGCCTGACCTTGTCTAAGAAAGACACAACTCCCTTTTCCCCCAGTATCACTTCTTCTCTTCTTCTCAAGAGGCCACATTTTATCCAGATTGGTCCTCGGGTTCAAATTCGACCAACGGGGATCCCCAAGACAACAGCCCAACAGCCCTGTACGTTTTATTCCCTGCTGATCCTTGGACGCAGCCTTAGGTAGCAAATTAGCAATCGCTTAGAAGTAAAGATATTGACATACAAGCATAAAAATAAAAACCAATAAGAAAAGAGACCAAAATTTAGATATAACAAAGCTTGAGAGGAACAAAAACCGAAAACTGAAGAAATAAAACTCCAATATGGAAATAATGAATGAAGAAAACTCCAAATAAGAAATAAAAGACATATACTAAAATAAAAAATAGAAGAACTATAATATATTTAACGGCAAAACAGAAAATAATATCAAACACAAAGAAATGAAGTTAAAAAAAACGAGAGAATAAGAACAGAAAATTATAAACGAGAGAATTATAAAAGTACAAAGATTAAAAATAAAGCCGAACAGAAAAATTTTAAGAAAAAACTATAAAATTATAAAGAAATAAAGATAGAGATAGTCCTATCTTATGAAGTTTAAGGTGTATGAAGTTTCATATTTGATTCTTTAAGCAGAAGTAGGTCGATAGAGATCCCATTTAACTTGAGTTGATTTAGGCCAAAAGCAGACCTATGTCAGGATAATCCTTATTTGAAACACTTTGGTAGTGCTTCTTTATTTTTTTTAGTGGAATCAAAATAATGGAGCACATGGAGCCATCTCCTTATACAGGAGCCGCTCTGGCTGAATATTTTATGTACCGTGAACGACACACTTTAATCATTTATGATGATCCTTCCAAACAAGCACATGCTTATCGCCAAATGTCTCTTCTATTACGAAAACCACCGGGTCGCGAAGCTTATCTGGGAGATTTTTTTATTTGTATTCACGACTTTTGGAAAGAGCCGCTAAAAAAATAGATTTTGCACCCTAACTACCTTACCTCTTGCAATTTGAACTCAAACTACCAAACATTTATACATTACACTATAAACTATGAATATGTTTATATTGTGTCTCATGCGTCACCTCTTTATGTTGTGGATATGATCGGATTCAACCACCCCGCATGAATTCGCTCCTGTGAGGGAATGACATAGTGGTGGATCCATGCAGATTATCACAAGTTTGACAAATAAATATATGATTTAAGCGTTTTCACATCATCCCTAAATAAACTCTCAAAATTTAATTATATTTTTTGGAGTTAATTTTTAAATGTTGAGTTTAAAAATGTCAAAAGTGGACTTTCGGTTTATAGTGGCTGCATAAATAGTGTATAACAATCAACCAAGTTTGTGTAGCGGTCAACCAAGCGTAAAGACTCAAAATAACAGCATACGGTGATTTTCTAACTTTTGACCATTGCACTCAACGGCTACTTGTAGTGATCGACCACAACAAAGTGTTGGTCGACCGGTACGACGAAAATCAAAGCTCCATATGGTTAAGCGGCTAGAAACAGTTATTTTTCTTATACACACTGTATAAGAACCCTTTTAAGGTTTTAAAAAGACTCTTGAATAATTTTACAACTATTCTTAACTTTGAGAGAGGTCAAAATCCTTATCATTCATATTTCTCAAATCATTCACACAAAATATTCACTTTCACATTTTTGTCATTGTGTGAAACAAAAGACATAGAACTTTCATTTTATTATCTACTTTATTAAGGGAGTTTGTATTCCAAAAAAAGTTCATCCACTTTGAGAGAGAGAGAGAGAGTCTCTCTTGTGCCCTTTCGGTGAGGATTGTTTATCGAAAGAGTTTAGAGAAGTTTGTTTTCAAACTCGGTTTGGAGTTTGGAAGGTCATTTTCTCAATTGTAAGGAAACCATTCCTTTGGTTGAAGGAAGACTAGTGGAGAATTCTTAAGCCTTGAAAAGAAGCTCGAGGGGTGGAAGTAGAAAGGATTTCTGAACCACCTAAAAATCATTGTGTTTGATTTTCTATCTCTTAAACTCTTTTCATTGTATTGATTAAATAACATAGTCTTGTTTGTAATATTGATATTGCTATCCATCATTTGTGATTAATCTATGTTGTGATATACTCACAATCTAGAACTAATATCTAGTGAACACATCTTTGAGAACTAGGCTAAAATGCTCCGTACGTCCCTGGGGTATGACCCTTTCCCAACTTAGTCCTTAGGGTATGAATTTCTCTTAAAAAACCCCTCAGGTTTGGCCCTATTCACCGAAGAGTCCTGCCGTCAACTAAATGGACGGAAATGCAGACGTGGCTGACGGCGCACACGTGGAAACTGACATGCAGATTACCAACCAATCGCAGTGTGACACGTAATAAAAAAAAGATTTTTTTTAAAAAAATTAAAATTTAATAAAAGAAGAATTTTTTATAATTAAAAAAAAAAGACAGAGGGGAAGGATCGGTCGATCCTTCCCCGGTGAACCTCCACCGGCCGGCGGAGGGAGGAGAAATCCTCCCCCACCGGCGCGGCTGGGGGACCTCCCTCAGCCCCGGGCGCGCCCAGACCACCGCCCGGTGGAGGAGGGAGGTCCCCCAGCCGCGCCGGTGGGGAGGATTTCTCCTCCCCCCGCTAGCCGCCGTGGTCTGGACGCGCCCGGGGCTGAGGGAGGTCCCCCAGCCGCGCCGGTGGGAGAGGATTTCTCCTCCCCCCGCTGGCCGCCCAGAACTGGGCGGCCAAAATACCCACCGGCCGGTGGTTCACCGGGGAAGGATCGAATCCTTTTTTTTTTTAATAATAAAAAATATTTTTTATTAAATTTTAATTTTTTTAAAAAAAACTTTTATTTTTTATTCACTGACACGTGTCACACTGTGATTGCATGTCAGTTTCCACGTGTGCGCCGTCAGCCACGTCTGCATTTCCGTCCATTTAGTTGACGACAGGACTCTTCGGGGAATAGGGCCAAACCCCAGGGGTTTTTTAAGGGAAATTCATACCCTAAGGACTAAGTTGGGAAAGAGTCATACCCCAGGGACGTACAGAGCATTTTAGCCTGAGAACTATTTACAAAAAAAAAAAAATTAAAACTCAATTCACCCCATCTTGGGTTGTTTTAATCCTAGAACTTACAATGTGATAACAATTATTGTAGTTCTACAATATCGTTCCTTGCGAGTGCTTCTAGAATAGTTTTGCTTGGTATGATATCAAACGTCATAAAAGACTTGAGTGACGCTCTCTTGACACCAATTGGTTTTGAAGGAATGACGGCTCAATGGTTTGACAAGTGGTATTTTGGCTAGGAGGTCATGGGTTTGAGTCGTTAGACTGTCATCGTGACAGAGAAATTGTTAGAGTTCCGCAATGCCGGTTCCTGAGAGTTCTCTTAAAACAAGCTTATTGGGTACAATGTCAAATGCTATAAAAGAATTATTATCCCTTCATCTATTCTTGCCACGACAGAGGCATAGGGTATCCTAGCAAATCCACAAATTCACTCCCGCACTGTTAGAAACGCTAGTGTATTTGGGACATGTTGTCAAATACTTTATTTGTTGATATTTAGTTTAGATTTAATGGATTTAAAAAAATTATAAATGATTTTGTTAATATTTCCCTAAATGGTAGGATACATGTCTTTTGGAATATGAGGTTTCACTTGTGATTGTCGGTATTGGAGATAATAGTATAAATATGTGCTTGCATACTGTCACGCCCCGAACACCATCCCGCAAGGACCATGACAGCCGCGAGCAATCCCTAGGAAAGCTCCAGCGCTCATACATACAAACATACATACATACAACGGAAAAATACAGAATCGCGAGAGAGACGAGCCAACTTATAACATGATTAAGGTTCTCAATAAACTTGCATCTTAATATATACATATCATGATTAACACTTAAACAAGTGACGAATCTCATCGATCAGGTCACAACAACAAAACATAGAAATAATCTTTCTTTTAAGTCAGGTAGTCCTCCTTACTTCCTTCACCTGAGACATCTGGAATGACACAATTTTAAAAACGTGAGTCAAAAAGACTCAGTAAGGGAAAAACATAACTTTAAAACATGATCTTAACTTGGATTTGCTTAACATGAGAAATCATAATTCATAATGCACATGCATGTCATGGTTATGCATATGCTCTTGCTCGTAGACGTAATCTTGTTCTTGAAATTGGTCATTGGCCCTTGAAAACATTTCCTTCATAACTTGTGGGCTACTTACACTCCATTTAACCCCTGGAGTCCGGGTTGTGCGTTCCCATCGGAACCGTCTCCCGTACCCTGGGGGACTTTTCATTTGGTCTAGCTAGCCCGTAGTTGCCCCAGGCCTGATGGCTAGACACGACCCTTGGAGGCCCACACCTTCTCATTGTCCTTCAGTGTGGTTTGCACAACCTCTTAGGATTCACCCAACCTTCTCGCATTCGTCCTTCGGTATGGGAGTCCATCATGATGGTACGGTACCGACCAGAGCCCCTTGACTTAAGTTCTTTCCATAAAACTTTCCATACGACATTGCATAAAAATCACTTTAGAAAATCATGCAATGCTCGTGCCATGCCATGCTTGCTTGAAATATCATGCTTGTTCATGAATCTATGCAGCGTATCATTCCAGTTTTGAAAAATGTAAGCTTACTTACACACTTACTTCCACTTACCTCGGTCTCCTTGATTATGACTAATGGTACGAAGATCGCCTACAAGCGATTCAAGTACCTCTTAGATACTTGGGAATTAATCATATAAACACACAAGAAAAAATACTTGAATTTAGTTCGTTTTTCCCAAAATACATTTATGAAAATACTATTTTATTTTCAAAGGTTCACTTTAGAAAACTTACATAAAACACTTGAGAAAGAAATTATCATACAACATATCCTAATAGCATCTAAGTCCAAAATCAGCAATTATTAAGTTATCAACTCCATTACCTTGCTCTTAACTCTATCAAACCTATTGTCCATCAATTTCTACTAACTTACCCTCTTGCCCTCTATAGACTTGCTGACCCAAGCCCTAATTAATACCAACCCGTAGCCTTAAGCTTCATTATTAGCTTTACTAACATGCAAGATTTCTTTTAACACTAAACCTAGGTTTTAACCTCTAACTCATTCGGCCATAACATTAATTTCTCTTATATATCACATGTAATTACATTTTCACTTACTAATCATTTGGTCATTAGGGTTTCCTTCACTACATCATTCGGCCATGCATCAATACAAGTGTTTATGAAAATCAAAATTCATTTCCAATGTATTCCCATCCTCCGCTCTCAGATTCACAACCTAGATTCTACAAATCATGGCTCAAGAGCAAGAATCCATATAAAATATCATTCGGCCAACACCATTATTCATACATTTTCATGCTATTTACCACATGCATTCATATTCTCTTCATCATAGTGAAATCCGTGACTTATAACTACAATAAATCTAGCAAAGCAGCTTCATATTCAACTTAAAAGATCCATATTTTGATCATGACAGAGGTACTAAACCTAACATGCATCTCGGCCAACACATTGATCAATGTCAAAAATTAACTTAGCTTACCTCCTTTTTGGCATGCAATTCCTTCCACACTCAGAGCCTATTTCACTTACCTTTTGCTCATTCAATCATCCATTCACCAGATCTAACATTTATAGAAACTAGCAGCAAGATATCTAAAAGAAAACCAACATGCAACTCGGCCAAATGTGGTGCAAGCTAATACCCGAAACATTATTAACATGCATTGACCAACTTCATTACATTTTCCATAAGCAACTCACAACCAAATCATTATTTCTTTCTCCATCTCTAACTTATCCCTTCCTCCAACAACTACATCACAACCAACCTAACAAATCTACCATTTTCATACAAAAATGTCAACAAGGACAATGGCCAATCAAAGAGAAATAGAATATGAAAGATTCGGCCATCATCATCAAATTGCACCTTCAACCATATCCGGCTTTACCTTGATGTTTGGACACAAGCTTGCTAAAAGAAAAGCACCTAGCATAAAAGAACATCTAAGGTCAGAAACTATCGAGAAATCAAGCAAAACAACATATGAAAATCAAATCTACCTCTACCTTCCACTAGAACACTCGATTTTCACCAAAATCCTCCACTACACTTCAACTTTCGGTTCCACCTTCAAGAATGGTTCCAAGAGCTGAGAATAGTGTCTACAAGGTGCTGAGATGGAGGTTTATGGTGGGGAAAAGAGAAAAGTACAGCAGCTGAAAGTTGCTTGAAGAAACAAGGCAAGACTTGAAACTTTGAAGTGATTTGGCCAAGAGAGTGAGCTGAGTTTCTGTCAAGGGAAGATGGCTGAATGAAGAGAGATTCCAGCCACCAAGAGAGAAGAAATAAGCTGAGCTAAGGAGAGATTTCGGTCACCAAAGAAAAGAAGCAAAACTAGAGCATAGAGAGGTGTTTCGGTTTCAAGAGAACGGAAGCAAAACTTGAACCAAAAGAGTGAGTTTCGGTAAAGGGAAAAGAGAGAAAGAATGTTGAAATGAGAAGTGTGGTTCGGCCAAAGGAATGAGCAAATGAAACTGTGAGGAAGTGGGGGGTGATGATGCGTGAAAGGCTAGTTGAATTTACATTTGGACTCAATTATGACAAGAGGTGACAAGACGGGAAAAAAGGGGGGTGAACTTGGGTATTGTCGTCCAAGCCAATGTGTTGTCCCTTTCACCTTTAACTCACCTTATCTCTTTGTCTCCTCTTGCTTAGCCCTTCACGTGAAGCCCTTGCTTTGTCTTTTCAATTCAATTCAACTTTTCTCTTCTCTTGCTTAGCCATTTACGTGAAGCCCTTGTCTTGTCTTTTCAATTTAATTCATCTTATCTCTTCTCTTGCTCTTCACGTGATCACCAAGGGAAAAACATCTCTTTAGTTTTTTAGCTTTCAAGTGAACAACACATGAATTCTAGACTTTTCTCTTCTTGTCTCACGTAAAGCACCCTTGCCACTTCACTTATCCTTTCTTTTGATTTCACTTATCTACTTTTCACTTCTCTTATCATATAACTACCTTAACTTATCACACATATATGTATTCTAACTTATCTCCAATAAACACTTTAACTTATCTAATTAAATACCATAACTTATCAACTTATCAACATGATAACTTATCTCAAGATAATTATTCTAGCCTATCTCTAAGATAGCCACAACAACCTATCATCTTAAAAAAACTCTCTAGCTTATCACTATGATAAGCACACTCACTTATCAATTAAATTCTCTTCAAGCTATCATATATATTTAGTAGCTTTTCATATAATATCTCTAATGATAATTAAGGCTACATAATGATGATCAAGGCTACCTATTAAAAGACACAAAAATATTGAAATGCTTACATGAATTTCATGACTTTCTACTTAGATATTTTCAGCCATGATATATCAAATTTCTCTTCATAATTTAATCTCATGGATTATGGAATATAATAAGCAAATGGAAAAATATAAGTCCATAAAAGAAACTTACCTAGCAAGTTTCCGCTCTTAGGAAAAATAGAATTTAAACTTGCACTAAAAACTTCCACAATGAAAAAGAAATTATTTAAAGAAAATTCTTGAATAAAATTCCATAAAAAGTTAATGTACTATAAACATTAAACTTAGGTCATACATTGGCCAAAAATATGACCCCATAAATTAAATTAAAACAAATACATAGGAAATAGCAAAAGGGATAAACGGGGTCTCACACATACCATATCCCTTAATTGTAGGGGTGTTCATGTGTCGAGTCGTGTCGGGTCCGGTCGGATCCGTATGGTTCTGTTTTTGTGTAACGCAAACCCGACCCAAAAGACTGACCCGAAGTAACTGTTATTGGACCCGCCGAACTCGATCCGTACGGGTCGGGTCAGGTTTGGATTTTTTTTGCTAATGCAACCTTCTGCACCTAAAAACCATGCGAGCTTGGGCTGGTCTTCTAAGTGTTCCATCTACCAAATTATTTGTATAATCATGATGCCTTCACCAACTTTAAATTAAAAAAGAAAATTTGTCAGTCCAAAAAGTCTCATACAACAAACAAATTTAGAGGAGCATACACATGCAAACAACCTATAGAGAAAGAGAGAGATCACAAAAAACAAACCTGAATGCCACATCTAAAACAATACAACAAGGCCGCCATTAACAGATGGAGCCCCAAGTACCAAAATCATGTAAGCAATTATAAACATAACATGTAAACAGAAGTAGAAATCCAATGGAATCTAATGGCCAAATGAAACAAGTAGCATACCCTTAACTTCAAGACCAAACTCGAGTTGAAGAAGCAGTAAAAGGGAAAACAAGCAAAATGTTGATCAGCGAAGGAAGATCAATCTGAAAAACTCAGATGAATGAATAGATTATGGAATTGGCAAGCTGACCTTGGTTCCTCAATCCCTACCAATTATCATTGATGTTCTTCATCAATGTCATTGGGAGTTGAGTTTTCATCTAACACTTGAAAATGCAAATAAATAATGAAAATAGAAATAAATTAGAAACAAATTTAACATCAATATTATCAAAATGCAATAAAATCAAAATCACAAGTTACCTGGCTCAACCTCGAAGCTCTCAACATTATCCAATGTCTCACGAAGATCAATTCGAATTGGATTAAACCTCAACCAATTTTGTGCACAAACAAGAGCCTCAACTGATCTAGGTGCCAACGAACTCCGAAATGGATCAAGCACTCTACCCCCAGTGCTAAAGGCTGACTCAGAGGAAACTGTCGAAATCAGAATGACCAACACATCCCATACAACCCTCGCAAGAATAGGATACTTGGATTCATTTATCTTTCACCAAGTCAAAATGTCAAAATCTTGAGTTCTTGATTCACACACATCTGACAAATACAAATCTACTTCTGACTTATTATCAACAACACGTTCATCTACATTTTGCTCATACTCCTAAAAAAGGCCACATCAAGATTATCATTACCAAAGTTAGATGTGGAAGCTTCAATATTCATACGAGTTAGATTACGTGAGGCAACTGCACTTCAACTCCCAACCACCACTTATTTCAATCAGTTAAAGGAAAAATGGTTGCCTGCATATTTACGGAGACACTTGCAGCCCAACCACCACTTATTTCAGCGGTGGTAGGGTACTGAGTCCTCTACTCTATTACGTCCTCTTTTAAGGACAATAGTTAATCGGGGTCTGGGCTCACGAAACTGAATTACACGTTTTGAAGCTACCGTGAGCTGAGAATTTAAATTTGCTTTCCTATGTTGATCTGTGGAGGGCAAGAACATTAGCAAAGGCAATCAATGCTACCCTCTTCTTCTCAAGTGAACCTACAACATCAACGTCAATAAGATCTTCAAATTCATTACAGCAAAGCTCTTCGATCAACCCTGTACAGTGGAGCGGAATCCGACTGTGGGAGAGCCCATTATTGATTTTTAGACTCATCTGTAGATACCAGCATCATTCTAAAATCCCAAGAAAGCGACCCACAGTTCCTCGCTCAAGAAACTCAGAATTAGAACAATTGTATGGACTATGGAGCACAATTATATATCTCGCAGCTAAGCCAACGAGAACAATCTGGATATCAGTAACAGAAACAACCACACCCTTTCAAACTCAAATGTCACAAAACTAATTACCTTTTCCCGTGCCCCTAATATGCAAGAATCCCTCATTCTTTTCATCAACGATAAATAAAAAATGGAGCACAAGTAAAGCATCCAAGCAAAGGCCTGAATTTCCCACATGTTAGCTACGCGAATACTCAGGATTCGGTAAAGGGGAAACTCGTTGTTCTCATGGCAGGGGGAAAGATAGATGAGCTTGTGGCTATTACCATACCAATACTCATTGAAGAATCGGGATTAGCAGGCCACTAACCATCAAATGGCCTTCACACAAGATTGTTTTGCAAATCAAACACTCTTTAGGTTCCCATGCCTAATGCCTATACTGCTCTCGCAAGTTCTACACCTCTCAAGCTCTCGGTGGACACCAAAATGCCCACAAGCGTGAGCGAGCCGCCAATCGCAGAAGCTTCCCCTAAAGCATAACCTCAATTCTCGGCTGAGGCTCTATAAAGAATCAAATTAAAAACAACAAAAACAAAAAAGACTCGCAACAATTGAGGCAGAAGGGGACAGAGGCAGGCGAGGGCGACGACGAAGAATGTCAGATTGAAAGGCAGTGAGCACGCAACCTGCTTAGGGTTTAGGATTTGATGTAATGTAATCGGGCAGGTCGGGTCTAGCTGAATGTATTCCGAGGCCCGTCCGACTACAGATGGATTCCATCTATTTGGGCCCACACAAGCCCAAGCCCGTGTTTAGCCCGATACCAGTCGGTCGGATGCGGGTTGGGTCGGTCGGCGACTTTTTGAACACCCTTACTTAATTGCATGTATAGATCACTATTTCTCTATATCTAGTAAGTAATCGATCCATCCATCTTTTTATTCGCACCGCCCCCTTTGGAGGTAACTTACACCACCTGTGCGAATGCTAGGAGGCAACATACTATGCGTCAACCGCCCGAACGCAAGGACTGCGTTGCCATAAGTAAATTGGGTACACACGGGCGGCACGAAGAAGAGTGGGAAGTGATGTTTTTTTCTTTTTCTTTCTAAAACTGCATAATTTTTATCTTTCAAGCTGTTGATTTACATTAGTACATACATGTGTGGATGTCCCAGTTGAAGAAGGGAAGCAACGGGAGAGGCTTTCCCCGATGGGAGAAAAGCCACACTCCTTTCCAAAAGTTCCCATTCTCTGAAAATGTATTACATGAAGCCTGCCACAGATGTGGTGGGGGGAAGGCCTATAATAAAAGAAACTGAGGCTAAATAGAAAAGAAAAATGAATATTTTCCAAATTTTACATGCATAGTGGGAAACATTACAAATTACCGATGAAGGGAAAAACATTCCAGACAGGATAGGATACAAATGGAGGCGGCCGCTATTCTGCAGACTTGAGCAGCCCCGTCTGCTAAGAACCTATTAAAGATAAAGTCAAAGAACTAATTAACAGCAGCAACTCAGACTGTTCTGCCCTAAACGAGGAACTTAAAGAAATAAGAGCTAAAAGTTGGGTACCTCGAAGTTGATAATTGAACAGTAAGATCTATAGAGAAGTTTCGGCAACCATCACCATCCGCAACATTTTCTGAAAGCAAAGACCTCAAGAAGGTCATTCTGTTTGAAGAGGCCTATATTACAAAGGGTGTACCAGCCATCATGGCTTTACCGATGCGGAAGTATTCTCTGTCAAAAGAAGATCCCAATCGAAGCATAAGAGGATACACAGGGCTAAACTCCTTGTCTCCTCTGGCTCTAACATTTGAAGCATAATCATCCAGAGTTGCTTTGATACCTTTCCATATCTGATCCTCCCCTTGAGAATCTAGCCACAATGAATACTGCAAAGGTGTAAGTCTGTTTCTTTGCAGAGGTGACTGCAAGTCTTCAGGGCCTCTGGAGTAAAGATGGTGAAGTATGACACTGAGTGGCAAATCTTGAAGAAGGGGAGAATCTGCCAATTGAGATATTTCCAAAAAAATAAGAGGACGGAACGCTCGAAGCGCTCGATATGGTGCACCAAGTTGCTCTACTGGGAACAAATTCTGGCCCACAGCTAACTCCAGCTCAGCCATGTCCCTAGCCATCCTAAGCTTGCCAGATTCTGAAAGGGGTCTAACAAGAGAAGCATGCCTGATAAAGAAAATTAGAACCCGTGAAGCCATATTCCTGACAAGCCTCGTGCATATGGTTTCTGCCCGTACAGTGGTAGCATTTGCTGAAGAAGGCAGCAGCCTCGATAGGAACTCACTACGGAAGTGAAGAATGCACTTCTGCAACTCCTCCATGTAAGTCGATGAATTATTATCCATTGCAGCATCCATGCCAAGCACACCAAAGTTATGGTCATGAATTTGTAAGATGCAAGACTCAAGGCGCTCGAGCATTGCTTGGAATAAGGATGTCACTGAGTCACAGGCAACCCCATATATTGCCCCTAATGAGGGAGACAACACATCTGAAGCAATACTGGGCAGTCCTGTAATCATGGAAGATATACGCGTATGAATTTCTTGTAAATGCTGACATAACGTGAAGTTCTTGAGTTGGGCCATGGTTGCTGGACCACTTACTTGACGTGCTTCAGGACCAATAGATATCTGAAATTGGAATGTTCATTTATTAAAAAAATTGACATGTTCAAGTTGGCTCATTGGAGAAAAGATTCTGTATAAGTTTCTAGTCATTCAATATATTCAGCAAAGTTTATACATATTCTTCATGCAAACACAGATAAACAAGTACCATTAGCTTCATCATCAACACAATAGTTCCTCCCATATCAGAAGCTGAGAAGAAATAAGCTCCAACTTACCAACAATTAAAAGAATACATATGTATACAGAAAAAACTAGAAATCTACATGGTTCACATCCAAAACTTCACAGGCTGCGTTATGTCATAATATTTGCTGCTTGATACACAGATCGACATAAGTTTTAACACTTCCCCCCATAAAAGGAAGCTAGTGCGGATGATGAATAATTTGTAATAAAATAAAACGAACACACAGGTTAAGTCTTTGTTGCATATTGATCAATATAGGGGGAGATACTCGGTTGGCAAAGAGTTATCGTGAAGAAAATTTGCAGTTCTCACAGTCTGAAGCTCCAGGTTTTGCAGTCCGACATGATATTTTTACTGTATGCTTTAAGAAGGAAATTCTGAGCAGCTGAGGAACCTTTTACTTACTAGCCAAGCAAATCATAACATAGGAAGGTCATTTGCTCGTGGTATGAACAACTCGGTCAATTAGCATTATCCCAAAATGCAATGAGTTGCTGGTTAGATATTTTATAAGATGAAAAAAAGGGGAAGAGCTAATAAATTTTTTTTTGATACGTAAGTTAAGACTTTATTAAGAAAAAGGAAGTTGACAGTACAAGAGAAAATACTGAAAACACTAAAGCATACAAGCTAAAAAGCTCAGGAAATCCGGAAAACCCTCGAAAGGAAAACCTAAAACCGAATTTGCCCACAGAAAAAGAGTGTACAACATAGAACCCCCCAAACATTCCAAAGAGAAGGCCTTGGTCGCGAAACATCTCTCGTTCCTTTCCCTCCACAAACACCACCAAATGCAAGCCGGGATCATCTTCCAAATAGCCGAGGCTATAGGATTCTTAAACTTCCTCCTCCAACAATACAAAACGTCCACCACCTTTCGAGGCATAACCCAGTCATAGTTGAGGATACTCAGCACATGCGTCCATAAGCATCTCGCCACCGTGCAATGAAGAAGGATATGATCAACCGTTTCTCCGTCCCCCTTACACAAATAGCACCACTCCGTCAAGCACACTCCCCTCCTCCTTAAGTTGTCAATGGTCAGAATTTTCCCATGAGTGGCTTCCCAAACAAAGAAAATCACTCTAGGGGGAACCAAATTCCTCCAACATTGACGCCATGGAAAAACTGCACTGGAGTCCTCTATAAGCAACGACTTAACAGAGAAGGCTCCACCCTTGGAACCCGTCCAAAGCAATTTATCCTCACCCCCTCTTCTCCAACTCATCGAGTAGAGTAAGGAATAAAAAGAAGAACAAGCATCCGTCTCCCAATCATTGATCGGCTTCACGAAAGGAACATCCCACACAACAGATCCGGAACCCAACTCCAGACAATCAGCCACCCAAGCATCCTTGCATCGAGCTAGAGAGAATAGCTGAGGAAACTCCAATTGCAGAGGTCTTTCCCCACACCATTTGTCGTGCCAAAATCGGATTTTTGAGCCATTACCAATCACAAACTTAATATTTTCTCGAAAAAAGGACCACCCTTTGCTAATGTGCCTCCAAAGGCTAACCCCATAAGAACCAGGTGAGTCCATAGTGCACCAACCACTCTCCTCACAACCATACTTCTCCGTAATAACTGGCTTCCATAAACTGTCTCGTTCAGAGGAGAATCTCCAAAGCCATTTTCCAAGAAGAGCTCGATTGAATAAAGGAAGACGTCTGAGACCCAGCCCTCCGACTCTGATAGGGGAACAAACTCTAGCCCACCGAACAAGGTGAAACCTGTGCTCATCACCACCACTGTCCCACAAGAAATCCCTTTGCAGCTTCTCCAACCTATTGGCCACAGACAACGGGAGAGAAAAAGGAGACAAAAAGTATGTAGGAAGGCTAGAAAGAGTAGATCTAATCAGCGTTAACCTTCCCCCCTTTGATAGATAAATGCGCTTCCACCCCGCTAGTCTTTTTTCAAATCGCTCAACGATACCGTCCCATATATGAACACATTTAAACTTAGCACTAAGAGGAAGGCCTAAGTATGTCATCGGGAGCGAAGAGACCCTACAGCCCAAAATTTCCGCCATCGTCTGAACATCATTAACTCTCCCAATAGGAATAACCTCCGATTTGCCAAGGTTAATCCTAAGACCAGACACCGCCTCAAAGCACAAAAGTAAGCATCTTAGATTTCCGACTTGACTCTCCTCGTCCCCACAAAAAATTAATGTATCATCGGCAAAGAGCAAATGGGAAATGCACACCCCATTACTGCCACCACGCCCCACCACAAACCCCTTAATAGCATCACTCTCAACCACCTCTTTCATCATCCTGCTGAATGCTTCCATGACAACAATAGAAGTGAAAGCGGGTCACCCTGACGCAAACCTTTAGAACTCCCAAAAAAGCCATGAGGAGAGCCATTGACCATAACAGAGAATTTGACGGTAGAGATACAAAACGCAATCCACCTACACCACTTCTCACGAAACCCACATCTCCTCAACACATACAACAAAAAATCCCAGTTCACATGATCAAAGGCCTTGTGAAGATCAAGTTTGAATAGCAAGCCCGGCTCATTCGAACGCATTCTCGAATCAATGCACTCATTAGCAATCAAAACTGAATCCAGGATCTGTCTACCCCTCACAAAAGCATTCTGGGAAGGCGATATGATCGTCTCAAGAACCATCTTCAACCTATTTGCTAACACCTTGGCAAGAATCTTATAAACCCCTCCAACCAAACTGATGGGACGAAAGTTTCTCAAATCCACAACACCAACTTTCTTTGGAATGAGAACAATGAAAGTGGCGTTCATGCATTTAACAAATTTACCACGCTGGGCAAATTCATTAAACATAGCCAAAACATCCCACTTAACCACCTCCCAGTAAGACTGAAAAAAAGGCTAAAGTGAACCCATCCGGGCCCGGAGCCTTGTCACCATTGAGGTTACGGACCACCCCTGTGACCTCGTCCTCCGCGAAGGGCCTCTCAAGCCAACACGCTTCCTCCTCAGAAATGGAATCAAAATCCAAGCCATCCAACGCCGGCCTCCAAGAAAAGGACTCCTTATACAAGGAGCTATAGAATTCAACAATGCTATCTGAAATAAGCGATGGGTCCTCCACAATTTCCCCCTCCACATCCAAACTAGCTATCAAATTAGACCGCCTATTCGAATTGGCCATGCGATGGAAAAAATTAGTGCAACGATCTCCGTTCTTAAGCCACAAGGACCTCGACTTCTGTCTCCAACTAATCTCCTCTAACTCAATCAAATGATCTAAAGCTCCCGAAACCTCCAATTTCCTCGCTTTCCCCCGCTCATCGAGAAGCTCCTCCTCATCTAGAGCATCTAAAGACGCCAATTCACTTAACAAGGAAGACTTACGGAAACTGAGATCCCCGAAAACCTCTTGGTTCCATAATTTCAGCTTATTCTTCAGAGCTTTCAGCTTAGAGTCTAGCACAAAGCTGGGCAACCCGAGAACTCAAAAGACTCCCACCACTCCTTAATGCTATCCACAAATCCGCTCTCCTTTAGCCACATGTTCTCAAAACGAAAGGGCTTCTTCCCACTGCGAACCCTATCATTCACAAGCAGAATGGGAAAATGGTCTGAATATAGACGAGACAATCTTTTCTGAGAGACCTCCGGGAATAAAGACTCCCAGCCAGTGCAAAACAAAAAGCGATCAATCCTGGACCAAGACTGTGATTCCCGATTGTTAGACCAAGTAAAGGCACCCCCAACAGAGGGATATCCAGTAACTGCATCTCAGAAATAAAATCCGAGAACTCCTCCATTGCAGATCCCACCCCTCCACCACCCAAATGTTCGCTAGGAAATCGAGTGACATTGAAATCTCCTCCAATGCACCAAGGAAGATCCCACAAAGCCCGAATCCCTGCCAATTCGTCCCACAAGAAACTCCGGCTATTATCTGCGTTAGGACCGTACACACCAGAGAACATCCATACAACCCCGTCATCAAGGTTCTTGAAAACCGCCGAAACCGAGAAAGAACCGATGCAAGAATCCAACAACTCAATCACCCTCGTATCCCATAGAAGCAAGATACCCCCCGATGCACCATCCGACTCCAAACTGCACCACCTAACATGAGGACCACCCCACAAACTTCTAATGACGTCACCAGACATAACAACCATCTTGGTCTCTTGAAGACAAACCAAGTCTGGTTTCCATCCCCGTAACAAATTTCCCACTCCTCTACACTTCGCCCTGACATTCAACCCCTAACATTCCAACTAATAATTTTTGGCATCATCAAATTACCATCAAAGCCCGCCCCTCGCTTCTTCCCTTCCTAGAAGAAGCGATATTCCCATCATAATTAATAGAAGACTCTAGCCCCTTCAACTCTCGTCCTAATTTTCCACCCTTCTTGCATGGGGTCTTAAAGCTACTCTGCTCCCTATCTCTTTCAAAAGCAGCAAAAAGGCTCAACAAATCGTCCTCATAACCTTCACAAGACACCCCCACCATATTTCTGAAAGAAGACACCATATCTAACACCCACCCTGAAGTCACACTACCCCTCTTACACTCAGTTCTGCTTGCAACAATGCAACAAACAGCCAAAGGCTCCACAAATAACATCTCTGGTTCCTCAACAGCCCCCAAAGTCAACTGCCTTCCCTTTTCTCCCTCAGAGACAGCCCTTCCCACCGCATTGTCAGCCTCAACAAGCTCAATCGAAACCTCCCCTTCATCTCCTCCCAGCTCTACAAAGTTGCCGAGAGCCAAAAGGTTGCACTCCTCAGCATCAGGTAGCCTAAGCCCACCAACAGGACTGCTGGGCAAGCCTCCCAGCTCATCCTGACCACCCCGAGGCACTCCAACCTCCTCAGACCCACCAGACACTCTCCCAACCAAACCCATCAGCTCCATCTCACCTGAAAGCACCACTGTATTTGTATCGACCAAGATAGAACCTACACCACTAGGGTTAGGTGTCGACAGCAACACTGAGGAAGAAGCAGCCTCTTCAAAAGGCAACAGAGGGGAGCTAGGCGAGAGTTCCGGCGCCGGCGAGGCCACCGGGCAGTCACCCCTAGCCCCAGAAGGCGCCGTCGAGAGAGCATCATTCGGCGACACCATGTTTGGAAGCAACGAAGGGCTCGACAAGAGCACCGGCGCCGGAGAGGCCACCGAGCGAACACCACGCGAGCCAGAAGACGCCGTCGAAGGGCCACCCACCGATGAGAGCTGGGCGAAACCTCTGACTGCACCTCTAGACGACTCGGGCTCTCCTGCGCGCAACGAAACAGGGTCGCGAAGGGTAGCCGAAGCTGACCCACGCGATCCCGACCCACCCAGTTCAAACCGGGCCCCCACAGTGCTGAGCCCATTAGCAGGAGTCAAGCCTGTGCATCCCACAGGGAAATGGCCCAGCCCATCCACCCGAAAATAACCCAGCGTGGAAGGCAAGGCTTCCCTCTCCTTTTCGTGACCCGGCCCAAACTCCAGCCCTAGCAGATTGATTAAAGAGTCGACCTCCTCTCTAATACCCAGCAGTTTTTTCCTCCAAAAAGAAACGTGAGACATCTCACAGCCAGCTGTCGCTGCATTAAATGCTAGACCCTTGGAAAAAGTGTTAGACCCTCCTTTTTGGCATGCGTAGAAGAAGGTAGCTCAAATGTCTTCGCCACGCCACCTCCAGCCACTCCAATGTCTCCCTCGGCCAGAGCTCTGCCTCCGGGACTGATCCCCATCTTGCCTTTCTTAACCACTTCGGCGAAAGACTCATCCTTTCGAACTCCAGAGGCATAAGAATTGCCTCTTCCATGCTTAAATTGACTCAGGTGCTAAACCACTTCCTGAAACGAAGCAGCCAACTCCTTCCAGCCTGAACCCTTTTTACCTTCCGGGATCAACACCACCTCTTTTCTGCGCCCACCTCCAAATTCTGCAATGGCAACATATCGCCCAGCTTTGTTGCTACATCTTTGCGCCAAGAAAGCCCGAGAAGCTTCATTAAATTTGGCAACAAACTCCTTATTGACATCCTCCTGCAGCCTACTCACTAGGTTTACCATCCAAACAGCTCCATATCTACCCAGAAATATAGAACTAAACGCTTTTCTACTCCACTCCGAAAGCTTCACAACACCATTGCCTAACACTGAAATCTGAAACTCCTTCGCTTCAACACTGAATCTCCGAGAGAACGACATTGGGAACACCTAACGGGAACTAAGGACTACACAGCCAGAAAAATCTAACAGAATGATCGGCCAAACAGCACAACCATCCTACAGGGAAGGGAGGGGGGAGGAGAGAGAACGGAGAAACAAAAAGTTGCCCATCAACCCATCACGACAATTGACCCACATGGGAAGAGCTAATAAATCAGTACTAGCATTGATAAACAATGAAAGTTATATTTGGGACATGAAGCATGCAGCACCAATTATTAAGAGTGGTCATCTATCTGAAAAGTAATTGAGATTTTCAGTACCAAAATAAGAAAATCTAGTACAAAGAGTGTTCAAGAAAGTTCCATAAAATATTAGAATCTTAGATTCATACAATAAATTAATTGGAAGAAAGGCACTATGAAGAGCAAATGGATACCATATACTCCTGTTGATGAAAAAGGATATATATTCCCCCCACCGCCACACCCACACCCACACCCACACCCCCCAAACACACAACCAGTCCAACTACTGCAAAAGGAAAAACCATCAAAATATTACCCTTACGACATCCAGACAAACCTAAATATCTGTGTCCCATACTGAACGAATTCTCCCAAAGGCAAGTGAAATTTTAGGTGTAACAAGTTGTTAAAAAGACACCTGCATCTATTTTTAGCAAGTAAACAAAATAATTACCTGGTACTCAGCACGTTGTGCGAGCAGTATCAAAACCTTGCCAATTTCACGCAAGACAAGAAGGGTCAAACGCCCATCCAACCGAACAGCTTCCATCTCTTCCTGAATATGGGATATAATTCTAGATATA
Organism: Myrica gale; assembly: GCA_963930655.1. Lineage (NCBI taxonomy): Eukaryota > Viridiplantae > Streptophyta > Magnoliopsida > Fagales > Myricaceae > Myrica > Myrica gale. Next base: position 19,312,409 of record OZ005598.1, on the reverse strand, counting down.
TGTTCTTTGGAAGGAACACTCCCACGGCTGGACACAGGAAATATAGTATTCACCAGATCTGACAGGCGACTCAAACAAAGAGTCAAAAATGCTGTCTGGAATATTTCAACAGCTTCAACCATTTGATCTTTGCCCTCTGAACTGATAGCTGGTAAAACACCTTTGACATCGGTATCATGTGAAATTTGTTCAAGAAGATTCTCTATCATGGAGAAGAGTTTAGGATACCCCATAGTAAATATCTCTTTAACAAAACTTGATGCAGTGAAAGCAGACTTCATTTGACTAGCAAAAGCCTTTACAAGTGCCTCCCAGACCCGATCTGTTAACATGTAATCACCTTCCTAACCATGTAACAGATAATGTAAGCATAAGAGAGAAACAAAATCATCACGAAATAGCCAACAAACAAGTACTGCAAAACATATGAACACAGGAACTCATTACATTTCTCGTGGAATGTCCAATTCAAAATAAAAAAGAAACAGCAACTCAAGAATGCAAAAGATTATATCAAACGTAGGAAACCACAACAAAAATAAATATTTACTTCTTTATAAGCTACTCATAGGGACATGCAGCATACTATGAACATGAACGAGGAAAGTTGTTTAGTGATTTGAAAGGAAATGACAGAAGTAGCCGTAAACAAAAGGCTACACACAAAATAGGATTGTTTGAAAAAACAATTGTTCTTCAAATCGAATCAATTGCTCAGTCATGTGCAAACAGGTCTCAGGAGGGTGTTGTATTTTAGGATTTCAGGATTTTTAACAGATTAGAAAAATTCTGTTTGGAATTAAAAAGTGGAACTTAACTTCTTTTAAGTCATGTTTGCATTTAAAAAATTTTGAACAATTTTGATGGTGTTGTGAAAATTGAGGTAGATTAGAGTCTTATTGGATTTTGTAAAAAGTAGTGAAAATTTTGAAGTATGTTTGAAAGATGTTGGAAAATTTTGGAATTTAATGAGTTGGTGAAAAAGTGAAAAGAGATGATTTGATTGAATTTTTTATGATTATTTTGATGGAGAGAGATGATTTGATAGGGAGAGAGAGAAATATAATTTTGAAGTTTTTTTATCATTTTATATAAATTTCGAAATTAAAATAAAAAGAGAAAGATTATTGTGGGCCCTTGAAAATTTCTTGATTTTTTTTTTCAGTTGGTTATGTTTGAAATGAAGAATTTATGAATAGAGAAAATTTTGGAAAAAATTCTCTTTTGCAAACATGACCTTAGCATATAGAAAATATATAGCACCAATTGTTTCCTTGAAAATCTCAACTGAATAATAAATTTCATTTCAGTTAGAAAAGCTTTAAAACATTGCCCTTTCTTTTTCAACAAATTGTTAAACCTTGTACAACATTTACAAACATGATATATTTGTTTTGTACGTGATATTTGAGCAACAATCACCGTACTACAAGGACTACAATTTTTTAATCAGATATGTTTATTGCCTACGCTAACATAAAATATTGGCTCCCCAACAGAGTACTTAATGCCTTGATCATAAGCAAGCCTAACATAGCTACAGTGATAGGACACCCTTACATAAATGCAACTACAAACAAGAGTCCATCTCATCAACCATGCAAGAAATGAAAAAAGAAAAGAAAAAAAGGGACACTTCATATCACTTCCTCGACCTCATCATATGTCCCAACATGCCCATTGTGCGGACAGATCAATAAGGACTGGTTTTCAAACATAAACTCTAAGGTGGTGCTTCATCTTTAGGAGACCATAATCCCATAAAGACATCACATAAAACTTGCATCCAATGAACCGCATGGGAGAACACCTCAGGCAAAACCGCCTAGTACTGTTGAAAAGTACCCTAAGCTAAACCAACACTATGTGGCAAACCAAAATGAAAGCATATTCTTGTCACTCCTTTACTTCTCCCATTAGACCAAAAGTAATCTTCCGCAGCCATCAATTTTGTTTTCATAGCTCTCATAGGAAGCACTACTTTTTCATTCCTCTAATTCCATTTAGACCTAAAAGATTTAGCGCTATCAATTGAATCCCCTACTCACCAGATCAACACTCCAATCATTTAAAGCTAGCATAGATTCAAGATATGAAGGATTTGAAACCATAATGTAGGTTCTAATTTTCAAGGTCGGAAGCTATCAGATGGATCTGATGGCATCAAACTTCAGATTTCAATTTGAGACCAAGGTCAAACTGCTAGCGTTTATCATGAAATTATTCCAGGAAAAAAAACCCGCAGTACTCGAAACATACTAGAACAAAACAACAAAATTGCTTGGTTTCACCAGTTTTCTCCTTTCCTGGCATTGCTTTGAATAGAAGCACAAGAAAAAAGATGATAAACATAAAAAAAACCACTTCTCAGTTTCTACAAATGAAACTAGAGTTTATCATGAAATTATTAAGGTAGCACAAATTCCAGATACTCAAAAAAACAAAACTACAAACAAAGCTAGAATAGATATCAGATATGGAGGAATTGAAAATCGAATGTATAATCCTAGTTCACGTAGATACTCCAACACACAAAACTACAAACAGATACCAGATATAGAGGATTTGAAAATGTAATGTAGGTTCTAATATTTAAGGTCAGAACCTATCAGATGGACATTGATGGCATGAAACTTCAGATCTCAATTTGAGACCAACTTCAAACTACTGGAGTTTATCATAAAATTATTCCAGAAAAGAAAAAACGCTGCACTCGAAGAATACAATAAAAAACAAAAAAAAACCAATTAGCAAAATCTATTCGTAATAAATCCCGAAACTTCTAACCTGAAGAACCTCATCCAGCAGCAAAACATGCGTATACGGATCCCGTTTCTTGGACAAAACCCTCTGCAAGTGCCAGACTGCCACTACGATGGAATGCAATTGATCCATACAACTCCCCATCCTTTGCCACAGCGCCTCCCTCGCCTTCGCCCCTCCACCTATGTGTGGTGTCCCGCTCCCCCTCACCCCTCCTGGTCCAAACGACCCACCCGAACCTGTTGTGATCGCCTTCATATCCAAGGCCGTGCCGATACTCTTCACGCCTATCCCATTATATCTATTGACCAACTGCTCTACAGTCGCTCTCAATTCGCCCAAATTATAGAAAACCTGCAAACCGGTCCCCACCTCGGCCTGATTCAAGCCTACCATTCCTCTTTGCAAAACCTCCATGGCTTCGGATCGGAGTTTTTCTCCGGTTTCTTTGACGAATCTGAGCTCTTCGTCGACAACGTAGATGCCAGCGAGATCGTACTCCTGCCAAAGGGTCAAGATTTCGCAGTGGAGCTGAGCAGCTTTGGGTAGATCGAGCTTTTCGGGGTCGTCGACGGAGGCGAGATCGCGGAGCTTGCGGGAGAGGCGGATGGCGCGTAGGGAGTAGTTGAGGAGGTGGGAGGCGGAGTGGAGGTTAGAGAGGAGAAGGGTTTTGGACTGGATGGAGCGGAGTGGTTCGGAGAGGTCGGAGCGGGCCTTGCGGACGGAGGAGTGGAGGGAGGAAACGGAGGAGCGGAGCGAGGAGAGGGCGAGTTCAGCGTGGTGAAGAGAGGAGAGCTGGGAAAGGAGGTCGTGGTGGCGGGAAAGGACCTCGTGGCGGAGCTGGGAGTCGAGTAGGCGAATGGCGGCGTGGAGCTTCTCCGCAGTGGAGGCAGGGGAACCGGAGGAGAGGGCGGCCGAGGAGAAGGAGGTCGTGGAGAAGGAAGCGGAAAGGAATGCGGAGAGGACGGGGTCCGATGCTATGGAGTCTAGTGCTGACGTGGCGGCGGCGGTTGTGGTTGTGGTGGTAGTAGAGTTGTTGAAGGTGGAGAGGCGTTGGAGAGGGGAAGGGGATTTAGGTAGGGGTGATACCGGCGAGGCCATTCTGTGTGAACTAACCCTTACTTGCTGGGAAGAAACTGTTCTTTCTTCTCAAGGTTTCTCTTATTGGATCTCTCCTCTTAAGCAGTCTGGGCGATTACTGTACCTGCCTTCTGTATTTATCACTTTCCAAACGTCGCATTACAACTAAAATTACATAAGATCCGGTATAGTTTAATGAGGCCGGTTATTGTGTGAGTGAAGCTATTGTGTGAGTGTGTGAGTGAACGAGTGAGATTAGAAGTTGAGAAATCTAACGGCTGAAAAAATATTACGTCAATTAATGAAACCGGGTCGGTTGTGCGGGTAGGGTTCGTGGGTCGGGTTCATGAATTGACGTGACATTTTGTCAGCCGTTAAATTTCTCAACTTTTAATCTCACTCGTCCACTCACACACTCACACAATAACTTTACTCACACAACAACTTTTGCCTAGTTTAATATACTAAACAAATGAAAAAAAAAATTCAGCTAAACTTGTAAAAGGCTTAAGAAATTGGCTCGGTAACGAAGTCGATACCCGACAATTAGGTATATTTGTTTGTCTAAAAATTTTATAATTTGAATCTAATTTCCTAAATATATATTCATAATATTATTTCTACACGCATAACATATAATTTAACATTATCTTTTTCACACACATCAATACAACTCAACAACTTTTACATACATGTCAATAAAGCTCAAACATCATCTAAATATTCAAATTATTCTTAAAATTTTTAAAATTTTCTCAAACAAACATGCCCTAGGTTGCGTTAAGCGACTAAAATTTTGTCACTTAAAATTTTTATTATCATTATAAAAACTTTTCTTTCCTCACTTTTGTACCAAATTTTATACATTTTTTTACTTTTTCGACAACTCCTATAAATTTTTTAACTTTTTTACTAACTTTTTCTTTAACTCCCATAAACTATTTAGTCTTTTCCACCAACTCTTATACCCAAAATTTTAACCACCCTAAAATTTTGTCACTCAAACATAAAAATTTTACTTTTTCACTAACTCTTATAAACTTTTTAATTTTTTTTATCAACTTTTTCATTAATTCTTATAAACTATCTTATCTTTTTCACCAATTTTCAAACTCAAAATTTTAACCACCCTAAATTTTGTCACTCAAACACAAAATCCATGAAGGCATGTGACTAGTGCTATTAGATGTGAACTATAATTTTGACCATTCTTTCCATTCTAATCTTGTTTTTTTCAAAACAAAAATATTAACTAACTCAAAATTTTAGTTAACAAAATAATGATAATAAATTTTAAAATTAATCATCTTTCCTTATTAAATCATCTCTTTTTATTATAATAAATATAAAAAATGTATTACATGCACTTTTCACCAATTCCTATAAAACTAACTTTTCATCGAGACATTGCCCGCCAGGGGCGGATTTAGGTGAAGGCGGGAGGGGGCTACCCCTCAAAAATTTTAAATTTTTTTCCTTTAAAACATTTTTAAGAAAAAAATTATATTAACCCAATTTTACACCTTCAAATATTATTTTGTCCCCCCAAATATTTTGAAAAAATCTCTTTTACAAGGCCAAAAATACTATCCATTGACCCATTTAAATATCATTTATCCCCGAAAATGAATTAGACAAATTTAATGCTCTACAAATCATACCCTTTTAAATGACAATAAATAATAAATGAAATAAAGTATGTTTTAAAAAAACAACAAATGCTAATGCAATTAAAAAGTTTTTGTTATTTATTTCAATCAATTTCACTTTTTTTTAAAACAAAACTACCGATTTTGCTTCACCTTTGAAAAAGTTAACATAAAGAAATCACTTAACCCATCAAATTTCTTCTGCGGTTTTACATATGACAACTTTAACTTAGGTTTTGTTTATTTCTTTTATTTTGACTTTGTTTCGGTTTATATAAGTCCATTCTTCTTTTCTAATTTCAAATATCTTTCGATCTCAATTTTTTTCTCTCTCCTCTAGAGTAAAACAATTATATTATTTTTTGTATAATTGTTGGGTAATATACTTGTAGAAAGATTTGATGATATATTTTTTAAAAAGTATCGGAGTTTGTGTGAAAATGTATTGGATGTAGTATTGATTTTTTTTTGAAATTTGGATGTTTAGCTGTAATTTTTTTTTGCATTCAAAATATTCCTAAAAAAAATTAAATATTTCCCCTATATAACTCTGCCCCCTAACACTTCAATTTTGGATTCGCCACTGCAGTGCCCGCAGACAATTAATGAGTATGCTTGTAAAATGCTCACTTTCCATATGCATTATGGAGTGTATCATTCCCATTTTGAAATAACTTAAGTGACTTACCTTTGATCGCTTGAGTTCACGAAGGAACCTTCACTTACGTATGCATTTTGGTTGTTACTTGAAGGGTTGACTTAGAAATTGCAACTACCTTATCTTTTTTTTTTTGTTAAAATTAGACATCTTATATATTAAAGAGAACACACAAAGAACAAGCTACAAACTAGCATAAACCAAAAACGAGTCTAAGGCGGCTTAACACCATTGAACTTCCAAAGGCTGCGAGAAAAAAAAAAGGAATCAAGGACATCTCCAGAAAAGGAGTGGGCAGCCGCCCAGACTGCTACATGATGAGCTTCAAAATTATTAGTGTGAGTCTAAAAAACAACCCAAGAGGGGGGTGAATTGGGTTTAACAAAAACTTTACCCCTTTTTCCCAAAAACACAGATCTGAAAAGATACTTCTTTTTAATAAATAAAAATGCAGGTCTGAATGTGTTTAAGGATAAGCAACTATAAGCAATAAATGATAAAACTTAATGCACAACAAATATGGATATGAGACAAACAATAAGAGAGATAGAGTTAGAGAGATGACACCGTAGTTTTTAGGTGGTTCGGCCAAACACATGCCTACGTCCACCCCCAAGGCTATTGACTTCCTTGGGCTTCCTCCACTATTCTCCAAATAGCGAATACACTTTAGCTTCCCGGGTGCTAAAGAACATTTACAAAGCGTTTTGCGAGCTCACGCTTCAACTCTCTCACAAACCCCAAAACCTAAGGGATTTCTTCTACTCTCACAAGTAGGACAAGTGTTCACTCAACACTCAAAGTATTTTCCAAAAGATGGAATTACAATGAATGACTCTCTAAGCTGAATATGCCAATGAAAAACTCAAAATATGTGGAATGGCTCACTAGGCCAAATCAGCAAGTATAAAGCTCAATAAAGTGTAAGAAGATAAGATTCTTGAAGGAAACCTAACGTTTGGCAGGTGTGAGCACAAACTTCCTTACTAGGTGAGGTTTTCCCTCTTCTTCAAATGACTTTCTCTCTCTAGAAGTTAGGGCAAATAGAACTTGCAAGTGTGTTGTCCCTTCTTCAAGAAATCTCCCTCTCTTTGAAGGCTATGTCGTCAATGATGAGCAATAGAAGAGTATTGAACAATGAGAGCTTTGATCTTGGAAGAATCAACAATGGAAACTTTGGATCTTGCTTGCTTTCTCTCTCTATCGGATGTAGATTTTGAATGATGATGCAAGTCTCCCTCTTCTTCAAGAAATTTCTCTTCCTTTGAAGGCTGGGTTGTCAATGATGAGTAGGAGGAGAAGCTTTGACAATGAGAGCTCCGGACTTGAAGGAATCATCAAGTGGATTTCTTTGGCTCTTGGCTTTTTCTCTCTCTAGATGTTTCTATTGTGATCGAGCTTCTTCTTCTCTCTCTCCATCTCGTTCTTCTTATAGCTCTTAGGTCTTCAACGGTCATTAAGGGTCTTCTTGTAAAGTTGGAGAGCTGTTGAAGGTCATTTGAGACAATTTTGAACCATTTTGAGTGATCTGGCGTTGTTCCAGAATTTCTGCAATTTCGCACTATGTGTCGACACATGGTCTTCTATGTGTCGACACCATGTTTTCATTTCTCGGGAGACAGTGCAATGTATCGACACATAGATTCAATGTGTCGACACTTATAAGTGCTGGAGAGAAAAACAACATCTTTAAAGTGTCTAATCCATTCCAAACTTCTTTAAACACCTATAATATAAAAAATTGATCTTATCAGCTTGTGTAATAGTGTTCAAGTGCAATTATAAAATATTTTAGATAGATAAACCATCCTTTCGAAATACAACTTGGAAATTGTGGATTGACAATGTAAAATCTAAAGTTTTTGAAACTTAGAATATTTTGTTATCATCAAAATCATTTATAGATTGTTTGTAAAATAACCTTGGGCTAACAATAAGCTCTAGGAATCTTGGATGGAGAGAAGAAGGTAAACGAGCTAAAAATATGATGGAGGTTGAGAACAATTGACGCAATCTTCCAAGGAAGTAAAGAGGCACAAGTTGGACAAGTGAAATGAGTTAGTAAAATACTCTCCATGACCACTGCGCAATCCCCCTGGAAAAGAACCACCACACTCATGGAAAAAAGAGGCCAAATGGCAACATCAAAAGTGAGACGATGATGAGCACCATCAGAAAAAAGATCGAGCCAGATGTTTGTTCAACAATCTAGGAGGCCTTTCCAAATCCAAGAGGAAGAGGGAGGACGGTCTGCAAGCATTAACTCAGTGTTCCGGAGGTACTTCGCGTGGAGACAAGCGACCCATGGATGAGTAGAGGAAGAAGAAAGTAACCAACCCATCTTAGAGAGGAGAGCAAAATTAATTTCCTACATTGACTTTAGACCCATTCCGCCCCGAGCTTTTGGAGTACATATTTTGTTCCAAGACTGGAGAGATAATTTATGGGAGCTATCCTGCTTATAAGCCCCCTAGAATTTGCGAATGTGAGTCCTAGGATTAAGGCAACTCAAGAGGGGGTGAATTGGTTTTCTAAACTTTTTTCTTTAAACCCCCAAATACGTGTTTGCAAGTAAATACTAATTTAGAACAAGAATATAATATACAAAAAGTGTAAATATGTGGTAAAAGTAAAGAGAAGGGTAAGAGAAGCAAATCCTTGAGTTTTAGGTGGTTCGGCAAACCCGCCTACATCTACCCCTCAAGCTCCTTCATCGAGCCTTGAGGTTTTTCACTATTCTCCAATAGCTTTACACACTAGCTTATAGGTGCTAGAGAACTGCACAAGTGTTTACTCCCAGACTTAACACTCAAACTCACCCAAGTGGTTTTTCTGGCTCACCACTCACAATCTCACCATGCTTGAGATATACACTATCAAAGCTTCTTCTTTAGTGAACAACCTCACTAAAGGAAACAACTTTTTTGATATGATGATAAAGAAAAAAAACTCTCTTGAAGAGTGAATATGAAAATTGAAAGCTCTATCTCCTTTGATTCACACAATGACAAGGATGTGAAAGTGTAATTTGTGTGAATGATATGAGAAATATGGAATATGAAGGTTTAGAATATTTCTCAAGTGATCTAAATGATATGTGGTCGTTGGTTATTCATTTTAGACGTTATATATGTGTATTTATAGGCAACATATGAAAACTAGCCGTTTATAGCCGTTTGAGGTCGATTTGACAATTTTACCCTTGTACCGGTCGACCGCTTCACGTACCGATCGACTGCTTCAACTAGCCGTTGCTCAACGATCATAAATTTGAATGCTGTCAACATCATCCGCTTCATGTAGCGGTCGACCGCTACAAATCATTTCATAGATCAGTTCTTTTAAAATCATGTTTTGGACTACTTTTAAACATCCAATTTTAAAGCCTTATTTCCCATAAGTTTATGAAAGGTTTGAGAGTTTGATTGGGGTGTTTTGAAATCTTTAGAAATATTTTAATCTTTCAAATAAAAGGTAAAACGGTTTATGCACGTTTTGAAAGATATGCACGATTCAAATCCTTGTCAAAAGTGAAAGAAAGAGTTACAAGGTTATACCCTAAGGTCTTGAATCTTCACTTTTAAGCTCCGTGCATCTTCTTGTTCTTCTGTCTTCAAGACTTTGGCTCTTTCATCAAATCGTCTTTATCTTTGAAGATGTCCATTTTATAAACTTAATATATTTATTGAAATCATCAAAATCTCGATTGTGCACAAAAGCCAACAGCGAAGAGAAGAGTCAATCTTCTTACAGGTCACATTGGGAAGCAAGAAGGAAGACATGCAGTAAATAGGAATAGAAGGCGCAACTGACTTGATGAGCATAGATCGTCCTACCTAAGATAAAAGTTTACCCTTCCATCCTGAAATTTTACTCTCTATCCGTCGATGGAGATCTTCAAAAACAACAAACTTGGAACGAGGCATAAATAGTGGTAGACCGAGATGCTTCGAGGAAGTAGTCATTTATTTAAAACCAAAAAATTATCGCATTTCCCTTGCACATGAATGAGTAGTATTTGGAGTAATAAAGATGCATGATTTTGCTACATTCGGGGATTGACCAGACCACTGAGAGAATAATTGTAGACACAACTTAATATTCCCTGTCTCAGAAGGATTGGCTTGTCAAAAAATAAGTAAATCATCTTCATATAGCAAGTGAGTAATCGAAGGACCCCCTCTATTCAAACGAATCCCATTTACTAGAGATAGAGAATGTGCCTTATCAAAGAGACGAAAAAAATTTTCCATTCCAATAACAAATAGGAATGGAGACAAAGGGTCTCCTTGAGGAAGTCTTCTGGAAGGAGAAATGAAGCCAAATGGGCTCCCATTTAGGAGAAGCGAATAAGAAACCGCAGAAATACATTCCTTTATCCAGTTGATCCACCGATGGCCAAAACCAAACATTTTAAGGGCAAGGAAGATAAGGTCCCATTCCATACAATCATATGCCTTTGCCATGTCAATCAATTTTAAAAGCAATATTACCTTATCTATATTCAATGCAAACATATCATAGTTGGTTTTAAAATTCTTATCGCCCTACTAAAATTAATTCCATTTCTCAAGGAAATACATTGAGTAGATTTTCTTTATGTTTACCGTTTAACTTTACATCTCAAGTAACAATTGACTTCTTCTTCTTCTCCACTAAGATTAAAATCAGAAATAAGCAAAGGGGACAAGAATCAAATCTGTCCATTTGGTGCTATATGAGGTTGGTGTTCGACCTCCATGCGAGCACCAACTTTCCAATTTCATTTGCAATTGTTTGGGCTTTTGTTTTGGCGAAGATTGAGGAGCAACCACCATGGTAGCAACCTCTAACAGACAGTACCATAGGACCAACTTTAGCAACCCTATAGGCTATATATCTATCACGACAACCATGTTTGACACCAAGGGGTTGGTGAGTGGGGTTAGCGAATGTGAACCCATGCGCCCTTCCCGATGCACATGAATCTCAAGCATGCTGCATCGTCGGCTCCTCTGCCTCCCTTTGACTAAGAGCACCTCTATGTGCCCCCCTCTTTCCAATGGTGGCATAGATGCTCCATTGGGAAAAGGAATTGAGGTGCTCAGTTGGCCTCTCCTTCGGTGACCAACATCGTTGTCTATGGCGTGGTAAAAAAAATGCTTCAGGTTTGTGGACATTAGTTCAGAATGTTGGCCTTGGGGTCTGATTGTGTATGTCCTTTAGCGCTCTTTGGGTTGAGGCCATTAAGGCTTGGTTGTTTGTGGCCCTTTGGGCCTTAATCAAAGTTCGAATGTGTTGTGTCCCCTTGTTAAATGTAATTGCCCTGGAGGCTTGTGTATGATTAGCATCCAATGTAAAATGAAATCCGAAATTGCCTAGAAAAAAAATGGGTGTGGAAAGGAAGAAATTTACTATACCACAACATATTTAGTTTTTGGAATCCAATATGATGGTCAATATCTTAATTTTTGTATTGAACAAGTGGAAGAAGAAAGAGATGAGTACTACTGTTACAAAATATACCATCAAATTCTAAAGTAGCAAGAGATTAATCATATGAAAATTTGACATATGTCACAGCTTGACAAATCTAATAAAGAGCATAAGTGATTATGGATCAAGATCTTCTCAATTTCTGTTGGTATTGAATTGTCCAATTTAGAGAGAGTAATTGTAACATCATAACCCGAATAATAGGGATTTAGAAAAAAAAAACGAATAATAGGGTTATTTTTTATTTTAAAATTTTAAATTTTCGTAGTCCCTATTTTTTGGTACTTAAAGATGTGTTACATGAGTATTTTTTGAATTTAAAAGTTTAAGAGAGATAAAGGAAAAATCCTATTTTTGAATTTTATATTCAAGGGATAGAGGCTAAATTATATTTTTGAATTTAAAAGTGAGGGGATTATCCCTATGTTTTAATTTAAGGGAATTTGACATTTTAGTGCTTAGGTTTTGCACCCTTTTAGAGTTTGGTTCTTATATTTTAAAATTTAAATTTTTGATTCCTAACTTTTCAATACAACAAGTTGGGATTTTCCCCATCGAACACTAGAGAATCGAATGCCCATTTAGATTTGAGTGAAAAAGTAGCCAAAATTCCAACTGTGGATCTTGGTGAAGGTTCAAAGTGAGTGATGCATCTGACGGAAGGTTCCAAAACTCTCTGCAAAGTGGGTTGTAGGACAACGAGAAATTTCGAGAGGTAGGACCCATCTTGCTTCTTATTTATAAAGCATGGGTCGCATGTCAGCATTGTGGGTGCAGTTTTTTATATTCTTTGTATCTTTTATTCGAGAACCATGAAAAGGAGACACTGGTTTGTATGAAAATCTATTTTGTAGCCTTGTTGTGTGCGTGTAGCAGTTTTTATTGTTGCATTTGGTGTCTTTCAGTGCAGATTCTGCTGGTGTCTTTTGGTGTTGTTGCATAGTATAAGTGTATGTTTTTGTCATATTTTGATTTTGTCACATATACTACTTTAGGTCCTTAGGTTTTTTATTATACTAATATGTGCACGCACATGCACTGTTTCTCTTACAGTGGTCCCCGCTTAAAGTTAACACGTTCTTAGGTTTTAGATAGTTGGACTTGTTGAACGAAGTGGTCCTACGGTCCATTTAATATGAACTCTTTGTATTTCTGTTGTATATAATGCTATACTGTCCATGTACCGTATTTAATGAAGTGGTCCCCAATCCATGTACTATTATCTAGTAGGGAGGGCAATTTATTAGAGGAAGGGGCCAGATTTACTTAGTAGGCAAGGTGGATGAGGTGGGTCAGATGGATCCCGATTACATATCGGTAAGAGAAATTGGAAGTTCAGTGAAGGGAGTTGGTATCTGCAAACGACTGAGGATGTTGTCAATATGAACAATAGATCTCGGTAAACGTTTGATGATGAATATTGCCTTTTTGTCAGATCGTTTAAGAGTGACAAGGATGTCATCAATAGGATCAATAGATCTCGATGTTAGAAGAGGACGGTTCTAAATATCTATGTCGAAGCATGCCATTGAGGAGGCTGAGTTAGTTGAGCTGATAGACGGCATTGACACAAGTTGGAGTGGACCATCATCATATAGGGGTTGTGATTTTAATGAGGATATTGGTGGTGAAGATAGAGAGGATATAGGTGGGAAACTCGATAGTCAATTAAATGTACCAATTGTTAAGGATTTAGGTGGGGAAATAGAGAGGATATTGGTGGGGAACCTAAAGACATAGAGGGAAAGGGTCCTGATAATGAGGAAGATGACAGAGAGTGTGTGTGAGAAGAAGAAGGTCAGCAAAGGTAGAAACCTTGGTAGGCCACGTAGAGGTTGGGGAGGTGGGAGAGGCATTGAAGGTTAGAGACTTAAGTTGGGTTATAATAATGAAGGTGACAAAGAAGAAGAAGGGTTCGATTGTGGTTCTGATTTGAGTGAGTCCTATGAGACAGAGGCTGATGAAACATAAGCGTATACAGATACTGGGAGTCTAGAGGGTGCATATGCAAACATACAATCTAATGTGGATTGATTTAGGGCATTTTTAGTACCTCGCGGGGCGAGGAGGGTGTAGGTGTTGAGTCGGAGTACTAGGACAATGATGACTTACAAAGTTTGGATGGAGCCGATAGGGGTGAGGCTTCATGAATGAAGACGAACGTAAAGTTTAATGAGAATCTGGACATGCCAGGGGATGTAGCACTTGATAAGGGACTGATCTTTCCTAATATGAAGGTTTACGGAAGACCTTAAGGAGATATTCAGTTCAAAAATGCTTCAACTCTATTTATTTGAAGCACGCTAAGATCAAACTTCAAGCCTGTTACAAGGAGGATGAATGTGATTTCTACATCTTTGCCTCAAAGATGAGGGACTACGATTGGATTCAGATCAAGTCCTTCATTCCTGAGCACACCTGTGGGGCACAATATGAAAATTGAAAAGACAATGTGAAATTCTTTGCAAGCAGTATCTTCGAAACTTTAGAGATCAACCTAGTTGGTCTATAGATCGAATGAAGGGTCAGATTTGTTGAGACTTCAATGATGATGTGCCCTTTCACCTTTGTTACGGAGCTAAAAGGTTATTATGGATACGAGGCAATATGGTCTAGCATTGGAGAAGTACATAGGAACCAAGCTAAACAATTCAAGTACATGAAGCAGTATGGTCTAGCGTTGGAGAAGTGGAATCTGAGCACCAACGTGGTTCTTTGCAAATCTGGAGATCACTTTAAGAGGCTTTATGTCTGCCATGCAGCAAGCAAGGCTGGGTTGAACCATTGTAGACCCTTTATATGTGTTGAGACAGATGTCATATGAAGGGTTAATTTGGAGGCAACTCCTATGTGTCATTGAAAAGGACGGGAACAATGATATGTTTCCAATCACATATGCAGTTGTTAAGGTGGAGACCTAGGGTTCTTGGACTTGGTTTTTAAGTCTGTTGTTGGGTGACATTGAACCTGTTGAGGATCACGGATGAACCTTCATGAGTGATAGGTATAAGGTATACTTTGACATATTGCCATAATTTGTATCTTTTGTCATTCGATGAAACATATTGTCTTGATATATACTATTTTCATATTTTTGCAGGACTTGTAACTAAGGTTTGAACATGAATACCCTGAAAATAAATCATAAATGTTGTATTCACCATATCCATGCAAACTTGAAGTATGTTGGATATAAGGGGAAGACGTTCAAGGATTCATTGTGGGCTGCTACAACTTCAACAAATGGAATTGATTTTAAAGATGTAGTGATGTCCATTGAGATAATGAGCCCAGATATGCAATCTAGCTCTATGGACGAAGACGCATTCATTGTAGAATGCAAAATAAATCATACCCTGAAAATAAATCAAAGATGTTGTATTCACCACATCCATGCAAACTTGAAGCTTGTTGGATTTAAGGGGAAGACATTTAATGATGCATTGTGGACTGTTACAACTTCAACAAATTGAACTGATTTTAAAGATGTAGTGATGTCCATTGAGATATTGAGCCTAGATTGTGAGTCCTAGGATTAAGGCAACCCAAGAGGGGGGGTGAATTGATTTTCTAAACTTTTCGCTTTTAACCCCCAAAGACGTGTTTGCAAAGTAATTACTAATTAAAACAAATATATAATATGCAATAAGTGTAAATACGTGCTAAAAGTAAAGAGTAGGGATAGAGAAACAAACACTTGATTTTTAGGTGGTTCGGCAAACCCGCCTACATCCACCCCTCATGCTCATTCACTGAGCCTTGAGGTTTTCCCACTATTCTTCAAATAGCATACACTATAGCTTACGGGTGCTAGAGAACCGTACAAGTGTTTCCTCCCGGCTCAACACTCAAACCCAACCAAGTGGTTTTTCGGGCACACCACTCACAACCCACCCAAGCTTGAGATATATCCTCTCTAAGCTTCTTCTTTAGTGAACAACCTCACTAAAGGAATCACTTTTTTTTTATAGGAAGATTACAAAAACAAAACTCTCAGAAAGACAAGGATATGAAAATGTGTTTTGTGTGAATGATATGAGAAATATGGAATATGAAGTTTGAAATATTTCTCAAGTCAACTAAATGATATATGTTCATCGTGTATTTATTTTAAACGTTATGAAGGTGTATTTATAAACTACATATGAAGACTATGGGTTTATAGCTGTTGGGAGTTGTCTGTTAAAATGAGCCGGTCGACCGCTTCAAGTTATCGTTACTTAGGTCATATTGTCAGAAGCTCAACGACTCTATTTTAAAATCAACTGGTCGACCGCTTCATCAGCCGATCAACCTCCTCAACTTAATCACATGATCCAATTATTTTAAAACCATGTTTTTGACCACTTTTAACACCTAATTTTAAAGCCATACTTCCCATAAATATATGAAAAGTTTAAGAGTTTGACTGTGGTGTTTTAAAACCTTTAAAAATATTTTAATCTTTCAAACAAAAGATAAAACGGTTCATGCATGTTTTGAAAGATACGCAAGTGTGACTCATAATCCTTGTCAAAAGTGAAACAAAGATTTACAAGTATTATACCTTAAGGTCTTGAATCTTCACTTTTGAGCTTCTCGCATCTTTTTTATCTTCTTTCTTTAATTCTTTGGCTCTTTCATCAAAATATTTTTGTCTTTGAAGATGTATGTTTTATAAACTTGATCAATTTATTTATATCATCAAAATCTCGATTGTGCACAAAAGCCAACAATCTCCCCCCTTTCGATGATGACAATAAATTGATAGTTTTGGGATGACTCCCACTATCTTTTGCAATCGGAAAAACATTTAAAAACTTGAGACAAAACATTAGTAGCCATTGGATTCATAAAAGAATAATACAATCAATGTTCATAATCCAATTCAAAGGGATTATATGTAGTCATCAAAACTATTAACACATTTCTCCGTCTTTGTCACATCAAAAAAACAAAGTGTTAGCCCAAGGTTGTTTTACAAACAATCAATAAATGATTTTGATGATAACAAAATATTCTAAGTTTCAAAGACTTTTAGATTTTACATTGTCAATCCACAATTTCCAATTTGTAATTTAAAAAGGATTGAGGTTATCTCTCGTAAATATTTATAAAGTGCACTTGAACACCATTACATAAGTTGATAAGATCATTTTTCATATTGTAGGTGTTTAAAGAAGTTTTGAAATGGATTTAACACTTTGAAGTTGCTGAAAAACTCTCCAGCACTTATAAGTGTCGACACATTGTTGGATGGTGTCGACACATTGCACTACTACCCGAGAGTTTGCATTTTCTAGGATTCAAATTGATTTTTTGGCTAAGTGTTGGAAGTGTCGACACATTGGAGCATAGTGTCGACACATTAAACTAACACCCGAGAGTTTGCATTTTCTGGCCTTCAAAACGATTTTTTTTTACTAAGTGTTGAAGGTGTCGACACATTGGACCATGGTGTCGACACATTGAACTAACACCCGAGACTTTACATTTCAAGACCAAGTTCAATGTGTCAACACATATAATCAATGTGTCGATACATTGTGTGAAATTTTAGATTTTCTGGAACAACGCCAGATCGTTCAAAAAGTCTCCAAATTGACTCAAATGACCTCCAACAGCATTCTAACATTACAAGATGACCTTTTATGACCGTTGAAGACCTAGAAGCTATAAAAAGAAGAAGATGGAGAGAGAGAAGAAAGAGCTCGACTATCAACGAAATATCTAGAGAGAGAAAGCAAATATCCAAAGTTCTTCATTTGCTGATTTCTTCAAGGCTGAAGCTCTTCATTGTCAAATATTTTCCTCTTGCTCATCATTGACAACTCAGACTTCAAAGGAAGAGAAATTTCTTGAAGAAGAGGAGGACTTGCTCATTATTCAAACACTACCTCCATTAGAGAGAGAAAGCAAGCAAGATCCAAAGTTTCCATTTGCTGATTCTTCCAAGATCAAAGCTCCCATTGTTCAATCTTCCTCCATTGCTCATTATTGAAGACCTAACCTCCAAAGAGTGAGAGATTTCTTGAAGAAGGGACAACACACTTGCAATCACATCTTGCCCTAGCTTCTAGAGAGAGAAAGTGCATTGAAGAAGAGAGAAATTCACATCTACCAAAAAGGCTTGTGCTCATATCTTCCAAACTATAGATTTCCTTTTAGAATTTAATCCTCTTGCACTCTATTGAGCTTTCCATTTGATAATTTGTCTTAGAGAGCCATTCCACATATTGTGAGATTTTCACTTGCAAATTTGGCTTAGAGAGCCATTCTACACATTTGTGCCTCATTTGCTCATTCGGCTTAGAGAGTCTTCATTGTAACCATCCTTTGTATAACACTTAAGTGTCGGGGAACACTTGGTCCTACTTGTGAGAGTAGAAGAAATCCTCTAGGTTGTGAGGATTTGTGAGAGTTGAAGTGTAAGCTTGAAAAACACTTGGTCCTACTTGTGAGAGTAGAAGAAATCCTCTAGGTTGTGAGGATTTGTGAGAGTTTGTCACGCCCCGAACGTCATCCCGCAGGGACCGTGACAGCCGCGAGCATTCCCCGGGAACACTCCAGCACTTACACTAACTCTTACAGCGGAATTTTTTTTTTTATACACATAGGATGACTCACTCAGGATCCACATGTTGGCTGAGATACAAGCTCAATGATCACAACCTCTCGGTATACGCATCAAAATTCAGAAAAGTCTATACATTGCATCTTGTTCGCAAACTTATACAAAACGTACTAGGGCAACATACTGCCACTCAATCAAAACTAGCACTCACTAGTGCTACCTCGGAGTTCACCAACTCCGGCTCCAATTCCCAAACTTCCAGGATTTCTACATGAGATACTCCTCTGCTTCCCAGTTATCTTGTGGATCTGGAATGATACGATTTAAAAACTATGAGTCGAAAGACTCAGTAAGGAACAACAGTTTGAAACATTAGCTTTGATAAACATGACTTTAAAAACTTACTTACTTCAATACACTGTAGAGTTAAGAAAAAAATGCATAACTGTGAGTCATGAGATAGTGCATAAAAACCATGATGCATATGCATGCTCCGTGATGCACATGCCATGCACTAAAATCTCTTGTCACTCTTGGCCTTTTCAAATGCATTTCAAATCTCGAAATTGGCCCCAGGCCCTTAAAATATTTCTTTCATAACTTGTACTTGAAATTGACCCTTGGCCCTTGAAAATCACTTATTCATACTTGTGGGCTTACTCGCTCCATTTAACCCCTGAAGTCAGGGTTGTGCGTTCCCTTTGGAACCGTCCCCGATTTCCCTTGGAGACCTTACATATGGTCAAGCTAGCACACCTTCTCGCATTCGTCCTTCAGTGGCTAGACATGACCCTTGGAGGTGCCACACCTTCTCGAGCAACGTTCCTCGGTGTGGTTGCACATACCTCACGGACTAACCCATCCTTCACGAACAACGTCCCTCGGTATGGGCGTTCATCCATCCATCCTTCACGAACAACGTCCCTCGGCATGGATGTCGAACCTCACTTAACTTGGTACGGGTTCAACCAAAACCTCCGGGCTTAATCATAACATAAATTCTCTTTCATTTGCATAAAACAACTTTTCATGTTTCTATGAAATGAACATACCATGCCACTCCTGAAAACATCGTAATTTCATTTGCATCAAAACGTCTCTCATGCGTTCATGCAAATGATCATGCTATGACATGTTCGAAACATCATGCGTACTTGAAACATTCTCTATGCACAATACATGTCACTTGTATTAAAAAACATCTTGTCATGCACAATAAAACATGCAGTGTATCATTCCAGTTTTTCAAATCGGGTAAGATTCACTTACCGCACTCCTTGCACTTATTGCACTTATACCGATCCACTCGAACTTAGTTCGGTCTTCGCCTACAAGCGATACTCCAATGCTTAGTTATCCATATTCAACAAAGCATACCAACGTATCATTTACGATCTTAGTTTCAGAGTTCCAATCTTAGAACATGTGATTTCATAATGTGACCTTCCTTATAAACATTGTTAACTTTCATAATCAAAGTGAAAGTAGCAAAGATCATACATATCAAACAACTCCAATTACGTGAACTTCTAGGGTATTTCAACTTGATCTTTATATCTTCTTTCGTAACCTCGATGTCCAATATCGAATTCGTAGTCCTTAAACCTAACTCGATTACTTCAAAGTACTGGAACTAAACCGCTCTTCGATACGTGCAAGGTTGCTGTTTTCACCTTTTTCGTGGCCAACTCGTATCCAACTTGATCAATTAATTCTTCCTGTCCCTTAACATTGATTCCGAAGCCTATCATGAAATCAGCAACAACATTTCATCCTAAAAATTCTATATCAAAACAGCGACTTATCTCATGTCCAGTTTTTTATTCTCCTGGTCCCACACTTTTAATCTTCCTTTGCATGGACTAATAACCATTAATGCCATCACTTAACTTCATGGAACATGATATATTGTTGCTGCCAAATCCTTTAGGATTGACCTAATGTTCTTCTTCTTTTATCTCTACGTGTTTCAAGCTCACATGAACACCAATGAATACAACTTGTCAAAACACAACTTATATATATTGAATCCTCACTTCATTGGCCAACCCGTGGCCTTCTTGCCCTTATTTCCCTCTTAAGCTTGCTGTTCTATACATAATATAATCATCATGCAATACTTTTAACCATCAAGGAACATCAAGAACTTGCTATACATCAAGGCGATCGGCCAACATGCATGTTATATTATCCCAATTACATGCCATTCCTTTACATGCATATTAGCATTTCTCTATGCAACCCGAGACATTAACCTTGATTAGAGTTTTACATTTTTCTCCTCATAAGGTTAAGGCTTTCTAATCCTTAGCTTTGATATACATATCATTACGATTACGTTTCACTCTGCCCTAAATAGGATTTGGCCAACATTAAATCATTCTAATTGAATCCTTAATCCATGCTTAACATCACAAGGCTTGTTAATCCTTTAACTCGATCCTTTAAGCCTTAACATCTTTTAATTTGTTTGGCCACAACCCTAATTTTATTTATTCATCACAAGCAAATAAAATTTCCAATTGTTACAAGCTTGCAATTCGGGTTTCTCTTCCTCATGGCATTCGGCCAACACCAATTTTATGTGTTCTTTAATTACAACTTCATCTCCAATGGTGATCCCATCCTCCATTCAACAATTTCACAACTTAGGATCTAAAAACCAAAACACAACACAAGTTATCACACATAGCATTATTCGGACAACACCAAAGTATCACAACACAACTAGGTTTTCTTCAGTTCTTTTGCTTTGCATGCATTCTTCACCTTTCATGGTTGATTTTCATGCAATAGATCACTAAACTTACACATAATATGGCCAGCCAACAGATCCAAGCATATATAAAATCATTCTCAAAGATTTAGGGTACACATGGTTCGGCCAACACCAAAACATCACATTTTTCATACCAAAATCACAACATGCATATCCTTTGCATTTTATAACCTATCTTGCATGCATCAACTTCATATCTTCATCATTCATAACCAACATGACCAGATCTACACTTTAGACACATCAACAACCATAGATCTAAGGAAATATCCAACTTACATCCAACAAAACATAACCTAGGTTTAGATCTAACTCCATCCAACATACATTGTTCATTTCTTGTATTTCCTTAACATTCAAACTTAGATCTCAAGCATACATGGCTAGATCTAACATTTACACATAACCTAGGGTTTCTAAGTTCAAGATCCAACAACATCAAGTCACAAATGTCAAGATCCAACCACAAAGAGTTCGGCCAACAAGGAAAAATGGTGAGATTCGGACTTTACCTTGTTGTCTCCTTGCTTTCCCTTCCTTTTTCCCTTGCAAGACCTCTCCTTTTCTTTACCTCCTTCTTCTTCTTCCTTCTTCTCCTTCCTCACACACAAGTTCCCTCTTGGTTCAAGCTCAAAACCTCACTTCTTGGTTCAAAACTTTCGGTTCACCCTTGATTCTCTCCTCCTCTCCCTTTCTCTCTTTAGCTTTGTGTTTCTCTTGTCTTGGCTTTGTGTTGGTCGACCAAAATGACTCAAATAAGGAGAAGTGACACAAATAAAGTGAAAAGGGAGTGTGATGGGTGTGAAATGAAAAGCCAAAAAGCAAGGGACCATGAGCTTAGTCCAAATTTCGGCCAAGGGGGGGGGTTCTCCAAAATTCACTTTTTAGCCAATGTCACTTCATGTCCCCTTGTCTCCCTTGGTTTAAAACTAGTCTAGTTCACTTGGTTGAAATCCAACTAAATGGGTTCATGGTTACTTAATGGGCTTGCTAATCCAACATCATAATTCAAGGCCCATTAGGCTAAACCTTAATTCCAATCACAAGCCCAATAACACCAATCCTTATAGTTAGGCCCAATATCATGAATCATTGAAACTAGGCCCATGACCTAGGTCCTTAAAGCCTAACACAATTTAATGGTAGCCCATCATCATAGTTTAGAGCCCAATATAATAAGGCAGCCCATTATCATTGGTCCAAGGCCCAAGATCACAAGCTTAATTCTAATTCATAAGCCCAATTTCTTGATCTTCATGGTAGCCCAATTGCATACATTTAAAGGCCCAATATCCACCTAATACTCTAAGCCTTATAGCAGCTCAATATCACAACTTCAAGGGCCCAATATCACATGTAATTGGGCAGCCCACTTGATTAAATTTCAAGGCCCATCATTCCTAATTTTCGGCCAAGAATGGGCTATCCATTTTCAGCCCATTCTTTTAGGCTTTAAGTCCAACCATTTAAACCTTAATAGCCCAATAATATGGTCCATAACATAATCCTTCAAAAATTAATCAAGGATATAGAAAAGAAATACATTTAATCTAACAACTTAAATTGGCTACCTTAAAATTTAGACCTCATCCATTGATATTCCATAATGCTCATTAAATTTAGATCATACCATGACCTCCATTAATTCAAAAAAAATCACCAAATCCTTAAGCTTACAACGGAGTACGTATTGATTTTTCGGGGTCTCACAGAGTTGAAGTGTAAGCTCGGAAAACACTTTGTAAATGTTCCTTAGCACCCGTGAAGCTAAGGTGTATTCGCTATTTAAGAATAGTGGAGGAAGCCCAAGGAAGTCAATTGCCTTGGGGGTGGACGTAGGCAAGTGTTGGCGGAACCACCTAAAAATACTGTGTTATCTCTCTCACTCTATCTCTCTCATTGTTTGTCTCATAATCATAATTGTTGTGCTTTAAGCTTTATCATTTATGACTTATAGTTGCTTAGCCTTAAACACATTTATACTTTCTTTTTTATTTGTTAAAACAGAGTATCTTTTAGATATGTGTTTTTGTCAAAAAGGGGTAAAGTTTTTATAAAACTCAATTCACCCCCCTCTTGGGTTGTCATTTAGACTCACAGAAAGGACACATTTCCCCCCAAATATACATTCTAACAAAATCCATCTTATAATGAAAGAAAATACAAACATGTGGACATGTAAGAAATCTCCCCCTATGTCAAATAAAAAAAGAATGCATGGATAGAACTCAAAAATCCATTTTCATCCAATAAAACAATTCGGAGTTTGAAACAACAATTTCATTGAAATGATATAAAGGATGTCTAACGGGGACTCAAGAGTCCATCGCTATTACGATAGTAGCCCACCCAGTGGGTTTGTACCAACCTCTTAGCTACCAATGACAATTTAAAGGTCATTCTCAACCAAATAAAGTTTAAGCTCACAAAATCTCAATAAAGTTCATGATTTTAGTAAAAGTGTTAGCTTATAGATGTTCCATTTTGATAAATGCAAGAAATATGTCAAAGATGAATACATTTGCATTTATCACATAAACATTAAGAAATCATTAACACATAAGAACATATTCTCAAAAAAAGATTTAGAAGTTACCAAAGGTTTTCTCTTTAGCATTTGTCCTCAAATGTCACAAGCCTTATTGATAGGCAAGTTTCATCAAAGCATCATTTGTTGCTCAATCCTACAAGAGAATCAAGAAACCATTTTTGGTACCCAAGCTTTCTTGGGTCCTTCGTTGTTAGCATTGGTTCCTTTTGGAACCCATGTCTTCTTGAGAGTCTTGCTCCCAAGTTTCTTTATTGCACAATAAAAAATAAGATGCTCATCTTTATTGCAAAATAACATGTTTGAGTAGGTGCACAAAAAGACTTAGCTTTCACAAAATAATTCTTAAAATATTTTTGGTGAATAGAATGCTTGTAGCCTAAGCCACTTTTATCAAAGACACATCTTTGACTACTAAGCATGTTTTCCAAAGTTTTGCTTCGTTGAGTAAACTTCTCAATGATTTTGCTTTGAGAAACAATTTTGTTGTTTAATGCAACTTTCATATTTTCAAATTCTAAAGGTTTTTTTTGGAATAAATCATTTTCAAGCTTTGGAGTATCTCGCTTATTTTTCAATGATGTATATTTTGAACCTAATTTTTCAAATTGACCAAGAAATTCATCAAAGTCATTTTGAAGTTCAATGTAAAAAGGTTTAGGTTCATCATCGGAAGAATATACCTCTTCGTCATCCTCAAATGCCATGAGACACATGTTAGCGGTTTCTCCATCTTTTTTTTATCTTCGGAGGAGCTTTCATTGTTAACATTTGTCCTTTCATGAGTAGTCTCTAATGCATGCCAACTTTTTCTTAGCATTTGTGTAAGAAGATATTCTATTAAACTCACATGTATCTAAAGCATAATAAAGAATATTCATAGCTATAGCATCCAAAAAGATTTTCTTTTTATCTAGGTTACTATATTTATTTTCGTTTTTGAGAGTATCAACCTTTCCAATTTTCTTTGTAGGATATGTGGACCATTTAATATGCATAACCATATATCATAATCAATGGATTGAATAAAAATTTTCATCATAGCTTTCCAATATGCATAATCAATCATAAAAAAATGGTGGTCGAAGTGTAAAAAGCCCTTCAACTAGGGTGTTGAAGCTTGAAGTTGTCATTCTAACTCAAGATTGCTAAATCTTGTATAATGAGCACCAAACTCTCATATCAATTGTGAGTCCTAGGATTAAGGCAACCAAAGAGGGGGAGTGAATTGATTTTCTAAACTTTTAGCTTTTAATCCCCAAAGACGTGTTTTCAAAGTAACTACTAAATAACACAAATATATAACATGCAACAAGTGTAAATACGTGCTAAAAGTAAAGAGTAGGGATAGAGAAGCAAACACGTGATTTTTAGGTGGTTCGACAAACCCGCCTACATCTATCCATCAAGCTCCTTCACTGAGCCATAAGGTTTTCTCACTATTCTTCAAATAGCATACACTCTAGCTTCCGGGTGCTAAAAAACTGTACAAGTGTTTTCCCGGGCTCAACACTCCAACCCAACCAAATGGTTTTTCGGGCACACCACTCACAACCCACCAAAGCTTGAGATATCTCCTCTCTAAGCTTCTTCTTTAGTGAACAACCTCACTAAAGGAATCACCTCTTTTGATAGGAAGATTACAAGAACAAAATTCTTTCAAATAGTAGATATAAAATTGAAAGGTTATATCTCTTTATTCACACAAAGACAAGAATATGAAAATGTGTTTTGTGTGAACGATATGAGAAATATGGAATATGAATGTTTTGAATATTTCTCAAGTGATCTAAATGATATGTGGTCGTTGTGTATTAATTTTGGATGTTATGAAGGTGTATTTATAAGCCACATACGAAAACTAGTTGTTTATAGCCGTTGGGATTCGTCTGTTAAAACGAGCCGGTCAACCGCTACATGAATCGGTTAACCACTTCAAGTCACCGTTACCCCAACGGTCATAGTGTCAGAAGCTCAACGACTCTATTTTAAAATCAATCGGGCGACCGTTATACCAAGCGGTCGAAGATCGGTCGACCTCTTCATCAGCCGGTCGACCTCCTCAACTTAACCACATGATCTTGTTCTTTTACAACCATGTTTTAGACCACTTTTAGACACGTAATTTTAAAGCCTTACTTCCCATAAATATATGAAAGGTTTGAGAGTTTGCTTGTGGTATTTTGAAACCTTTAAAAATATTTTAATCTTTCAAACAAAAGGTAAATCGATTTATGCACGTTTTGAAAGATATGCAGGTGTGATTCATAATCCTTGTCAAAAGTGAAACAAAGAGTTACAAGGATTATACCCTAAGATCTTGAATCTTCACTTTTTACCTTTTTGCATCTTTTTGATATTATTTCTACAAGTTTTTGGATCTTTCATCAAAATGTCTTTGTCTTTGAAGATGATTGTTTTATAAACTTGACCCATTTATTGAAATCATTAAAATCTTGATTGTGCACAAAACCCAACACGCATTCATTGTAGGATGCAAAAGTGACATGCTATTGAATAAGCTAACTTAAACCTTCAATGTGTGGGTAAAAGATGCAAGTGACAAACCATTAATTACGATGCTTGAAATGATTTTCCAACAACTACTTGTGAGGTTTCACTAAAACGGGTAGAAACTGTAGCACTCCAACAAACACCTTTCGTATTTTTGCATGCCAATGTCAGAGTGGTCTTGAGTTTGAAGTAGACTATCCGTACATGCTATGCCGGGCCTTGAGGCATGACTAAAGGATTCCATTGATGTGATATTGCTCCCTTTTGTGAGGGTTTAGCCTAGACGACCAGTGAAAGCTAGAAAGAGGGAACATGATGAACCGATAGTCCCTTACAAAATTAGCTATAGCGATTATGTGGTAAAATGTCGAAATTGAAGTACACAATATCATAATGCACGTGCTTGCCATCACCCCGAGAACCCTAATAAAAAAGTTTGGAAGAAAAAGATGAAGAATGTCCCAGAGGGTAGAGAAGCAAGAGCTGCCATTGAAACAATAAGCATGGTGAGAAGATCTACCCATATGTTATATGTGGTTCTTTGTGTGGTTTTTTGTGTGTTTTAGCATTATTCATATAACTTTCAATTTGCTAAATTTTAGGACCCATAGTAAGTAGGTCAAAACAGAGGCAGAGGCAGGGGAGAGAAAGAGGAAGGATAAGCAACGAGACTGATAAGAGACTTGTGTTTTGTTAAAACACATTAATTTTAAGTTTTGCATACCGAGTTGTTTCAATCTGACTAAATGCTCCAAATCTTAGAGTGCCTGAGACACACCAGAGATGGGTATTAGAGTGCCTGAGAGCACCTAGAGGGACCCCATCATATTTGTTTTGTACGCCATCATTTTTTAATATGTATATGATCAAAGATGTCAGTTTGTAGTCCTATAGCTAACTAAATAATACTTGTGTTTTGAGGTTTTAGAAGTGTTTTGACGTTTTGTGTTTTTCCACTATTTTTCAAATAGTATACACTCTAGCTTCTGGGTGCTAGAAAACTGTACAAGTGTTTTCCGGGCTCGAGACTCCAACCCAACCAAATGGTTTTTCGGGCACACCACTCACAACCCATCCAAGCTTGAGATATACCCTTTCTAAGCTTCTTCTTTAGCGAACAACCTTACTAAAGGAATCACCTCTTTTGATAAGAAGATTACAAGAACAACACTTTCTCAAAGAGTAGATATAAAATTGAAAGGCTATATCTTTTTATTCACACAATGACAAGGATATGAAAATGTGTTTTGTGTGAATGATATGAGAAATATGGAATATGAAGTAACTCGTATTAATAATTTAGAAAGTATGAGTAACTTTTAGGGCATGTTTGTTTTGAGAAAATTTCTAGGATGCTAAGTATGGTGTGAATATTTAGATGATATTTAAGCTTTATTGGCATGCGTGTAGAAGGTGTTGACTTGTATTGATGTGTATAAAAAGGTAATAATGAGTTGTATTGGTAAGGAAGCATGCTTGTTTTCACTAGTTTTCATGCCTGTTTTCACTAAGGAAGCATATGTCAACACCATAAATTAATGTGTCAACACATAAGCTTCACTTCCGAGAGCCCTTTTTAAAATGCATTCGGGAACATGTGCAATGTGTCGACAAATTGATCCCATGTGTCGACACATCTTTCGAGTTCATTGTTTTCAAAATGAGGGGCACGCGTGTCACATTTAAACTCTTTAGGGCAAAGGAGTCGGCACTTTACTTCCCTCCATCTCACAGAGTGTCTGATCTCTCCCAAATAGCGTGATTTCCCTCACCTTCACAATCCTCTCTTACCCTCTGCCATACACCGAAAAATCTACCACTGAAAACCTTCAAAATCCTTACCACGCCACTGCCAAGATGTCTTCCAGCCGCTCCAAGCGTCCCGCTCGCCAGACACCCTCATCTGTTAGTTCTAGGACACGAAAGAAAGGGAAAAGCACTGAAGAGCTCATTCCTTCTACGGAGGCCTACATTTACATGTCAGGGCTTTGTAAAAGTTGTTTTGTGCAAGATTTTCGTAGTAGAAAAGTCATTGCTAGTCGTTGGGATGATTTTAAAGGGTTTAGTGAGAGTGGTTTTGATTTTATGGAGATATTTGAATATCAGGGATAGGGTGTTCTTGTAAATTTGAAAGTGAATTGCTTTGTGTATTTGGTAAAGTTGGTTTATGAAAACTTTCAATATTCAAAATTTGAGGATGCCAATAGTTATGTCAATGGGAAGCAATTAGACCTGTCGGTTGCTTCATTAAATGCCTTGGTCTCTGCTCTAAACGGTGGAAAGAAATTATTTGATGTATATGGTTGGATGGGTATGTCTGAGGTTGAGCCCATTGATATTCTTAGAGTTGTGTTGGATAATCTAACCTTAAATGAGGTGATTAGACTCACTGCCAGTGACTTGACGATTCATAGATAGATATTGCATCACATGTTTTGCAATATTATCTTACCAAGGACTGGAAAATTTGAGTACATCACTTTCTTAGAATTATTTGTTATGTACTGTCTGATCACCTGTACACATATGAACCTTGGCCATTTGATAATTAATCATATGAAAGCTGCCACTAAGAAGAAGAAACAAGGGCTACCTTGTGGGATATTTTTCACTCATATGTTTCATGCCCTTGAGGTTGATATGACTGGGGAAGTTAGAGAAAAACCCAAAGAATCAAAAGAGTATAACAAGAAAACTCTTAGGTTGATGGGTTTTATACAAAATGAGGATGGGGAATGGGTTAAAAAAGGCATTGTGACGCCTCAAAAGGAGAAAAAAGGGTTCAGAATCTAAAGAAGAGAGTGAAGATGAGGAAGAGGAAGACACGAAAAGGACTCTAGCGGGTACTATGACACCTATAGGAGAGCACACTCATATCTCTGTTTCTCCTCCCTCGTTTGGATATTCCTCACGGAGGGCTACTGGTAGCTCTCATGTGCCTTGGTTAAGTTCCCTTGAGGTTTCCATTTCCGAGATAAAAGAAGAACATAAGAAATTGGGAAAGACTATGGAGGAATTGGCCACCTGTATGAAGACAGGGTTTGAAGATGTTAAGAAGATACTTGGTGCTCATACATAACATTTTGTGACTTTTGATAAGAATGTGAGGCAACTTAAACTTCGAATCCATAACATCATCCACTAGCAATGTGATTAAGGAAACATTGGATATTGTCAAAGCCACTGCTGAAGACATTCTCCAGGCCACCGAGATTCATCTGGATGAAGATAGGAATTTGCGTCCTCGTGTCATAAAATGAACGTATTGGTTCTCTACTACTTGGATGAACTGGATGAAGAAGTTTGATGTTGATTATCCTCCTCCTCCTCTTGGGTCTCTATAGTCTTCTTGTTTGACAGTAGCCTGTTTCCTAAATTCCTCCATGATGGAATTCTTCGGGTTGATCTCCATAGCCTCCTACCCTTGACCTTCCCCTTATCCTATTTTTTGATTATGCCAAAAGGGGAGAAGTTTAGTGTTGCTGACTTCCTAACTCACATAGAGGACATTTCATTTTGTATTTATCTTACTTTGTCCTCTATATGCTTTGTAATTATTATTTTGGCTGAACATTTGACTTTCTATTTTCTAATGAATATCTATAGTATTTATTTGCCTCCAGTGGATTATTTGATTACGCTCATATCTGTTGATTATCTCATTGGTATATATACGAGATTTGAGAAGTGCCTATCTCCATGCACTCAATTGTGAATTTTTGAGACTTATAAAACTTTCTTCAAAGGTAGTATTCCTAACTTTCAATTCTCATCATATTAAGTCTTGTGTTCTGTAGGTAAATTGGAAGTTTGGAGAAAGCTTATAGAAGTGTTCTTTCTTGTTTTTAAATTTTGGGAAACCTCCATTTATAAAGGAAACACTTGCAAAATTTTTGTAAAATCTTAGTCTTTTTTTGCTAAAATTTTTATGAAAAACTCATGCTTGTTCTCAAGGGGAGCTTCTCTATTTGTTAGCAAATTGTTATTTTTAAAATGGTTTTGTCATCATTGAAAAGGAGATTGTTAGCCCAAGGTTGTTTTTGTAAATCAAACCATATTTGATTTTGATAATAACAAAAGTTTCTAAGTTTTGAAGACTTTAGATTTTATCTTATCAATCCACAATTTCCAAGTTGTATTTCAAAAGGATTGAGGTTTCTATCTCTAAATGTTTATAAGTGTACTTGAACACCATTACACAAGTTAATAAGATCAATTTTTCCCTTTGTAGGTGTTTAAAAATGTTTTGAAATCGTTTGGATGCTTTAAAGTTGCTAATTTTCTCTTTAGCACTTATAAGTGTCGACACATTGCACTTACACCCGAGACATCATTTACAGACCAAGACAAGTGTCGACAAATTGCACTGACTCCCAAGAGCCCGACTCCAGTTCATTTTTTTGTTGTGTCAACACATGCCACGAGTTTAATGAAAAATTTGAAAAGTTGTCAGAACCTTCAAATCACTTCCATATGACGTGGGCGCCACTCCAACGGTCCTTTTTGCTAGCTTTGATGACTGTTGTAGTCAAAGAAGATTTAAATAAAAGAAGTTAAGAAGAAAGAGAGAACACACTGCACAGACATCTCTGCAATTATTCTTCGACCTAATTTCTAGAGAGAGAAAGTGTTTTGAAGAAGAAAGAAGATCGCATCTACCAAGAAAGTTTGCAATTGTCCTACCAAACATCATCTTTCTACTGAGATTTTTGTCTTCTTGCTCTCT
Organism: Myrica gale; assembly: GCA_963930655.1. Classification (NCBI taxonomy): domain Eukaryota; kingdom Viridiplantae; phylum Streptophyta; class Magnoliopsida; order Fagales; family Myricaceae; genus Myrica; species Myrica gale. The sequence goes on along the minus strand of OZ005598.1, from coordinate 19,281,664 downwards.
TTTGTACTTTACACATGTATATTCAGTTTTGAGAGCCATTCATTGATATTCCTTTGTACCTATCCTTTATAAACCTCTTGAGTGTTGGGTAAACACTGGATCCTACTCCTGTGGGCAGAAGAAATCCCTTAGCTTTTGAGTTTTGTGAAGAGAGTTAAAGCGCGAGCTCGAAAAACGCTTTGTAAAGGTTCCTTAGCACCCGAGAAGCTAAGATGTATTTACTATTTGAAGGATAGTGAGGAAGCCTAAGGTAGTCAATAGCCTTGGAGGTAGACGTATGCAAGAGTTGGCCGAACTACCTAAAAACATGGTGTCATCTCTCTAACTCTATCTCTCTTTGTTGCTTGTTTCATATCTTCCTTTGTGACAGTTTATATCTTTCAGTTATAGTGTTTAACTTTTTTTAAAGTTTTAATTTTTATTAAAACTCAATTCACCCCCCTTTTGGGTTATTATTTAGTCTTTCAGGTTTTTGTGTCTTTGTTGGCAATGCATTTGTCTCTTGGAAATCCAAGAAACAAAGCAGGGTCTCTAGATCCTCACCGGAAGCTGAATATGGAGCAATGACAGCTACAACTTGTGAGCTGATTTGGTTCGCAGAAATCTATATTGTGTCGAATCCGGTGTACCACAAAAGAACAAAACGTACAAGAGTTTATTGAAAGATCTTGGAGTTTTAATAGATAAACCAACATAATTGTTTTTGTAATAGTCAGGCAGCAGTCTATATTGCGTCGAATCCGGTGTACCACAAAAGAATAAAACATAGAGAGATAGACTTTCACTTGATTAGAGAAAACAAGGAGTTACACTTTTAGCACTAGACACATCCTCGTTTGACTTAAAACTCTTCATAGTAAAATCACGTACTCATTAGAGCCAACATAAATTACTGCTGTGGTTTCAAGAATAATTCAACATACTTATAAATAATAGAAAAATTTCGTGGAGCTATTGGTAAGAATAATCAAAGGAGAGGTCAAACGAATTTGGAAGGCAAAACCCAAAAGATCGGCGGAGAGGTGTACTTTTAGGCATTTTCGTTATAGATTCCTGCCCTTGATGAGATGATAAACTTTGACAGCCTATCAGTTTTTAAACACAGATTACTAATTTCAAACTTCAGAAATAGGCAAAATGCTGATCTCATGCATTACATAATTTCGTTAAGCAAATTACTTCCTATGTAATCTTCATCAAATCCTCCACATTCTCTTATAGTAAATAAGCATGAAATCAAACCAGAAAATTTGTAGTCCCAGAAAGAAAGATATAAATGGATGTAAAAGATCTGCGTCACAAGATCAGAAGAATTACTTACCCAAAGAAAAACAAGATCATAAGTATTCCAGGAGAAAAGTTCTTTACAAGTCTGTGTCACCAACCATGGCTACAAAAGCAAGTCGGGGTAAAAAAAAAACGGAAAAGAAGAACCTCTGGCTCCCAAAACAGAAACATCAGAAGAAGGAAGAATCCATAGAATCTAAAGAAGTAAAAAAGAAGCTAAGAACATGTTAAGATCCCAGGAAGAATGAACAAAATAAAGGAAATGTAATACAAAATAATCAGATGTGACAACCGCACCAAAGGTAGAAGAAGCAGAGCGTGGAGACGAGAACGACGGCTTCTACGACAGAGAGTACCCTGAATACGATCCCGTCCATGATGGTCATCTGGAAATCCAAACGCTTCCATCTGAACGCGGAGAAAAACCTCCACGGCCGTAGCTCCTTTCTCACCTTCTTCAACGACCACAACTTCTTCCCCATTGCAGTCAATAACACACACACACACGCACAATATTGAACAAAGCCCTCTCCCCCTCTCAACCTATGTGTCCCTGTATATATCTGTCTGCGCGTGTTTCTCGGTTTCACAAGGAGGCAGAGAGATGTGGGGATATAAATATGGGGAACACGTGAGTGGATGCGTTGGATGCTTCGAAAGCAAGGCTGGGTGGTGCTGGCCGAAGAAGTTCATGGGAATTTGATGAGGGTATTTTTGTATTCTTTCATGGTTAGTGGACGAGGTCGAACCTTCTCCGTCTCAATATAGCTGGATCAATAATTATTTTATGTATTTTGATTTATATACAGATGAAAAAATAATATTATTCAAACTAAATAGAACTTATTTTTTATTTCTTTTAAAAAAAACTACCAATTTATACCCCAAACTACGGGACAAAGATTCCCTCCTAATAGAGAATTATCTAATGTGTCCTAACAGGCCGTTGGATGAATGACAACATATTAATGAATCCATCCAATGATCTGTATTAATGACAACACATTAATAAATCAATTAAGAAAGTTTTTCTTTTTAATTTTGTATTTTTTTAACATTTAATACAGACCATTAGATGTATTCATTAGTGTGTTGTCATCCATCCAACGGCCTGTTATGACACATTAGGTAATTCTCTCTTAAGAGAGAATCCTTCTCCCAAACTACGACTCTAGGCAATTAACCACCTCGAACTCTCTTCTTTGCAATATGTCCCCATTATCAAGATCCAACCATTTAAATTGATAAAAATTATGCCACGTAACATAGTTTCTTTATTAATAGTAATTTATTCCTAATTCAAGATTCAACCGGTTTAAAATAGATAATAACTTTATTAAAATGTATAGTTGTGTCTCGTTAATTTTTTCCATGGTTTGTTTTTTTTATTCCATTCTTTATTATTTTCCCTCGTCCGGTTTATAGTCACATAATGTTTAGTTTCTGATCAACATTAATTTTTATTTTACGTTGCATTTGGCAGAGAAGGTGGAAAGCCAGCTGGCTTCTATCTCTAACAGCCAGCTTATTTTCTTCCTCGTTTTTACTCGAGGGCGTACGTATTATAACGGTCAATTAAAAAAAGGTTTAGGAAGATGATGACATGAATTGGATGCTGCCGTATGCCATTTTCTCCCCAACGGTCCCCATGTGGTCCTCAACCCTCTAATTCTATTCGGCTTGCCACGGTCAAAAGGTTATCTAACGGGAACCTTAGGAAAAAAAATAAAAAACATATTTGTGATGGAGGTTAGCTTTCCAACGTAAGGAAAAAGCCAAAGTTGGTTCTCATCCCGCCGACGCAGTCGTGGTTCCCGCAAAGCTATGGGTACGAGTTATGATGAAACCAATTCGAAGATCTACGAAATCCAAGAAAACACTTTCAGGGCACTATTTTATTAAGAACTGGTTATCCCTGCTCGGAAGAACCCGTCGCAATGCACTCCGTACTCCACGTAGACGCTTAGCAACAATAATGCAGCCACCCAACAACCGGCCGGCTTCATTCTTTCCGGGAAATTAGGTCGGCCACTTTGTCTTATGCCTTCGCTATTATAAAAAGCCTCGATTGAAGCTTTAAAGAGACATTGAAACCCCACCACTACCGGCAACATTATGCGTGGCATTCGTGCTTTACATCTCTAACAGAGAACACCATAAGTCACTTCTTGTATGCAACGAATAGGAATACTTACGGAAAACACAGTATTACTTTTTAATTGATCTTTTATATCTTCGGAGGACAACCTCTTTATGGGAATTGTAATCCTGTGTTTCTCTTTTTCTAATGAAAGTTGCAGAATTCCCGGGGGACCAGATATTGTTGCTTAATCAATGTTTCTTCTTCTCTTCTTTATTTTTTGTTTACTTATGGTGATGCTTGATGATGTCAAAAATACCAAGTAATAAACTGATGATGTCAAAATCACCAAAAGTCGGAGCCGATCAAACTTAGGGAACAAAAATAGGGGCGGCGTCGGATCCGGAGACTCCGATGCCTAAGTCAGATCTCAAGAAGAGTTGAGTTATAAGAGCAATTAAAGCTTCTTTTAATCTAGAGAAGTAATGAGGCTTCCAAAAATATAAAGGGAGTAGCTGTCAATTTATATGCTGGGGGATTAGAATCCTAAAAGGAGTTTTAATCATGTGAGCCTTAGACTCTTTTAAATGGTTGAACGCGAAAATATGAAGGGATGAATTCTCATGTGCATGGCTGGGGGCCTTGGGCACTGGTGGCCTTAGACGGATGGGCTGGTTTATTTCGATGGGTTGAGCCAGTCATATTATGACTCATCAGTAGTTCCTTTCTTTAAACCAAATTAAGCCAGATGAGGTTTTTTCAGTCCAATCACAGTTATAAAAAGGGGTACCTTTGGTGTTGTCGAACTAGACGAACCATCTGGTGTGGAGGTGCCCTTGGCCCATTGGAATCAAACCAGTCCTCTGGTGTGGAGGTGTCCTTGGTGTTGCAGACTTATATCTGTTCTCAGGTGTAGTGATGTTCTTGGCCCTTTGAGATCAACAATTTGTTGGCATAGAGGCACGGGTTACCGAGACCAATTTGTTCGTGTAGGCACAGGTCGTCGAGGCCAATTTGCTAATGTAGGTATGCCCGTGGCACAAGCTGCTTAGGCCAATTACTGATGTAGAGAACAACCAGGTGCCTGAATTATCAGATAAAATAGAACTAAAAGCTCGTCATGTTAGATAAAATACAACGAAATTATCAGTGTATGTAAAGAAATATTATCAATAGGATATCAGGGTCGCTGAGACCAAGGGGTGCCTGTGGCACTGGTGAGTTAGACCAACCATACGGGGCGCTCCGGTCACGGGGATGCTTACTAGGGTCGCTGAGACCAAGGGATGCCCATGACACTGTATCATTGAGGGTGCTCTAGGCTTTGTCTCATAGGGTGCACACAACACTGTAACATAGGGTGCACACAACACTGTAATATAAGGGTGCGCTTGACACTGTAACATAGGGTGCACACATCACTGTAACATAAGGCTGCGCTTGACACTCTAACATAGGGTGCACACAACACTAACATATGATGCACACAACACTATAATATAAGGGTGCGCTTGACACTGTAACATAAAATGCACACAACATAGTAACATAAGTGTGCGCTTGACACTGTAACATAGGGTGCACCCGACACTGTAACATAGGGTGCACCCAGCACTGTAACATAGGAATGCGCTTAGCACTGTAACTTTATGGTGCTCTTGGCACTATAAGTTCATGGTGCCTTTGGCACTTTGTAGAGAACGACTAGGTGCTGGAATTATTAGATGAGATAAAACTAAAAGGTTGTCATATTAGAAAAGATAAAACGAGACTATATGTTGAGATGAAGCTAAATTATCGGTTAGATAAAGAGATATTATCAGTAGGCCGATAAATTAAATTCGTGCAAGTCTTGCTCAGTTCCCCACAAAGAGTTCTTCTTGTTTGACTTGGCGTAAAGATGTGTCTCTTCAGTTATAACACTAGCTGAGATTGTTTCGAAGTTATCTCCATTATGCCAATACCTGCAAAGCTTATAGCATCTTTCCCGCCCAAAGCACCAACACTTAGAATTGAGATGTTGTTACTTGCAAATCTTTAAGAAAATTTTCTACAATATTGCCCAGGAATTAGTCCCAATCACAAGCATCAATGATCAGCTAAACAATCTGATAAGATTGGCATAAAATTATATAAATGTACACATTAATTAATGAAGAATTGGAATGGTCCAAGAAAATTTCCTCACCGGCAAATACCACAATACTAAGAAAATAAAGAATTTCTTTTTACAAAATATTAAGCCATAATATGAGAAAACTAGTTTAGTCACTCTATTTTAAATGAAAATTCAAACTTTTTAACATTTTCCTATATCGAAGCACAAAGCTCAAATGTTAGCTGAAGTTTAATGATGAAGTTTTATTCGCATAATGTTGCAACAACTAGAATAGCAAACGAGTCAACACCGATTTAAGTCCATCGTGAAGAAACAATTCATAATGTTCAACCAAGCACTTCATTAGAACGATATTGAATGAAAGAAACTAGATCTCGCCTGATAACAATGCAATGTGCGAAAAAGTAATGTGTTGAGAAAACATTATGAAACCGCAATTTTCACCTTTAGTCTGATGAAGAAAGTCTGAACTAACTCTAAGGCAAGTTTTCAAAAGCACACTAAGGATTCCCAAAATATAAAAAGAAATAGCCTATGTACATATTTTGTTTTCCCACTTTAAATTTATATGAGAGTTTAATATTAAGAAGCAGAGACAATACTATTCACCACTGACTTGGCCAACGTTCTTCATACAATAGTGTCAAACTGGTCTTTCCAATTAAAATAATTGGTCTGCCAAAATATATAATCAAATTGAGCAAGTCAAGAACCACTTACCGAGAAAGCAAATAAGATGTGCTTAGTGTATATCTGTAGACACCGTTCAAGGCAGGGAATATTTTTGTCTCGCTATAAACAAAAAATTAGAAAACGATCGAGTACAAAATTCAAGATTATTATGCACATATCAATTCAAATTTCAAATAAGGAAAATAATTATATAATATGTAGATGATCGACAAGTAGGAATCTTTAAGAAAGTCCACAAATTGCGTAACCCTCTGAATGATATGTAACACAAAGTAAAATCATTAAATTTTGAAATAATTGAGAAATTCCAACAGTTGTTGGGGACGAGTTCCGTGTTTGTGATCGGAGGTTGCTGGTTGTCGTTTGATATTTCAGTGGAGGAAGTTATTAGATGAAGGGAGGATGCAAAGGAGGTATTTGAAAACTGATGTGTTGAGTGTATAAGTGTTTGAAGGTGATTTTTTTCGAGAAATTCTCACAGACGGTGCCAACTGATGATACCAAAAATACCAAGTAATAGAACTGATGATGTCAAAATCACCAAGAGCTGGAACCGATCAGACCTGAAAGGGAACAAGAGGAGGGGCGGTGTCGGATCCGGAGATTCCGATGCCTAAGTCAGATCTCAAGAAGAGTTGAGTATTAGAAGAACAATTAAAGTTTCTTTTAGTCTAGAGAAGTAATGAGGCTTCCGAAAATAAAAAAGGAGTGCCTGCCTATTTATATGTGGGGGATTAGATTCCTACGATGAGTTTTAATAATGTCAGCCTTAGGACTCTTTTAAATGGTTGAGCGGAAAATATAGAGGGACAAATTCTCATGTGCACGGGCTGGGGGGGGCTTGTGCGCCTGTGGCCTTGGACAGATAGGCTGGTGTATTTCAATGGGCTGCGCTAGTCATATTATGGTCCATCAATGCTCATGCGGTAATTACTGTCAGCATATGGAACAGCCAAATGGGCTCTATTGTACATTGTTGATCAACCTCAAGTCTGGGCTTGCACGCTTTTCAGTCGAAGGGTCTAACCCTACGTAGGCATGAAATTGATGTCATGTACATGGCACACAAATTGATGCCACAATTATTTTGCCCATAATTTTTTTGTAAGTCTGAAGTGTAGCCAAAAGGTTGTTAGACTTCCAACCCTACTGACTAAAATATTGCTCTCCATTTCTTTCTATACAATGAAAGATGATTATTTGAAAAATGTTGGATTAACTTTTATTATTCTCTGTATTAGTTTCCTGTGCATGTTAATATTGTTATAGTGATGCAAATTCATTTGAGGTGAAACACCTCAAATGTCACACCCTCACTACAAGAAAACCGCTCATCAGCCACAGTAGCTAGGGCTGAACAGAACCGGACCGCAGACCGGACCGGACCGGAAAACCGGACCGAATTTGCGGTCCGGTCCGGTTTTAATTTTAAAAATACAGTCCGGTCCGGACCGGATCTAAGGACCGGATTTGTCCGGTCCGGTCCGGTTTGTATATTTTTGAAATGCGGTCCGGACCGGACCGGACCGCATTTCGTAATTTTTTAATTTTTTTTTTAAAATTTTTTAAAAAATATTACCGTTACTAACTTACTGCGCCTACTGTGCGCTGTCATAAAATTGTTTTTAATTAATTTTTTAAATATTACCGCACTGCGCAGTGCTATTTGCACTGCGCAGTGCGCCCAATAGCACTGCGCACACTGCGCAGTGCTATGATAGCACTGCGCAGTAGGCGCAGTGCTATCTGCAGTGCGCCTCATAGCACTGCGCCTACTGCGCAGTGCTATCAGGTGCACTGCGCAGTGTGCGCCTATTGCAGCGTAGAAATTTTTAAAAAAAAAAATAATTTTTTTTTTAAATAATTTAAATCCGGTCTGGACCACTTAAGTGGTCCAGACCGGACCGCATTTTTAAAACCCGGACCGGACCGGACCACATATAAGTGGTCCGGTCCGGTCCTTTAATATTAGAGGACCGGAAATGCGGTCCGGACCGCATTGCGGTCCGAAAACCGGACCGCATTTCCGGTTTTCAGCCCTAACAGTAGCAGTCATGGCAAAAGCATTCAAAACCGTTGAGGAAGGCATTTGACCACGACTTTTCATTGTAGAGGAGTGGTCGTGGTTGCTACGTGCCCATAAACAAAAACCAAAAACTGTGGCTCATTTTCGTTGATGTGGTGTAAATCTCGGCTGAGAGACGCATCGAGAGAGACAACCCACTTTTGTCGAGGTTGTCCACAACAGATGGTCAACGTTGCTTTGTCGTCCACCACCTTCGCCTCATCGGGAGTAACCAAGTCTTCCTTGTTGATTTTTGATCGCCAGCAAAGGGGTTCTCTCGACAATGGATCGTAGTCTACATTTGTAGCAATTGACGACATCATTCTATAGAGAAAGGCTAGTCTCAATTATTTCTACTGTCGGAATCACACACCTGGAATTTGGAATACCTTTAAGCGACGAGTAGAAGATGATGGTAACTATGGTTTGTCCACCGACAATCGTTGTAGCAAGAGGTTTATGTTAACGTGAGACTGTGCTTCTTAATTTACGATTTGCTTCATCTGCTTTGTTTACAAAATTATCAAAATTTCTCATTTTTCCTAGTTGAATGCAAAAGAACAGCGAAAAATGAATTCTATTTCTATTTCCTTGTCTGTGAATGAATACAAGAGAGCATTTTTATACACAGATTTTTGTAACCTCTTATGGACATAAGGACAAACATGTGTTGTGGATTGCTATACCTCAGAAGTGTAGATTGAGACCTATAACGCAAAGACTCCTCGGTACAAATAGTTGATGCTAAATACATAATAACAACCAACAGACTATAGATATTTGTTATGTTGCATTGTAGATTTGTTAGTGTTGTTGAGTTGGAGATGAAGGTCGGATTGCAGTTGAGGTGTTCAGACACAGGATGGAGAGGCTTTGATGTCGTCTGGTGTAGTTGCTTTAACATTCTTCTTTGTGTTTGTTGATGATTGTACAAGGTGTTCATCAACATCCCAGATTTGGTTGTAAAATAAAAGAACAGAGGGGGAGGAGCTAAACAGAGGGAGCATAGCACTTACTTGATGAACCATGGTTGAGGTTAACATACCAGTAGCTTACAAGTGTATAATGTTTGAACTCCTTGCTCCTGTCCAACGCTGGCTTCTACTTTCAAAAATCTCTTCTGGCGAGCTGATTCTTTCAAACATGTGCTCTTTTGGTTTAGTTAGCATTTTTTCCCATGTCCTAGCGCCAGCGCTTCCCTCCCAGTTGCCAAAAAATTCTAAGCGACAACTCTATGTTTAAAAAGCAATTTAGTTTAATAGAACACTTCTCCCGCACAAAGCAACGTTGAGGATCCTAAGTCCTAACTTCTAATAAGTGGGTAAGGAATTTTAGATTTATATATATGTGTGCCCTGCTATATCCTTTATCTAACTTTGGATTTTCAATTATTTGGCTATGTTCGGTACTATTGGGGACCTAGGTGACAGCCCACCACCGTCAATATATTAACATATATCATGGTTCACCAAAATAAATAGTCCTACTTAATTACAGACCAGGATTTCCCAAAGCAATTTATAATTTAGACCGAGAGGTGCTTAGAAGTCTTTAGTTTCCCTGAAAAATATTCAAGTGTTTTAGTAGCCGAATAACAAATACCAGAACAAAGCTTTACGGATTTGAACAAGATAGATGTGTTTAGTTCCCCAAATAAAATTGGACGTGTTTAAACATGTCAGAGTAATCAATATAATTTTTATATATATTGAAGATATATTGAGATCACCTCTCCTTGAACTATACCATTAAACCACATATTCTCATGGCCAATAACTATGGACGCGTGGAAATCACTGAATATATATAAATAACTTCATATGTGGTGTTGTTGACCTTTGAAATATATATAAAAAGATATACAAAAGCATGCCCCATTTCCCAGCATACATAGAAAAACGTGTATGGAGGAGCAGGACTGACTATTGTATGACATGGCTCTGTTTTGGGGTTTTCAAGCAGATATCATCATATTAGTCACATATTGAAAAACATATATGGACATGGAAATAGAAAATGTGACAAAGGGAAATGACACAACATACTGAGAAACTGATATGGACGTAGATAATGTGATAAAGGAAATGGCTTGACATTTTAATAATGCATTTACACAAAGGGAAATGACTCTTTGACACTGTTCAGCAGTTGTCAACCAACAATTTGTAGAAAAATGTTAAACTCCACAGATTTACACTGATAAAAACGTAGCAAATTCATGAGACATATTTGTAGTAACAAATAGTGAGACAAGCAGGAGACAGGCACAACAGAGTCACATCCAGCATGGGAAGAAAACCTGTAGATGTATATCAACATGGTTATTAATCAACTGTAACATAACAGAGAAATTTAAAACAGCTCCGTTGTGAAGCACTATCATCTCACCATGCGGGTGGCATGCTAGCATAGTGCAACTCTGACATTACCGCCAAGTGGGCATCCTGCTGCTCTCACCACCTGTTAGCTCCTTGCACCGTCATCTGTAGTTTCTACCAACCCAAAAGAAATGGTTAACACTGCTCATGACTGAAACAACAATGAAAAGAAGAAAGAAATTGTTTATCATAGGTTTCTAGGTTATACCAGTTTAACAAGTATAATATGTACCTGAACATCTCCATGTTGTGTAATTTGATTCCTGAAAAAAGTAATTACATCTGAGGTGAAAAGCAACGACAAATATATTAAGAAACTGCATATAAGCTAAAGAATAGAAAAAATGTTGAATGATCCTCCTCTCTTTCAACCGACTATTGCATAGTAGAATAGCCAAGAACTAACATGGGTCTATTGTTTTTCCAACAGAGACGATCATAAGTGTACCGACTACCATGGAACCTTAATAAAAACTTGTTATCAAAGCTTTTAATCAATTTACAATGTTTAAAGTGCCCCACAATACTGAACACTTGTTAAAGCGGAAGATGAGAATTTCCAACATTGGAGTACACAGGTACAAACGAGACTAGAATGAGCATTTTTTTTGCATTTAATTATCACTCGTGGGATTGGGAAAGCATGAATAGTAAGGCCAAACTTTGTACCATCTGAAAGAAGCAAATTGTATGCACGAAGAAAATCGAGAAGTTATCCAACCTCTCTCTCAGGTTCCCTCTTTGTGTAAATATCACAAACACTTTCTAAACAGAGTAATTCTAACCTCTCTTTTGTGGAAAAATCACAAACACCAAGTACTCTTTACTTCTCACAACCAGCATTCTCAATTTGCACACTTCAAAGAACAGACGAGAAGTAAATATACTCACACCTAATGTCCATAAACGAGCTTCATCGATGAACCATAACAATGTGCTCGAAGAAAAGTCATTCACCATAGTAGAAATACTGCTTGACTTGTAAAATGTCTTTGGAAAACCATTGGTGACGACCACGAGTTTGCTGCTAGAAACTTTCTTGAGGAACCCAGAACCCAGCTACGTCGGAGGGAGACCTTCACCAATAGAGATGAACTCGTCGGTCTTATTTGTAGCCAGAAACACAAAGGCGATGACCTTCACCGCCGGTTTTACGAGTACTCTTGACGAACCAGACGGTAGGGAATGGTTATTGGCCAAATTCAGTTTGACGACCACCACTCGCGTCGATGAATTGTGGATATGTGTCGCTAAACATGGTGGCAGCCACAGTAAATGGTATTTCAGAGATTCACCGATGGGAAAGCACGTGGTTGATTTGGAATTGAGATTTTCAATCTCCAAAGTTGACGAAAATGCTTTAGTTGTAGACAATTCGTGCACTTTACTGACGTGTTCAAAATAACTCCTAGTGGAAGCCTGCTTTTTTGTAGTGGCTATGTTTGTACTTACCCCTAAGCTCACGTATAGTAAATGTATTCTCTTATAGCGGAAGACTTGAAAAGTAATAATGGTAATTTTTATATGAAAATCTTTGAAATGACTAAAGGAGTAAAATTCCATTTACAATTTAAAAGATTAAAGTGCCATTTGCAAATTTGTATAAAGGTGTAATTGCAAAATTATTAATAGAAACCTTTTTAAGGAAATAAAAGTAGAAAACAACAATATGGTTTGTAAAATATGTCCTTCTCGAGGACTAGAAAAGAATAGGCCTATAGATACAAAAGTGTGAGCTCCTTATGTCTCACATAGCCTATACAACCGTGTTTCAAAGAAAACAGAATACAAGTTTTGAACGTCTACGAAAAAAAGAAAAGAAAAGGAGAGAACCAAGGTACTGCAGGTCATCCGTCAACCTTATTCCTCATCCTCGATGTCAGAGGTGAGGTCTATCACACTACCAACGGAGCCGGGGGATATGGGTAGGGGGGATGATAGGCTATGGTGGAACATCCACCAAGCTGAAGTCCTCAATACTTAGTAGCAGTTGGTACTTTAGATACCAGTGGGGCTCGTGCTCCACCGATATTTCAAGTTATCCGAGACCCAAGCTCGGATCTTTAGCACTACTGCATACGAGTCCATGTCAGGTATCTGCTTGCTCTCAAACAGTTTCATCACCTTGTAATTACAATTAGTATATAAGAATAGAACAAAAGCAGAGGGGTGAGTTATACAGACTCAATATGGTAGGGGAGGGGCATGCTAGGTGCACATAAACATCAGCTATGAACAAATACAGTAAACATGGGGGCAATAAGCAGTTATAATGAATACAATGACAATAAACGTGATGAACATGATTAGTCATGCATTGTGCTCTTCGTTATGGTTTTGAGCTATTCCCTGTGTTTGCTCTGTTCACCACCAGAGTCGGGTTGTATGTCCCTCCTCTACTCGTGGGACTTGTCTCGTGCCACCTACACCAGGATTCTATTGGCATAAATGCCCCATATAGAGCTCACCTACTCCTTGTAGTTGGGGTTTGCACTCTCCCAAAGTGCCCGATACCGTTAACCTTTTCTCATGAATCACCTCGTAGATTAGGTTTCTCTCACTTGTTTTCTCTCTCATGACATGAATGCATATGAATGCTCAAACACTAACATACTAAATATTAAACATTCAATACATTACAAATCTTGAAGAATAAATAAATTAGAAGTTTCTAGTCCTTACGCAAAGTTCAGCACTTGTGTGTTATTTCCATGATCTTTTACTGTGTTTTCTCTTAAGGTTCTTTTTAAACTATTCCATAATTTCTTTTTATTCTTACCTTTGGTTACCTCGGATTTTTATAAGTTAATATAAGTCTTTATTCCTCCATCGGTATTCTAGTAATTGCAATTAATTCTCCTTTTTTCTTTTTATTCAAATTCTTTTACCCTTTAATCATGTAAGAAAGTAATTAAATATTAATCCTTCGCTACAGGCCACGTTTTGGGCCTCCTGGGCCCTATTGGGAACTCTTATGTCAGTCTTAGTAATTGTAACATTTTCTAAACCCATTTTGGGGTATTGGGCCAAGGGTTCATTTAGGAACCTTAACAGGCCTCGTGTTTTGGGCCCATAAACAATTCGAATTGGGCTCAAATTTTGGCTCCCTTATCATTTTGTTATGCTCTACACAATTATGTATTCAAATTCCTAATTTGAACAATTTTACCTCATCATTTACCCAGAAATATCGAAACTGCCCCTAAAATTTACCAGTGACATTTTCGACCTTTATCCACATCACATTTGGCTGAAATTTTTAGGGTGATGTCCTGAGTACCTACACTACTTATTTGGAAACACAAAAATTCCAAGGATTTCTTGTGGTCGTTTTGGACAGTGACCATTTTCCTTGTTTAAGCTCAACTAATTTTGTTGCATGTTATGCATCTTGTTTCTAAACACCCTAAATAAATGAGCTATCATTCTTACACGTATTTTCAAAATCACAAGGCATATATTATGAGATTAGATAGCATATAAGTGAAGAAAAGGAAGCAAAATACACAACTCATTCAATCAAAAAACAAGCAACATTTGCTCATAGGCCTTGCCTTGCCATTTTTACATTTCAAAAGTCATCCTTGCCATTCCGCTAATATCAAAGGTTTCCATATTGCATAAATTTAAACATAGCACATGTAATATGCGTCATAGGCCATAAAATCATACATGCAACTCATCTAACCAGCCCAATGGCCAACCCGTGGCCTTCCCTTCCTCCCAATACATAATATAGCCACTGTTGTGGTCTATCAACACAACAAAATTTTAGCTTGATAACGAATACACTACATAGCACAATATCCTTGCAAATAACCAAAGAACAACCAACATTTTGACATGCAAGCTTCCCTAGCACATGATCTCATGATAAAAACTAACCCTAACCATTTTTCTTCTTGTATTCAACGTGTATGGCATGAAATCTAACATAACAGGAACTACAAATATGCAATCACATATTTTCCCAACACAAATCACAAAATAACGTAACCCTTACCTCAAGCTTAACTTTTTCTTTCCCTTTTCTTCTTCTTTTTCTTTTTCTTTCCTCTCCTTCTTCTCCTTGCCTAATTCTCTCTTCTTTTCTCTCTTTTTCTTCTCTTCTCTTTTCCGTCTCTCTCTAAGACTCACGTCAATGGGCCCTTTGCCGTGAGTCCCTTCCTTAAATATGGACATCCAATTTTGTTTTATTCTCATGCCATCATTTCCTAATTTTCATGGGAATGCTACTTTTGTAAGGTTTGTAATCATTAACACAAAGTTAACAAGTTAAAGCAATTTTGTTATTGGGTAGTGAGTGCATGGGAAGAGTGTTTGTGCTAAGTGGCAAAATAGGAAGAATTTGTCTCCGAAGAGACATTATTGCCTAGATATGGCTGGCCAAGGGTGGTTGGGGGTTGGGTTGGGTTAGGTTGCTATGTGGGCCTCCAAGGCCATATGGGGTTCGGCAGAGACAAGTCTCCTAGGTCCAAGTACATGCCCAAGCCTTCTAGATCCAATTTAGTTAAATAATGCAATAAAATTAAAGAATTTAGATATTAAATATCTTTAATCAAGCAAATGGGACCATTAAAATAACCTAGATAAAAAAGTATCACAATAATAAAAGAAAGGAATTTATGAAATCATAGAGGTGAAAAATCACACATTAATCATAAGGAAATTGTATAGAAATTTTGGCCATAAAGGAGAAAATTAATCAAGTCAAATTCTCTCATATTTCTACAAGAAATGCAATTAGTAAAATCTTTTAGGAGGTACTATTATTAAAGCAAGGATCCAAAAATCAAAGAAAATAATCACACGCTTAAATAGCAAGCAAAATAATTAAACTTGTAAGTAATAACTACTGTGCAAAAATCATGAATTTAGGTTAAGGAAAAGATAAAAGGGGAAAGATAAAAAACGATTATAAAAATATAAAAGAAAATGGCTCCATTTGTATCTTAAAAGAGATTCAAAAGAATAGGCCCTTTTAACTTTAATATTTTTTGAGTCATTTTCAAAAGAAGAAGAGATTACAAATGGAGGCATTTTCTTTGATATTTTTTATAATCGTTTTTTATCTTTCCCCTTTTAACTTTTCCATAACCTAAATTCATAATTTTTGCACAGTAGTTATTACTTACAAGTTTAATTATTTTGCCTGCTATCTAACTCTTTTAATAACATTGTGTTTATAAATACAATGCTATTAAATTTGTAAGTATGTGTTAGCCCAAGACTAAAGACCTATAAAAGAACCTTATGGAGAAAGAAAAGAAGACTTTTGCACACCTTTTGTCTCTCTACATAATCAATCTAGACCTAATCTCATTCAAGAGAGAGAGAAAAGAGCAAAAAACAAAGGCTGCCATTTTTGTCTCTCTACATAATTATTTTCTGGTCTGCCATTTTTGTCATCATCATATTTTGTCTTGTAGCCATTTATTGAGCATTGTATTTGCTGATCTAGCTTTTAGAGCTATTGTTTATCATTTTTACAATAACCTTGAAAAACCTTTAAGTGTGGGATATGCTTGGGCCTACCCGTGAAATTAGAAGAAATCTCATATGCTTTGAGATTTGTGATGAGTTGAAGAGCGAGCTCGAAAAAACTCTTGTAATAGTTACTTAGCACCCGAAAGCTAAGTTGTCGACACTATTGGAATATAGTGGAGAAGCCCAAAGAAGACAATAGCCTTAGGGGTGGACGAAGGCAAGTCTTAGTTGAACCAGCTAAAAATCAACATAACTTGTGCTCACTACTTCAGCCTAGAAGTAGTCAGGCAAATTGCTTTCACATAGCAAGGTTCTAGCCATCTATTCAAGAGTCCTATTCTTCCTCTCTAAAACAACATTTTATTGAGGAGTTCTAGGAGCCGAGAAGTTATGGTTAATACCATTTTCACTACAAAATTTTTAAAAGGAGGAATTTTCAAACTTTTTTCCATGATCTCACTCATTATGCTTGAAATAGCAAAACTTTTTTCATTCTGGATTCTCTTGTTAAGTTTTTTAAAAGCATGAAAAACCTTATCTTTATGAGCTAGGAATAGAACTCATGTAAATCTACTAAAGTCATCAACTACAACAAAGCCATAACGTTTGCCACCCCAACTTAATGTTCGGGTTGGACCAAATAAATCCATGTGTAGAAGTTGAAGTGGTCTAGAAGTAGACACCACATTTTTGGGCTTAAAAGAGGTTTTGGCCTATTTGCCTTTTTGACAAGCAGCACAAATGTCGTCCTTTTCAAAAGTTAGGTTAGGCAAAGCTTTGACAAGATTCTTCTTTGCTAGTTTTGAAATCAGGTCCATGCTTGCTCAGGTTAGGCATGAGCAAGCCTTCTATGCCACAATCAACTATCCTGATCATTTATAGCTGAAACACATTTTATGTTTTCTGAGGAGATGCTCTCTAAATGAACAATTTACACATTTTCAAATCTATGCCCAAACAAACAAGAATTTCTTGCTTTCAATACTTTCAACAAGACAAATTGATGATTAAAAAATGACTGGGTTTTTCCTTGTCGCATAATTGACTAATAGTCAAAAGATTATGCTTTAAACCATCAATAATGAGTACAGTTTCAATTATGAGATTAGGATAAATATCAATGCTTCCAACACTGAGTATTTTTCCTTTGCCTTGTCACCAAAAGTGAGCAAACCCTTGTTAGATGTATGCCCTCAAAACCAATCATTTTGCATAATTATGAGATAATTATTATTATTATTGTTTAATCACTTGTATATTATTTTGGGTACATGCAATGACATAGGATGTCATATTTATAATGACATAAGATGTCATATAGTTGAGCAACATTGTAGAAAAGTCAGGCCAATGATTAATGAATCGGAGAAGGGGAGTATGACTTTTCGGATCCTTGTTGACTCACTTTGTTCTAGACCGAGATATATGATTATGTACAAAATAGGTCTACACTCGTTGTGTCTCTATAAGATAGAATGATGGACTCCGTCATTGAGGTGGTGACCTTAAGCAGACGAGTGGGTGCAATGTAAGAGTACATGCATTGAACGAGATCAACTATGAATACCTTCTGGAAATGATCACTTATGTAGAGGATGATATTCAGCACAATTAGCTTATGTTGTCCTTATACCTGAGAGAGTTGTGCAAGTTTGCTTGTTGTGTGCTTGTGCTTTGACTGAGTCATTTGGTGATGTTCTTCGTAGATCAAATATTCCAGACAATGTTGGGCCTTGTGCATAGTAAGTGAATTTGTATAATTGTTCAATATGGAATCAACCAGTCTCTTGATGAGGCAGTATATTCATTATGTTTGTATATTGTTGGACTCCTGTAAAAACGTTGCAGCGTGATTTTGTGAAAAGTGTTTTCGCGAGTTTTACTTATATAATATATTAAGTAAATATTTGCGAAAATTTTTTTCGAAAAGTTTTGGAAGTCCAACTAGGCACAAACTAAGAATTAAGAATTATATGAGCTAGGGGCTTAATCGATGATATTATTCCGGTCCTATTAGCTCATGTGAAATATAGTATGGTGGAAGGATAAATAAGCATATGATTGTTAGCAAAAGAGATTTCACGAAAACAGTCTCATTATCTCGGGGGTCAATTGTGATATGTTAATGGACATGATCACAATTTGTAGAAGCCCATAAATTCGGAATACAGAATATAAGAGGGTTAATGAAAAAGAGTTTTTCATGATGATCCTAAGGCCGAGATTTGAGATACCTAAAGGTCCCATGTTATAGCACAGTTGAGTTCTGAGCCAACCATTATAAATAGCTCAGAAATCAGTTGAGAAAGAGAGAATTTCATTCGAACGAAATTCATGAAAGAGAGTATCTCTCTCTAGATTCTCTCTCTCTCTCAAACCTGTGTGCGTGGATCTGAAGGAGGCAAAACACTTGGGCTGCTCTGATTTCATCGATCCTATCTTCCGCTGCGCCGATCCCGCGATTCCAACAAGTGGTATCGGAGCAAGGTTTGTGAAATCTCACGGTTCCAAGATAGTTCTCTCTCTACCTTTCTTCGTGTTCTTCGTGATTCGTGCGTTGAAAGGTTGGTGGAATCGGTTGGTAGGAAAGTGTTTCCTTCCCTGATTCGCATATGGGATCCACACGAAAGAGACTCGGGCAAAAAGTTCTTTGTGAAAAGGGGAACTTTTGTGCAAAACCTTTGTCGTGGGTTCTCTTTGGCGTTTGGATAAGATCTTGTGAGATCTTGCTTGATTTGCATGTGAGATCCAAAAGAAAAAGTGTTTTTCTTTCGTATATTTACTCGTGGGTTTCGGTCTTTGAAGAAAGAGGAAAAATGTTTTGTGAAAAACCCATGCCCGTGCATTTTTCTTTTGCGATTTGATGAGATCTCTTGAATCTCTTGTGTTGCTTGCTGATTTGTTGTTCTTGCATGAGATGTAATTGAGAAACAACATGAATCGGGCTGGTTGTGTTGTGATTTGGTTTGAAAAATCTTGTTGCCCGATGGAAGCAAAACGCAAGGAGAGAGAGAGTTTTTGCTCTCTACTCCGGCCACCACCAGTGGACCCCGACTTTATTTCTATCGTTGTAAAATTCCTGACCCTTAAGTTGTGCTATAATTATTGAGAAAGACATATATGGTTGAATTGATCTAAAACCATGACTAGGTGGAATTTTCCCCTAGCATTTTTATGTATCTTTAATTATAAGTGAAATGTTATATTGTTGCAATTTTTTTAATAGTAATAAATTTGAGTATTTGGGATTAATTAGGCTAATCATTTTAATTGTTGGAGTATATCCCTAAGTTTGCAATATTTGGAAGAATTTGAATTAGGGGCATTGACTCTTGAAAAAATGTGTGATTTCTTAGAAAAAAAAAGGGAATTCACGTGAAGGAGAGAAAGAAAGGGGGGAGGGCAGATCTGGCTTTTCCTCCCCCAAGCATTTCACGCCTCTTTTCACCCCCCCTTCCGCACATCTCACTTTCATTTGCCCTAACACCCTCACACACCAACGGAAGAGAGAAGAAGAAGAAGAAGAAGAAAGAGGAGAAAGAGAAGAAAGATAGGTAAAGTTCGGCCCTTGGCTGTGAAAAATCTCTGCTGGCCGAATATACCACTACCTCATTTCTTTCACATTTGTTTCTTGGATGATAGCTTGTTGTGTGCTCGGTTGTTTTCTTCTTGTGTACATGTTGTTTTCTTTAAGAGTAGTGTAGATCGTACAAGATACATGGGCAGATCTGAAAAAAAATGTTCAAGAAA
The DNA here is from genome assembly GCA_963930655.1 of Myrica gale. Lineage (NCBI taxonomy): Eukaryota > Viridiplantae > Streptophyta > Magnoliopsida > Fagales > Myricaceae > Myrica > Myrica gale. The sequence goes on along the minus strand of OZ005598.1, from coordinate 19,261,805 downwards.
GCCATTGTTGCACCTTAGGTGTATGATGAAAAGCCTAAGAGAAGGCTTGTTAAACTAGTTGTTGTAAACTCCCTTGGTTTGTTGTATTAGGTTGTACGCATGTTAGTCTTGATGAGAACCAAACCCTAAGTATTTGATATATGGTTAGATCTTGGGTTATGGTTTCAAGGGCAACATTGATGCACCCTAGTATATGATGGAAAGCCTAAAAGAGGGCTGAAATCTATTTGTGCATGCATGGCCGGATATGTAGTGGTTGTGGTATTGGGTCTTTTCCTTTGATATCTAAATGAGTTGAGGTTCAAATGAGCTTTGGAAATAAGTGTTGTTGCTGGAAAACAAGCTGAGGTTTTAAATCTAGAATCATGGGTGTAGTTGTTAAAAGAAAATTTGGTTGTGAAATGTAAACCTAAGCATCTTATGTTAAGAGAAGTGTCACGGGTTGGATGGAAGATGGAGATTGTTTAGGCATGTAATAGAGTGTGTGGAATTGTTTATGGTCAGAAGAATCAAGCTAGGGATCATGATTAGGGTGTTGGAATAGGAAGATTTCAGCACCCTATTTTTAGGTAACATCGCGTTCGACTAGCGTGTGTCAGGCGCTCGAGCGACCTTAAGGAAATATGATGGGAAGTGTCTTGCCGTTTGACCAATGCTCGACAGGTGCTCGAGCGACCTTGGAAAATTTCACACAGAGAATTGACGCTCGACCGCCGCTCGAGCGAGGGTTGATGGAAGTTGGACAGTGAGTTGGCGCTCTACCGGTGCCCGACAGGCGCTCGAGCGGGCCCTGTTAAAATTCCATATATGATGAATTTGAAGTTCTAATTGAAGACTTGTGAACTAGAGCATTGAGGATAGTTGAATAAACTTAGTTATGAAACTATTGAGCTTGGGATGGCGGGAAATTCATGAATAGGCTTGAAATCATTGATGGTTGGTTAGCAACCGTATAAGAGATGTTTGATACTTGTGTTTGATTGTCTTTCCTCATTCGTTTTACAAAAGCTAGATAAGTAACATTTTGTGAATGAAATCATATTTCATTGATATGTAATTTTGGAAAACCAAATAATTACAAGTATTTCTTGAATGTTATTAAATTCTTAAGCATCTAAGTGAGATATTTGAATCGTTTGTAGAGGAACTCCATACCAATACTCAAAGGAGACCAAGGTAAGTGGATGTAAGTAGAAACTTACACTTTTATGAAAACTGGAATGGTACACAGCATGGTTTTACATGAACAAGCATGTCATCACAAGCAAGCATGAACTCTCATTTTATCAAGCATGACATGACATGAGCATTTGCATGAAAGCATGAAAGAAGTCTTTATGCAAATGGAAGTATGAGAGTTTTTATGAGAAGTTAAGAAAGGGGCTCTGGTCGGTACTGTACCAAGTTAAGAAGGTATATCCATACTGAAGGACGTTTACGTGAAGGGTGGATATTACCTAGGACGCCCATACTGAAGGACGTTTACATGAAGGTTAGGTAAGTCCTTGAGGTTTGTGCAACCACACTGAAGGACGTTTACGTGAAGGTGTGGACCTCCAAGGGTCGTGTCTAGCCATCAGGCCTGGGGCCACATCAAGGGCTAGCTCGACCAAATGACATGTACCCGAGGGAAAAGGGAATGGTTCCGATGGGAACGCATAACCCTGACTTCAGGGGTAAATGGAGCGAGATAAGTAGCCCAAATCAAGAAGGAATTCTTTTTAAGTTTTAGTGCGTGTTTTTCAGATCAAGTACATGTACCCGAGGGAAAAGGGAATGGTTCCGATGGGAACGCACAACCCTGACTTCAGGGGTAAATGGAGCGAGATAAGTAGCCCAAATCAAGAAGGAATTCTTTTTAAGTTTTAGTGCGTGTTTTTCAGATCAAGTACGAATGTCTCATGCATATGCAAGCATTCCATTGACATTCATGCACCTGAATACTCATGTTTATGCAAGACATGCATCTTTATTTCACATGATCCCTTAATGAGTCATTCGACTCACAGTTTTAAATTGTATCATTCTAGACAATATTTCAGGTGAGGAAACCTAAGAAGAGGACTTGAACCCTAGGTGAGGGGCTGTCGAGGATGTTCTCTCCCTTTTGTTATTTCAGTAAAGGTTTAGATATAATTTTGGAAAGAGTCGTCATGAGCCTCCGATGTGTGGTGGTCATGAGCTATTCGGCCTTGTAGGCTGAGAGCTGTTAATCAGCTTATTGTTTTGAGACTCTGGTGTAATTATAGCTATTACTTCACGTTATCGTTTGAGGAGCAGGTTGTAATGTTCCGTATGCACGTTAATCGATATAGAGTTATAAAAAAAATTCCGCTGCAAGAGGTTAGTAAGTACGCTGGAGCGTTCCTTGTTGGGAATGCTCGCGGCTGTCATTAGACTCATCGAACTAACGTCTGGGGCGTGACAGGTGGCTCAGCTGGCCTGGGACCAGGAGCGGCTGGCTGCATCGCTAGGCGCAAGCCCCTGCCCTTGGAGGCCAAACGGCGCCCAGGGCATGAGATGCCCCGGGTCGCTCGTTTGGGCCTCAGGTAGGGCAATAGTTGCCCTACCCGGCCCACGGCTAAATGGACCATCCCAATAGTTGGGCTGGGTCCATAATAAAAACAAAGGAAAGGGGAGAGAGGCAGACGCTCGAGCCGGGCTCTGTTGGGCCAGCCCATGGCCGGATGAGATTTGGGTCATGGCAGCCCATGTGGGTCTTGGGCCACGAGTTGGACCCGGGCCCATAGCCCAACACAGATCCGAGTTGCACCCGGACCAGTGAGTGTATGAGTGGTGGGAAGTGTTGACTAAAATAGCACTGTCATTTAGACGATGGTTGCACTTAACCAGATAAACGCATCCATTAAAATAGTGAAGATGGTGTTTATATTGGTGGCCAAAAGAAATATCAAGAATCATGAAATTTATATATGTATGATATACAACATGTGATGTGATCATGATATGTTGATGCTACTTGCTTTTATAAGTTGTGCCATGATTACTAAAATAGGATCATGTGCACATAAGTTGAAAGTTCTTGATACCCATTGCGAACACTGAATATAAATGTTATATTCTGCTTTTTCATTTGGTTGTTGTGATTCAGTGGAAGGTACCATTAGCTATTAAAAACCCTATGCTAATGGATTGTTAATATACTTATGAATTTTCTTTCTTATATTTGCGGATTCATGATGTTTAACCCAATATCTAGAATCCTAGATGATAACAAATAGACTGGGCCAAACTTCCTTGATTGGAAGAGAAATCTTATGATAGTTGCTAGACCCCGATTTTCTCCTATGTTATTTCTTATGTATTATCTATTAGTTTCCGATGTATTAGCTTTAATTTTATTATGGGGGCCATATTTTTGGCCAATGTATGACCTAAGCTTTATGTTATGGTACATTGATTAAAATGAGATTATATTTCATGAAATTTCCTAAATAATTTTCTTGTCATTTTTATGCAAAGTTTAAATTATATTTTCCTAGGAGCCGAAATTTGCAAGGTGAGTTTCTCTCTTATGAGTTTATATTTTTCATTTGCCTAATATGTTTCATGATCCATAAAATTTAGATTATGATTAAAGATTTTTATATATAGGCCGAAAATAATTAAATGGAATAAAATCATGAATTTCTTTTTAAGTGTTGAATATTTTTGTGTATCATTAATAAGTGACCTATATTATTATTATTTGACCTAAGTTAATAAGTTGAATTATCATTAGAATAATAGATGATAAGTTATTAGACACATGATAAGTTAAAAGAGATTTAAAATGATAAGCACACTTGCTTATCATAGTGATAAGCAAGCATGATGATAAGTTAGGGAAACTTTTTCATGCAATAAGTAGATGTGGCTATTGTAGAGATAGGCTAGAGCCACTATCATAAGATAAGGGATCATGCTTATGAGATGATAAGCTAAGAGAATGAACTAGATAAGCTAGAGAGCTTATAAGATAAGTTAGGTAAAATAGTAACCAAGTTGAAAGTTAGTTGCATTTCAAATGTGAGAGTAACTAAGTTGGTTGGAAGGCAACCAAACAAAGCAAATGAGAGTTAAAGAGATGGCTTTTACGTAGAGAGCATGAAGTGAAAAGCAAAAAGCTAATTGCCCATGTGAAGTTGTAAGATGTGTAAGAGGTGCATTCATGAGACAAGACAACAAATGGAAGTAAAAAGAAGAGAAAAAGCAAGGGAGAAGTGGGATTTACGTGAAGACCAAGTGTGATGAGGAGAGAGAAATCAATGCAAGTTATGCTTTAGGGAGACAAGGAATTGATGTGAGAAAAAGGGTGAAAAGAAGAGAGAGAAGAGAGGACTCAAGCTTGGTCGACCAAGGCTCCAATTCACCCCCTCTTTCCTTCATTTTCTCTCTCTTGTCATCTCAACATCTCAAGTCATGTGTCATAGCCATAAATTACCTTGGGAGACTCATTCTCTCACACCTCACACTTGCAAATGCCTTGGCCGAATATCCTCATCTCATTTCACTCTTCATTTCTTCCTCACTTGGCCGAATATTGCATTTGCTCTCAACTCTCTCTATTTTTCTCCTATTGGCCGAACCCCTCATCTAAGATCAATGTTTGCTCTTTTCCTCTTTTCCTCTTGCCTTCTAAATCACACTCCAGAAGCCCAAGTTTAGACCTCTTTTGTGGTGACCAAATCTCTCCTTTTGCAACCCCATTTTCTTCCTTGAAAACCCTACTCATTAGCCTCATTTCTCTTGAAGAAGTTAGTTCATTTCCATTAGAACTAATCATTCAAGCTTACCACAATTTTTCCCACCATAGAACCCACATTAAAACTTCAATCAAGCTTGGATATATTCTAAGGAGGGTGAACCAAAACTTGGAAGAAGGAGGAGTTTGGGTAAAAGTTTGGTGAAGGTAGAGGTAGACTTGATTCTCTTTAGTGTTCTTGTCTAAAGTTTTTCATAAGTACTAACCTAGGGCATTTTATTGTTCTAGGTACTCAAGCTTGGGATAATCATCAAGGCAAGGCGAAGAATGTGATGTTGTGGGTTGATTATAGTGATGGCCGAATTATATGCTTATGTCCTTTTAGATCTTGTGTTGTTGGTCTCTCTAATGTAAGATCTAAGTGTTTAACTATGATCATCATGATGTAAAGAAAAATATACATGTGAAAGAGGTTCGGATCTATGGGGTTAATGCATGCAAATAGGTCATAAATGCAAAGGATATGCATGTTATAATTTTTAGCATGAAAATGTGACATTTTGAGGTATGGCCGAATATGATATGCTTAGGTCTTCATGTATAATTTTGTATATGTTTAGATCTGGATATTGGCCATGTTTTGTGCAAAGATTAATGACCTAATGCATGGTAGACAATTATGTTATGTAAAGGATGCATGCAAATTGAAGGAAACAAAAGAGAACATATTGGATGAAAAACATGTGTTGGCCGAATGGTGTAATGCATGATATATTGTGTTGGTTTTTGGATTCTTAGATCCTAGGTTATGAAATTGTTGAATGGAGGATGGGATCACCATTGGAGTTGAAGTTGTGATTAAAGGATGCATAAAATTTAATGTTGGCCGAATGTTAAGGTGGAAGAACCCTAATGGTAAATTATGATAAATAGGTTATAATTGTAGTGTTGGATACTTGAAATTGGGGATTAGGCTAATTGGAATGATATTGAGGAACCATGAACATGTGATGAAATACTCGAAACCCTAGTTAGGGTTAGTATTTCGGATTAATTGAGGTTTAAGGTCCAAATCAAGATTTAATCATGATTAAAGTTATTGATGGTTTAATGTAAGGTTTTAGTAGAGCACATGAAATAATGGGAGACTTAGGTTTAATCCTAAATCCATTGGTGTTAATTAAACCCTAATCAAGACATGTATAAATATATATTATATTGCAATAAAATATTTTAAATGATTAAAAGAATTACAGTGATATATATATATATATATATATATATATATCTTTGGTTGATAACCGATTTCAAAAATGCAAATGTTTAATTTATATGATTACGTACTATTTCTCAAGTCTAAGAAATATTTGAATCGCTTGTAGGCGATCTACGTGTCTTTATACACTACCAAGGAAGACCAAGTGTAAGTGGAATAGTAAGTGGAAACCGTAAGTGGTTCTTTTTCAAAACTGGAATGACACACTGCATCGTTTCATGAACAAGCATGAGATTTTAATCGAGCATGACATGACATATGCATTGCATGAATTTTTCAAAGAGAATGTTTATGCAATGATTTTATGGAAAGACTATGGAAAGTTTTATGAAACGATAAGTTAAGTCAAGGGGCATTGGTCGGTACCGTACCATCAAGATGAACTCCCATACCGAAGGAAGAATGCGAGAAGGATGGGTGAATTCAAGAGGCTGTGCAAACCACACTGAAGGACATTGAGAAGGTGTGGGCCTCCAAGGGTCATGTCTAGCCACTGAAGGACGAATGCGAGAACGTGCGCTAGCTTGATCGAATGTAAGGTCTCCAAGGGAAATCGGGGACGGTTCCAAAGGGAACGCACAACCCTGACTTTTCAGGGGTCAAATGGAGCGAGCCCACAGTAAGAGATATGAATAAGTGATTTTCAAGGGACAAGGGCCAATTTTATAAGCAAGTATGAAAGAAAGATTTTCAAGGGTCTGGGGCCGAAATCAAGCAAGAGCATATGCATATCCATGACATGCATGTGCATCACGAATCAAGTTTCTTTTTCATGATTATGCAAGTACAAGTAAAAAGCATGTTTTAAATTTATGTCTTTCCCTTACCGAGTCTTTTTGACTCACGTTTTTAAAATTGTGTAATTCTAGATGCATCAGGTGAAGAGAGTCAGGAGGACTACCTGACATAGAAGCACAAGAATTATGTTCATAATTTTGATGATAGTGGCTTGATCGTCACTAGTTGAGTTTTAATATGTTATATGTGTTTTGTATGCAAACTTAATGAAAACCCTGATTATGTATGAATTAGCTCGTATCCCTCGCGATCCTATACGTTTCCGGGGATAGCTCGCGGCTGTCACGGTCCCTGCGGGATGCCGTTCGGGGCGTGACAATAGTACTCACTGAGAATAAAACCGCTCACGTCCTCTAGGAAGAAGATAAGAGCGAAGCAGATAAAAAGGCTAAAGGAAATTGTTTCCACTGCGGCAAACCAGGTCACTAAAAAAGGAATTGTCATGTGTATCTTGCTTCTTTGAAGCAAAAGAAGCCTTCTGAAGATATGCTTGTCATTGAAATAAATTTAGTAGATTGTCCATTAAATTCATGGTGTGTCGATTCAGGCACAACGTCTCATATTTGCAATATGTTGCAAGGGTTTAAAGAAACCCGGAGACTAGAGGAAGGGGAAGTCATCCTAAAGATGGGGACGACTGCAAGTGTTGCAGCGACTGCCACAGGAACTTTTCACTTAAGTCTACAACGGAATAAAGTTTTACTTTTGGAAGATTGTCTATATGTACCAGAATTTCGAAGAAACTTAATTTCTGTTTCGAAACTTGGAATATCTGGATATTCTATTTTCTTTAATACTAAACTTGTTATTAAGTTTCACAATCAGTGTATTGCTTCTGGTACTATGATAGATGGTCTTTATGTTTTGGAAAATGTTGTAGACTGTGAATAATATAGAGAATGATGCAGATACCAGTGTGAAAACTCTCAAGAGGAAGAGGGATGTCAATCCCACTTACTTGAGGCATATAAGACTTGGTCATGCTAATCTTGATAGGATCAACAGATTAGTAAGGGATGAGCCGTTAGACCTTGTGAAGGTTGAGCCATATCCAATTTGCGAGTCTTGCTTGCAAGGAAAGATGACGAAGAATCCTTTTAGAGGAAAAGGAAATAGAGCCACAGAATTATTAGAGTTAGTTCATACTTGTCACGCCCCGAACGCTAGCCCGAAGGGGGTTAATGACAGCCGCGAACATCCACTCAATGAATGTTCCAGCGTTTCTCTTAATCATGCAGCGGATTTTTTTTTTTTATACAAATACATAAAACACCTACAACTGAGAGAGATGGGCCAAAGAGATTTACATAAACTTCAACTTACACAATTGACTACAACGGCAATAGTGAAAGCATCCAAATTACATGTCATGTCTGCATGACTGAAGTACAAGTCCTAAGGGATTCCAACAAAACCTTTATATGGACCTACTCATAACATATAAGTAATACATCTTGAATCCTTATACACATAACATAGACATTCACAGGATGCCTGATAGTACTTCCTATGAACTCTTCAACTTCTGATTCTGATAACCACGACTAAGATACTAGACATCAAAACCTTGAACTCTAATAGTCCGAATAACCCATGACCACCACACGACGGAGGCTCATGATGACTCTTCAAAATTACATCTAACCTTTAATGAACAACAAAGAGGGATGAGGACGTTCCCATCGGTCCCTCTTCTAGATTTTCCCACTTGAATTGTTATCTGGAATGATACAATTGAAAACATCTGTGAGTCGAAAGACTCAGTAAGGAATTATAATTAAAACATGAGCTTGAAATCATGGTTTACAAATATGAACTTGAAATCGTGAGTTTGAAACCATGAACTTATTCTTTGCACTCATAATCTTGAACTTGAAATCATACACTTGCTTTTAAACTTGAAATCATCATGAACTCGATATCATAATGAACTTAAAATTATAAGCATGCACTTGACTTAAAATCATAAGCATGCGCTTAAACTTGAAATAATCATAAACTTGAACATAATGTAATTCAAGTACAACTTGAAATATCATGAGCCTTAACTTGAAATAGTCATAAACTTGAACTTTAAATATCATGTATACATATGTAATTCATGCATGATCATGAATCGTGATGCACGTGTATGCCTCATGATTGCATATGCACATGCACTTGCTCTTGAAAACATCTCTTATACTTATAAAGCTCTTTCTTTTGGAAAATCTTTTCCATTCTTATCCTATGGGCTACTTGAGCTCCATTTACCCCTGGCATCAGGGTTGTGCGTTCCCGTTGGAACTGTCCCCTATTTCCCTTGGAGACCTTACATATGGTCGAGCTAGCACACCTTCTCAATGTCCTTCAGTGGCTAGACACGACTCTTGGAGGTTCACACCTTCTTGCAAGCATCCTTCAGTGTGATTGCACATACCTCCCGGACTACCCATCCTTCTTGCAAGCATCCTTCGGTATGGGTGTCCTAGGTGACATCCATCCTTCACGTAAACGTCCTTCGGTATGGATGCACCTTCTTGACTTGGTACGGTACCGACCGACTTGGGTTCATTAACTTACTTGAAACTTAACGTAAAGTAGCATAAAAATGGTACTTTCATTTGCATAAAATTTCTCCTTCTTTCTTATGAGAAAAATAAATGCAAATGCAATTGCTCATGACGTGCTCATGTCATGCTTGATGATGAGTAATCAACTTATCATAAAATGTTTCTAATGCTCTTGATAGTTCGTGCTTAATGACAATATCTCATAAACCTTTCATGTTTATTTGCACAAAAACTTCTTTCATGCTTTCATACAAATACGTATACGATGTCATGCTTGTTGAGAAATAACTTGTCATGCGTGGTTATAAACATGTTATGCTTATTCATAAAAACATGCTGTGTATCATTCCAGTTTTGTAAAGCGTAAGTTGCTACTTACTATTTTCACTTACAAACGTAAGCTCCTCTTACTTTGCTTGCTTGTGGGTTGAATGCCCCTTTACCTACAATTGGATCATACCATTGTTATTCATAGGTTTACTAGACGTATAGAGTAATCAATCAATTACTCACGCTTCATCATACAAAATCGTCCTTATTCCTCATTCAATATCTCATACTTATTCCTCGTTCAATATCTCATACTTTGTCATACACATACTTCATCGTACAAAATCATCCAACGCCCACGAAATTTGCCCCAAGTGCCCTCCTCATATAACCTCATATACAAGACGTAGACTTTACACATACAACTCAAAACTTCCAACCAAAAACAATGATTTCATCACTAGAACAAAGGTTATTGCATCTATTTCACTCCCTTTGGTCTTTTATCAAACACCTAGAGCACATAACCACTTTCTCTTGAACCTTCATTTCAGATCTAGCAATTTTTCCACATGTTCTCATGTAAAAATCTATGCTACACTTAAACACTTACAAGATCTACCTTGAACATGCATAGATCCACACTAAACATCCATGAATCACAAGGAGAAAACTACTTAGACAAACTACCATCAAACCACAACCAACCAACAAGAGGAAACAAGAAGAGAATAGAGAGAGAGAGAGAATGTAGCACGATTTTCGGCCAGCAAGGATTTACCTTGCTTCTCTCCTCTTCCTCCTTCTTTTCTTCCTTCTTCTTTCTCTTCTTCCTTCTTCTTTCTCTTCTTCCTTCTTCCTTTTTCGGGTGGGTGACTTAGGGCATGAGAGGTATGATTTGGGGTAAAGGAAATGTGAGGCTGCGTGAAAGAGAGGGAGGTTAAATGCGAAAAGGGCTTGGGAGAAAAGACAGGGATGCCCTCCCTTATTTCCCCCCTTTTTCTCATGAATTCCACCTCACGTATTTTCTAGGGATTTAGTTATATGTGTCGACACCATCACTCAAGGTGTCGACACTTACAACACATTTAGTAGGATGTGTCGACACCATCACTCACGGTGTCGACACTTCCAACACTTAGCCAAAGTGGGAAAAATGTAAACTCTCGGGTTTCAGTTAGATGTGTCGACACCATCACTCAAGGTGTCGACACTTCCATCACTTGGTCAAAATTCACGGGAGTTCTGGAAAATGCACACTTTCGGGTTTTAGTTGGATGTGTCGACACCATCACTCAAGGTGTCGACACTTCCAACACTTAGTAAAAACCACTCTAGTTCCGGAAAAATATAAACATTCGGGTGTCAGTCTAATGTGTCGACACTATGACCCAAGGTGTCGACACTTACAACACTTAGTCAAAATTCACTTTGGGCTCCAGGAAAAGGTAAACTTTCGGGTTTCAGTCTAATGTGTCGACACTATACTCTAATGTGTCGACACTTACACCAACAATCACTCATTTAATCATACGTACATATTGAGGGAATCATAAACAACGACATCAATAAGGTAAGGTCGGGATCTCACAGCAATGTTACCTAAAAACAGGGTGCTAAAAATCTTCCTATTCCAACACCCCAATTATGATCCTCCTATTATTTCACTAAATACCCAAATACTCAACTTCAATATTGACAAACTACAGCCAACATACCAATTCAATTAAAAAATATAGATGCACCGAGTACTAGGGGAAATCTTCACCTGGACATAACTTAGATTAATTCCCCTATACCTGCCTTCCGCAATAATCAGAGCACATGAAAAGTTGGGGTCTCACAATACTGATGTATGTGGTCCTTTTAACCACTTAGCCAGAGGAGAGTTCTCATACTTCATCATATTCATTGATGATTATTCCAGGTATGGTTATCTATACCTAATGAGACACAAGTCTGAATCCTTTGAAAAGTTCAAAGAGTTTCAGAGTGAAGTTGAGAATCAACTGGAAAGGAGTATTAAGATACTCCGGTCTGATAGAGGAGGTGAATATGTCTCCGGAGATTTTCAATCTCATCTCAGAGAGAAAGACATCATATCTCAATTGACTCCCCCTGCTACGCCATAACATAATGGTGTTGCAGAAAGAAGAAACCGAACACTATTAGATACGGTTCGGTCAATGATGAGCATATCACAATTACCTATTTATTTTTGGGGTTATGTCTTAGAGACAATTGTTTATATTCTAAACAGGATACCCATTAAGTCCGCTCCTAATACTCCATATGAGATATGGACCGACAAAAAGCCAAGTCTGGAACATTTTAGAGTATGGGGATGTCCAGCTCTCGTTAAAAGGTTTGACGTGGAGAAGCTAGAGTCAAGGACTGAAAAATGTTTGTTTGTGGTTTACCGCAAAAGATCAACTGGTTATTACTTTTATAACCAAAAGGATCAAAAGGTAATTGTAAGTAGGAATGCGATATTCCTAGAAGATGAGTACAACCTAAGTGATGGGAAAAGCAAGATTGTTCTTGACGAACAGTCAGCTGAACCAAAAACTATGGCAGATAAGATTGAGGATGAAAGGGATATAATTGAAATCACAGTTGAGTCTGAAGAGTTCAGAACTCAAGAGCCTCGACGCTGTAAAAGAATTCATAAGCTTTCAGTTAGATATATTTTGATAAATGAGATTTGTCAAATGCAATCGGAGGGGTTGGATGATGATCCATATACTTACCAAGAGGCTGTGAGTGACAATGATGCAGCACACTGGAAGATAGCGATGGAATCGGAAATGGACTTCATGTACTCCAATGAGGTCTGGACCCTTGTTGATCAACCAGAAGGCATAAAGCCTATAGGTTGTAAATGAGTATTTAAAATAAAACGAGGACCTAGTGGAGAGGTAGAGACCTTCAAAGCTAGACTAGTTGCGAAAGGTTATACTCAAAAACATGGTATTGACTATGAGGAAACTTTTTCACCAGTAGCTATGATGAAGTCCATTAGAATCGCCGCTCATTATGATTATGAGATCTGACAGATGGATGTGAAAACCACATTTCTGAATGGGTACATCCAAGAGGAGATTTATATGGAACAACATGAAGGTTTCCTTTCTCCTGGACAAGAATCTAAAGTGTACAAACTGAACAAGTCAATTTATGGACTAAACAGGCATCACGTTGCTGGAACATCCGTTTTGATGAGATGATCAAATCATTTGGTTTCTCACAAAACAAAGATGAATCTTGTGTTTACAAGAGGATTAGTGAAAGTTCAGTAATGTTCCTTATTCTATATGTTGATGATATTCTACTCATGGGGAATGACATTGGTGCAATGTCATCAGTGAAAGTATGGTTAGCGAACCATTTTTCAATAAAAGACCTTCGGGAAGCATCCTACATTCTCGGGATCAAAGTGTTTAGAAACCGAGAAAAGAGGCTTTTAGGGCTTTCACAAGCCCACTACATTGACAAGATATTAGCGAGGTACAACATGCAGGATGCCAAGAAAGGGTTCTTGCCCTTTAGGCATAATATTCATCTCTCTAAGACGATGTCTCCAAAGACACAGGAAGAGAGAGATAAGATGAGAAAGTTTCCTTATGCTTCAGCTGTAGGAAGCCTCATGTATGCTATGCTCTGTACAAGGCTAGATATCAGTCAGACCCAGGCCCTGAGCACTGGACAGCAGTCAAGCATATTCTCAAATACTTGAGAAGGACTAAACACTATTGTCTAGTGTGTGGTGGAGAGGATATGTTAATTGTCCAGGGATACACAGATTCAGATTTTCAATCAAATATTGATGATAGAAGATCTACATCTGGATTTGTGTTTACATTGGGTAAAGGAGCAGTGAGTTGGAGAAGTTTAAAGCAGAACACCACTGGTGACTCCACTACTGAGGCGGAATATGTTGCTGCCAGCGAATCTACAATGGAAGCTATGTGGATACGTAAATTCATACAAGAGCTTGAAGTTGTCCCTTCGATTGAGTCCCCGATCACCATTTATTGTGACAACAATGGTGCGATAGCACAAGCGGTGGAACCTCGGACTCATCAAAGGACAAAACACATAGAAAGAAAATTTCATCTTATTCGAGACATTGTGAATCGGGGTGATGTAGTGATGGCTAAAATAGCATCAGCTGAGAACATCACAGACCCGTTCACTAAATCGTTGACTCAGAAAGTGTTTGAGAAATATTTAGAGTCTATGGGTGTTAAATACATGTCTGATTGGTATTGAGTGCAAGTGAGAGATTATTAGATGTATGCCCTCAAAACCAATCATTTTGCATAATTATGAGATAATTATTATTATTGTTTAATCACTTATATATTATTTTGGGTACATGCAATGACATAGGATGTTATATTTGCAATGACATAAGATGTCATATTTATAATGACATAAGATGTCATATAGTTGAGCAACATTGTAGATAAGTCAGGCCAATGATTAATGAATCGGAGGCGGGGAGTATGGCTTTCCGGATCCTTGTTGACTCACATTGTTCTAGACCGATATACATGATTATGTACAAAATAGGTCTACACTCGTTGTGCCTTTATAAGATAGAATGATAGACTCCGTCATTGAGGTGGTGACCTTAAGCAGACGAGTGGGTGCAATGTAAGAGTACTTGCACTGAACGAGATCAACTATGAATACCTTCTAGAAATGATCACTGATGTAGAGAATGGTATTCAGCACAATTAGCTTATGTTGTCCTTAGACCTGAGAGAGTTGTACTAGTTTGTTTGTTGTGTGCTTGTGCTTTGACTGAGTCATTTGGTGATGATCTTCGTAGATCAAATATTCCAGACAATGTTGGGCCTTGTGCATAGTAAGTGAATTTGTATAATTGGTCAATATGGAATCCAACAGTCTCTTGATGAGGCATTATATTCATTATGTCTGTATATTCTTGGACTCCTGTAAAAACGCTGCAGCGTGATTTTGTGAAAAATGTTTTCACAAGTTTTACTTATATTATATATTAAGTAAATATTTGCGAAAAAGTTTTTCGAAAAGTTTTGGAGGTCCAAATAGGCACAGACTAAGAATTAAGAATTATATGAGCTAAGGACTTAATCGGTGATATTATTCCGGTCCTATTAGCTCATGTGGAATATAGTATGGTGGAAGGATAAATAAACATATGATTGTTAGCAAAAGAGATTTCACGAAAACAGTCTCATTATCTCGGGGGTCAATTGTGATATGTTAATGGACATGATCACAATTTGTAGAAGCCCATAAATTCGGAATACAGAATATAAGAGGGTTAATGAAAAAGAGTTTTTCATGATGATCCTACGACCGAGATTTGAGATCCCTAAAGATCCCACGCAATAGCACAGTTGAGTTCTGCGCCAGCCATTATAAATAGCTCAGAAATCAGTTGAGAAAAAGAGAATTTCATTCGAACGAAATTCATGAAAGAGAGTTTCTCTCTCTTTCAAACCTATGTGCGTGGATCTGAAGGAGGCAGAACGCTTGGGCTGCTCTGATTTCAACAATCCTGTCTTCCGCTGCGCCGATCCCGTGATTCCAAGAACCCTGTCGTTTAAGACACAGAGAGTTGAACCAACTCTTGTCTCTGGTGATGTGCTTAGAGCATCCACTGTCAAGGACCCAATGTTCATTGACTTTATTCGATTTCAAACACTCCTCCAAAAAGAATCAACTCTTTATCTTTGGTACCCAAATCTTTTTGGGTCATTTGGTGTTAGAAGTAAATTCTTTCCCCTTGTCTTTTTTAATCCATACAAATTTGTTACCATGAGTGGATTTCTTTCTAGTTGGACAAGTGTGTGAAATGTGTTCATTCTTTCCACAAAAATTGCATAATGCAAATGTTGGAGATGATTTTGTGATCATATACGAGTAAGAGTTTTGATCATTGAGAAAATCATATCCAATGTCACTTTTGTTGAAACAACATCTTTGGGAGCCAAGTAAAAAATTAAGGTTTCTTTTTCCTTGTATGAATCTTGCAAGGTCTTGAGTGTGAGTGGCAACTTTCCTTTTAAATCATTGTTTTCGAATTTCAAATCTTTTGACTCTTCTTGCTAGAAATTTTCATTTTCTTTTGTGACTCTTGCGAGATTCTCTCCAAGAGAAAGAACTTGACATTTCAAAGTATCATTTTCTTGTATAAGTATTTCATGGTTCTTTTTAAGACAACAATACTTTGAAAATAAACTTTTCAATTCAAGATATTGTTCATTAAAAGCATCTTGTAAATCATAAAAGGAGAAAGAATGACTTGAAGAGTCTTGTATCTCATCTTCATTTTCTTTTTCCATGAAACATAGATTTGCAACTTCTTCATCGCTATCACTATCACTATCATCGGACTCTCCCCATGTAGCCAAGAAGGCTTTCGTCTTATCTTTGGAATTCTTGGATTTCTTATGAGATTCAAGGTTGGGGCAGTCCGTCATTATGTGTCCTGGTTTCTTCCACCCAAAGTAAATAATGTCCTTCTTCTTGCTACTATCTCCTTTGTTGCTTGTCTTCCTTTGAAATCTTTTATCTCCTTATTTCTTTTGAAAGAATTTCTTGAATCTCTTGGTGAACAATGTCATTTCCTCATCATCTTCGAAAGACTCATCATCGCTAGAGCATGAGGCTTTCAAGGCAATACTTCTTTTTCCTTTACCTTCTTCCTCATCATCCTTTACTTAGTTCATCTCATGTGTCATGAGAGATCCCATGAGCTCATCCAAAGAAAGCTTTGTCAAGTCTTTGGCTTCTTGAATGGCGGTGACCGTGGGTTCCCAAGCTTTTGGTAAGCACCAAAAAAATTTTCTCACCATTTCAATATTAGTATATTCTTTACCAAGAGATTTAGACCATTTATAATATCGGTAAAACGAGTAAACATGGATGCAATACTTTCATCGGATTTCATCTTAAAAAGTTCATAACTACGAACAAGCATACTAATTTTGTTTTCCTTAACTTCATTTGTACCTTCATGAGCAACTTGGAGTTTATCCCAAATTTGTTTCGCGGTATCACAACCGGAAACACGATAAAATTTATTTGAGTCAAGAGCACAATATCACACATTCATAGCTTATGAATTTAAAGACATGAACTTTAAATCAACATCATCAAAATCCTTTTCATCCTTCAATATACCTTCAGCTGTTCTATGGAATCTAGGCTGTCACGCCCCGACGCTATCTTTTCGAGGGGGATGTGTGACAGCCGCGAGTATTCTCCCAGAATACTCCAGCGCTTGATCTTGCTCTTGCAGCGGAAACTTATTATTATTACTAATATCGCAACGGATCTAAGATATGCCATGGCGGAAACTCGCTCAGGATCCTCACGATGGCTGAGATACAGCTCAATGAATAATACCTCGATGTCGGTGATTCCATTCATGGAAAGTCTTTACATTGCATCTTGTTCAACATATATACATACATAACTAGCCTAGGGCAACATGCTGCCCCTCAATTCATACTGAAACACATACTAGCATTTAACTTGGAGTCCACTAACTCCGGCACCAACTTACTATCTTCTAGGGTTCTAAGCAAGGTAACCCCCTGCTCCTGGAATATCCTATGGATCTGGAATGATACGATTTGAAAACGTGAGTCGAAAGACTCAGTAAGGGATAATCAATAAACATGAACTTAGAAACATGGCCTTTGAAAATCATGAACTTGTGAACGTAATGAAATCATGCATGGTCATAAATCTCGTGATGCATATGCATACCTCATGTTTGCATCTACAATGCACATGCCTCATGCAAAACCATACTTGCACTTGTAAAACTCTTTCATTTGAAAAAGAAACATTTCCAGTTCTTATCTTGTGGGCTATATTCCATTTGACCCTCTGAGGTCAGGGTTGTGCCGTTCTCGTCAGAACTGTCTCTCATCCCTTGGAGACCTTACATAAGAGGTGTCATACCTTCTCGAGCAACGTTCCTCGGTGTGGTTGCACATACCTCATGGACTAACCCAACCTTCTCGATCAACGTCCCTCGGTATGGGCGTCCTCATCCATCCTTCACAAACAAAACCATTCCAACACATATTTTGGATCCATGTCTTGTATGTGTCGACACCTAAGAGTACTGGAGAGAATATTTGCAATCTTAAGGCTTCCAAAACCATTCCAACACATATTTAAACACCTACAAAGAAAAAATTGATCGTATTAACTTGTGTAGTGGTGTCTCAAATCTACTTGTTAACATTTTAGAGAGAGAAAACTTCAATATTTTGAAATACAACATGGTAAAAGTGGATTGACAAGATAAAATCTAAAGTCTCCAAAACTTAGAAACTTTGTTATCATCAAAATAAAATATGGTTTGTTTTACAAAAAAAACAACCTTGGGCTAACAAAGTATATCCCCACACTCAAAAGTTCTACAATGGATGGTACGAGGAAGTAATATAGAAAGTCTCTTTAAGCCAGGTATAAAGCACATTGATGAGCAACAAGACAAAATTCAAGAATGAATGCTTTGGTCTTTGCAGATGTAAGCACTAGCTTTCATGAGATCTGAGTTATTCTCTCTTCTTCAAGCTCTTTCTCTCTCTTTCGAGACTAGGTCATAAATGATGAGCAAGTTGTACTCTCTCTTTGGATTCTAGGTCATCAATGATGAGCAAGAGGACAAGACTCAAAAATGAAAGCCTTGGTCTTGAAGAAGTTAATAGAGGATTTATTGGGATCTAGCTTGTTCTCCCTCTTGGAGGCTAGATATTGAATGATTATGCAAATCCTTGTTTTTTTCTCTCTATCTTCTTCTAGTTATTGTGCTAAAGTCCTTTTTAAATCAAAAAGATGAGCTGAGAAAGTACAAAAACAAACTGCAAAATCATAGCATGTGTCAACACATAGTCTATATGTATCGACACGATAAAAAACTATCTTTTGCATGTGTTGATACCATCAAAACAAGAATCTGGTGTCAGTGCCATGTGTTGACACCATCAATGTTGGAGAGGTTTTTCAGCAACTTGAAAGTGTCGTTTCCACTCCAATTTATCTTTAAACACCTACAATGAACAATGTGAACATTTTAGCATATGCAATGGTGTTAATACATATTTAGAACTTTTAATGGAGAGAGAATCTAAATCCTTTTGAAAAAGAATGTAGTATTTGTGGATTGACGTTATAGAGTTCTAGAAACGTTCAAAATAAGTATAGAGTTTGTTATCATCAAAAATCAAACGTATTGTTTAAGAAACAACCTTTGGCTAACAATCACCCCTTTTTGATGCTGACATACCATTTAAGAGAAAAATTCATTTTCTAAAAAGAAAATATTTCCCTTAAGAACAGGCAATAGTTTTTCATATGTTTTTAGCACAAAGAGCTTTGAGATTTTAGAAAATTTTGCAAAACTTCCATTTGTATTTAGAGGTTTCCAAGAGTACAGATCAGGAAATAATACACTTCTATAATCATCCTCCAAACTTCTCCAACTCGATAACATTCTTTCAGAACTCAAACTTCAATAATTGAGACTTAAGAGTAGAGATACTACCTTTGATGAGCTTTCTTAAATCATCCATTTTGAAGTACGTAATAAGCATTTATCATGGCATTTTGATATTCAATCACCAAAGACATAATCAACTCAAGAGATTCACATAATCAACACAAGTAATCATCAAGAGAATCAAAATGCAATATGTACATAAATACTAAAAAAGTTCCTTAAATAAGTACAAAGTGTAGCAACTTTCTCTATAGTTCTCTCCCCCATTTGTCATTATCGAAAAGGAAGAGGATAACACCAGGAGAACGACCAATGTGTCGACACATAGGTGAATTGTGTTGACACATACATCTCCAGAAAGCCTGTTGTCAGCTATGCATAGAAGTGTCGACGCTTTTTTGCAGAATTGTAGACACATGACATGTAAATTCACTTTTCATAATACTTTCATAGAATTAATGTATGAATTTATGTAGTGACTTTTGCACCTCGGCTAGAATGAACTTGGCTAGATTTGGACCTCGGTTAGAATGATTTACAAAGTGTTAGTAGGCATACAACATATTTTTGGAAATATCTACGTCTCTAGTTTCTAACGCACTTGACCTTGAGTTATTTGAAGATTCTTAGAGAAAGTTATGATATTTTTACTACGGGACGTCGGGACTGACAACATAGCGAATTTCAATGTGCATGTAATTTCTTTTGTGTTAGAATTGTCTAGACTTTATTATTTCATTTTTTCTAGCTTGACCATGATGTAATGAACTCTATATATGAATGAATATCCAAAAAAAAGAATAGAACTTTTGATTTAGAAAGATAACTCTTGCAATTATCCCTTGCTTTGGAGTTGAACGACATCCTCCTACCAATCAATCATGTGGCTTGGTCGTGTCGAGTGGCATCCGTGACTATCTTCTTCCTTTTCGGATTTTGCCAAGCCTTGCGGATCCCGGTCTTCATCAAATTGGTATCAGAGGAAGTTTTCGAAGTTTTTTCTACTGTTGTGATTGGGTTTCTCCTCTGTTCTTAGAATTTCGAGATTTTGGGTTTCTCTTCTGTCTTCTTCGATGATGACAATAACCGAGATGACCATTCATATTCCTCTATTTCTTTCATTGAATTTAGAGTTGTTGCTCAATGGTCCATGGAACGTTTGGCTCGTGCTTTAGAAAACAATAATCGACGCATCCAAGTTCATGTGCAAGAGTTTGATGTAGATGAGTATTGTGATTAGATGGCATATTTAGAAGCTTTCTTTGGATGGAAAGATCTTTCAGATGAAAGAAATGTGCAGTTTGTTGCTACAAAGTTGAAGGGTCATGCTCTAATACGGTGACAGCAATATCAACGTAGTAGAGATCACAGAGGAATTCCAAGAATCAATATTTGGGCTGAGATGAATACAGAGCAATTACATCAATGTATGGAGCAATCTATTGGTGATTATACAGAGCAATTTACAAACTTGTGAGCCGTGTGAATTTGCAAGAATCCGATGATCAATTGGTGGCAAGATATGTTAGTGTGCTGAAGTATAATATCAAGGGTGAGATTATGATGCATGTGTTTCATTCTCTGGAGGAAGCATATCAGAAGGCACTAAAGGTAGAGGAGAAAATGAAATGGACTTCATTCCAAAAAGCTGAAAGTTCGAAAGTGGTGAAGGAGAAAGAAAGAAAGAAAGTTGGCTCCTACCTCTCAAAAGCCTGCTCAACAACATAGTGGTGTGAGCAAGGAGCGTGGAAAATGTGATTCATTTTCCATTCGATGTTTTAGATGTAATGAAGTTGGGCATAGATCCTATGAATGTCCAAAGAAGAAAGCTGAATTGCATTTGTTGGAAGAAGAAGGAGAAGTGGATCAAGAACGAATCAATGATGACGAAGCTGAGGATGATAATGCAGAATATTGTGAAGGTGACTGTGATGCAGAAAGTCTTGTAATCCAACGAGTTATGATTGTTCAAGAAGATGATGGATGGTTGAGGCACAATATTTTTATTGTTTTTCCCATGGAAAAAAGTGCATCTTGATGATTGAATCTGGAAGTTGTGAAAATATGATGTCTCAGCTGATGGTAGAAAAGCTGAAACTTTATTATGAGCGTCATCCAAAGCCTTACAAGGTTTCTTGGTTCAAAAAGGGTGAAGAAATCATGGTAACACAAAGGAGTAAAATAAAGTTTTCCATTGGCAAGTATGAAGATGAGATTTAATGTGATGTGCTACCCATGAATGCTAGTCATTTACTTCTTAGCATACCTTGGCAATGTGATTGGGGTGCTTACCATGATGGGAGAAGAAACACTTGCACCGTTATCCACAATAGTGGTAAAGTATGTGTTGTCCCCTATGAAATATGTTCTATCAAGCGTGTCTTCTTCAAATCAGATCAGTTTATTATCTTAGAAAGATTTCGAAGAATCTTACAAGGCAGATGACATTATTTATGATCTTGTTGCTACAAATAGAAGTGAAGAAGTCTCCTGATGAGCTTCCTAGTGGTTTACCACCACTTCGAAACATTCAGCACCAAATTGATTTCACTCCAGGTGCTATTCTTCCTAACTTGCCTCATTATAGAATTCC
Source organism: Myrica gale (assembly GCA_963930655.1). NCBI lineage: Eukaryota > Viridiplantae > Streptophyta > Magnoliopsida > Fagales > Myricaceae > Myrica > Myrica gale. The sequence goes on along the minus strand of OZ005598.1, from coordinate 19,240,094 downwards.
TCCTAGTTAACATGTTGAATTACAAAGATAAGTAGTTCAATTGTTGAAAAAGGCGTTGATTAGAGAATCCCTTAGTCCTTGTACGGTTCCAGTTCTTTTAACTTCTAAGAAGGATGGAACGTGGAGAATGTGTGTTGATAGTAGAGCTATTAACAAGATTACAATCAAGTATAGGTTTCCTATTCCTAGACTTGACGATATGCCTGATGAACTTGTTGATGCTAAAGTATTCTCTAAGATTGATTTGCTGAGAGGTTATCACCAAATCCGAATTAGAGAAGGTGATGAGTGTTAGACAGCTTTTAAAAGCAAGGATGACTTGTATGAGTGGTTAGTCATGCAATTTGGATTGTCCAATGCCCCAAGCACTTTCATAAGAATTATAATTCAAGTATTGAAGATCTTCATGGGGAAGTTTGTTGGTGGTATATTTTGATGATATCTTGATTTACAGCAAGAATAGAGTGCAACACTTGGAACACCTATCAATTGTTTTCAAAGTACTCCATGAAAATTAGCTCTATATGAACCTTAAAAAGTGCTCTTTCAGGACTGATCAAGTCGTATTTCTAGGCTAAAGGCTATTCTTGATTGGTCTACACTAAAAAGCCTAACTGATGTGAGAAGCTTTCATGGTTTGGCTTCATTCTACATAAGATTTATTCAACATTTCAGCACCATTGTTGCTCCAATGATGGATGTTCTAAAGAATAAGGAATTCCAGTGGACCAATAAAGCTGAAAGTAGTTTTCAAGAGTTGGAAGTCCAAAATTGTTGAAGCACCAATTTTAGCACTGCCAGATTTTTCTAAGTAATTCCAAGTGGAGTGTGATGCATCAAATGTCGGCATAGGATGTGAGACCCCGTATTTCATTTTTGCTATTTGCTCTATGTATTTGTTTTGGATTTAAATTCAAGGGGACGTTTTTTGGCCAATGTAAGATGTTAAGTTGATTATGATATTTTGAACTATAAGTTTTCCTTAAGAATTTTCATTACGATGTGAAATTATGTTAGTATAATTTGTCATGGCCGAATTTCTCAAGGTAGATTTTCTTTAAGAATAAATTTTTCCATTGGCCTATTATTATGCTACCATGATTTCTGAAATTAAATGCCAAGAATATTTGGGAGTGTATTTTATTTCTTATTGTTGCTAGAATTCTTAAAGTAAAATTCATTACATATTAATTTATAGTTGTGAAATTCTATGTATGCGCATGTAAATTATTTCATGTCTTTGTTATGTAACCTTAATCTCCATTAGGTAGTCTTAAGCCTTATTAGGAGAATTAAGTGATAAGTTAGTGTGCTTATAGAATAGTTTAATGAAGAACTAAGTAATAAGTTAGTGTGCTTCTAGAGTAGTTTAATAGAGATAAGTTAGTGTGCTTATTAGTTTAATAGCGATAAGTTAGTGTGAATATAAAGTAGTCCAAGTGATAAGAGAAAAGCAAAATGAAAGTCACGAGATGTGTAGAGTTCACGTGAAAGTCAAGAGAGGTTGAAGTGGCTTTTAAGTGGAAGTCACATGTAGGCTTTGATAATATTGGAAAGTAAAACAAATAAAAATATATCAATTGGAGGATTGGCTCCCGCCCATGCAACCAATGTGCATGGGCGGAGGAAACAAGGTATCATCCCTTCCCCCTTGCCAAGATTTGGTCTTGGTTCATTCGGCTGGATTTCACCTCAATTCCTTCTCACTTTTCGCATAGCCTCATTTCACCCAGCCCATTTTCTCTCTAGCCGAACCTCTTCACTTCTCCAAAGCTTCCATTCCCTTTTCTCACGCCATTTCCAGCAACCCATCCTCCATATATCACTTCCAGCCTTATCACAGCACCTTCTTGCTCTCATCTTAGCCCTTTTCAGTCACACAAGAGGTGGTAGAGTGAGAGAAGCCGAGAGAGTGAGGTTTTGGTGTTGGCCGAGTAAGATAGAAGGAGGAAGAGGTAAATGAATCTGATTCCTCTTTGCATGATCATCTCCTTTCTCTTTTCTTTCCTAGATTCTGACCTTGGGTATTCTTATGCTAGGTATTCCCCTCACCAGCATTTGTGTCCAGCATTAGAAAGGAAAGTTAGGGTTTGATTTTCTCAAAGGAATGGACTTGTTGTCTTGGCCGAATGTCTTGTGTTCTTTTTCCTTTGTAAATGTATGAATATTGGATCTGATTAGGTTATGATTGTTGGAGTTATGGTTGTGATGTTGTTGTTGATGGAGGAAGGGTTAAAAGCCACGGTTTTGGGCTAAGAAGTGGTGTCTTTGTTCAAATATTGGAGATGTTGTTATGCATGTGTATAGGTTAATGTTATGCCGAATTTTGTGACCCCATTTGTCACGCCCCGAACGGCATCCCGCAGGGACCGTGACAGCCGTGAGCAATCCCCCGGATAGCTCCAGCGTTCTTACATATATGCTTACAGCGGAATAAAGCAGAATCTCGAGAGAACGAGCCAACTCTCATCATAATAAGGTTCTCGACAATCTTTCACCTTAATACATATATAACATGTCTGATACTTAACAAATGACGGATCTCATCGATCCTGTCACCTCAACAAGATACGAACATAATCTTTTCCTTCTAAGTCAGGTAGTCTTCCTGACTTTCTTCACCTGGAGCATCTGGAATGACACGATTTTAAAAACGTGAGTCAAAAAGACTCAGTAAGGGAAAACATAAACTTAAAACATGCTCTTGGCTTGTACTTGCATAATCATGAAAGAGAATAAACTTGATTCGTGATGCACATGCATGCTCATGGATATGCATATGCTCTTGCTTGAAGTTGGCCCCAGGCCCTTGAAAATATCTCTTTCATGCTTGCTTGTGAAATCGGCCCTTGGCCCTTGAAACAACTTATTCATACTTGTGCCACTCTTGGCCTTTTCATAATCATTTCATATCTCTTACTTGTGGGCTCGCTCCATTTAACCCCTGAAGTCAGGGTTGTGCGTTCCCTTTGGAACCGTCCCCGAATTCCCTTGGAGACCTTACATGCGGTCAGCTAGCGCACCTTCTCTCATTTGTCTTTCAGTGGCTAGACATGACCCTTGGAGGCACCACACCTTCTCAATGTCCTTCAGTGTGGGTTGCACAGCCTCGTGGATTCACCCATCCTTCTCACAATTGTCCTTCGGTATGGGAGTCCATCTTGATGGTACGGTACCGACCGGTGCCCCTTAACTTAACTTATCGTTTCATAAAACATTCCTTAATTTCCATAAAACCATTGCATAAATATTCTCTTTAGAAAATTCATGCAATGCACATGTCATGTCATGCTTGATCAAAATCTCATGCTTGTTCATGAAATGATGCAGTGTGTCATTCCAGTTTTGAAAAGAACCACTTACTGTCCACTTACAGTATCCACTTACACTCGGTCCTCCTTGGTAGTGTATAAAACACGTAGATCGCCTACAAGCGATACTGAAATGTTCAGTCATCCACATTCAACAAAACATACAAACGTATCATATACAACTTTAGTTTCAGAATTCATATTTTAAATCATATGATTATATTATGTGACCTTCCTTGTAAACAGCGTTAACTTTCATAAATCCAGGTGAAAACAGCAAGGATCATATATATCAAACAATTCCAATTATGTGAACTTTTAGGATATTTCAATTCGATCCTTTAACATCTTCTTTCATAGCCTTGATATCCAATATCAAATCTGTAACTTATTCAATCATTATCAGAATGATCTGAAATTCGGTTTGAATTCTTTTATCTTTATTGACCTTTGCCCTAACCTTGTGTCGGAAGGCAAACTATGCCGTCAAGGTCAATTTAAACCGAGTCTAATGATCTGCCAAGGTTGCATGCAACAATATACCCGAGCAAGTTGCTGTCTTTATTTTATTCGCCTCCGACTTGGATACAACCTTAGTACATTTATTCTATCCCGAAAGCATCACTGAATTCAATTCTTTTGCACCATAATCTTACACGGTTACAAATAACAACACCACATTTCCACACTATGGCATATTTGCCCAAGCATGAACAAAACGTATTTTCAACTATGGTCCATAATTTGACCTCCTCTTAGGCTTTCTCTCTTAAATACCTCTGGTGCATTATTGACATCCTAGGTCAAGATCCATCCATATATGCTTCTTAGATTCCAAAATCGATATTAATCCATCAAGGGAAGACGAGCAGGACCTTAACAACATCCAATGGTTTTCGACTTCCTTCATGTATAAACTTGTAAGGTATATAAACTATAGAGCAATGGTGCCTTTCTTATCATAATATCCCAACTCTCCTAGCCCTTAATTCATCATGTAAACCCAATGGCATAAGGGCTGCAACCAACATTTCATATTAAGAATTCTTCATCCAATCAGCAACCTATATCATGTTTAATTTCTATTCTCCTTGTTCCACACTTTTAATCTTCTCTTTATATGATCAAGGCTTCTTTAAATCTTAAAATTCAATCTCATTCACTCATCGTATGTTTCGGCCAACCCTTGACCGATCTAATTAAATCCTTACTCCCCACTTAACACCGCAGGGCCTTATTAATCCTTCTCGGCTCTCACTTGGCTTGTTGCCTCCAAAGAATAGGTTTCCTTCTCTATACTATGAGTGTTAGAGAAAACATATCGACACGCTTCGGTTCTATAACCATTTAGGAAACCTATCGTGGAATTCACGAATAGTGATAATTAGGCGCTTAGCTTAATCTAACGGTATAATATAGTTGCTAGATTTTTCTTAATCCAATTTGAACTTCCTGTTCATCAATTGACTTCGTACTTTTCATTCATCGGAATATTTCCGAATGGAAACTATGTTATATTTCTTTGATATCATAAATATATATATATCGCTTTAATCCTTTTAATCATTTAAATATTTTATTTAATCTTTTCTTCAACTATTATTCAAAACTTAGGGTATTTAATTATTAAACCCTATTACAAAATATTTATATATCTATTCTCGATTAGGGTTTTAATCAATTAATAGATTAGGGTTAAATCCAAGCCTCCCATTATTTAATGTACTTAAAATCTTTGCAAGTGAACTTACTTAATAAATTCGGCCAAGACCTATTATTCTAATTAACTCTTTAGTACATGCTTTCGACACATGGTTTTGCTAATTCCTTGCAACCCTAGCTTCTAAGTCTTAATATCCTTTAATCCGATCACCACTCCTAATTTCATTTATCCATCTTAATCAATCATATCCCATTTATCACAAACTAGCAATTAGGGTCTCTACAACACTAGGCATTCAGCCAACACCATGTTCTATGTTTCCTTAGTCAAAATTCATCTCCAATGGTGACCCCTTCCTCCATTCAACAAATTCACAACTTAGGATCTAAAATTCAAAACACAATACAAGTCATCACTAATAGCAATATTCGGCCAACTCAAAATATCACAACATCACTAGGTTTTCTTTGGTTTTATCACCTTGCATGCATTCTTTACACATAGCACTCATCTACCATGCATTAGGTCATAAATCTTGTACATAACATGGCCAATGTCCAGATCTAAGCATATACAATCCACTCATGAAGACCTAAGCATACATGGTTCGGCTATACATCAAAATCCCACATTTTTCATGCTAAATTTATAATATACATCTCCTTTGCATTCATGACCCATCTTGCATATATCAACTTCATATCTTCATTTCGTTCGGGTTTTAGTTGGATGTGTCGACACCATCACTCAAGGTGTCGACACTTCCAACACTTAGTCAAAATCACTCTAGTTCCGGAAAAATATAAACATTCGGGTATTAGTCTAATGTGTCGACACTATGACCCAAGGTGTCGACACTTACAACACTTAGTCAAAATTCACTTTGGGCTCCAGAAAAAGGTAAACTTTCGGGTGTTTGTATAATGTGTCGACACGAAACCACATGACTAGATTTATACATTAGACACATCAACAGCCCTAGATCTAAGAAAATATTCAACTTTCATTCAACAAAACATAAACTTCTTCTAGTATACATTGTCTATTCTTTGCATTTTTCCAACATTTAAAACTTAGATCTAAAGCATGTATGTCCAGATCTATCACTTGCACATACCCATGTTCAAAGTCCAACTAAAATAGAAAACAAAAACTCAATATCCAACCCCATATGGTTCGGGCAACATAGAGATGCAAGATCCATGCTTACCTTGTTGTCCTTCCTTCCTCCCCTTTGATCCCTTGAAAGCTTCTTCCCCTTTTTCACCTACTAAGCAACCTAATACTCTTAGTCATTCAGATCTCAACATATCCATGCATGAAACAACTAAAACCCTAGATCTATACACAAGAGTTCGGCCATCAAGAGAGTTTTTTACCTTAGTGCTCCTTTGGCCCCTTTTTCTCTCTTTCCTTTGCAAAATACCTCTTTCCCTTCACTTCTTCTTCTCCTTTCTTCTCCTTTGTTCTTCTTCCTTGTCCTCCTTCTTCCCTTTACACAAAATCCCCTTGACCCAAGCTCAAATCTCAGCCTTTTGGTTCAAGGGTTTTGGTCTCCCCTTGATTTCTCTCCTTTGGGTATTCGGTTTCTCTCTTCTCCTTGGTGTTTCGTTCCTCTCTTCTAGGCTTAGTGTTGGTCGGCCAAGGTGACCTAAATGAGCTCATGTGAAGGGGGGAAAAGGGTATAGGCGTGTGAGGCAAATGGTCATGCATCTAGCCATGATTTTCGGCCATGACAATTTCTTTCCTCTTCCATGTCATTTTTCAGCTTTTCCATTTCTTGTCTCCCTTATGTCTCTATTGCCTTTCTAGTATAACACTTTGCACCACAAAAATTCAAACCTCTATGCCATTCACGTGTGTCCTCCCCCTCCACATAAATCCAACTTCTAGTTTGAAGCTTGTTCCCCATTTAGTTAACTTGGTTGAATTCCAACTACCTAGTTTACTTAGTAAAATAAATGAAGTTTAGCAATACTAATCTCATATTATAAACTTGACTTCAAGGCCCATTGGGCAGCCCAATAAATCCTTAATCCAAGGCCCAACATTACCACCTAAAGCCCAATTCATAAGTCTAAGGGCTTGGGCCCAATGTCAAATTTTCTTAAGGCCCAATAGCACCATTACTAGGCCCATTACCATGTTTACTTTGGCAGCCCATTAGCATGCCATAAAAGCCCAATATACACCACATGTTATAAGCCTCATGGCAGCCCAATATCTCACTTCAAGGGCTCATCATCATATGTATTTGGGCAGCCCATATGTCATAACTTCAAGGCCCAAATTCATCTAATAACCGGCCATAAATGGGTAGCCCAATATCAGCCCATTATTTGAGGTTTCTAAGCCCAAAATGCAAGTCTTAATAATCCAAAATCATTCATAAGAAAATCCTTCAAAAATTAAAATCAAGAATATTGAAGGAAAATATACAATTAATCTAGCAACATGAAATTGGTTACTATAAAATTTAAATTCCAACCATAGCATTTAAATCATAACATCACATATTAGAATTTCAAAATAATTACATATACATTTTCTTAACATAAAATCATGCCTTGGCCAAGCAAGGTTTCTTTTAATATAGAATAGGCCATGGAATCCTTCATCTAGTAATGAAGTAGACACGGGTTTCTTCGGGGTCTTACATCATTAGATGAAATAGTGTTTTTGATTTGAGGTAGATTAATGATATTTAATTTAATGATTAGTTAAAATCATGGAGAAATAATGTTGCATGTAGGATTAGTGACATTTGATGTTGACCGAATAGACTAAGCATGAAACCAAGTTAATATTGTTAAGGTATGGACCGGTTAGTGGTGCTAAAGTGATAAAATGAGTACATTGCTATTCATGCATGTGATTAAAGATAGATAAGGGTCATTAATAGCCACGGTTTTGTTCAAGCTAGGGCTAAAAATAGGCTAGCTTGTTTAAATAGAAATGAACTAGGTGCATATAGAAATTGAAGTTAAGATCCTTGATATTATGTGTTGTGATGTTGCTAATGTAAACCTAGGTCTTGAATATGAAAAACATGAAGGTTTAAGGTGTATATAGGGTTCGGACTGCTACCCTTGGTCATTGGTTATACTTTTTGTTAAGCTTTCTATAGGGTTATTTGCTGTTAAAAAGCATATTGATGAAGTGGATTAGAACAGCAAGTCTATAAGAGGAAAAAGAAGTTAAGTTGGTGGAGTTTGATGGATATTAGGTTTGGTAAGATTTAGAACCAGGAAATTGAGTTAGGCACATTATTAGTTGCTGTTTTGGGCTTAGAATTCTTAGAATGAAATGTCGTTGCTGAATTTCACAAATAGGTTTTGGAATCAATGATGTTGATGGGAAGAATCATTAAACCTAAGCGATTATAAGTGGGATATATAGTGGTCCAATCAGCAACCTTATTGGAGATGTTTGATGCATGTGTTTAATTGCTTTTCTTCAATTGTTTTATGAAAGCTAGTTAAAGTAATCTTTTGTAAATGAAATCGTATTTTCAAAGATATGTACTTTTAGGAAAACCGAAATATTTACAAGTATTTTTGAATGTCTATGTGATTAATTCCTAAGCGTCTAAGTGAAGTATTTGAATCGCTTGTAGGCGAAACTTTATATCGAAACTCAAGAAGACCAAAGTAAGTGGAAGTAAGTAGAAACTTACACTTTTACGAAAACTGGAATGGTACACATCATGGTTTATCATGAACAAGCATAGCTTCATAAGCAAGCATGACATGACACGAGCATTGGTATGATTTCTAAAAGAAGTTTTATGTAAATGAAAGTGTAAAAGTTTTATGTTAAGTTAAGGGGCTCTGGTCGGTACCGTACCATCAAGAAGGTACATCCATACTGAAGGACGTTTACGTGAAGGATGGATGTTGCCTAAGACGCCCATACTGAAGGACGTTTACGTGAAGGTCGGGAAAGTCCATGAGGTCTGTGCAACCACACTGAAGGACAATTGAGAGAAGGTGTGGACCTCCAAGGGTCGTGTCTAGACATTAGGCCTGGGGCCATTTCAAGGGCTAGCTCGACCAGATGTATGTCTTCAAGGGAATAGGGGGACGGTTCCGATGGGAACGCACAACCCTGACTTCAGGGGTTAAATGGAGCGTATGTAGCCCACAAGTCAATAAGTGAATACTTTTCAAGGACCATGTGTCTATTTAAGTACAAGAACATGTTTTCAAGCTCAAGAGCATGTGCATACCCATTTAGCATGCATGCACATCAAGATTTACCTTTACTCATGATTTTTCATGTTCAGGTCAAAAGCTAATGTTTATAAGTTTACGTTTTCCCTTACTGAGTCTTTTGACTCACAGTTTTCAAAATTGTATCATTCCAGATGTTTCAGGTGAAGGAAGTCAGGAATAATACCTGTCTTGAGAGAGAAGACCCTTATGTATTTTGTTGTTGGCGACCATTGACGGATGTGGTCTGTCACTTAGGTTATGTAAAGCTATGTGTTGTGTAATTATGTCACTACCCTTCCTTTGAGGTCTATATGCAGTTAAGTCTTGTTGTGTTTTGGCCCGTCTCTTTCTCTCTCTCGATCTTATTCCAGTGTATGTATGATTAAGTTCGCTGGGGCTTTCCCTCGGGATTGCTCGCAACTGTCATTAGCCCTACGTGATAGCTTTTGGGGCGTGACAGTTAAGGGAAGTCAGGAAGACTATTTGTCTTGAGAGAGAAGACCCTTATGTATTTTGTTGTTGGTGACCATTGACCGATGTGATCTGTCACTTAGGTTATGTAAAGCTATGTGTTGTGTAATTATGTCACTACCCTTCCTTTGAGGCCTATATGCAGGTAAGTCTTGTTGAGTTTTGGCCCGTCTCTCTCTCTCAATCATATTCCGCTGTATGTATGATCATGTTTATAAGTTTACGTTTTCCCTTACTGAGTCTTTTGACTCAGTTTTCAAAAATGTATCATTCCAGATGTTTCAGGTGAAGGAAGTCAGGAAGACTACCTGGCTTAAGAAAGAAGACCCTTATGTATTTTATTTTTCCATTTTTTTCTATCTTCACCATGATGTAATGAACTCTATAAATGAATAAATATCCAAAAGAAAGAAAAGAACTTTTCATTCAAGTATCTATTGCTTTGGAGTTGAGTGACATCTTCTTACCAATCAAGCATATGGCTTGGTCGCATCGAATGGCATCCGCGATTAGTAGCATTGAGTGGCATCCTAGGACTATCATCTTCCTTTGGTTTAATCCTTTTCGAATTTTGTCAAGCCTTGCGGATCCCGGTATGCATCATGAAATCAAGGAATTAATTGCAAGTGAGCAATAAAAATGCACAATGACATAATCAAAGCAATCAATTCAACCAATCAAGATTTCAACCACGCAATTATCAATAATTCATTCCGAAGGATGTCTCATGCAATTCTCTTGACGAATGAAACAAAATCTATCATCATTAAAGGGTTTTGTGAAAATATTCTCCAATTGATGGTCAGTGTTTACAAACTCAAAGACAATACCCCCTTTTTTTAGCATGATCACGAATGAAATGATCATTAATCTCAATATGTTTTGTCCTAGAGTGTTGAATAAGATTTTTTCAAAGATTTATAGCACTAGTGTTATCACATTTTATTAGGATAAGAGAATATTGAAGATTAAAATCTTTCGATTGTTTTTTCATCCATTATATTTGTGCATAACAATTGCTAATGACAATATACTCGACTTCCTTGTTGATAGAGCCACAGAGTTTTGTTTCTTACAAAACAAAGAGACTAGTGAAGGTCCAAGAAATTGACACGCATCACTAGTACTCTTTCAATCAATTTTACAACCAACATAACCTGCATTTGAGTATCCTTACAAATTAAACTCAAAGCTCTTTGGATTGCGACTTCTTTGGGAAAGATTGAAATGCAGCACACATGAAAATACTAAATATTATATCCGGTCTACTAACTGTGAGATAGAGTAAGGAACCAATCATACCTTGATATTTGGTTTGGTTTACATCCTTACTTTTCTCATCTTTTTGGATTTTGGTTGATGGACTCATAGGTGTAACCAATAGGTTTTGAATTGTCCATATCAAATGGTTTTAATAGATCTCTTGTATATTTTGATTGATTGATGAAGATGCCCTCATTGTTTTGTTTGATTTGAAGTCCAATAAAGTAATTCAATTCTTCCATGAAGCTTATCTCAAACTCACCTTGCATAACTTTAGAAAACTTTTGACACAAAGATTCATTAGTATATCAAAAAATAATGTCATCAACAAAAATTTGAACCATTAACAACTCATTGTCTTTTGCCTTAGTGAAAGGAATAGTGTCAATCATACCTCGTGAGAAATCATTTCGAATAAGAAAAAACTTAGACGTTCATACCATGCTGTTGGTGCTTGTTTCAAGCAATAAAGAGTCTTTGTAGGCTTGAACACATGATTTGGTAGTTTCTCATCTTCAAAGCCCGATGCTTGCTGAACATAAACTTCCTCCAAAATAAAACCATTGAGAAAGTCACTTTTCACATCCATTTAAAAAAGTTCAAAATCTTTATAACGAGCAAAAGCAAGTAACGTACAAATGGATTCACTACAACCCCGGATTCTCAAATTGTTATAACTCTTTTTTCATAGCATGGATTAAAGTTTCATCATCTTTAGCCTCAAGAAACTTTTTTAGACTTAAGTTCTGAAAATAAAGCAGTATTATTAGCATCGTTCAAAGAGGAACAAATACTTATCCATTTCTCTGCATTACCAAAAATTTGTTAGAAATAATGACTCTTGACATATTTTCATGCTTTGGGTAATTCATTCTTATTTTGTGGCATTTATTCTTCAGGTTCCTGAGTTTTTTACTCTTGTATATGTGAATCTTCATTTTGTTCACTTTTTGCAAGTTTTCAATCCCTTTATCAAAATCTACAATATCTCCATCATCACTTTTAGCAATAGTGTTGGCTTCGTAAAAAACAACATGAATATATTCTTCCACAACTAAATTTACTTTATTGAAAACTTGATAAGATTTTCAAGAGGATTAATACCCAAGAAAAATACATTCATCCACTGTCACATCAAAATTACCCAGGTTGTCCTTGTTCCTATTATGAATAAAGCATTTGCATCCAAATACGTGAAAATAATCAATCAATGTTGGGTTTTCTATCTTTCCATAGCTCATATGGAGTTTTATTAAGAATAGGTCGTATCAAATAAGGCTTTCTTTCCAAGAGGAGTAGGAAACATGACAGCCATCGCCTCTAGGTTATTTTCTAAGTGAACAAAATATACAAACAAGACTTTCTCGGTGGCAACTGTGAGGTTCAACACTTTTACAAACTATTTGCATGTTGTTGCATGTTAGAGAGTGGTTGGCAAAAAATCTGGTGTGATGTGAACCTCATCAAGAATAACGAGACCCGACAACGAAAGCGAAACCAAGATCGTTCTAGGACTGATTCGAATGGAAGACCTCGACCCGTTGTTTATGAAAACAAGAACCTCGGTATAAGGAAGACGCCACAAACGGTAATGGAAATTCTGTTTGATAAGTCGAAGTGAACGCCACGGGAAATCCCGATAAGTTGGAGTAGTTATTTAAAGAACCAAAGAGAATAAACCTCACAAGTTTATGAATAATCAATGTTTGCGGTTTCCATTGGTTATGCACCTATTTAAAAGGCTGGACATTACAAGAAAAAACCCTAACATAGAAAACCTAATTAAAACCGAAAATAGGTAAGGAAAGAAATCCTTACTTGCCTAAAATAAAACAAGACAATCAGCTCCTCTAGTTGGCTAATGGCTTATTACATACCTAAAATAGCTATCCTAAATAAGGCTAAAAATATTTAAAGAAATAACTTGACTTGACTTGCCTAAAAGTATTTAGTACTGGAGATCGAGTCTTGGATCCCTTTCGAAGTTCATTGGCCCCAAAAACTGTAGAAGATCTCATTTGTGCTCAAAATTGGATGAAGAGGACACGACCCTATTGTGGAGGAGGAGGACACCACATCCAATATTACAGAAGTTTATTAGTTTGAATAATATTTTTATTTTTACAAATTATAACTAGGTATATTTAAATGTATTGTGTATATTTACCCATCTTGGTGACGGAGATCGAGGAGTAGGGATTTTAAAGGAGTTACCCATCTTTAAGATTTTCTTCATTCTCTAAGTTTATTATTTTGAATTTTATTGGTTGAGACTTTAGATTCAAATATTTTATTGATTTTGGATTTTATTAGTTTGGACTAGGGCTGAAAACCGGAAATGCGGTCCGGTTTTCGGACCACAATCCGGTCCGGACCGCATTTCCGGTTGCCTTATATTAAGGACCGGACCGGACCACTTATAAGTGGTCCGATCCGGTTTTACAAAATGCGGTCCTGTCTGGACCACTTTTTTAAGTGGTCCAGACTGAATTTAATATTTTAAAAAATAGATTTTTTTTTAAAAAAAAATCGAACGGCGGCGGGCACACTGCGCAGTGCACTCTGCACTGCGCAGAGTAACGTAGGTTTAAAAAATTAAAAAATTAAAAAATATATTAAATGCGGTCCGGTCCGGTCCGGACCGCATTTAATAAATGTATGACCCGGACCGGACCGCTTTTGAAAAATTAAAACCGGATCGGACCGCAAATCCGGTCCGGTCTGCGGTCCGGTTTTGTTCAGCCCTAGTTTGGACTTTAGATTCTCATCTTATATTTTGAGATGATCTTTAATTTTATTGATTTTGGATTTCATTAGTTTAGATTTTATTTATATGTGATCAATGGACCAAACGAAAAAAGAAAAAAAATACATTAGGCCAAGTACGTAAAATGTTAAAAAAATTGTCCAATATGCATGTAGTTTAACCGAAAACGGTCACTGCTAATGGAATAGGTGTCGGTGGCAATTATTTAAAAATCGGTCTATCTGGTCTATCGAGGTTAAATAGCCCTACATGAGAGCATTAAACAAGTACTGTGTTTAGACTTTCAGTCCTTGAAAGACAACAAATGCAAAACTAGCATATTGGAAAAAATAATTTCCAAGTACTCTATTCCAACTATCCGCTCCCCAAGCTCATTCAAATTACAAGCTTTGATTTCTCTAAGCTTAGTTTCAATGATTTCCGAGCAGATATCAAAATATCTGTTTTGTTGTCATCCATTGACGCCACCATTCAGAACAACACCCCTAAACCCTAAGAAATCAGAGGTTTATGACTTTAACTACTAAGGAATTAAGAAAAGAGAAGAAAGTACGTTAAATCAACTTATGGATTACCTAAAAGTTGATCTTGTCAATCTCTCCAGTATTTATAAAAACAGAAAAAGATCTCCAAAATCAACAATTCAACGTATTTTCTTCACCAAACTTTCAACAAATCATAACCAAACCCAACGCCAAGAAATGGTGCGAGAGATACTACTGAATCAACAACTACCAAAAAAGCGAGATTCTTCACTTTCTGGTGGAAAGTGCGAGAAAATGACTGAGGGAGAGAGAGAGAGTTGGAAATGGACAATGGGAAGTTGGGGAATTTGGAGGGCCAGTCGACCCAGCGTGTTGAGGCGGCACTGGAGCTGAGACCGACGTTAAGGAGCTGAGAGAAAGAGGCAAAGAGGGAGGGGATCGTGCGAGAGGAGAGGGATGAAGGGAGATAAAATAAAAATAAAAAATTTAAGTAGTTGTTAATTAAAAAAAACAAGCTGGGCTGCTTGGGCCCAAGGGCGCGCTGAGGCATCGGGGCAGGTTGGGGGGCAGGCTGAGTTTTTAGTGGGCCAAAGGGACGACGTTTGGTAAAAAAAAAGTGTAAACTTTTTTTAGGGGGAGCCAATTGGGGCGGTGACCCCTGTTAGCCCCTCACCTTGCCTCCACCTGTGGTCTCAGCAAAGCTTCTAGAATTTATATGCATATGCTTAACAATTGTGATATACATTTTGGTTTCATTATCAATATAATTTAGATAGAGAAACACAACATGCATTAAATGTTATAGGGTCTAACACAAACAATATAGAGTGTCGTAGCATCTATATGTTTATGTATCACAAGTTCAATTTGGACAGTAAATTAAATGATAACTGAATTATTTTTAGAGATAAATACAAAATCAGTCCCTCTGATAAACGCAAAAATCAAATTAGTCCTCATGATAAGAAAAGCATAAAATTAGTCCCTGTGATTTCAGAAAAGGATAAAATATGTCCCTGATAAGGGACCAACGACAAACGAAAATGGAATGACAGTGACTAATTATATGTTTTTCTTATCATGAGAACTAATTCGATTTTCGCGTATATCACAGAGACTGATTTTGTATTTATCCCTTATTTTATTTTTATTCACGGAAGAAGTGGTATCTAGTTGTTCATTTTTTTTTTGGCTTTTATATTATATATAATTATGGGTTAATTGCAATTTATCTCTTCAAAATATTACTCGATTCTGAAATATCCTGCAAACTTTAACTCGTTACATCTCATCCTAACAAACTATACTTCTCGTTGTGATTTCATCTCTGAACCGACTAGACCTATTATGTCAAACGGTTTTTGTCTCATAATTGACACTTGACATTCTCCTTACGTGAAAAAATAAATTTATCCTCGTTTTAGTCTTTCCTAACTTTCTAGATTACTCCAACAATTCGAAGACCTAAAAAATAATATGCAGTCAACTGATTTTTTATTAAAAAAAGAAAAAGAAAAATAGATTCATTAGAATCAAGCAGGTCAAATTTGTCTTTTCAGATAAAAAGAATGTCATGTATTATTCACGTGAAACGGAAACCGTTCGACATAACAAATCCAGCAGGTTAAGAAATGAAAATTGCAATGAGAAATATATTTATAAGAGTGAGTTGTGTCGAATTAAAATTTGTGAAGGTTTTTGAGAATCTAGTGATAACTTTACTGTGAAATTATAATTAACCCTTTAATTATTCTGCTATATATTTTTTAAATGATTTTTTCATATGCATCCTATCTATCACGTGGCAGCCAATGCCATACCAGGGCAAGAGCGTTTTTTTTTTCAATTTTTTGTTTTTGTTTTATAGTTTATATTATTTTTATGTAATTTAAAAAAGTTAATTGATTATTTTGTAATGTTTTTATTTTACGTGGCATAATAAAATTAATTTGACGTGTTTAAGTAAATTGTACAGCATGAAATTTTGCAATATGTGTCCATTTTTTATTAAGCTGACGTGGTTCTCTGTTATTTGTGGTCGAAAATTTAACGGAAAGACTAATGACTACGAAAACTTATGGACCCTTGGTGATTAGTTACAAAATTCAGGGATGATTTCTTTTTAAAAAAAAAAAAAAAAACTGGAGTACAAAAACCTTATTTAACCCTTAAAAAAAATTGATAAACAAAAAGCGTCGCTCCCGTCTTCCGTTGTTTAGTCGAACTTTGCGCGCTAAAAGCAACGAACACACAAAAGCAAAAGCATAAAGCAGAAGCAGAAGCAGCGCCAGCGCCACCGCCACTATGAGCGCGCTTTTAGTATGAAGGCGTCATTTCCTTTTGGCATTTAGTTCCTTTCTTCCTTCCGGAGCAATCTCTTACCCCACTTCTCTCCCAAAGTATCTCTCTCCTTTTTCTTGCACAAAAAGCACTATGTGTCTCGTGAGTCCCACTTTTCTCGACACTCACCCAAGCCCAACCACAACCAGCAACAAAAACGACGAAGAAACTGTACTACAGTATTCAGAGAACCCGTTCAGGAAAGATATAGTGTTAGCGGCGCTGAAGGTTTTGGACAGCTTTTGCCAATGGCGAGCACTAGCGGGACGAAGCCGCCCAGGGCTCCGTCTCGGCGGATGACGCGCCAGCTGACGCGCATGGTGGATATTCCGTCCGAGGACACCGCCGTCGATGACAGCGAGGTCGTACCGTCGTCCATTGCAGCCATCGCTCCAGTTCTCCGCGTGGCCAACGAGATCGAAAGCGACAACCCTAGAGTCGCTTATCTCTGTAAGCCCTTACTTACTCATTCACTCACTCGCAATCTTTACTCTAATGACTGAAGGTGATTGTGGTGCTATTATATTTAAAAGTTCTACAGCCTATTAGAGCTCAGGTCATATCTATCAACTCGGTTTAACCGTGAAATCCATCAAACTATTTGCACTATTGTGCCCTTCTTTGTTCTTTATGTTGTGTTTCGTCATTTTTTAGTCGTGGTCTATCTGTTTTTTGATAAATCTCTAGCATTCTTGCTGGTTGAAATGTGTATTAGAAACATTTTCTTTTGAATAGAGAAGTCAATAATTTACTAAAAAATACTAGTGTGTTGAGTGTAATACGATTCTTGCTCTACATGCGAGACAAGGAATGCTGAAACTAGAAATGCTCTTAAGTATTACCCTGTGACCGATGGCATTGTGATAATTGAATCATATGCAAACGCGACAATGCTATTGCCCCACAAATTGCTTCTGCTGCTTCTTTTCCTAATGTTTTGAAAAATTATCAATGGCGTATAATAGGATGTTGCAGAAATAGTAGAGTCTAGATCAAGCCCACACTATTAGAATGTAATATCTACCTGCTAAACTTCATCGATACAAGCAAGTACATTCTGTCGGTTGTTCTTAGATACCTATATGTTTGTAGTTTCAGTGTTTTGAACATGCAAAGTGCCATGCATTCTAGTCAATGCACATCTTCATAAGCTTGGCTGTAATTACGATAATCTTATTGCCTATATTTAGGCTTAGTGACTCACCTATTGACATTCTATATACGCTGACAAGGTAAAAGAAAAATCATCGAAATCTTTTCCAATGAAGTTCACACGATTGACTTAATGAGGATAGTATAAGACAAAAGCATTAAAGTTTCGGACACATGACATCAGAAAGAATCATTTGAAAATGCCATAAGAAACACCAAAGAAGATGTGTAAAACAACTCATGCCTTGCTGTGACTACAACGAGAACTTTTCCCCTTTTATCCAGCAAAAGAGACACACATGAAGCAGATGTAAGATCTAATGGAACATTCCCATACTTCATTCAAAAAATAAACGGGAACACACAACACGAAAGGCGATCTTACCACCACCTAAATATTTTATGTTAGGCGTGTTAATTTTGCCTTAACATTAATGGTTCCAAAGCCTACAAGGAGGAGATTAGTTCTTGGAAATGTGCGAAAGGATTTGACTCCTATTGGATTGACGCTCATTTGAGTTGGATTTTTGTCTTATGAGCATGCTACTCTGACAAGCTGTTTGCTTGTCTTCTTTTAGCAGCTTCTCCTTACTTTCGTTTTATGCATCGCTTTTCTTTTGTTAAACCTTATTCTGATGAAGATATTACATAAAGAGATTCCGGGGACATATTGAGGATTGGAGGTTCTCTGACTGTACCCGCTGTTTTCTTTTTGTGTATGTGTGATGTTATTTGAATGAGAAGTATAATTCTGGAACTTCTGCATTATATCATGTGACTCACCTGCTTTTGTTCGTATGAAAAGAATTGTCAAGTGAGAAATCATGTCATAACAATGAATGGATAAGGATCATTGAGATAATTAGTGCATTGAGATAATCACATAATCAGTTTTTTATGCAATAAGGATGAAAATGCCTTTCAAGAGAGAAAACAAAAAAAAAAAGAGAAAAAAGAAAAAAGAAAAAGAATGGTGTTGGGGATTTAAGCTGTTTGTTCTTCACTTGGTACATAGTTTCGGAACCTTTTGTTTATGTTTCAAGCTGGACAGAGGGTGCTTATTCAGGCATATGTAGCCAAGGATATTCTTGTTTCTGACACCCTTCTATTATGTTCAATTAGGCCGCTTTCATGCATTTGAGAAGACACATATGATGGATCCGACATCAAAAGGACGCGGTGTTCGCCAATTCAAGACTTATCTGTTGCATAGACTTGAAAAGGTACATCATTGTTCATGGATTCCTGTTTTTTTTTTCTGGGCTCATGGATTCCTGTTAACTTATGAGTGTAATGACTATTATTAATTGTTAGTTTGGGAATGTGGCTATCTGAAAAGACATTATACTGTTTCATTGATCGAAAGGCTGTTCATTTTCCCATGAGCTCACTTTGAATTTTATAGTCTTGCATGAAAAGTGAGCGTTCTAGTAGCATCTTAACCTCATTCTTGGAGACCATTCATTTAGTACCTAGTAGATGTTTTAGTGAAAGGTTCAAGCTTTCTAGCATTAACTTATGCAACAGATCTAAGGTCATGAATTTTGAGCTGGTCTGTTGTTATTATGCTTAATTTTAGAAATGTCAAAGTCGCAATTTTTGGTATAGAAATTTCTAAGTAATGTGAAACCTGATTTGGAAGGTAATATGGAGCCTTGTCATCACATCTAAAGATAAAGTTAATTTATTATTATAATCCATAACATATTTCATGGGTTCTAAAGGCAAACCCAAGCCATCTTCAATGTTCCTTATACAATCTCCTTGTTGCAGGAAGAAGAAGAAACAGAGTGTATCCTTGCACCAACTGATCCAAAAGAGATTCAATTGTACTACCAGAAATTCTATGAAGAAAATGTCAGAGACTGTGAACACAAAAAACCGTGAGCCTTAGCTTTGACCTGCTTACATATCTAAATTTTGTTGAGGTCATTATACAATCCATCTTATTTTTTATTTTCATCTATCAGGGAGGAGATTGCAAAGATCT
Source organism: Myrica gale (assembly GCA_963930655.1). Classification (NCBI taxonomy): domain Eukaryota; kingdom Viridiplantae; phylum Streptophyta; class Magnoliopsida; order Fagales; family Myricaceae; genus Myrica; species Myrica gale. Next base: position 19,220,438 of record OZ005598.1, on the reverse strand, counting down.
TTCAGACTGCAACTGTATTGTATGAGGTGCTGAAGACAGTTGTACCTCTTGAGAAGATTGATGCTCAGGTTTGATGTGTAGAATGTCAGTTTCTGGCAGAATTTATTTTAACCACCGAATTCGTGTGAAAATGATTGAAAATTTCGATGTTACGTTGCTTTTGTCATTACAGACAGAAAGATATGCCAAAGATGTCGAAAGGAAAATGGGACAATATGAACCTTACAACATTCTTCCACTGCATGTAGTTGGGGTTAAACCGCCAATTATGGAAATTCCTGAGGTTGTTAAAAGGCAGCCTACTGAATCTTGGTCATTTTTGCACTCAGCGCATTTGTTCCAATGAATACTCATTAATTGATTATCCTTCTTCCTTCTCAAACAATGATGTAGATCAAAGCAGCACTTCATGCTTTACAGAATGTGGATAATCTTCCAATGCCTAGAATCCATTCAACTCCTGGTGTCCAAACTGATGAGTCTGTAATGGCTACAAAGAGGGTTAAAGCTATCACTGATATACTTGATTGGCTTCAGTATATCTTTGGATTTCAGGTAAATATATCTTAAATATCTCCTTTTACATTTTATTTCATATGTACTTTTTGCATGCCATAGGCTGGGTAAACTTCCCCTAACTATTGTGCATTATCTTCCATTGTCCTAAATATAAGTTACTAAATGGACTTTGAAATCCTGGTTTTCAGATGACCCCTTGATGGAGACAAATATATACCACTCGGCCACAATTTCTATGTTAGACTTCTGTTTGTTATACATGTTATTGCAGTTATTTGTTAAATTGATATCCAAGCTATTCAAGAGGGTGAATAGGACAGTTGTGTGTGGAGGAAAATAATGGTGTGGTCTCTTATTGATCCTCTTATCCAAGTAGTTGATGCAGACAATAGTAGTTGAAGTAATGATCGCTTCAAAGAAATTGTAGTGATCTCAGCAAAAAGATGTATATCATTTACATGATTGAACCAAGTACTGGGACAATAATGCAGAGAGCAAAATGAATCCTGATTTAAGGTCTGCTATTATTGCTTATGCAACACTCAAACATACAATTACGAAGGTTCTAGGCCTCTGCCTTTGCAATAGGTAGTGCAAAACATTTGTTGATACTCTAAATTCCAGCTTATGGGATGCCCAGAAGCTAACCAGTGTCCACTATTTCATCCTTCGAAGAAAAGACGTTTAGTACCCCTAGATTATTGATTCTTGAGCTCATTAACCAAGTATCGATATAAATGTATCCTTTTCATTAATTTACCTTTTTCTAACTTCTACATTACTGAAATCTGATTCTGACATTCCAAGGCATTCGCTACTACATGAGGTAGCATGGTCCAAGAACTCGAGAATCTGGAAATAGTAACAGTTGTTTGCTTAAAGCAGTGCAAGTGCCTCTTTTGAAAATCGCAAGTGTTTTTACTGTTACTCCCCTGTAGGAACTATGAAATTTGTGTGGTTTATAAATTAGTTTCTTGAAATCCATGTAGTGTGGCCTAGAAAAAAAATCCATGTAATGCGTAAGAATTTCCTATTTAAGTTTGCTTGCGTTGTGGAAAATATATCTGTATTTATCTTTGTGTGATTGTTTATGCTGAGACACATGAAGCGTTTATGCTTTCCTTTGCTCGGGAGGTATACTTGAGTACTTTGGCAATGATCTGTTCTTTCCATTGTGCTGCTACTTGTCATTTTATTCCATCACATGAACTCTTCATGAGGGAAAGTCATTTCCTCTAACTATTTGTTATTATATATTTTTGGGTATGAAGAAAGGGAATGCGGCAAATCAAAGGGAGCACCTAATATTGCTACTTGCCAATATTCAAATAAGAAATACAAAGGTTGAAGATCATCCCGAGGTAACAATGTTATGGCTGTAGTCTGCTTGATAGTAGTTTTAGTTATTGGCATTTCATTTCTCTCTGTTTAGTCGGTAACTTTATTAACTTTCATATCTATGTGCTTATACCTTAAATATTAATAAGAAGCTTATTGCAGCTGGTTAGTGCCACTATACAGCAGTTGATGGACAAAATTTTTAAGAACTATAAGTCATGGTGTAATTATCTGCGCTGTAAATCACATCTCAGGCAAGTGTTTTGGTTCTGTTTACATAATGAGTTTTTGGTTTTAAGCATACTATATTTTACAACGTAAGCACTTGGAACATCTAATGTTGTGTGTATGTGCTTCACAGATTTCCTCAAGGTTGTGACAGAAAACAGTTCGAGCTTATCTACATTGGACTTTATCTTCTTATATGGGGTGAAGCTTCAAATGCCCGATTCATGCCTGAATGCCTCTGCTATATTTTCCATAATGTATGTTTCTCTTGATACCATTCAGGACACCCACCGGTGGGTTGTTTGTTTCTTTTTATTTTGGTTTGTGTTCATTTCTTCAATTTCTATATTATGCTGGCATATAGTTTGTTCATTCATTAGCGAACTTCCATTCGACTATTCGGCAACATGGTTTCCCACTTAGTTATTGCTACTACTATGAATACTTCTTTTATGATGAGACCTCATCGTTCTTGCAATTGCTTATCCTTGCATTAGTTAAACTCCAGGGGAAGATAAAGAGCAGTCTTAATATAAGTCCTCTGCATACATGCAATAGGAGATGGCATCACCCTCAATCAAAAGAAACCAGTTGGTGAGAAAAAGTGTGGAAGGTAAATAAGGATTGGTAGGTAAAGGTCTCAAATCTGAACAAGGGCAAATGAAAGTTATTTGGAAGATTAAAAAATGTGACTTCCATTTCATAACACATGACATTTGAAGGCAGGGAAATTTGGGGCGAATTAGTAAAACGTGGTGAGGGATAGCAAAAAGGAAAAGGAGAAAGAAAAAGAAAAAGAGGGTGGAAGTTCATTTGTAAAATTGGGGAATAATTTGAAACAAAGTTCAAAATCTGGATTCTTAGGGAAATAAATGCACTTCTAAGAGAACATTACAGCCCATTTTGTAGGTGAAAATTTTCGGAGGGCTACTTTAGTCTTTGGATGAAACAGATTGTGATGGTGTATTAAAACCAATTGGAAAGAACATCAAAATACCAGTAACAGTGTCCAATTAATCAAAGTGGTGAGTAATGAATGACAAGATTTGGTCATGTTACCAAATGCATTACGTTCCCATAGAATTGCTGAAGGACTTTTGAAACTTCTCACCTTTCCACCACTAAAAGGATGACCGACTAAACTTTCTCTAGTACGCATTAAGATAATCATATTTAGGGAGAGGGAGAGACAGAGTGGTACCACCTTACGATATCAAGGATCTGTAGAATATGAGGGCATTGCCTGGCTGAGTCCCATATCAAGTATGTAGTAGCTGGTTTATAAGCAGGTTTTGGAAAGTACAAATTTTGATTAGTTTTCGTAGGTTTTGTATGACCAGTCTCCCTGTTACGATACTAAAGGATGATAATATCATGTGACTTGGAGGTTTTAGAGCGTAAACCTAGTTTGCTGAAGAGGATATCAAAGATTGTAGTGGATAATTATCGTATCACAATAGGAGTGTGTGGAATTGTGTTGTGTGATAGCATTTTTTGGAGCATATGCCATTTTGATTTAGCCTATGTAAACGAATAGGGGTCTCCAGTTGTGATTAGACCTTTTTAAGCATTAATAGATGTGGCTGGATTCATAAGAATCCAGGGCTTGAAATTCCAATAATCGTTATAGTCAGTTAACTTTCACTTATGCCAACTATATAAGCTTCACGTGGTATGATAGTGTGTAGATAGCACCATAGTGGTATAATCAGCGATGAAGCAAGGGGGGCAAGGGGGCCCTGGCACCCCCAAAGCTCCAAGCAAACCAGAAAAGATGCATATGGGCTTGGTAGCTTTCTGAGATTCACCTCCTTCCCCCCTGGCGAGAAAAGTGTTTCTAGCTTCGATTGTGGTGGTATCTATGTCATCCTGTCCAATTGATCTAAAATCAACCGTATAATTAGTAGATCCACATTATTACTTTTCTTCTGAATATTTAAACCTTGTAATTTTATCAGGTTAATCATTTACTGACTTAATACTTGCCTATGAAATCTGCAGATAATATAATGTAATTACACACGAACTATGACTTAATTCTGTTTGTGCTTGATGTTTACTTCTTTTGCTTCATTCTAGTGCGTTATGTCTTTCCAAAACTTATTATATCTGAAATGACACATGTTTCCTAATTGTATAAGATGGCCAACGAGGTCTATGGGATTTTATATAGCAATGTCCAACCTGTTAGTGGAGCCACATATCAAGCAGCAGCACGCGATGACGACTCTTTTTTGAAGGATGTTATAACCCCTATCTACCAGGTCTTGCTCAAGGTAATTGTGCTATTGTCCTCCCTCCATTAGTTGTTGATACACATTCATGAGTTTCAGTCTGAAATTTGATGTCTATTTGATCCAAAAGGAAGTTAAGAGAAACAAAGGAGGCAAGGGAAGCCATTCAGGATGGAGAAATTATGATGATCTAAATGAGTACTTCTGGTGAGTTTTCTAAATTGTTTATTCTATTTTGTACGCCAGTCTAACATATAATGGCTGAAAGATTATCTTCCTTGTCTCCAGGTCTGACAGATGTTTTAGGCTTGGGTGGCCAATGGATCCCAAAGCAGACTTTTTTAGGCGTTCAGATGTGATACAATCTGCAACTGAGGTACTACGTGTATATTATATATTTAGTTAAACCAAAGCTGGGGCCTTTCCATATGCTGGCTGGGTTGTAGGAACTGGTGATATGTTAGTGTATTTCTATCGGAAGCCCTATGGCTGCCATGATAGGTAGCGGAGTCATTGGCATATAGAGCGTAAAGAATAAGTACTGAGTTTTGGATGGGGTCAGCTTCCTGGCCGGGCATATCTCTAACTTGATAACTAGCATCGCCTTTCAGCTCTGTCAGCAAGCTGCTTTCTTTCTCTATATTTAAGTAGTCTTTCTTGTATCTTTTGCTCAATGTTTAAACAACCCAACAGTTTTCTAATAGTCAAGTATTGCGAGAACCCCATTGTTGAACCCTGTGTTCTTCCCCCACACGATTTATGCTCATCAAATATCAAGATCATGAAAGATCAAAACCTGTATATCTCTAAATTGTTGGAAATTTTAACTCTTTCACAGTTCTAAAACATGCCTGAGTAAATGACATTACCTGGACAGGAAATTTGTTCTACATGTTAAACATACAGAGAACATGTGATCTTAATAGTAGGATTGAGAAAATAATTATCTATGTAAACTTGTTGAGGAGTGTGATTTTAACATAAGCATATTTTATATAAGTGGGTGCATATATGTATGGGTGTGTGTGTGTAGATAGAATAACACCCATAGACATATATATTAAAAAAGGGGCACCTGTGTGTATCATATTGTTGAAAATAGATATGCAGAGGTATGCAAGTCTATGTATGCATGTAGAGTAGGCTCTTTCTAAAAGATTATTTCCAAGTTCCATTTGCTTTGTCAGAGAGCTACTCAAACTGCTGCTGGAGAGAGGAAGCCTAAAACAAATTTTGTAGAAGCCCGTACATTTTGGCATCTTTACAGAAGTTTTGACCGAATGTGGATATTTTTCATATTGGCTTTCCAGGTAGCTTAAATACTTGGAAATGTGTTCTTAATTTACTGACCTTTTTTGGACCGTTACCTGTGTGGAATTTACTTCGTCTGCATTAATTCTGGTTTTCAGGCAATGGTAATTATTGCATGGAGTCCTTCTGGATCTCTTGCTGCTTTTTTTGATGAAGATGTCTTCAGAAGTGTTTTGAGCATCTTTATTACCTCTGCTTTTCTCAATCTTCTGCAAGGTACTGGTCTTATCCCTAGGTAGTCGAACCTTTTTTTCCTACCCTGTCACCATATCGGTGGGAGTTTGCATAGACATATGGGCAAATAAAAGACAAACTGTATAATTGTGTTGCTGTTAGAAACTGTTTTATTTGTTATGGCGCAGCAGCAAGTTGTCAATCTTTTTTTCCTGTTTGATCAACATTATATGGGGTTACTTATCCAAATAAAGAAGAAAAAAACAAAAACAAAACATTCTATGGCTTGAGTGGCTTTTATGATGCTCTCTTCTCTATCATCTGCTCTGCAGCAACTCTGGATATCATTCTTAGTTGGAATGCTTGGGGGAGTTTGAAATTCAGCCAAATACTACGATACCTTTTGAAGTTTGCATTAGCAGCTATGTGGGCTGTTGTTCTGCCAATCGGTTATTCCAGTTCTGTCCAGAACCCAACAGGATTGGTGAAATTCTTCAGTAACTGGGTTGGGGATTGGAGGAACCAGTCATTTTATAATTATGCTCTTGCCCTGTATCTGATACCCAATATCCTTGCTGCTTTACTGTTTTTGCTTCCTCCTTTACGGAGACACATGGAGCGTTCAAATTGGCGGATAATCACTCTTCTCATGTGGTGGGCCCAGGCAAGGATGTCTGACATTTGTTAGTTTTATTTTGGTTATATGCCTGTTCCTGTTTATGGACATCTCTCTCTCTCTCTCTCTCTCTCTCTCTCTCTCTATCTCGCAGGCACGTACACACACTCACTGACACTTTTCTCCCCCCCCCCCCGGGCGGCTCTTTTCTATGAAAGTTGAATGTCCTTTCTCTCTTTGACTATCTTGCAGCCAAAGCTTTATGTAGGGAGAGGCATGCATGAAGACATGCTCTCACTGCTAAAGTAAGGAAAAAGAATTACTTTATTACCTTTTTCGTTCTTTTGTGTGGTTTAGTAGTCCATAGTTTTAGGAACAGGGCTTTGGGGTTTAGTTCAGAGGAAGTGTTCCAAACCCATTTTGGTTGTATCCTCTATTAAGAATTGATTTATTATTTCTTCTATTATTTGGAGGTGGTTTTTTCCATTTAACAGTATTTCATTTCTTATGCTTAGGTATACATTGTTCTGGATTATGCTGCTGATTAGCAAGCTAGCGTTTAGCTACTATGTGGAGGTGAATTTCCAAATATAGATCGTTATTTGAGTGTCCTTTGGATATCCATCATGTCTTTATTCTTAAGTCCGATGCCTTATGTACATATCCCGGCATGTGTAACGCGCGCACACGTATGAATATTAATTGGAGGTACAAATGTGCATGAGTGAATAAGTGGTTGTCATTTTTTTAGCGAGCAAGTGTTAACATGGTCTGTAGGCTAACCTTAGTGGTATTCATGGCTTCTATACATGTTAGCCGAATATTCAAAAGTCAGTTATCCACCTTCTCTGGTAAAAGGTGGATGAAATTTCTGACAAACTTTGTTAAATCTGGTTCTTTACACAATTAAAGTTCCCATAATTTTACGAGTTTTGCAGAGTGAGAATTAGTGGCATATTTGTCTCATGGTTTTGTTTTTGCTAATCAAATTTTGCTCAAATGACACCTCCTTCCCCATAAGTACATGAGGGAGGACAAGGTTGTGGGTTCAGGACCATTTGCGTGCATGTTAAATTTACTGATTAAACAAAAAGATGGTTTTGTATGTATAATTGCACCTTTTTGTGGTTCTTTGTGATAATAGTAACTAAAACATATTGAGAATAATTTGATTCTTGGTCTCTTTTAGTCTTGGTGAAATTATGGGTACCGACAGACTATATATATCTATTCAAACATTTCCAATTCTGTCAATAACAACTTTTAGAGAACTTCTTACTGTGATTATCTCTTTCATGGTTATGTAATGTATTTCTTTTTTTAATAAGTTAAACTTTATTAATAAAAAGATTAAGAAGAAGATGTGTTAATAGTACGAGAGACTATGCTGAAAACACCTAAGCCATACAAGCTAAAGAGCTAAGAAGCTAAAGGTTGTGTAATGTATTTCTAACCCTTGTCGTAAGGGTGTAGGAAATCTAGCATGAGCATACTGTTATTCTTATTCTGTTCTCCTTTCTTGCCTTTTTCTTGATTTATTTATAGCTGTTGCATCATCATAATTACTTTAAAACCATAAAACAGACCTTGGTATGTAATATTAAAAGTCACTTTTCATAATCTTAGCCCATATTACTATCCTTGTTCTAGTAACGACAAAAACTCCCGCCCCCCAAATACAAAAAGAGAAAGAAGAGTGGTTGTTTTGAAAATCTGAAGATAAGTTCCTCTTATGCAGCCATCCAAACCGATATCCAACTCACTTCAAAAGCCTAATAAACTTCTCACCTGTATGACATTTCTAATATTTATTGTGGTGAAATGCCAAGAATATCTTAATATTATCCATTCAAGTACTCATGAGAGTGCATGTTATAATTTCATTGGGATGACAGGTTGGAGTTTGAAGCTCGTAATTTGCAGAAGAATAAGCTAGTATACTTCAATTTGTTAGAGAGACATTGGAAACCTAGGGGCGAGTTATGCAGAGATCACATGACTTCTATCCTGAACTTGTGAGAGAGCGAGAGTCATATATATTGAGAAAGGCAGGACTTCTTTTTTTTCTGAATAAGAAAGACAGGACTTAGCATGACATATGTCCTCCTCTATAAATGGGAAACTGATTGTGTTTCAAATCCTATTCTTTGTATCTGTAATCAAAAAGATGATGCTGTCATGGGAACATCTGGCACATGTTCGCAAACCCAATAGCCTCAACTCATACTCTAGGCCTCAGTGATTGATATAAATTTTTGCTCCATATTTTTTTCTCGCTTCATTTTTTCCCAGCTGTGATCTACTAGTTTACATACATAAAGACACTATAAAACTAAATATTAAGGTTCTATAGAACCTTAATATTTGAGGATGCAAAATGTGTGGTTTCTTCCGATTCCTATAGAATGTAGATTAGTGACTAAGTTTTTTTTTTTTTTTTTTTTGATGTAGATGAGAGGATATTGAGGTTTTGACCTCCAGTTTGAAACTAAAAGAAAGGATTTTTTTAATTAAGATATGAGGCAGATTTATAATATAAATACATAAAGCAGATTCCCTGATTCTTGTATTATTAGTTTCTTTAACTGCTGTTCTGTTGTACTTGAACCATACCTTTTCTTTGAGAATATGTGAAAACTCAGATTGTTTAGGCTTTATTTACATGCTCTGTTAATAGATACTGCCACTAGTTGGACCAACAAAGGTGATTATGGAGATTCCTATCGATAACTATCAGTGGCACGAGTTCTTTCCAAACGGTAACACGACACACCTTTCTTATTGAACTTCCTGTTCCTTTTTATCTTCAGTTGTCTTCTTTACTGATTTGCAATCTGAATCTGCTGCAGTAACACATAATATTGGTGTTGTTATTGCAATATGGGCTCCAATTGTCCTAGTAAGTGGATATGAGGCAAACTCTTGTTGAAAGAGATCCCTGAGTCATATTGCTGTGTTTTGCATCCCTTAGCATTCATGTTGTATTTGTCCTTATGTGATGCTTTCTTGGTTTATAGGTCTATTTTATGGATGCACAAATATGGTATGCCATATTCGCTACTCTATTTGGTGGAATTCATGGAGCCTTCAGCCATTTGGGTGAGGTTAGTGGCAAAATTTCCAGCATAGCATTGAAAACTGCTAGGTAGCAGTATGTGACAGTAATGATCCAGTAAAACAGTCAATATATTATCGTTTCTTCCCTTTTCTTTTTTTCCACTGTGGGGATGGAGGAGACTGCAGCTGGTTAGTAATAATGGTTCCACCTGATGTTTGTTAGATACGGACACTCGGGATGTTACGGTCCAGGTTTGAAGCTGTACCTGGAGCTTTTTGTGGTCGCCTTGTGCCATCAGCAAATAAAGAAGCCAAAAAGAAAGAGCCGGTAATTCCAACTTTTAAAAATCTTGTAAAGTTTGCAATGTGCTCTTCATGAAATGTCAGTGAAAACATGTTTAGAATTAAGTATCTGTCTTCATATCAAATACAAATGGTTCCATTTATATCCTTGATCAAGAAATTTAGATGGTTGTTTTTCTCAATTTTGTCATACTTGGCTTTAAGTTCTTCCATCTTCGTTGTTTTCGTCTATGTTATACATTTTGTCATGGCAGGATGACTCGCAAGTACAGAAGAATATTGCCAATTTTTCTCAGGTGTGGAATGAGTTCATACATTCTATGCGGACGGAAGACCTTATCAGCAATAGGTCCTGATTACAGCTTGCCAAATAATTGCTTTTTTCAAATGTATTGTATTTATTTCTGATGATCTTTCATTTGAATTTGATCATCCAGGGATCGAGACCTGTTGCTTGTTCCAGATTCTTCAAATGATGTCTCTGTTGTCCAGTGGCCTCCTTTTCTGCTTGCTAGTAAGGTATATATATTCTTTGTTTGGTTTCTTGTGTTAATTTACATTGAATTTGTTTTTTACTCACTTTTTCTTTTTGCACATGGTAGATTCCTATAGCCTTAGATATGGCGAAAGACTTCAAAGGGAAGGATGATGACGAGTTGTTTAAGAAGATCAAAACTGATCGTTATATGCATTCAGCAGTTATTGAATGCTATGAGACACTCAGAGATGTTATATATGGCCTTCTGAAAGTTGAAGAGGATAGGATGTAAGTAAAGCATTTGTTTTAGAAGCTTGAATTGTATAGATATTACTAAAGGTGACTTGGCAGCATAATCCATTGACCGCGCCACAGCCTAACCCCCCCCCCCCCCCAACCCAATCCCCCTGCTCAGCTTATTTTTTTAAGACTCATGACGGTTAGATTTTTCTTGTACATCAGGATTGTGAAGCACATATGTTATGAAATTGATCAACATACACAGCAGAGGAAATTTTTGCATCATTTTAAGATGAGCGAGCTGCCTCAACTAAGTGAGAAGCTGGAGAAATTTCTAAAGCTCTTGGTAACATGCTTTCTTTATGGTTTCATGTTGTTTTATTGTTGAACTCCTCACAAAGGGTTGAGAGAGAATTTACATTCTAACGGTTCTGATTTTCATACTCATTACACTGGTAAATTGGCAGGTGGCTGACAGCGACAACGTTGCTGAACCGCAAATAATCAATGTTCTCCAGGATATTATGGAGATTATCACAGAGGATATTATGCTTGGTGGTAATCAGTAAGTAGAAAGGGGCATTTACTTGGTGGAGACATAAAAGAAGGCTTTGTTTTCACTTTTAAATTCAGAATGGATCTTTTTGACTCCTTTACACTATAGTTTGTCACATTTCATTTTAGAATCCTCGAACAAGCTCAGCTTCGTCCGGGTCTGAAGAAAGAGCAGAGGTTTGAAAAGCTTGACATTGACCTGATGAGGAACAAATCTTGGAAGGAGAAGGTCTGTACTCACACTTCTCATGAAAAATGTGTTATCCATTTTATCATAGATCTTATGTCTCATTATGTCTTGTGTTTCTCCATAGGTTGTTAGGCTTCATTTGCTTTTGACTGTCAAGGAATCTGCCATAAATGTCCCTCAGAACTTGGAGGCTCGCCGCCGCATTACTTTCTTTGCAAACTCCTTGTTTATGAAAATGCCAAGCGCTCCCAAAGTCCGCGATATGCTGTCCTTTAGGTTAGTTGCGGAAAATATGAGTTTTATCAAAGACATCAATATAGACTTCCAAATGGAGAGAATAGAAATTGCATTTTCTATAGATTGATTGCAATCAACTGGCCTCGATTATGGTCTGATGGCAAAATCTAATTTCAAAACCATTTGTGAGTAAATTTCTGCAGTTTGGTTTTTAGTGAAGGATCAATATTGTTCTTGTGCTAACATGTCAATATTGCATCTAACAATTTGTTCTTCGTTTTATTATTCTATGATTTGCTTATTTCCTTTTGTATATGGTATCTTATGAATACTTGCATGTCCTTGTCTACAAATTATTGTGTTCTCAGCTTTTAGATTACTATTTGATCTCAACTTGAAGGAAAATGACAATTTGATTTATTTTCTTATTTATGGTCTAGTGTTTTAACACCATATTACAAGGAAGATGTTCTATATTCAGAGGATGAACTAAATAAGGAAAATGAGGATGGGATAACAATTTTGTTCTACCTACAAAAAATATATCCTGGTAAGTTTCAATGTCGTAGCTGTGCGCATTTTTATTATATGAAATAAGTGTAAACTTAAAGCTGCCTATTATTGTCAAAACTAGATGAATGGAACAATTTCCAGGAACGCATAAAAAATAACCCAGTGGAAGACAAGATGGAGCTAACTCGCCAATGGGTATCTTACAGAGGGCAGACGCTTTCTAGAACAGGTTTCATGGTGATGAGTTTTGTGATATAGCCTATATTTGCATTGTTCATTGATTTCAACTTTAACCAAGTCTCTCTATCAATATTTTGGTCAGTGAGAGGGATGATGTACTACAGGCGAGCCCTAGAACTACAATGCTTTCTGGAATTTGCAGGAGATAATGGTCAGCAATTTCTGTCGTGGAAACTAGTTTTAGTTCTTGATCAATATATCCTATTTCTGATTCCATTTTAAACATTGGTGCCGTGAGTCGTGACAAACAGCATTTTGGAGTTAATCTCTGCATTGTTTTGTTGCAGCTGTTTTGTGTGGCTACCGAAACTTGGATACAAGTAGTGGAGAGAGAAAGGCTTTTCTTGATCATGCACATGCCCTTGCTGATTTGAAGTTTACATATGTTGTCTCTTGTCAAGTTTATGGATCTCAGAGAAAATCTGATGATGCTAGGGACAGAAGTTGTTACAATAATATTCTGAATCTGATGTTAGCGTGAGTCGCTTTACAACTCATTGAAATTAATAGTTTTCTAAATAGGTCAAAACATTGATTGCATCTTAAACTATTTAAATGGTGTAGGTATCCATCTCTACGTGTTGCTTACATAGACGAAGGAGAAGAGCAAATAAATGGAAAACCTCAAAAGGTTTACTACTCTGTTCTTGTCAAGGGAGCGTACAAGTTGGATGAGGTATGCATTAATAGTTTTTATTCTTGATAACTAGTATACAAGAATAACATATAGTTTTTAATGTATTGTATTAGGTGTGCCCTAGATATAAAGATAGCTGGTTAATCCGAGGCATATGAATTGTTCAAACTGCATGATTTATCAAGTATTTGTTTGCAATAGATCTCCTGTGAAAAGTCTTAAATAGCATGTGTTACACCATCCCCAATTGGAAGCAGGAAAGGTAAAATTATAGGCCTTTCAATCTCAATTTAGATGGTTACTAGTACAAGGTCCACTTGGTCATTTAGTTCTGTTTTGAGGACATGACCTGAGAGTGGCAAAGCTCGAATTGTTTGCAAAGCTCCAACTTTATGGTTTTTTGGCAGCTCTGCCAAGATGCATTAAATTCACTAAACTCAATTTTGTGGGAGAAAATTTCATTATCTTGGTGTGTTTAACTCCAAACTGTCCCCATTTTGAAATATTAAGTGGAAAAACCCTCTATGACTGCATTGATATTACTCGAAGAAGGGAAAGGGCCTGGCTCTATTGTGATGTACCTTGAGAAAAGTACTCATACCAGTAAGGACATTTCCTTTGAAGCGTGCCAGCCAATTTCGTTTACCCTTGTTTGTCCTGAGCTCAGCTTTGTATATATAGCTTTTCTCCTCAGCTTAACTAAGGCCATATGTTTTATTTCTTCTGAGCTAGACTACTATACTACGTAGGATTGACATTCTCTCCAATTGCTTGCTTTTATTAGATTGTCCAATTTAGAAAGAAGAGACATACAACATGGGATCTTATAACATTGATGTTGCCCATGTGAAGCCTTGGGCAGTGTCGACACTATAGCATGTAATCTTACCGTGTGTTTCTATAAATAAATCGGACCATTCGCTTTGAGTAGGAAATTAGAGAGGATCTTCATCCAACTAAACATCATACAGAAGAAAACATCTAGATAGTTAACCAACTATTAGCTAAACATAATAACACCTAGTGCTCTAGAAACCTAGATGGTGAATGTGAACATATAATTAGAATGTCTTTCTCTAAAATACTTCTCAAGCTCAGTACGATGTTTAAGACAGGGAAAGGAAAGTGAGAACTAATTTATAACATACATGATCTCCCAGAACTTCTATCTAGAAAGCCGAAATAAACAAAACATAATAAGAGATAGAGAGGGAGAGAAGGAAATAAAAAAGATTTAGATATGGTCGTATGTATAGGTTTGAAGGACAAGTTTTCATTTGAGCTCCATCCACTGCATTCTGTTTTTAATGTAATGTGCCTCTATAATGCTGATACACATATTCTTTCTTACCTTAATAGGAAATATACCGCATCAAGCTTCCAGGCCGTCCAGTCGATATTGGTGAAGGAAAACCTGAAAATCAAAACCATGCCATTATCTTTTCTCGAGGAGAAGCTCTACAGACAATAGACATGAATCAGGTAGCTAATAGGACATAATAAAGTGACTAATTATGTTTTCTTACCCTGACTTTTGTCCTTTTCTACTTTTGTCAAGGATAACTACTTTGAAGAAGCTTTCAAAATGAGAAATGTATTGGAGGAGTTCCTAAAACCTCGGCATAGCCAACGACAACCGACAATATTGGGTCTGAGGGAGCATATATTCACTGGAAGGTCAGCCTTACTTTTCCAACTCCAGTTATAAGTTGGATCCTAAGAATGCTACTGGTGAAAAAGCAAGTCAGTCTCCCAAAAGAACTGTGACCGTGCTTTTTTGGAAACATGCTTATGTTTTACCCTTGTATTTCAGTGTTTCATCACTTGCATGGTTCATGTCCAATCAGGAGACCAGCTTTGTAACCATTGGGCAGCGAATTTTGGCAAATCCTCTCAGGTAAGCCAAACAGAAGGAAAAAAAACTGTGGATAGGACCTTTTCTTGTTTGGGAAAACAGTAGGTGCTCTTTTACTAAGGAGAAGAATCCTTTACATCTGGCTACATCTCATGTTTAGAGGGATTTGACATCTCTAGAGATTTTATGACTATTCACCGTTTACTCTACTGATGCTGGATACTAAAATAGAACTATCACCACAGATAATTTTGAAAATATTGTTTGTCTGTTTGCCTATAAGTTATGGCTCAAATATACGTTGTCCCCTCATAAGAACATGATGAACGTTAAGTTCAAGGGGTTCAAGAAGTATTAGGAGTGCATGTAACCCACCAGCCAAGAAAGATATGATTTGTCAATTTGATATGTGCATCTATGCCAACAAGAGTAGTAACGGAAGTCATTTATAAAGTTAGAATAATAAATGTGACATTTTTAGTTTTTACAAACCTAAGGCGTTAACAAAGCCCAAAAAATGGAAGAGAATAGAAGGAAAACAGACTGCTTCACAATTTAGGTTTTGAAAGAATGCTTAACCTTCTGGCCCTCGATATATCACGAGATCGAAACTTGAGCACAAAAACATCTTAAAAGGTGAAAAGTGAGCTCCATTTTTTGCTTTTATTTCCAGTCTTGAATGCGGACATGTCAAATCCTAAACAATTATTATCCAGATGCTTTCATTCTTTCGTTTCCTCTTAATTTTGCAATATATCAGGTAGGCCTTCAAATAGTGTCTAGGGTTTTCTAACTCAGTGTAGGCATACATAAGCTCTCAGACAATGGGTCCATTGTTTTAACTGGTGAAAGGAGGACTTTAATGTTTGTTGATTGAGTCAACTAGAAAAGATTGAATCTTGATGGTTGATGAGACTAGAATTTCAGTACACTTGCTGGCTCACTAGTTGACAGGTTCTATTTTTTGGGACGACATGAGGCTATTGATGATCTCAAAGGCAGTAATTTGGATCTGTATAAATGAATTCAGGTGTTTCTTGAGTAGATTAATATTTTGTGGGTTGGGGGAAGAGAGAAAAAGGGGGGGGGGGTTGAATATGAAATCTGGGTGGGTCCCACTCTGGCTCAAGATCAAAGCAAAACAGAAGAGACTTTGGCTTCTGACCAAAGTTTTCTGGTCCGTGCTCACTTGGGAAATTTAAGCCTAACTGTGAGAAAGAAGTAAAATATCCTGAATTTTCCTGTATGGACATGTGTGTGTGTTACATTCAAAGTCTGCAAATGATGGCTTACTTAGGCGTAGTGTCAGCTGTTTTACTTCTGCGCTGTTCTATTTTGAGAGTCTGTTGAATGTTCTATCCTACTTTTGCAGGGTGCGGTTCCACTATGGTCATCCGGATATATTTGACAGAATCTTCCACATAACAAGAGGTGGAATAAGCAAAGCTTCAAGAGTTATCAACTTAAGCGAGGATATATTTGCAGGTAGTTTTTGGTTCATTACAATGTGACTGACTAATTGCTATTACCTTTCACTGATATTGGAATAATATCTGAAGGATTTAATTCAACAATGCGTGGGGGATTTATAACACATCATGAGTACATCCAAGTAGGCAAGGGACGTGATGTGGGAATGAATCAAATATCCAATTTTGAAGCTAAGGTTGCAAATGGAAATGGAGAGCAGACACTTAGCCGTGATGTTTATCGTCTTGGGCGTCGGTTTGACTTCTATAGGATGCTGTCATTCTACTTTACAACAGTGGGTTTCTATTTTAGTAGTATGGTAAGCTAACCAAAATAATTTCTCTTATTTGATATCTTTGTTAAATATCAATGTAGTTCAAACCACACATGAGTAGAACGAGATTATAGACTTTATGTCACCAGTTTGCTTGGGGTTAGTGGGTTTGATCTCTTTTAAGTATTCCTACAGTTGTTAGAGAACCAGATAAGGTGATATCAATTGGTGTATATGTATCCAGAACCGCGAAGTATATTGTTTCTTGTCTTACTTGCCATGTCATACATAGTTTGTATCCACAAAGTTCCTTTTTATGTCATGTACTAATATGTAATCATGGCTTGAATTGGGAAAATTTTATTGTTTCAGGTGACTGTCCTGACTGTATATGTATTTTTATATGGACGGTTGTACATGGTTATGAGTGGAATTGAAAGAGAGATCCTTGAGAATCCAAGCATACGACAAAGCAAGGCCCTTGAAGAGGCTTTGGCTACCCAATCTGTGTTCCAGTTGGGCTTGCTGCTAGTGTTGCCCATGGTCATGGAAATTGGCCTGGAAAAAGGATTCCGTACCGCCCTTGGTGATTTTATCATCATGCAGCTACAGCTTGCATCTGTATTCTTTACATTTCAGCTTGGAACAAAAGCACATTATTATGGAAGAACAATCTTGCATGGAGGTTCTAAATACCGAGCTACTGGCCGTGGATTTGTTGTTTTTCATGCAAAGTTCGCTGATAACTACAGGTTGTACTCACGAAGTCACTTTGTGAAAGGGTTGGAGCTGTTTGTTCTACTGATTGTCTATGAAGTTTATGGGGAATCATATCGCACTTCAAATCTTTATTTGTTCATCACTTTCTCTATGTGGTTTCTTGTTGCTTCTTGGTTGTTTGCTCCTTTCATTTTCAATCCATCTACTTTTGACTGGCAAAAGACAGTAGATGATTGGACGGATTGGAAGAGGTGGATGGGAAATCGTGGTGGTATTGGGATTTCACCAGATAAAAGTTGGGAATCATGGTGGGATGAACAGCAGGAACACCTCAAATACACGAATTGCAGGGGGAGAGTGCTGGAGATAATACTTGCTTTTCGTTTCTTTATTTACCAGTATGGAATTGTCTACCACCTTGATATAGCTCATCACAGCAAGAGCGTGCTGGTAAATCTAATTATCTTCCAAAATTATTGTCCTCTTATTGAACTTTCAATGTCTGTTTTGGTTCCTGGTCCCAGCTTAAGGCCTCCTAATTTTTTCTTCAACTCCTGAACCTGTTTTTTTGTCCAATTTTTTGTGTAGGTGTACGGACTTTCTTGGTTAGTTATGATGACTGCTCTTGTCGTCTTAAAGGTATGCAAATGAAATTAACTCTTGTATAGGAAATTTAGGTCAAAGTAAGATTTAATGAAACTGTTCAAGCTTAATTGATTTTTCTGACTAATTTGAAAATTACGGGGAAAAGAAATGTGGGTTACGCATAAAATGAGCAACTTTTTCCTTAGCTTTGCCTGTTCTTTCCTTTTTTGTTTTTTGGATTTTTGCTTATATTGAGTCCAGAAACATACAATGCTCATTTTGTACTTGGCCTCTTGTACACTTCCCATGTTATCAGATGGTATCAATGGGTAGGCGAAGATTTGGCACCGACTTCCAGCTCATGTTCAGGATTCTCAAAGCACTACTGTTTCTTGGTTTCATGTCAGTGATGACTGTCTTATTTGTTGTCTGTGGGCTCACTGTATCGGATTTATTTGCTGCTATCCTTGCCTTCACACCGACAGGATGGGCCCTGCTTCTGGTAAGTGTAAAGTCTGCATATTCTTTGAGTAGAAAGAACAAAGTATCTGTTGAATTTTTTTTATCACCTATGCCATTTGTCTTGAACACATCTTAACGAGTTGAAATTACCTTCATTTTGGAAAAAAAAAATGGATCCACATTGCATTTTCCATGACAGTTTCACTTGCATAAATTAAGAAATCATTGTGAAAAATAATTGCTGTGCAACTCTAAATGTAATAATATCTAAGCTGCCACTCCTATCCTACCTTGTATTTTCCTCTTTTCCTAAACTTACGAACTAGCAGCCTTGTAGGTTTTGAATCAGTTTAAGTTGCCCTTTTCCTGTTTGAACTGAGAACAAGTGTCGGGATCTCTTCTCATTTTTTTTGGTTAAATGTTGTGCATCCTGAAACTACACGACTTTTTGGTGCATTGGCTCGTGAGCTTCAGTGGCTTTTTTTGCTTCGAAAGATCTGTTGGTTGAACATGAATATATTTACTCCATAGTTTTGGTTTACTGAATAAATGTTTCCTTTATATTGTCCTTCCAAAGATTGGGCAAGCATGCAGGCCAGTATTGAAGTGGGTAGGATTCTGGGATTCTATAAAGGAGTTAGCGAGAGGTTATGAATACATGATGGGGCTGATAATCTTCGCGCCCGTTGCCATTCTGTCTTGGTTCCCATTTGTATCGGAGTTCCAAACGCGCCTTCTTTTCAATCAAGCATTTAGTAGAGGCCTCCAGATTTCAATGATTCTTGCGGGAAGAAAGGAGAAAACAAATTGAAGTTTTTTCTCGTCTTACATACACATACTCATCAAAATATTATCATCTTCTTTTACAGGAATAGTTAGAGGTTGTCACTTCTACAGCATTTGGCTTTTGTAGCTATAAATCTTTTTACCTTGTGCTTTTTGTGGAGAATCAGCCTTTCGTACTGTACTGGCATTTCTGCTTTTAAATTGGCAATTCCTGGCTATATTTTCTTGACCAGACCCAAAAGTCCTTTAAACTAGCAGACTGGCTACTCCAAACGCCCTGAAAATGCCATCAACGAAAGCCACAAGTAAGAAAAGCTCCATTGAGCCTAACAAACTCTTCCTTTTCAAGCTCTATTCCTAAGTAATATATACAGCTATTACTCGAGTATGTATATCCATTCTTCAGTACCATGATAACATCCAAAAATCACGATGGATTTCTACTATCATATTTTATTTTCATTTCTCTATTTAGCTTATGCACCTTCTCTAACTATCAAATTGTATTCTTTGAAGCTAGATGCCACACTCTACAGTCTTTAATTCTACTTTCAAAACCAAACAATAAAATTGGTCATGTCCACAGAGCCAGAGGACATCAATACTAATAGGACGCCAGTTGGTTGAGCCGCCTCGAGTTTGGCTCCAGAAACAATTCACATTCTTTTGAGCATGATTTTCGATCTAACATGGCTATATACTGTAACTGAGCAGCAATGAAGAGATTGAATGAAAGTCTGAAAGATTCGATCACACCAGAAAAAACAAACAATTAACTTCTTTTGTGGTGTTTTGTCTAAACCTTGAATAAAATTTTGATTGACATACCACCACCGTGAGACCTCGAAAATCTCTCTCCCTCTCTCTCATCACAAAGACTCGGGCTCCCATCACCTCCAATCCCTCTTCATCTTCGTTTATGAGTACTTCTCTTCCCTTTCTGCGAAGAACACAAAGCTGTTGAGAACCAAACTGTTACAGATAGAAGAGTAACAGAGCAAGAGAAAGACTCGAGCAAGATAATACGCGTGGCTTCTGTTGTAAAGTTTTAACAGTAGCATTAGGGCTGAAAACCGGATTTCCGGTCCGGTTTTTTTAAATGCGGTCCGATCCGGACCGACTTTAATTTTTTTCAGTTTTTTTAATTTTTTTAAAAAAAATTTAAAAAAATTAGGTTAATTTCAAAGGATGAAGTGCATATAAAAATGTTGAGTTTTAGTTTAGATTAAAATTAAACGTTTTAAGTTTATAATTTGTATTAAAAATTATTAAAAAAAATATATTTTTATTTTTTTAATAAATGCGGTCCGGTTCGCATTTATTAAAAAAGAAGACCGGACCGCATTTTAAGAGCTAGGATCCGGTCTGGTCCGGTCCGCGGTCCGGTTGTGTGCAGCCCTAAGTAGAATAGAATTAGTATCTTTTTCTATTATAACAGCTCATGCGAGCTAGCTAGTTCTATATAAGTTGAATGTACACATTATGATGCATTAATAGATTTTACAAGTATTCACACAATTTGATATGGTATTAGAGTTCTCTTAACGCAAAACTCTCTTTTTCGATTTTCATGCCAACCAAACACATTTTGTGATACCCCGAATCCCACATTGAGTGGGAGAGGAGAATGAATGAGAGATGAGTTCTATAAGGGCCAAGTCCCACATTGGGACCTTACTAGGTTGAACTGGGCTTTATAATGATCCAAGGGGCTTCAAAAGCAACCTTACTAGTCATTTTGAAGTCAAAGCACAGATGTAGCTAGTGCTTGTCCTTGGGTCGTTACAAATGGTATCAGAGCGGTCCTAGTAACTACTAATGTGGGCTTGGTGGGCCTTGACGAGAACGTCAAGGATTTAAGTGGGGGATATTGTGATACCCCGAATCCCACATGAAGTGGGAAAGGAGAATGAATGAGAGATGAGTTCTATAAGGGTCAAGTCCCACATTGGGACCTTACTAGGTTGAACTGAGCTTTATAATGATCCAAATGGCTTCAAAAGCAACCTTGACTAGTCATTTTGAAGTCAAAGCACAGATGTGGCTAGTGCTTGTCTTTGGGTCGTTACACATTTGATTCTTTCTTTCTTCCATTGTAGTATCTCGTTGCAATGTTGACTCCTTCTGAACTTGTTACTAATGCTACTCCTAATACTACTCCTCCAGTAGTCTCAAAGGATGATCATCCGTCTAATCCCTCTTTTCTTCACTATGGTGAAAGTCTTGGATCTACTCTTGTTTCACAGCTACTCCTTGTTTCTGGTGAAAACTATCACACTTGGAATCGTTCGATGTTGATCACTCATATACAAACCTTTCCCCAAATTCTTCGATTCTTCCTTCACAGGTTCTGCCTCGGGTTGTTCCCCATTCACCAAATTCTTACTCAGATTCTATCCCTCCTTTCTCTACATCTTTACTTGATCCTTCTACAAATATATTCATTGATCCAATACCACCTTCCACACCTCTTCGTAGATCTACTAGAAACATAAATATTCCCACTTACATGAAGAGGTGTACATGTGTTTGCCACCTGATTTTGCTAAACAGGGGAGAATAAATGTGTTTGTTCTAAAGTCTTTGTATGGCCTTAAGGCAATGGTTTAGCAAATTGTCTACTACCTTGACAGTTCATGGTTTTGTTCAATCCATTTTTTATTATTCCTTGTTTACAAGGATTAATGGATAATTTTTCATAACTCTCTTGGCGTATGTTGATGACATACTTATAGCTTCTAATGATCTTGAAGTTGTTGATGAATTAAAAGTCTTCTTAGATAGCAAGTTGAAGTTGAAGGATCTTGGTGCTCTCAAACATTTTTTGGGTATTGAGATTGCTCGATCAGCTAAAGGAATCACCCTTTGTCAACAAAAATATGCGCTGGAAATTTTAGAGGACAGTGGTATGTTGGGCAAAAAAGTTTCTAAATTTCCTATCGAGCTGAATGTTAAGCTAAGTTGCACTGAAGGGGTGTTAATGTCAGATCTTGTTGTTTATAGAAGGTTAATTGGAAGGCTCATTTATCCTTTTTCTGTTCGGCCTTAGCCTTTTCTCTAAAAATATCGGCTCCACACGTTTTGCCCAAGTCTCTCGGCTTTCTTGCAATTCTTGTCAAAGTTTGTACTCGAGGAAATACTTGGGCTGTTGGAATAAAAGGAAATCAAGCCAACTTTAGAATTTCAAATAGTCAATAATCACTTTTATTTATGTTGCCAGAATTATGCTACTGAGCCTTATATTCCAATCATATTTATGAAAATGGAGACATGAAAATATGGTGAGAGGAGAGAAAACAAATAACTTAAATTTAATCAATTACACTTGCTTTTGTCAAAATTAACAATTCGCTTCATACTAATGCCCAAAGCATAATTTTCTCATTTTCTAGTGGAAATGGTGTAATTGTGGAACTTTCTCAAGTGATAAACTAACAAAATTGTGATACAATCAATATTGCTTACTCAGTTCAAATACTGAGTCATTTCATGCACAAACCACGAGATATACATCTTCAAGCAGCCACTCTGATATTACAGTATCTAAAAGGAACATCAAGACAAGGTATATTCTTGTCTACTGCATCTGAGATTCATTTGAAGGGTTTTTCAAATTCGGACTGGGCAGGTTGTGTGGACAGTAGAAAATCAGTAATTAGTTTTTGCATATTTCTTGGTGATTCACTGATTTCATGAAAATCAAAGAATTAGACAACAGTCTCTAGATCATCAGCCAAAGTAGAGTATAGGTCTATGGCTTCTACTGTGTGTGAAGATGTGTGGTTACTTCGATTTCTTAAAGATTTGCACGTTTCTCATGATAAATCTGCCCTGCTATTTTGTGATAACCAGGCAACATTACATATTGCTGCAAATTCAGTGTTTCATGAAAGAACGAAACACATAGAGATAAATTGTCATATTGAGAGAAAGAAAGTGCAAGTTGGACTCATTAAGACCTCACATGTGAAGACTGATATTCAGCTTGCTGAGATATTTACAAAGGCTTTGGGATATCATCAGTTCAGCAGTTTAATTAACAAGATGGACATGTTAAATATTTATGGTGTTGTTCATCTTGAGGGGGAGTGTGAAGAACACTGTCACACCCCGAACGCTAGCCCGAAGGGGGTTAATGACAGCCGCGAACATCCACTCAATGAATGTTCCAGCGTTTACTCTTAATCTTGCAGCGGAATTTTTTTTTTTTTTTTACAAACAACTGAGAGAGACGGGCCCAAGAGATTTACTAAGACTTCAACTTACCCAAAACGACTTCCTCGAAATAGAGCAAGCGTCTTAATGACATCGCATGGCTGCACAGATGAAGTACATGATCTAAGGGATTCCATCAAATCCTCTTCACATTGACCTACTCATAACATCTTTATAATACATCTTGAATCCTCTAATGAACAACAAAAGACAAGAGGTCATTCCCGTCGGTTCCTCTTCTAGATTTCCCCTCTTGAAACGTTATCTGGAGTAATACAATTTAAAATTGTGAGTCGAAAGACTCAGTAAGGAATTATAATTAAAACATGGACTTGAAATCATGGTTTAGAAACATGAACTTGAAATCGTGAGTTTGAAACCATGAACTTGTTCTTGAACTCATAATTATGAACTTAAAATCGTAAGCATGCACTTGAACTTGAAATCATAAGCATTCACTTAAACTTGAAATTATAAGCATGCACTTAAACTTGAAATCATAAGCATGCACTTAAACTTGAAATCATCATGAACTTGAAATCATAATGAACTTAAAATCATAGCATGCACTTGATCTTGAAATATCATGTAAACTTATGCAATTCATGCATGATCATGAATTTTGATGCACGTGTATGCTTCATGATTGCATATGCACGTGCACTTGCTCTTGAAAACATCACTTATACTTAAAAATCTCTTGCTTTTGGAAAATCATTCCAATTATTAATTGATGGGCTACTTGCCCGCTATTTACCCCTGACATCAGGGTTTTGCGTTCCCGTTGGAACTGTCCCCTATTTCCCTTGGGGACCCTACATATGGTCGAGCTAGCACACCTTCTCGCATTCGTCCTTCAGTGGCTAGACACGATCCTCGGAGGTTCACACCTTCTTGCAAGCATCCTTCAGTGTGATTGCACAACCTCCTGGGCTACCCATCCTTCTTGCAAGCATCCTTCGGTATGGATGCCCTAGATGACATCCATCCTTCACATAAACGTCCTTCGGTATGGATGCACCTTCTTGACTTGGTACGGTACCGACCGACTTGGGTTCATTAACTAACTTGTCACAAAGTAGCATAAAAATGGTACTTTCATTTGCATAAAATTTCTCCTTTCTTATGAGAAAAATGAATGCAAATGATCATGATGTATTCATGTCGTGCTTGATGATGAGTAATCAACTTATCATAAAATGCTTCTCATACTTTCATTTGCACAAAACTTTCTTTTTCTTAAAGAGAATCATGCAAATGCTCATGACATGTCATGCTTGATGACAAATATCTCATAAAACTTTCTTGATCTCATAAAACTTTCTTGTTTTCATTTGCACATAAACTTCTTTCATGCTTTCATGCAAATACGTATACTATGTCATGCTTGTTGAGAAATAACTTGTCATGCTTAGTTATAAACATGTTATGCTTGTTCATAAAAACATGTTGCGTATCATTCCAGTTTTCGTAACAAGTAAGTTTTCACTTACTATTTTCACTTACAAACGTAAACTCCTCTTACTTCGCTTGCTTGTGGGTTGAATGTCCATTTACCTACAATTGGATCATATTATTGTTATTCATAGGTTTACTAGACGTATAGAGTAATCAATCAATTACTCACGCTTCATCATACAAAATCGTCCTTATTCCTCATTCAATAACTCATACTTCGTCATACAAAATCATCCATATCCTTGACTTCTAATTGGTGGTCTTACACCACAAGGTATTTTCTTAAGTGAAAAACCTAGTAGGGTCTTCTGATAGGTCAATAGGAAACTTAGAAACTTAGAAAAAAATTTCGTGAAATTCAAAGAAGCCGCTCGAGCGCCGGTCGAGCGCTGGTCGAGCGCTAAGCCTCTGTAAAATTGTTCGAAGGACGCTCGAGCGCTGGTCGAGCGTCGGTCGAGCGTGAACTTACTGCACTAAAAATTCATGAAGGGTGCTCGAGCGCCTGTCGAGCACCAGTCCATATTTCAGACTCCAAACACACATAATACATCCAACACCCACGAAATTTTGCCCCAAATGCTCTCCTCATATAACCTCATATATAAGACTTAAACTTTACACATACAACTCAAAACTTCCAACCAAAAACAATGATTTCATCACTAGAACAAAGGTTATTGCATCTATTTCACTCCCTTTGGTCTTTTATCAAACACCTAGTATGCAAGTTGGTTTCTCTTGGGTTTATAAATTCCCAGATCTAACCACATTCTCCATGGTTTTGTGCACAATCCATACAACTCTCTAAAACTCACTAGATCTACATTTTCTTCAAAGAAAACACATGAATCTCAAGGAGAAATCTAACAACACACAACCATCACAACAACCATTCAAAAGAAAAAGAGAACATAGGTGAAAATGGGTATGGCTTGGCCGGCCATAACCACTCACCTCCTTCTCTCTCTCTTTCTTTCTCTTATTCCTTTCTTCTTCTTCTTTTCTCCTTCTTCTTTCTTTCTTTCTTCTCTTCTCTTCTTCTTCTTCTTTCTTTCTTCTCTTCTCTTCTCTTCTTCGGTGGGAGCTAGGGCAAAATGGCTTTTCAATTTGGGGGGGGGTGCTTATACGGGAGAGATTGGGGGAAGGGAAAAAGGCAAAATTGCCCTTTCCCCCTATTTCCCCTTTTTATCCCTCAATCTCCTCTCTTCTTTCCTCTTCTGCCCCTAAAGAAAATTTTATTTTCTTTTCCTGCCACTCCACAAATAACTCTAATATGTCTCCTCATCATTGTTCCAAGGATTCTCATATTTCCAAGGCTAAAGCCCCTAATTAAAATATTTCCAAATCTTGTAACTTAGGGACATTTTCCTTTAATAAACAATTCCAGCAATCTCAATTGCTCAATCTAACGACAATTAATAAAACAGTCAGATCTTAGCTTAAAACTCATAAAAACGTTAGGGGAAAAATCCCCCTAAACACAGCTTGAAATTAATTATCCATACAGATATCCTCAATATAATCCTTACACTATCCCTTACTCGATACTTTACATCATACCATGTCTGGGCTAATGTCTATCGACTTTCCACCATCTTAACCTCAATAAATTTCTTAACTAAGCTTATACAACTTTCCTCAATGTTAGGGTTCACAAATCTCCCATTGGGACTCCAAATTCATCATATATGGAATTTTAACTGGTCCCGCTCGAGCGCCAGTCGAGCACCGGTCGAGCGCCAACTTACTGTCTATTTCACTGCGTAGAATTCCCAAGGGCCGCTCGAGCACCTGTCGAGCGTTGGTCAAACGTCAAGGCACTGTCCATCATATTTCCTTAGGGCCGCTCGAGCGCCTGTTGCCCGCTGGTCGAGCGCAATGTCACCTAAAAACAGGGTGCTAAGAAAAATCTTCTTATTCTTACACCCTAATTGTGATCCTCCAATTATTTCAACTAAGTCCCCAAATGCTCAATTTCAATATTGTCAAACTACAAACAACATATCAATTCAATTACAATATAGATGCACAAAGTGCTAGGGGAAATATTCACCTAGACATATCCTTAGATTAATTCCCCTATACCTACCTTTCTCCATAATTAGGACACAGCTTAAGGAGTCATAATTCTTTTACAAGGATAGAAAAAGTTGGGGGTCTCACAAACACAAAGCTGTTGAGAAGCAAAATGTTACAGATACAAGGGTAACAGAGCAGGAGTAACAGAGCAGGAGAAAGACTCGAGCAAGATAATATACGTGGCTTTTGTTGTAAAGTTATAACAGTAGAATATAATTAGTTTCTTTTTCTGTTATAACAGCTCATGCGAGTTAGGTAGTTCTATATAAGTTGAATGTACACATTCTGATTCATTAATAGATTTTACAAGTATTCACACAATTTGATACTCTCTCTTTCTCCATGACTTTTCCATCTGATTATTTCAAGTCTTCTTTCGCTACGACAAAAATCACTTTGGGTGTCAAAAAATTGTCACCCAAAGTGCTTTTTTGTCAGCAAAGGTTTTGTGTGACAAAATCGAGTTGTCATCCAATTTGTCACCTAAAGCCTTCAGCAAAGGTTTTATATGACAATTTCCGTGTTTTGTCACTCGAAACCTTCTAGACGGGCAACTATACTGTCCATATTGTTTTATGTCATATTGATAAACTTTAAAATCGTCACGCCCAGTATACTCCATCCGTTCGCATGAGAGGTGCGAATGTACTCTCCATACGTTCGCATGAGGAGTGCAAACGTTTAGTCTAATTTGTTGAAATGCATTTTGTTATGGACAATACGTGCACACGGTAATATTACGATGTGGTAATATACAACCATCCGCACGATAACATAAAGACTCCCGCACCGTTATTTCATTTATGTTGAAACAATTTTTTGTCACCTTCATAAATCGTTCAAACACGTACATCGATAGTGTGAACGCTTATTCTGTTAATCGTGTTGGAAGGTGTTTTCTTCCCGTTCAAACGGTTGTTAATTAAAAGATTGTGTCCACGAAAGAATAACCCTGCCGACGGATGATATTTCTTTCGAACTGTGGATGGATTGTTAAGCGTGCATACTAATCGTTCGGACGGTTTTGTTACCATTTGAACCCTTTGTTACATACTTGAATTAATTTAATTAAAATTTTAAAAATAATTTTGAATTAATTTAATTAAAATTTTAAAAATAATTTGCAAATAATACAAATAGAAAGATATTCAATACTCATAAAGATAATAAAATGTCTACAAATATGCAATCGTCATTACAAGTAACTAAAATACATAATCGATAAGTACTGATCAAGTAGTGAAAATACATAAATCTACCCAAATTTTCGATTGGGTATTGTATGGGATTGCAGCTGTCTGATCTGTTCCATCATCTGCTTACACATCTGTTGTTTCATTAGTTGCATCATCCGTTCTTGTTGTTCTATTAAGTTATGTTGCTACTCCTGCATCATCTTCTGATGCTCTTCGTCTTTCTTCCCTCGTTGGTTCATCATCTGCATCAGCTCTCCTCCATCATTTGTTGATACTCTCGCATCATCTGCTCCATTTCTGACCATTTGACCAAAAGCACTTCATCTTCCATTTATCTAGCCACCATCTCATCTATCTCTAATCTGGCCTCCTCCAATCTCTAGGAAAAATCAACGGACGATTTTGAAGATGATGATTTAACACATATGAAACATAAGAGATAACATATGCATCATTAAATCTAACGTTACAACTTACAAAAAAATTTTGTGCATCTTTTGATGTCCACATGCCATCCTTATTAGTATGCGTTTTTTATATAGTAATTCATGACTAATTTCATCAGATTCTTGATTTTTCTGTATACCAAAAGAAATATTGAACATGCATATTAAAATACCTAAGTCATTTACTTCAGTAATATCTCTAAAAAATATAAATTTATTTCTTACTAACAACGCTCTCTCGCGTTGGAAGGACCTCGCTCCCGATGTGTGTACAATCTTCAGCTTAACTTAACTCTATTATCCTTGTTGATTGCACTTCTCCTCTACATTGTATATTTATAGTTGTTACTAGACTTAATAATAAAATAAAATAAAATAAACGTACAGGACGAAATAAAATTTTTTTACCTGAAATTCTTCGCTCGAGAATAAATCACAGACACGAGTCTATTCTTCCTTGTTCATCTTTGGATATGGGTGCCCTAACAGTTCTTGTTTCGAATTGAACACCGAGTAATGTTAGTACATTCTATTTCTATGAATCATGTACGTTGTGTTCATCATAGACGTCACAATCATGTGATCCTCGGGTCGGTCATTAATCTAGTTGGAAGTCATCCTTAACATATATAATACTTAGTACATATAAAATTTTACACAATTAAAATTTAATAAATTATATTTACCAACACTCGCATGAAGGTTACAGGCACTCAAGCCTAAGAATACCAGAGAGTTGCTTACACGCACATCATTGGTCTGACTTTTATAATTATCGTCATTGATTAATCAATTGTATATTATTTTAGCTACATGCAATGACATATGATGTCATATTGTTGGACAACATTGTAGAAAAGTCAGACTAATGATTAATTAATCGGAAGCGAGAAGTACGATTTTTCAGATCATTATTGACTCACTTTGTTATAGACCAAGATACATGATAATTTATAAAGATCTACATTTTGTGTGCCTCTATAAGATAGAATGATGGATTCTGTCATTGAGGTGATGATCTTAAGCAAACGAGTGGGTGCAATGTAAGTGTACATGCACTTTACCGGATCAAATATGAATACTTTATGGAAACGATTACTGATGTAGAGAATGGTATTAAACACAATTATCTTATGTTGTCCTTAGATTTGAGAGAGTTATGCAAGATTGTTTATTATGTGTTTGTGTTTTGACTGAATCATTTGGTGATAATCTTCGTAGATCAAATATTCCAAATAATGTTAGGTCTTGTGCATAGTAAGTGAATTTGTATAATTACTCAATATGGAATCTATCCGTCTTTTAAATAAACAGTATATTCATTATGTTTGTATATTTTTAGACTCAAATAAAAACGTTGCGCAACGAAGTTTTGTGAAAAGTGTTTTTGCAACTTTTTGGGAGTCCAACTGGTACAGACTGATAATTAAAAATATATGAGCTAGGGACATAATCGGTGATATTATTTCGGTCTTATTAGCTTATGTGGAATATAGTCTGGTGGAAGGATAAATAAGCATATAATTGTCAGCAAGGGATTTCACAAAAACAATTGCATTATTTCAGAGGTCAATTGTGATATGTTAATTAACATGATCACAATTTGTAGAAGTCAATAAATTCGGATTACATAATATAGGAAGTTTGACGAAAGAGAGTTTTTTATGATGATCCTCCGACTGAGATTTGAGGTCTCTAAAGATCTCACACATAAGCACAGTTGAATTCTGAGTCAACCATTATAAATAGCTCAAAAGTTCATTTGAAAGGGTTAGAATTTTTGCACGTGAGACTCTCTGTCTAGAAATTCTCTCTAAACTCTCTAAAAAACTGTGCGCGTTGATCTGAAAAAGGAAGAATGCTTTAACCACGGAATTCAATTATCTTTTTCGCTGCGATCTTGCGCTCTAAAAGTGTTTTAATCTTAATCTTTGTCGAGATATAATTTTTGTTATTATTTTAACTAAGAGTAGACAATGTGACGTTACATAAATGTCCAAAAAACAAAAAAGACGTGGAGTTGTATTATTGGGAATGATGTGACATTCCATTAAGGTCTTTGACAGGATGTTGAAAGTAGGACCTTCTTGATATACATGGTAAACTTTGGACTGCTTGTGATCGATGTGAAAACTTACGAACTATTTTTAAAAGAAAGTAAAACTTCAGGACTGAAGTGTAATTAACGCGTTAAAGTAACCTCTTCGTTTTTTGGCAACGGTGCTTTCATCGCAATAGATCATTACTTCAAAGAGTAATGAGGAGTTTAATTCTTGGAAAATTTGCATTGTAATCTTTAGGTTTTGCTCGTTTTAGTACTTTAGTCCTTAGGTTTTAAACAATTTTTTGTCACCTTCATAAATCGTTCAAACACGTACCATCGATAGTGTGAACGCTTATTCAGTTAATCGCGTTGGAAGGTGTTTTCTTCCCATTCAAACGGTTGTTAATTAAAAGATTGTGTGCACGAAAGAATAACCCTGCGGACGGATGGTATTTCATGCGAACTGTGTGGATGGATTTTTAAGCGTGCACACTTATCGTTTGGACAGTTTTTTTACCATTTGTTACATATTTGAATTAATTTAATTAAAATTTTAAAAAATAATTTGCAAATAATACAAATAGAAAGATATTCAATACTCATAATGATAATAAAATGTCTAGAAATATGCAATTGTCATTACAAGTAACTAAAATACATAATCGATAAGTACTGATCAAGTAGTGAAAATACATAAAATCTACCCAAATTTTCGATTGGGTATCGTATCGGATTGCAGTTGTCTGATCTGCTCCATCATCTGCTTACACATCTGTTGTTCCATTAGTTGCATCCTCCGTTCTTGTTGTTCTATTAAGTTATGTTGCTACTCCTGCATCATCTTCTGATGCTCTTCGTCTTTCTTCCGTCTTTGCTCCATCATCTGCATCAGCTCTCCTCCATCATTTGTTGATACTCTCACATCATCTGCTCCATTTTTGACCACTTGACCAAAAGCACTTCATATTCCATTTATCTAGCCACCATCTCCTCTATCTCTAATCTGGCCTCCTCTAATCTATAGGAAAAATCAACGGACAATTCTGAAGATGATGATTCAACACATATGAAACATAAGAGATAACAAATGCATCATTAATTCTAACGTTACAACTTACAAATTTTTTGTGTGCATCTTTTGATGTCCACATGTCATCGTTATTAGTATGTATTTTTTATATAGCAACGAATGACTAATTTCATCAGATTCTTCTTTTTTCTGTATACCAAAAGAAATATTGAACGTGCATATTAAAATACCTAAGTCATTTACTTAAGTAATATCTCTAAAAAATATAAATTTATTTCTTACTAACAACGCTTTCTTTCGTTGGAAGGACCTCGCTCCCGATGTGTGTACAATCTTCAGCTTAACTTAACTCTATTATCCTTGTTGATTGCACTCCTCCTCTGCATTGTATATTTACAGTTGTTACTAGACTTAATAATAAAATAAAATAAAATAAACGTATAGGACGAAATAAATTTTTTTTACCTGAAATTCTTCGCTCGCGAATAAATCACAGACACGAGTCTATTCTTCATTGTTCATCTTAGGATATGGGTGCCCTAATGCTTCTTCTTTCGAATTGAACACCAAGTAATGTTAGTAAATTCTATTTCTATGAATCGTATACGTTGTGTTCATCATAGAAGTCGCAGTCATGTGATCCTCGGGATGGTCATTAATCTAGTTGGAAGTCATCCTTAACATATATAATACTGAGTACATATAAAAGTTTACACAATTAAAATTTAATGAATTATACTTACCAACACCTTGTTCATCACGAATGACACTGCTAGTGTACCGGGAGTACTCTTAGCTAGAACCGATGAATCACACCGAAGACGTTTTCCTCCTCTGACATAACGTCGTCCTGTGATCAAATATATCAATATTAGAGTAAAAAAACACAATGAATTATGTTACTCTAAATGAATATAAAATAGAAACGATAAAGTTAATTTAGTCCTCGGAGTCATATTCTTCAGAATAACTACAATCTTCACTGAACGATTCCGAGGAATTATCGCTTCCTTCTATTTCATGTTGTTATGGACCACTCTCATCGAGATTACCGGCACATATGCCTCGACGTCATTTCTAGTCAACAAGATCATATCAAAGGAGCTAAAGGCTACAAAAACCTCTATAGACTCATTCTCCTGATATGGCTTCACAGTTTGATGGTCTTTCTACATCTTCATTAGCTTCCCTCCTCAATAGGTGGAATATCGTACGTGTTTCTAGGGGTAATCCTTTGAACAATCTTCCAGTGACCGCCCAGCTTCATATCATCGATATAAAACACTTGATTCCCCTAAGACGCTAGCACAAATGGGTCGTCTTTGTACAACTTTCGGGATGTGTTAATACTAACAAACCAACCACTTTTATCAAGACCTAAGGATATGTTCGGTTTGAGTAAAAATGTAGGATTTTAAAGAAGTTGTGAATATTTATGTTGAATAGCGGTGTATTGGTGTTTGTGTAAAGTAGAGTGAGAAATGATTTGATGTAATTGTTTAATAAAAAAAATATTGAAGTTATGTGAAAAAGTATATCGAGAGAAAATTTATGTTGAATAAAAAAGTAAAAAGTTGTTGGAGATTGTGTAAAATGTATTGATGTTTGTGTTTGAATTCTGAATATGTTCGGTGGTAGTTTTGTGAATGTATTTGAATCCTGAAAAAATGTAGGAAACGAACATAACTTAAGTTTTGTTTACTCAAGTCAAACCAATCACATTTGAGTAAATGAACTAAATTCCCCGCAAATAACGGAACGCGTAAATGTCCACAACTTGGCCATAAAAATCAACGTCTTCCCCAACATGGTCCCCCAGAACAACATGACACTATTCTAAGCATTACAAACTGTTCATGAAGGACCGTGTGAAACCTAACTCCATTCACTACACACCCAGAATAACAAAGTGTCCATTGATCCAGAACGAATGCTAATGCGTATGAATCATTTGACACAAAGCCCAGATTTTCATTGCGCATAGTTTGAAATCTAAAATAATAGACACTCGTTAATGAAAAGTAGAGTACAATGAAGAAAAGGGGAAACGTGAGGACATGAGGAAAAGGCTATAAAAGTAGAGTGCAATGAAGAAGAAACGTATGTGAAATTTGAGAAGTAGAATAGAGAAATTATTATACAAAGGCACTAAATTTATCATTGGAGATGCCATATCCCGATGCCTGGAGTCATCTTTGTTATTTTACAGAAGGAAATACACGAAGATCGAGACACATTTCCTCCAAGTGTTATCCATAAATCAACTGATTCGTCACTCCCAGCAAAATTTTTAGAGTTCTCGCAATACACTTCAGGGAAGCTACCTCATTCTGTAGGTCTTTCACCTTCTTCTTCAAAAAAGTCTCACCTTAATCATGCGTGGGCAGCTGCGATGATCAAACTAACAAAAGTACCCGCAATGCCCATTTTTCTACTAATAGTTTGAGTCCATAGGTCAGTCGAGCTTTATATAGACAAATCTAACCACGGAATTCGATAAACACTTACTGATTTTCCGTCAAACTTTGCACATCCATAGAAATGTCTTCCAGGATTAGAATCCGTTCATGACGTTTTGAGCGATCCTTTCAGACCACAGCTACAAATCTTCATGTCGTATGGTGAAAAAAGAGCGTAAGATCGCAACGAAACTGATCATCGAGTCAGAGCAACCCACAATTCTTGAGTGTTTTAGACCACAATTCTTGAGTGTTTTAGACCACAGTTCTTAAGTGTTTTAGAGAGAGAAGCTCTCAACGTGCAAATGATGTTCTCTCTCTCAACTGAAATTCTGAGCTATTTGTAATGGTTTGCCCAGAGCTTCAACTGTGTTTATGCGTAGGTTCATTACGAAAAACCCAAATATTGGTCGTAGGATTATCATGAAAATCTATTTTTCATTAACTTCATTGTATTCTGTATTCCGAATTTATGGGCTTCTAGAAATTATGATCGGGTCCATTAACACATCACAATTAATCCTCGAGATAATAATATTATTTTTATGAAATCCCTTTTGCTCACAATTATACGCTTATTTATCATTCCACCATACTATATTCCACATGAGCTAATATGATTGGAATGATATCACTGATTAAGTTTGTAGCTCATATAATCATTAATTCTCAGTCTATACCCAATATGAATATATAAGTAAATAAAACAACGAAAATATTTTTCACAAAATCTCGTTGCGCATCGTTTTTTAGTCCAACAATATATAGACATAATGAATATATTGCCTCAACAAGAGAATGATGGATTTCATATTGAGCAATTATACAAATTTATTTCTTATGCACAATGTCCAACATTATCTGGAATATTTGATATGCGAAGATCATCACTAAATGACTCAGTCAAAACACAAACACACAACAAACAAATTTGTATAACTCTCTCAGGTTTAAGGACAACATAAGCTAATTGTGCTGAATATCATTCTCTACATCAGTGATCTTTTCCATAAGGTATTCATATTTGATCCGGTCCAGTGCATGTACTCTTACAATGCACCCACTCTTTTGCTTAAGGTCATTAGCTCAGTGACAGAATCCATCATTCTATCTTATAGAGGCACAATGAGTGTAGACCTATTTATACTTTATTATGTATATCGGTCTAGAACAAAGTGAGTAAACAAGGATCTGAAAAATCATGCTCCTCACCTCTATCCCCATTAATTTCTTCACTAGCATATAAACCAAACGAATTACCATTGGTTCTATTTTGTAGCGAGACTCTTACTAAACAAGGCAACAAAACATTACACTGACCTTTCTTCAAACATAGTTAAGGCTGTGCTCATTTCCCACGTCGAAGGTTTGAATGATTAACTGCAACTACCTCTACAAAACGATATCTTGGAGAAGTTTGATGAGGGTGGAAATGGGAGATATTGAATGAGAGGATGGCATAAACGAAGTTGTTTGGGCAGATTTGATAGAAAGTGCTGCTGAATGGAAAAATGGAGGTGAGGTGGCCAAGGTAACTGATGTGTTCAGCTCTCCTGGTAGAGGAGTTAACTGTTAAGTGATGAAATGACCCATTATTAGAAAAGGTAATAATTTCGTAACTGGAAAATAAATTTTTAAAATTTAGTGACTAATTCATAAAAACGACAAAATCTAAGCACTAAAAATTTAATAGTGCCACATTACTCAGAATAGCGAAATGATAGGTGTCATTTTACAGGCCATGTTGTTTAAAAAATGCCACATCCAAAAAAATATAAAACACTTAAAACATCATAAAGTTAGAAAAAAAACTTTTAAACAAACTTAATAGTTAAATAATGTAAAAAATAATACGAAACGATTTAAAAAACTGTGAAAAATAAATAAATGGACTGAAAATTGTAAGAAATTAAAGAAGCTATTTTTTTTAAAGAGAAGAATTGCAGTAATTAAAAAGAACAATAACAAAAAAGAGCGTTGAAATTGATTGTATGCCCTCTTTCTCACCCCCAACGCGCTACCACACCCCTCTGCTCTCTCCCAACGCAACCATAAAAAAAAACAACTAAAAACCCCCACCCCAGCGCAGCCATCTTCACGCCGGGGGTGGAGAGGGCCTGGGGACCACCCCCTTCGTGGCCGGTCCCCAGATGATTTTTGTAGTATCTTTTTTAAATTATTCAATACGACTTCGATACGAGTGTAGTTTCTATCTGGAAAGAGCGTTGAAGAAATTGTAAGCCACGCTGCTAGAGAAAGATGCAAAGAACTTCCTGAGCTGTTAAAGATTGGTGGAAAAAGGTATGATGCTTTGGCAAGTTCAGCTTTATCGTTGACATTTCACAATTTTCCGTTTGATAAACTAGTTGTATGAACAGTGGTCCTTCCCTCGCCCTCTTTCAGGGGCACATATCCAATAGATTATCTGTTACATGCTTTAGAAGAACTTACCCCCAAAAGCTAGCAGAAGGAAGGGAGTTCAAGGCATATAGACCTGAGTTGGCATCCTATAATACGTCATACTCCCCAAATGGTTGATATCATTATCTTCATGCTGTATTTGTCATTTAGTAGATCTTTTATCATGTTTCTAGATTTTTCCTCCTTTATCCGAAGTTTTCATCATTTGTGTTCTGGGTTGGCTAAACGGCCGTGTGGAAAAGCTATGTTGGTCCTTGGAAAAATAGCGTTCTAATTATCATAAAATAGAGTGCTACTATTGAATAACAGAGGAAGCACAGTATTGTTGCCATACAAATCTTCTTCCATTTCTGAATCTGTTGCTGATGGTCCCTTCTCCCTCAGTCATCTTGCTGCCGCTGTCCCAACCAGTCAGTATAAAATCTTTTATCTTTGTTGTGGCGCTCTTTTTTTAACTGGTTCCTATACTCTCTACCCCGATCTGGCTTTATCAACCAAGAGACCACCAAAACTAACGGCCCATGTAAGTCTTTAACTTATGCAATGTTTTTTTTTTTTAATTATTTCGCTGCTGTTGCAAATCGATGGAAAGTACTAATGGTGTACTTTGAAGCAAATGCAAACTTAGATTTCTGACATACTTCAGCGAAAGCTTATTTGTATGTATGTTGTCTTTTTTCTCGTCAATTTACTCTGCTTTGAAAACCATGAATATCGATCTAAGATTCCCTAGCAACTGTTTAAAAATTCTTGATCATGGTTTATGAAATAGCAAAAGACAGATCGGTGCTTTGTTTTTCCTTCCTCGCAAATATTGGTGCTTTGTTTGTCTAAAATTCGTACTCCCGTCGTAAAATTTTGTCATTTTGTCTTCTCCTTTCATCTTACATCACCCATGGGACGCATTGCAAGAAAGTGGTAATTTAAATGGGTCAAATTCCAAGAGTGTTAATTTTGGGCAAAATTGCAAATGAGTGGTAATTTGATTTGTTAAAGTGTAGTTTCTCCTCTATAAACCAGCCAGAACAGAAAATGGACTTTTTCTTGAATGGAACTGTGTATAATCCCTTTTCTATTCAATTGTCAAGCTTTGTTCACTTTTCAATCTCTTCTTTATTCTCCATCTATGGTGAAACCATAAAAGAATGGATTCTCTTTTACTTTTCTCTAACTATATATTTTTCTATGTATAGAGAAATCCTTATTCTTCGCCAGCCACCCTAATTCTTGATGCGGAATATAGTGAAGAAATAGGAATTGGATAGAAAACTCAAGAAAGAATAGGGAATAAGAGAAGAAATAAGCCAAGGAGAAGGGGGAAACACACTTTTGAGTGCAAAAGGCAGCAGCCAATAAACTTTATTATCTCAGTCTAATTGATTTAAGGTTCTCACCAACCTTAAATAGAGAACAAAGGTCATAAGCAAACCCTAAAAGCCCATAGGCCAAAACTTAATAAAGCATAATAACTCCTAGTCTATTAAAATATAAATCACAACTAAATAAACTAAAACAAGTAAATTAAATGAATGTCCTCATTAACTCCCCCCAGGTGGGAAAAGCTCGACCCTGTCGAGTAAAACAAAACAAGACGAAATCATAACTCTCAAGTACCCGACCACAAACTAAGTGGTTGTGCAGTCTTCTTCTTCACACGCTCATAGACTCGTATCAGTGGAGGTCTGAATCGAGTGTCCCCGGGGTGAGAAGAACTCGACTTTGGCGAGAGAAGATCCTGATGACATCTGTAAAGCTCCAACATGTCGGGATCAAGTTGTTGGAGAATATCTCGAGTAATCCAAGTGCATTCAGAATCCGGTTTATTTACCCAGCGAACAAGGAAACGCCGAACCGCTCCATCTGTAGTGAACATAACCTGCTCATCTAGAATAACATAAATTTTATCTACGAGTGCAGGAAGAGAAGGTAATGGTGCAGGGGTAGGAATAGGCTCAGGGTCAAGCGTGGTGGTGTCAAGAAAAGGATCATCTGGGAAGCTGGGAGGGCCTTTGTAAGCAACTAAGTCCTCAACATTGAAAGTATGATGAAAACCAAAGTGAGATGGAATATCAATGACATATGCATTAGGTCCAACCTGCTTCAAAATTTTAAAAGGACTAGCACTACGAGCCTGCAATTTGGAAGCGAGTCCAGAATGACGTCGTTTCGGTCGAATTCGGATCATGACATAATCCCCAATATTAAATGCAACATGTCTTTTATGTAAGTCAGCTCGAAGTTTATATGATGCATTACTTGCTTCTAGACGTTTATTGATCTCAAGATGCAAGTCATGAAGATGATGCACAAATGATTCAGCAGTCATAGATACACTAGCATAGGGAGACATGGATAAGGTCTAAAGGTTTCCTAGGCTTATAACCATGCACAACCTCAAAGGGACTCACACCGATAGATCGATTCACAGAATTGTTATAAGCAAACTGAGCAGTAGGGAGGATCAAGTCCCAATTCCTAAGATTTTCCTGGACTAGGCATCTCAATAAGTTGCTCAGACTACGATTGACAACTTCGGTTTGGCCATCTGTTTGTGGATGGTATGCAGTGGAGAATTTAGTTTAGTGACAACCATATGCCAGAGAGTCCTCCAAAAGTGACCAGTGAAACGAACATCGCGATCAGACACAATAGTTTTAGGAAGACCATACAACTTAACAATTTCATCAAAATACAACCTAGCAACCTTAGAGGCATCAGAAGTCTTACTGCAAGGAATGAAGTGAGCCATTTTAGAAAAACGATCCACAACAACAAAAACAGAGTCATGCCTCTTAGGGGTATGCCGAAGTCCTAAAACAAAGTCCATACTCACATCTTGCCAAAGACAACTAGGGACAGGGAGAGGCGTGTAGAGACCGGTATTCTGTTTCTTATGCTTGGCATGCTGACAGGTTCTACAAGTGTTAACTATCTTAGCAACATCCCTCTTCAAACTAGGCCAATAAAATTGGCCTTTAACTTCCTCTATGGTCTTATTACGCCCGAAATGTCCAGAAAGACCTCCGGCGTGAAACTTCCACACTATAAAATCCCTCACTAAAGTCCTAGGAATACAAAGCTGATTGGCCCAAAAAAGGTAGCCATCCTGAAGACGAAACCCAATAGTAGGATCAGATTGACCACTTGGTAAAGCTAGATAAAGTTCCCTAAAATCAGGACAAGTCTTATAATCTTCCTTTAGTCTCTCAAATCCTATGACCTTAACGTGCATAACAGACAATAAGGAGATACGACGACTAAAGGCATCAGCGGCTTGGTTCTCAACACCTTTCCTATGTTTTAAAACAAAAGAATAGGCCTGTAAATATTCTATCCAACGGTCATGCCTACTATTCAACTTTTTCTGGGAACTAAGGTAACGAAGAGCTTCGTGGTCAAAGTAAAGAACAAACTCTTGGGGTAACAAATAATGGTGTCAATGGCGCAAAGCCTGCACAACTGCATATAACTCTTTGTCATAAGTAGAGTAGCGTAGTCTAGCATCATTCAATTTTTCGCTAAAGTAGGCAATAGGGTGACGCTCCTGAGTAAGAACCCTGCTTATGCCAATACCTGATGCATCACACTCAACTTCAAACAATTTAGAGAAATCAGGAAGGCCCATGACTGGGGCTTCAGTCATTCTCTTCTGAACATCCTCAAAAGCTTTCATAGCTTGAGAAGACCACTTGAACTCTCCTTTCTTCCTACACTCTGTGAGAGGAGCCATAATAGTGCTAAACCCCTTAATGAATCGACGATAGAAGGTTGCTAGACCATGAAAACTCTTAATATCATGAATAGATTTGGGTGTAGGACAATCTACAATTGCTTGCACTTTCGTAGGATCAACAGACACTCCATCAGAGGAAACAATGAATCCTAGGAAGACAACACTTGTGGTAAAGAAAGAACATTTCTTCACATTGGCATATAAACACTCTTTCCGAAGGGTGGAACAAACCTAAGTGAGATGATCTAAGTGTTGAGTACGAGACTTACTAAAAATAAGGATATCATCAAAGTAGACTACTAAAAATTGCCCCATGCAAGGCCTAAGAGCTTGGGTCATGACCCACATGAACGTACTAGGGGCATTAGAAATACCAAACGACATAACTAACCACTCATAAAGACCATCCTTCGTCTTGAAGGTAGTCTTCCACTCATCACTTGGGCGGACCCTAATCTGATGATATCCACTCTTAAGGTCGATTTTAGAAAAAATGGTGGTACCAGCCATCATGTCCAACATATCATCAAGCCTAGGGATGGGGAAACGATACTTGACAGTGATCTTGTTGATGGCTCGACTATCAACACACATTCTCCAAGAGCCATCTTTCTTGGGTGTCAATAGAGCTGGAACCGCATAAGGGCTCAAGCTCTCACGGAGAAACCCCTTATGAAGAAGTTCACTCACTTGGCGGTGGAGCTCGACATGCTCAGAGGGATTCATCCTATAATGAGGCAAATTTAGGAGGGACGCTCCCGGAACAAGATCTATGGCATGTTGAATGTCTCGTAATGGTGGCAAATGATTAGGGCGATCCACAGGAAAAAACATCTTGAAATTCCCGAATGACCTCTTGGGCCTCCTCAAAAGGTACTACTGTCAGAGAATCAGATGGAACTTCCATAACAATTACCGCAAACACAACCGACTCCCCTACCAGATCTCGCTCAAACTCTGTTGAGCTGATAATATTTAACCCCTTCTTGTCTACAACTGTCTTGGGGTGATGGACATCAACAGGTTTTGGGGGAAGAGGATTAAGGAGAATCTTCTTTCCCTTGTACAAAAATGAACAAGAGTTGGAGCGACCACGTATAGTCACATCCAAATCGAACAACCATGGGCGACCAAGTATAACATGACCTACATCCATAGGGATAACATCACACCATATTTGGTCTTTGTACTCTAGAAACTGAATGGGCACCAGACATCGTTCCTTCACTGCTATGGAGGAAGTATCGACCCACGAGACACTATAGGGGTTCGGGTGAGGGACTAGTGGTAACCCAATACAACTTCCACTATCTATAATGACCTTACAACCCTTATCATTGATTTTGATATAGGTATGAAAGATAGCATGACGACGCCAGTCATCAACATCTTTGGGCTGGGTAAAGACACAACAAATAACACCCAACCGGGAGGTGTCGGGGCGCAGGGTTGAACTAAACCTAGAGGGGGATAGTTCTAATACAACCTATAGTAACATCATCAACTTCACCTAAATCACTGAACTCGTCAATCGGAGGCTCATAAACTTGTTCGACTATGTGATCCTCATCACACATGCTAGGATGTCCCTCAAGGACCAAAGACCTATTGGGACAAGTAGCTGACATATGGCCAAAACCCCTACAATTAAAATATTGCACACGAGAATTATTACGAGGAGCATCAATGGTCTTTCCCTTAATATCCCGGACAAAGGGCGCACTAGGAAGGGGAGGTCCTAACACAAATTTATGTTGTGAGGGGGAAGGCTGAGGAACAAAAGGCCGAGTGTCGCCACGTTTCCCAAAAGGAGTCCTAGTAACAAACTCATAGTCTTGAACCAGAGTGTAGGCATGATCGAGGGTGGAAACTCCTCTAAGGACAAGCTCTCTCTTAAGGTCATCATGTAAACCATGTCGAAATTGACTCAACGTCATAACCTCATCCTCAACAATGTGACAACGCATCCTAAACTCATCAAATTGGGTCACATACTCAGTTACAAATCTGTTACCCTGTCGAAGGGCATTCCACTGATCTAACAAATTTCCCATATAAAATTGGGGAATGTATTTTTCTTGAAGAAGACGCTTCATTTCAACCCAAGTTCCAACTGGAGGCACATGACGCCTCAGAAGGAGATCTTCTACACTCTCCCAATAAAGTTGAGCATTACCAACTAACTTCATACTAGCAAATTGCACTCGCCTATTCTCAGACACTACATATCACTCAAAGAAACGATCCATATCCCTAATCCACTGAGTATAAACACGGGGATCTAAAGAGCCGTCAAAGGTAGGGGCATCTAGCTTAATGGTCTTGAAGAGTTGCTCCTCGTTTCGTGGAGGAGACTCACTACCACGAGCGTAGTGATCTCGCTCTCGCTCATAATCCCTATTTCTACGGTCGCGCCTATCTCTATCTCTCCTATCACGATGACGTCTAATAGGGGGCACATCAGAATACTCAGCGTCATTTTGATGACCCAGGACCTCTAAGGTCTCAACCCTTGTAGCTAGGTCTCTATTTTCTTGACGAGCTGCCGTTAGGTCAGCTTGGAAAGCACCTAACTGAGTGGTCAATTGCGTTATTTGTTGGGTCATGGCCTCAAATTGGGTAGGGTCCATGGTTGGGTCAACGGAGCTAAGGTTTACTATACGACTGCTACGCAAATGCATGCAACACCCACCTAAAAATGCAATTGAGATCAATAAACCACCGATGCAATTGAATGAAAAATAAGAACTTGAGCAAAAATTAGATTTTGGCTTTAGGGATTAGAAAAATCCAAAATGTGCAGACACGTAGTGCTAAATTTCAAAAAAATTGAAGCAAGGACTAAACAAAATGCACCAAAATTCACTACTAAGGTAAATAAGCATGCAAGGATTCAATAAAGGTAAAGATACGCTGATTTTTTTGTTTTTGTTTTTTCACCGTAGGAAGCAAACGAGTAAAGATAATGTATGAGGACGACTATCGGATAAAACGAAAGTGTGAAAAATAACCCGTAACACCCGTTGACAAATTAATCTACAAAGAAGAGCAATTATGTCACTAAAAATGAAGTGTAACGAGCGCACCTCAGATCACTAGTGAACACAAACACGAAGGAGTCGTTGAAAGGGCCGAGGAGGCGAGAA
The DNA here is from genome assembly GCA_963930655.1 of Myrica gale. Classification (NCBI taxonomy): domain Eukaryota; kingdom Viridiplantae; phylum Streptophyta; class Magnoliopsida; order Fagales; family Myricaceae; genus Myrica; species Myrica gale. The sequence continues at coordinate 19,177,189 of OZ005598.1, read as the reverse complement.
ACTGTCGAAGAAAGTGTTGTCCCGCTTGAATCGGATCCAAAATCGTAGCAAAAGTGTCAAACATGACCTGGATCTGGGAGAAAACACTGAGAGGAGTTGAATTTCGGCCTAAAAATGCAAAACTCAGCCGGAACCGGATGTATTTCGGCCGGAATCGGGAATATCGGCCGGAATCGCCGAAACTGGTGGCTGCCGGCGGCGGAACGAAGCGGGCTTCACCTATGTGGACCGAAAATCATGTAGAAACTCAAATATAGGCTCAGTTCTGGACAAATCACGACGAAAAACAATGAAAACACGTGGGACAAATCTGGATTGCTGGAAAAAGGTCAAACACCAGCGGCCGGAGCTCCGGGGGACGTCAGCGAAGGCTGAGAAGGCTGCTGGGGTGTCGGCGATCAACTAACACACCAGAGAACACCAAGAAACCAAAACACAACAATGGACAATTTTGTGGGAAGTATAGCGTCGAACAACCAAAAGAAACGGGAAAAGAAATAGAAATTTTGGCTTTGATACCAATTTGATGCAGAATATAGTGAAGAAATAGGAATTAGATAGAAAACTCCAGAAAGAATAGGGAAGAAGAAAAGAAATAAGCCAAGGAGAAGGGGGAAACACACTTTTGAGTGCAAAAGGCAGCAGCCAATAAACTTTATTATCTCAGTCTAACTGAATTAAAGTTCTCACTAACCTTAAATAGAGAACAAAGGTCATAAGCAAACCCTAAAAGCCCATGGGCCAAAACTTAATAAAGCATCATAACTCCTAGTCTATTAAAATATAAATCACAACTAAATAAACTAAAACAAGTAAATTAAATGAATGTCCCCATTAATTCTGTAGGCAGGTGTTCATAGAGCTACAGAAGGGACCTAAAGGAGAAACAAACTTGACCTCAAATAGGGTACCAACACTAACGGGTATGCATGTTAGTTATTTTTCTTTACGTTGTTTCTCTCATTAAAGAACATTATAATTGGGCAGAGAATTTTGTGACTTGCTTCTTATGGAAGTATGAAATTTGAGTTCTTATATATATTCCTTTTCATATGCCTCTGTTTTGTTATTCTTTTCTTGTGGTGAGGACTGCCTCTAGTATGACTTTCTTGTTAATGGTAAGTTTTTATAGGAAAATCAAATGCCCAAATGGTCGAAATATGGCTTGAATCCTTCTCCATAGAAGTTTATTTGGCATCCATGTGATTGGAGTTGGGCACAGGCGTGAGATTCTGGGGCCCAAAACTAAGGTCATGTTTGCATTTAGAAGTTTTTAGAAAATTTTGGTGCTATTGTGAAAATTGAAGTAGATTGGAGTTTTATTGGATTGTGAAAAAAATAGTGAAAATTTTGAAGTAGGTTAGAGAGATGTTGGAAAATTATGAAGTTTTATGAGTTAGTAAAAGAGTGAAAAGAGAGATGATTTTGATTGAATTTTTTATGTTTATTTTGATGGAGAGATGATTTGGAAGGAGAGAGAGTTACTTTTGAAGTTTTTTATTATTTTTTTAAAACTTCGAAATTAAAATAAAGAGAGAAAATTGTTGTGAGCCTTAATTTGGTGTGAAAACCGAAAAAATTAAAAATTTCTTGACTGAATTTATGTTTGCATCTAAATTTTTTCTAAAAATTATGGGTTTTCTAACTTTGTTTACGAGTGCACGGACATGTCATACACTAGGTGATACATAGATTGTTATGAACAGGATCATCGATGAAGTATTTTATATACTATATGATTTATATGTGAAAACAGAACACATGATGATGGAATCATTGCCAAAAAGATGCATGCTATGTGTGAAACTTTCAGCAATCAACAGAGGACTGGAAAAAATGTGGAAAAAGTTCTCTTTGTGGGGAAAGGTTTTTTTCTTTAGGTGAGATCACAAGGGTAGAAATGTTAGCCAATGGTCAGACATGTATCCCATACCCCAACAGGTGTCGTGTCCGACATTGGTATGACCTCAGAATCAAAGAGTCCAAGCAGCATAGTTGGGTGTTATAGCAAGCTCGCTGCAAGATAAGGAATAAGAAGAGGTGATGATTATGAGTTGGCCGGTTTACTGTTAGTGACATGGAAGGACGAGGCTAGTTGGGTTCCTTCTAGCGATCAAATATTCCGAAAAATCTTCTTTCCACACCTAAACTATGAACCGTTTATTATGTGGTACCCAAACTACTAATTTTGGAACATCACATAAAGGTCACAAATGCACCGACGGTTAAGATCTAACTGTTTAATTTGTTCCACGGCCTATTTGTTGTCTATCTTGACTTTCACTGCTTAAATTGATGTGCACATTGCAACTTTCTAGGAGTAGTTTAACCCTGTATTCTTTGATGAAATCTAATTATGGCAGACTAGCCGATAATTATCACTTAATTGAAGAGCGCAATGCCCCCTTTCTTCTCTGTCTACATTGACAAAATGTTGGACTGGTGCGAACAGTTCTTCACTGTAATAGTCCAAGAAATGGTATTATTAGAGTTGGACTAATTTTCCGTAGAAAAGCATTAGCATGCTGTATCCTTCCTGGAGTTGCCTTCTCATAATGGCGCCCACATCTTTAGGAAGAATTTTACTGCAAATAATTTGATCAAGGGGAAAACAATTTGTGATTAGGTGGTGGTGATTGATGTGCATAAATGGGGTGTCACTTGATCACGCTCCTATTCGCTTTTCAGTTGCACAGCAGCTTTTATCGTTGAGGTTATGCCTTATCCATATGGAGTTCTTGGTTTGCTGGAAAGAGCATTTGACAAAGATGCTTTACTATCCAGTGTTGCTTATAGTGCAGTTCCATTGCTCATGATTTTTGGAGTGAAGCCAATTGTTGATTTTTTAATGGGTTTGAGTATACTTCAGACGAGCTTAAGTTGATAAGTTGTGTTGATTAGTTGCCTTTTGTCCAAACATCTGAATTTTCAGACTTGATGAAAAGAGGAACTATTGTCGATCATGCCAAAAATGTCTGATTGGTCTCACTCTTGTTTGCTACCTCCCTTCCAAAAAAAATATAAAAGCTTCAATTTTTCACTTGTGTTCAAGTGCAGTGGCTCAGAACAACCAAACAGTGACATGCCCAAATTACACGGTGCCACACTTTCTCATAATTTGCAACAGCAAGGAAGCAAGAGCGGTCAAACTGTGAGGCCCCAGAATTTGCTTAGCACAAGCTTGACAAAAGGAATGACAGTCTTGGATGAATTCAAATATGGATTCCCATCGGATGGCTTATCAACTGCCTCAAATAAGTGGTGGGGAAGTAGCAGCCCCTATGCTTGTGAGGGCATCTCTGGGGATGGAACTGAGACTGATGAAAACGACAAAGATCAATCGAAGGAAATGTTAGGTGATGGTCCCAGAACGGTCATGGTGGACAAGGAGAAATCTGGAGGGAAGGAAAAGAGCAATATTGGCCCCCAAGGGGTAGGTTTATTGACTTGTGTGAGAAAAAGAGCTGTGGAAGAAGGACGAGAAGCACTTAAACTTGGTGTTTTTCAAGGCCATAGTATGAACAATCTGGGCAAGAGAGAGAGAACATTGCTTCTACGAATATTCAATTCTTCTTTGCCCAAACAATGGACAGATGGCTCCTCTTAAGCTTTTGGGTACACAACTCTGTTTGTAAGACTCCGTCTTAGCGTTTATTTTGATGTTACCGACCAAGGTGAGCCTGGATTTCTTCTTGTTGGCTACAGAGACAACTATCTATCCTTGTTTTTCTTTATTGTCTTCTGTTGGATTTCTTCTGTTTTCCGATAAGTTCCCAAAAGAAAGCGGAATATTGTTCCAATAAATTGCCTGACATTAATTATTTAGCAGAATTGGTGGTGCTGACTGCCAACTGGGAAAGATATTTATATTCGACTCATTTTTGCCCAAATGGAAGGGTGCATTCATTGGGGCCGGGAGAGATATTCCCCTTCCTGCAATTCTTCCGTTCTTTCTTTTTATTATTATTATGTAAGATTTTATTTAATTTCTTTATATTCGTTGAATTAATTCTTTTAGTGGGGTATATGAAGTGTTTTTTTTTCAGTTTTTAATTAAATTAATTTCTTCTATTTGTGTTTATTATATATATGTTCTCAAAATTAATCATTTTGAATAATTATGAGATAATTATCGTTATTATTTTTTTTAGTCAAACATCTTGCATTCAACTGGCCATCACGCATGAAGGTTGGCATAATCTTCACAAATTACATCAGTAGGCAAAGTAGGCAAAGACTCAAGCCTAAGAATACCATAGAGTTGCTTACACGCACATCATTGCTCTGACTTTTTTAATTATCGTTATTGATTAATCACTTATATATTATTTTATCTACATGCAATGACATATGATGTCATATTGTTGAACAATATTGTAGAAAAGTCAGGCTAATGATTAATTAATCGGAAGCGAGAAGTATGATTTTTCAGATCCTTGTTGACTCACTTTGTTTTAGACCGAGATACAAAATAATGTATAAAGATCTACGCTTGTTGTGCCTCTATAAGATAAAATGATGGATTCCGTCATTAAGGTGGTGATCTTAAGCAAACGAGTGGGTGCAATGTAAGTGTACATGTACTTTACCGGATCAAATATGAATACTTTCTGGAAACGATTACTGATGTAGAGAATGGTATTAAACACAATTAGCTTATGTTGTCCTTAGACTTGAGAGAGTTATGCAAGTTTGTTTATTATGTGTTTGTGTTTTGACTGAGTCATTTGGTGATAATTTTCGCAGATTAAATATTTCAAATAATGTTAGGCCTTGTGTATAGTAAGTGAATTTGTATAATTACTCAATATGGAATCTATCCGTCTTTTAAATAGACAGTATAGTCATTATGTTTGTATATTTTTGAACTCAAATAAAAACGTTGCGCAACGAGATTTTGTGAAAAGTGTTTTTGCAACTTTTTGGGAGTCTATTTGGTACAGACTGATAATTAAGAATTATATGAGCTAGGGACATAATCGGTGATATTATTTCGGTCTTATTAGCTTATGTGGAATATAGTATAGTGGAAGGATAAATAAGCATATAATTGTTAGCAAGAGATTTCACAAAAACAATTTCATTATTTCATAGGTCAATTGTGATATGTTAATAAACGTTATCACAATTTGTAGAAGTTAATAAATTCGGATTACATAATATAGGGAAATTTAACGAAAAATAATTTTTTATGATGATCCTACGGCTGAGATTTGAGGTCTCTAAAGATCTCACACATAAACACTGTTGAGTTTTGAGTCAACCATTTATAAATAGCTCAAACGTTCATTTGAGTGGGTTAAAATTTTTGCACGTGAGACTTTGTCTAGAAATTTTCTCTAAACTCTCTAAAAAATTGTGCGTAGATCTAAAGAAGGCAGAATACTTAGATTGTTTTGATTCAATTATTTTTTTGCCGCTATCTTGCGCTCTAAAAGTATTTTCATCTTAATCTTTGTCGAGATATACTTTTTGTTATTATTTTAACTAAAGAGTAGCCAATGTGGCGTTACATAAAAAGACGTAGAACATTCCATTAAGTTCTTAGAGAGGAGGTTGAAAGTAGGACCTTCTTGATATACATGGTAAACTTTGGACTACTTGTGATCGATGTGAAAACTTACTAACTATTTTCAAAAGAAAGTAAAACTTCAGGACTGAAGTGTAATTAACGCGTTAAAGTAACCTCTTCGTTTTTGGCAACGGTGCTTTCTATCGCAATAGATCATTACTTTACAGTAACGAGGAGTTTAATTCTAGGAAAATTTGCATTTTAATCTTTAGGTTTGGCTCCTTTTAGTACTTTAGTTCTTTAGGTTTTAAACCCTAACAAAATAATCCATAAACTTCCATCTTTTGACAAAAATGCCCTACTGTCAAGGTTCCGTTTGATTGAGTAACGGTAGAGCCCATCAGCTGCCAACTAAGAACTAAAATGCTGAGAAAAGGTAAAACGATTTGCTAAGCCGGAGTTGTCATGCTTGTTCCTTGTAGTTGGACGTGAAAACCATCAGACCTTAACATTTCCTTATTGATCCAAAATAACAGCAATCACATCTACAGCGAGTAACTTGCATTTCTTACAGGAACAAAAATTACAGTTTAGTGCAAATATATATTGTAATACCAAAATTATAGCAACTAAATCCTCCCCTTCCAAACAATACAAAGACGTCTTCTGCAACTTGACAGCAGCAAAACCAAAAGTATTTCCCCTACTAATCAAAAGTTCTGCAAGTAACCATAAGTTTGCTCCAACTAACCAAATTACAATAAAACCAAAAGTCATTCTGCAACTAACCAAATTACTGCAAAACTAAAATTCAATCTGCAACCAAAAGTTCTACAACTAAGCAAAATTCTGCTGCAACTATACAAATTACAGCAAAACCAAAAATCTGCCACTTTACAGCCACTACAGAATTTCTGCAGCTATCCAAAATACAAAATCAATCCACATATCTGCTATTCTCCAAAAGTTTGCGCGCACACCCTACTCGCAAGGTGTCTCTCCAAACAATCTAGGTGTAGTGGCTGCACATTTGACCGAGATCACAGAAGTTATTTTCAGGATCATAGAACCTGTGCTCCCTAACCCACGACTGCACCGCCTCCGTCGGCGTCCAGTGGTCTTGCTTGCCCCAGAACAGGTTCTCTCCAGATGTTCCGTAGGAGTAAACCATCCTGCAGTCCAGGAAGCACTGGGTGGCCCATCAACGAGCGTAGCGAGCAAGTTTCCTGTCCCACGTCAGGAGCGGCTCCCAGACATGCTACCTAATCTTGTTGTGGGCGAAGAGGAACTCCTTCGAAAGCGAGCGGAGCTTCTTATGCTCTTTTAGGAATCCAAGGGATGCTTTGGCATTTTCGTTGAAATCGGTGGTGGCGGAATGCGCGGTGGGTAAAGTTAAAAGGTTGGATGTCGAGTAGGGCAGTTTAGCCTCCACCACAATGCATGGGCATTTCTGTAATTCATTGCATTTTTCGTCCTTTAATTGAAAATAACAAACGACACCGTTTCTAGACCTAAAGACAGAATGACAGTTGACTTGGCTTACGCAATGCCAAGTGAAATATTTGCCAACATGAAAGGCTCTGTAGTTACTCAAGCATACGGAACCCTAATGGTAGGACGTTTTTGTCGAAAGATGAAAACTTAGGGACTATTTTGTTAGGGCTTAAAATTTTAGGACAAAAGTGTTAAAAGGGACAAAACTTAAGGACTAAAATGTAGATTTCCCTTAATTCTTTAAGGAGATGTTTTTGTTCAAATTTTTTATATGTTCTATTACAATAATATATGACCCGGACAATACAATAATTCCATTCAAATTTTAGTTTTTTTTTAAAAAAAAAATCAAGCTTCGCTTATGAAATTTTGTGAGGTTTCACCGGATTATTATTCAGTTTTTGCTTTAAAAAGTGCCTTTTAAAAATAACACTGTCTCAAGTTGAGCTCATGGGAAGAAAAGGGACGAAAAGAGCTCAACTAGAAAGAGAGGGGCATCCCATTGAAGAATTGGGGAGGGTGTTCTTTTTTTGTTTGCCAGTCTGTGAGGTGGCATTTTAATTTAGGTGTCCGGCTTACCAGAAAAAAAAAAGGAGTCCACGTCATCTAAAACCGAATTTGTCCTCAACATCGAATTTCCAAGATTAAATCATTTTACTTTGAATCGCAGGACTAAATTGTTGCAACATGAAACCATAATGATGTTTAATACAATTAAACTTAAATTTTACTGTAGGCTGCAAAGTGAAAATCTCTCTTATAGTAGTGCAATGGTAACCATATATAGCTAGGACTTAGGGAAAAAAAAGAGAGAGTAAACACATATATAAGACCTCGACTGAACCTTTTATTTTCCTGAGAAAAAGAAAAAGAAAAAGATATGGTATTGTGAACGTCGAGCCTCGTTTTATAATTATCCATGTTACGTACATCTTCAAATCTCTCTTGAAATTTGATTAGGCATTAAACCGAAACTAGCTAGCGTGACATTGTAATGCCTGAACCGTGATTCTGCAATTTTTTAAGACAATAGAAAAAAAAAATGTTTAATGCAAATTACACTTCATCGTGCATGATAATAATATTAATAATCTTTTGTTTAAAAAATCAAATAAGTGAAAGATTGTGCACAAAGTGATAACCATATCATGGGTAATGATACTATTAAGAAAATTTCAAATTAGTCATTGAGGTAAAAAAAATTGCAAATTTCAAGAATCTGAATTTTCTTGAACAAATCTTGAACCCAAATTTCAATTACTCAAATAAACCCATTAAAACTATTTTGAAAATCTTGAAATAATTAGGGATAGATCTAGAGACTCTATGGTCTGATCTCTCATAAAAAGAATACAAATATAATATCAAGAAATTCGAAATACCTGAAGTTGCTTCAAGAAATTTCGTTTAGATTGTTGAAAGCAAGAAAACCCTTCTTTTTCTTCTTGTTGGTGTAAATTGAGGTGTGTAAAAATTAAAATAAATGTGTAAATCTATATATAGACTCACACTAGTAATAGACTCCCTTTTGAACTGTAAAACCTTTTAATCATAAATCTTTCAAATTTTTTAAAAATTTTGACTAGGTCAAAGTTAAAAATTCAACTATTTTAATTGAATTAAACTCAAATTTCAAATATCAAAGAAGTCATTTCAAATATCAAATAACAAATTCAAATAATTTTAAAACAGAAATCTCCACTACAAAAAAAAACCGCCTATAGCGGCGGTCACTGTAGCGGCGGTCAGAAAACCCGCCGCTACAAGGTGGTTTTAGCGGCGTTTACAGAAAACCGCGGCTAAAAATAGCCTATAGCCGCGGTTTCTGTAGCCGCGGTCATTGACCGCGGCTATAGACGGTCTTTAGCCGCGGTCAGTGACCGCGGCTAAAGAAACCGCGGCTAAAAATAGCTAAACGGGGTCTGTCGCGGCGGTCAAAGACCGCCGCTATAGACCTCTGTAGTTGCGGTTTTTTCAAACCGCCGCCAAAAGGAGGGTCTGTAGCGGCGGTCTCTATAGCGGGGGTTACTGACCGCCGCTATAGGGGTGTCTACAGCGGCGGTCACGTTGACCGCCGCTATAGAAAGAGGGTCTACAGCGGCGGTCACGTTGACCGCCGCTGAATCTCGTACCTGTAGCAGCGGTTTTAATACAAACCGCTGCTACAGGTATACCTATAGCGGCGTTCTTTGTAGTGACCGCCGCTATAGGTATAAATTTAAAAAACTGGAAAAAATAGAAAAATAAAATTTTATGTGTTATTTAAGGTTAAAAATTGTTTTATTGACTATTTATTCCTTTTTATACATAATTTTATTTTGTCACATGTTTTAAAAAAAATTTAAGAGACCTACTTAATAAAATATGAAATTAGAGAGAGTGTTATGAATATTGAAGTTGTTATATAGAATTGCGGCATTTTTCGCACACGTGTCGATTTTTTTGTCATAACTTTGGCTATAAGTATCCGATTCGCGCCCATGACCCCAATTCGGAAAGCTCTTTTCGGCGCGCACGTCGTGGGCACCCAGCTACGCTTCGGTGAGCCTCGTTTCGAGCCCTAAATCCGCTGTTTTCCCTCTCAAAAACATATTTTTAGTTATGATTTTCTTTCCTTTACCGTTTAGGAATTATTTTTGAACCCGATTTGGGTCATATTTTGACAGTCTATTTAATTTTGGTAAAATCCTATTAGGGATGATATTTTAGCTATTTTATATATTTTATATATTAAATTATAAATATTATATATTATTACTATCAACTTATTTTAATTAAGATTATTATACTAGTTATGAAAATAGTATAAAATAATATACTATTAATACTAAATATAAATATTTTTAAATATTATTATAAATTACAAATGAACTATATTTACTAAACATCTATATAATAATTTACTCAAAAATACATAACATGTATATAGCTTATTATTAAAGAAATTTAAAAATTACAAATAATAATAAACAAAACTCAAAACGGCGAGTTGTTTGATTTTCACTCCCTACATTTAGCGCCAAAAAAAGCTCAAATGTTTCATTCAGCGCCAAACTTTTTTATTCCCTGTGTATTTTCGCCCCCTTCCTCTCCTCTCTCTCTTATTTTCATTCATTTTGTCCGCCTGATTCTCTTCTCTCTCACATAAGCCTGATCTCGTAAAGGTAATTTTCTCCAACATTTGGATCCAATTTCTTTGAAGTAGTTTTTGATTCTCCCATGGGCGCAGCTCCAATAGGGCCCCCTTAGTTCTACTCGGCCCTCTTCTGCAAAAACCCTAAAATGTGCATGCCCCCTCACCACTCCCACCGCTCCCCGCGTCCCTCCCACCTCCAGATCCACTTCCAGTCCTCTTCCACGGTTCTCACTCTCCAGGTCTCTCTCTCTCTCTCTCTCTCTCTCTAAGTTCATATGATGTTCTGCTCCATTTTCATTAGTCTGGTGTCAAGGTTTAGAGCTGGATTGAAAGCATAAATTGGAGTTTTTTTTCCTATGATTGTTCTCAGAGTCTTACAGAATGTTGCTCAACCTAATTTTCAGCAGAAGATGATTGTTCTTCCTTCGGTTTCTCGAGAAGCTCTGTGTGGATTCAGAAATTTTGGTGGGTTTACTAGTTCAGCGATGTTCTGCAGCTGCATTTGTTTGAAACATTATCTATACCTTTTCTTTTTTTTCTAGCTCATAAGTATTTTTTGCATATGTGCCTGCTAATTATTTAGAAATTATATTTAAGGGTAAATGGGAATGTGGTAGTGTCATGTTGCGAAGAAATGCTGGTCTCATTTCGAGTAGTGTCATGTTGAGCGTTCTTTCACCTGAAGTTGATGAGGTATGTGGGTTTCCTACTTCCTTTTTTGCTTATAAATGGGTAAATGGAAAAGCACTGGCTACTTAAATAAAATGTTGCATTTGGTTTTCTCATACTAGATCAATCTACACTGTGATATTTACGCAAATTGGTTTTGCTAAGTCCATTATTTGTTGAAGGCGTTGCAAGTAAGAAGTTGTTTGTAACTCATACATATCTTATTCCCATTTTCTGTAGTCTGCTGTTTCCTTAAGATATGTTCATGTCTTGTTTTGGATTCTTCAGTTGGATAATGTGGTTTCTGAAGACCCAGTTGTTCTACAGCCCTGTATCACGGTTTTGAAAAAGCTCAATGGTCATCTTTACAGTGGATTGAATGATGATAAACAGGTGACTTTTGTTCCTTAATTGGAAGTTCCTGTTGCTTCGAAATCATGAGTCTGAAACATTTTCTATGACTTATTTTTGTGAACGTGGAACAAAAAATTCTGTAACCACTCTGTTCCTTCTATTTACTTAGTGCTTATTTCCATACAATTTGTTTGAGTTGATGTGAATGGATTGCACTTTTGGGATCATTTCACTCTCCTCTCGCTCGAGCCCCTAACCCCAAATGCCGCCGAACATCTTGCTGGTTAGTTCCTCTGATTCTAGCAAATTTAGTCACATCACAAGCTTACTTTCAGCAATCAAATTAATGATTATTGTCTCTTAGTGCAATTTCCTATTCGACAAATGTGTAATTCTGGTTTATGCAATGTTTCATGAGGTGGTGTGTGCGTGAATATGATTCGGTTGTGGGGTGCATGCCTTTTGCTTTTAGTTTATTTATAGACTACTCTGCTGGCCTGATTCGGTTGTGGGGATACTATATAATGCACTTCCTTATTCGCTTGAATATTGCACCGGGTTTAGCAAAACTTTGATGCCTTGGTTCTGTTTTGTGGAGACTTTAGTGGCGGAGTTGTTTGTAGCATATGTAGAAAGTTTGTGCAATTTCCTATTCGACCATTACAAGTCACAGCCAATGCATCTTATTCTACAGCACTAGTTTCTTGGTTAGCTTTCTTTAATTCTTCTTTTTTCCTATGAAATGCAGAGAAAAAAAATTATCAGATTAATGCACAAGTGCTTGACTTATTAAAATGATTGATCTTGCTTTTAACTCTGTACAGCGATCTAATCTTTTGTTTGGTTTCCAATTTATTTTTTCCTGGGTACAACATTAATCACTGATCAACAGACAAATAGCTGGAGCTTAGTGAGGATTTCTGAATTTGGTTATATAACAGTGAATGCAACAAAGGCAGTGCTGGATTTCGAGGTTAGTATGCTCAATTTTAGACTGCTAGGAAACATCTAAAGACAAAATTGATTGTATGTAGGCAGAGAAAAGTAGTGTTTATATAGTATATTTGCTGATCTCTAGCTTGACTCATCCTTTTCCTTTATTCTTGCAGTTTATGGCTTCATATTGTTTATGTACCATTCCAAGTGGAGAGACCCTGTCTGTGAGTGTATAGCAGTGTGACAAATTTTTCTTGATTGGATTTGTGGTAATGGTATTGCAGGCATGAAATACCCAAACTTCCGTTATATTTTAATGTCATTGATGTGGATTTACATGTCCATTCCATCATTCTTTCACATTGCATAGCTAGTAAAGATTCTCAAATTCTCGTTATTGTTGTTTTTCTTAAGAGAGCCGATTTAAACATCTGTGATTATGTGTTGTAGGCCTTCCTCCAAAGGTGGTGGTGCTGCTAAATCTATTCTTTGCCATTGTATTTTGAGTTTTCTAATGCGAGAAGATGAATTCAGTTTGTTCCTGGAAATGCCCTACATGTTTTGAACCAAATGACTGATACAGAAATGATTTCATTTACTTTACGGCGGCTCAAATATTCTTCAATATTTTTGGCTGCATTTCCAAGCCTTTTAAGGAAGTACATTAAGGTATGTGTGGAGCTATGTTCTTCTGGTTCTTTTGTTTAAGGTCTTTACTTGAATCTGATGTGCATGCTCTGCTGTTTGTTGTTCTGTATTCTGCACTTTACCACAAGTGGTTTAAGGTTGCTAATGTAAATAGTTTCTTTTATACAACCACTTATTAAAAATGAAAACAAAGTCAAAATAAGAAGGGTCTGTAGCTTAGATAGTTTAGATTGTATAATACAAGTACGTTGTGCGACATAATTGCTTTTTACGTTGTGCTAAATCTGAACTCAAGGTATACAGACTATACTCAAGGTACTTCTGGGCATGTATGTGTCATTGATCGCCGCTATAGACCTCTGTAGTTGCGGTTTTTTCAAACCGCCGCCAAAAGGATTCTAATGCCTAGTACTTTCCTTTTTTGGAATCTTTTGATGTTTCATAGTTTTTTACTTGCCTAAAATTTCACTCTGCATTCTGCTTTTTGATGTGTGGTTTCCTGCAATGTGAAACAACCTTTTAGCTTTTCTTCTTATATTTACTTGCTTGGTGATTTGTAGGTCAGCTTATTACGCAGCAATAGATGTGGTGATTCTTAGATTCATGATTGGGTGACTTCATCTACCAAGGGTAAGCATTTAGTACTTCGAAGCATTCCGTGGCTTTTATATGTAGAATAGTATGCAAGTCTTTTACCCCTGGTGAATGCTTATTCAATCTGGACAATGGTTGTAATATCTGGTATATAAGTAATTGCTGATTTTTTCTGTATAATTAGGATTTTCTAAAAAGTAAGGCATATCCTTTTATTGGAAGGATGTGTGTCATTTTTGTTGGATTGGTTGATTGAAGGCCATTGAGGGTCATTTTTTATCTGAAATTGGGAAAAAAAATTTTTACCCCCATCTTGACCTCATTCAATGAAAAGTGTTTTTACGGTTTGAAATGAGATTTTTTCTGAGGCTTAGTCCATGGAGTGGAGGCTTGGGCCGACAATCCTATAGCGGCGGTCAATGACCGCGGCTATAGGTTGAACCTGACCGCTGCTATAGACCTATAGCAGCGGTTTACGACCGCCGCTATAGGTCATTTTTTTTGTAGTGCTCGGGTGTTACACAAGAGCTATGGCGGGTTCGTACCATCATACACCCAAAGAAAATCAGAAAAATGCTCACAACTACCGGAACGAAAGGACGAAGATAGATGAAAAGACGTGTTCTTAACGGAAACCTTATCATAGGGACTAATTTGCAACTTTCTTTACCTTGGTGGCTAATTTATAATTTTCTTATACCACAAGGCCTGTGGGTACATTTATGCCTTTTTTGTCTTTATTCTAGCTAATTAATTAGGGGCATGCTATAATTTTGGAGACTTAATGATTATGGAGACATTACATTAACAAGATTAATTGAATATGAACTTATAGGGACAATAGCTTTTGACACATGGCCAACAAGATAAAATTTGCAAGAGTCTACCCTAAGTTAGCCAACCATGAGTTAAATAAGCCTTTTTTCTTCTTCATTTTTTTTCAAATAATAATTATGTGCCATAAAATTAATTGCTTAAAAGAATAAATTTAAATGAAATAAGCAACATTTTAATTAATATAAGTAAGGAATAATGATTAAAACAAGAACTTAAAATAAAATATGAATCAAGAAATTGGCCCTAGTAAAAATGTATCCAATTAAATAAAGGGAACAAACTCATATCAATATAATAATTTAAACACATGAAATTAATTGAAATAGGTATGATACAATGAATTGACGTGCAAACTCCAAATTGTCCATGCAAAAACTGTAAGGACATATAACTTTGGGTTAAATGCATGTCATGCCCCTGTGGTATGCGGTAATAGCAAATATGCCCTTGAGGTAAACAAAGTAATTTCCATACCCCTGAGGTAAACATTCAGGAGCAAATATGTCATTTCAAACCCCTGAGGTAAACATAACGGAAGGACATATTTGCTCCTGAATGTTTACCTCAGGGGTATGAAAATGACTTTGTTTACCTCAAGGGCATATTTGCTATTATCGCATACCACAGGGGCATGACATGCATTTAACCCTATAACTTTTCTATCCGAACGTTTTCACGTGAGAAATTTCGTAATTTGTCATCTTAAATGTTCGGTAATGGACTTACAGTAACAAACCGGGTGAGAAATCGTATTTTGACACCCAAAATATTTGTTGGCAAAATTACTATTTTGGGTGACAAATTTTTTGACACCCAAATTGAAATTTCTTGTAGTGTAATTAATGTATGTGCAAGATTTATTTATTTTTTAAAAAAAATATCCATTTATAATATTAAGTTTCATGGGAAGGCACCCTCGTCGGCTCTGTCCTTGATCTCAAGATCTTCTTTATAAAATTATTCTCTTATAGGGTCATTTGGAATGATACATTTTATGACTCGTGAGTCGAAAGGTTCGGTAAGGATTATAATTAAAAAATTTAGTCCATGCATGACGTGGGGATAATAAACTTACAATGACAATAAAGATCGATGTATATATGAAATAATGAATGAGATTCATGGCACTATTCCGTACTCTTCTCGACATTCTTACTTTTACTTCATAATCTTATGTATTTTTTTAGTGATAAACGTGAGCTTCTATACGATTAAGATTATTCCAAGTGACAAATTATTTGTCTGTAAAGGATATAAAGTAATAGAATCAATGGATTGGAACAAATAATATCTCGACAAATGATAAATGTAATTTAAAAAAAAACATATGGCACTTTATGGAAGAGGGATTAAAAAAAAAATGCTTGGTTTTCTTTGTAGATGTATCCCTGTGTGCCGTCGTTATCCATTTCTAACTTGGAGCTGGGTTTGTGAAGACATTTGCCTCTGCTTCTGTGTTAACATATATATACTTATACCAGGCACCACATGATTCTGTGCTGGGAAGCATAAAGCATTCCTTCTCTCCTCCAAGTTTCGAATAAGCAGTATTTTTTTACCGATAATTATATTTCTACCAAAAAAATCGAAAATTAAGGGAAAAGAGACTCAGGGGCTTCTTAACATTCGTGACCACACAGTAGTACTTGCTCAGGGAGAGTTGGAAGCCAGACATTTTAGATAGTACGTACATGATCAGTGGCGGAACTAGGATTAAAATTTATGGGTGTCGAACTTTAAAGGCGAAATGACAAAAAATAATTTCCTTCGTGATGCAAAACATTGTCTTAGAGTTTTTTTTCTACGTCATTATCTTAGAGTTATAATGTCGAAAATTAAAGACTAAAAGCATTAAAAATATTGGAATACAAGTACCGTAATATATACTGAGACTGAGAGGTGACAATTTAATCCTACGAGTTTGCATCTTCTGAAAATGTTGCAAAATTACTTCGTTCTCAATAGTTTTAAAAACTTCTTGCTCGATGTACACTAACATACAACCATTCATTCAGTTATCTCTCATCCTATTATGCAAATCACTTTTGATTATCTTATTTAAGTTAATTCTCTACTTAATTCTAAAACTTTAGAACAAATTACAGATGATTTTGATGGTTGAGGTCTTGATGCCATTAGGGGTTGTCTTTCTTACATTTTTTTGTTACTACCACAACTGAGATCTGTCTTTTTTTCTTCCTCTTTTTTTTGACAAAAGGTTACTTGGGATGCATTTGTAATTTACTTTCTCTAGGTTCTATGGATTTGAAATTGAAAGATATTCACACACACAAAGCAACTTACACACACAAAGCAACAATTGATGGCAAACCATGCTCTGAATAACAAAAATAAAATTTACAGGATAAGCAAGATTTAGTAAAAGAGTTCCTTAGATAAACATATCCCAAAAGTGATCAGAACTTTGATTTGGCCTATACAAAAATCATAAACAAACACAACATTTTTCGAGGTCTCTAATAAAAATGAAGAAACAAATCAACATAGGGAGAAAAAAATGAAGTGATCTTGATTGTGAAAAAATAGGAGCAAAGAGTAAATAATTTTTTACTAACATAAATTTAGTAAGATGGCAGGAAGTTACCCCTCGGTTGAAGAACTTGTAATCGATGCAAAACAAAAAATTATAATAAATGTATAGTTGACTTAATTATTATGTAGCACTAGGAGCAAAATCAATGTATAGAAAAAAATATTTTAGATCCGATACCTATTAAGTCTATTTGGCCTGGACTTAATGAGTATCGGACCTGAACTAATGTGTATAGAACCTAATTAATTTATAAAGAAAAAAAAAACCAAAGTGTAAAATTTTTTTTGGGGGTGCGCTTCCGCGCCCCTGGTCGTGCATGATGCAATCACCAATTCTGTAAGCTAAAAGTGGAGTCCATCCACGTGTCATGCACGTGATACAGATGCTGGTATTGCCGGGTTCGGTCCTCCTGTGCAAGGGAAATGATTTCCACATCTATAATAATAATAACAAATTACAATAATAATCAGTCCTATAGGGTCGCACATGTTTAGAATTATGATCCGATGGACAGGATTCGCCAGCCAAGGCAGAAGAAATCTCTTTTTGGGGTGGAGCCCACGGGATGGCCCTGATTGGCTTCTTGTTAATGTCGTCGGCTAAGCATCTGATTAGGATTTTAATTAGAATGTCAAGGGAGGATTTGTTGGGAAACCTTTTACTTTAATCAAAAGTTACGCTTCAAAATCAAAGCTTTTTCTTCCTTGGCTCCAAGTCATGATGATCTCTAAGAAAGGCACATTTGTTTAGTATAAATTGTGTTGACCATAACAACCTCGAGTCTTTAGAACAAATGGATTGCGATAGTTCTGGTCCCTAATTCCCACTAACCACATACATTCAATCCAATCGGTAAGCTCCGTTGAGAAATGGGGACATATTAGTTATTTACCTACTTTACTCCTAAAATCACCATCCACCAAACAAAGACACTTTATATATTCTTTTTTAAATACTATGAAGAAAGCTTTCGAATATGGTTGAACTTCCTGAATCTACATGTTTGTTTGTGGCTATGCAACACAAACTATGCCAAATATGTGAAAATTAGCCGTTGCACCTTCTAATTGCGGGCATTTTGAAATTTGCATCCCGAACTATTAAACTTGATGCATTTATATTATATATATATCACTAGCCACATTCTTAAGTACGGTCAAATTATAATATAGAGTACTGTAAAAGATAAACATATTGATTGTTTGAATGCAATGCGTCGAGTTCAATAATTTTGAGTACAAAATATAAAATGCGTTTTTTTATTTCAAAAAAAAAATATATATATATATAGCTAGGGAGGGGCATGCAAGATTGTCCTCTTTAATTATTGATATTAATTGTTTCCTTGATCGATGTGTCAATTTATAATAGCCTTCAAAATGTATATATATGAGCTAGCTAAAAGTAGGTATATATTTTCCATGCATAGATATATAGAGTTAGGACTCTTTCTCAACTTAGTCCCTCCAGATACCTTATTAACCCAAGTCGTGCTGTGGTTGAAAGCACCAACGCTAATTCTTCCGGGAGGAGGGGTTGGTTGGTGTTGTGCGGCCCATTCCATGTTAGGTGGGTGACTCACCCCTTCCCTAACTCCTTCGTAAGGGTGGATCACAGGTCGAGGGATTCATTTTAATATTTATCTTTCTTTTGTTACTATTTTATATTTGGGCTAATTACAATAACCCCACAAACTTACCCCATATTTTAAAATACTCTATAAACTATAACTAGCTAAAACTCATTCCTAAAAATCATATTTCTATTGCAATACCAATCCCCTATCCAGAGGAGGCGTTATTTTCGAACAATTTCCATTCTCTGTGTCATATACGTGACCCTTCTCATATGATAAAATGATACATATGTCCCCATTCGTACATAAAAATTAAAGCAAGGCAACTGAGTTGAAAGGCTAAATATAGGACCCACTTGAACGGTGACACATAAAAAACATTCATTTCACTGTAGAACTGATTTAGGGCTAAGTAAACGGGCACATTTTGGGCATATTAATCTTTTAACATATGTGGAGGTCACAGTATTAAGATCAAGTGCTATCATTGAGCAAAAAGTTTAAGCCAAGAGCTAACAAGATAGCGCATAGCCTCGTACTAAGCAACATATTGACATAAGAGGCTGCACCACGTGAATGTTGCAAGTTGGGCTCAAGCAATGTCTCTTATCTCCCATAGGATGGTGGTCGAGTGACAATGCGATAGTTGACCCCATAAAGCCAACAATACTCCCAGCAACTACCTTGGGACTCGAACATGCGATCTCACTTTGATACCACTTGTTAGGATCAAGTATTACCGTTGACCTAAAAGTTTAGGTTAAGAGCTAAGAGCTAAGTCGTACTGTTATTTCCTTATACACATGGTAGTGTCGAGCTCCGTACTAAGTGACAAGTGGACAAGAGGGACTGTACGACGTGGGTACTACATGTTGGATTGCAAAGCACCGTCCCTTGTCTCCTATAGGATAGTGATTGAATCAAAATGATACCACTTATTAAGATCAAACGCTCCATAAAGCCAAAAGCTTAAGTCGAGAGATAAGGCGCAACTTTATTTTGCTTATACATATGGCGCGTAGAGCCTCGTACTAAGCGCCACGTAGATATATAGATATAAGGGGTTGCACCATGTGAGTACCACAGATTGGGCTGTCAAACACCGTCCTTTGTCCCCCAAAAGACAACTGTCAAATCTAAGGGTGATTCTTGGCCCCCATAAAACCAATAGTACCCCCTAGAAACTACCTAGGACGTGAACCTACGACCTTGCTCTAATATCACTTGTTAAGATAACGCTACCATTAAGCCAAAAGCTTAAGCTGAGAGCTAATGCGTAACTTTATTGCCTTACACATATGGCAATGCAGAGCTTCGTATTAAGCGATAGGTGGACATAAGGAGCTACACCACGTGGGTGTGCAGGTTGGGCTGTCAGACACCTTTCCCTGTCCCCCCATAGGACAATGGTCAAGTCAAAGAGTGATTGCTAGCCCTCATAAAGCCAAAAATGTGCAAGTCATGTAGGACGAAAATTGTTCGACATAATTGCTCCCATTGATAGGAGAATGAAATCGCAACGGAAACCTAGTTTGGAGGGTTATTGTAATTTGATATTTATATTTTTTTGAAGTTTATTCCGCTTGGTTTTTTACTTTTTTGGATATGTTATTTCAATTTTTAGTCTTTTTTGTTTCTTAAATTTCTTTGTTAGGCTTTTTAAATTTGAGGCTACCCCTTTTTTGAAGTTAAAGGGTTATAGTTTCTATTAAAAAAATCCATTTTTTCTGTTTTTATTTTATCTTGGATTTATTTTTGCATTTTTATTTTTTATAGGCCTTTTTACATTTATATTATATATTATGTGTTAGATTTGCAATTTTTGTAATAGGTAGAGTCATAATTTTTTTTCTTCAAGTGTTAGGTTTTCTATTTATTGTCCTCTTTTTTAATTATAATAGTTTTCCCACTTTATTGTTGTTATCCATCAATCGAAGAAGATTTCATAGTTCACAAGAATTTCTGACGTCCGCTGTCCTCCAAAAGAAATTTATAGCAAGCAGCACTCCTACTAATTCCCCTTTTTTTATATTTGTTTTCAAGGAGTGGAGTGTCATACATTTTGTAGAATTTTTCCGCGTTTATTTTTATTATTTTAGTATATTTTTCTTATATAATTTCTATTTTTTTCAAATTTATTGTAATTTTTTTATGATCAGCGTTATCCACGTCCTCGA
Organism: Myrica gale; assembly: GCA_963930655.1. Taxonomy (NCBI): domain Eukaryota; kingdom Viridiplantae; phylum Streptophyta; class Magnoliopsida; order Fagales; family Myricaceae; genus Myrica; species Myrica gale. The sequence goes on along the minus strand of OZ005598.1, from coordinate 19,156,702 downwards.
CTTCAGGTAATGAGGTGAATCATGAATGGAGGGATTAACTTGGGAAATGGTCACTACTCTTAAGGAGCTTATGATGAAAAGCTTACCCAGGATTAAACTAGAAAAAGACGATTTTGGATTTTTTAATTTTAGAATTAAAATAAAAAGAGAAAAAAATTGTTGCAGGCCCTTAAATTTGGGATGAAAACACAAAAATATGAAAAAACCTTGGTAATGTTTTGCTAGATAAAAATTTCCATATTATGTTTGCCAAGCAAAAATGTTTTTGAAACTTTTTTTTCATTTTTTTTAAACTTTTCATATCATCTATCCCCAATTTTTTTCACAATCTTTAATAAAATTTATACTATCTTTTATTGTTTAAATTTCGGCAGAAAAAAATTCTAGACATTCAAAATTTAAAACATAATATATATACATTAATTTTTAGCTGAGAATAATTTATTAATAGATAGAAAGAGAATTCTTTTAGGACATAATGACAGTATAGTTAGGGTGAGTTTGTTTTGTAAAATTTTAATGTTGATAAAATTTTAGCTGTTGGATTTAGTGAAAAAGTGAAGAGAGAGATAATTTTTATATTTTTTACAGTAAAAAATTATGATTTGATGAAAAAAAGAGATTATATTATAGTAATTTATTATGTTAAAATTATAGATAGCGTCAAATTGTATGTTTCAAACAAGCACATGTAATAGTCAGAACGCTTAGAAAAAAAAAGTAATCGTCAGAACAAACCAGTTGCGGAGTTGCCTGATGGCTTGGTTGACCGTCACCCTCTCTCTCGCCGGTTTACACTCTTACTTGTGTAGGATTGTTCAATATTTCTCCTAACCCCGCTATAAATGCCAGTTCTTTTTACTTTCTTCTTGCTTTACCTTTACTGTTTCTCTCTCTTTCTCTGGTTTCCTCCATTGCAAACTAGCGTACTTTCCAGCTTGCTGAGGTCCCTCTCTCTCTCTGTCCGCATACGCACTACCCACCAACCATTTTACCCAACTTTGCTTGTCCGTGTTTCTTAAAATCTATCCTACATTACTATATAAAATCCCCCCCTCTCTTTCTCTCTCCAGTTTCCCTTCAAAGATTTAGATTTTGTCCGTCCTTCCTGACCAAATTTTGTTTTCGTTCTTAGTATTCTTTTTGTGTTTTCGGTCCACTGGTGGCCACAACTCCTACTTCTAAACTACTCCTTTCTAACTCTATATTTGAGGGCGTCTGGGTTTGTTTTGGTTTGTGTTGTTTGAGGTGTACATCTATCTATGCTCGTTGAACAACTATCTATGCTCGTTGAACAACTATCTATGCTCATTGAGTCTCTGTTGGTTCAAAAAGAATCCCCTTCTGTCGCTTCTGTTGGTGCTCAAGGAAGAAGATCGAGAGGGTTAGCTTGGATCACTACAAAGGTAATTGCTTTCTCTTGTCAGATCACTTTATTTGTATATAGCTTTTAAACATTCTCCTTCATCGGTCTCTTACTTGGATTATAAGTGATGCTTCCCACATTTTGTTCTTTTTTCACACGCTTGGATTTGTGATTGATGCCTTCTTGGCATGTGTCTGCTTTTTCATGGACTTTTGAGTTTTTATGCACTCTCTCTCCGTACTATGAGTAATATCCTACGAGGACACTTCCTGATTTGTGAAAGGTCTGAAATATTTCGATGCTTTAGTTTTAGAACAAGTAAATTCTCAGCCACGGGTGATGTATAGATTATCAAACCTCCTTAAAGGCACTTTGGATTTGTTTTTGTTTTTTTAAGGTGTGGAAATGAAGCCAAAAATCAGATATCTGACAATGGATTTAAAAGAAAATATTTTATCGTGAGACTGAAAACCTCGTTGTAGAAAATTGAACATTTACATGAATGTCTGTTGTCATGCGTTCAAATATGGATAACATGTTTCTGTTACCCAGGTAGGGACGCCTCTTCGTTACGGCAACTAGAGGATCAAGTCAGAATTGTGAGTTCGAGTATTTGGTGATTAAATATGTCGACTGAGAGTTCTTTGAATGCAGAATTGTCAAGAAAGACATCATTTTTGGGTCTGAGATTATGGGTTTTGATCTGCATAGGTGTTGGTGTATTTATAATTTTGATTCTTTGTATCTTATCTGTATGGATCATGTTTTGGAGGAAATCTCGGAGATCCATGGAAACTTTCCATCTTTCCCAAATACCGAACGTCTCCAAAGATATCAAGGTTGACAGGGTTGGGACTCAGACTTCTCATGAAAGTTTAGTTCTTTCAGTCTATGATAAGTCAAGTGACAAGAATTCCGAAAAAACATTAGTTCATTTGGGCACGAGCAAATCAAGCGATCATGATAACCTCAGTCAATGCAGCTCAGCTTATCATCATGAGAGAGGATTAAGTTCAATGTCATGGGAAGAAGGAAGCTCAGGGACTGTTTGGAAGCACTCTTCATTGTCTTGTGGAGGACTAGTGACAGCCTCTCCTTTAATTGGATTGCCAGAATTTTCTCATCTTGGGTGGGGTCACTGGTTTACTCTTAGGGATCTAGAATTTGCAACAAATCGTTTTTCTGCAGAGAATATCCTTGGTGAGGGTGGATATGGGGTTGTTTACAGGGGAAAACTGATCAATGGATCTGAGGTGGCAGTGAAGAAACTTCTTAATAACTTGTAATGATGCTTTAAAGAGACATTCCTTTCATTTTCGTGCTTTTGTTGAATGTTTCTTCTTGATCCTCTTCTGAAATGATTATGTAGGGGGCAAGCAGAGAAAGAATTTAGGGTTGAAGTTGAGGCCATAGGCCATGTTCGACATAAAAATCTTGTTCGATTGCTGGGATATTGCATTGAAGGAGTCCATAGGTGATATTCCTTTTCTGATTCTTTTTCTTTTGTTAAATTTATTGAATTATTGAATTCCTTTCCTTATGCTTTTCCTTGTTGGCAAATATAGTATTATACTACCCTTCTGGGGGTCTCAAGTTTGAGCTTCGGTTTAAAAGTCCAATATCTTGGAGATGATGAATGCACGTGCTAATTTTGTATAGGATTCTCGTGTATGAATATGTGAAGAACGGCAACTTAGAGCAATGGCTACATGGGGCAATGCGCCAACATGGCGCCCTTACTTGGGATGCACGCGTGAAGGTGATTCTTGGTACTGCTAAAGCGTAAGTTTTGTCTTTCAATTTGAACAGTTTAAGTAGATACTCGTTTTGTCAATTTTTTGGTTCCGTGTAATTCATGTGGAAGATTTAATTATTTTTATTTTGAGATAGACACATTGTATTACTCTGCATAAGTTGTTTTCTTTTTACTGTTATTGTATTGTTCCAACTTTATGTTTGTTTTTTCATACATACACACTATTACAGACTTTCTCAAGTATTGGGACTTTCTTGCATCTTCTTCACTTAGGACATTTTTTATGGTGGAACTTGGAACAAGAAATTTGTTGGAATTTGAAATACAATAGAAAAGTGATTCACAACATTGCAGGCTTGCTTACTTACATGAAGCAATAGAGCCAAAAGTTGTTCACCGAGACATAAAGTCAAGCAACATCCTGATTGATGACGAGTTCAATGCCAAGGTTTCTGATTTTGGCTTGGCAAAACTCTTGGGTTCAGGAGAAAGTCATATCAAGACTAGAGTAATGGGGACATTTGGGTATGTACCAAGTTTCATTCCCTTTAGTTGTAAACTATATGAAACAGGATTCAGAAGCTGGTCTCTTTCGTGAATTTTTCAGTTATGTGGCACCAGAATATGCTAATACTGGCTTGTTAAATGAGAAGAGTGACATTTATAGCTTCGGGGTTCTCCTGCTAGAAGCAATTACAGGAAGGGACCCGGTTGACTATGCCCGGCCTGCAAATGAGGTACCAAATTCTTAGAACCATTGTCTCTTGAGTGATTCTTATTGCTTTCTTATTCAAGCAAGAGTTCTAGTATGCATTATTTATGCTCGTGGCAGGTTAATCTTGTCGAGTGGCTAAAGATGATGGTGGGAACAAGAAGAGCTGAGGAAGTTGCAGACCCAAACCTTGAAGTTAAACCTACTACACGTGCTCTTAAACGAGCTCTTTTGGTGGCAGTTAGATGTGTTGATCCTGAAGCAGATAAGAGACCTATAATGAGTCAGGTTGTACGTATGCTCGAAGCTGATGAATATGCATTTCGTGAGGTGCCAACCAATTCTCATCCTGGAATCATCAATTTTCATGCCGCTTTGACTTTCTTCATTTGGGTTTTGAAATGTCCTTTGAATTTTAGAAATATGCATATATATATTTTTTCAAGTATCTGTGTATTAGGCTTCAAACAAGTCAAGTCAAGTAAACTTTTACCACTCTGCATCCATGTTTATCAAGTTTATCCAGGCTTAAGCTCAAATTCCTTGTTTATGTTCAACAAGAAAAAAAAATATGCACTACGCAGTGAATAGTTTCAGTATTTTGCCCTCACTGAAAATAATAAAGACATCAATCGATGTCTCAAACAACTGAGGAGAACCCCTCCTCTTTTTGCTTTGTTCCAAATATATAGCACCAGTTTGGATCTTTCTCACATTGGTCCAGTTATGGATGCCTTAAGGGCTTGCATAAGATTAGTGTATTATGCATGTATGCTACAGTATCTATTGTGAAGGGACAGATTTTTTCTGTTGTAATGCTGTATGATTTACTAAAATTAAGGTATGCTAGTTTCGGAGAACATCACTGTCCTGTTTCCACAAGTAGAGTAATGGATGTCTTTAGCAACGGATGAGAAATAACAGATAGTGTTTTATGGACAAACTTTTGGATCATTGCTGAGATTTCTACATCATGTTTAGCATTAGGAAGTATTATTTCTACTTAGTTTGCTTTCCTTGCCAGTCTGTCCTCGAATTACCCCCTGTAACCATGTGCTTTGAAATGTATGCGAAATGTAGAAGTTCTGGTGAAAATGGGTGTCCTTCATCTGTCACGAGGCAAATCAGAAGGCAGGAGTAACTAAGACACTCATATATCATTCGTTGATTTCTTTTCAGGATCGAAGGAATAGAAAGAGTCGTACAGCCAGCATGGAAATTGAGTCCATGAAGGAAATTTCTGCTTCAGCTGACACTGAAAACAGGGTAGGGGATCCGGAGAGCCATTTACTTCATATTACTCATGAATAGGACTGACAAGCATTTGACTGGGTGAACAATCGCATTCTCACCACCATACTTAGACCTCAGTGACACATCAAACACCATCTCAAAGTTTATTTTCTTGAAAATATTCCAAATTTATGAAGGGAGTTTGAATCAGAGATAGCCGGTTTAGAACATGAAGATTTGGGCGAATGGCTATGCAAGGATCGAGAGAGGTGCTTCCAGATCCATACACAGCCTTCGTGAGAGAGAGACAGAGAGTTGTACTGTTGGGTTCGGACCAGTGAGTTGTCTTTTCATTCCATGATTGTTTTCTTGCTTTTTTCTTTTATTTTCACCTGATTAAGCGCTAGCGAGGTGGTGAATGATTCTTATTTATTTTTCGTTGAATTTATCATTTTTTACTAGCTCTTACCAGTGTTGAATCTATAGCCATGTCGTTCTATATTTATGTAAATGGTTATCCCATTTTGTTTTTCGGTTTTTTTTGTTCTTTGCATCATCAGATCCCGAATTAAAGCATTTATCTATACACTTCTTTCTGCTTGTCGAATTAGAATGGGATGTCTCCATTGAAACTCCACTGATCTTTGGGGCAGTACTGACTATGTCAACCTATATCAAGCCTTACTTTCCTTTCATTTGGTGGGGTGTGGGGGTCGGAATGTCCCTTACGATTATAGGTTACATTTTTTTTTATCTAGTTATAGAGGGTGGTATCCTGCATTTCTTCTCCAGTTGCATGAAGACGAGGTAATCTCCAAGCTGCTGTCAAACTAAAACTAACCCAGTGGTCCAAGTAGTTGCATGAAGTCCTACTTGATCCAAAATGTAAGCGAGGATCCGTTGGCGTATAGTAGGCAATCCGGTCAAATACCTCATAATGTCCATGCGGTGGTGCGCATGATCGTGTCAGTTTCTGCTGACAGAGCCTGTAATATGTGTACACCTACTTTTGGCTCCTTGCGCCAGTCTTTCTTTGGTTTCACAAACCTTCAGAAGACGGGTGGCATGCAGTTTTAATTCTTAGATGTCCTGTTTTGACTCTTGATAGTGGAGATGTAACGGTAATATTCTTGGATATACCCTTTTTGCTTTTTAGATAAGTGCGAGTTTATTTAAGGAAAAAAGAAAAAGAAAAAGAAAAAGAAGAATCAAGCTCCATACACGTATATTATAATCCTCTCCCGTTTGATGAGACCAGGTAGTTCTAAATACGTCTTCAAAGTAAAAATAAAATAAAATTCAAAGTATCTTTCCATTATAGTCGTTTTTAATATTTTATACTATATACTATTATTTTTGTTATATTGCACTAACTATTGGTTTTAAACAATAATTTTTTTTGTCAATTCTAATGGACATTAATTTTTTATCATCAGAAATGAGGATTTTACCTGTACGAAATGTCAACCAAAAACATTTATAACATAAAATTTTCATTTCACGCCTCAAAAGATGACTATCCGGTTACATCAACAAAATTCTTTAACAGATAGTGCAGAGTGCCTAAACTCAATAATCGATAACAAAATTTTTTAACAGATAGTGCAGAGTGCCTAAACTCAATAATCGATAGGTACAATGTCATAAAAATAATAATTTGGGATGCAAGGTTTCAAAACCTCTATAATTGGAGGATGCAAAATCTATTTATTAAAAAAAAAAAGAGTGGTTAGATCCAAATAAATATAGAGAAAACAATACACTATGGATCCTCTAACAATTACACCCCACACTACCAATATGTCTACACTTTACACTCCCTAATGTATTAGACTCTTACGATTGTGTCAAGTGGCACATTTTTGAATTCCTTATCACATCACATATAAAGTGTAAGCCTATTGGGTAGTCTAGAGTTAAATATGTCTTTTTTAGTAATTTACAGAACAAATTGCAAAAAATCTGGTAGTTAGAGAGTGCCAAGTGTAATTTCTCGTGAATATATGACCAACTATTTTTTATAGGAAAGAAAGAAACTTTGTTGCACCCAACTTGTGCATTAGGCTTGGACAGACCTGACTCAGCTAGGAGGCACACAGACGAATTGGGAGCACAACCGTAAATCCCAAAAATTGAATCAGCCCTACAATCCGAGTATTAATCAAGTTAAAGACCTGCTTGCAAGCAATAGGATTTGAATGCACAATTACCCATTGAATACAGTTTGTCCAGGAGCGGAAGTCCATCCTTCAATTATCGATCTATCTTCCTTGGGTGCAAAATCAATTCTTTTACTAAGATAAAAGTGATTATCTATAGTGAGGAAAGAAAAGTTTTAATTGCACTATAGGTCTATGTTGTTTCAACTTAAAGACAAAGCACTCGATGTGGTTTTTTTAGGAGAAAATACACTTTGCAACCCTGAATTATGGGTACTGATACTATGCACCCCCCCCCATATTTCAATTTTGTGACATTGAGTTCATGAACTTTTAAAATTAGTTGATTTGCACCCCAAACGAATTAGCTGTTAAATGTGACGGTAAATACCCCATGCCATCCACGTGATTCACTCTCACTTGTTATGCCTATTTTGCCATTTGAGAAAAATACACTTTGCACTCCCCAACTATGGGGGTACTTGCATTAGCTGTTAAATGTGACGGTAAATACCCCATGCCATCCATGTGATTCACTCTCACTTGTTATGCCTATTTTGCCATTTGAGAAAAATACACTTTGCACTCCCCAACTATGGGGGTACTTGCATTAGCTGTTAAATGTGACGGTAAATACCCCATGCCATCCATGTGATTCACTCTCACTTGTTATGCCTATTTTGCCATTTGAGAAAAATACACTTTGCACTCCCCAACTATAGGGGTACTAGCACTTTGCACCCCCATCTTTCAATTTCGTGACATTTTCATCGATTTGCACGCCACAAGTCAATTGACTGTTAAATACTACAGTAAATCTATCACGTGCAAAGCCTCCTGGTTCAACGTCATGTCGACAACCAAGAGTGGAAATAAAACACAGAATCTCTCTGCAATTGGAATCGCTTCAAATTTTTTAAAAAAATGTTAAAGACGAAATCACTCCAAATTCTAAATATCCAACTGATGAACTATAATCTAAGAAATAAACTATGAAAGCAATAATGTACTAAACAAACTAGGAAAGAAATAATAAACAAATAACTAGATTTGAAATAAAAAATATGCTTCCTAAAACTCATCTGTCTATAAGCAGAACTCGTGATTTAAAGAACTTCTTGATTTGCATCAGTGAATCAGGTGGGACATGTGACATATTTATCATCACATTAAATTGTCAATTGGCTTGTGGGGTGCGAACATACCGACCCCATTTACCCTATTGGCAAGAAGGTATGGTGGGGACATACCAGCCCCCGCCACCTCCAGCAGAAGACCAGCCAGGACCCTCTAGGTGGAGGCAACCCTTAGCCTCAGAGCACCCAGTGTACCAGGATAATCCTTATTGGCCAGAATCGCAAATAAATGTTATTCCCATCAGGGCCATTAGGGCGGAGGATTTATAGGAGGATCCAGAAGAGGATCCAGAGGAGGATCCAGAAGAGGACTCCGAAGAGAACCCAGAAGGGAACCCAGAGGAGGACCCTAGTCTAGAGGAACAGATGTCACGCCCCGAACGCAATCCCGCAGGGACAGTGACAGCCGCGAGCAATCCCGAGGGAAAGCTCCAGCGAACTTGATCATACTTAACAGCGGAAAAGAATCGAGAGAGAGAGGGGCCACCAAACTCTATAATAACTTAACTTCATAAAAGACTTCAAGGATACGTAGTATCTTAGATTACAAATACATGAACAACACAATCTATAGGTGACAGATCACATCGATCCATGTCACAACAACAAAACACATAAATTCTCCTCTCTCAGGACAGTTAATCTTCCTAACTTCCTTCACCTGAAACATCTGGAATGATACATTTGAAAAACTATGAGTTGAAAGATTCAGTAAGGGAAAACTTAAACTTAAAAACATGAGTTTATTACTTGCATATGAATTTCGTGAATAAACCTAAGATCCCACAAAAAAATGAAAAATCAATACTCTATTCTATGGTCCCCCCTCACCCACTCAGCAATATTCTCCGTGTGGTCCTCCCTCACCCACTCACACTTATATCTAAGCTAAACGATCGGGATAATACAAAAAGTCATTTCACTGGTCCACTGACCCAACATAAAGTACCACACATCGACGCATTCACAAAACTACTATAAGAAGAGCAATAGCATACCATTTGGGCGGAAAAAGTGTAAACAACATACCTTCAGACGGAGATGAGTTCAACAACAACGAAATGTGTCTTTTTTTCTCTGGGAGATTCTTGAAACCACGAAGGTGTTCTTTAGAGTGAGATGATTTCAGACGCAGATGGGTTTGTCTTCGGTGAGAGTTGGGCATTTTTGACCGCCGAAAATTTGTTTACACTCGCCTTGTTCAAAACGCACCGCATTTAGAAGACAAGTTATGGCACGGGGGTATCTGGTAAGTTCATGTGTTCTAGGGACGGAAAACGTGAGCTTTAACGCGAGATTACAGTGAAAAGCCGAATTGCAACGCGCCACGTAATTCATGGGTCCCGGTTGCAACGATTTTTTGTTCAGAGGGTAATTGAGAATGACATACAAGTTCATGGAGGGTTTTTTTGTAATTAACCCTATAACTTATTTGAAGAGACAAAAAATTGACTATGGAAATTTCTTTCTTCGGATTAAAGATCAGGAAGAGTTGGTTTACTATACCAATTTTTGGTAAGGGACATAGGGTTAGGACGACTGGACCTAATCCCATTGACTTCCAATTTCTTGAACTGGTCTTCTATCTCACTGATTTGGTGATCTAATTTTGATTATGTGTCAGATTCAACTTGGTTGAGAGCACCTAACAGGAGAGAGGAAGAGGGATTTTTACTGGATGATGTTTTTCAGGTGTTTTAGATTCGGCTGTAACTAATTTTTTTAGCATCTGACTTACTTTACTAAGGGTTGTTTGGTCAAAGGAAGAGATTCTTAAGCCTATGGGTTTACTGGACAACTGGATCAATGGTTTTTCATTGACCGAAGAGTGATCATGTAACTTAAGTTCAATCTTGTCTAATTGGTGACCTATGGTTTGGAGATACACGTCGGTGTAATTATTTTGCTCAACCAATTGTTTCTTATTATATGAGTCTAGAATCTTAAAAGGTGAGGCTATAACTTCTAATCCTTTGTGGGATACTATAATAGTCTCGGATGGAGGATGACTAGAACTGATTGACTTTTTATCAGATGTTGTTCATTTGACTTTGGTGAGAACTTGACTATTCAAGTTCATCGGGTGATACTTCTCCAAATATTCAAAGACACTTATGCTCATAGCTAATTGCAACGTAAGTTCTTGCCATTTATCATAAATGATTTTCTTCTTGGCTTTTGTGTGACTTTCACTATACTGAGTTCATTTAACTAAATTGGCATCAGATATAAACTCATCTTCTAAAGTTTTCATATCTGGGCAAAGGCTTTTACTAATAGTCATTAATTGAGGATTAAGAGATTCAAAATCTGTTTGGGTAGGAGAGTCTTTGTCACGCCCCGAACGCAGTCCCGCCGGGACCGTGACAGCCGCGAGCATTCCCGAGGGAAAGCCCCAGCGAGCTTCATAAAACATACAGCGGAGAGAAAATTAGGATCGCGAGAGAGATGAGCCAAACTCATGACTAATCTTGTAGTACAGTTCTTAAAAGAGATTGATATCTTAGTTACAATATAAAGGTTCACATAATCTAAGTGACAGACCACAACGGTCAACCGCCACTCCAACAAGATACATAGTTGTCTTCTCTCTAAGTCGGATAGTCCTCCTGACTTCCTTTACCTGGAGCATTTGGAATGATACAGTTTTAAAAAAAAACGTGAGTTAAAAAGACTCAGTAAGGGAAAACTTAACTTGAAAACATGAGTTTATGACTTGAAATCATGGTTTGAAAACATGAACTTGTACTTGAACTCATAATCATAAATCGTGAAATCATAAGCATATAAACATAATGTAATTCATGCATGATCATGAATTTTGATGCACGTGTATGCCTCATGGTTGCATATGCACATGCTCTTGATCGTAAAACTTGTTCATGTTCTTGCATTTGGCTCATGGCCCTTGATCGTAAAACTTGTTCATGCACTTGAATTTGGCTCATGGCCCTTGAAAATATTTCATTCATAACTTGTGGGCTACTTACGCTCCATTTAACCCCTGAAGTCAGGGTTGTGCCTTCCCATCGGAACCGTCTCCCTTACCCTTGGAGACATTTCATTTGGTCGAGCTAGCCCGTAGTTGCCCCAGGCCTGATGGCTAGACACGACCCTTGGAGGCTCACACCTTCTCATTGTCCTTCAGTGTGGTTTGCACAGCCTGTGAGACCCCGAATTTAAGTCTATCAATTTATTGCTTATGAGCTTTTAAGTATGTATTACTTTAATTAAGAGTGTATTATGGAGAAATGTATGTATGATTTTATTTATCTAAAGTTATGTCTAGATGAAATTTCTCCCTAGCGTTTTATGAGTTTTAAGCTAGAAGTTTAAATTTTATATTAATTGTTCTTGTTTAATTGAGCAGTTGAGATTTATTAGCTTGAAGCGTTTTATTAATTGAATATGTCCTTAAGTTACAATAATTGGAGAAATTTAAATAGGCTTTAATTTTGATATATATGTGATAAAATGTGGATTCTTGGAACAAGAAATGAGGAGACATATTAAGGTTAAATTTGTGGAGTGGCAGGAAAAGAAAATAAAATTTTCTTTAGGGGCAGAAAAGGAAAGAAGAGAGAAGATTGAGGGATAATAAGGGAAAGTAGGGGGGAAGGGCAGTTTTGCCTTTTCCCTTCCCCCAATTCCTCCGTATAAGCCAGCCCCCCCCCCCAAACCGAAAAAAATTTTATGCCCTAGCTCACCCGAACAAGAGAAAAGAAGAAGAAGAAGGAGAAAGAAGAAGAAGGAAGAAGAAGAAGAAGGAAGAAGAAGAAGGAGAAAGGAGAGAAAATAGAAGAAGGAAAGGAGAAGGAGAAAAACCAAGGTAAAATCCGGCCCTTTCTAGGAAAACCTCTGTTGGCCATCTCTCCCATTCTCTTCTTGCTTCCTTTTGTTGGTTGGTTGTTGTAATGGTTGTGTGTTGTTAGATTTTCTCCTTGAGATTCATGTGTTTTCTTTGAAGAAAATGTGGATCTGGTGAGTTTTAGAGAGTTGTATGGATTGTGCACAAAACCATGAAGAATATGGTTAGATCTGGAAATTTAAAAACCCAAGAGAAACCAACTTACATACTAGGTGTTTGATCAAAGACCAAAGGGAGTGAAATAGATGCAATAACATTTGTTCGAGTGATGAAATCATTGTTTTGGGTTGGAAGTCTTGATTTGTAGGTGTAAAATAGAAGTCTGGAATATGGGGTTACAAGAGGAGAGCATGTTAAGACAAATTTCGGGTGTGTTGGTTGTTTAATGTGTGTTTTGTGTCTGAAATATGAACTGGTGCTCGACAGGCGCTCGAGCACCCTTCAAGAAATTTTTTGCAGTAAGTTCACGCTCGACCGACGCTCGGCCAACGCTCGAGCGTCCTTCGAACAATTTCACAGAGAGTTGTGCCCGACTGACGCTCGACTAGCGCTCGAGCGTCCCTTAACATTTTTATACAGAGGCTTAGCGCTCGACGAGCGCTCAACCGGCGCTCGAGCGGCTTCTTTGAATTTCACGAAATTTTTCCTAAGTTTCTAAGTTTCCTATTGACCTATTAGAAGACCCTACTAGGTTTTTCACTTAAGAAAATGCCTTGTGGTGTAAGATGACCAACTAGAGGTCAAGAAAATGGATGTTTTTGTATGACGAAGTATGAGTTATTGAATGACTACTTTATACGCCTGGTGAACATTTGAATAACACTAGTATGACCCAATTGTAGGTAAGTACAATTCAGGCGCTCAAGGGAACGAAGGTAAGGGGAACTTGTAAGAGGAGCTTACGTTTGTAAGTAGCAATCGTAAGTAGAAACTTACGCTTTTCAAAACTGGAATGATACACAGCATGAAAGTATTTATGAATAAGCACATCAAGCATGGCATGACACGAGCATTGCATGATTTTCTTGAAAGAAAAAGAAGCATGCAAGCATGGAAAGTATTATGGTTATTCATTTTCAAGCATGATATATCAAGCATGACATTATCAAGCACGACATGAATACATCATGATCATTTGCATTCATTTTCCTCATGAGAAATGAGAAATTTTATGCAAATGAAAGTACCATTTTTATGCTACTTTATGACAAGTTAGTTAATGAACCCAAGTCGGTCGGTACCGTACCAAGTCAAGAAGGTGCATCCATACCGAAGGACGTTTACGTGAAGGGTGGATGTCACCTAGGGCACCCATACCGAAGGATGCTTGCAAGAAGGATGGGTAGTCCACGAGGTATGTGCAATCACACTGAAGGATGCTTGCAAGAAGGTGTGAACCTCAAAGGGTCGTGTCTAGCCACTGAAGGACGAATGCGAGAAGGTGTGCTAGCTCGACCATATGTAAGGTCCCTAAGGGAAATAGGGGACAGTTCCAACGGGAACGCACAACCCTGATGTCAGGGGTAAATAGAGAGGGCAAGTAGCCCATAAGATAAGGAGTGAAATGATTTTCCAAAAGTAAGAGTTTTACAAGTACAAGTTTTGTTTTCAAGAGCAAGTGCATGTGCATATGCAATCATGAGGCATACACGTGCATCAAAATTCATGATCATGCATGAATTATATTATGTTTACATGTTTACGACTTCAAGTTCAAGTGCATGCTTACGCCTACAAGTTCATAATTATGAGTTCAAGTACAATTTCCTGTCTTCCAAACCATGACTTCAAATTCATGTTTTAACTATAAGTCCTTACTGAGTCTTTCGACTCACAGTTTCAAATTGTATCATTCTAGATAATGTTTCAGGGGAGGAAACTTAAGAGGATGACCTTGAACCCTAGGAGAAGGGTTGGCGATAATGTCTTTTCCTTTTTGCTTTTTAGTAAAGGTTTAGATAATTTTTGTAAGAGCCGGCATGAGCCTCCGTGATGTGGTGGTCATGGGTTATTCGGCTTAGTAAGTTAAGGTTTTAAACTGGTTGATATTTTGAGACCGTGTTATAACTACTTTGAGTTATCGATGGGAAGCATGTTATTATGTACGTTATACGCTAGCATTATAAGGCTTCTTTCAAATATTGAGGCATTATAATATTCCGCTGCAAGAATCCTCTGGATGAGGTATATATATTCTGCTGCAAGAATTGTAGTAAGTACGCTTGAGCGTTCCTTGTCGGGAATGCTCGCGGCTGTCATTAGCCTCGTTTAGCTAGCGTTCGGGGCGTGACACAGCCTCTTAGTATTCACCCATCCTTCTCGGATTCGTCCTTCTGTATGAGTGTCCATCATGATGGTACAGTACCGACTAGAACCCCTTAACTTAACTTAACTTGACTTATCATAAACTTTCTCATAAGTCATTGCATAAAAACTCTTTAGAAAATCATGCAATGCTTGTGCCATGACATGCTTGCATATGATGTCATGCTTGTTTGAATATCATGCTAAAAATCAACTGGTCATAGTTGATATAAAATACATATCATGCTTGATCATCAAAACATGTTGTGTATCATTCTAGTTTTGCAAAAATGTAAGCTTACTTACACACTTACTTCCACTTACAGTACTCTCTGCACTTATTGCACTTACACTGATCCATTCGAACTTAGTTCGGTCTTTGCCTACAAGCGATACTCCAATGCTTAGTTATCAATATTCAACAAGGCATACAAACGTATCGTGTATCATCTTAGTTTCAAAGTTCATATCCGAAACTTTACGTGAAATTACACATGAAATTCTTGCAACATTTGACTTCCCATTCTTGTAAGTATTTTAACTTTCATAAATCAAATTGAATATAACAAACATCATACATCTCAACCATCTCCAAGGTAGGTGAACTTCTAGGTAGCTCGACTCGATTTCTCTAATATCTTCTTAATAACCTCGATATATTTCGATATCCAAAAATCGGATCTTTTAATGTTTCAACCTTACCAATGATCCATATCAAAACAACAACCTTTATCGTGCTGAATTCTTGCTCTACGCTTACGATCTTATTTTACATAGACTAATGATCATCATATTTATCAATCAAACCTCAAAATATGCGCTATAGAGGTGCTGCCAAGATCTATAGGATTCATCCTAATGTCATGCTCCTTCGAGTTCACGTAAGTATCAATGTACCCCAATTCATGCTATAAGAGAATCCCGATACCACATGACTTATTTCACTTGAGTTAGATAACATTTTTTTCTTAATGAATTTAATTTGGTATTAGGGCCCTACACTCGCTGACTATTAAATCAACCAACATCTTTTGACTAATTCATGGTCATTTTACCTTACTTGCATCCGAACATTTTATTCATATTCAATTCTCATCAATTCTTTTTAAGTTAAAGCTACTGACCAGAGCCCTAATTATTAACCTAATTACATGGCTTAATTCAAATCTTTTTCATATCTTATTCAAGACTCCAAACAACAAGCTAATTCATGCTTTGATTCAAATTTCACATTTTCTTTATTTCATGTACCAATACCATTCTTTAATAGCTTACTAGTTCGTCATTTTCCAACCCTAATCATGGCTAAATCGTGGCTTGATCTCCAAGTTCTATCCAACCCGAGCCATAGATCTTGATATCATGTGATTAAGTTTTCATGTCTTTTTCTTTAACATCTCTTCCATACATGTTTGACATATTGACATTTTTCTTTTAATATAATAATTCAACCTCATTTACACATCATATGTTTCGGCCAACACATAATTACTCTAATTGAAACCTTAATTCCTTCTTAAGACCACAAGGCTTTGTTAAGCACACCAACTAATATCTACCCGAGCCATATACTTCATCATTCATGAGTTTACTTACATGTAAGGTTTTCTCTTAACATTAGGCCTAGGTTTTAACCTCTGACTCATTCGGTCATGACCTAAATTTCACTTATACATCACATGCAATTACATCAGTTATTTACTAATCAATTGGTCATTAGGGTTTCTTCACTAAATCATTCGGCCATGCTTCAATTTCAAACATCTATTGCACAAAACTTCATCTCCAATGTGTTCTCATCCTCCATTCTCAGATTCACAACCTAAGATCTACAAATCATAGCACAAACATAAGGTTTCATGCAATACCTCATTCGGCCAGCACCAACATGCATAACATTAACATGCATTTTCATTCTCTTATCACATGCATTCTTTTCTCTTCAAGCTTAGTCAAACCCGTGACTTATATGCACAATCAACCTAACAAATCAGCCTCACAACCAGCCTACAAGATCCATACTTCAATCATTCCCAAGATATTTTACACATAGCATGCATTTCGGCCAAACATTGTATAAATACATCCGAAACTCCTCTAACATGCATTATCCATTTACATTGCACTTTCCAACAACCAATTCATATTCTTATGCATGCAAGTTCAGATCCAACATCACATTACAATCCAAGAGTGTTCTAAAACTCAAGGGTTGCAAGAACAATGCATTCGGCCAACATCCATCTATATCACCTTTTTCCATTTAGATCCGTGTATGTTTAATTCATTCTCTCCATGTATAATTACTTTGCTTAAGTAATTAGCTTGTTGCTCTAGACACCACAATGAACATGTAAATCACTAAACAGCAAGCAACTCTTCAAGAACACAACAATTTGCACATTCCATGGCATAGGGCAGCAACACCATTCGGCTCCTATGTTCTCTCTTCTCTCGTTTTAAAACATTTTCTTGCCTTAACATGCTCAAATCACATTTACTCCTAGGTTTAAGCCACTGACTGAAACCCTAATATCATCAAAACTAATCATGTTCAAATCCAAGGGCAAGGGTTTACAACAGCAAGCTTACAACCTTCAAATTCAAGATTTACACTTCCCATTTCACATGCAATTTAGTTCATTACTTTCTACTCTTCTTACAACTCACAAGCTACCATATTTTCCAGCCTTACCAACCCAAAACCGTGGCCCCTAATTTTCAATACCCCACTTCAATCACAGCAACAAATTCACACCAACAGAGCATAAGATTTGGCCATAGTAATCCCAATACTACATGCATCCTAACATTTCTCCAAAAACATGTATTCTTATCCCCTTCCTTTCCAAAATCGTGACTATCAATTATATTTTCCATCTTTAATTTCACAAGAATCATAACCAAAAATATCAGATCCATTTAGTATGAACTTTTACAAAACTAATGGACACAACAAGCAAGAGAAGGATTCCAAGAAATGCTGAAAATTACCTTGTTGTTTTAGCTTTCTTTTTTCTCTTCCCCTTTTCTTTTCTTCTCCTTCCTCCCTTAGTTCCTCTTGGCCTTCTCCTCCTTCTTCTTCTCTTTCCTTCTCATTTTTCTCTCCTTTCTCTCGGTCTGCCTTGTTTTCCCCCTTGGTTCTCTAGCTTTCGGTTTCTCTCCCTTCTCTCCTTTCTCGGTTTCTCTCAACCCTTTTCACTTGTGTTGCATGATCAAATGAGGGAAAAGTGGAAGGGGAAGTGACTTAGGTGAAAGGTGAAACAAGTGGTGGGGTGAATGTGGCCAAATATTCGGCCAAAGGGGGAGATTCCCCTTGCTGTCCATTTTTTGCAGCCATCACTTCACTCATTTCTTGTCTCCTTGGCCTTATCTCTCTTACTTAGTTCACTTATGTTATTCGGTTCCAACTCAACTAACTTAGTTACTCTAGTATTACTTAGTTGGCCTAATGAAGTTGTAAGATAACCAGCCCAATAACATAAGTCTAAAGGCTAAGGCCCAATAAAACAAATCTTAAGGCTAAGGCCCAATAACATAAATCTTAAGCCTAATAATATAAGTCTTAACAGCCCACTACAACAACCATAACATAATTCTTCAAAGGTAATAATAAAAGATATTAGAAAGAGGAAAATATTTTAAAGACATTAGGCAACTTAAAAGTTGGCTACATTAAAATTTAAATATCATCCATTGAAATTTAATCATAACATCACATACTCATTAACACTAAGATAACTTCATAAATTTGAAATCCATAATAACATAATATGTTTCCTTAATATACATGGGCCAAAGCATGACCTCCATTAATTCAAAATAAACCATAGAATTCTCCAACTCGCAATGAAATAGGTACGGGTTTCTTTGGGGTCTCACAGTCTTGATCATCATCTACATCCTCGACTACTAGTTCGGACCTGGTGGAGTATAAAGGAGTACTAACCTGATGCCTCTACGACCTGATTTGTTGAAAATGGAGGTGGATCTTCTTACAGATCTGCTTCCTGGTTCTTGAATCCTAAGGGGCTGGAAACCTCTAGCTTTATCAAAACTAATTCAGACTGATCCATCCAGATATTTTTAGATCATATCTAACTTAGTAATATCACTGTGGACTGGTTTGGTTGGGTTCACATATTTGAGAATCCATTCACTAGAAAAAGTGACATCCTTTCAGACAATTGACTTGGGGACCTTGATGTTGGCATTATTGGTAAGACTCTAGATCATCAACGTCTGATCTTTAGGACTCTTTACTAAGGCATGAACATTCAAATTGGTTCGAATTCACTGATAATAAATCCTATAAATCAAAGCTAAAGGCTGATTTCCTTCTAAGATCTCATAGCCTGAAGTTTTAATGTTCAGGGTTAAAGCTTTTAGAAGACGTTTGTCACTCACACTTAAGGTAAAATAATGAAAACAATCAAAATGGATGAGACCATTATAAAGGCTAGACTCGATGATACCTAAAATACTGGGTTTTACTAAGAGCGTAAACTTGTTCTACAGTTTTGACATGGTAATTACTATTGAAAGACAAAAGAGAAAAACTTGACTTATAGTAGATTTCACTACTGGGAACCTTAGGGGTATTCCAATCTTGAAGGTTGGAGTTTTTACCTCCTCGAGTTCATATTCTTCTTCGTTTACTATCCCTAGAATTAGGGGAATGAAACCAGATGACCTAGAACTCGTGGAAGAAGTAAATCTAAACATCATATTCATGTTTAATTTTTAGGAACACAAGATCAACCTAAATCAAACAAATTAATAAATCTACAATAAACATTCTTCAACCTTGCGACTCAACAATCCTAAAAGGATCTACCCTTTCATGGTCATTCGCTCATTCCTCTCCTGGAAAGAACACCAATTTATGGCCTTCGTGACAAAAACCAAAAGTTGATCTGGAGCCCTCGCGCCCATATATTTATTTATGAAGTGTGATCTGGAGCCCATGTTCCCAGATATTTATGAAGGCCACGTGCCGTTGAAAGAACCGATTTATGGCCCTCGTGCCAAAAACCAAAAATGTGATTTGGAGCCCTCGCGCCCAGATATTTATGAAATATGTTTTGGAGCTCTCGTGCCTAGATATTTATGAAATGAGATTTGCAACCCTTGTGCCCAGATATTTATGAGGCCCACGTGCCTTGGAAAGAACACTGTTTTATGGCCCTTGTGCCAAAAACCAAAGTGTGATTTGGAGCCCTAGCGTCCATATATTTATGAAGTGTGATTTGGAGCCCTCGTGGTCAGATATTTATGAAATGTGATCTCGAGCCCTTGTGCCCAGATATTTATGAAGCTCCCATCCTCAAGAAAGAACACTGATTTATAATCCTCGCGCCAAATACTAAAAGTGTGATCTAGAGCCCTCGCGCCTGATATTTATTAAGTGTGATTTATGAAAATTTTCATCACCAAAGATCTTAATTTTCATTTTTTTATTGGAGCGATCAATCGTATAATTAAGAGATTGATCGTGTTGTCGACGAAACATTTCGTCGTAAAAACTTTTGATCCTCATGAGGCACATTTTCTTCAAAAAAAAGTACTAATTTCAATTAAAATAAGTCATAGTCAATCGTGTCATTGAACGATCGAATTAATTCTATTTGCGATGAAAGTTTCATCACAATAACTTCACTTTTAGTGACGAAATGTGATTTTTGTCACGAAAATGGAAAATGTGACGGAATCAATTTTCGTCACACTTTTAGTGATGAAAAGAAAAATTTCTTCGCCAATACTCAGCTTTTAGTGACGAAATTCATTTTTTCACCAAGAATTTCGTCCCTAAAAGTCAAATTTCCATTAGTTTACAGCTTGTATAACCACTTATGTTTTTATTCTTTGTTTAAATTTTAACTTTATATTCTCTATATATAGTTGTTTCAAAACATGTGCTTAATAGTTATTACTTTTTTTCTACGTTAATAGTTATTACTTTAATATCATTCTTTTACGACAATTAAGAAGCATGCAACTATCATAATAGAAATAGTCACAAGAAAAATATCATAATAGAAACACAATTAGCGCTCCATATGAATCGCATCACCTCTTTTTCTAAGCCCTCATTATGTTGGCAATTTCAGGCAGATTGCCAGTCCTTCAAAGTAAACACCATCACCCACTTTCTCGTCATTATGAAAGCTGAAATATGTGAGATCAAGTAGAATAGATACGCAAACCATTTAGCCAATGCATGAATTTAATTCTCTATGTGAGCCATATATTAGTTATTAAGTTCGTCTATCGAAAATCCAACTACATGATCTTGGAGGGAGGTTTATAGGAGAATATTCTAGGAAGGAGTACTGTTGGAAGATGAGTTTACAACACAAAGGGAGTAAGACTTTTAAAGTAGAGCAAATTTATGTGGAAGAGATAATGATGAGGGATATGGAAGAACACTATTCAATTTCTCAAACTCGGCTATACTTGGCTTGTCTTGAACTTTCTTGATTCCACTTCAATTTTACAAAATGGTGGGGCTACACCCTTTATATAGGCTTACAAATTCATTCTTAGCCACACATTTGATCTAAATATCTAGATATTTCTATGACACTTTCTAGAGAGACTCTAGATACTTCCTATATATTTTTGTAGCACTTTCTACACAAAAGTACTTCTACTTATTTCTAGATATTTCTAGAAAATTATTTGATCTCCCATACTCCAGAGATTTATAGAACTCTCTAGAGAACTTCTTGCTCTTCCTTTATCTAGAGCACTATAGAACTTTCTAGAAAGATGATTTATCTTCCTTTCCTCTAGAGATTTGTGGAACTCTCTAGAAGATCTTCATCCTCCATTGGGCCAAGATTAAGTTTGGAGCACATTTTGGATCCAAATCAAGTTTAACTTTCAACGAGTACAATAACTAATTGTGCAAATATCTTTTAATTAAAACATATTTATACGTTATCCAGCAGACATTTCATGGCTGTTTCTTCCTTATAATGAATGAAAAAAAGAAAAAGAATCATGGCTGTTGCTTATTACCAAAGGAAGTAACTAAGTCTTGCAATAAGCCATAATCAGGAAGTCGGAACTGCTGCTGCGGATCAGGGTGGTCCTGGCGAAGAATGGAAGTTGGGTCACCTCCAGTATTTGGCGGGAGCAGCTGAGCCAATAGAGCTTGGGGAAAGCTGTTTCCAACTGAAGCCGACGCCAAGAAAGGAATAGAAAACATTCCAGCAGCATTTCCCCTCAGGGTTGCTGGACATTGATGGTTGTGCTGCCCTTCATATGTTGTGATCACAGTTGATGGATCTTGGACAGATCTTTCGACATGCTTTTTCACACTGCACTTCTGATATGTGCATCTGTAATAACTTCTGAATTGGCGAGCAATTGAAAAGTTCTATGACATTAGACATGTAGTTTGACTTCATTTGCTTGAATGTAGCATAAAACTCGGGAAGTATCAAAAGAAAAATCCACATTATCTGTTGTTTTGGCAAATGGACATGCAACCAACGAACCAGTGACAGACAAAGTTTTGAATTGCCAGTTGGAGAAATTCACGGTGATACACTGCCTAAATTTCCTGTGTTGGATTGGATTTAGGGTAAAATGAAATGAAAGTTATGACATCTCTAAACAATATCACTCATTAACAAGACAACGTGGAATAGCTCAGGAAAAAACTGACCCGAATGAAATATATATATATATATATAGAAAGTTATGACATCTCTAAACAATATCACTCATTAACAAGACAACGTGGAATAGCTCAGGAAAAAACTGACCCGAATGAAATATATATATATATATATCAGCTAGTACTTTGGCGGGACAGATGCAAATGGGAGCATGCAGTACAAAGAATATCAACGTTGTAATGTGCTGTCCACAATAACGAGATATAAATGTTTTTAAGCAAATTAAGTCGGTCATTGCATGGTAGATAAAGATAAGATTGACGCTATGGAAACTATCAAGCTATTTGTACCATATATTCTACTGCTAGTCACTTTTGGCAGCCATACTCCATGGATTTTATTTCCTCTTTACTGTTGTAGTTCCAGATAACTAAATGAGAGTCCAAGTCTACCTTGGATGAGGGCTATTCTTCACTGCTTTCTGTCCATACTTTCTCCATCTGTAACCGTCTTCAAGACGATCAATATCGCTCTTAGTCAGAAAGGCAAACCGCGGCTCCCTGATCCGTTTCTCTTTCTTCTTCGGTTTGTTTCTGGTAAATCAACATCAAGGACAGTCAATTTGAAACATAGTCTCTGGAACTGGGTCCAGAAGAAAGGAACAAGGCAGTGGAAGTGAAAGATGATTAGATCCAGTGGATTTCCTTGATAGGTAGTTTATCCCTAAAATGACAAGCTGCATAGTTTGTGTTAGGGTATCACGCTGGGAGGAGAGATCTATGGACTATGGTTGAGCAATTTCACGAGGAATACAATGAGGAAAGATCAGTCAATATTCCTTTCTCGGACTGTGAAAGTCTGTGTAGGTGAAAGTTGCATTTTTTATCGAAAGACTGAAACTCTAGCCTGAGGATATATATGGTATTCAAACCCTACTATGCATATTGATCCTCAAGGAGAAAAGAAGATCCTTACTGCAGGCTTGTAAAATTTACCATGATTAATGCACAGAGGAGAGAAGCAAAAAACCTACACTTTGTTGGACTTTTCTTCGTCTCCATCTTCACGCCCTTGAGGCTGCTTCTCTTTCTCACTCTTGGCTGATTCTTCGTCACCTGCTCCCTCGTTTGATGAACAAGACACCGAAGAATTAGCGGTCGACAGGTTTTCAGTGGTTCCCGCTGATTCTCCTACTCCTGCCTTCTTAAAGTTGTCGTCAATTGGAGAAGAAGATGAGCAAGACATGTCAAAGTCTCTTGAAAGGGTTTTGTAGTCAACAGAGCCATGTAAGCAATCAGTAAAGCTCATATTGTACGAGGGATCTAACCATTGTTGGTTTTTGGGGGGTGCCACTGGTTGATTGTAAACAAAGGGATTATCACTGAAGAATGGAAAGCTTGACGGGATGATCTCATGGTGATCGTAGCCAAAAGGGTGATCATGAGGGGATAGATCTCTGTAATTTTCTTCAGACATAGTTGAAAAAGACGACAGTGAAGAAGATGAAGAAGAAGAAGACGACGACTAGGAAGGAGATGGAACTCGGTAAGAATTAAGAAACCAAAAATGTGAAAGAAAGGTGTACGAAGCACACCACAAACAACTCTGAGACACAAATTTGGTTAATATATTTCTTACAAGAAATGAAGCTTTTCAATTTTAAGTTTTATTTGAAGAGAGAGAGAGAGATCAGGCTTCATTAATTTGCTGCATTCAAGCATTTTATAATCTCTGATATACCGTACACCATGATTTTCTCACAAAAAACATGTTTAATTTGTGTTAAACAAATTAAAGACAAATTAAAAATGTTTCTAATTTGTGTTTGATAATTAGTTGATTTTAACAAAAAAACATTTGGTCGATGATGATGAAAATTTATTACTATTGCTATGTCAAATGAAAATAAATATTTATATTCAAATCAATAAGTTTTGAAATATTTTTATAATTAGGAGTCTCGATGAATTGAAATTTAATGATTTTATAATATTTTTTTAAGGAAGAAAGAAAATTCAGTATACCTATCTTTGTACGTACGTTGGAGGCATATTATATTACTTCAAAAAGATGCGTATTATTTTATATTAAAATAAATTATAGGAACGTTTGTTTAGCGAATAAAAAATTCTTAAAATTTTAAAAATATTCTTTAAAATTTTGATAAATAAAATCTTTGTGAAAATAGTTGATCGGAAGATGGAAAAAACAACCCCGGCCACGTGGAAAAAGAGGTATAATAATAGTCAAGCTTGACCAGCCGCTGCGGTGGTCACAGTCACGTTATTAAGGAGGGGGTAAGCTTTCCAACTTTACGGTTTCGTGTCTGGAACAGGTAGTATTAGGCCGACACGTGTTGGGTTTAGGACACCGGCATATGACCGTAGTTTGCACATGGGAGCTTTTTTCCATTTGTTTTGGTTCCTGTGGTTTTCTGCTCCTTTCCCACGCGGCCACGCCTATCGATGTTGATATGCCCTGCTGAGTGAATGTGAATCTTACTGCCCAAACGAGGGTTAAAATATTATCAACCCATTGATAAATATAATTGGAGAGTTGACATGTGTTTTATTTTATTTATTTATTAATATGTTAGTAACATCTCAGTCCTCTATTTTATTAATTAATGTATAGATAATATTTCAACCTTATATTTTATTTATTAATGTGTTGACAACATCTCAATCATCTATTAAAACTTTTTAAAACTTAAAGATTAACACCCTAACCTTTCACCCTCAAAGTTACCTCTGCTACCTTCTGAATTTTGGGGCATGCTTTATGTTCCATAAAGTTGGTCCACTCACCAGAACTTGTGCTCTGTATTTCGTCAAATTTTATGTTATCTTTTTTCCCTTTTCTTTTTTTTTTAAAGTAATTTGTTTAATTTATGTTATCGACCGTTCACTTCCTTGGTCAGAAGTCCACAACCTTGATATATATTTTCATAGCACAAGGTGTGGACATAAAATTAATTTAGGGACCAAAAATTGAAGTTTTTTCATATTATTTATATATATAAATTATCAAAATGTGGGTACATTATGATGGATTGTGATTTCTTGAGAAAAGTGGGATGAGATTTGAGATTTGGCATGACTTTTTGGGCATGGGAAGGACTGTAATGGGATGAGTAGTACTGCAGATCGTAGTACATCACTTATGGCGAGACAAGATGGATTATAACAAACTTTTGGGTCGTACAGCCCCGACGAACGCTCAACAAAAGAAAAGAAACCAACGAAGTGCATGAACGTGTTGACGCTTGTGTCTCCGTTTATATAGACGCTGCAATATCATTGGTACAAAAAGTCAATGTAGGGCACGTTATCTTACGGTCTATGGCCAGTGCGAAGAATCTAATGGTGATGTTTTGTTAAAAAAAAATTATAAGATTGATTCTGATATAATTCTAAATATTTACGAAGATCGTAGTTTTATAGATTTTTATATAATATATAAAAGTTAGTGAAAGTTTCAAAAGATATTTAATTTTTTGTTGGGTCCTAAAAAGATGTAGATATATAATTTGATGTAATTATTTAATAAAAAAATATTAATTTTTTTTTGAAAAATGTATTAGAGTTTGTATAAAAAATTGTTAGAGATTGTGTAAAAGATATTGACATTTGTGTAGAAATTTTTGAGATTTTGAATGTTCGTTTTTAAAATTTTGTTGAATTCATTTGTATACTATAATACTTTTACAAACGAACATGCCCTTATACAGTATACAAAAATAGGAAAATTATTTGCTCTCATCATGCAACTTCTCACCGAAAAATTTTAAATAAATAAAATTCTGGCATTCTGCATTTTGAGGAAGCTAAAATTTATCTTCTAATGGCTGAATTTTGCAGCACTTCGTAAGTCTTTGAATTTTAAAAGAGCCAATTACAATTTTCCTTCTCATGAACTCTTTTTTTGAAATATTTCACAAACTTTAACTACGTAGCACTCAACTTCAAACAATGTTTCACATTGCGATATCATCCTCTGACCTGTTAGAATTGTTATATTGAATGATTTTTATACTATGTGAACGAGAGCGACCTTCTTCTTACTTAAAAATATAAATTTGTTCACATGGCTCTCAGTTAGTCATCTTTCTTCATAATAAAGACAAATTAGTTAATTACATATTTTTTTTTTGGGTCTACAGATCACGAGAAGCACCGTAGAAATTAGAAAATGGCTCAAACTAAAACAAATTTGTCTTTCTATGTAAGAAGAAGGTCACATGTCAGTCACGTGAGACGAAGACTGTTCAATATAATGAAATCGCTAAGAAAATTAGTATAGTTTGGGAGTGAATTTTAACTAGTTAAAGTTTAATTTGTATAGATATTTGATTAAAGAAAAAAATGTCCAATTTACACATTTTAAAATTTAAAAAATTTGTATAATCCGACTTAAAAGTTATTTATAATTTAAAATAGTTTTTTTTAACCACGCAATGATTGACTGGAACCTGATCACTAGGCTGAACCTTCTAGGTACTACTCCTTCATGAGATGGCTCCAGGCCAATTGCAAGGCGGTCACATGTTCAAAATGGTGTCGTGCAGGGCGGCCGCGAGCCACCCCTCTACACTGATGGGTTTCTCCATCCTTTTTGTGTGCATGGTAGTTATGTTACACCCTACATAATTATCTTTTTATTTAAATTACGACACGTTGTATGTCATATTATATATATATATATATATATATATATATATATATATCACATCATTAATTTTATTAAAAATTTAGATAAAAATATGATGTGGCAGAAAGAATAATTTTATAATCATTGTCATAATCCAAGCAATGATTTTTAAATTTTCCTATTATTATATGTATTTCCTTCGTGTTCATCAATGAGAAGGTTGTGCCTGGATACGTCTTGCTTAGGTTAATACAACACCAAAATGTACGCTTCATCTCAATAGCAATAACCATATATAGCTCATTTGATCTCCTAGTTCTTATCAGTCTTGATATTTCAAGTAGGGCTGCACAACTCCGGTGTAGGTACCGATTTTGGCCAAAATCGACACCTATACATGGGTAGGCCGGTTTTGAAAAAATTGTCACCTATACCTACACCGTTAAGGGCAAAAATCGGCCCTTAACGGTGGTGATTTAGCAGTAGCGGTTTCCGATTATCCTACATTAATATTGAGCCATTTTTTTAGAATTTTACGCACTTGACCCAATGTATTTTTTTCTTTTTTCTTTTAGTCCATTAATCACATATCAATAAAATCTAAACTAATGAAATTCAAATTCCAAAATCAATAAAATTAAAGATCATCTTAAAAGATAAGATGAGAATTTAAAGTCCAAAGTAATAGAGATTTCACTGTAAGTAGAAACATTATCTTTTGAAAAATCCAGTTTAAACCCTAACAACACTTAAAGGGGAGAATATGTGTTTTCCCTCTAATTAACAAATCAATAACAATTTTAAAACATGTTCAAAACCTAATAGGGTTTCCCTTGGTTTCACAAGGAAAATTCAAAAATTCAGCAATTTTTAAGGCGTTCGAGCACAGGTCAAACGCTCGTCGAGCGCTTATGTTACTGTCTGAAATTTGCACTGAGCGTTTGTCTAACGCTAGTCAAACGCGATGACTCTGTCTGAATTTTTTCAAAGGGCGCTCGAGCGCTTGTCAAACGCTGGTCAAACGTGATGACTGTCTGAATTTTTGAAAAAAAAATGTATTAGAAATTTGAACTAAAATGTAATTGAGTGACTGATTTTGCAAGAATGGTATAAATTTAATAGTGATTTGTCAATTTTATAAATTATAAATTTAGACAATTAGTTAAAATTTCATAAAAACTCGACCTCTTGACTTATATTATGCGATGTACTTACCAAAGTTTGGCATTATACTCTTTAATTATGATTCCAATGTCTTCATATATACCCTTCTAAATACAATAAATTTGTAATTTTTCTACCAAAATTCTAAATAATTAGTTCATTCACCTAACAAGCTTCTTGGTAACTTGAATGTATAGTTAGTAGCAACTAGCACGCTGCCGTCTTGACATCTTGCAATATTCCTATGAGAAATTAGTCTTCGGAACGTACCCAAATTTCATATGCTAGCTGTCTGTGGAATCCATGCCAGAAGCGTGTCATACCCGAACTCTTAAAATTTAGGTGTTTGTCAAAATCAGCTTTTTCGACCGCATTAGGTGGGGTGTCGTTGCCAGGACAAACAATTGGTGTGTATGGGGGCACGTGAGATGACGTTTTGAGATCAACTGATCATGGGCTGAGCTCTAATTCCCGGAAGACATTTCATGTGGGCATATTGAGTGTCTGAAATTTATTATTGCGTTCTGATCACTCGATTGATGCCGGACTAAATCCGTCCAAATCTGGACAAAGACTGGTTATAATGAATTTTTATCATTATCTAAAGAAGAAAAAAATACTCAAAATTATTGAGTAATACCAAGATGGGAAGAAGATACTTAAATAGAAATGATATAGAGATCATGATTGGAGGGAATTGGATGATAATATCTTGCTCGTTATAGGAGGAGCCTGAAGATCATGCGGAGGTCGTCAGATCTCACTTACACATGCCAAGTCTCAGAACAAACATAAGATTTTCGTTATACATAGGAAAATACGTCTGCAGAGCTCACTGATATTGATCTAACTTAAGAACATAAGTTCGTCTTCTAAAAGACCAAAACTAATTATATAAAGAACAAAGTGTTGGTGATCAGTAATTCAAAGGTGCACGGTTTTAAATTGGTACGTACTTTAGAGTGCAAAATGTCAATGATCTCATAATTTGGGACGAACAGTGTATACAACCTTTAATTCTTTGACAAGAAATTATTTTTGGAATTATTTACACGATATTATATATATTCGAAAGCTTGAGATGTACGTCTACAAATAATAGAAAAAAAATTATTTTCGTTCTCAAATAATTGAGATCTATCCATCTCAATAAGACACATTCTAGATCATCCTAATGTATTTCTCATTTGATCGATTCATGATTATCACAAAATATATGTGCATACCTTATGAGGCCAAGATATGCTCATGCCTCATCATTATTGCTCTAATAGTCTTTCTTCTTGTCAAACTATGGCCACGCTTTGAACTATTTTTTATGAAATTTTATGTTAGAATGTGTATTGGTGAAATTTTATGTCAAAGTCCAATTGAGTTGTAATCTTATTATGATTCAAGTTTTGAATTGAAGATGATGATCAAGGAGTTATTACTGCCCTGGTGTTCAAGCCAAGTGGTTACAAAGAATTTGACTTGCCTGTAACTTGCTTTGAGCTTGAGCAGATGGTCGTAGAGAGTTTGGCTCAATGTTGGCTCAAAAGAACTTATATTTCACTCGCCTATAGAGTGAAAGATGTGTATGAGTTATAGATTGTTCTCGCTTGCTTCTCGCCACCTAGCTCAAGTGAAGCTTTCACAAAAAAGTTTGCTTGACTATCTTGAGCAAGCATAACCGATTTTCAAAGTCTTATTCCACTTGAAACTTAAAGGCATTCTTTATATACTTTGAATTGTTGACTTGTAACCCTAGAGAAGCCAAACTGAATATCCTATGAACCTCCCTTAAGAGAGAAAATTACCTTAGAGATTCCTGACATAAATCACCCAAATTTTCGCTTATTCAATCCCTGTTGATACAATTTTGTCGTGAAGCCTTCAAAGTGCTAAAGGAGTTTTGGCTGTCGATGTTCCAGTATTAAAGAATGAGTTTGTTCACAAAGAGTTCATAAAAAGAATCTCAGAGGTATGAGGTGGTTGCCACATGAAATTAGTCCGAGTTAGATTACTTGAATTATTACATCGGGGTTGTCAGAGTCAGTAATAGGGTTTGTCAGTGTCTCAATTACGTTTTGTAAGGATCTTCTTAGTGGATTTCGGGTGGCACAAATAGACCAGAGTGGTTTTTCTTTTGAAGGTGATTCAAAAGTTTTTCACTTCATCAACAAAATCTCTTCTCTTTGTGTGATTGATGTTTGATTTAATTTTTCGTTGCTTATGTTGTTAATTAAATTGATGATTATCCATATCTTGACTCGTTGATTTTAGAATATGTTTAAAATTGTTGTAGAAATTTTTAGGCTTAATTAGTCCACTAGTCCCTAGGATATGACCAAATCTCAAACTGGTCCCTAGGGTTTATTTTGTCCTATAGTAGTCCTTGGGAAATCTTTCGTGTTCTGGAGTGATCATTCACTCAGAATGCGTTGACAATACAAAAGATCTGTCCACCATAGAGTTATGAGCTGGTGATTTAGGTCCTACTAGTGTAGATAATTTAATGTGGATTTTAAATTAACATCAACCCATCCAACTTAGCAATTTGAGAGACTTAGGAACACGTGGCTGCTTGCGATTGGTGATGATGTATACTTGCTAGCCACGTGAGACTTAATTTGTTAATAGAGGCAACTGAGTTGATGGAATGGTCACTCCAAGACATGAAAGATTCTCAAGGGACTACTATAGGACAAAATAAACCGTATGGACCCGTTTGGTATTTGGTCATACTCCAAGGACTAGTGGTCTAATTAAGCCTAATTTTTAACTGGAGGAAAACACTTATTCAATCCCTAAGTGTTGTTTATGTCTAAACGAGGTTTTTTATGTCAGACTTCTTGTAGATTTAGGTTGCCAAATTCCTACGGCCAAAGTTATCGAAATAATAATTTTGCACACGATGCTTGTCAAAGGGGGAAAACAATCAATTATAAGGTTAAATAAATGTAAATGTGGAAGCATGCCTTTTTGTATGCATTTTCAACATTACTTTTAGGGTTAAATACATTTTGCATCCCCGATGTTTGTGGGTGTTGACGAATTGCACCCTAATATTTTATTTTTAAAAAATTGAGCTCATTATGTTATCTCCCCCAAAAATTTGCACCCCGGAGTGAAATTAAGCATCAAATTAGACGGTAATCGTACCTCCCTTTCCATTGCTATGATATTGATAAGGGAATTTTCCCATAAGGTCATCAAGAATGATGATTCCTAGTTCAATAAGAGCTTGCTTTCAGAGAGATATGCAAATATTGTACATATTCAGGTGATCTGTAGGCAAACATTGTTTGAGATTCAAGAGTGATACGGTAATCTAACAGAGACTGAGGTCACATGAGAGTGAAGTGTCTTTCGATTTGGCTAATAATGTGAGACCCCGTATTTCATTTTTGCTATTTGCTCTATGTATTTGTTTTGGATTTAAATTAAAGGGGTCGTTGTTTGGCCAATGTAAGATATTAAGTTGATTATGATATTTTGAACTATAAGTTTCCTTAAGTATTTTCATTATGATGTGAAATTATGTTAGTATAATTTGTCATGGCCGAAATTCTCAAGGTAGATTTTCTTTACGAATTAATTTTTTCCATTGGTCTATTACTATGTTACCATGATTTATTAAATTAAATGCCAAGAATATTTGGAGAGTATTTTATTTCTTATTGTTGCTGAAATTCTCTAAGTAAAATTTATTACATAATAATCTATGATTGTGAATTCTATGTTAGTGAATGTGGATTATTCCATATTTTAATTAAGTAACCCTAATCTCCATTAGGTAGTCTTAAGCCTCATTAGGAGAACTAAGTAATAGGTTAGTGTGCTTATAGAGTAGTTTAATAGAGATAGGTTAGTGTGATTATTAGCTTAATAGAGATCAGTTAATGTGCCTATAAAGTAGTTCATGTGATAAGAGATAAAGCAATATGAAATAGTAGAAGAATGAGAGTCAAGAGAGGAGATTCACGTGAAAGGCAAGAGGGCTGAAGTGACTTTTAGAGTAGTTCACGTGAAGGGCTTGAGTTAAGGAGAAAAGACGAAAGCCCTGTCAAACCGGCCATATCAACCAATGGCATTGGGCGATACAATCTAAGGCAGCCTCTCCCCTTTTCTCATAATTAAGACTAGGTTGATGTTGCTTCCTTTTTGCACCTCACTCTTCACCGTACCCCTCACACCACTCAGCTCTCTCTCTTGACCGAAATACTCATCACCTCAGCTCATCTCTCTTTTGGCCAAGAACCCCCTTCACTTCTCTAAAGCAATTTTTCTTCCCTTTCACGCCACTTTCAGCATTTCCCTCACCTTAAGCCTCATCACAGCACCTTCCTGCTCTCATCTCAGCCCTTTGTAGCCACACAAGAGAGAAGCCAAGAAATAGAGAGAAAGGAAGTTTTGGTGTTGACCGAGTGAGATAGAAGGAGGAAGAGGTAATAGGATCTGGTTTCCTTGCATGTTCATCTCCTTGTTCCTTTCTTTCCTAGATTCTAACCTTGCGTATTTGTATGCTAGGTATTTCCCTAACCAGCTCCTGTGTCCAGCATTATAAAGGTAAGCTAGGGTTTGGTTTTCTCAAAGGAAAAGGCTTGTTGTTTTGGCCGAAAATACTTGTGTTTCTTGTGCTCTTTTTCCTTTGAAAATGTATAAATATGGATCTGATTTTGGATAGGATTATTAGAGTTGTTGTTGTGATGTTGTTGTTGATTGGAGGAAGGGTTTAAGCCACGGTTTGGGCTAGAAAGTGATGATCTTAGTTTTAATGTTGAATAGAGTAGCATGCATGTAAGATATGTTGATATTGGCCAAATGATTTTGTTGAATCTTGCATGATATGAATCTGTTGGCTACAAAGTGGTGATAGCTGAGAAGATTTGTTGGTGATGGAAGTGTGTGATGGCCACGATTTGACTAGAAGAGAGAATAGAAGCATGTTCTTGAAGGGATTTTAGCATGCATGTATATAGTTTGCTTGTTGGCTGAATTTGGTGACATTATTAGACGAAATAGTGTTTCTGATTTGAGGTAGATTAATGATATTTAATGAAATGGTTAGTTAAAATCATGGAGAAATAATGTTGCATGTAGGATTAGTAACATTTGATGTTGGCCGAATAGACTAAGCATGAAACCAAGTTAGTAATGTTAAGGTATGGATCGGTTAGAGACATAAGGTGATAAAATGAGTACATTGTTATCCATGCATGTTGTTAAGATAGATAAGGGTCATTGATAGCCACGTTTTGTTTAACCTAGGGCTGAAAATAGGCTAGCTTGTTTAAATAGAAATGAACTAGGTTCATATAGAAATTGTAGTTGAGATCCTTGACATTATGTGTTGTGAAGTTGCTAATGTAAACCTAGGTCTTGAAAATGAAAAACATGAAGGTTTAAGATGTAAATAGGGTTTGGACAGTGGCATTAACCTAGGGGCAAGTGGGATTAGACTATGATAATTCAATGTGAATGGTAGATAGGGTTCTTTAAAGCCGATTAAGCTGCTGCCCTTGGTCATTGGTTATACCTTCTTGTTAAGTTTCTTAAGGGTCTTTGCTGTTAAAGAGTATATTGATGAAGTGCATTAGAACAACAAGTCTATAAGAGGAAGAGGAGGTTAAGTTGGTGGAGTTTGATGGACATTAGGTTTGGTAAGGTTTAGAACAAGGGAATTGAGTTAGACACATTATTAGTTGTTGTTTTGGGCTTGGAATTCTAGAATATATGTTGATTGCTTGTCTTCATTTGTTTTATGAAAGCTAGTTAAAGAAATCATTTGTAAATTAAATCGTATTTTCAAAGATACGTACTTTTGAAAAACTGAAATATTTATAAGTATTTCTTTGAATGTCTATGTGATTAATTTCCTAAGCGTCTAAGTTAAGTATTTGAATCGCTTGTAGGCGAAACTTCATACCAAAACTCAAGAAGATTGAGGAAAGTGGAAGTAAGTAGAAACTTACACTTTTACGAAAACTGGAATGGTATACAACATGGTTTATCATGAACAAGCATAACATCATAAGTAAGCATGATATGACACGAGCATTTGCATGATTTCTAAAAGAGGATTTTATACAAATGAAGTATGAAAGTATTATGTTAAGTCAAGTTAAAGAGCTCTGGTCGGTACCGTTCCATCAAGAAGGACACCTATACCGAAGGACGAATGCGAGAAGGATGGGTGATCCTAGAGGTAAGTGCAACCACACTGAAGGACGAATGCGAGAAGGTGTGGACCTCCAAGGGTCGTGTCTAGCCATATTGATGGACGAATGCGAGAAGGTGGACTAGCTCGACCAGATGTAATTTCTCCAAGGGAAATAGGGAACAGTTCCAACGGGAACGCACAACCCTGACTTCAGGGGTAAATGGAGCGTATGTAGCCCACAAGTTAAGACATTTTTAAGTACAAGAACATGTCTTCAAGTTCAAAAGCATGTGCATACCCATTAAGCATGCATGCACATCAAGATTTACGTTTACTCATGATTTTCATGTTCATGTCATAAGTTTATGTTTATAAATTTACGTTTTCCCTTACTAAGTCTTTTGACTCACGGTTTTAAAAAATGTATCATTCTAGATATTTCAGGTGAAGGAAGTCAGGAAAACTACCTGTCTTGAGAGAGAAGACCTTTATGTATTTTGTTGTTGGTGACCGTTGACCGATGTGGTCTGTCACTTAGGTTATGTAAAGCTATGTGTTGTGTAATTAAGTCACTACTCTTTCTTTGAGGTCTATATGCAGTTAAGTCTTGATGAGTTTTGACCCGTCTCTCTCTCGTTTCTTTTCCGTTGTATGTATGATCAAGTTCGCTAGAGCTTTCTCCAAGTAAAACCTGGATAAAACCTGTTAGGCATGGAGTCTTGATGCCCACACAACATAGGAAATGCCCACACAACATAGGAAGGAAAACTGAATAAAACCTGTTAGGCATGGAGTCTTGACGGAGGTTGTTTTTTGTTTTCAATTGCGTAAAATGACATAAATGAGGCAGTATATAATTGACTAATGGCACCATTACCATTGGATATTTTTTGATTAAATCAAGTTCGATCAAAACCCTAAGTGATTGAGTTGTTCTATTAAAGAACACTGGCCCAATCGATCCTTGGCGAATGGATAACCAGATGTTGATCAATCCTTGAATAAGAGAAAGAACAAATGAAGAAAACCAGTCGATTGAGCTTGAAGAATGGGGTTGAAAGAACTTAGGAGATCAGGAATAAAAGGGGGGAAGGGGATGATTTGGACGACGTCGTTCTATCGTGTTAGTGTGTTAGCTTGTTTTTGTTTATAATTGCTTCCATGGCACTTATGTGGCTGCATGTGTGGAATATATGTGATGAGTGACTGTCAAGTTGGATTACATGACACACGTCCTCCTCTCATTGGCTATTGATGTGGCTTTTTTTTACACGTTAGCAACATTCATTAAGCGTTTGACGTCCTATGGATGGAGGGACCACATTTTACCTAAAGGTATCACTACAGGAACTAAATTGTATAAAATGATACCTTAGGGACTATTTTGTCACAACTCAACACCACGGAGACCCCTGGTGCAATTAAGACTTAAAATTTCACCAATACCTTTTAGATTAAAAAGAAAATTTATTTTCTTATGAAATGTTTATTAGTGTTGATAGCTCCCTTTTGGAAAGCTTATACCATAGAAGCTGACGTTTTGCTATTGTCATTTTATCAGCATCTTCCTGACCAACACCCGGAAGGTGTTCGATTTGTTTAGGATGAATTCAAACTAACCAAGCCGACTGATGATCTGAGAATCTACGGGCAAGTGATGATCTAAGATCTGGATACACCACCACCTTATCTTCATGAAAGGCTTGATTGCAAGAAAACTGTAAGTCCTAGTTTTCAGGATTAAGGCAACTCAATAGAGGGGTGAATTGGTTTTCTAAAACTTTTCGGTATTGACCCCCAAAGACGTGTTTGCTAGTATATACTATTTTAGTACAAGTATAATATGCAATAAGAGTAACTATGTGCTGAAAGTAAAAAGTAGGGATAAGAGAAGCAAACACTCAATTTTTAGGTGGTTCGGCAAACCCGCCTACATCCACCCCTCAAGCTCCTTCACCGAGCCTTGAGGTTTTACACTATCTTCCAATAGCTTTACACACTAGCTTCCGGGTCCTAGAGAACCGTACAAGTGCTTTCTCGGGCTCAACACTCAAACCCACCCAAGTGGTTTTTTCGGGCTCACCCCTCACAACCTAACAAACTTGAGATACACACTCTCTAAGCTTCTTATTTAGTGAACAACCTCACTAAAGGAAACACCTCTCTTGGATATGAAAATAGAAGAACAAAAACTCTCTTGATAGAGTGGATATGAAAATGGAAGGCTCTATCTCTTGATTCACACAAAGACAAGGATATGAAAGTGTATTTCGTGTGAATGATATGAGAAATATGAAATAAGAAGGTTTGAAATATTTCTCAAGCTATAAAAATGATATGTGGTTATTGGTTTCTTTTTTATTTTAGATGAAATGAAGGTGTATTTATAAGCCACATATGAAAACTAGCCATTTATAGCCGTTAGGGGTCGATTTGACAATTTTATAGTTGTACCGATCAACCGGTTCAAGTAGTCGTTGCCCAACGGTCATAAATTTGAATGTTGTCAAGATCATCCGCTTCATATAGCGGTCGACCGCTACAAATAATTTCATTGACCGGTTCATTTAAAACCATATTTTTGACAACTTTTAAACACCCAATTTTAAAGGCTTACTTCCCATAAGTATATGAAAGGTTTTGGAATATATTTGGGGTGTTTTGAAACCTTTAAAAATATTTTAATCTTTCAAACAAAAGGTAAAACGGTTTATGCACGTTTTGAAAGATATGCAAGTGTGATTCATAGTCCTTGTCAAAAGTGAAACAAAGAGTTACAAGGATTATACCCGAAGGTCTTGAAACTTCACTTTGAGCTCCTTGCATCTTCTTGTTCTTCTTTCTTCAAGTCATTGGCTCTTTCATCAAGTCGTCTTCGTCTTTGAAGATGTACATTTTATAAACTTGATCCATTTATTAAAATCATCAAAATCTCGATTGTGCACAAAAGCCAACAAAAGCCACAAAACATCAAAAAGCAAAGCTACATGGAGAATGAACTTGTTGATACAGCATTGAGTAAAAGTTCAACCCATGCTGTAAGAGAAGAAACTGGTATACAATAAATATCTAAAGGCCAAACATAAGAGTTCCAGAGATACCGGGCTGCCAAACAGTCATGAAAAATATGCAGGATAGAATCATTATGAGCTCCACAATTAGCACAAGTCTGAAGCAACAAACTACCCCAGCAACAAGAAGATAAGAGAGAGCTCGAACTGAAAGAGCTTCAAACACCACTTTCCACAGCAAAAGCTTAAGTTGGTCCTGGAGAGGAAGTTTCCATAATAGAGTCCAGTCCTGTTCAAATAAAAAACATTGCTGGGCCCGACGAGCCGATTGAGCATGAAGAACAATTTCTTTCACAGAGATAGAGCCTCGAGGGTTGGGGTGCCAAATAAAAGAATCTTTGTGACGCGGGTCAGGTGGAGACATAGATAAGATGTGAGAAATAGTATCCGCAGTGAACAAAGAATGTAACTTTGATCAATTCCATTCACTCGAATCCTGATCAACAAGCTCTGCCACCCAACGAAAAAAAGAGGAACTCACCAAGCTAGCAGGTTTGAAACCAGGTAAAGAG
Organism: Myrica gale; assembly: GCA_963930655.1. Taxonomy (NCBI): domain Eukaryota; kingdom Viridiplantae; phylum Streptophyta; class Magnoliopsida; order Fagales; family Myricaceae; genus Myrica; species Myrica gale. The sequence continues at coordinate 19,118,998 of OZ005598.1, read as the reverse complement.
GGGATCCAAGGGTCTTCAAAAATGCTCACAAAGGAGCCATTACGTGGTAAAATACAAGCACTCCCCTTCAGAGAACCAAGAACTCGGTTGATGCCTTGCCAGATAAGTGAAGCCCAAACTTTAGCTCCTGCTTTCACAATTGAGAGTGATGGAAAATATTTGGTCTTCATCATCTGAGCACACACCGAGTTTGGTTGCTTAAATAAACCTCACACCAGCTTGAGAGTGAAAGCTCTATTTATTTCCTCCAATCTACCGCTCGAAAATGATCGATCGGGATATAATCAACGATTGATGCTACTTTTGTGAGACCCCAACTTTTTCTATCCTTGTAAAAGATTTATGACTCCTTAAGATGTGTCCTAATTATGGAGAAAGGTAGGTATAGGGGAATTAATCTAAGGATATGTCTAGGTGAATATTTCCCCTAGCACTTTGTGCATCTATATTGTAATTGAATTGATATGTTGTTGTAATTTTAACAATATTGAAATTGAGTATTTGGGGACTTAGTTGAAATAATTGGAGGATCACAATTAGGGTGTTGGAATAAGAAGATTTTTCTTAGCACCCTATTTTTAGGTGACATTGCGCTCGACCGGCGGACATCAGGCGCTCGAGCGGCCCTAAGGAAATATGATGGACAGTGCCTTGACGTTTGACCAACGCTCGACAGGTGCTCGAGCGGCCCTTGAGAATTCTACGGAGTGAAATAGACAGTAAGTTGGCGCTCGACCGATGCTCGACTGGCGCTCGGGCGGGACCAGTTAAAATTTCATATATGATGAATTTGGAGTTCCAATGGAAGACTTGTGAACCCTAACATTGAGGAAAGTTGTATAAGCTTAGTTAAGAAATTTATTGAGGTTAAGACGGTGGGAAGTCGATAGACATTAGCCCAGACATGGTATGATGTAAAGTATTGAGTAAGGGATAGTGTAAGGATTATATTGAGGATGTATGTATGGATAATTAATTTCAAGTTGTGTTTAGGGGGACTTTTCCCCTAACGTTTTATGAGTTTTAAGCTAAGATCTGACTGTGACATTAATTGCCATTAGATTTGAGCAATTGAGATTGATGAAATTGTTTTATTAATGGAAAATGTCCCTAAGTTACAAGATTTGGAATATTTTAATTAGGGGCTTTTTAGCCTTGGAAATATGAGAATCCTTGGAACAAAGATGAGGAGACATATTAGAGTTAATTGTGGGAGTGGCAGAAAAGAGAAATGAATTTTCGTAAGGGGCAGAAATGGAAAAGAAAGAAGAAATGAAGGGCAGAAAGGGAAAGAAGGGGGGAAGGGCAATTTTGCCTTTTCCCTTCCCCCAAGCCCCTTTACGTATAAGCAACCCCCCCCCCCATTCCCACAAAATCATTTGCCCTAGCTCCCACCGAATAAGAGAAGAGAAGAGAAGAGAAGAAGAAGAAGAAGAAGAGAAGAGAAGAGAAGAAAGAGGAAGAAGAAGGAAGAGGAAGAAGAAGAGAAAGAAAAGAGAGAAGGAGGTGAGGGATTTCAGCCCTTCTTGGCCGACCAAGCCACCACCCATTTCTCTCATTTCCTCTTCTTTCCATTAATGGTTGTTGGTTGTGGTTGTGGAGTTTATCGGTTTTCTCCTTGTGTATATGTTGAGATTCATGTGTTTTCTTTGAAGAAAATGTAGATCTAGTGAGTTTAGAGAGTTGTAAGGATTGTGCACAAAACCATGGAGAATGTGGTTAGATCTGGAATTTATAAACCCAAGAGAAACCAACTTGCATACTAGGTGTTTGATAAAAGACCAAAGGGAGCGAAATAGATGCAATAACATTTGTTCTAGTGATGAAATCATTGTTTTTGGTTGGAAGTTTTGAGTTGTATGTGTAAAATAGAAGTCTGGAAATGAGGTTATATGAGGAGAGCAATTGGGGCAAAATTTCGTGGGTGTTGGATGTATTATGTGTGTTTTGTGTCTGAAATATGGACTGGTGCTCGACAGGCGCTCGACAGGCGCTCGAGCACCCTTCATGAATTATTAGTGCAGTAAGTTCACGCTCGACCGACGCTCGACCAGCGCTCGAGCGTCCTTCGACCAGCGCTCGAGCGGCTTCTTTGAATTTCACGAAATTTTTCCTAAATTTTTAAGTTTCCCATTGACCTATTAGAAGACCCTACTAGGTTTTTCACTTAAGAAAATACCTTGTGGTGTAAGACCACCAAGTAGAAGTCAAGGATATGGATGATTTTGTATGACGAAGTATGAGTTATTGAATGAGGAATAAGGACGATTTTGTATGATGAAGCGTGAGTAATTGATTGATTACTCTATACGTCTAGTAAACCTATGAATAACAATAATATGATCCAATTGTAGGTAAAGGGACATTCAACCCACAAGCAAGCGAAGTAAGAGGAGTTTACGTTTGTAAGTGAAAATAGTAAGTGAAAACTTACTTGTTACAAAAACTGGAATGATACGCAACATGTTTTTATGAACAAGCATAACATGTTTATAACTAAGCATGACAAGTTATTTCTCAACAAGCATGACATAGTATACGTATTTGCATGAAAGCATGAAAGAAGTTTATGTGCAAATGAAAACATGAAAGTTTTATGAGATCAAGAAAGTTTTATGAGATATTTGTCATCAAGCATGACACGTCATGAGCATTTGCATGATTCTCTTAAAGAAAAAGAAAGTTTTGTGCAAATGAAAGTATGAGAAGCATTTTATGATAAGTTGATTACTCATCATCAAGCACGACATGAATACATCATGATCATTTGCATTCATTTTTCTCATAAGAAAGGAGAAATTTTATGCAAATGAAAGTACCATTTTTATGCTACTTTATGACAAGTTAGTTAATGAACCCAAGTCGGTCGGTACCGTACCAAGTCAAGAAGGTGCATCCATACCGAAGGACGTTTACGTGAAGGATGAATGTCATCTAGGGCACCCATACCGAAGATGCTTGCAAGAAGGATGGGTAGCCCAGGAGGTTGTGCAATCACACTGAAGGATGCTTGCAAGAAGGTGTGAACCTCCGTGGATCGTGTCTAGCCACTGAAGGACGAATGCGAGAAGGTGTGCTAGCTCGACCATATGTAGGGTCCCCAAGGGAAATATGGGACATTTCCAACGGGAACGCACAACCCTGATGTCAGGGGTAAATAGCGGGCAAGCAGCCCATCAGTTAATAATTGGAATGATTTTCCAAAAGCAAGAGATTTTTAAGTATAAGTGATGTTTTCAAGAGCAAGTGCATGTGCATATGCAATCATGAAGCATACACGTGCATCAAAATTCATGATCATGCATGAATTGCATAAGTTTACATGATATTTCAAGATCAAGTGCATGCTATGATTTTAAGTTCATTATTATTTCAAGTTCATGATGATTTCAAGTTTAAGTGAATGTTTATGATTTCAAGTTCAAGTGCATGCTTACGATTTTAAGTTCATAATTATGAGTTCAAGAACAAGTTCATGGTTTCAAACTCACGATTTCAAGTTCATGTTTCTAAACCATGATTTCATCAAGTCCATGTTTTAATTATAATTCGTTACTGAGTCTTTCGACTCACAATTTTAAATTGTATTACTCCAGATAACGTTTCAGGAGGGGAAATCTAGAAGAGGAACCGACGGGAATGACCTCTTGTCTTTTGTTGTTCATTAGAGGATTCAAGATGTATTATAAAGATGTTATGAGTAGGTCAATGTGAAGAGGATTTGATGGAATCCCTTAGATCATGTACTTCATCTGTGCAGCCATGCGATGTCATTAAGACGCTTGCTCTATTTCGAGGAAGTCGTTTTGGGTAAGTTGAAGTCATAGTAAATCTCTTGGGCCCGTCTCTCTCAGTTGTTTGTAAAAAAAAATAATAAATTCCGCTTCAAGATTAAGAGTAAACGCTGGAACATTCATTGAGTGGATGTTCGCGGCTGTCATTAACCCCCTTCGGGCTAGCGTTCGGGGCGTGACAACTTTAGCGATAGAATTGTGTCAGGATTTGCTTGGGTTCTAGAAGGCTCAACCTCGAAGCGCGGACACTTGTGCATTTTTCTGAACTTGCAAAAAAGCGTTCGCACAGTTAGACAATGTGTTCGTACGAGGGAACAAGTTGTTCGCACGGGTGAAGAGTCGTCGCCATTCGAAATACATACAAAACACTTTGGCGAAATGTCTCCATTTGAAATCAAGACATGTCCCGACAGGTAGAAAAAATCGTTCGAAAGACATTAAAACGATGGCGTCTTTTGCACAAGTGTCCCAACGCCCTATCCTGTCTGAACATAATTCTAATGGACAACTTCAAATTCTACCACGGTGAAAACAATGACGTTTCCACCAAAGACGTCCGAACAGTTAATGAAAGGCATCCGAACTAAAACCACAGCAAATAAATATTCAAAATAAATATAAATAGGCGTACGAAAAGTATGTATAACGTGTCTAGGCACATACAAATTGACAACTTATCCATTTAAGGATACGATTTGGCATTCGAACGTCTGCAAATACCATCCGGACGCATCGGGGAATATGGCCGAGTTAACTCAGCCATGGCAGCCTCCCTCCACCTCCCACACACTCCTAAATATACAACCAAAAATCTCAAAAATACACTCAAAACAATTCAAACACTTAGCACAATAAATTTGTACAAAAAATAAATCAAGCAAAAAAGATAATGTAGTATACAAAAAATGGGATTGAAATTTTCTACGCAAAAACTCCAAAAAAACAAGATTTTTACTGCTAAAATCATGCTAAAATTGAATAACTCTTACTTGGATGTGATTAAGCCCTCAAATGAAGGAGATTACGTAAAAATTTGGGAAGAAAATACATGAGGGAGGAGAGATTTGAGAGAAAATATCACACGGTAAAATGAAAATTTCGAACGTGTTCATATTTGAAAATCTACGGGCGCTGTCCGGACGGATTACGGTCGTGCGGACACATTTGAGGACACGTGGTCCAATCAAGTTCCACCGCATTAAATGCCAAACATTGAACCATTTAAAACTATTCGAAACATTCACCACAAAATTTTAACTTTATTTATTTATGGGTTAAATGCATGTCATGCCCCTGTGGTATGCGGTAATATCAAATTTGCCCCTGAGGTAAACAAAGTCATTTTCATATCCCTGAGGTAAACATTCAGGAGCAAATTTGAAAGGGCATATTTGCTCCTGAATGTTTACCTCAGGGGTATGAAAAGGACTTTGTTTACCTCAGGGGCATATTTACTATTACCGCATACCACAGGGGCATGACATGCATTTGACCCTTTATTTATTTTGTACTGCATTTTGACTACGTAAATCATACATATAGTTAAGCATACTTTCGTACTAAACATCTATTATAGCTAGTTATACTAGTTGTACGGTTAACTTAGCACTCGTACTAATTATCTGTTTAATTGTACTAATTGTCTGTTTAAATTGTAATAAATTAAACTAATGTACAAGCTTAATTAATATAAAATATCAAACGAAAAACGTAATCATAAAGTTTAGTACAAGCTGAAGACTAACAAAGCATAAGTAAATAATAGTGAAAAATAAGTCGAAGACTAGTCTGAATCACAACAACGAGCTAAATCATGACAAAGAGCTAGCACTTCTAGATCTTATCCAATGGCATCATGAACATTCTTCAACCACTCCTCCATATTATCCACATGTTTGATGAGCGTCCAGAGCTATATCGGAATGGTACTGAGAGATTGGTACAATTAGGACACGTGTTCTGTCATGGAAGTCAATTCGTTCTGCATAGCAATCTCCTCCTCTTTCAGACCCCTCTCCATTAGAGCAAATTTATTCTCCAGAGTGGTCAAACGAGTATGGAAACCCATGCACAACGATAGAAAAAGTCAGTTTGGATGTTGTCAAAAAACTCTATGGACAGACTTGAAAAATGTGTGACAATTCTAATCGGCACTCAATTACAACGATTTATATTTTGTCTCCCATATAAATGCCCAAACGGTGTAGTTATCCGTCTGGATGGAAATTAACTATTTGTGATGATACTAGTCATCACTCGTTTGCAAAGAGTTGTATTTTGTCACACCACAAATATGTCCAAACGACATTTGGACATATGCGGACGGAATTGGCGTTCCTGGATGATTTTGGGTGACGAAATTAATGTTTTGTCAGGGAAAGGTGACTTTAGGTGACAAAATTTGGTTTGACACTTAAAAATTTGTCACCTAAGATCTATTTTCTTGTAGTGGATGCACGTGACAAACCCGCGATTACGATGCTGGAGATGATTCGCTGTCAAATGCTCCAGAAGTTTCACAAGAAAAAATTTGGGAGCTGATGCAGCACTCCAACAAACACTCAAAGCATTGTGCCCCAAAATATTTAAGTTGTTGGAGAAAATCAAGACTGATTCTCGAATTTGTGTATGTCAATGGCAGAGCGGCCTTGAGTTTGCAGTAGACCATCTATATGACTCTCTTCAAATTGTTGATCTGAATGCGATGACGTGCTCTTGTAGGAAGTGGCAATTGTATAGAATTCCATGTACCACACATGTTCGTTGATCTACCTCCGTAGAGATCGATCTGAAGAATATGTTGCAAACTTCTATCACTTGGAAACTTACTTCAAGTCATACAAGCATGGCATACAGTTTGTACCAGGTCCTGAGGCATGGTCTATCATGCCTCGAACGCTAACCAGAAGGGTCAATGACAACCGCGAACAATCTCGAATGAATGCTCCAGCGAACTTAACCTTGACTTAGCAGCGGAATTTTTTTTATACTACTAAGAGAGACGGGCCAAGGAGATTCACATATACTCAACTTACACAAAACGACTTCATTAATAATAGTGCAAGTATCATAATTACAATACATATACAAAGCATTGCATAAGTGACAGACCACAATGGTCTATGGCCACCAACATCTGAAAAATTACACGGAGGGTCTTTCCTCTCAAGATAAATAGTTCTCAGGACTCCTTTCACCTGGCACATCTGGAATGATACAATTTAAAACTTGTGAGTCAAAAGACTCAGTAAAAGAACTTGAACTTTTAAATAATGCATGATCATGAATTTCAATGTGCATGTATGCTCAATGCTTGCATATGAAACGCATGCACTTACTTTGAAAAACATATACTTGACCTTGTAAAGACACTTGATCTTGAAAAGAATCTATTTCTTATCTTGTGGGCTACATACGCTCCATATAACCCCTGAAGTCAGGGTTGTGCGTTCCCATCGAAACCGTCCTCCTTTCCCTTGGGGACATAACATTTGGTTGAGCTAGCCCTTGAAGTGGCCCCTGGCCTGATGGCTAGACACAACCCTTAGAGGTCCACACCTTCTTGCAAGCATCCTTCAGTGTGGTTGCACATACCTCAAGAGCTACCCATCCTTCAGTATGGGTACCCTTAGGAGTCAGCCATCCTTCTCGCATTCGTCCTTCGGAGTGGATGCACCTATCTTACTGGTACGGTACCGACCAACTTCAGCCCCTTAACTTGACTTGTCATAAAAAATTCATTTGCACAAAACTTCTTTTCTTTCATTAAAGAAAATCATGCAAATGTTTATGTCGTGTCATGCTTGGTAACAATGTCATTATGCGTATCATTTCAGTTTTTGTAAAAGAGTAAGTTTCCACTTACCTTGGTCCTCTTGAGCTTAGGGTAGAGCTTTGCCTAAAAGTGAGTCATACTAATGTCATTTGTAGGTTTACTAGATGTAGAGAATAATCACTCAATTAAATTCAGCACATCATACAAAATCACCCATGTTTCTTAACTACTCAATGGTGATCCTACAATGTAAACTTCTATCTTAAGGTTACTGAAGCCATAATACTTGGGTGCCAAACTGATCCTTGCACTAATTTTCATAACATATTAAAATTCCAGGTAATTTGGAGCTTATTTGTCACTCGAAAGATTTACCCGAAAATGCAAGCTGCGAAGGACGTCCAAGCGGACAGCCCCGACATCTCCAGCTTCAAAATTCATAACTTCAAAAACATGGCTCCAAATTACATGAAATTTTTTTTAAACTATTCTTCTTTCATAGTTCAAGCTTAAAGATAAAAATAACAAACATCGGAGTTACCATACATTTTCAAAAACACTTCATATCAGGTAAAAATTCCTAAAGTAATACTGCTGCTACCTCCAGCCCGGCCTACCACTTTAAAAACACCAAAACCTGTGCATTATAACTCTAAATCACACGAAATTTACCTTAAAATGTTATTATTTCACAAAATTAAATTTCAAACCAGATTCATACAATTTGGACTTAAAATGATCACTGAAAAGGTATTTGAACTGAGCAAGAGTTCTGGACGTGCAAGGCTGCTGGCAGCTTGACGTCTGGACCTTGAACAACGTATAACTCACCCAATACTTATCGGAATCACCCAAAGTATGGCTTAAAATGTTCGTATTTCATAGGCCTATAACATAGGATTCTCTAAAGATCAAGTAATAAGAACAATCACATCAAAGGTTACCCTAATTCGAACCTCGTGATCTGCAGAAGCTAATTTCAGCAACTGGTTTTCGGCAACTAGACTAACAAGCCTTCTCTATAATTCTCAATGATTTCCAACATAATTGGCCAAACTTATCAATGTTAAGGGTTCTCCAACAATAACAATAGCTCATAATGGATTAAGTCTAACCTCTATAGATGCAACAACAACGACAAGGACGTTTCCTTTTTCAACCAACTATGTTCATTAATAGCAGCAACTATGGTCTCTTCAAGCATCATAACCAACACTCAAGAACCTCTTTAAACCCTTAAGGAGATTCTGAAATAACAGGGCATTAGTAAAAGTAGAGAAGCAAATCTGACCTACACTCTCTTCAACTTATTTGCACTTCAATCCATCCAAATATCAAATGATAACACCCTATGCCACAATTACTACATATCCGGCCATATATGTTCAAAATAAATTTCAGATCTTACCAACACTTCATAACAGAAGCTATTCTCATAAATATCTCCTACTTTTACAACTCCAAGTCAAAACTTACAGCAATACCATGATTCTATCTTCACTAGGCCAATGCCAATGCATTACTTTTTCTCTTAGGCCTTTTATCAAACATCTAGGCTACAACAATGTTTCTCTTAAACTTTTCTCAGATCTGACCGTGTATCCCTATGGGCTCTTAAAGGTTCAACACTTGAGGCTTGGTTCTTTAATTAAAACTAACATGCATGCAACCTAGAGGTAAATATAATACATTCAACCAAAAGACACAAGACATGATGTGCATGAATCGGTCAACCATAACCGATCATCATAAGCTTCCATTTGCAACCCAACAACACTTCTTCTCCATTCATTACCTTAGGTCAGTTTGTTTGTCTACCCTTCATTCCCAACTCACCAATACTCAAGTCTAACATGCAAGCAAGAAACCGAAATTTCTATACAAAGCCTACGGTTCCTACAATTTCAGATTAGGATTTTCACTTCCCCTTACCTCTAGATTCGGTTGGCTATGGATTTTGATGGCAAATGGACACCTAAAACAAGTCACCATGTTAGATAAGGGAGGTGAAAAAAGATAAGGGAAGTGGTGTAAGAAGAAGGGCTCATGAGAGAAATTTTCCCCCATGGCCGAAGGTTTTCTAAGCCTTACCTTTCTCCCCTCGTTTTGTTTTCTTCTTCTTCTTCTTCTTCTTTTGGCCTTCTTCTCCCTCTCTTCTTGTTCTCTTCTTTCTTCTCTTTCTCTTCTTCTTCTTTCACGGTTCAAGCTCCCTGTCTCCCTTTCTCTCCTATCCTCTCGGTTTCTCTCTTTTGTGGGACTAAACTAAGTATGAGTGCAAAGTGAGGTGAAAGCCGTGCTATATGAGAGTGGTGTGAGATGTGGGGGAGTGAATAAATCTAGCCTCATTCACGTGAAAAGGGGGAAAGCCTTGATTCCCATTGGCTACAACTTGTCTTTTGTCTTTTTCCCTTTCTTTGTTTTCTTTTCCTTTCTTTGGTTTTACATCCCACGTGATTCCTTTCAATTCAGCACACTAATGCCTCTTAATTCACCTAATGAAGATTAAGATTACTAAATAAAAGGGATAGTATAATTAACACTAAAAATAATCAAAATCATAAATTAGTACACAATGAGAATATTTAGAAAAAAATAGAAAATTATAAAGTATAATAAAATGCACTTTAAATGAGATTTTTCATACTGAAATCTCTTACATTCTTTTCCAAATATTTAAAATAACAATGTCTCACACATAAGAAATAATTATGAAGAAAACTTAAACTACATAGTGAAAATCAGGGTCTCGCATGGCAACTAATAGCCAACTCAATCATATTATCTCCTTTTGTGAAGGTTCAACCTCGAAGGCCAAGAAAAGTGAGAGAACCAGATGAACCAGTAGTCCCATACAAGATTAGTCATTGCGTTTATGTTGTAAAACGAGGAAATTACGGCACAAATGGTCACAATGCATGTGCTTGCCGTCATCTCGAAAACTCCAACAAAAAGGTTTGAAAGAAAAAAATGAAGAAGAGCACTGAGGGAGGATCTAGCACTTCAGCAATATGGATGCAATTTCTGTGTAACCTTAGTTGTATGTTATCGAAAAATGCTATTATGTTAACCATTTTTCTTACGTTGCAGGACCCTAATGATACAACGTCTGTGGGACAAGGAAGAGGTCAGGCCAGTTGGAGAGGATAGGGTATAGGAAGAGGAAGAGGGAGGACGGTCAATGAGGCTGCTTGTGGGGTACGTACGACTTGATTTTAATAGCAATTACATCATCTATTATGTTCATGTGGATTGAGATGCAAAGGTGATTTCATTTTATGTTCATTACAAGGTACCCAAGAGTCAGTGCCATTGGACATCAGAGCTTAGTACTGGAGTGTCTCACCAAACTTGAAGTGACCCCTTGATCTGGCAGATTTTTTGAACACCATAATGTGTTCTGCAATTTCTGTAAATGGTGGAGACTCTAATGATGTGAAATTACTTTTGTGTGGTGTTTTTGATAAATACTATGTTATGTTGGCTGAAAATGTGTACATGGCATCAAGTATTTTGCATGGACGATTATGTTATTAAGTATTATATAATGGGTTGTGATTTTAAATTCTTCTATATGGATTTATTCAATATTAAGTAATTACTAGCTTCTGCCTTTTAGCTTGTAAGTACTTTGAGCATTTTGGGAACTGAATCACAGGTATGTCTATCTTCAGTTCATTCCATTTTCTTTGCAAGGACTTCATTTGGTTCTAAGTCATCTTGTTACTTTTTGCAGTATATTGAAGTCACGTTTGCAGTAGTATGTTTTTCAGTTTGGAGTGTTTGTGTTTGAAGTCTGAAGTTTGAAGCTAAAGGTTGATCTATTTGAAGTTGAGGTTGTAGCAGGACCAATTTAGTTGTTTGAAGTTGGAAGTTGCAGGTGGGAGTTAGTGAAATTGAAGTTTGTTTTCCAAATGTATATTTGAGTTTGAATCTTTGAGTGTTTGAGTCTGTATTTAGTCTATTTCTGGACTGAATTTGTGTATGTAGTTAGTCTGTTTCTGGATTGAGTTTCAGTATCTATTATGTTGTGTTAAATGACATGCATTTTTTGAGTTCAATGAGAGCTAGGGCTGCACAAAACTGGATTGCAGACCGGACTGGACCACAAAACCGGACTGGATTTGCAGTTCGGTCCGGTCTTGATAGTGTAAATCTGGTCCAGTATGGTCCAGATCTTTTTAAAATCGGTCTGGACAGGATCAGACCAGATTTTAAAAAAAAACCCTGAGCTAATAGTCTAATACTATGTGTAATGCGTCTTCCCCTTCCCCTTTAAAATCCCCTTCCTGCCTTCCAAATCCCGAACCCCCCTCCTGGCCTCCCCATTCTGGCATTCCCCAACGTTACAACGTAGCCCGACCCCCCTCCCAGTCTCAGCCTCTTGCCTGCGTCGCGCAAGGCCCCTTGCCGGATTAACCGGCACTGGCACCGATCACCTGTGTAACCGGTGCCGGGGTGGTTGGGGTTTTGGGGACACCGCCGATGCACAACCCTAGCAAAGCCCCGTCCAAATATTTTTCTTCAAGCATAAGTGCTTCTAAGCTTTTCCACAAGAAAATATCATCTTTTTTGGGTTTTGGCTATTGCAGAAGAGTTGGTATAAAACTTTTATGGTTTAGGTAAAATTTATTGAATTCATTTCAACCACTAGAATTCGCTCAATGCCTTCATGCCTATAAGCTATAACCTGTTTGGTCAAATCCAGATTTTATATTCGGCCACCATGAAGTAAGCTGCAATGTATAAGTCATTTTTTTTAGAGCTATGAACTAGCTACTTAATTTTATATGAATGTAGACCTAATGGCAGTCCAAAGCATTAAATATCGACCATAAGTCAAGAAAATTTTAGGAGATCAATGAGAGCCAGAGCTAGTGTAATCATGCATGAATGATAAGTAAGATATATATTTTCTCCTAAACTCCTATTTTATATATCAATATATTTCAAATTGGTATGAGGATTTAGAATCGAATACTCTTATACTAATTACTATAGTCTCTTTGGAATTGGATAAAATACAAGAATAACATCTATTTTGATTATATATTCATTTGGTAAGTATTAAGTAAATAAATATTTATTAAAATTAGAAGAATAATTTTTAACAAAATTTATTAATGCTAACATAGTAACATTAATGATCTGACCATAAATGATTAAAATGAAACTTTATTTGAATGAATACACATTTTTTTTATTTTACGATTTGAGCTGGGAAAAAAACAGAAACCAGAGTGGTCCAGACCGAGGACCACTTATAAGTGGTCCGGTCTGGTCCTCCATATAAGCACAACCGAAAATCCGGTCTCCGATCAGATCGGATTTCCAGTTGTGCAGTTCTAATGAGAGCAGGATACTGTCAACTGTTTCATTTATGTTTTACTTGGGTTGGAATTTGATGTCAATTGTGTTTTGAGTTCATTAGGATCCCTATAATTACAATTGAAATGATCAGACATTTATAGTGCATCAAATTTATCCAACAATGTCATTGTACACATATAATGCGTCAAATTTACCCAACAATGTCACTGTACACATATATAATGCATCAAATTTACCCAACAGTACCACACAAGTGGCAAATAGTTGAAGTTGAAAGCTAATTAGAATCAGTGTCATATACACAAGTCTAATAAGTCTAAGATAAAAGTGCCTGGATAATTACAAGCTATTACACCATAGAATTACAAAAGTTACATCAATTTAATACATTAATAACAATGCTCCCATAATAGCAATGGCAGCCCACGATACTCCCACCTAAGATTGGAGGTCCTTTATTTTCTTCGTTAAAGATGCTCCAATTTCAAACAAACACTTTGATTTTTTCAATAAATATGAGAGAGACAAATTAAAAAACAACAAAGCAAACGTCATCCAAGAGCTTGAGACTCCAATGATGATATATTTTCTTTTTTTCTTCTAGTCCAATAATTATATGTTCTATTTTTTATGATATATTCTATTCAAGGAATAAAAAGTGGAAGAATTTATGTAACCTTAATTTATACTTCAAAAATTAGGACCAAACGAGTAGGGCCTTGCAAAATTACTCTGATATAGTTGGGTTGATTGGAGTAAGAGTCAGAGTTTATAAAAAAAAAAAAAAAATCAACTTAAGTCGGAGTCAGATTTGGAGTCCATAAAGCTGACTCCAACTTACATTGAAAAAAATTATAGTTATCACCTTTAAATGACGTGGACTTGAATATTTGGATAAAAAGAAGAAAAAAAATATAAAGTTAATCTATTAAAAATTTATTATTTAGGCTCATGGGTAACAATCAGACTAATCAGAATCAAAGATGGAGTCGACTTACACTTAGCCAGAGTCCGAGTTGGATATTCGCTTTCCTACTTACAGGCGAACACCCGTACAAACAACATTGAAATCCTCCGCAAACAAGGATGAAGCTTATAATTATATTTTGGAAAAAAATACACTTTCCACCTTTATTATTGTGTCGGTGACACATTGCACCTTAAACTGCTAGTTTTGACATATTGCACTTTTCAACTGTAAATGTTAGATAATTTTCATCCTAAATTACTCACTTTGACACATTGCACCCTTCAACTATTAATATTATACACTTTGCACTGTCCCTCCGACAACCCTCAAAATTCAATGAATTAACAATAATGTTTTTAATATATTTAAAATAGGTCAAGAGAATTATCTTTATTTTAATCTAAAGAGTTTAGTATAAAAACTATTATAATTAGTTGGCGGAAAATATATTTGTCCCTTATATTCTACTGAGCTTACGGTTTGGGCTTTGTCTTCGTGGCCCCTCGTATTCCCTCTTCATCCACACCCCCACGAGAGAGAGAGAGAGGGGAAAGAGACTGCATCAATGAGAATGATATTGAATTCGGCTACTGCCATCGCCATGCGTGCTCCTGGCAAGGTCCCTGTAAGGCCCATGTGCTTAGCCACCAACACCAACACCAACATAGAGCAGCTACGTGCCCAGCTCGACCAGCTTCATTCTGAGGCAGAAAGCACAGGGGCCAAAGGTATGCATCCAGCATCCAACGCTTGTGCTCTTCAATAATGCTCATGAAAATTAAGTATAACCCATTGCCCGTCTCGGACGCATAACCACTTTATTATGGAGGATTTCCCATTGTTTGGTTCTTCTTCAATAATTTAGTGTTTCCCATAAAGTACTTTGGTCCGAATAGTTACGTTGAGTTCGTACTTGGTATGCAATATATCATCTCGATATGTGAAATTTCTCGATAGTTCTGAAGGTATGACTCATGAATACTACTGCATGGTTAATAGGAAGTTATGGTAAGCTTATGAAAAGATGACAAATTCGGTTGATGGGTTCCATGTTTTTGTTTACTTAGGGCCCCTCGGGAAAGGGAGGAAGAGGGGGTCGGGTGTTGGGAAGAGAGGACTGGGTTTGATGACAATTGCTGCATTTCTTTCAGTTTCAAATATCTAAGACAATAATACTGCTTTATACTCAGTGACATCATTTTAAACCAATGATGGTGGTTGATTCAGCAAAGAGTGCAAGGTTGAGGCTTCTGCGATTGTCAGAGGCAGCAGAGAAGCTGCAGCGACAAGCTGCTATTAGTGTGCAAACTGGAAAGGAAAATGTTGCAAGGGAGCTCCTTTTTCAGAAGAAGAAGGTCATGCTAGCCTTGGAGAAATCAAAGAAAAGAACTGAATTACTCGATGAGCTTTCCACAAAGCTTAATGAGGTAGAATGAAATGTCTTATCTCATCTTGGATGAGAAGAACTTATAGAAGTTTTAAATAAAAAGTTCAGTAACACCAAGCTGAGTCACATCAAAATACCACTTTTATAGGATTTCCTTTTGGACTTTCTTATGGACTGTTTGGGATTACATTATTGTCTGTGTTCTATATTTATGCCTCTCAGGGAGTGAATCTATCTAAATTGAAAATTAGTGGATTGTTTGCAACTTGAAAAGTGGGGGAACCCACAATTCAGTAGCAGCGGGATCTATTTTGAAGCATCTAGTCTTCACAAGAACGCGGAAGAAGAAGGATAATGAATACACCAAGGTTTTTGAAATATGGAGAATCAGAGGTTCTATATAAATCTAAAACTCAAGTTTAAGTAATCCTTTTAGTTTCTGGATATGTAGTGAAATTAAGCTACCTAAAATTGTCGCACAAGGAGACGGGCAGAAAAGTCATTTTCAATATAGTGCCATTAACGACAACGGTACACTGTTACTTTGTCAACTGATATATATTTGCATTATACCTTTTGTTTTATTGGTTCTTTACATATGCTTGCAATGGT
The DNA here is from genome assembly GCA_963930655.1 of Myrica gale. NCBI lineage: Eukaryota > Viridiplantae > Streptophyta > Magnoliopsida > Fagales > Myricaceae > Myrica > Myrica gale. The sequence continues at coordinate 19,103,132 of OZ005598.1, read as the reverse complement.
TCTTGAACCCCCAATCTTACTTCCATTTTATTCTTGCAAGGAGAGATGGTGTCAATTTAAGCTAGAGCTCATTTATCTAAAGTTACAACCTGTCCAATGAGTCATCCTATTCTCCTACCTATAGTTTAAACTCAAAAAATCAGATAATCAAAACTGAGAGTTAAATAAGTTTGTACTCTCCAAAACCTTAAGCTTTTTAATGGAGTGCAACGGATTTTCTTGGTTTGACAGTTTGAGAAGGTGGACATAAACAGAACTCTTAGTTAGTAACTAGCATATGTTAGCATGAATAGGAAGTTATGCAGTACAAATCAAATCTTTTCCAAGCTTCTGTCTCACACTGTGCCTGATGTTGTAGGATGTTATTAATTCTTGTAAGGATGATAAAGTTTTGGTCCGAAAAGAGAGGAGTTAACTCCTTCCTTTACTTTCTGCATTCTGTTATCTAACATGAATGTTATAAATACAGCTCGCCCGTCTCCTTTAATGCGCAGGTTCGAATCCTCGCATTCCATTTTCTTACAAATTCCACTACAGCTCGCCCGACTTCTATTGCAATGATGCTTTCCATTAATGCTAATATACTTTCCTTGACAAATCCAAACTCTGAATTTTCCTTATCGTTATAGCACATACTGCCACAGGGTCCCTCACACAAGAATGGTCTGGCTGCAGTGGGTCATAGGCATTTCATTTGACCCTTGGTTTGAGTAGAAGAGATATACGCTAGTCACACGATACTTTCATAGTTCATCTCTGTTCACTTTTATGAAACAAATTCGTTCTATGTCAGTCTTACAAGATTGTATACCAAATAAGATACTCTTCCTTTTGATTCACACACGTCTCCCTTAGGTACAAAAGATGACATGGTGGCGAAAAGCATATGTTGATACTAAAATATCACTTGTGTTAAGCATATGTTAACTTCAGATGTTTTTGTACTCTTTTTTACATCAAATGTTTTTATCTTATTTTAAGCTTTAATATCTGGGTTTGATATCATTCAGTATAATCTTTCAGCATCTGATCAAAAGAAGCCTAATTTGGTTTCAGGCGATATCTCTGAGAGAGAGTCAGCTAGTTAGGGATGTTGCGTTACATCTTGAAGTTGGTGAAGAGGATGCATCTAGTCCTGTTCGGATTATATCACCAAGGCAGGAAAATATAGAAGATCTAACTGAGATCAAAGAATTTGAGCCTATTGTGCTGGAACACAGTGGTAGACAAGATTTAAAGCTCTATTCAGAGATGCAAGAAAGCCTACCTGTTAATGTGGAACCGGAGGATCTCCAACCTTCCCCAAGTGTGGGTATTTGGAATGAAGGTGACATAATCAGTAGATTGAATGGAATATTCTCTTATGAGGACTTTTTGGAACATCTGGATCACGAGCTCAGCAATATTGAAGCAGAACTTCTTGCCATTTTGCGGGTCTCAACCTTGGTACTAGATAGCAAAGAAACACCAAAAAACTCAAAGGTGCAACAAACATCTGAGCTTCTTGAGGGGATCCGTGGCATTAGAAAGAGGTATCTTTATTTATCTGCATAGAAGTTAGTTCTCAAAGATTTTGCCTGTGATTCCCACAGGGAAATAGTGCACTATATGAGTATTGGCTATCATTAATTTTTTCTCTCTTGTTCTTTTTTGCTGACAAGTTTTTGCTTGAGTAACATCAATTTTTGCATCACAGAATTGGAAGTATCAAAAAGACGATGGTGGAGACCTGATGATATTTCATATTGTTGTACCTAGTTTGCTGCAATCAGGTTAGGATTAACTTAATGTATGTAAAAGTTTCACTTCCAGATAAGAGTTTTGTGGCTTGGATAAGGAATGAATCGATAATGTTAATGCCCATAGTGATTTGACAGTATTAATGCACAGTGTGTAGCTTTATACCAATTGTTAGTCCTTTATTGAATTTACTTTCTATAAGATAGGCTAAATTAGCCCTTGCTTTTTGTCACTAATAGATGGAATACAGTTGCTGAAACATCGGATTATTAATGAAACAAGTTTGGAAGGAATTGGACTTTTGTGGTGGATCCGGTCAATGTTGTTATGAATTTGTATAACTAAAAAAAAGATCCGGTCAAGGTTGTTGGTTCAGAAGGAACTTGGTCTGTTCCCTGGTCCTTGTAGCAGAAAAATAATCATAGGGAGAAAGATTCAGTGTTATGCCACCTTTTATAGTTAAACAAGCTCGGGAAACTGACAGGATTGGCAGATTTATTGGGTTCTATGATAAACTGACAGGATTGCATGAACATTGGTTTGCCATACGTATGATTGGATATGCCCCCAGTTGGTTGTATGATGAAGCAATTCTGAATTTACCATCAGTTGCCTCCATGCTTGTATGCATATCAGAAAAACAGAAGTTTAGGTGATGTGTTCAACTAACTGGTTAATTTGTGCCAATTAACCGATGTCTGACATTTATATGTATTTTGTCGAGGCTCTTGGAAGTTTTTCTTTCATAGTTTTTCTTATGAATGATTTTGGTTAACAGATTATGTGAATGATTATAATTTACCTGCAGGACCTCAGTGTTTAGTGCTAAATTGAGCAACATTTCTAGCTGCCTGACAGCTTATATTGTCGAGAGAATATTTCCAGTTCTTAAGCAACCAGATTATCCATGGGTCACCTCCTATCAGTTGCCCAATTCCTAGTGCAATTGTCTCCTGGTTGCTGGTTCTGAAATTTAAACTTCTCTATGTAAGTAAGAAATGCCAGAGGGTAACAGAACGAGCTGTATCTGAGTGAGAATGTAAATTTCGTTTCTGTGAGCACCAAACTGAATTTGAATGTACAACGACTGTCCATGGTAATGGGAAAAACATAAACAACAAATTAAATCCTTTCACTAGGAACTTAAACTTTGGGACAAATCCTGATCTCACATATTATTCAAAGCAGAGGTCTTAAATTCGAACATTGAATCCTACTGTATTTATCATTAATGTTAAACAATATATCATTAATGTTGAACAATATCCCACTCAGGAGCCCCACTTATCTTGGAGAGAATAGACCACACATGGAGATCGCGCTAATCAATTGACCAAATCATTAAATACTATTCACATCAGCTTTTTGCATCCTTAAATACGAAACTTAGAGACATCACACTTCCAAATTAGCATAACTGACACGTTTCACCTTCATGGGAAGGCAGACATATTGGCCAGTGGAGGCGGTTTGGTCATAAAAGAATTTGATTTTAGATGACGGGTGGAAAGTATGGGTCATCGGTAGTTTGAATGCCTTAAAATTAGTAATTTAAGGTGTACTGTGCAAATGATCTCTAAATGTTATGGAGTTTAAAGTATACTTAAGCCAGTTTTATAAGAATGTGTGTTTGTGTATATGTATTTCTGTCTATAAGTTAAGTATTTGGAGCAGAAATGATTGGAAACTCAATGGTGAGGAGTCCCATCTGCAAAAGTCAAGTTTCTGTTCCTGAGATAGCTTTATGAGCAAATGGCTGCAACTAACTGTTTTTCTCTATTAGGTGTAATATTTCCTCGTTCTATCATATTTTGGCTGTTGGCTATGTTATTGAGGCATTTAGGTAAGAAGTTAATATACAAATCCAAAAAGCCTTGTCTTGAAACCACCCCTTAAGAGTCCATTTTCTCACAGCCGTCTTATTGGATGATCAGTAGTGAGGATTATTTCCCGAAGCAAAACTTTTGCGCAGGCCTCAGCATGAAGCTATCTGGGCTTAATTCTGGTCGTTTGAATATCTTCTCTCACAACAAAACCTCTGAACATGTAAGTTGGTTTTCTAAATTTGCGGTCCTCGATTTTCTTTTAAGGGTTAGGTGGCTCCTGACAGACATACCAAAACCTGCAACTTGTGTTGTCATGCTCTTGCATATTCCTATAAATATGGGGAAACATTTTGCATATCTACTTATCTGTGTTGCGTGTGACAAAGGCTCTTTTTAGGACGAACGCATATGATTATTACAGTAGGGGTACAAGTATTAAAACTATTCCTCCAAATACGAAACAGTAATGCAATTTGGCCATTCTGGGTATTGGTAGGAATATAAATATGGGGAAACATTTTGCATATCTACTTATCTGTGTTGTCACTGTTGTGTGTGACAAAGGCTCTTTTTAGGACGAACGCATATGATTATTACAGTAGGGGTACATGTATTAAAACTATTCCTCCAAATATGAAACAGTAATGCAATTTGGCCATTCTGGGTATTGGTACAGCAATTTACATTTTGGGGAGTTTCACGTCCACTAGTGGAGGATATACACATTCTTTAGGGTGAGATGGAACTCCAGCTGAGAACAAATTGTCAGCAATACCAATGAATTGAGCTCACCAAGCACGGCTATGTGTTTGACAAAGTAAACTGGGTACTATGGCTTACCCAAAAAAAAATAACTGGGTACTACCACATTTTTTGCCTCTGTACAAGGTAGAGATGTACAAGTGTGTGCTATTTTTTGCACTGTGAATAACCCAAATGTCATAATCTTTCATTTCAATTATGGAAACTATGTTGGAGTCATTCGCCTTCCATGATATCAGCTAATGTAATTTTGCCACATTTGCTGCTATCTATCAAATCAAATTGCTTGCCAATCTGCAGGATGTCTTTCTCGGATATCTTTCCGATCTCTTTAAGCTTGTATATGATGAATTCTGCTTTACTGTATTAAGAAACATGAAAACTGTAGTCAGAAACATGAAAACACCAATATCTTCAAGATGGTTGCAGGAACAGAGAAATTGGAAAATAATAAATCGCAACTTGAAAAGGCCAGTTGCAAACAAGGAGTAAAATACATCTAATTCATAGAACAAGAAATCCGCAGCTGAAGCTGGCGAAATTCGGAAATGTATTAAAAATACCAACTTTTATTTGTAACAAGTGGTCTGTGAAGATGGTTTCAGGTACTTTTTGAGATATTAAATTGTTGAAGTTCTTCAGATGATTTCTGTAGGATTTAATTTCATATTGTCTCCAGATGCATGGCCCGGTATGTTTTCTTGAGTTTCCTTATTCTATATACTGAGCCACACACCCTGCGTCCATGACACTCAGGATTCTGTCCCCCTGGCATTAACCCGTTTCCTGCCATCAGATGCTGCTAATAAGGCAAAGCAGTGTAATGAAGTAGGCATCTTCAGCCCTCCCATTGTATAATTTGCACATTGCTCATTAACGTAGTGGGAGGTTACAAACTTGCAAAATGGACATAAAAGCTGAATACAAATTTGCACAATCTATGTTCGAAACCCTTTTGAGAAATTCATTATAATTGTGAATCTTTCTGGTTATTCTTCGGAATACAACTAGATTCTACTGGAAGACGCTTTCTTCTTCCACAAACTCACATGTTCTCACTTCAGCCACCATTTTAGAGTACCTATCATTTTTTTTGTTATATGCCCAAGTCACCAACTTGTCTTCTGTAAAGCATCAAATTGGCTCTCTGGTCCATAATGGCTCATACGACATTCAAATCAAGCATTCCGCTTGCGGTACTTCCTTTCCCAAATCAGCTGTTACCAGAGTGTAGCTACGGACTTGAGGATCAATTAAACTATTGCCATCCTAGTCGAAACAGTGTCTCTTATCTTGTTTTTCATAACGCCTTGGTATTTACTAATTTGGATTGAGTTTCCAGTATTTCTTTCCTGCATCCTATAGGTCTTTGACAAGAAGCATTTCTTTTCTTGCCAATAGCTCAGTGACTTCGATACCACTCCGTAGTAATCTATGGTGTCTAATGTCAACCAAGTTAGTATAACTATATAACAATCGATTTCTGAAAGTAGGCTTTTGGCTTTTAAGCCAACTTGGTGCCTCACCTATTTCTAACTATCATCCATCCGAGTCATATTTTGGAGCTAAAAAGATGAGAAATACTTGTTTAGAATCACTCAAAGTTGTGAGATAAAAGAGAACAGTAAGCTTTAACCCTGCTAAAAAGCATCATAAATACCTGATAGATCCGTCATTGTCGAGGTCTGCAGCTACCAAATCCCCCACACTAATCTTCTTCTGAAGTACCCACTTTGCAATTCTGCGATTCCTCTTGTCAATCCTAAGCTCCGTCAGGTACAGAAACGCCCTGGCGACTGCTAATGTGCTAATTAATAGCCAAACCACCGCAAAACACCTCCCCTTAATGGTGGTAAAAGCGTAATCCCCATAGCCTACGGTTGTCACTGATGTTACAGAGAGATAGAAACTGTCGACCCAAGCCATATCCTCAAGGAAATGCACCGAAATTGTCCCCACGGCAATACACCCAATCACAACCGCCAAGGCTAGCCCTACTTTGATTCTTATTCTCATTCTTCCCTTCTCTGTATCTATCATATATGCTCGCACCATCGAGTTGAAATTATTCTCGTCAACAGTACTCAACAGGACAGCCTCTTGTCTGTCGCAAATGTATGTTACTAACCCATTGAGCAGAATGTCGACGAATCCGAAACCAACTAAAATGAAAACACAAGTGAACAGCTTGGTGAATGTGGAGTCTGGAACAATATCACCATACCCAATAGTGCAAAGGGTGACCACCGTGAAGTACAGGGCATCAACTGGTTTGTATGTAGTAGTAGCGCCCTTGAAACTCCCGCTATTCAAAAATATTGCAACTACAATGATCACGTAGAGAATGACGCCGATAAAGGCTTGCTGGACGACAAAAGGGGTCGATTTTTTGACAGCTTTGGGGTCAAATGAATCGCGACCGTCTTCCCTGACATAAGTGAACACAGATGGAGCAGAGAGCGAACGCCGCGAAAGTCGCCTCCTTTTGCTCAAGTTCAAATTGGCAATGAGATTCACGTAGGAAGCGGGCTTTGGTGTTGTGGCGATGGGAATAATGGCGTCGTTTGTGATAAGATGTGACGCAGATTGGCGCCGAGAGGGGCCAAGACCAAGATCCAGGTAGCCTGACGGGAATTGTCTTCTTGCCCTCGGTGATGTCCAGAGAGACTGATCTTCTTCTACTACTCCTGTCTTTGAGAGAAGAGGTTCATCCATGGTGAATCCGCATGATATGAAATACGGTTTCTTATTTTGTTGTCTGCATTAGGAAAAATAAGGGAAAATTTGAAAAAGGAAAAGCTATCGTCCCACCTACAAGTCAAGTCAATGGCATTGAAGAAAATGAAGTTGGGTTTTGATAGGTTGCTCATCTAAGAGTCATACGGAGAAAACTTCCAATAGAACTGATTTCTAACTGCCACACGTCAACTTGTACTGGTCTTGTACTGGTAGTTGTAACTGCGTGAGTTTCTTGCTTCCGTTTTAAGCCACTCCTTCGTGGAGCTTAATTAATGGCCATGCAAACTTAAGACCACCAAGTAGGCGGGGGAAACACGTGAGCGGCGGGGCTGGGTGTCAGAATCCCAACTTTCTGGGAAGATGGTGTCAGAATCCCAACACATGAAAGCTATCCAGTTTCAGGGGGGAAATGTGACCCAAAACTCAAAGAAAGAAAAGCAGATAAAGATAAGAAAGATGAATTCAAGATCTAAAATTGAGATCCCTTGTCGTTTGAAGTCTCTATCTGGGATTGAGTATGGTTGAATTATGTATTTTGTTGGAGGCTTTTGAATTGGTACCTCATAACAATTGGGCACCCGCACCGCAGCCAGGGAGGTGCTGCGTTCATTAACTTGTCCCCGTGTGCTTCTTTCTTTCTTTGGTGACGTTGGTTTTCATAAGTATTTTAGGATAAACATAAATTTATAAAATTTACAAATATGACATATTCAAATATCAATACAAACTAACAACTTATACACACGTATAACCAACCGCACATAAAAATTCTCAAAATATTTTAAATTTTAAAAATATGAGGAAAACATCCTTATTTTCCATTTTAAAATCTCATAATATCCAATCTCGGTTGTTAACCCACCAATCTGAGTGATCGGTCTTGACTTGGGTTTCAAATCATTCTTTCTTTATTTTATTTTGGTTTGGACGAATAAAATATTCCCTTTTCTTCACTTCTCTCTGTTTTTTTTTGGCCAACTTATGTCCTGGCTTATAATTAGATGATTGGTAACAGGTAGTGCCTTGGTTCTGGTGATTTCAACTCTTTCGTGGACATCTCTGCTAGTTGTTTAGATTTTTCCTGGGTCCCAACTATAAAATGTTGTTCAATGGATTCGTTTTCATGTAATCGGGGCCACGACATGTTCGTGGAGCATAACCACAGTAGCCAGCAATAAGAAAATAAAAGTTTTGAGTACTAGTTTCAGATACTAAAAGTGATTTATATTTTATAAATTAATAATAACTAGTTTGAAATAAAATTGCTGCAAGATTAAATTAAGTGCATTGGAGCGTTTGTCGTGGCGAGCGCTCACACCTGTCATGAGCTCCCTTCAGACTAACGTTCGGAGTGTGACATCATTAAACAAATATAGCATAAGAATCTATTTACTTTAAATTAGGCATAACAAAATTAATTGCTTAACCGTTTGGATAGCTCAAATGGCAGCGGGAAGCCTAAGAGTGTGTCTTGGAGCATATACAAACCGAGACAGAGCCTTGCAAAGAGAAGGCACGTCCTCCAGAAACTTCCAGTGTTGCTGTATTTGCTGACGTGTAATTCTTTTATATTTTAGCTAGCATTTTCTTACGTGTAACATATAATATTCTATGTAACAGAATTTGTTGCAGCAATGGGTCGATGTATATACTACACAGATTGTACATTTTCAAGATAAAGAGAGAGAAATAGAAAAAGTTTTCCTGCATCTTCATTTCCCGTCGTCTTTGTTCTCTCCCAAAATCCAAATCTTACAAAGGATCAGGCCTTCATGGCAGAATTAGTATCCGTCATCCCTTCCAACTCCAGCGCAAATCCGTCACCAAACACCAACTCATACACTAACCTTTCTAACCTTTCCAATCCATACTGATTGGAGACTTCAAACAACCTAGGCACCGTCTTAGTTACAGGACTGTTCACCACCGAAAATATGCAACTTGGACTTGTGCGATGCAACGAGCTTTACGAGCTAAAAATAAGCTTCGATTTATAAAGCAACTCATCGAGGGGAGCCTATAAGGGGTATAATGTAACACTCCTCCCTTGTTTGGTCAACTTGTTTGATACAGATTTGCTACATATATTGTGCTCATGTGAAATTGTTCTTCCTTGCGCTTATGTTCACGTGGATAACTAGGCAAACAGGGTACCAGGTCTAACAGGTCAAGCCAGTAATGACCGGGAAAAATCCCGGTATGACAGGCGCTAGAGTACCCGGGGAAAATCCTGGTCAAACATATGCCAGGGATGCCTGGGGATATGGGAGACCCGGGTTGATTGAGTGTTGAACTCCCGGGGTAATTGCGTGTTGGACTCCCGGGATGACCAGGACCTGGATACCAGGATGCTCTAGACATAAATTTGCGGGATGACTGAGCCATGTATGCCCTTGGCTTATTTTATTCATTCGCGGAATGCTTGAGCCCTGTATGTGAGACCCCGATTTTCACTATGTAGTGTAAGTTTTTTTCATAAGTACTTTTTATGTATGAGAAGTTGTTACTTGAATTTTTAAGGGCTGATATGATGAATAGTTGGAAAAGTATGGTTGACTTATTTATTATTTAAAGGAAAAATTTTAGCACCTCTTTGTGCATTTTAATTATAAAATTGAATATTGTATGACTTGTGATTTTCTATATTGTAATTTGATCATGTGAAATTAAATATTGCTAATACTTTGACTCTTAGAAGTATGTGTGTGCTGGTAATAAAGGACAAAGAGAGAAATTCAAGTGAGTTGAAGAGTATAACGTGAACAGCAAAAAGAAAAAGAAAAGAGGACAAAAAGACAAAAAAGGCAAAAGACAAATATTGCCAACTTTGTAGCCAATTAAGTGGGGCAATATAAACAAAGCTTCCCCACCCATTTAACGTAAAACACTCTCACATTCACTCTCTCATTCACGCCACACACCAGAACCATACAAAGAGAGAAAGAGGGAGAAAGCCGAGTAGGGAGAAGGAGAAGAAAACAAAGAAAAACAAGCCAATGTAAGGAAATTCGGCCTTTTAACATTTCTTCCTCTATGAACTCTTTCTTCTTCAAATTCTTACCATGGATGTCCTAATATAGGTGTTCTCTAGCCATCCTTAGTGTCCAGCCGAAATCCCTAAGGTAAGGAGTAGATTTTGTGCTCTTGATTTGGAAAATATGGCATTGTAACTAAACTTTGGTTGGATCTTGGTTGTTGTTTCTTGTGAACTGATGATAAATATGAGATTTGTAAAGAGTTTATGCTCTCTAGTTGTTTGCATGTGAGGTTAAGAGTTTAGATCATGTATTTTTGCAAGTTTTATGTTTAATATGCATGAAAAGAGAACTTGTTGTGAAATGGTGGCTTAGATGATGAACATTGAGTGTTTAAGGGCCACGGGTATGGCCAAAAATCTTGCTTGGGAGGAATGAGAGGCCACGGTTTGGTCTTGGATGAAGGAAATGTACATGCATGTAGCCTTTGGGTGATTTTACTTCATTTTTGTCATAATTGAATGTGTCTTGCGGTATACTTGGTTGTTGATAATGTAAAAATGGAGAAAGGTGGTCATGTAAAGGTAAAGGAACAAGGTAGTGATCTGTGAAGAGCTATTTGTAAGCTCAAGGTGGGGCTTTGGTTGAAAATGTGAGATTTGGCCACATGCAAAGGTTGGAAAATGGTATAGGTTATGAGATTGAACAAGGACTAATTGCATGCGTAATGGAAAGTGTAACTCTTGATGATTAAAGTTGCAAAACTTGTTGTGATATGTCTTGATAATGGAGGAGAACATGTTGATAATGAATGATAACATATTGGTTGATGGAAAGTGTAAAATTACCCCTACGGTTTATGTATAAAGGAAGTCGAGAGTCATTGGAATGTTGTTAAGTTATGTTAGTCTTGTTGGTTTTTAGTCACAATCAATGTTTTGATGATAACAATAGAAGTAATTGAGATGTGAAGCAAAGCGGATCCAAAATGAGCACGGAGTGATCAAGCAACGTCACCTTCAATGGAAGTGCTCTTAAAGTGAAGACTCAAGATGCTAGGGTAATCTTTGTAACTCTAAGACTTCATCTTTAACAAGGATTTCAATCACACACGTGCATAAGTCTTCAAAACTTGCATAAATCGTTTTAACGTTTGTTAAAAGATTAAAACCTTTTTAATGGTTTCAAAATATCTCAAATATACTCTCAAACCTTTTATATATACTTATAAGAAGTTAGAGTTTAAAATTGGGTATTTTAAGTTGGTCAAAATCGAGTTTATAAATCAACCGGATCATGCTTAAGTTGAGGAGGTCGATCGGCTCAATGAAGCGATCGACCGGACCTACGACCGCTTGGTGTAGCGGTCGACTGGTTGCATTTATTAAAGAGCAGTTAAGCTTCTGACAAAATGACCGTTGTGTAACGGTAACTTGAAGAGGACGACCGGTTCATGTAGCGGTCAACCGGCTCGTTTTAACAGATCACTATAATGGCTATTTTTCTCATGAGGCCTATATAAAAGTCATTCTCACGCCTTTGAAACTCAACCACTTCGTCCAATATCATTTTGCAAAGGCTAAGAGTGATAGAAAAAACCTTCCAATCCTTATTCAAACATCATTCACACATAATCTTCATTTTCACATCCTTGTTATTGTGTGAAGCCTAAGAGCTAGTTATTTCTCATTGTAATATCTACTCCATCAAGGGAGTTTTAGAGGGAAATTTTGTTCAACCATACACATTACTAATAGAGTGATTCTCTTGTATCCTTTCGGTGAGGTTTGTTCATTGAAAGAAGGAGTTTGGAGAGGTTTATTCCCAAACTCGTTCTTGAGACTTGAAGAGGGTTTTCTCAAGCTTAAGTGTAAGGAAACCTTACCCTTGGTTGAAGGGAGAATAGTGGAGAAACCTCAAGGCTCGGTAAAGGAGCTTGAGGGGTGGACGTAGGCGGGCTTGCCGAACCACCTAAAAGATTGTGTTTGCTTCTCTTCCCTTAACTCCTTTATTTGTGCTACTAGTTTATTGCTTTAAAATTTTCTCTTGTGATTAACTCTTTATTGCAATCTATCTCATTTGTGTGACTTGTAGCTAGCAAACACATTCTTTGGGGTAATTTTCGAAAAAGTTTTGAAACTTAATTCACCCCCCTCTTAGGTTGTCTTAATCCTAGGAATATCAAGTCTTTCCTTGGTAGATTAAATAGAAATTTTGGAATCTAAGAAGCAAGCATGGATGGGTTTGTAATAGGGTGTCAATAATGCACCAAAGGTATATGATAGAAAGCCTATGAAAAAGGATAAGTATTGATCAAAGGTTGAAAATGTGTATCTGCATGCATGGTCGATTATGCCATGGGATTGTAATGTGATGTTGTCCATAATTATCACAAAGGATTAAGGTTTAAAGAGGCTGAAATTAGTGGTGTTGTCAGAAAGAATAAGTGTACTGAGGTTGAATACGAATCGGATATGAATAGGTGAAAACAACAACTTACTCGGGTGTAATGTTGCGTGCAATCACAAGTACTGGCAGATCACTAGACTCGGTTTAAGTTAACCTTAATGACATAGTTTACCCTTCAACCTTAAGTTAGAACAGAGGTTTATGTAAGTAGAAGATTTCAAACTAAATTTCAGGTCATTTCGATGAGTAATGAATTTTTAAGGGTCACGACGTCAAGCTGCCAGCAGCTTTGCACGTCTAGAATTATTGCTAATTTCAAGTGTCTCAGAGAGATCAGTTTAAGTCCAAATTTTATGAATCTGATCTTAGATGTCGAGTCAATGAAAGAAGAAGATTTGAAGATAAAATCCATGCAAGTAGGAGATGTATGAAAGAAGTTATGATACTTTGAAAATGGAAGACCGAGCTGGAGGCAGCATAATGTTATCCTAGGTATTTCACCTAAGATCAAGATTTTTGGAAAATGTATAGGAAGTTCTGATATGTACAATTATTGTTTTCAATCTGATTTATAATATATGAAAGCTAAAGATGTTTAAAAGAAATGTCACGTTAATGAAATCACATGTTAAAGATATGAATTTGAAATCAAGAACATATATGAGAAATTTTGAGTGTTTTATTTATGAGAATGTTTATTCCTAAGCGTCTATATGACGTTCATAATTCGCTTGTAGGCAAGACTTCTTCCTAAGCTCAAGAGGATCGAGGTAAGTGAAAAACTTACATTTTACGAAAACTGGAATGATACACAGCGTGATTTTCATGATCAAGCATGACATGTTATTGATTATCAAGCATGACACGACATAAGCATTTGCATGATTTTCTTGAAAGAAAAGAAGTTTTGTGCAAATGAAAGTTATATGACAAGTTAAGTTAAAGGGCTGAGTTGGTCGGTACCGTACCAGTTAAGAAGATGCATCCATACTGAAGGACGTTTACGTGAAGGGTGGATGTCACCTAGAGCACCTATACGGATGCTTGCAAGAAGGATGTGTAGCTCTTGAGGTATGTGCAACCACACTGAAGGATGTGAGTCCTAGTTTCAGGATTAAGGCAACCCAAGAGGGGGGTGAATTGGTTTTCTAAAACTTTTCGGTATTGACCCCCAAAGACGTGTTTGCTAGTAGATACTACTTTAGCACAAGTATATAATATGCGGAACTGTAAATAAGTGCTAAAGTAAGGAGTAGGGATAAGAGAAGCAAACACTCGATTTTTAGGTGGTTCGGCAAACCCGCCTACATCCACCCCTCAAGCTCCTTCACCGAGCCTTGAGGTTTCTCCACTATTCTTCAAATAGCTTTACACATTAGCTTCCGGGTGCTAGTGAACCGTACAAGTGTTTTCTCCCGGGCTCAACACTCAAACCCACCCAAGTGGTTTTTCTGGCTTACCACTCACAACCTTACCAAGCTTGAGATATACCCTCTCTAAGCTTCTTCTTTAGTGAACAACCTCACTAAAGGAAACAACTCTCTAGATAGGAAGATTTAGGAACAAGACTCTCTCAAAGAGTGGATATAAAAGTGGAAAGCTCTATCTCTTGATTCACACAAAGACAAGGATGTGAAAGTACAATTTGTGTGAATGATATGAGAAATATGAAATAAGAAGGTTTAGAATATTTCTCAAGCTATACAAATGATATGTGGTCGTTGGTTCTTTATTTTAGACGTTTTGGATGTGTATTTATAGGCCACATATGAAAACTAGTCGTTTATAGCCGTTGGGGGTCGATTTGACAATTTTACCGTTGTACCGGTCGACCGCTTCATGTACCGGTCGACCGGTTCAAGTAGTCGTTGCCCAACGGTCATAATTTTGAATGCTGTCAATGATCGACCGCTTCATGTAGAGGTCGACCGCTACAAAAAGTTCATCGACCGCTTCATTTAAAAACATGTTTTTGACCACTTTTAAACACTCAATTTTAAAGACTTAATTCTCATAAGTATATGAAGGGTTTAGGAATATATTTGGGGTGTTTTGAAACCTTTAAAAACATTTTAATCTTTCAAACAAAAGGTAAAACGGTTTATGCACGTTTTGAAAGATATGCAAGTGCGTGATTCAAATCCTTGTCAAATGTGAAATAAAGAGTTACAAAGATTATACCCTAAGGTTTTGAATCTTCACTTTAAGCACTTTGCATCTTCTTGTTCTTCTTTCTTCAAGTCTTTGGCTCTTTTATCAAGTCGTCTTTGTCTTTGAAGATGTCCACTTTATAAACTTATTCATTTATTGAAATCATCAAAACCTTGATTGTGCACAAAAGCCAACAAAGGATACTTGCAAGAAGGTGTGGACCTCCAAGGGTCGTGTCTAGCCATCAAGTCTGGGGCCATTTTACAGGCTAGCTCGACCAGATGTTATGTCTCCAAAGGAAAAAGGGGACGGTTCCGATGGGAACGCACAACCCTGACTTCAGGGGTAAATGGAGCGTATGTAGCCCACAAGATAAGAAATGAATTCTTTTCCAAGATCAAGTGCTTTCAAGTTCAAATATATATTTTCAAGATCAAGTGTCTTTACAAGATCAAGTACATGTTTTCAAGAGCAAGTGCATACGTTTCATATGCAAGCATTGAGCATACATATACATCTAAATTCATGATCATGCATTTTTTAAAAGTTCATATTCCCTTACTGAGTCTTTTGACTCACAAGTTTTAAATTGTATCATTCCAGATGTGCCAGGTGAAAGAAGTCCTGATGACTATTTATCTTAAGAAGGAAGGCCTCAGTGTAAATTATTAAATGTGTTGTTGATCATGGACCAGCGTGGTCCATAACTGACAAAGTACTTTTGTATATGAACAGTAGTTGTGATATTTGCTCTATTATTATGAAGTCGTTTGTTTAAGTTGAGTTTCTATGAGAATTTCCTTGTCTCGTCTCTCTCAGTAGTAAAAAAAAATTCCGCTGCTAAGGTCGCTGGAGTATTCATTCGGGAATGCTCCCGGCTGTCATTGGCCCCTTCGGGCTAGTGTTCAGGGCATGACACTGTATGCCCGGTCTGACTTTTCACGCTATCTTTTCCACGTGTCTTACCCGTATGGTGTGCATTAAATGCACTCTTATCATGTTTTTACCTGGTCACCTAGATGAAACTTAGTCATTGGCGCATTATTAATTTATTGCTTGTTAAAGATACGTGAGATATGAGGAGTTTAGGTGGCTGCTTATGAATGAGTACAAAGTGATTTACAAAATCATTTTCTAATGATTGTCTAGACCTAGCTTAGGTTGTGTGGACTGGCCAGGGGGAACTCACCGTTAGTTAGTTGTTTTCTGCTTATGTTGACAACAAAAAGAATAAAAAGCGGCTTGCTCGCTGAAACTAATAGCGACATAAAGAGAGACCGAGAATTTTCACATGACCGAAAGAGAAAGAAAGGGAGAGTGACGTGAAATACTTTGTGACCAAAGGAGAAAGACCACCTAACCGAAGGAGAAGAGGAATGAGAGACCAAAGGAAAAAGGGAAGAGAAGAGGTAGTCTCGGCCTGCACCTTTTCCTTTCCATCAGCTTTTATCTCTTCTTTTCCTAACTTAGTGTCTTGTTGTTTAGGTGTTTTTATCCAAGAAAGCAGATCAGCCACGACCAAGGTAAGGGTGTAGAGACTAAAATGGGTCTTAGGGTGTTTCGGTGATAGATAAAAGGAGGGTCACGTTTGAAACGTTACATGGATATCTTGCATGTTGACAGTGTGTTGTACAAAAGATGTTAGAGACCTATAAGAGTCACGGGTTGCATGCAAGCTTGACTGATCTTATTTTTTTTCCTTTATTGTTTTAGTACACCTTGTTAAGAAGAGAAAAGATGAAGTTGGTGGAAGATAAGGGACGACAGTTCCTTATAACCGAATTTCTTAGAAAAGCCAAATAAGGCATAAGTTGTTGACTTGCCTATTAAAGATTTAAATCACTTTGCATCTCATTAGTTTTCTGATCTTGTTCTGATGATTTAAATATTTAGAGCGACATATTATAGCACATGAAATGGAAAAAAACAAATTGACTTTTTAGTGAAAAACCCTTGCTGTCCAAAACGTCCCCATCAAATCCTTAGATTTTTGGCCTAAAAATTTGTGGACATGTAGTAAATGGTCACCAAAAATCTCAGTAAAAATTTCAGGTCAATCGGAGGCCGTGAAAAGTAGAAAATGCCCCTGGAGGTCTCTAAGGGCAATTTCAGTATTTCACACTAAACAATAGGGTAAAAAGGTCCGAATTGGAAAAATAACTTTATGGATGTGTAGAGCATAAAAAATATATTGTGAAGCCCAAATATGAGTACAAACCGAGTAGAAGTAGGAGTCCAATGCATCTTTATGTTATATCTTGCATTTTATTGATGACCCTTTTATTAATTGTATATTTGTTATGTGTATGACATGCCATGTTGCATCAACATCTCATGGGTATGGGGAAGCTGTTGACCGAAATGACCAAAATGAAACCTATACCCAGAGGTGGTCCTGTGACAGGGTGACGGTACCGTTCACAGTGGGATAATGCAAGCAACCACTGAAAGGATAGTGGTTGGTATCCCTGGCATTGGAACAATGTACGCTTGACAGGGTCTTAGTACTGGGGCACGAGACAGTCCCAGAGGAGAGGAGAGATGCACAATCCTGACTCTGGGGGTTAAACAGAGCGACGAAAGGACACCTCTACAAAACCGGAAAAGAAAGAAAAGAAAAGAAAAGAAAGTATTTATGAGTTTGGATGTTGATCCATACATTTTAGTTATGATGACATGGATTTTCGTCACAGATTCCTTCGAGGTATTCGTGGGATACGAGCCCCAGTGGTACCTCAATGATCCACCTACATTCCCAGTTCCCCTTGTAGAGGATTTTGAGCCGGTCGATATTGATCCGATCTTTCTGCATATCGTCCCTCTTCCACCGGTGCCGCCAGTAGATGGTACCGGGGAAAATAAAATCATCGACCTAACCTTCGACGCTGAATCGAATAAGTGGTAGTCACTTTTTGTTTAGTTGGTTTATGTCACTATTTCAGTTAGCCGGTTTCGCGAATGTTGTAGGACAGAAAGCTGTAGACAGCTTCTGTTTTTGTACCTCGTTACTTTTGTATCCTCGTGAAGGATTTTTGTTCTTTGTAACATGATGCTAGTAGCAAAGTTATATATTTCTATTTTTAAGATTTCCTCTTATTCTGTTTCTTCCTTACACCACAGGTTAATTTTAACTTTATTTGTTTTCGATTTATTTTTCATATTCAATTCAGAACTTTTAACTTGTAGGCGTAATTGAATATCTCCTTTTTGTTAAATCCCTGAAACTATTATTTCCCTTCCTTAATATACTTATAAATTTCAATAAAGCGTTTTCGCTAAGCTTTTTCAAAGTTAGTTATCAGGCCTTGAGAGTACTGGTACAGGGCGAGACATATAATTATTCATGTGGGCCTCACGGACTGGCTGTTGCCTATCGGGCTGTGCATCAGTGGTAGCGGTGGTGGTTATACCCTCCACTGCCACCGCTATGGGCGGTTGTCCAAAAGTGGACACCGCATGTCACGCCCTAAAAATCAGCATAAATAAAAAAAGAAATAAAAGAAATTTATCGCCTTTATTTGGAACAAAACATATTATAAATATAATGTTTCAAAACATTAACTTAAACAAATTCTCTTAATAGTCTAAAATCCATAATGATGCTCTCATCTATCTTGCCCGCATGTTTTTTAGGTTTGATCCTTGAATAATCTCTGAAAATAAGAAAAATATAACGGAGTGAATTTGACATTTCAGTAAGCAGATAATAAAATAAACGAATAAAAATATAATCATTTTTTTCGAAATCAGAAATTCACAGTTTTTGATAATTTTACTAGTAATATAGAAAAATCTCATTGGCATTAATAGTAAGCCACTTTTACCCCTATGACAGGGTTGTGCAACGACTTATCCAGCGGCCAACCGAAATAAGTCAACTATAAGCGGAGTTCACCCTACTAAGACTTAGCGAGAACGCCAAGTGTGCATTAAGGAGAAACCCACGTAGAAACCACTCCGAACAATGGGCGCACTTAGTAATCAGTAAGTCGGTACCAACAGCAGTAGTAATAAATAATCAGTTACAGAACATTGCCTTGGAGTTTGAAAACAATATAATAAATAATCTACTCATCATTTTTGAAGAAAAATCTTTTATAAAAATCTGCTCATCATTTTTGAAGAAAAACAGTATAGTAGCTCTGCTTACCTGACTTGCTTTGATAATTGAACCGCCCTAGAATCCACGTATCACAATGATAAAAAAGAACCAAAGAAACTTGCAAATACCCAACAATGGTCGAATTGATAAAGAGAGAGAGAGAGAGAGAGATCTAAAAAACGATAGAGAATTCACGTTTGAGAGGTGTGAATAATCTCTTAGCGGAATGTCCCTTTTATAAGCAAGGGAGACTTGAAAACGTCCAAATCAGAATACATTCAGACGCCTTCACAAATCTCTCATTACTGTCATTAGTCGTCAAAACGCATGGAAACTTTGTGAAAATGATTACTGAGTTTTACAAGAAAGAAGAAAATCAAAACACACCGTTTTACAAGAAAATCAAAACACACCGTTTAATTAAAAATCCAATTCGAGCAAAACGAGTTTAAATAAAATAAGACCTCAACAATGCTAACCAACGCGTGAAGCGCCTCAAAATTAAATACAAATATCTTCCCTTTAGCGCGCAGGTACGAATCCTCGTGTTCCATAATTTTTTCAACATAAATTGTTGCGCATTTAACTAAACTAAACTAAACCACACAAGAACTAGCAAACGCGCGCCTGACCCAATGGTCTTCTCCTTTTAAATTATGGAGTTCGACTCCAACCATTCCCAAATCCTCTTTTTTTTTAAGACCGGGTTATCACACCGCAACGGGCACCGTTAGGTGTGGAAACCGACACCTAACAGTGATGATTTTGATAGTGGGTGACGATTTTGATAGTGGCGGTAGTGGTTACCGCCACCCAAACCAGATATGCTAAAATCATAAAAAAATGAAAGCAAATCAACCCAAGTTACCCAACAACTTTCAAATCGTATTCAAAATCAATCCAAATTGGCAAATCCAAAAACGAAATCAACCGAACAAATTTCAAATTGCATTCAAAATCAAGTATCAACTAGTAAAAAAACTACCAAATATGCAAATCCCAAAATGAAATTAACCCAAACAACGAATCGAAACAACCAGAACCTAGAGGGAAAAGAGAGAGAGAGAGAGAAAGCATCGCATAGATTAGAGAGAGAGAGAAGCAAGAGATCTTCATCTACTGTAGAGGCGTCGTGATTGTGAGATCGCCGATGTTGGTGGAGGAGATAAGTGCCGATCAGGGAAGGGGAAAAGAGAACGGATAAATTTTTTGGGGAGGGGGCTGCACTTTGCCATCTACAAAAATGGCAATGAGAGAGGGGTTTCGAGGCCCCTCAAACAAAAGAGAAACATCGTCGTTTGTATAAAATAAATTAAAATTAAAATGAAAATAAAAATAAAAAATAAAAAATAAATGATTTCAGTGGTGGAAATAGCGGTGGAATTTCCACCGCTACAACCAAAATCCCCGTGCTCAAGGCGCAATCTGGCACCGTTACCAATGCCGCTGTGGGGCGGGGACAGGTTTGCAGCATCGATACTAGTGGCGGTGCCGGTAAATTGGTACATCGCCGATACCGGTGCACAATCCTAGTTGTCTAGTCTGATATAGGACTAACAAATTATGGCCCATCAATTAGTATTCTAGTTGCCTAAAGAAAATAGATATTGAAATTGTGTAGCGAGCACAACCAACTGCTGGGAAGAGGAAACATATACGGTTGTTTGTTTACCAAAATTTTAGAGAATATTCCCAAAATTTTGGGAATCTTTTAAATGTTGTACTTTATTGAGGTTTGTTAAAATTTTAAAATTTATGTGTAAAAGTTATAAATTTTGAAGTATATTTATTTGGTTGAAATTTTTGGGACCCAAAATTTTTGGTCATACAAACATGTCTGGGTTAATCTTCTCTTTCACTTGTTTGGCAATAAAAAAACCAAGATAAGACATAAACTTTCCATGATCTCGTCACGTGACACGTATTCTTGAAAAATAACTTGGGTCCGAATTATTTAAATTAGAAGTTTCTATGCATTTATTTGCTAAGACAAAAAAAAAAAGAAGAAAAAAAAGAGGAGTGAAGTTATTTAAATTAGAAGTTTCTATTGCATTTTCGCAAGAGGACGACAAAAAGATCTCGCTAGGATAAATGCCTCACTCTTTGACCTGAAAAAGAACCATAAAAAAATTCCGGCTTAATGTCACGGGACGGTCATCACCCTCGTCGATATGATTCCGCTATCGAATAAGTCCTACGACTCCTATCCATCCACACAAAAGCTTTATAGGCTGTGAGAGAGGGGAGTAAAGTAGGTAACACGTGATGTTAGCATCACCCCTCAATTTACTTGAACTGACACTCACTCGGTCAGTCGAGGAGTAGAAAACCCAAAAGTAAGGATAGAGAAAAAAGAGAGGGAAAAAGAAAGGGAAAGCCACTGTGGTGGTTCAGTTGGTATAAAAGAGAAACAAGGGAGGGTTTTTGGGGGGGTTTATCTTTCTTGTTTGGCTGGCCGGAATATTTTTTTAACCAAAAGCCTGTTAGAGGTTTTCTCTGGCGATGGAGGGCGGGCAAATTGTGCTCGAGAGAAAGAGAGACACAGATAATGGGGACCGAGAGCGAGAATCAAAGCGTAAAGGAAGTGCCTTCGACGGCAGAGAAGCTGGTGCAGAGTTTGAAGGAGATTCTGTGGAACTATACCAAGAAGGAGATCCATGCCATGCTTAAAGAATGTAACATGGACCCTGATGAAGCGGCTCAGCGACTCCTCTCTCAAGGTCCGTTCTTCCCTTCTGTATGGTTAAAAGATTGTTTGTTGGTTCTATTGTTTTTAGGATAAAGCCTCATTTTTTATGTCGTCTTGGGTAATGAAAGGAATACATTTTTCGGGTCGAATTGTTGCATTCTGTTTGGTAGCCGAGAAAAGGGGGGGATAAGACTTGAGAGGTTTTATTTTTTTATTTGTTGTGGGTTAAGGGAAGTATATAGGAATACTCAGTTGTGTGTTTTATCGTTGCTTTTGTTTTCTCTTTTTTGCTTTTATTCGATCTTACGTTTTATTGCTTTTGGCAAGAAATTTTCTTCCCCTGGTGTGTCTACAGCGAGTGCGTGGAGAAATACTGGACTTTTTTGTGGTCGTTGGATTTCTTTGTTTCTATCTCCTTTTGCTTTGGCTTGCGGAAAAATTTGAATGGAAAAGACTTGAGGTACTTCTTTCGCTTTTATAGTGAATTCGAAGGAAAAATTTGGGAGTAAAAAGCGGTGTGATGAGCAAATTTTCTTTTGTTGATTTTAGTTCGCCATGGGCGAAACATTTAGAGATGATAATTTGTGGCATCGAAAAGAATAGAGAGGGGTTTTCTGTAAATTTTTCTTTTTCTTTCTCTGTTCCAAAGCATGCGTTGCAATTTCTTTGGTGACTTTGCCTTTCAAATCAATAAAGGTTTCTTGATATTTATTTGTGAGTTTTTGCTAGTTTATCTATGTGCCATGCTTGATGGGTATTCGCTACTTGTGCAAAAGAATTGTTGATCTTCAGTGTCATCATTAAATTAGGATTTTCAAATTGTGTAGATACTTTTTGTGAAGTGAAGAGCAAACGTCAAAGAAGAAAAGAGGTAGCCTTTCGAAAATGTTCGTATATGCTTTTGTCATTCTGTAGATTCGTAGTTTTCTCCCCTAATTTCGAATGATCTAATTGTTTATTATTCTTTTGGATTAAATCTTAGCATTTTTTTTGGCGGACAATGTCTTTCCTTCATTGCAAAACGTGCTTGTTGCATAACGCCATCCTTGTTGTGAAGCTAGCTTACCAAAAAAAAAAGACCATCCCTGTTGTTCATTTTCTCTTTCATTCTGGCTGAAATTATTTTCATGTGTAAATGATAGAGCTTATTGAAGACATGATGACATGATTTCCAGGCTCTCCTAGCAACTAATGACGAGTTTCCATATCTTGTCTTTTCTTTTCTCTCTTGTATGGTTCCTTTTGTACTATATCTTAGAACTTTTTATTCCTTCAGATGAAAGATAAACAAGAATCATGGTCTCTTGTCAATAATAGTGGTTTGACTTGTGGAGCTAGGGTTGACAATAGTGTGCATAATGTTGTACAGAGCGGACCAGCTCAGATTAGTGATAAGGGTATGTTTGTTTCCCTAGCCTAGTTTTGTGCATAAGTAATGAAATTGGTATTGATTTCCATGCTGTGTCAACTTATGTGACCCTCCTGTCAGAACTTGATGAAGCTTCGAATGATGGAGATAGTCGTTTAATCTCTCTTTTATTCTCGTCACCTACACCTCATATTGCAGGAAAAAACATTAATCAGCAATCTTTGCCTCAAGAGGTTAGTTGCTTTTTCATTCTTGTCACCTACAACACATGTGGTGGGAAAAACTATTATTTTTTACGCATTTTATATGCATCTCACACAAGTTACTAGAGCTATTACAGGGACTTATCTCTGTGGAGCTCTCCACGTTATTTGCTTCGTTTACTTGTTGGAGGAAATAATACTTTAGAAGTAGTTCTGGCCTGGAGTCCTTGATTGTTTAGGAGTGCTTCCTATGGTCAGTTATTGCATCTGTACTTCATGTATTACACTGTGATATGTCATGGTAACTTGGAGTGTGAGAGATGAAAAGGCCCATATGGTTGTCTAGTAATATTGCTACTTCCACTTGGGACACTTGCTTTCTGACATGTAGACTTGAGCTTGTCAATAGCAAGTTAGCAACCATCTGATCCAGCTTTCTGAGTAGAATTGAAGCAAGAAAATCCTTTCATGTCGACCCATGTCATAGTCTATCAAGGCTGAAAGCTGCATTTCATTAGAGATGATTTGCTGCTTGGGTTAAGTCTTAGTCCTGCCCAAATGCTGCAAATGTTGTTGTTGACCATAATTAATCTGTGATCCCCCTAGTATGTGTGTCAGTCAGTTTCACAGCTGATATGTCTTTCTCTTGTTCCCACTTGCGCATTGTTTTCTCATAGTCCAATCTTGCATATTTAGAGTTTAATAAATATTATTCGTCATGCTTCAGTCAATGGTTCTCAAGAGTTCACATTTCTGTTGGTTTTTGGTGTGTCTTACAAGTTTATTGTTATATTTAATTGCCTGGTGCCATAAGTGACCTCAATTTTGTTGCTTGGACTTGCTGCATAACTCATCATAGGTCACCTTTTAATATCTGCTGCAGTGGTTCTTATTGTACTGATAATAGAAGACAGTCCATAGGGACAGGTGATCCAGTATCTGCATCAGTGCCGCCATCTCCAGGATTTCAACCTGCTTGGTTTGGAGCCACCAGAGTGCGTCGTTTGGCTGCTGATGTTGTGAAGATGGGTAGGCCGCAGGACAAGGGCTCACAGATATCAGGCCATAACAGTGCAAAGCCTCCCCATGTTTCTACTCCTATGCAACAGGCATTTCACCCAGATCTACACCCTCAATATCTTTCTAACATGTCAGGTGCGATCAATGAATCCTAGCATCAGTGTTGGCCAGCATCTTTTTAATGATGTGGTTACGGAGCCAATACTAATTGTGAGTTATCTGCTGCAGAAGCATTTGCTGATGCATATGCTGCCTCAGATGCTGACATCTTCCGTAATCCCACTAACTCCAATGATGGACCTAACATGTTAAGGAACTGTCAGTCAGATGTGGTTCAGGTGTCAAAAGGGGATGTTAGTGGAAATATGAGTTTTGACCCTGTGAGATCGGCTTCTGCTTCCAGTAGACAGACAACTCTGAATAGTGGAGGGGCATCTGAATGTGATAATAACTTTTTGAAGGGCAATAGTTTTTACAATTCTCCCTTGCGCTCTTGGCACCAGGAAGGTAATCATTATTATCTAAATTAAATTGTATTTCCCGTGCAACTAGATTACCTATCATTCGAAGATTAGATCTCTATGAAGTCTGTCCTAATATTTCTGTTGCTTATATAGTTTTTCTACTTACATGGAGGGCATTTTCTTAATGATCTGTGCATGTTGGTGTCTTGTACCTTTTTTGAAATTTTTTACCTGCGAGTATTGCTTCTATATTTACAGGGTGTGAGATACGTTGTAATTTGGCATACTTCCAGATTTATGACTTTGCTGGACTATTGTCCTTCCTCCCCCCTTCCCGTGTCCCCACCACAGAAAAGAACATCTGTAAAAATTTCCTGTTATTTGCTTCTTTTCACCCCATTTCTTTTCTTAATTTTAATGACTTCTAGATACCTCAGATTGCTATATAATAATTTTTTTTATTGTGGTAAAGAGGGATTGATGTCTCCTTTGATTAACGCACTATAGTGTCTTCTAAATGTCACATCTGCCGTCCTTGGGTGACCTCTCTATGGAAACAGTGGAACTCATGTTTTGAGTGTCAAATCAATAAAAAGCAGCCAAGGAACAGAATACATGTAAAAGATTGGAAGATCTCTGTAGGGTTGGTCCATCAGGGTACTTAAGGGAAGTTCCTTACACTATAGCCACCTGAGGCCTTCCACTTATCCCTTCTGTCTACCCAAAACTCTTAGTTTCTTGACAAGTTTTAAAAATCAGGAATTACATTCATATGATTGGATGTGGGAAAGATTGATGATGGCCCCATTCACCCAGGGGCATTGTTGGAGCACAATGTCAAGGATAGGAGAACCATCGAATGTCTGAATATTTATCTATATAGATGTGAATTGTATAGATTGAGCAATTCCGTCTGAATCCAGTATAACAGTGAATATGATTCTCCTTGTTTACTTCAGAGCCCCATATTTCGAGTTTATGGAAACCTATAGTAATCAGGTTTATTTTGGTAGTGATTTATTGGGAATCATTGAAATCTATGATGTACACATCCTTACTAGAAAAGGTTTGGTTGACAAGAATTGTGAGATGTGGGAACGATTAATGATGGCCCCATTCACCCAGGGGGCATTGTTGGAGCACAATGTCGAGGATAGGAGAACCATCGAATGTCTGAATATTTATCTATGTAGATGTGAATTGTATAGATTGAGCAATTCTGTCTGAATCCAGTAGAACAGTGAATATGATTCTCCTTGTTTACTTCAGAGCCCCATATTTCGAGTTTATGGAAACCTATAGTAATCAGGTTTAGTTTGGTAGTGATTTATTGGGAATCATTGAAATCTATGATGTACACATCCTTACTAGAAAAGGTTTGGTTGACAAGAATCGTGTTAGGTCTTGTATCTTGGCCATCCTAGTTATTGCATAATGTGGATGATTTGTGGCGTATGACTACATAGTGTTTCCTGTTGTGTTCATTTTCAGCAACTCATATCTATATATGACATGTCGTTACTTCTGACACATGTTAGCATCGCTAAGTGATTAATTTGTTCCTCAATGTCGCCCTTTGTGTCCTCAATTGGTATAATTATTATTTTTGCTCTTCAATGTATTGTCTTGAACAGGTAGTAGCTTACATTTATATTATCCAAATCATTCTTCATCTTTTACAGATGATTCTGCCGTAGACATATCATCAGCTGCTACAAACTTTCAGCGAGCAAGTTTAAGGGACCCCCCTCGGGCTGCGCCGCCAGCAGAAGATGACCATGCAGTGGTCTTTCCAGATCATGTGCAAGCTCTGGGTGCTGAGTGCTCGCATTTGAGCTTTGGTACCTACAAATCTGGAAGTAATTCTGGAATTTCAGAACGTTCTCTACCAAATTGCTTTAAACATGACTTTGGAAATATCACTGCTCCAATAAATGGGTCATCAAGTGGGCAGTTGAATACCAGGCATGATTCTCTTAATTGGTTCACAGACACCCTACAGCATTTAATGTTCTATTTATTTGATTTTAATTTTTTATTTTGATTTAATACAGAAATTTTGGGTATGGTGGTGATGAGCAGCTTACATCCATGTATAACACTCCCAGAATGGCTTCTGATGTCTGGAGTTATGAATTACCAGCATTTTCACAGCCAGGGTTAATGAACCAGATTGTACCTCGGACAACCTTGGAACATGAAGTCACCATGGGTCATTCTGGGTTTAGTAACACCCAAGAACCATGTTCTGCATTTGCTTTTGCAAGGGAAAACTCAGAAATCACAAATCCTCCTGTTTTTGCAAGTGCATTGGTAAGGATACTGCTGATCGTAGGTTCTTTTGTTTTGCTATTTTTTACTTGCATGAAATTTATAAATGGGATATTAGCCAAGCAAAATTACTTGAGAATCTTTTATTTTGTTACACTTAAATAGATAGCCATGTTGACTCCAGCACAGCTTCCTGTGGACAACTTTGGCAAGGAGGAACTAACCGTCATTATCATTTGCTATGACAAACAAAAGTGGGTTACTGAATTCCCTAGGAAAGGATATTCAACATGCCTTTTTTCCTTTTTCATCCCCTTAGGTGTTTTCCTTCAGCATTTCATTTTTCTTTCACGAGCACTTTGGTTTTTCATCTCCATCTGGCTGACTAAACACATGCACAAATTTCTACTCTTTTTTTGTCCACATTCCTGAATCTTCTTACTGCAGATTTCCTTTCTCTTATGGCCTGGCAGGATCTCATTGAGAGAGAGGATCTGATATCCCAAAAACCGCCACTTTTAGTCTCCATGGCACCCATTTTATTCTCTTCATCAAATACTTCTTCCCCCTTTACTGTAGGTGAACCCTGTCTTTTGCACATTCCGAAACCTTAATGGCTTTTCCTTCTATTGGTAAGCTTAATATTCTTTTTTTTAATAAGTAAGGCAATTTTATTGAATAAAAAAGGAAAAGAAGGAGCAGTACAAATGACTATACTGAAACCTCTAGACCAAACAAGCTAGAAAACTAATGAAATCGAATAACTCCGAAAAGGAAGACCCCAACATAACATTCACCCACAAGAACAAGAATTGCAAAAAATTGCCCCTCAGACCCTTCGTGGATACAGCCGCACCCTCAAAACATCGCCCATTTATCTCTCTCCATAAAGTCCACCAAATACAAGTAGGGATCATTCTCCAAATAACTAAGGCCTGAGGGTCTTTAAAAGCTCTTTTCCAGCATCGCAAAACTTCACCTACCCTTCTAGGCATCACCCACGCATAATCCATGATAGAGAGCACAAAGAACCACAGTTCCCTAGCAACCAGACAGTGCAGCAAAATGTGATCAACAGCCTCCCCGTCACACTCGCAAAGATAGCACCAATAAAGCACATACACACCCCTCCTCCTCAGGTTGTCAGTGGTAAGGATACTTCTGTGGATGGCTCCCCAAACAAAAAAGGACACCCTAGGCAGGGTTAAGGACCGCCAAATCTGTTTCCAAGGGAAGTCCACATCAAATCCCCCAACAAGGACCGAATACCAAGATTTCACGGAGAATACACCATTCTTGGATCTCATCCATCTCAACTTGTCCTCCACATGACGCCTTAAATTTTTAGAGTAAAGTAAAGAGAAGAGCTCCGAAAACTCCTCCAACTCCCAATCATTAGCGCGCCTAAGAAACTTAATATTCCACGAAGCTCTACCAGATCCCCATCCTAAGCAATCCGCAACCAAAGCATTCTTATTGCACGCTAGAGAAAACAAAAAAGGAAACATATCTTTTAAGGATCGCTCTCCACACCAACAATCCTGCCAGAAACAGACTCTAAGGCCACTTCCCACCTCAAAATGGATGTGAGCTGCAAAGGATTCCCATCCTTTGCTAATATGCTTCCAAAGGCCAACACCATAAGAGCCATTGCAAACCAGAGTATTCCACCCACCCAAAGCACAACCATATTTCTCCATGATAACCATCCTCCACAAGCTGTCACGCTTAACCCCAAACCGCCAAAGCCATTTCCCAAGAAGGGCCTTGTTGAACAAAGCAAGCCTTCTCAACCCTAACCCACCGCAACTAATCGGAGAACAAACTTTCTCCCACTTCACAAAATGAAATTTCTGCACACAATCATCGCTCCCGCATAAAAAATCCCTTTGAATCTTCTCTAACAAATTAGCCACTGCCATAGGAATAGGAAAGAGCGACAAAAAATATGTGGGAAGGCAAGATAAAGTAGACTTGATCAGTGTGATTCGGCCACCTTTGGATAGATAACACCGTTTCCATCTCGCTAACCTCTTCTCCGTCCTCTCGATAATATCACTCCAAATTCGAGAAATTTGAAAGTAGCCCCCAAGGGGAGGCCTAGATAAGTGATAGGCAAAGAAGCAACCCTACACTCCAAAATAGAAGCCAAAGCATGCGTATTGACAACGTTACCAATAGGGATGACTTCGGACTTGAAAAAAATTAATCTTCAGCCTGGACACCGCCTCAAAACAAAGGAGAAGACATCAAAGATTGCGAAATTGTCCCTCATCAGCCCCACAAAGAATGAGAGTGTCATCCGCAAATAATAAATGTGATATGCTCACCCTACCTCTACCACTAACGCCAACTTCGAACCCTTCAATAGAACTAATGCCAATCAAAACCTGCATCATCCTTCTGAATGCTTCCATGACTATAACTAACAACAAAGGTGAAAGAGGATCTTCTTGGCGCAACCCACGAGACCCACCAAAAAAACCTTTGGGAGATCCATTCACTACTACCAAATATTTAACAGTGGAGATGCAGAATTCAATCCAGCTACACCTAGCCCCGAAGCCACACTTCCTTAAGAGGTATAACAAGAATCGCCAATTCACATGATCATAAGCCTTGTGGATGTCCAATTTGCAGATCATACCCGGGATGTTGGAGCGCATCCTAGAGTCAATACACTTATTAGCTATAAGAACTGAATCCAAAATTTGTTTACCTTTGCACAAACGCATTCTGAGAAGGCGAGATGATACCACCCAAGACCGCCTTCAGCCTGTTCGCTAGCACCTTGGTCATAATTTTGTAAACCCCCCCCCCCCAAGACTAATTGGGCGAAAATCCTTCAACTCATTAAACATGGAGAGAACATCAACCTTGATCACCTCCCAACAAGATTGGAAAAAAGCAAGGGTAAAACCATCCGGGCCCGACGCCTTGTCCCCATCAAGAGTCTTCACCACCCCAACCACTTCCTCATCAAAGGGCCTTTCAAGCCAATCCGCCTCGACACCAGAAATGGAATCAAAAGCCAAATCATCTAGGAAAGGTCTCCAAGAGAAGGGCTCCTTAAACAAGGAACAATAATATCTGACAATCTCCTCAGAAATACTCTCCTGATCCTCCAATAATTCCCCATCCACCTCCAAGCTATCGATCGAGTTAACTCTACGATTAGAGTTGGCCATACGATGAAAAAACTAGGTATACCTATCTTCCTCCTTAAGCCACAAAGCACAAGATTTCTGACGCCAACTAGTTTCCTCCATGCCAATCAAATTATTCAGCTTTGAAGAAACCTCCAATTTTCGACGTTTGCCTTCTTCATCAAGATTCCCACTCTCATCCCTCCCATCCAACAAATAACTCACCCAACAACATAGACTTCCTATAATTCAGATTACCAAATACCTCCCGGTTCCACTTAATAAGATCATTCTTCAACGCCTTCAACTTGACAGTAAGCTTGAAACTCGGGGAACCAACAAAATCATAAGACCTCCACCCCCCCAACCAGATCTTGAAAACCTTCCGCCTTAAGCCACATGTTCTCAAAACGAAATGGTTTCTTACCCCCACCCTGCTTACCGATCTCACATAAAATGGGAAAATGATCCGAGAACAAACGCGGGAGTCTTCTTTGATAGAACTCAGGAAAAAAGGACTCCTAATCAACACTAAAAAGGAAGCGATCAATTCTAGACCAAGACTGGAAAGCTCTACCATTCGACCAATTAAAAGTACCTCCCGATGTTGGAATGTCCACTAGTTGATTTTCTGCAATGAAGTCTGAAAAATCTATCATAGCTCTCCCGATAACTCCCAACCCAGAGCGTTCGCTTGGAAACCGAGTGACATTGAAGTCGCCTCCAATGCACCAAGGAAGATTCCACCAAGCAAAAACGCCGGCTAATTCCTCCCATAATAATGTTCTGCAACGGTCAACATTGGGGCCATAAACCCCCAAGAACATCCACTGAACACCATCCTCAATATTACTAAAAACCACCAACACTGAGAAACCGCCCACACAAGAATCCACCATATCCAACACCCTCGAGTCCCATAAAATTAAAATGCCGCCCAAAGCACCATTCGCCCCTAAACTACACCACCTAACATGCGGCCCTCCCCATAAACTCCTAATGGTAGCCCTTGTCACCTCCACCAACTTAGTCTCTTGGAGGCACACCACCTCCGATTTCCACCCACGTAATAATTTTTTTTTTTTGATAAGTAAGACAATTTTATTAGAGAAAGCGGTAACAGTACAAGGAGCTATACCGAAAACGCTTAATACAAACACGCAACAAAACTAAGGAAATCGTCAAAGTCGACGAAAATGCCCCCTAAAACCGCATTAGCCCAACAGAATAAGGTAAAAAACATAGACCCTTGCAACTTCACAATAGACACCGAAACATCCTCAAAGCATCTATTGTTCCGCTAATGGCCTTAGCAACGGGATTAGAGAGTCTTCTATTCCAACTCCAAAGCACATGTACCACCGTCTCCGGCATAACCCAATGAAAGTTCGTGATGCTAAGAACATGACTCCAAAGTCCACGCGCCAAAGGGCAATGAAGAAGCACATGGTTAACCGACTCTCCATCGCCACGACAAAGAAAGCACCACTCCGCCAAGTAGACCCCTTTGCGCCGAAGGTTGTCAATGGTGAGAATTCTCCCGTGCATCGCCTCCCACACAAAAAAGGAAACCCTCAAAGGACATCGCGGCCTCCACACCCCTTTCCAAGGAAGGGGCACGTTATTCCTCTTAGCCATGAGCTGATACATAGACTTGACCGAAAAAACACCATTCGCTGAGTCAGGCCAAGACAACTGATCATCCTCCCCTCGCCGTATCTTCACACGGTACAAAAGAGAATAAAAGGCAGAAAACTCATGGACCTCCCAATCATTCGCAGATCTCACAAAGTGAATATTCCATACCACAGTGCCCTCCCTTTCTGCCAGACAATCCGCCACCATAGCCTCCTTGTACCGTGACAACGAAAACACAACTGGAAATGCCAAGGACAATGGGCGGTACCCGCACCACCACTCATACCAAAAGCTTATCCTCAAGCCACTGCCCACCGAGTACCTGAGAAGTGGCTGAAAGTCAGCCCATCCCTTGGAAATGAAACGCCACAAGCTCACACCATATGACCCCCGGGTTTGGCAAGTACTCCATTGGCCTGCAGAGCACCCATATTTTGCTGCTATGACAACCCGCCAAAGTCTATCTCGCTCGTTAGCAAAGCGCCACAACCATTTGCACAAAAGAGCCCTGTTGAACAACTTGAGGCTACGGAGCCCCAAACCCCCAGAGGACAATGGAGAGCACACCAACTCCCACTTCACAAGATGATATTTAGGCGCACCCCCACAACTACCCCACAGGAAGTCCCTCCGAATCTTCTCCATCCGGTTAGCGACCGCAACCGGAATGGGAAACAGGGAGAGAAAATAAGTGGGAAGACAAGAGAGAGTAGACTTAATGAGGGTAAGCCTACCACCCTTAGAGAGATACATACGTTGCCAACCCGCCAACCGACGCTCCATGCGCTCAAGAATCCCATCCCAAATCTGAACACTCTTAAAACGAGCACCCAACGGAAGCCCAAGATAAATCAACGGCAAAGAAGACACCCGACACTCCAAAATCCGCGCCAACTCATGCACCGAAGCAACATCACCTATAGGAATAACCTCGGACTTTGACAAATTTATAACCCCGACACCGCCTCGAAACACAAGAGGAGACAGCGGAGACTCTGAAAATGACTCACCTCTGCCCCACACAGCACCAAAGTGTCATCAGCAAATAGCAAGTGAGAAATGCTCACACTACCATCTCCGACCCCAAAACCCTCTAAACGACCGTGCTTGTCAAGTATATGCCACTATTCAATCGACACTTAATGAGTATCATCAAGTATATGCCACTATTGCAATTTTCCCTTGATTCATATTTTCAAACTGGTGCTTCCCAAGGCGACATACTAGTGTCATTCTATATAAAACTTTCAATTATTGGAGCTGACCTTGGTTCTAAATTGATACCAAACTCCATTTCTCTAACTGGAGGTAAACCAAGTAATGCCTCATAACATACTCGAGAAATTCCTTCACTGTAGAAATTTCTTCTATCGTAGGGGCTTTAGTGAAACTAAAAATCCATCGCAATGTGCCAAATAACAATTCGGTCTCCCCTCCTTTTAGGATACAACCTTCATCTCACTTTATACTAACACCGAGCACTGCCCACCAATCCATGCCTAGAACAAATCTTAGTTTCCCCTTGTTTCCATTATAATCAAATCAGGAATCATCATTTTCCTTTCAACTTCTATCGAACTATTCTTCAATATTCGATCTCAATTGACTCTGCCACTAATAGGCAAGTACACCATTAGAGTATATTCTCATGATTCATGCCTCATATTCGTCGCCTTACAACATGCAGATGCAATGAATGAATGCGTGGCCTCCCGAATTAAATAAGACTAACACTTCCCCCTAAGGCAAAGGCAACTTACCTGCCAACACATTCGTTCGATCATCGGCCTCCCCCGGAGTTAGGGCATACAACCTTGCTTGGGTCGGCCCCCCTGGCCTCCCGACGTTGTTCTGCTGCACAGGCCGGGGTGCTGCGTTTGAGTCCCCTCCAACTTGACAGTACCTCGCTATATGGCCCGGCTTCCCACATTGGAAGCACACTCCCTGCCTGCATCCTCCAAGGTGCCTCTTCCCGCATCTATTACATAATGGGAGTTGGTTTCCCTCATTGTTCGGGACTTCCCCGGATCCTTGATTTTGCCCTTGAGGCGGCTCTTGTCTATTCTTCTTCCAGGGTTTCTGGGGCACTGAGGGTTGGGAAGGTGCCTTCCTCTTCTGTTGCTCATAGTAGGTTGCTGTCCGCTGCAACCCCCTT
This sequence comes from Myrica gale, assembly GCA_963930655.1. Classification (NCBI taxonomy): domain Eukaryota; kingdom Viridiplantae; phylum Streptophyta; class Magnoliopsida; order Fagales; family Myricaceae; genus Myrica; species Myrica gale. Next base: position 19,069,473 of record OZ005598.1, on the reverse strand, counting down.
TCGACAATAATGGCCCTCTCAACCACCTCTGCTAGAGTCCTCAAATTGTGACTGTAAACTCGATCGTAGATACGAGGATGTAATCCTTCCTCAAATTTCCGTGCCTTCCTCTCTTCATCAGGCACTAGGTAAGGGGTGAACCTCACCAATTCCATGAAACGAGCAGCGTACTGCTCTACTGTCATCGTACCCTGGGCAAGAGTAGCGAACTCCCTCGCCTTTGCTTCCCGTGCTGTCCGTGGGAAATATCGGTCCAAAAATTCCTGTTGGAACCGCTCCCAAGTAATCGCTTGCTGACCCAACTCCTGGGCCAGTAACATTTTCGTCGATTGCCACCACCTCTTCGCATCGCCTTGCAACTTAAAGGCGGCGAAGCTGACGCGCTGAGCGTCGGTACACTCTAGAACTTCAAAGAGTTCTTTAATCTCCAGGAGCCAATTCTCAGCGATGACTCCATATCCTTTTCCGTTATACACTGGTGGGTGTTGTCGGTTGAATTGATCGAATGTGCAACCAGTGGGGCGGCCTCTATCCTCCTCCCCACGTCCACCTTGTTGCACATGCTCAGCCACCAGCTAAGCCATGTGACGTAACACATCTTCGGTTGAGACGCCCGGCTCCTCGGGCCCTCGACCCCTGCCTCCTTGCCTTCGGTATGCCATTCTGCACTTCAACACTTCATATTAGATTATAAGATATACGCAAGGAAACATCATAACCTGAGCACTTGGTCTGAATCCTTAACATCCAATCCTAGGTCTAAGATGTCTGACCTAGTTCAGGTACGAGCTTCTATCTATGTACTCAGCCAACTCCAACATACAGCTACCTACTAGGGTTCAACTCCTAGTACTTCGATCTTTTCCCTCTGATACCACTTTCTGTCACGCCCCGAACGCCATCCCGCAGGGACCGTGACAGCCGCGAGCATTCCCCGGGAACACTCCAGCGCTTACACTAACTCTTACAGCGGAAATTTTTTTTTTCTTTTTATACACATAGGATGGCTCACTCAGGATCCACATGTTGGCTGAGATACAAGCTCGATGATCATAACCTCTCGGCATACGCATCATAATTCAGAAAAGTCTATACATTGCATCTTGTTCGCAACTTATACAAAATGTACTAGGGCAACATACTGCCACTTGATCAAAACCAGCACTCCCAAGTGCTACCTCGGAGTTCACCAACTCCGGCTCCAATCCCCAAACTTCCAGGATTTCTACGTGAGATACTCCTCTGCTCCCCAGTTATCTTGTGGATCTGGAATGATACGATTTACAAACTATGAGTCGAAAGACTCAGTAAGGAACAACAGTTGAAACATGAACTTTAATAAAACATAGCTTTAAAAGCATACTTACTTCAACACACTGTAGCGATAAGATAAGAAATGCAAAACTGTAAATCATGAGTTAGTGCATAAAAACCATGATGCATATGCATGCTCCGTGATGCACATGCCATGCACTAAAATCTCTTGCCACTCTTGGCCTTTTCAAATGCATTTCAAATCTCGGAATTGGCCCCAGGCCCTTAAAAATCTTTCCTTCATTCTTGCTTATAAAATTGGCCCTTGGCCCTTGAAAATCATTCATTTCATACTTGTGCCACCGTTGACCTTTTCACAACCATTTCGTATCTCTTACTTGTGGGCTCGCTCCATTTGACCCCTGAAGTCAGGGTTGTGCGTTCCCTTCGGAACCGTCCCCGAATTCCCTTGGAGACCTTACATCTGGTCGAGCTAGCCCTTGAAGTGGCCCCAGGCCTGATGGCTAGACACGACCCTTGGAGGCGCCACACCTTCTCGAGTAACGTTCCTCGGTGTGGTTGCACATACCTCACGGACTAACCCATCCTTCACGAACAACGTCCTTCGGTATGGGCGTCCATTCATCCATCCTTCACGAACAACGTCCCTCGGCATGGATGTCGAACCTCACTTAACTTAGTACGTATTCAACCAAAACCTTCGTGCTTAATCATAACATAAATTCTCTTTCATTTGCATAAAACAACTTTTCATGTTTTCTATGCAATGAACATGCCATGCCACTCTTGAAAACATCGTACTTTCATTTGCAATCAAAACGTCTCTCATGCGTTCATGCAAATGATCATGCTATGACATGTTCGAAACATCATGCGTACTTGAAACATTCTTCATGCAATACATTTCATATGTATTAAAAAATCTTGCCATGCACAATAAAACATGCAGTGTATCATTCCAGTTTTCCAAAAGGGGTAAGATCCACTTACAGTACTCCTCGCAAATTCTCCTTTGCTCACTTGGCTCCTCGCCTACAAGGAATAGGTTCAATCTTTCAATGTACTGCGTATAGATGAAACCATATTGGTACGTGTCGGTCCTACGAATTACCCGACAGTCCTATCTTAAAGTCCACTAAGGACAAGTAGCGATAATTCTACTCATTACTTAATTTAATGGTATAATATAGTTGCCGGATATTTCTTAATCCATCTTGAACTTCCCGTTCATCACTTGACTTCGTACCTTCCATTCGTCGGAACGTTTCCGAATGGCAACTATATTATATTTCTTTTTTTTTGATAATATATATATATATATATATATATATATATATATATCAATATAATTCTTTTAATCATTAAATATTTTATTTAATTTATTCTTTAACTAATATACAAAGTTTAGGTTATTTAATTATTAACTCTATTACAATATATTTCTATTCTCGATTAGGGTTCTAACCAACAACTGACGGATTTAGGATTAAACCTAAGTCTCTCTTTTATTCCTGTATTCGGTTAAATCTTTACCTGAATAAATTACTAACCTTAATCATTAACAACCCTTGGCTTGGATATTAAACCTTTATCAATCAGAGACATTAACCTTGATTAGAGTACATTTTCTCCTCATAAGATCAATTTTAATCCGAGCCCTTTAAGCTTTCTTATCTTTGTTCTCTCTCACATACATGTAGTCTTTTACAATCGAACTTAGGCTCTTAACCTCTAATTCATTCGGTCATATTCTAACCTTACATCCACGACATATCAGTGTATTTTCATTTAGCATTTACTTACCATTAGGTTTCCTTTCTCTTACCTATTTGGCCATGACCTAAATTTCACTCATGCATCACATGCGATTGCATCACTTATTTGCTAATCCATTGGTCATTAGGGTTTCTTCACTAAATCATTCGGCCATGCTTCAATTTAAAACATTTATTGTACAAGACTTCATCTCCAATTGTGACCCCATCCTCCATTATCATATTCACAACCTAGATCCTATAATTCATGGCACAAACATAAGGTTTCATGCAATACCCTATTCGGCCAACACCAACATGCATAACATTAACATGCATTTTCATTCTCTTATCACATGCATTCTTTTCTCTTCAAGCTTAGTCAAACCCATGGCTTATGTGCACAATCTACCTAGCAAATCAGCCTACAAGATCCGTATTTTAATCACTCCCAAGATATTTTACACATAGCATGCATTTCGGCCTAACATTGTATAACTACATCCGAAACTCCTCTTACATGCATTATCCATTTCCATTGCACTTTCCAACAACCAATTCATGTTCTTATGCATACAAGTTCAGATTCAACATCACATTACAACCTAAGAGTATTCTAAAACTCAAGAGTTGCAAGAACAAGGCATTCGGCCAATATCCATTTATATCACATTTTTCCATTTAAATTCATGTATATTTAATCCATTCTCTCCATTAACAACTTAGGATATCTCCACATACATTCTCACTCTTAGATCCAACACAAAACACAATAATAGATCACATGATGGAGTATAGATTCGGCCTTCTCCAACTAACACAACCCTTTATGTTAAAAAAAATCACAACATGCATATCTTTGCATTTTATAACCTAACTTGCATGCATTAATCCCATACCTTCATCATATCCAACCAACATGACCAAATCTATACCTTAGACACATCAACAACCATAGATCTAGGGAGATTTACAACTTACAACCAACCAACTTAGCAAAAACTTAGATCTAGCTTCCTTTAACATACATTGTTCTCCATTTGCATTTTTTCTTCACATTCAACCTAAGATCTAGAACATACATGGCTAGATCTACTCTTATACATCTTAATAACACTAGATCTAGCAACATACAACATAAAAAAATCCAAGATCCCACTACATGAAATTCGGCCGACAAGGAAATGGGGAGATCCGGACTTACCTTGTTGTCTCCTTGCTTTCCCTTCCTTTTTTCCTTTCAAGACCTCTCCTTTTCTTTACCTCTTTCTTCTTCTTCCTTCTTCTCCTTCCTCTCACACAAGTTCCCTCTTGGTTCAAGCTCAAAACCTCACTTCATGGTTCAAAACTTTGGATTTCTCCCTTGGTTCTCTCTTTTCACCCTTCGGTTTCTCTCCACTCTTTTTGGCTTGGTTCTCTCTTCTCCCCTTTGTGTTGGTCGACCAATATGACTCAAATAAAGTGAAGTGACACAATAAAGTGAAAAGGGAGTGTGATGGGTGTGAAATGAAAAGCCAAAAAGTAAGGGAGCATGAGCTTAGTCCAAAATTCGGCCAAGGGGGGAAATGCACTTCAATTTTCACTTTTCCTTCACCTTTTTCAACTTTTCAGTTTTGTCTCCCCTTTGTCCCCTTTGGCTTGCACGAAATTCACCCTCCACCACACATTTGAATTCCACATTTAATGCTTAGTTCAACCAATTACATTCCCTTGGTTGAAATTCAACTAGTTTAGTTTACTTAGTTACAACTCAACCAACCTAGTTACATAGCATACTTAGTTGGCTTAATGAATGATTGGTACTACTAATCTTATATTATAACTTAACTCCAAGATCCATTGGGCAGCCCAACAACATTAATCCAAGGCCCAACAACACCATCTTAATTCCAATTCATAAGTTTAAACGATAGGGCCCATTAACACCAATCTTTAAAGTTAGGCCCACTAACATTTCAATCACATAAGACTTTGATAGTCCAATAATATTTGTCTAAGGCCCAATATCACAAGTCTCAAGTCCATTTCACAAGCCTAAAGGCTAAGGCCCAATAACCTAAATCCTTAAAGCCCAATAATCATTCAATGGCAGCCCATTACCATGAATATTATGGCAGCCCAATAGCATAGTTTAAAGCCCATTTCCATGAACATTTTGGCAGCCCATTAGCATGAATTTAAAGCCCAATTTCTTGATCTTCATGGTAGCCCAATTGCATACATTTAAAGGCCCAATATCCACCTATTACTCTAAGCCTTATAGCTGCCCAATATCACAACTTCAAGGGCCCATCATCACATGTAATTGGGTAGCCCACTTGATTAAATTTCAAGGCCCATCCTTCCTAATTTTCGGCCAAGCTTGGGCTATCCATTTTCAGCCCATTCTTTTAGGCTTTAAGTCCAACCATTTAAACCTTAATAGTCCAATAATATGGTCCATAACATAATCCTTCAAAATTAATCAAGGATATAGATAAGAAATACATTTAATCTAACAACTTAAATTGGCTACCTTGAAATTTAGACCTCATCCATTGATATCCCATAATGCTCATCAAATTTAGATCCTACCATGGCCTCCATTAATTCAAAACAAATCACCAAATCCTTAAACTTACAACGGAGTGCGTACTGATTTTTCGGGGTCTCACAGTGCTCCACTGCCTTACCCATCATGCGGCTGAAAGCTTCCATAACAATCACAAACAAGAGAGGAGAAAGAAGGTCCCCTTGCCTTAACCCGCGCGAGCTACTGAAAAAACCATGGGGGCAGCCATCAACCATAACGGAGAACTTGACCGTCGAGATACAAAAAGATATCCAACTACACCATTTATCACCGAAGCCGCATCGTCGAAGGAGGTATAAGAGAAACTTCCAATTCACATGATCATAGGCCTTCTGAACATCCAACTTACAAAGCATCTCCGACACCCCTGCCCTCAACCTAGCATCGATACATTCATTGGCAATGAGCACCGAGTCAAGAATCTGCCTCCCACAAACAAAGGCGTTCTGAGAGGGGGAGATAATTTTATCGACAACAAGCCTCAATCTATTAGCCAAAACCTTTGCAAGAATCTTATAAACACTCCCCACGAGACTAATGGGGAGGAAATCTTTAAGCTCCACCGCGCCCGGTCTCTTAGGGATAAGGACAATGAAGGAGGAGTTCAAGCTCCGAACAAACTTCCCATCTCGCGCGAACTCATTAAACATCAGCATCACATCCTCCTTAACGAAGTCCCAGCAGGCTTGAAAGAAGGCAAGAGAGAAGCCATCCGGGCCCGGTGCCTTGTCCCCATTAAAACCACGCACCACCTCAGACACCTCCTCCACATCAAAGGGTCTTTCGATCCATTCCGCATCCTTTCCCGCAATAGAATCAAACACAAGTCCATCCACCACAGGACGCCACTGGAAAGGCTCCTCGTATAGAGAGGAGTAATATTCCACAATCTCCGCAGCGATCCTTCCATATCCTCCAGCACTACTCCCTCCACCTCCAATCGCGAAATACAATTCGCTCTCCTGTTAGAATTAGCAATACAGTGAAAGGTCTTAGTACATCGGTCCCCCTCCTTCAGCCATAAAGCCCTAGAGTTCTGCCGCCAACTAACCTCCAATAAAATCAAATGTTCCACCTCCTGAGCAACCTCCACCCTCCTGACCTTCCCCTCCTCGAGAAGATGACCCCCCTCATCCAAGGCATCCAGAGACTCAAGCTCGCTCAATAGAGCTGCTTTCCGAACACTCAAATGGCCAAAGACATCCCGATTCCACTCCATTAGCTTGTATTTCAACGCCTTTAGTTTAGCTTGAAGCACAAAGCTTGGTGAGCCCAAAAAATCAAAACCAAGCCACCACTCCTTTACCAGATCCAAAAATTCATCCTCCCTAAGCCACATATTTTCAAAGCGGAACGGTTTCTTACTACCCCCAAGCATACCACACTCTAACAAAATAGGGAAATGATCAGATAACAACCGAGGCAACCTTCTCTGAATGAGCTCCGGGTACAAAGACTCCCACTCCGGGCAAACAAGGAAACGATCAATCCTCGACCAAGACGAATCCGACCGACCACTGGACCAAGTATACACTCCACCAACCAACTCAAGGTCAACCAACCCAAGATCAGACAAAAACGCCGAAAAATCCAACATGGCACTCCTGGAACCTCCAGTACCCGAACGTTCACTAGGAAAATGAGTCACATTAAAATCCCCCCCAATACACCAAGGCAAACTCCACCAAGTATGCACCCCCACCAACTCATCCCATAAGATCTTCCTACTGCGAGCATCATTAGGGTCATAAACACCCTAAAAGATCCACCGGATACCATCATCCACATAGCGAAAGCTCAACGAAACAGAAAAAGAGCCCACACAAGACTCAATCATCTCCAACGAACGAGTATCCCAAATACACAGAATACCGCCCGAAGCACCAACCGCATCCAAACAACACCATTGTACATGAGGACCACCCCACAACCGCCGCACCATGGCACGAGTCACCTCGGCTACCTTAGTTTCCTGAAGACATACTAAATCACCCTTCCACCCCCGAAGCAGATTCCCCACACTTTTGCATTTCTCCCGATCATTCAGCCCCCGCACATTCCAACAAACAATTCGAGGCTTCATAAAGAAGTGTCTATAACCCTCCCCACCTTCCGACCTCGACGAGAGCTGGACGAACCCCCATCATAATTCACAGAACTCTCCAAAGATTTTAATTCCCGGAGCATCTTACCACATGATTTGCCCTTCCCCCGCTCCATCTCCAAGGCAGCAAAAAGATGCACGAGATCGGCTTTGTAACCGTCACAGGAAACCCCCACCAGGTGTCTGAAAGATGTTACCATCTCCAAAACCCACGTAGACGGGACAACCCTCCCCCCATGAACCCCCGCAACCCTCGGGTGAACTACCCGCAGAGGTACTGTGCAGACCCCATCTCCCTCACCTTCGATAGCCACCAACTACCCCTAGGGCCATCCTCATCCCCCAAAGCCGAAAGCCCAAGAACAACCGCATCAGAGCTCCCTCCGACACTCCCAGCCCACTCCATGCCTCTGGAAACCTGTTCCCCTACGCAAATCTCCTCACAATCATTAACGATAGGAGCACCGACATAAGTGGGTTCGAAAACAGCCGCCGAATCCATAGAGGTCGTCGGAATCGGAACAGCCAACCCCGGCTCCCGCGCCGTCGAACTCCTCGCGTCGCCGTCGGAGGAGCTCCTATCGACGAAGCCCGGCTCAGACGAAAACGGCATGACGTTGGCTGCGGCTTCCTCGACGAGTTGGAGATCCAGGTCAGGGGATAGACCCGACCCGCCGCCCACCTCGAGAAAGCACTGATTCGAACCAGCAACTAACTGGGCCTCCCCATCCGGACTGCGCTGGACCTGTTCCCCCAACACTCCCAGCCCAAAAGGCTCCAGACCAAAGCATGAGCCAGCCTGCTGAACCGCCCCAGCGACAATGTGATGGGCCTGCTCACCCGATGAGCCCGATCCACGAAGCTCCAAACCCACGCCCTGACCAGCAACAAGCTGGACCTCCCCATCTCCCCTGCCATGGGCCTGGTCACCCGACTCAATGCTCTGACTTTGGGCCTCCCCCACCACACCGCATTGGGCCTTCACAGCCAACTGTTGGGCCGCCATGTTAAAGCCACAACCCGGACAAAAAGAATGACTACAAGGCTTGGACCGATTTGTGGACAACGACTTCACCCCATCACCCATAACCCGTTCGATAACCCACGCCACCTCATTTTGAGACACATTAAATGCATCCACAGGTCATTGTCGGACATAGCCACCTCCGCAGCCTTGGCAGTGTCGTGGGGCAGAGCAATTTCCTTATTTAGGACTGCATGCTGCACCAACGGAAAGCCACCAAGCAGGAGTCTCGGTTGTCTACCCGCATCGCCCAGAGGCCCACCTCGCTCCCCCACCTTCTCCTTCTCCGGCAATCCACCCTTCACCATGTCTGCAAAAGTCCAGCCCTCTCTTACCGGAGCAGCGACCGGCCTCCGCTTGCGCCGCAGTTCTCCGATAGCCAGGATAACCTCCTCGCAGATTGTGGCAAAAGATTGCCACCCACCGCACGCCCTTCCTTCCGGTACCATCACAACTCCTCTCCGACGTCGCTCCCCGAACTCCGCCAGAGTTATATACCGGCCACCCCGATTCGCACACAACTGGGCAAGGAACGCCCTCTGTGCCTCATTGAATTTCTCCGAGAAGACAGTATGGGCCCTGTCCGACGCCATCTTGCCAAACACATTCGCCAACCAGACCATCCCGAACCTCCCCAAACGTATAACACTCTGAAACTTTCTGCTATACTCAGCTACGGTGACGATACCATACGAGCTCACGGAGAACGTAAACGTTTTTGCTTCCAGAACCAAACTACGAAAAAACGCCATAGATCACGCAAAACTAAAGTCTGTAATCTGATCAACCTATGTTTTGAATAATGTTGACGAAGCTAAGAACAACAGAAGATGGTTGAGAGAGCATGTCGAACTGTTTAAGAAAGTACATAGTTAAATCTATTGCCCTGTGAACTCATAAAATCTAGTAGTCCTGAGCCAAACCTGTGAAAAGGAATATTTGGATATATCACTCCTTAACCCCCCACGTAATAAATTACCCACACTAATGCGCTTCACGCGATCATTCAACCCCCGTACATTCCAACTCACAATTTTGAGTTTCATTTAGACTTACACGGGTCCAGCCCATCCTTTCTATTTTTTCTCGAGATGTATGTCTTCCCCTCATAGTTAACCGCCGTTTTCAACCCCTTCAACTCTTTTGTAAGTTTACTTCCCGTCTTACAAGGTGTCATTGGACTCCAAGTCCTCCTCTCTTTCTCCAAATCTGCCTCATGGCCTTCACACGACAAGCCTACCTGATGCTTAAATGAGGACACCATATCCAAAACCCAGTTTGAAGAATCGAGATTGGTAGAAGAATCCTTCCTCCTACTTTGGATAGCACACACCGCTAAAGGTTCCGCACCCACAATCGGGGTGCCAGATTTTACACACACCAGCTCACCAGGATAAATGCAAGCTGGCATAGAAGACGACTCTAGGCAAAGGGAGCTTTCCCCCACCTCCAGGTCAAGAAAGGGAGCCCCAGAAAAAGCCACAACCCCTACCCGATCCCCCCGCACCTTTTCGTCGCGCCTCGTCATGAAGACAAGAGACCCCTTCGACATCAACTAGAGCCTCTCTCTGAAAACCCACTCTGGAAATTACTGATCAGTGTGTCGGCATTGTCTGGCTCCTAAAAGAGCGTTCCCGACGTCTCTTGCAAGCTAGGCGGGCCACAGTCCAAAACAGCTCCAAAGTTAGCTTCCCGATCAGGCGCCGCCACGTCGTCGGAAACCTCTCCCACCACCACAGACGTCGACGCCAGGGGCACCACCATCGGCGCCACAAGGTACCCCCCCACCCGTGAGCCACCTCGCCTGAGAAGACTCGACGCGAGTCTGGGCATCAAAGACGGGGCTCGGGTCAGGAGAGCTCTGCCCAGTCAACATGGGTTCTGGGCCAAAGGGAGGCCCAGATCCCCCCGACCCAACTTCCCTCACCTCTTCCGACCCAGATCCAAGCCCACAGGACCCCTCCTTCGTGACGCCCGAGATAAAAGCCTTCTCCCTTCCCTTCAATAAAACAACAAGTCCTATGGAATTAGCCTGCTCATCCCTCTCGTCCAGAACCCGTAGGAGATGGTCCAGCTCTTCCCTGAAGCCCATCAACTTCCTCAAAAAATCCATACAAAATTGTTATCCCTTAAAAGCCCTTGACGACTCTCCCAATCTCTCAGCCTTTGGAAAAACAGGCGTCTGTTGTGCATGCTTTCTCTGAGCAGGCAACAAGAGATCGACTTTTTTGCCATCCTCGCCATAACACGCAGCAGGTGACTGCTGACCCCCTGTGCCCACCACTGACTTCCTTGTTTTTACTACTTCAGAGAAAGAGAGCCTTTCCCTCATCCCCTCTCGACCAAAAAGATGTTTCCTCTTATTTCCACTTATACCACTACCACTATGGAGATGATCGACCACCGCTTGGAACACCCCGGCCAGCAACCTCCACCCTTCTCCACTCTTCCCTTCTGGAACGAGAACCACCCCCCTGCGACGGCCCTCTCCAAATTCAGCTATGGCTACGTACCTTTGAAGAAAGAAAGAGAATTCTGTATATTACTCCGATAATTCATTTGTACAGGTATGAGTCTCTATTTATAACCTCATAGAGAATCATATACATACGGAAACAATCAAACAATTAGTCTAAATAAAGAACAGAATATTTCCTTTCATAATTACCCCATGTAATCAGGGATATTATGTTCCTTCCATAATATTGAGATTTCCATATCACCCGAAATTGTCATATCCATGATACTCGGGATTTCTACACTCCCCCTCAAGTTGGATCGTAAATATTGATCATTTCCAACTTGCCGATAAAGTCCTCAAAATTTTGCCGAGACAACCCTTTGGTGAAGACATCTGCTGTCTGTTCTTTTGTAGGGACATATGTCATACAAATGATCTCACCTTCAACCTTTTCCTTGATGAAATGTCTGTCAACTTCTATGTGTTTGGTTCTATCATGTTGGACTGGGTTGAGAGAAATGTTGATGGCTGCTTTGTTATCACAGTAGAGTTTTATTGGTAACCTTACTTCCACATGTAGTTCTTCCAAGAGTTTCTTTAGCCATAGCCCTTCACACATTCCCTGTGCAACTGCTCTAAACTCAGCTTCAGCACTACTTCTAGCCACTACATTTTGTTTCTTACTTCTCCAAGTTACCAAGTTGCCCCAGACAAAGGTGCAGTATCCTGTGGTAGATCGTCTATCTTCTGCTGAGCCTGCCCAATCAGCATCTGTGAAGATCTCTACTCCTTTGCTTTCATTTTTCTTGAATAATAGTCCTCTTCCTAGGGACTCCTTGAGGTATCGGAGGATTTTGTACACTGCTTCTAGATGAGTTTCTTTTGGTGAATGCATGTGTTGGCTTGCCACACTAACCGCAAATGCGATATCTGGTCTGGTATGTGACAAGTAGATTAACTTTCCTACCAGTCTCTGGTATCTGTCTTTTTCCACTGGTTTTCCAACATCCTCCGTTCTTCTTCCAGCTTCTATGGGAGTGTCACTTGGTTTACATCCAAGCATACCCGTCTCAGTTAGGAGATCCAGAATGTACTTTCGTTGAGAGACGCTAATGCCCCTTTTTGATCCGGCAACTTCCATTCCCAAGAAGTATCGCATTTGTCCTAGGTCTTTTACTTCAAATTCGGTGGCTAGCATTTTCTTCAGTCTCTCCATTTCTTCTATATTATCTCCTGTTAGGATTATGTCATCAACATATACAATCAGAATTGTTTTCCTCCCATCTTCGAATTGCCGAGAAAACATAGTGTGGTCTGACTGCCCTTGCTGATATCCTTGACTTCTTACTGCTTTGGCAAATCTATCGAACCATGCTCTTGGTGATTGTTTAAGCCCATAGAGAGACTTCTTGAGCTTGCACACTCGCTTTTCTTCTCCAGTTCTACAAAAACCTGGTGGCATTGTCATGAAGACTTCTTCTTCTAATTCTCCATTCAAGAATGCATTCTTAATATCAAGTTGTTGGAGGGGCCAATCTGAATTGACTGCAATTGACAAGAGAACTCGAATTGTGTTTAACTTTGCCACTGGTGCAAATGTTTCTGTGTAGTCGATCCCCTGGGTCTGTGTATATCCTTTTGCAACAAGGCGGGCTTTGTACCTTTCTATAGTCCCATCTGCTTTATATTTTAAAGTGAACACCCATTTGCAGCCAACAGGTTTCTTTCCCCTTGGTAAGTCCGTTATTTCCCACGTTTCATTCTTTTCCAGAGCTCTCATTTCTTCCATTACTGCCTCTCTCCATTTGGGTATTTTCAGGGCCTCCTGAATATCTCGTGGAATTTCTGCATTGTCAAGGTTAGAAGTAAAGGCACGAAATTCTGTAGACAAGGCATTATAAGACATAAAGTTTGAGAGAGGGTGGAAGGTACATGATCGAGGATGCTTTCTAAGAGCAATGGGTAAATCAATATCAGAGGATGCAGGCTTACCAATGGTAGATGGGGACTCACTTGGAACTATTACCGGTTCTAACTCTTTCGGTGCTTCAGGTATAAGATTCTCTATTGTCTTTGATTTCGGCTGTCGTGAATAAACCAGTATCTGTTTGCCCTTTTGTGTTCCTGCATCTCCCCCTGAGTTCAAGTTTCCTTCTGTGTTTATGGCAGGATCAATGACAGGATCAATGATGGGGACATGCTGAGGAGGAGAGAGATCAAAGACCAAAGACCGAGCTTCATCACACAATGGCTCCCCCTGAAGAGAAGGTTTTTGGTAGTAGGAGGTGTTTTCAAAGAATGTAACGTCCAGGCTGACAAAGACTTTTTTTGTGGCTGGATCATAGCACTTGTACCCTTTTTGAGTAGGAGCATAGCCGATGAAAACACACTTAATAGCACGGGGATCTAATTTTCCTCTACTATGGGAATGAATATGAACAAATGTAGTACAGCCGAACACACGGAGAGGAATACTTGAGTCAAGGCGAGAGGTAGGAAACTGTTCCCGAAATTTTTGGAGGGGTGTGGCAAAAGAAAGAACACGACTAGGCATTCTATTGATAAGATAGATGGATGTCAAAATGGCATCACCCCAAAACATGGTAGGCATATTCATGGTGAATAATAAGGCACGTGCGACATCAAGGATGTGTCTATTTTTCCGTTCGGCAACCCCATTTTGTTGAGGGGTGTCGACACAAGAACTTTGATGAATGATGCCATGTTTGAGAAGATATTCTCCCAAGACAGAATTGAAGTATTCTGTGCCATTATCTGTGCGCAGAATTTTAATGGAAGTCTGAAACTGAGTTTGAATCATTGAATGAAAATTGATAAAGACAGAACGAACATCAGTTTTGTCTTTTAACAAATAAACCCAACATAACCGAGTATGATCATCAATAAAAGTGACAAACCATTTTGAGTGAGTACGAGTGAAAATACGAGAAGGACCCCAGAGGTCGCTATGAATCAGAGTAAATGGTTGAGATGGTTTGTATATGGATGTGGGGAACGAAGTACGCTTATGTTTGGCAAGTTCACATATTTCACATTGAAAATCAACCAAATTTTTATTTGAAACAATGGAAGGAAACAATCGTCTTAAATACTGGAAATTGGGATGACCCATTCTAAAATGCCATAATAGAAGTTCACTATCCCTAGTCAGAGATGCAGAATCACAAATTGCAGTTGGACCGTGGTCACTCACAGTAGCGTCGTCAAAGTAGTAGAGTCCCTCATACTCCTTAGCACTGCCAATCGTCTTCCCCGATAATAGATCCTGAAAAACACAGTGAGAGGGAAGAAATTTAGCAGAGCAATTAGAGGTTTTTGTTAACTGACTAATGGACAAGAGATTGCAAGATAATTTTGGAACATGAAGGACAGAGTCTAATTTTATGGAGTTAGAGAGTTGAATACTCCCTTTTCCTGCAACCGACGAGAGAGTGCCATCGGCAATCTTAACTTTGAGATTTCCAGCACATGGTGAATAAGAGGAAAAAAGGTGATATGAATCGGTCATGTGATCTGAAGCACCTGAGTCAATGATCCAAGGATTATTGGATCTCGATGTACTCAGAGCGTGAAAGAAATTACCTTTTTGAGCTAAGGAGGCAGAAGCAATATTCTGGGAAGACTGACTCGAAGCTTGGAAGTGGGAAAATAATTTTTGCAATTGGTCCAATTGGTCAGGGGTAAAGCTGACAGTGGAGGGATCATTAGTGGCTTGAGGGGATGCTAGTGAGTGGGTGAGAGTGGTCTGATAACCACGGCTGCCCTGTCGTGGTTTCCAGTCGGCTGGTTTCCCATGGATTTCCCAGCAAGAATCTCGGGTGTGACCATTTTTTCGGCAATGGTCACACCAGAGTTTTCCTTTATTTTGTTTGGGCCCGGGCCCAGATCTTGGGCCTTTAGAAGTGAAGGCTGCCCCTTCTGCTGCATTAGGCCCGTGAGACCCATGAGGCCCGTGAGACCCATGAGGCCCGTGAGAAGAAGCGAACTCCTGCAGCATCACCTTCCGTCGATGCTCCTCCCGTCGGATTTCAGCAAACACTTCCCGAATGGATGGAAGCGGGCGTCGACTGAGGATCCGACTCCGGGCGTCGTCGAGCTCTCGATTCAACCCAGCGAGGAACTCGAAGACCCGTTCCGTGTCAAGCTTCTTCCGGTATCTGGCGCTGTCACCAGAACACGCCCACACCTCTTCACAGCTCAGGTCGAGCTCCTGCCAGAGGATCTGCATCTCCATGAAGAACTCGGTGACGTCTCTCTCTCCCTGCTTCAGCTGCCACAGTCGAGTCTTGAGATCAAAGATCTGTGAGAAGTCTTCTGCATCTGAGTATGTTTCTCGTATGGCATCCCAGACGTCTTTCGCCGTTGGTAAGAAGAGATACGTCTTTCCGATGGAGGATTTCATGGAGTTCACCAACCATGCAATCACCATCGAATTTTCTGACCGCCATTTTTGGAGGTCGACAGTGTTAGTCGACGGTGGTTGCTTGGTTTCGCCAGTGATATACCCCAATTTTCCTTTTCCATCGATGATAAGTTTGATGGATTGAGCCCACTCACGGAAATTTTTTCCATGAAACTTTTCCACCGTGAGCTGGAAGGACGAGTTGTCAAGTCCATTGGAGCTCATGGTGGGTAGCAATGGTGTTTCCGGAGTGGAGGTGGGTGAGAGGACCGGTCCTTCGCTGTCAATGGTGGATTCAGACATTGACAACTAAGATTCCGGAACCTGGCTCTGATACCATGAAGAAAGAAAGAGAATTCTGTATATTACTCCGATAATTCATTTGTACAGGTATGAGTCTCTATTTATAACCTCATAGAGAATCATATACATACGGAAACAATCAAACAATTAGTCTAAATAAAGAACAGAATATTTCCTTTCATAATTACCCCATGTAATCAGGGATATTATGTTCCTTCCATAATATTGAGATTTCCATATCACTCGAAATTGTCATATCCATGATACTCGGGATTTCTACAACCTTCCCGCCTGATTAGCACACCTCTGTGCTAGGAAAGCTCTAGAGACATCGTTGGCTAAATGTCGCAGCACAAATAAGAAGTGCAGCTCCCCCAATTTTGACCTTTGAATTTGTGGAACCAATCACTCTTCTAGCAATTGATGATATACATCCAGAGGCACAGTCAATTGTGTCTCCTAAAGCAACAAACTGATCCTGGCAAAGCCGTGAGAGTATTTCAATGGCTTTATCCTGCAACAACGGTGTCGCATCCGCAATGGATAGAACTATTGGAGTAATGCTTTTTGGGAATTCAGCTAAAACTGCCCATGCAGGTTTTATATGCCCACTAGCCCCTTCTGATCTGGAAAGAATAGAAAGTGCATCTAGGGCCTCTGATGTGGCAACAGATCCACGTATGGCAGATTCTAGAAAAGATACTAATTCGAGACAAAAGATCGACCCCCAACAGCTACCATCAACTTTTCAGCCATATTAACCACCCATACTGCTCCAAATTTCCCCAATGAGATCGAACTAATAGTCTTTCTACTCCATTCCGTGAACTTGACTGCACCACCGTCGCTAACATACACATGGAACTCCTTAGCTTCGACTCTAAAGCTCCGGTTAAACCCATCAAGAAACTACCCCACACACTACACACAGGCAGCTGCCTACTAAATCTCCAGAACACACAATCGGAAGAGTCTAACCAGAATAACCACTAATAACCAAAAGAATCAACAGAGAGAAGGAGGAGGAGGGGAGAGAACGGAGAAAACATGGCCCAGGTCTTAGACAATAACGAAAATATAGCTTAATATTCTGTTAGGGAGAGCTGTAATAATAATATGCAGTCTCTTATCTTTAATTGGGCATAAGACATAAACTCGTGATAATGCATCATCTCCATCAATCTTATTTCAATAACAAACATTTAATGTTTTTGGAGTGTCTTTTATTTGATTAACTGCCATATTGTGATGGTGTCATTACCCTCAAAAATTCAAAATGGTAGCCAGAGCAAGTACTGTGAACATAGTTCAATATTTGCATTAGGTTAGATCTTATATTCATCAACCAAGTAGTTGTGCGAAGTTAGTGCAGAAAACAATGTAAAGTGTTCAACCCTTTAGGTTTGCTTAAGTAGGTTACGTTAGTCTCCCTGCCTTGATGGAGTCAAAGGCTGCTGTTGGAACTCTTATGTATTTTTGTCCTTGATCTTGCCTACCATTAAGATTATCTTACAGTAAGATGCAGATCTGAGTGATTTGAAAAAGAACAAGAAGATTAGACTGATTGGTGGGAGTTTAGTTTTAGATGCAAATAAGTAGGCTGTTTGTAATCCATAATTTCATTGTTTGTAAATTCTGTGTTTGTGTAAATGGGGGAAAAGGATTAGATTGAAGTTGCTAATCTAGCTGTGTTGAATCATTGGCTATGAACACCTTGGGCACGCTTTAAATCGTGTGCTGTGCGCCACTGATATTGCTTGTAGATTCATTGCTGCTGTTCGCAAGTGCTTCATTGTATTTATGCCATTAGTTGTGATCCACTTCTGCTACTCACTAACTTCAAACTGCATTGGTATTTGGGTTGTTCCTCATTTCTTGTACTGCTTTACAGTATCCAAGTAATGCGGTAATGAGAGATTCTGACAATCTTCTCCACTCATCATTCCCTGTGATACGGTCAATAACCACAGTGTACAACAACGCAGCAATACCCATAAGCAGTCAAGCCAGGTCCATGTCAGAGGTATGTGATGAATGACTTTTTTCTTTGGTACATTGTTTTTTTGGGTCTGCTGGAGGCTGACTGGGCCGAGAGGCTACGGAAACTAGACTACACTATGTATTACTCTTGTTTGTGGGTCTGCTGGAGGCTCACTGGGCAGATAGGCTGAGCTAGCTGACCCCTGATGAATCATTCATGCTTTGTGATCTTGAGTTATCTGTCCGATGTCATCTGCATACTAGAGGACCTCAGTTATGGTGCTTTACAAGTCAAATGATTGCAGTAAAAGGAAAGCAGAACAAATAGAGCATGGTATGCTCTTATTGATTTGTCCTTGGAATTGTGCAGGTTCCGAGACCAACTGGATTTTCTTTAACCCAGTCATCTTCTGCACATTCCCAGGGCCTTCCTCATCCTTACTCTCAATCTAACTCAACTCTCGGTCGTTTGCAGCAGCAGAATTATGAGGATATGCCTTCTGCTTTGCAAACACATCCAGTCTCCAATCAACACCTTTCTGGAACAAGATACGTCTTCCCAGGACATTATAGTAGAGACCCGTTGAGCAGAGTGTCTCTGTCTGCTTCCAATGCTTCTGGCTATGGAAGTTCTGGGACTTCTATCAACCATTCTGGAGGGTTGTATTGGCATTCTTCATCCCTGAATCATTTACTTCCATTTGAACAGGTAATGATAACTTGTGGAGGATGCTTTTGCGCCTAGGTCACCTCTGTTTCTTTCGAAGATAAGAAAAAATATCTTATTTATTGAGTGCATTTGATGATGTCTCTTTTGCTGTTTTACTGGTTGTTAAAAATATGTTGATGAAGTAATGCAATTCTTGAGTAATGACTTCTGAAGAGAAAATAGAATTTGCTATTTCCCTTTGCATAATGTAACTGCAAAAGTATTGCTTGTCATGTAGTGTCCATAGATATCATAATATGCTCTCTTTTCTTTCTTATTTATGTTAAAGGGTTCTCAAATGTTATGATTGTTATTCATTTTTCCGTATATGCTCTCAAATGTTTGATTGTTAACTCCGTAGCTTATCAGTTTTCTCTTGTTGACCAGAATGATCACTCTTCTGTGTGGCCCTATGGTTCGAGATCAATGTCTTCTGTTCCAGGTAGATCTCCCAGTCTAGTGGAAAGGATTAATACACAAAATAACAGATATCAATTGGGTCAGCAGCACTCACAACATCATAGAGCTCGAAGATACCCACATTAACAGCATTCATTGCCAGGGATCATAAAAGAACAACAACAGTGTCAGAGCCCTAGTAGTTGGAACCAGAATCTGCCTACTAGGGATATGGCATCTAATTGCGTCAACTTTGGCAACGTAGCCACTAACAATGTATGCTTCTCTTTTTCTTCCTTTCACCCGGGGTTGCTTTCTTAAGTTTGGAAAGAGGCAAATTCCGGTTGTTATGGAGGTTTACTTGTGATTTTCACGATGCTTCCAAGTGTTTGGTTCTGTCCAATTGTACGTACATTGAAGTTTAGTTGATCATGTCCCCTTCCTCACTATCTACCTAATTCCATTTTTGGGACATGATTTTGAGTTAGCTAGTTGGCAGTTTTGATACTTTCCACAGTGGCACTGATTTGATATCTGTGCCTTTTGAATCCATATTGAATAGACTTATTTTTACCTGGTTACCTGTGAAGTAAAAAAAAGTTCATGCGGGCTGCCAGGACTACATTTTATAACTTAATGTCATGATTGTGCCAGGTAAATATTTATATGCAATCTGTGGTATCTGTTGGGGAAGGCAATCGACATGAAGACCTGGTCAGTTGGGAATTAGGCACTACGAAATATATGTAAAAAGCCAGAGTGGGTTCTAAACTACATCTACTTAACCATCTCCTAATCAAGTCATTCTTTCGGGTTTGGGTGATAAAATTATTGGTCGAAGCAACTATTTAAACTCCCATCATGGTCACAGTTCTGGCGACTTTACTGGTATTTGTCAGCAGTGTACTCCAGGCAGTGCCAGAATGGTCGGAGGTTCTGATCTAATACTGCATTCCGTTGGGCCAAAAGCTGCCGTTGATTGTAACCAAGAAAAAGACAAGGGGAATCAAAGCGGGCCTGGCATTGACGTGGTAGTGTCTGCCAAAGTGCCGATGACAGTGTCACCGATTTCTTCTGTCGCTGAGGGGGAGACCACTAGGCGGCCTCGTGGGAGGCCAGCTGGTTCTAAGAACAAGCCGAAGCCACCAATTATTGTTACCCGAGACAGTGCTAATGCACTTCGCGCACATGCTATGGAAGTGAGCTCTGGCTGCGATGTGAGTGAAAGTTTAGCTAATTTTGCAAGGAGAAGGCAGCGTGGCATCTGCATACTTAGTGGCAGTGGATGCGTAACGAATGTCACACTGCGACAGCTAGCATCGTCTGGAGCAATTGTCACCCTTCATGGTCGGTTTGAGATTCTCTCATTGCTCGGATCAATCTTGCCACCACCGGCCCCGCCAGGCATCACTGGCCTGACAATCTACCTAGCTGGGGCTCAAGGGCAGGTTGTGGGTGGGGGTGTGGTTGGTTCTCTCATTGCTTCCGGCCCTGTAGTGATCATGGCTGCATCCTTCATGAATGCCACTTTTGATCGCCTGCCATTGGATGATGATGAAATTGCTGCTGCAATGCAAAATCAACATTACCAGAACGGTCGTAGTCATCACCCTGACATTTCGGATTTGTATGCGATGCCACAGAACTTGGTCACCAATGGAACCGTGCCCCCTGAGATGTACTCCTGGGCACCAGGGCGAACAATGTCAAAAACCTAGCAGCTGCTGTCCGTATTTCATTAGTCTGTCATATACATATATGAACACTGTCAAATGTTTCTGAGCTTCAGTGGTGTCGTTGAAGTTCCTTGTAACTTTGTACCATCACTAGCTAATCATATTGCATTGCCTGTTTTTCATATCAATATAGACCTACTTAACTAGAAAGAAATTGTGTTGACTGCTGGAGTAAACACTACAAATGGTAGCACCTCTGCTCTGGATGTCACCTCAGACTCGCCGAAGTATGCCTCTGCCGGGGAGGGCCACATGGCATGCTTGGTTCAAGTCTCCCCATGAGTTTGAGAATCAAAAATGTGTCAGTGTTTATATTGCGACACAAATCATAGAAATCCAGATTAGCTGCTATGTCATCAGATCTTCTATTTTGGTTTGCCTTCCAAAGGCGTTTTGTTCTCTCAGGAATCCAAGTCCCAAACTTGGATGTTGACAATTGATGAACCAAGATCATGACCAACGAAAGAGTTCATAGGAACCTCTTTTGGGGATCCTTTCTATCATGGTGGCAAGCCCAGAATGGCCCTTCCAGGCACCAAATAGAGTAGATCTATGGTGCAGGGATAGGTTTCTTGTATCAGACGTTTTCCGTCTCTTGCAATGACACTACCAGTGCATTCAACATAGAGTAGATCTCTGGCGCTCTATAGTGAAGCCTACCACCAGCAACAAACTCATGAACTTCTCCATCCACTTCAATCAAACTACATCCTGGTTCTTTCTCTATACGCTGCTCTCTCATGGAAACCCTTTCCTCCATTGCTTCCTCAAATTGACTGGACGCAGCATAAACATTAGACATCAGCACATAACCACAGCTATCATTAGGATCTAACTCAATCAAACGCTTTGCTGCCCGCTTGGCCAGCTTAATGTTCCCATGCTTCCAACAAGATGAGAGCAACGAACCCCATACAATCGCATCCGGGTTTACTGGCATACTCATGATCAGCTCTTCCGCCTCTTCAAGGAGTCTGGCTCGGCCTAACACATCAACCATGCAGCTATAGTGCTTTATTGATGGCTTAATCATATACGTTTTTGTCATTAATGAGAAATAATACCTTGCTTTATCCACCATGCCCGAGTGGTTACAAGCTGTAAGAACCCCTATAAAAGTAACATCATCCGGTTTCAAATTCGTAGACAGAAGCTTAGAGAATAAATGAATTGCTTCTTCTGCACAACCGTTCATGGCAAGACCCAAGATCATGGAGTTCCAGCACGATAGTCCTTTCTTTGGTGCGGCCTCAAATGCTTGAAGAGCGTTTTCAACGCTGCCACACTTGCAATACATGTCAATTATTGCTGTAGTAACAATGATATTCAACTCAAAATCATGCTTTATAATATAGCGATGAATCCACTCCCCTTGTTTAAGTGCCCCTAAGCGTGTACAGGCATTTAACAAGCTCACCATTGTGAACTCGCTGGGCTCAATACGCTCCTCCTGCATTTTGCCAAATAGCCTCAATGCCTCCATCAAGTTCCCATTCCTAACGTATCCACTAATCATAGTATTCCATGAAACCGTATTTCTGAATTGCATCCGATCAAATAACCTCCTAGACTCAACAATTTCTCCAGATTTAGAAAGACCAATTATCATCGAATTCCACGCGACAACATCGAATTCCATATCTTCATCAAATATTTGACGTGCCTCACTCAAAAACCCACAGTTCGCGTACATATACAGGATAGTGTTTCGTATGAATGGATCACTCTGAAGACCCATTTTTATGATCCTCCCCTGAAGCTGAGCTCCATCACGGGCTAGTCCAAGATGAGCGTAAGCTTTAAAAACCGAAGGATAAGTCAACTTCTGAGGTTCAACAGGTGAAGATATTAACATGTCAATAAAAAGAACTAATGCAACTTGAGGAGTTGAGCTTTGAGAGAACCCTCTAATGATAGTATTCCAAACGAACAGGTTTGGATGTTGGATACGAGTAAAGACCAAGTAGGCATAGTTCATGTCGCCGGCCCGGGACGCACAGAAGGCCAAGATGCGGCTAGCGGCAAAAGTGTCATTGGCAAAGCCAGTTTTTATGAGGTTGGCATGAATCTTCTGAAGATCTTTCATGGTGGTGCAGTGCTTGTCTATCATGGTGAGGTAAGGTTGGTCTGAGATGAACTTGGATATGGAGGCTGACGATGGGGTGACTGAGCAGCAAAATGGCATCATTTCTTGTGGTTTCTCTTCTGTTGCCGGGTTCTTTTATCCAATTCTCCTTTCGGGGAATGTAGATTTCAAAGAGAGAGAGAGAGAGGGGAGAGAGCAGGGAATTCATTTTGTGTCATTTGAGACTTTGAAGGGATACAATCATCGCTTTGGGATGTGGGAACTTTGATGTGATGGTGGGGCTTTGAATCCTGGTGGCCACAGATCAATTATCCCCCTGGACTTTGAGTGGGCTGCTACGAAATATGCCTTCTTCGTAGGTAGCCCTTTTTTCTAGGTCTCTAAGACATCTTTTATTTTGCAAATTCAAAATATTAGAAAATTTTTTACTCATAAATTTTTTTCATTTCTCTCCCAATCAAATTATTTCTTTACAACAAATATAAAAAATTATACTTCAATTATCTGTATTCTTTTTTTCACCCACTCCTATAAAATTCTACTTTTTATTACTATTTTTTTTTTCAAAATCTAATAAAACTCACTAATCTACCTCAATTTTCATAATATCATTCCCAAAATTTTTTAAAAAAATTTAATTTGCAAACACTACTAAAAGAGAGAGATTTCATTAGCAATGATGAGGGTTACAAATTCAATAGCAATCAAATCATATTTGTCCATAAAGTTAGATTAAATACTAAGAGAAAGAAATGTTCAGAATCTTTACAGCACGTAAACTAGTCAATTTTTTTGTCTGAATCATACCGATTAGCTTCATTGCATATGGAAACTGGAAACCAAGTTTAGACCCAATACTATACCTAAAGGGGGTGAATAGATATTTAAAAAATTAAAAAAATTTCTTTCACAGAAAATTTCAAATAAAAAATCAATCAAATGAAAAACACCAATCTGTCAAATTTGAGTTTCCAGCCGTCAGACTCAAGACTGTTCAATTAATGTTCAAGACTCTTAATTAATCAATTAAGATAACTAAATATACTAATTAAATCACAAAGATATCTTACGGAAAATAAGCAAGCAACCAAGACAATCAACACAAAGATTTTTGGTTGCGAAGTGAAAAATTTCTTGAGGATGTATTTCTCCAAGAAACAAAAACACTCCAAGTGTGAAGGGCACACCACTTGATCTACTATGAACTTTTGAGCTTTACAAATTGGTGATCTTAAGCAAAACCCATCACTTTTTCCAGATCTTCCAACATAAAAAAAACTACTCAAGAAACTTCTTGAGCCAGTGCCCAACACTCAATTATATGAGTAGCAACTCTGATCAGCTCCTAAGTAGATGCTAATGAACTCATCAGCCCCTTCAACTCTTGGAACTCCAGCAGCAACACTTCTGGAGAACTCTCAAGAAACTTGTAAAATCTTGGTGATTGTGATCTTCAAAACCAAATTAGGAAAAAACGAATAAACCTCCAGCAACTTCCTACTTCATCAATCTTCCACCAGAAGGAAGCAACAACTTTCTCAATCTCAGATCTTCAGAGGGTATATGTCACGCCATGTGCTGAACTTACCCTCTAGGCTCACTTATAGAGATAGTATGCAGGGGCGGGGAATACAGCATGAACTATTCCTGTTAAGCACCAACTGTTTGACCTTGAAAAACTTAGAGGAAGTTTTATTTGAAAATATGTTGTAATATTGGTACTTAGGAAAATACATTAAGAATAGATAGTGCGATTCAGGAAAAAGACAGTAAATCGACTTGGGTTAAATGTTTTGGGAAAAGTTTAGTAATTTAAAAATTTTGGTAAAAAAGGAAGTGCAATAATATAAGAATGAGAAGTAAGACCTAAGAAAAGAAAGAAACTCAGAAATGGTAAATACAAATTTTCATTTTCTAATCATGGTTTTTTCAAAACACATCCTTCATGAGGACTACAAAAAATGCTAAGTAATAACAAAATTGGGAGCTTTCCAAAGCTTGCTATGCCATTACAATCATGTTTTAAATGCTGAATATACATCAAAAGATAAAGAAAGCCAAAAGAAACTGCATCTAAACTAGAGTGCACTAGTCCTCCGCATCAGTATTGGAGGTAAGATCTACAACAATGGTTGCAAGTGAGACACGACTACCCTCCGCCGACTGAGCCGAAAAGCGGGGTCAAGACTAAGGAACTTTGGGGGTACATCGATCAGACCGAAATCCTCTAATCGGGGTAGTGGGGGTAATGGAGGTCCCTTGAGGTACCAATGAGGTTCATGCTCCACCAGTATCTCGAAAGTGTCTGAAACCCATGTTCAGATTTTCAAGAAAAAAATGTAAGGATTGAGATCTTTAGTCTGCTCACTCTCGAAAAGCTTCATCTTCAGTATCCATGACACCACATACAAATATACAAAACATTAAATGGGGGAGTCCTATTGACTCAGTAAGGTAGGGAAGGGGACATGACATACAATATATAAGCAGTAATGAACACAATAAATAAGAGATAGTAAATAAAGCACTGATAACAATCAACAATATCTCAATTATGCTTGATGCAATGTAAACATGATGCATATGTTTTCCGGTCATTCCGCTCTTTTTATTCTTTCGGTCCGTAGAGGTATCCCTACTGCACTTTGCATCACACATACCAGGACTCGGTTAGGCAAGCCTCGTACCATTGTCTAGGAAAACCACCCACTATTACCAATAGTGGTGGCTTGCACGTTTCCCATTGTGAACGGTATTGTTACTCGATCTCAGGACCACCTCTGGGTACAGGTTCTTTCCGATCTTTTCATACTTTCCATACCCATGAAATGATTATGCAATATGACACGTTACAAGCATATAACTCACAAACTTACTTAAGCTTCAAATAAAATAAAAATGCAAATATGTACTTTATAATCTTGAAAACCAAAGATATGGTGCAAATTATTTCTCTTATCTAGCAAATTCGTATTTTATTATTACATTACTGACTATGTTCTAATTTTATCGAAATTAAGGATAATAGTTGCTTTATTATCCTTCTTTTGTTTATTTCTAAAATTATTACCTAAGTAATTTCTTTCCTTCTATTCATTATTTATTATTTCTTTATCTATCACTTCATTAATGCAATTGACCCAATGAGAATCGTATTTCACATATCTGAATTAATACTAAGCTTCTTTTATTTAATTTTTTTATTAGCTTATTATGTCTAACGGGCCGGGTTTAGGTTTGTATTAGGTCTTGTGTTTTGGGCCTCATCTTAACTAGTTTTGGACTCAAAATTCTACCCTAATTGTTAGATGATGCCCTCAAAACCAATCATTTTGAATGATTATAAGATACTTATTGTTATTGATTAATTACTTGTATATTATTTTGGGTACACGCTGTTGGCTTTTGTGCACAATCGAGATTTTGATGATTTCAATAAATAGATCAAGTTTATAAAATGGACATCTTCAAAGATAAAGACGACTTGATGAAAGAGCCAAAGACTTGAAGAAAGAAGAACAAGAAGATGCAAAGAGCTCAAAGTGAAGATTCAAGACCTTAGGGTATAATCCTTGTAACTCTTTCTTTCACTTTTGACAAGGATTTGAATCACGCACTTGCATATCTTTCAAAACATGCATAAATCATTTTACCTTTTGTTTGAAAGATTAAAATGTTTTTAAAGGTTTTAAAACACCCCAAACAAACTCTCAAACCTTTAATATACTTATGGGAAACAAGTCTTTAAAATTGTGTATTTAAAAGTGGTAAAAAACATGGTTTTAAAAAGAATCGGACTGTGCATAAGTTGAAGCGGTTAACCGGCTTTCGACCGCTTGGTTTAGCGGTCGACCGGTGGCTTTTTAAATATAGTCGTTGAACTTCTGACAATATGACAGTTGGGGTAATGGTAACTTTAAGCGGTCGACCGGTTCATGTAGCGGTCGACCGACTTGTTTTAACAGACGACTCCCAACGGCTATAAACGTCTAGTTTTCATATGTGACATATAAATACACATACATAATATCTAAAATGTAGAACCAATGACCATATATCTTTTGTATAGCTTGAGAAATATCTTAAACCTTCATATTTCATATTTCTTATATCATTCACACAAATTATACACTTTCACATCCTTGTCATTGTGTGAATCAAAAGAGATATAGCTTTTCATTTTCTTATCCACTCTTTGAGATAGTTTATCCTTATATCTCATTAACAAAAGAGGTGTTTCATTTAGTAAGGTTGTTTACTAAAGAAGAAGCTTTGAGAGGGTATATCTCAAACTTGGTGAAGTTGTGAGTGATGAGCTAGAAAAACCATTTGGGTGAGTTTGAGTGTTGAGCCCAGGAAAACACTTGTATGGTTCTCTAGCACCCGGAAGCTAGAGTGTAAAGCTATTGGAGAATAGTGGAAAACCTCAAGGCTCGGTGAAGGAGCTTGAGGGGTGGATGTAGGCGGGTTTGCCGAACCACCTAAAAATCAAGTGTTTGCTTCTCTTACCCTTCTCTTTACTTTTAGCACATATTTACACTTGTTGCATATTATATTCGCTAAAGTAGTATTTACTTGTAAACACGTCTTTGATGGTTCAAAGCGAAAAGTTTAGAAAACCAATTCATGCCCCCTCTTGGGTTGCCTTAATGATAAGGAATAACATACGCAATGACATAAAATGTCATATTTTGCAACGACATAAGATATCATATTGTTGAGTGACATTGTAGAAAAGTCAAGCCAATGATTAATAAATTGAAGGCGGGTGTATGACTTCTAAGATCCTTGTTAACTCATTTTGTTCTAGACCGAGGTATATGACAATGTACAGATAGGTCTACACTCATTCTGCCTATTTAGATAGAATGACTGCCTCTGTCATCGATGTGGTGACCTTAAGCAGACAAGTGACTGCAATGTAAGAGTACATGCACTGAATCAGATCATATATGAATACCTTCTAGAAATGATCACTGATGTAAATAATGGTATTCAACACAATTAGATTATGTTGTTCTTAGACTTGTGAGAGTTATATAGGTTTGCTTGTTATGTGCTTGTGCTTTGACTGAGTTATTTGGTGACGATCTTCGCAGATCAAATATTCCAGATAACGTTGGGCCTTGTGCATAGTAAGTGAATTTGTATAATTATCTCGGGGGTCAATTGTGATATGTTAATGGACATGATCACAATTTGTAGAAGCCCATAAATTTTGATTACAGAATATAAGGGGTTTAATGAAAAAGAGATTTTCATGATAATACTACTGCCGAGATTTTAGGTCCTTAAAGATCACACGCATAAACACAGTTGAGTTCTGAGCCATCCATTATAAATAGCTCAGAAGTTTATTTGGGAAGAGATATAATTCATTTTCACGTTAAACTCTCTCTCGAAACTGTGTGCGTGCATATGAAGGATTTAAAATGCTTGGACTACTTTGATTCAACTATCTTTTCCGCTGTGGTCTTGTCCTCTAACAAGTGGTATTAGAGCTCAGATTTGTGAAATCTTAAAGCTCAAGGTTAGTGTTTCTCCCTCTAACTCACGCGTTTGTTCTTCACAATCCGTTGAGATTATATGTGAATATGTTGGTTGGAAAGTGTTTTCGTACCATCTATTACTTGCTTTTAGGTTTGTATGTGAGTGTAAAAACTTACTAGTTTACTTTTGAGCTTTTTTCTACGGGAACCTGGGTGCAAGTAGTGCCTCTTCTTCCCAAATTTTCAGCTGCTACGTTTATCCTTTATTTTAGAATTAGTGTTTTAACTCCTACGAAGTGATGGATTATGTTAATTAATATGTCATGACTTCCTATTGTTAATGTGAAATTATTTGTTGTCTTGTGAGTTAGCATCAGCCAATGGGTGCTATGTTAAAATTCTTTGCCTTTGTTTCAAAAGACCATCAGATTAGGAATTCTGTAATTCGAATTCTTCTTGATAGAAGTCCTTGATTGATTAAAATTTGAGGCAAGAGCAGTTTGTCTATAAAGCAGGACAAGTCTCTTCTATTGCGTGGCAGTCTACTTCGGCAAGCAAAAATAAGGTCTCAAAAAAGTGTTTATTCTTCCTGTGTGCAAGCATTTCACAAGCACCAAGGCCTTTTATTTTAGAAAGTTCTTACCATTTTTTATATCGTCGAACTGAAAATGCTACCCTCATATCACCGTGTGGAGGCACTTGTTTGCTGCGCGATTTTGTTGGCACTTCTCTTAGTTCTCTTGGGCGTTGTAATTAGAAAATAATTTACAACTCCCTCACCCTTGACTATGGTTGTATTTGTCTATTTTGTTGACTGCATTATGGCTAACTTAGAATGATGGGTGTATTTATCTATTTTGTAGACTCTGTTATGACATACTTTGGTAGTATGTGCTTAGAATGTGTTTACTCGTGTGGCCAACATGAGAATTTAGTTTGGAACCTAGCTTTGTCAAGGGCTAACTCAAAAATAGCTTTCTTTCAGGACTTTTGGGTGAGGGTAACATACTTGCCCCGAACCTAACTAGTGAATACGAATCTGTGCCAAACTTTTCAATTATATTTGCTTCTTTCTTTTCGGCGATAACTATTGTCCATGGTTACATAACTTCCTCCCCCAAAATTACGAAAAACAAAAAAAATCCAGTGCCAATTTAATTTTTCATTTAGCCTGAAAGAATGAGGACTTTATACCCATCAGTTTCTAAAATCATGTGTAACCCTTATAGGTCAGGAATGACTTGTTGTACTGCTATTTAGATTTCAATCTATATGCTCAACAGAGTGAGGAATTTGAAGGGAACTTTATGGTTTTAAATTGTCGAGGTACCTAGTCATAGATGTTTCTTTGCATAAGTCAAATGTAAAATACAGAGATGAAAAGAATAGGCTTGAATAAGGGTGAGTATCGGAATGGATGGAACCAGTTCTGGTTCTGGTACTCACCGGAGTGGAAAATTTCATTCTGGTTTCACTCTGGAATTGAACCAGAATTTCCAGAAACGGAATCTGGAAATTCCAGCTTCACATAAAAGTTGAAAATATCTATTTAAACCAACAAATTAGAACAATTGACTTCTACAAATCCAAATCCAAAGCAGTAACATTTTTTGTCTTTTGGGAATAGAACAATTCACGTATTCGTTTCGATACGAAGAAAATGTATTCAGAATAGTTGTACAAACAAACAAAGAACATGCTGAGAAAAAGAACAAGAAGAAGAAGAACGAATTAGAATTCACTTGCCATCTCGTTCCCCAGGTAGCTGTATAGAGGGAATCACTGTTCACTTTTCATTCTCTGAATATGAAATTGGTGTTTTCATAATTCATTCAGCAGGTTTGGGAGCATGGTTGCATTCTTCCAGTACTCCCCCATTGATATTTTTTTTTGTCCATTTACCACCATTAATGCTTGATTTCAATGACCATGTTCAACACGAGTGACTGAGAAAAGTGGTAACATAGGTGCTTTAAGATTCTGAAATTGCTATTTGAAAATCCCCAAATCAAAATACACAATCCCTAAAGCAATTTAATGACAAAATACAAGATTTACAAAATTAAAATTAACAAAGCCCACCTCAAGAGAGTGTTGGTGAGAGATTCGGCCACCAGCTCAATTGAAATCAGCAACCGGCGACAGAGAGGGAGATTTCATGCGGAGAGAAAGCTGAGAGAGAGAGAGATTGAGATTTCGGGAGGGAGGCTGGGACTTAGGAGGGACGGAGGCCGAACTCAGTTGGGGGGGCGTTGCTGGCGACTGGGAGGTGAAGGGTGAGAAGTGAAAACTTTTCCACGAAGAAGATAAGTTTGTCTTCGTGTGACCTGAGTTATTTTGACATAGGTCACGTTTTTTATTTTTCTTAACCATAATTAATTTTTTTTAAAAAAACTGGAACCAAAAATTCAGGCATTTCTGCCGGAATATCTGGTTTCGATTCTGGTTCTGGAATTTCTCTAAAATGGATTCCGGTTCCGATATCTGAATAGGCCAGAACCAGTACCAGAATACCGGTATTGAAACCGAAACCAGAATTTCCGGTTTTCACCGGATAAAGTCTCACCCTTAGCCTTGAATTATATCTAGTGTGTCTCAGTTATTATTACAAACAGATAGTGTGATTTGCCATGTGGGGGGGAATGACAAACCATTAGAAAAGTTACTGATTCCTAAATACATTTCAGTGACAAAATCACAGGGAATACATTTCAGCAATTCCTAAATATATTTTAGTAATATTACTATTCTACTGATTCAAGAGGTGAAGATAATTCCTATTCTCCGTATTACATTTTCACCATCTTGGCAAAACCATCATTCCACTCTTAAACCATCATATGCCCATCCCTCCAAAGCTGCCATACCCATTTATCAGCTTTGTCCATAATATAATGGACATCTATACATATATATAATAATAATAATATATGAAAATTTTCTTACTGCGTCTACAAAGTAGTTAGGCTTACAAAATACTTCATTTGCAAATGTAGAGGCATGTGCAATAGGAAAATTTTAGCTATAAAGTCTTTGATATGCTTCAAGGAATAAAAGACTTCCCAGATACTGCTAATAGCAAAAGACACATTTTCTCTTCTAGCTTTTGGAATTTGAAACGATGTGCAGGCCAACTGCTTTTGACAATTGAATTCCAGTTTGTCTGCATTGAAGAAGTGGCTTTGGCTACAACCATAGCTCAGATTCCAGTAGTCAGGAATTCCAAAATATTTATCTATGGCTTGCACCAAATCTGCCTTGGTAAAAACAAGGAGCTGTGAAGTATTTATCCATGAGATTTTGTTGCCGTGAGAGACAGAGCATGAACCACGGGACATCTTTGGCTTAAAACAAGGAGCTGCTTCTGAAAGAAAACACTAGAGAGCTTTAGCAAAAATAGCTAACTTTAAAGAAAAACAAAAACTAAGAAAAATTCTTTCCAAATAAAAAAAACCACAAATCTCAACTTAAAGTAGCATTGGTGAGAATTTTGGCTGAATTGTCAAACTCATCTTACGTTGAACCCACACGCTGGACCCAACTGTCATCTTGACGTCATTCGTATTAAATTGAGCTGAAATGGGGAACAAACGGAGAAAACTTCCGTTTATGAAACAGACCCAAGTAGATTGCTCAAGCCAAGAGTGGGCTTTATTTTGGGTTTGTCAAAAAAACCATTCACAGTCCTAAAACTAGAACCCTGCCCACACCCGCATTCCAAACATGGTCTTATTTCTTCCCTGACTTGACAGTGTAGAAACCTACATAATACCAAACATTTCAGTTAACAACAGTAAGATCTATTTTAGAACCGATTTTAGAGATAGCCAACAGGAAGATCATATTTTCTCTCTTTCGATCATTTTGAAGACCAGCTAGCCTGTGTTGATCTGTTTAAGAGAAGGATATCAATAGATGTACCATAACCGTTTTAATATGTCAATAACCCATTTAAATAAGGGTAAAGTAAATTTGGGTCCAACAATTTATATGACAAGTATTTAACAGAAACAACACGAAAATAAATGAAAATTAAATACCCAAAAACTTACCCCAAAGAACCAACATTGAAAATCAAACACCCGAAAACTTAACAGGGGTCATCTAATTCATCAATTTAAAGTAGAGAGTACGTTGATAGGTAAATATCGAGCTTCTTTGTGAGCTTCTTTTAGGGGAGGGGGTGTTGGACTCGTGGCTAGGGCACGGTATGCTTTCAGGGAAAGAAAATTTAGGAATTAGGCTTTGGTATTCCATTCTAACATTTACAATTATGAAGATGCCACAGTTATGAAGATGCCGATTTCTGCTACATACGGCCAACGACGACGGTGGCTAGTGGTGGAAGGGACTGCAAAGTCTTTTTTTTTGTTACCTCCCGAGTGAAATGGAAATTTTAAATGACGTGGCACAGGATGATGTGACAGTTGATGACGTGCTAATAAATTGACACATCGTCAAAAGCCCATTTAGAATTTCTTGGACCCTAAAGGAAGGATGAATTTTTCTCTGAATTAGCACTTGTTTAACATTGAACCCCAAAGACTAAATTGTTCCAAAGCAAAACCGCATGGATGTTTGTTGCAA
The DNA here is from genome assembly GCA_963930655.1 of Myrica gale. Lineage (NCBI taxonomy): Eukaryota > Viridiplantae > Streptophyta > Magnoliopsida > Fagales > Myricaceae > Myrica > Myrica gale. Next base: position 19,036,571 of record OZ005598.1, on the reverse strand, counting down.
TTAATCCTTATTTGTAATATCTTTGCATTTGGATATTAAAATTGTTGCCTTCTAATTCATCATAAGTTACTTCATTATATGTCTAATTGTTCATTATAAAAAACTGTATTTACTTGTTTATTTTAAAAAAATAAGAGAAAAAAAAGTCATAGTTCGCCCCATAACTATACGGAAATTGTAAATCCTTTAGCTTTTAAAAAGTCTTCAATGTACGCTCTCCCCCAGTCCCTCGTCCAAATCAGGTATTAAGTCAGATGAAAAATATGCAAAATTACCGAAAACCCCTCCAAGACAAAATTACTAAAAATATTAAAAAGTACATTAAAATAAAAAATTAACATTTTTTAAATAAACCTATTGAAACTCTATTGCAATAATCTATTGGTTTTTAATTTATTTTTTAAATTTTTATCTTGGAGGTACATTTTAAATTTGATTATTTTGCCTGTTTTTCCGTCTGATTTAAGGGGAAGGTTGATTTTGCACTATAAATATGGGCCGAACTATGATATTAGTTTTTGGGACGGGGTTATTGCGACACCGGTCGGGATGGTCCACTCCGTCCCAAAAGGTATTTTAGAATGGATTCTTGATTTTTTGGGATATAATTTTCCATCCAAAAAATCAAATTAATTTGTTGTAGTGTAACAAAGGATATGCTTCTTCAATATAAGCAGCTCAAAGAGGCAAATCTCAGCATGGAAATTAGCTTAGACCCTTTTTTTAATCACATAGACCCAAATTTTATTATACGTGAAAGTTGCCATTCTTTTAGCCAAGTTCCTTTTTAAGGTTCTAAAAGAATTAATCTTTTTCCTTATCTGCAGATTATTGAATCTGATCCGGTTCGTGAGCTTCATCTGTTGCCCTTTGTGGCTAAATGGACAGGTTAAATTTTTGTCCCCCGACGAACTGTTATATAAATTCAACAAAATTTATCTTTTGCAATATAAAGGAGACTTTTTTTTAAATCCTAATATTGGTAGCCCCTAGGCTAACAAAGACCAACAGATCCTGTCCACTTTACTGAGGCAAGATGCCTTTGTTTTGGTTGAAGAGATTTTGGGTGGGGCGTGCTCGTACCAGATATGGTAATGAAATGCACCCCAAAAATTTTCTCATTCCCTTGAATTCACCAAACAGTCCAATGTTGATGTGTCACTTTCGTACCAAAAAAGCTAATTAACAAAATAAGAAAAGAAAAGGAAAAGAAATAAAGAAATAAAGAAAAATTATACTATAATTGGCTAATAGCTTCTCCTAGAAAAGCTTCCCCTATATATAAGGTACAGCAATATCCTCTCCTTTATTTCTTTCCACTCTATTAGGGCCTCTCCTTTATTTCTAACAGCAAATTTACATATCAAGAAAAAGGTGTGTGCCACTCCATCTAAAACTTATCTGATCTGCCATGACCCGAAAAAGCCAAGCCAACATGCAGGGGGGCACCTGTCAGTTTGATCGAAAACAGTGAATGCAATTCCTTTCTTCTTAAAGACAAGTTTTGGCAAGTAACACCAACAAACATTCCATGATTAAGAAATGGATGAGTGGGCTATCTAACTTGGCAGCTGCTGATGGCGTAGTTGGGCTCGAAGGGAGTGCACCAAAAACTGTAGAGCCGCTTGAATTCGTTGTGTTTAACTCCGATGAGCTTGTGCTGCATGTAATCCGCACCAAACTAGAACTTGTAAGGTGATTTTCTCGGTCAACTGGTTGCCTCAAAATAGCAAGATAAAGGAAACCAAAGGTGGAGGCTTTTTACCTAGTAGATTGATACTGACATGTCCCGGTGCCTGCCATGATTGAATAAAATTATCCAAAAGGGAAAGGAAAGAAAACAGTACTGTTAGTTTAAAAGAAAGAAAGTAGTTTACGGGAACCCATATAAAGACATTTCTACAGACTGCTAGAGATATGTCCAATATGGTATAATTAGAACACATATATATAGCTTACTTGGGTCAGTGCTTGTAGCTACAGCCGTTGGGACGGATTGCCTCCGAAGGCAATCCGTTCCGGATGGACGGATGGACGGCATCCGGACATCTGGAAAGGCAATCCGCTCTCCGGCCTTTCCTCCAAAGTTACAGCTACTTGGAACCGGGTTCCTTTGACAGTACATATTAAAAGCATATGAAGCATGGTCACGAATGGTGTTGGGTTGTAACAGCTTCCACCTGGCTGAAGTGCTGAACAATCAGCACCGCCATATCCGCAGGCATAGTCTAAAGCAACCTGCAACGCTATTTGTGGTGCACTTTGGCTAGCAATACACCCGCTTCCCCCTGGGGATTCGGGTGATTTAGATGCTGTTGGGTTTGTAATGGCCGTCATGGTAAGCGGTGTGTTGGAATCTGGGCTTGAATTTGGATTTATAATAGGAGTACTGCTTGGGGAAGGTTCTGTGGGGGTCATTGTTGGAACTGTCGTGATTGGAGTTGTAATGTCTCTTTGGGTGGTGGATATTGGGGAGTGAATTGTATCTCTTTATCTAGACTGTCATGTTCCTTGACGTGCTCCCCTCCCAAGCCCTTCTTTGTCAAACTGATGCACCTGCACTTGAAATACAAAGTTCAGGTGAATCTCAACTATTGTCTATATATACTACCTATTAAAGAAATGAAGAGCTTTGCCTCAGATATCAAGTAGATTCAACTACTTTTCCCATGACACTTACGTCTATTAACCAGAAAAATAATACAAATTGGCTTTCCTCTATTTTTGTCTAATTAGAAAGCCTGAGATCCTTGATTATTGAGACTCAATAACAAGTCCTGCACATGGATTCAAGGGTTGCCAACTTATCATGACAGGTAGACAAATTCAGTCTCAAAAGGACCAGGGCAATTCTGCGGCATAAACTATCCGGATCATTTCCAAGTCCCACGTGAAAGTGCCCAATTTAGTTCTCACCCAGATGGGCACGGACTGATAAACCCAATCTGACTGCAGGAAGGAACTGGTTCAATAAGAAGACCAAGACACGCATAAATCTGATGGGATCTGAGAATATCCGACTTCAAAACAGGTAAGACCTATTGATCACCAAACGATATTTAGAGAACTTAAAGACACGAAGCCAAAAGACGAAGGGTTTGAAATTGAGTAGAACCACAACTGGAAATTTGAAGAACAAAGGAGTTGGCACTCTACTGTACCCAATAGAACAGAACCCCTTTGCTGAAAGAAAAATAATTTCCTCAAGAGAGAGAGAGAGAATTGTTGCAGTTAAAGGAAAAGCAAAGAAATTCGATTCCCAATACGTATAGCGAAAAAAGCTAGAATTCAAAGCAAAACCAGAAAAAGTATGTACCAAGTATAAGAACTTCATTAGAATTCACAAAAGGAACAGACACAGAAGTTCATGTTTATTTTTCCACTAAAATCCCCGATCTTAGGAACGAAGATAATTAAAGATAACGAAATTATGAATTTAAAGAATAAGAACTGCATTGGAAATGGCTTACTTCAGAGCAAACAGACAAATATATTTCACTGAATATCTTGCCTCTTAGGAAGGTCTTAAGTGCCCTAGGACCGTCATCGGGGATAGGAATTCCGCTTTAAATCACAAGTTGGTTGTCGAAAACACACACATGTTCGCACCTGAGGTCAGGAAAGTTGTTTGGTGCTCAGGAAAGATACGAATATTTTCACTCGTTCTAAGAGCGAGAGAGTTAAGTATCAAAAAGAAAAGGGAAACAACCAATTGGGATTACTGGCCTATAACAAAAGTAAAAGAAAAAGAAAAAAATTGCCCATATTAAAATCAAAATAAAGAAACCAAATATTCGAAATGGAAAGAAGAGTGGCAAACAAGACAAAGAAACTAACCTGAACAGAGGAAATGACCCAATAGGAGAAGTATAAGACAGTTGAAGACCCTTTCGTCCATTTCCCAATCCTTCTGACTTCTACCTCTCTAATGCCTTCTTCTTTCTCTGCTCCTCCTGTAGTTCTGCCTTCTAATTAATCTGTCTTCTTTCGAATTGGTTTGAAACAGAGAAAGTGAAGCAAAGATATCATAATCTTGGAAAGCATCAATGATTTTGTTGGAAAGAAGAGGATTGTGTACTCTCGATATGTACATAAATATATATTGTAGAATAAGTGCGCCGTTGAGAGAGGGACAGAGAAGAAAACTTGAGAAAGGACTCAGAGACATAGGTGTAGGAAGGTGCAAGCAAGAGAGGGTGCAAAAAGGAGGGAAAAGGTGGGAAGAAGATCGAAAAAATAAAGGTAAAGACTGATTTTTTTCGAATATAGGTTTGGTATGTGGGCTGGTAAGTGATGATTGTAATGATGGTAGTGATGTGTGCATTTTGCCTTTGTTTTCTTTATGCTTCTTCTTTTACAGTTTTATAGGACAAAACCTAATAATCTACCACAGATCTGGACTGATCCTGCTTTCAGCATTTGTATCAACCAGGATACTTGTATCCTAACATGTATAAGAAGGGAGTGGATGGACGAGGTGATCAGTTTCAAAGGAAATACTTTCACGAGTTATTTATGAAGCAAAGCAGTAATGTTACAAGAATAAACAGAGCTTCAGAAAATGGAGGATACGCAGGACACCACTAAAAGTCAAAGTCAAAGTTTTCTTCTCTCTCCCTACCCCTTGGACAGATACTCTGTAGCTGGGAAGGCTAATCGGATGGGTTGTTAGATGATTTGCTTGTTCTGTAGCGGTTAATGTCATACTTCTTTCTCCTTTCTGGCTATACCATCTTGTCAATTTTTTTTTCCTTTTACTTTTACTGATTGCTTGTTCTACAGATAGAGATTGACTGAGGTTTTAGCTCAAATCAGCCCGCAGAGCAAGTGCTTGTCCAAGGCTAAATCGTCAATATGCAGTGACGCCCCTTTTATGGCAGTCGCTTTCGGTGACACATGGTGTGCTTCCAATGAACTTGCGGTAGTCTAATCAGGTAAACTATATAAGTGGTGCTCCCACACCAGCTAGGAAAATTATGGTAGGCCTCCACTAAGAGGTAGGAAATGCACGTGAAATTTAAATGATTTGCAGACGGGGATTAGTTTCTTTGGAGCTACTTGAGCGATTTACGCCTCAAAAGGCTTCTTGATTTAGGCTCTGCTCATCCAAACCCATCTGCTGAAAAATAGTCGGTGCTTGTATATCGCCACTAATACTATGTTTACTGTAAAACCATGAATCTCTAATTCCTCTTGATTGCCGTTAAAACAGGGACGAATGTGCAATAGATGCTTTCTTGTGGGGGTCCCTTGTTAGAAAAGCAAACTAGTCCGAAGTTGGAGAGAAATTGATCCTCAAAATGGACCATCCAAAATTCTATCCTGAGCTTGCACTTTTGACCAATTGGATATGGATGCACACCTATGCTTATAATATTTTCCCGGACTAGTCCACCTAATTTTTATTTTTATTTCGTGTATTTATTTTATCATCAGACTCCACATAAAGGAATTTCTTGATTGTTGCTCCCATTAGATTATTTAATTGATGTGTTCGACAGAAACTTTAGAGTATAAAAATACAAGAGGATGAAGATTAACCGCTCTTTAAATAATTGTCTCACAGCTATCACAAGATATCTTTCTGCATAGCTCCAAAATCTTGAACATGCTTAACAGCCCCCCTTTGAAAAGTCCTCCTAATTGTTTCTTATTGCGGCATTTTATTTTTTCCGTAATTGTCCCCCTGTATTTTTATGTGCAGCATATAACGCTATGTTTCAATCTACATTCTAATGATGTAGAGGACTTGTCTCAATCTCATATAGTATCGAGGTGTTCGGTTTCGGTCCTAACATGTCCAAATATTAGTCCACAGTCCGTCATCACATTAATAAGTCCATGTATGGGTCAGATTGTGTTCATAAAATAAAAAATGGTCCGTTTTGGCTGAAGATTTTCTCCTGCCATCAAAAACGAATAGCAGCCAATCAAAAAGTATTTGCTCTGGAGTTAAAAGGCTCAGCTTCCTTCACGTTTTATTTTTATTTTTTCTCTGAAAACCTCACCTCGATCGTATAATTGATTAAAAAACTAAAGAAATAAAAAGTTTGAGTCACAGATCAAAATATGAAGCGGGATACAAGATAAATCTATAAAACCAGAACTCTCTCACAATGTGCGCAACAGTTTTGATGGGCTCCAATGGGCACATCGAGAAAAAGGTGGTGTAGGTTGTTGTTCATTAGGTAAGGACATGACACTTTTAATTTAAGTTATTTCATTCTTATTCTTTCTATCTTGTTTTTAATATAATTTTTCTATATTGTCTTAATATAGCTAGACAGAAAATATTTAAACTAGGCGCTCAAGAAAATATGGGTTATGCTTATTGATAGGGCGGTGCAAGCCCACCCCCGGTGACAGTTTCACCAATGCTATCACCGGCCATTGGAAACCGCCTTATCTACCCTCTCTCACCCCCTCTATCTCACATTCTCACTCTCTCTCTCTCTCTCTCTCCTTTGGCCAAAACCGTAGGTGAGACGTGTATTGTTGTTGTCGAGCCGATACTAGCAAGAACTGTTTATTGTGGCCAACCGGTGTCAAAATTTGGACACTGACCTTACCAGTTCCTTTGCCGGTTTTAGCTAAACAAGCACCGTGTCCACTGTTACTCAGCCCTACTTATTGATTTCTTGTCGCTAAGTTGTCTTTTCATGTCTTCGCTGGTAGTCCTAAACGACTAGTTGCAAGCATTACTGTTTTTGAGTTCTTTACCAGACAGTTGGAAGATTTTGGTGGTGTCACTTAGTAATTATGCTCCGAATTATGTGTTAGAGCTAAGTATGATTAAATATTGCTTCTTCAATAAAGATACAAGAAGAAGAGATACGGGCAAAAAAAAGAACGCAAAGACTCTTTTTACAGAGAATAGTGGACAAAGTACGGATATAGATTTTAAAAAATACGAAAAATCCATAAGTCAGTCGAAAGAGAAAGATCAGATAACATGTTACTTATGTGAAAAGAACGGTTATATAAAGAAGCACTGTTAGGCTTAGAAAAATAAACAAAAAGAGTATAGACTTCAGAAGACTAATCATAATACCATAGCTAGCGCTTCATATGAGAATATGGTACTGGCAATTTTTGCTGCTAAAGAAAAGCAGTGTTGTAATGTTGCAGTTCTATTTGTTGAAAGGGTGATCAACTCATCGGCTTCCTACCATGTCATTCCAAAGAAGGAGCCCTTTACTTCAAACAAAGCGGGGGGAAACTTTTGCAGGGTGAAGATGGGTAAAGAGAGTTACGACGACATAGTGAGAATTAGTGATATTTGTCTCTAGACAGATATTGGATGCACCCTGACATTCAAGAATGTACGACATATGCTAGATATGCGCCTAAATTTACTATCTGTACATGTCTTTAATGAAATGGGTACGAAAGTTAGTTTGGCAACGGAAGATGGAAACTTACGAAGGGATCAATGGTATTTGCTGGAAGAAAGATTTGTTGTACACTTTACAACACACAAGTAAAAGTATGTAACGAAGCGGTAAATGTAGCGGAAGATGATTATTCACCGAACTTGTGGCAAGACAATACTTTCAGGTGCTAAAATGACTAAAATGCCCTTACTCGGGAAAACAGACTTTTTGAGGTAGAACAATCTAGCCCTAGAATCGAGAAGAAGGATCTAGTGATATAGATGGAGATGAAAATTAAATAATAGTTTGGACATTTAAATTTCTCTTATCGTCGATGCATTATTAATAGGTTATTTAAATATACCCAATAGTAGAGCACAATCAGTTGTGGTTTTCAAAATGTAGATGTCAAATATTTTAGTTTTCATAACAAGATAGAGGGAATAAAAAAAACAATTCATAAACCATTTTTGAACAACTTTCAATCCTTTGTAGAAGGATTTCTTACAAAAGATTTTTAGGTTTTAGACAAAATTTGAGTTCACCACAAGCTAATTTAACTCCTAACAAAAGTGTTTTCCAAAATACTTATTATCGACAAAAACTAACGTTTCCTTTAAAAATAAATAAATACATCATAAGAAAATATCTACGGATCCTCATCATTGCCCATCCGACCTACTAGGGTAACAAGTTCGAGGGGTACGTACATCAAATAGTAACGAAGCGAGCGGAGTAGTCGAAGCTGAGACATTGGGCGTAGAATGGTGATAGAGCTCTATGAGCACTTTGTAGGCGTTCGACACCCATACATTGACTTGAAACACAAACATATGCGTCCCAAAGTCATATGAGTGCAGGATCTCGTAAACACTAATAATCTACTAATGAATTGTATACATACAAAATAGAAAAGTACAACACTGAGTCACAAAGACTTAGTAAGGTAGGGGAATGGGGGAATGGTATAATGTCATCAAAATACCATTAATTAAATAAAACCAGTGTAAGCATGTTATAAAAGAAGCGTAATAGTAACTATAGTAGAGAAATGCGCAATGATGAACAATATGCATTTCAATTGCTGATCTTATTTTTATTTCTAGGTGATGTCTCTTTGTTTCAGCTCTCATCCATCTCCATGCTTTGTTTACCCCAGAGTCAAGGTTGTGCATCCATCTCCCATTCATTTGGGACTGTGTCAGGATTTCCTTCCTCTCTAAAAAATTTTATTATCAAAATGTACAATTAAATAATTAATCACAATATTCGAAACAATTAAATATAATACGCAATAAAAAAATCTATCTTGGTTGTCGCATGCATCCAACTCAGAATAATTGACAAAAATAATCATTAAAAAAATTCAGATGAATGAAAATATATATAACTTATCTATACATCTACTCGATGTCGTTTTTGTGAAAGTGATCCAATATCAGCGTAGGAAAAGCTAAGACCTTAAACAAGGTTGTTGAAGGCGAAGGATTATATCTAACATGTTTACTCTGATTGTACGTATTGTGATCTACCGAGCATGTTCAAAAAAAATTATATGTTAGGAAAATTAGAAATTTTACATTATGAACAATAAATCTAAATTTGACGTGTTGGGCCTCAAATGGATTTGCATCATTGTAACAATATTAACATCCACAAGAAACTAATGGAAAGAATAACAAAAGCTGATACAATATTTTTGACTTTCGAACTACTTTTAGGTCTAATGTGTGGCCAAAAGGTTTCCAGAAGTTCAGTCCTACTGACTAGAGTATTGCTCTCTATATCTATATATAAAATGAAAGATGGTGGTTTGAAAAATGTTATATCAGCTTTTGCTATTCTATCGATTAGTTTTGTGTACATGTTAATTTTGTTACAGTGATGCAAATCCATTTGATGTCCAACACCTCTAATTTAGATTTTTCATGGATAATGCAAAATTTCTAATTTTTCTAACAAAATAAAAAATGTTCGAACGAATACAATACGCTCGAACGGTATAAAAGTGTTCGAACATTTTTTGTCATCCCTGCAAATGAACAAGTTTAGCACTTTCGTTAAAACTAACACTTTTACAGTGTTCGAACGCTCGTAAAACTTACGAGAATCACCAACCTTAAAACTCCCAATCAATTCCAAAACCATGTTTTTTTACTCCTAAAACATGCATTCAACACCTCTAAATATGTATGACACTAACCATAAGCATTTAAACATCAATTCGTCCAAAAATTCAAGTCATAACAACCAAAAATCTATACCTAAAAAACTAAGAAATTCATTGATTAAGTTGATAAATCTTACCTCCAAAACACAAAGAAGCTTCATTTAAGTATTTTCCTATAACAATAAGACAAAAAAAACCTAAGATTTTTGTAGAAGAAGAAAACTTTGGCGAATTTGTGGTGTTTTGAGAGTGTGGGTGAAATGAGATCTCACGGTCGAATCAGTGATATTTGAGTTCGGTGTCCATTCAAATGATATTGGTTACGTTAGAACGATACGCCAAAAAGGGGCAGGAATAAAGCGTGCTTAAATTATCGTTCAAACGCATTTTTCACACGTTTGAACGATACTTTTTTATCTGAACGACGTCGTTAGTTTTACTCTTAAAATATCGTTCGAATTCATTTTTCACACGCTCAAACGATCCTTTTTTTATCTGAACGACGTCATTAGTTTTGAAATAATATTCTAACAGTTTCTTGAAAACTCATTCGAACTTGTTTTAGAAAATGAAACGACATCGTTTCATGCTTTTAGTTCAAACGATACTTGTCTGTTTGAACAATTTTGTGAATAACCTAAATAATATTTAAATAATTTGTAATTAAATTAAAAGTATTATTTTATTAATTATAGACATATTATAGCACATGTTTAGGAGTATGGAAATATTTTTAATACTCAATTATGTAAGTATGATTGTATATGTATTAAATGTTGAGTGTTAAGTGTTCAGTATTAAGTATAGAAACTTTATTTGTACTTAACCATGTCTAAGTAATTACACACACATGTAAGTATCAAAGCACATGTTTGAGAGTATAAAAATCCTATTACTACTAACGGATGATATGTAACTATCATTGTAAGTATTATAGTACTTGTATGAAAATTTCATTAGTAAATAATGATGTACGTAACTAATTACGAGCATAATGTTATTTAAACATTTACTGTTTATTACATAATATGTATAAAGTACTATATATTAAATAATTTGTATAAGGTACTACATATTACATAATATGTATAAGGTACTAGATATTACATAATATGTATAAGGTACTATATATTACATAATATATATAAGGTACTATATATTACATAATATGTATAAGATACTATTAAATAATATGTATAAGGTACTATACATTAAATAATATGTATAAGGTAATATATATTACATAATATGTAAAAGGTATTGTATGAAAATATTTGATTTTGATAATTTTATTCAGTTTTTATTTTTAATTCTTTATATAATTTTATTTGAATTACTGTGTGACCGTTCTAACATTGATCTGATTAAGGGTTGAACTTAAATAAATAAACGTTCGAACGTTTTATATATTATAAAATGACAGTGTCTAATAGCTGTCCGTTCTAATGGTTTATATCGTTAGAACGGAAAATAACTTTATTATTACTTAATTTTTAGTGTGATTTTATTTTTAATTTATTATTATGTGTGGTTTCCATTTTAATCATAATTTAATTATCAAATAAAAATATGCATAAACCAAAAAATAAATTAGATCATTAAGCACAAATAATATAATATGTACAAACATAATTGTTCGAATGTCTGAAAAAACATAAACACGTGACAAAATACTATAAAAAAACTATCGAACATTCTTCTTCATCTCCTTGACCAAGTCAGCTCGACATCATCTATCCTATGTATGATGTCTTCCTGGACTTCGTCATGAGCCTTCTTCAAGTCCAGATGCATCGACTCAATCTCCTCGAGTCTCTTCTCCATATCAGCCAGGCTGGTGATGATGGGAGTGATGGCCATCTCCATTGCACGTACAATGCGGCGCTCCATCCCTTCCACCGCCTGGGTCAGACCACTCAAACGCCACAGCACAACTAGACACTGTAAACGCCGACAAGTCACACCGTTGATGGGGGCCCTAGTTGCATCAACGTCGACTCATGACGTTTGGCCACTTCCTCGGCATCCAACATCATCTGGGTCGACATGACCCCGAATGACAGACCCTCTTTGCTCATTGACTGAGCCTCGGTCCTTATGGATCATATATGTGTTGGCTTTAAGTCACAATCAATATTTTGATGATAATAAATAGAAGTAATTGAGATATGAAGCAAAGAAGATCCAAAACGAACACGGAGCGATCAAGCAACATCCCCTTCAACAAAAGTGCTCTTAAAGTGAAGACTCAAGTTGCTAGGGTAACTTATGTAACTCTAGACTTCATCTTTAACAAGGATTTGAACCACACATTTGCATACTTCTTCAAAACTTGCATAAACCGTTTTACCAATTGTTTTGAAGATTAAAAATATTTTAATGGCTTCAAATTATCATGATTAAACTATCAAACCTTTTATATACCTATGGAAGTTATTTTTATTTGGTATTTTAAGTTGGTCAAAATTATGTTTTTAAATCAACCGAATCATGTTCTTATGTTGTAGAGGTCGACTGGCTGGTGAAACGGTTGATCGGCCTACAACCGCTTGGTGTTGTGGTCGACTGATTGTTTTTGAAAATATAGTCGTTCTGAATTCTGACATTATGATCGTTGGGTTTAACGTAAACCTACAGCAATCAACCGGCTCCTCGTGAATTTTAATAGATCGACTCCCGACGGTTATTAACGACTATTTTTCTTATGAGACCTATATAGAGTCATCCATATGCCTTTTAAAAGATGTTAAATGACCAAAAAAATTTTACCAAGGCTAAGAGTGATCAAAAATGTTTCAATCTTTCTTCGAACATAATTCACACATAATCATCACTTTCACATCCTTGTTATTGTGTGAAGCCTAAGAGATAGAAATTTCTCATTGTAACATCTACTCCATCAAGAGATTGATTCTTGTTTCCTTTTAGTGAGTGTTGTTCATCGAAAGGAGTTTGGAGAGGTTTGTTCTCAAACTCGTTCTTGAAGCTTGAAAAGGTGTTTCTCAAAGCTCAAGTGTAAGGAAACCTTTCCCTTGGTTGAAAGTAGCATAGTGGAGAAACCTCAAGGCTCGGTGAAAGAGCTTAAAGGGTGGATGTAGACGAGCTTGATGAACTACCTAAAAATCTTGTGTTTACTTCTCTTCCCTCATCTCCTTACATTGTGCCACTAGTTTCTTGTTCTAAGTTTTATTTCTATATTTGAGTTGCAATATATATTGTGTTTGATCTTTTATTGCAATTGTTTCTCTTTGTGGGACTTGTAGCTAGAAAACACTTTCTATAAGGTGAGTTTCGAAAAAGTTTTGTAGCTAGCAAACACTTCCTAGGAATTACATTATGCACCCTGCGCTGTGCACTCCGCGTGATGATGCCGCAGGAAAATGTTGTGGCTGAAGAAAAGGTGGAAAATCCTTCAAAAGTCTTGGCAAAAAGCTCTACGGAACCGATCATTGGACCAAGTAGTGCTCCTCTCCAATCATTAGTCTAAAGATCTCCTCGGCTAACAAAGTCGTAGTAGGCTCCAAGCAGGATAAGCACCCACTTACCTCTAAATGCGCAAGTAGGTGGAGAGGATGTTGGGGTAGATCCTGATCGGCACTCCATGGATGAAGACCTCTCACTCATCCTCGTCAGTGTCAACATCCTCATTAGTGTCAACATGCAAGAGAGCAAGTACTCTCATCTAAAGTGGGGGAATATTTGGTCAATAGTGCGACCCTCGAACTGAAACTCTGAGAAGTCGTATGTGCAAACCGATCCCTCCGCCACAACTGTGCGCTTAAACATAATCACTTGCCTCTCGGCTATAGTCAAAGATGAATCCTCTGCGTAAGAAGAGGAAGACGCTCTAGAATGTTTTGCCATTTTAAGTTAATCTAACAAACATAAAATAGAAAAAAACCTATTAGAACAGTAAACAACATCATAGAATGAATCAAGTCTCGAACGATTATAGGATAGAAATCAGAACATCAAACGGCAAATAAAGTATCGAACGGAGAAATAAACTAAACATCGAACGGATATAGAACGAACACTGATATGTAATCATCGAATGAACATGTAATGAAAATAACATATCGAATGGAAGGCAAACTATCAAACGGACAAAACAAAACATCAAACGGAATATACTATTATAGAATGGAAAAACGTTCGAAAAGGTATATCACTCTCGTTCGATCTACATTGCCTACACTCACCGTTTAGACAATATTGTTCGAACCACAAACATTGCAACATGAAGATGAAAATGGTTGAGCCATTTTCAAACTCAATATATTTATACTTTTCTACGTCAAAAGCAGTTAAAAAACAATCATAACTAATTACAAACACACATTCATCAACATGAATGATATTTTGCAAATTTATTATTAACATATTCAAATCCAAATTCAATAGCAAAATCAAACCAAAAAAGCTTTGAAAAACACATTTTAATCGGTTAAAATGCATTAAAAATGTACATGGAGTGCGTTGGACTAGGAAGGATGATATCCACGAACTAAAAATGAATATGGAGATTGATAAAGAGTTTGAGAGATTTTGAGAGAGGTACGTGAAAATGTGAGGAAATGTAGCTCGGGGGTGTAATATTCGAATGTTCGTTCAAACGCGTTCCAACGGTTAGGAAAAAACTGTCTAAAATCATTCGTTAAACAACGTTCTAGTTCTAAACCGTCAAATAATAGTTGGAATGAATACCACATAACGTTCGAACGAGAATAAAAAATAATAAAATTATTGGTGATGGGACTTACATTTATGGTGGTGGTTGGAAAAGTGGCGTTCAAAATCGATTGAACCCCTGTGGGTTTTTCGAGTTGCAAACCATCGTCCCAAAACAGATTCTATGGCATTCGAACGAATTATTTTAAGAACGAACGTGAGTTTCTACATTCCGATATTTTCATTTTAATTTTCATTCAAACTACCTTTTTCATTTCGAACAGGAGTCCAAATTGGCATTAGAACGTGCAATGTTCTTTCAAAGTTTTGGGAGAGAATTCCCTACAGTTTGGACGGAATATTTCAAGTTCAAACGTTAGTTTCGGGACCGACGAATCTGTCAATAAAACGAGATTTTTTTCCGGAAGTTTCATCCCAAATAATTAACCTTTTTTTAGACGGATAATTTTGTCCCAAAAAAGTATAAAATGGTCGCAAAATATTTTTTTTGGAGAGTTTGAATTTCCGTCCAAAAAACTGAAATTTTATATTTTTTTTTAAAAATCTGTTGCTAAATAATACTTTTTGGGACTGATTTTTTGGCGTCCCAAAAAATAAAATTTGTTGTAGTGACTACACATTATTCTCATATTTTGGTTTTCTTTATTGAGAACATCATTTTCTCAAATTGCTCAACTCATGAAATTTGATCTCATTCAATGTGTCTTTAACATACCCATGATGTGTGATGTTTCAGTGAATCTAATGCAATCATAATTTACGAACAAAAGACAACAAGAATACCATTACATTAATAAAAGGAAAACATATTGTAAGTTAGAGTTATTAATTTTATTATCTAAATTTAATTCTTGTTGTTGCATACAACCTTAAACATATTGTTAGTCCATTTGTCCATTTGTCCTTCTCACTTTATTTCCTTCTCTTTTATTTATTTTCTTTCGATTGGGGCTCATGGCGCAATCTTTCTTTCTTTTGGATTGGGCCGCAAGGCCTAACATTTATTTTTCTTATGGTTGCACTTCACCTTCATTCTTTTGGATTGGGCCTCACGACCCAATCTCTCCTTTTGTTGTTAGAAATTTTCAAAGATCTATTTGTTTGCCATGATTTTTACAAGATAGTGTCAAAGCCCCAGTGGGCTTCTAATGCTTCCCATTTAGGCCCCCAAGGCCCACTATTTCCCACTAAGGTCGACAATTTCTCACTAAGACTCAATCAAGGTCATGGTTGTACATCCCTTGTCTCAAAGTTCCGATTTTTTTTATTCAACCCTACATGGGTTAATTGGATGCATAATTTCATTTCAACAATGAGTCTTTATTTGGTTCTTAATGGGGTCCATTTGGCAAATTTGTTCCTTCTCATGGTCATCGCCAAGATGATCCACTCTCCTCAACTCTCTTTATTATTTATTTTTAGGTATTGTCGCGTTTGTTACTCAATGAGGAGAGGATGAAAGCTTACAAGGAATTTGGATCTGTCAAAATGCCTCAAAAATTAACCATCTTTTTATTTGCCGATGATTTCCTGCAGTTTGCCAAGGCTAATGCAAGGGAAGTTGTGAACTTGGATAGATGCTTGTAGAAGTATATGAGTTGGTCGGGTCAATGCATTAATCGGTCGAAGTCTTCCATCCTGCAAAGCATTTGGGTCTTCCAATCCTTATTCCCTATTCATGAGGCCAAGTTGTTGATGAACTCAAGGACAATTTGCTCAAGGACAAGTTAGAAGGTTAAGTTATTATCCCAAGCAAGTCGTACAACTTTAATCAAATATGTTGCTGCATCCATTCCCCTTTTACAGCCTCAGTTTCTTTCAAATGTATCACAATTGGTGCCAGCAATTGGATAAAATTTTGAAGGATTTATGGTAGGCGGATTTGATCCAAAGAAAATGAGGAATTTGGCTCTAAAAGCTTGGCAGTCTATTTGTAAACCTAAGATGAGTTGAGGGTTGGGGTTGTGTATGATGAAGGACGTTAATGTTGCTTTATTGGAAGAAGTTGGCGTGGATGCTCCTTACTAACGTGGATTACTCGTTGGGCTGTCTCTAGAATTATTTGTGGAGACTACCCCTATGTTCCTAAGCATTTAGATGGACTGTCCTAATTGTATGCTGGTTTTCAACCATTGATTGTACTTGTTTGTGTTTGATGAATAAAGGTACATAACCGAAAAAAGAAAACATCGCCGGCCAATTAATACAATATTTTGCTAACTACCGAATTAGCTAGCACGCAGCTACTATATATGAACCGACCTAGTAAGGAACCACCACCAACAATCAGATGGCAAATCAAACATCTTACCTTCCTAGAGGACTCCTAATCACCAAGTAAAGTACAATCTGAGGCACACATATCTATGAAAAATGAGAGGAAGGTCTTGTACGTGTTGTTGAAGAAGGTTAATATATATATAGTTTCCATTAGTTGCCAAACACAATTATAACTAGCCCTAATATTCTCCCTCCATATATTTTAATTAAAATACGTAATGGACAACAACGTCGAACTCTTCAAGCTTACTCACCCACATTATTTTAGAGGAAAATATGTTTTTCACCTACGAACTACCGCGTATTTTGAACTTTACACCCTAAACTAACACGTTTAAGGCATTGCACCCACAAACTACCCATAGTACTTAACATATTTCACCCTCAAACTACCCATCTTTAACACACATACAAACCACCCATCCTTACCAAATTCACGGTCATACAATCTATCCTTAATACATTGCACCATCTGTCTATTTTTTCTGTCACTTTGGATGAAAATTGACATTTTTTTAATATGAAATACTGATTAAGCCCTTAAAAAAGTCACGTGAACAGTGAAATTTAAGGGCATAATCGTCATTTTCTTTTTAAATGAAAAAAGGAAATTTCTCTTTCCTTTGACCAAAAAATAGAGGAATGGTGCAATGTGTTAATAATGAGTAGTTTAGGAGTACAATTTGTTAAGGATGAGTAGTTCATGGGTGCAATATCTCAAGTGTGATAATTTAGGATGTAAAGTGCAAAAACTATATATAGTAGTTTGAGTAAAAATTATGGGAAAAAGTCATTGTTCGCCACATAGTGTGCGTCAATTGCATTTCATTCTCTCTAATTTTAAAAATTGCTATTTACGTCCTATAAGTATGAATTATTTGCAATGTTCGCCCACAGTCAAAATTTTCATTATAATTGACGGAATTCTGCATTAAAAAGGAAAAAATAACCTTTCAAAACAAAATTACTAAAAATATTTTTTTTAAAATCATTAAAAATAAAAAAGGTTATATTTTTAAATAAAACTATTGAAACTCATTTCAATAATCTATATATATTTTAATTTATTTATTTATTAAAAATTGTCTTTGAGGGCATTTCGGTCTTTTTAATGCCAATTCTGTCAAGTTTAACGGAAATTTTGATTGTGGACGAACATGGCAAATGTTTCATACTTATAGGATGTAAATCGTAATTTTTAAAGTTAGGAAGAGTAAAATGCAATTGACGCAAACTTATGGGACGAATAATGACTTTTATCTAAAAATTATACCTTTTGGTTGCTTTTATTTAGCTATTGTAGCTAGTGTTTGTTCTTAATTAGTTGTCCTATGTTCTTATTAATGCGTATGCATGTGTGTTTATTTTGGAATGGCACCTTTTAGCCGTTTGGCATTAAAGCACAAACGCTGTGAAGCTAGCAAAACTAATTAAACAATTGCATGTTCAAGTTAAAACGAATGGGTCACAAATTAAGGGAAGTTGGGCATTATTTCCTTTGGCAGACAAATTAATTAAGTACTCATGTAGAAGTCTCGAGTCTATCTTCATTGGCAGACAAAAGTAGTTTTATGCTTGCATTTCCTTGTATATATATACGCATAGAAGAAGCGAGTTGGTAATATTTATTAGAGCTTAAAATGAAGGGAATCGTGCCGATTATGGGTATCAGCTGCCATATAATTATCACACGCTGAGACGTTCCCCGAGATCCACAACAAATTAATATACTACCTTTAAACTCCTAGAAGATGGAGCCCGGAATGGATTCCTGAAGGGTTCTCTGACTGTTCACATTTCCAACGAAGGATATAGTAAGTTATAAGATGCCTGAGATTAGATGAAAATAGGACAATTGCTCGAACGAGGTCATAGATCGATTATAGACTGGTAAATTTATAATGCTTCTGCTAATAGAAATGCATCTCACGGAACACTGTAGTGAGATAATAACAAAAGTATCACAAGAAGGAAATACATGCTTTCCAGACCAAAAGAAAAAATTTGAAGAGGAAAAATAAAATATTTGCCCCATACGAGAGAAGAAAATTAAGGGAAACAAAACAAATATAAGGATGAAAAGTACGGGAGACTGAGGATAAGAAGTAATTTATTAAACTAGGGTTTCCGTCTCTTATGGTCCTCGACTACACCTTCATTCCCTGCTAGCATCATGTACTTGTCCCTCCTTGTAAGAGTCGTGCACACAAATCCTAAAGCATCGGCCAGTTGTCTTTGAATATAGTTTGCCACTTCAAAACTTGATCTGCCTCCAGCACATGTGAGCTCTCTCGGTACCTTGGGAAGGATTTCAACATAATATCTAGGTTTTGGATTCATTAAAAAGAAGATTGGGTCCAGGCATTTGAGCCCTCTGGCTGTCGTCCCATAAAACATGCTCACGTGTGTGTTTATGGCCACAGGAACAATCTCATCAGCTAACTCGGCAAACAAAGAGCTAAACCTTAACAGGTATGGCTCTCTACAAGTTGTTCCTTCAGGGCACACCACCAAATCACCTTCACTAAGCAATCTTTGCATCGTATCTCCATCTTGCTTTCTGTCTCTTGTCAATCTTACTGTTTTCATAGGGGCTATGAATTCCGACATTTTGCTTAGGCTGTAGGTGACTGCAGTCAAAGGCTTACCTAAAGACGTGCTGAGAAAGACAGGGTCCAAGAGGGTTCTATGGCTACAGACATACAGAACTCCTTTTTCTTGATTAGATCTTGAAGGTTTGCACCCTTTGGTCGTAATATCTACTCCACTCCACATGCCCAATGAGAGGGCCAACTTGTAAGGAAGACAGATACCGATAAAGAGTCTAAAGATTGCCAACAGTATTCCAAGTGGAAGCCACATGAACATGGAAAGAGTTGCTAACGGAGTTGGCAGAAAAGCTAGCCTTCCGTCATGAAATATCAGTGGCTTTGGGTACTTCTCCCTTGGCATCAAGCTCTTGCTGTCTTCGTTGTACACAACATAAGCTTCCTGTCATAATACATGGACCCAGACATACATCAACAGGCAAATTTCATACAATATTCAGTAGGAAATTAATATAGAAATCTGCAACACCTGCCAATTGGAAACGTAATATTTTCAGAAGTGCTTTCTTAAAGAAAAGAATATACAATCAACTGAAAAAAGTCTTTAAACCGTAAAACGATAAGAACATCCAATAATCTCCATTAATATCATCAGGGGTTTCCAAAAATATGACAATGCATTGCTTCTTTTAATCAAATAGAAGAAAAAACGACGTAGCTCAGAAAAAAAATGGAATAAAGAAGGAATGAAACCCTTGTCCAAATACATTTAGTAGGTAAAAAAAAGGAAAGGAAGTACGTTAGTCATTGGCAATATATTTCTTGTCGCTTTCTACGCGGTTAACGTTTTTTTCGATAGGTTCTTTAAAACTACCAACTGCAGGAGCTTAAGAAATTTTAGGTTCAGAATACCTTGCAAAGTGAGATGAAGAGATGATCACAGAAGCTTAAACCTCCAAGCCCAATATCGGGCTTCGTGTCTCCAAAATACTCTTTAAGGGCTCTATGCTTTACAAGCAAACCAGACCCAGATAGGAAGCCGGTGTAGTATTGCCCAATAGTATGCAACTCAGAACCAAAAACATTGGTGACACCCAGATATTCTTTGAGAAATCCTTCTACCATTACTCTTGGGACACTTGAGAAGATAACCCTCGATCCTGTTGAAGCCAAGACCTCACAAGCCTGACGGTTGAGATTCTCAAGATAAAACTTGGGCAAAACAGCCCTTGAAACACTTTCCATATCCTTCAACCTAAGCCCACAGAAGGATATGAATATCATGAACCGTAATTTGAGTTCATAGTCCAAAAGACACAAAACTGGGCTTGACAAAAGCAAAAGAAATGCCCTCACGATGCTACCAGCTTCAAAAGAAACCAACATGAAATAAGGGAAAAAGGATTGGGACCTAAGGAGGGTTCCATGAATATCACACACAATGGTGTCAGAACCTCTACCCTCCAGACTGCATTTGGCCACGCTAGGAAATATAGAAGACTGCTGCGATGATTTCAGAGATCTGTTGCTTAAAAGGAGGAGACCGTAGTTTCTCATCTGCCTTGCAGCTCTATAACACGAGTTGGCTAAGAGCTGGTACAAGACCCAGTTTGCAAGCTTGAACAACACCATGGTTTTTTTTCTCTGTCAAGGATATATACAGAAGTTCTGGGAACGAGAGAAGAGTTAAGAATGAGAGGGGAGTAAATTGGGAAGGGCTTTTGGAGGAGAGGAAAAGCTGCAGAGGATATTTATAGGCGTCACAAAGATTGAGAGAAGTTGACTAGTGCATTTCGTTAGCCACGCCCCCGGCATTAATTGCTCCCTGATCAGGCCTCAACATGTGGTTTCTCTTTTGTTCTGTTTCGGCCAAATGAAATTATTGTTGCCGCCCACCCTTCCTTTCTTTCTTGGCTACTGACAAAAATAAGTAGGTTGCATTGTTGGTGACCGCTTTTGTGAGTCTTGGGTGATGTTCGTTTTGAGAAAAAATGTAGGATTTTAGAGAAGTTGTGAATTTTTATGTTGAATAGTATTTTATTGGTGTTTGTGTAAAGTGGAGAGAGAAATGATTTGATGTAATTGTTTAATAAAAAAGTATTAGAGTTATGTGAAAAAGTATAGAGAGAGAAAATTTATGTTGAATAAAAAATTAAAAAGTTGTTGGAGATTGTGTAAAATGTATTGGTTTTTGTGTTTGAATTCTGAATATGTTCGGTGATAGAATTGTGAATATATTTAGAATCCTGAAAAAACGGTGAAAATGAACGTACCCTTTGTTTGTGTTTGAAAATTATTCTCCGCCTCCACCTCTCAGCCTCGAATTGTCCAATACCATCGGAATGTGTGCACATTTCACCGAACTCATTTAACCCTTTCAGACTTTGTGCTTCTATGCATAGGCTAGACATCAACGGGTTTCAAAGTCAACCCTATTATAATCTAGACGGACCGATGATGAGTTAGATCACCCATATCTATCAGATTTATTAATGATTTCTTTAATGCATTTCAAAAGAGTACAGGTCAAACTCTATCTGCTAATTATTTCTTACGTTTTCCCGAGACCAGATATTTTTAAGGGAGAATATGCAAATTGAATTTCATCGTTGACGAATCTGGCAAAGTGTTAATTGATCAATAGGAGAGATGGAGAATAGTGATTAAAAATTCGTTGTTATTATTTTGACTTCATTACAGCTCAACCAAAAACAACATACCTTTTTGCATGTTATTTGCCTTAAAAGTTGGTTGAACTGTCTAACAGTTTTCACCGAAATAATTTGAAGACTAATTCTTTGTTTTTTTTCGAGACTATCACTTTAGGCCAGCTAGAGTTGCATGAGAACCCTCCACAATCCCGGGTAGTGAAATTGCAAAAAGTAATTAGCCAAAAGAATATCTAGAAAAAAAAAATTAGCCAAAAGAAACGGAGACTACATGAAACAGCCAAACTTGAGCATGTGACCCTCATTCAAAGTTTGTGTTCTTGGCAGTCGGGAAACATGCAGTTTTCGTTCGTATTTTGGTGAAACCTAAAGCATTTGATCTGGATGTATTGTCATGCATAGTATTTTCGTGTAACATTAGAAGAGATTAACATATCTTAATCAGCCTCTGAATCTATCACTCATCCGAAAAGCTGAAACTGATAGGAAGAATTTAGTATTTGAATTGTATTCTCTAACACCTCCCTTCACATGTAGGTTGAACTTATCTTTAATTGGGAGACCCAACACGTGCAATATTTAATTGAAATTTAGATAGAGTGGGGAGTCAGGTCTCAAACTTAGGACCTTGACTCTGATACCATGTTAATCTACTACCACTTATCCCAAAAGCTTAAGCTGATAGGAAGAGAAAGATTTTATTATTTGAATTATATTCTCTAACACAACTAATATGTTCTAACTTCTTCTTTTTTGTCCCTTTTCGTTTCTTGATTTTCTGGTCAAGGGAACTAGCTAGGAAGTATAATCATGATCCCGTCTAATTACCTTATTCTTTTTATTATTATTGTTATTCATTCTTTCAGCTCTAACTTATTTCCAAATGTACTATAAACTACATGACAGATCAGGATTAATGACAAGTTTGTGTGGAAAATTAAGCATTGACAGATAGCACATAACCTTTCAATGTATAGGAAGATAATTAATTTCCTGAATCAACAGCACGTACGTAACTTATAAGAGTATGTGAGTTAGCCCAAGAGGATACAGAAGTTAGAAAGGTAAATGATCTGGCGACAGGGTGAAAATTTGTAGGTGAATCATGCAGAAGACCTGCAGGAACCCCAGTTCGTCTCTTATTTCTGTCACATTGCTCATTTGAATATAGCTTTGCTTTAGAAAACAAACATAACATGACATATGAACATCTAGAATTTGGGAACTTAATCTACAATATTTTCTACGACGGCTGCTACTACCCACAGAATCAGGCAGGCCTCACACCCCATGGTCCAAGGCCCAAGACGTAAAGTTCCCTTCATATGCTAGGGACCTAAAGGTCAGCACCGATGAGCTATGATAGCAACTCATTCGAAAAACCCCAGCTAGCTTAATTTTGTTCAAAGGGAGGACTACTGATGGGTCATAATATGACCGACTCAGCCCATTAGGAACACACCAGCCCAACTGTAGTCTTGCCCAAGTCCACAAGCATATTCAAGGTCCCCGGCCCGCGCACATATGAATTAGTCCCCTAATGCTTTCTCAAATATTCAAGGAGTCCTAAGACTCACAGCACTAAGACCCCTCTTATGACTCTAATTCCCCCATATATAAATAGGCAGGTACTCCCTTCATATTTTTTAAGCTTTAATTGTTCTTCTAAATACTCAATTTTTCTTGAAATTTAACTTAGGCATTTTAGTCTCCACATCTGACCGCCGTCCCTCTCTTTGTTTCTTTTCAGGTCTGATCGACTCCGATTATTAGTTATTTTTGGCATCATTATTTTTCATTAAATTTTGAAAATTTCATTATCAATTTAAATTTTCGTACTATTCATAAAAGAAGTGAAAGTATGAACACTCAAAAGAAATTAAAAAAAAAAACTCCATGAAAATCCATAAAATCCATCTTACGAATCCATGAAAAAACTCCATAAAAACAAATATAGAAATTTTCACCCAAACAAAGAAAAAAAATCGCATTAATGATTATAGATGAAAAATCTTATATGCTCCAATATATGCTTGCGAGTTGCGAACACGAAAGTTATAAGATACATATTTTTCTGGTATTAGTAAAAGGAATCATGCAAATTGCGACCCACCAAAGACGACCGAGTGCATTGATTCCTTTATTCCAAAACATAAAGATGCAAGTCCCACCACTTCGGTCGGTCTTCCGGTCAGAGAAAAAGTAGCACCACTCATGGCTCATAAAAGACGAGAGAGTCCATTACTCTGACTCGGGCATAAAAGGAAAGAGATTCAAAAAGTTCAAAATTTAATCAAAACTATTTTTTCTTTATAAAATTTATTATTTCTAATTTAATTATATAAAAAAATAAAAAGTGTGTCATTTACCTTTGAAAAAATAATAAGTAATGTTGAAGACTTTTTTTTGGCAATTAGAAATTAGAACCATAACAAAGACTCTTGATAATGTCGATGTTCAAAGTACAATTACATAGTTCATCGCCGTTTGTGGGCCGCATAGTTCCAAGAAAACAAACACCCTTGTCTCTCTCTCTCTGCAAAGGTTCCGAGAGTGACTATGTCTCAGACGAAGAAGAAGCAAGTTCACCTCTTCTACTGCCCGGAGTGCGAGGACCTTGCCCGAAACGTTGCCGCTCAGTCCGACAGCATCACTCTCCAAACCATAAAATGGAGGTCATTTTAATTATTTTCTGTTTTCTTTTGAAGTTACTTAATCGTATTACGTACAGTAAATTATCTTTACGTTTTTTGAATTTTTTTTCTTCGTCTTCTTCTTGTTACCTTGGTGTTCTGTCATAAACATGAGATGGCAGGGTTGTTTTTTTTTTCTTCGTTGTTTTATTTTAATTTTTTCACCGAGCTTAGCTATTCAACGAAATCAGAAAAAGAAAAGGCAGTGCTGAACAATGATAAGAAAGAAGGCCAAGGAGGTAGTTTACATTGTGTTTTACATTTTTCATGTTTAGGTTCGACTCTTTTGTCCTAATTTTGCGTTGCTATATCACCAATTTTTACCGTTTTCCATCATTGTAATCCGCTGTGGTTTCATGCGTGCCTTGTCATTAACATGATCTTTGTATTGGCACGACAAAAACGATTTTGCAAGTATTGTCATGGTGAGGTTGATATTTCGTATAAAATGCGGAGCATGCTTGTTAGTATTCATCTTTGCTTCTGGTCATGTTTATTTCAGTCTGAGCAAAGCACAGACATATTGGTTGATCTTGTCTATAAGTACAGGATTGAGAGTAAGGTTGTGGGTCACACACTGAGTGCAAGTGCAATTTTTGAATGAAGAAGAAACATTATCTCTTGGCTGATCAGTAACATTTGTAAATGAAGGATGATGTATATGGAGCAGATAATATTTGTTGCATTGAATCTCATAGTAAGGTGCTCAATATGGAGTTTGCTAGCTCTATATCAGGTACATGGTATCCCTTTTTTCTGGGATCAAATATTAAATTTGAACCTTAATGCTAAGGGTAAGCGATGTTAAGAACAAAGCTTCAAAAAGACTCTTCATTGTCAAGCAGATTTTGTACTAGGTCCAGAAGATTTAGAGCCACATCTTTTTGCCTCCACCTGTCCTTGCTACCGTGAAACTGAACCAGTTCATTTAGACCGAATACATCAACTCTTGAAATCTTTAACGAGAATAACAAAGAATATAGCAAAAAAGCTCATTTCAAACTTGTACCTTTTTTTTCCGGAGCAAAAACGATAGGAGGGGTCAGAGGGGAGACTGGAGGTTTTAATCTTTACCTGAGCATGACTGTGGTAGTGCCCTACAGGCTGGGACACCCAGCAGGAGGGGCTTAGACGGGCTTAGACTGCCCACTAACATGTGGATTTCTTCAGGGACTTCCTCAAGTCGAATCAAACTTCTTCATTCTTACTTCACCAAAGAGTCAATTGTAAGAAGCAAGTGGGGTCATGGGCAGGTGGGCATAGAGAGTAATAAGAAGACAGAACATGGTAAGAAGTCAGTAGCCTGATCACACTTGTTCTTGTTAGAAACTTTTCTTAGCTCACTCGCTTTCAGTCCTTCTATGTTCTTCTCCATACCAAATAGAGTTTTGTGCTTTATAAGAGCTTATGGAAGCTAAGACTTGTACTATCTCTTTCAATTCCTGGTATTTTGTTAGGGGCCTCGGAAATGTTAGTAATTGGGGCTGGTTTAAGATATGAAATCACGCCAGCGGAGTAGAAGCGCTAGGAAGTCCATTTCCAGGAAACCTTTTTATCAAACACGGGACATCTCTTTACTATTTTCCCCTTTGTTGTTATACACCATAGAATTTTGCCTAAAGCTACTCAAATGTGATTTGTGTTCTCACTGGTAACCCTTGCTAAAGATGGTTCCTATTATTCAGGGTCCTAATATTTTGGTCTTGGAATTGTAGCCATTATTTTTCCAATAATCTTGCTGAAAAGTTTAAGTTTTTGCTTCGCAATCAAAATTTAATTAGTTATATAGAACAAAGTCCCTCCATTTTCCACTTGTGTCCGTATTCTCGTATCATATGGTGTGTGAAAAAAATGGAGGTTGATGATCTGCACCTAATAGGAGGTGGGCCTGCAAGAATAGGTATATATAACTGCTTCAATAGATTTTTTTTCCCTTCTTCTGGAGATGAAAACAAATGATGTCGCTCATGACTCTAAATCTGCTAAGAGTATGCTCTCTAAATTCTACTAAATAAGTAAGAATTTTTTTGCACATGATGTTTTTATTGCAATATATATTAAGTTGAGGAATTAGAACTAATTGTGCATAACAATGCATCAGTGGACTGATTAAATTCTATGCATCAAACAGGAATTTTGATGATGGATTTCCAAACATCTACATTAACAATGCACAAGATCTGCGAGGTCAACACGTGGCCTTTCTCGCATCCTTCAGCTCAACAGGAGTTATCTTTGAGCAGCTCTCTGTCACATATTTACTTCCCCGGCTGTTTGTTGCTTCCTTCACATTGGTCTTGCCCTTCTTTCCAACTGGCTCCTTTGAACGAATGGAAGATGAAGGGGATGTAGCAACTGCATTTACCTTAGCAAGGATGTTGACGAATATACCCATTTCCAGAGGTGGCCCTGCTAGTTTGCTCATCTATGACATTCATGCTTTACAGGTTTCTTCTCATTATTCTTGAAGCTATTAGATTTACTGTTGGCTGATACTTTGAAATTCTTCCAGTATTATGTTGAACTGATTTTTGGGTTAAATACATTTTTCACCCTTGAACTATAGGGTCATTGATACATCGTGCCCCAAACTACTAACTTTGAGACATTCATATCCTCAAACTATTGATCACTGACAATTTTCACCCTCCGTCTGAAAATTTATGGTAAATTGGATAGAAATTTTGACAAAAAATGCACCATAGGCATTTTATTTGTTCAAACCTATGCGTAGTGTTTGTCCTTTTTGAACATAAATTGACAAAATTAACTTTTTTTTTTTCGGTTTTCCCTTTTTGTTTTTATTTTTTCTCCTTTCGGTGTTTTTTTTTAAAATACATATACAATGCATACGATTCATTTTCCATCTTTCTGTCCAATTTAATGAAAATTTCAACTGGAGGGTTCAAAGTATTGGGAATTGAAAATTTGAGGGTGAAATGTCTCAAGGTTAGAAACTTAGAATGCAGTGTGTTAATGACCCCAAAGTTTAAGGGCGAAAAATGTATTCACTCTTGGTATTTCTTTTTAACTTTTTGGATTAACAATATCTCAGTCAAACTTTACAGATAGAATGTGATGCAGATAAGAAAAGGTTTCTGGATATTTTGTTACCTGAATTAATGGTACTTTTATTTTTATTATTGTTATGTCTAATTTCTCCTTTGGGGTGCTTGCGGCTGTGTAGATAGAAAGTTTCTCAACATATCATCTAGCAGAAATCCTATTTCTCTTGCCTTCCCTAGTGTTAGAGTTGTATAGTTCGACTACAATTGGTTATTAGTACATTGAAATTGGAGTGAATGTCTAGTACGATGCTAGCATGAAATCTCCTTTTGTCTAAAGCTTTTACCTGAGTACATCAACAATTTGTAGTGTTCATTAATTTCCTCTTTGCCACTGTGTTCTTAATAGCATTGTGCATTAGGGCACATGTGAATCTGGTTTCACACATTTTGAGGCCTGATTAAGAAGCACTTTTTTTCTTTTGGCTGATGGTTATGATGGCTGGAGGTGGATCATTGGCTTATACATTTACTAGTTCAAAGCTGCGGAGAAAGAGTAGGCATTAATTAGTGTGGTGAAATCTATAGCAAGATATTTTTGTCTTCCAATTTGACAGACATCATTTTCGAGGACAAGAAGCTGGCTGTTGTCTGTTGGAATGGTCTGCTGATCTAAGTTCTCTAGTTGCAATAATAATTGTCTGTTGGAATGGTCTGCCGATCTATGTTCGCTTGTAGGATGCCATTTTGAGAAACAACTAGCTACTTCAACTGAATCAGAAGCATGGCATTAGTATCTTCCCCCTAGCATCTAAAGTATCGTGTGGATGGTTAAATCTCATATGCTTCTGTCAGCATAACTATGACCCTAACTTCTATAGACACTATTACTTATCAAAAAAAAAAATCTATAGACACTATTAGCTTCACAAGAAATGGTCTATGGACTGTATTATTAGTGACGGCTTAAGAAAATCTTTGACGAGCATTGATTGGAACCAAGGGTTGCTAAAGATCATCAATGCCGATCAAATGTAACTTCAACCTGACATAACCAGGTCGTGACCATTTTTCTTATTGATATGGATTCTACATCCAGTATTGAGCAATATCCAGAATTGAGTTGCTGTGACTAGTAAATCATCAGCAGAATGCAAACTATGCAGTGTGCAGTAGCTTGATATCATCGTCCTTTTTTTAGCATCTTAGTTGAGCTTTTATTTGACAGTTGGAGGAGGTATCCAACTGTATCCCTGGTACAGGATTCCCCATTTGCACATTCTTTTACAGTCCTTAAAGTTTCTTTTTAGCCGAGCACTTACTTCTACTTAGCTCTCCCTGAAGTTGCATTCTAAGAAAAAATGAAGGTTAAATTGCATTAACAGCTCCTGTGGGATGATAGTGTTCTAACAGAGATGCTGTGGGTTCTACATTTCCCAAGCACACTTTGATGTTTCATTGTTCCATTCAGGTCCTTTTGTCGATAGCTGATAACCACGTGAATATATCATGTTATGGACCAATAAATCAGCCACTTGTTAAAGTATTTTCCCACTGATTTCTAGTCTATTACAATGTAGTGCAATAAATATAGGAAGCAAACAAAGGTTTAGAGATGGAGTGAGTCGAAGAGTGAGAACACCGGGAGAGGGGGAGATGGAAGAAGTGGGAGAAAATAACTGAAACTACCAAATAAAAAGTAAACAAAAAGGAGTTAGAAAGTTGTGGATCTCAGATTTAAAGTTTCAGCCATAGGTTTATTAGGTTTCTCCCTTTCAACATTGAGCTTCAAGCGATATTTCTATTTGAGAAATTTACGAGCAGAGAAAAATGAAAGAGTTCATGTATTCTTGTGATGTGGGTACTTCAAGCAGTAATTTTCTTTTTGTTTGTATATTTGGTTTGATCTTTCGCATAGATTTTGCAATTATTATTGTTATTGTTAAATCAAGAAGAAAAAATCAAATTTGGGAATTTATGGTCTGTCTATGTTATTTTGTTTGCGCCTCCTAGAGCATCCAATTATGGTTTAATTCTATACAAAGTTTGAAAGGCTATGTAGCAACCCAAGAGGAGGGGTGAATTGGGTTTTAATAAAAATTAACAATTTTCAGGAGATTTAAAACACCAATTCACAAACAATCACAATAAACCAAAGCAGTAGAGAAATAAAGAAATTTACGAAGATAAGGGTTGAAGAGATAACACCGTAGTTTTTAGGTGGTTCGGCCAAAACACTTGCCTACATCCACCCCCAAGGCAATTGACTTCCTTGGGCTTCCCTCACTATAATCGAATAGCAAGTACACCTTAGCTTCCGGGGTGCTAAGGAACCGTTACAAAGCGTTTTCAAAGATTACGCTTAAACTCTTCACAAATCCTCACAACCTAGAGGATTTCTTCTACACTCACAAGTAGGACCCAGTGTTTACCCAACACTCTCAAAGTTTAAATGAAAAGGGTAGAAGGTGTAAAGCTCACGTATAGGCTCTTAAAGCCGAATATTCAAATATGAGGTATAAGGGTAGGAGAGAAGATAGATTTACACTAGAAGACTCGAATTTGATGGTGAAGGAGCAGGCCTTCTCAGTTGGTGCAGAGCTTCTCTCTTCTTCAAAGATTTCCCTATTTTCTCAAAAGTTAGGCAAGGAGTAATTGCAAAATCGTGCGTAGGTGAGAGCTTTTCAATTCTTCAACAACCGGTCCTCTATTTAACCCATTTTGTCTTCAACGGTCGAGTGGGTAGGTGAGAAAGCCGTTGGAAACTTTTCCATGAAATGAGGAGCGTTTTAATGCGTCTGATGGCTTTCCGGAAAATCCTCAATCTCGTGTAATGTGTCGACACTTCAACTAGCATGTGCTGACACATAGAATTTGAACTAAAAATTAGGTCTCGGGAGTCAGTGCAATGTGTCGACACTATAGAGTCAATGTGTCGACACACGTTTTTTGCCTTGAAAAACATGTCTCGGGAGTTAAGAGTCAATGTGTCGACACATGTTTTGCCTGAAAAAACATGTCTCGGGTGTTAGTGCAATGCGTCGACACACGTTTTGAATGTGTCGACACCTAAAAGTTCTGGAGACAAAAATCAGTGTTTTTGAAGATTTCAACTCTTTCCAAAACGATTGTAAGTGTCTTAACCTTTGAAGAGATTATCAAGCATTATGAGCAAAGACTTTTATATTTCAATCCTTTTGAAATATAACTAGGAATTTGTGGATTGTAGAAATAGATTCTAAAGTCCTCAAAAACTAGGAAACTTTTGTTATCATCAAAATCATTTATAGATTGCATAGAAAAAAAAATCATTTATAGATTGTTTGTAAAACAACCTTGGGCTAACAAAGTTAAATATATGATTTCCTCTCTTTCTTCACTCTAATTTCTTTTTTGTTTTTGTGTTTGACGTTCATTATATATCAATAATGTTGATAATACAAAGGTTGAATTCTCAACACGTGTCATAATTTGCTGTCCATATATGATGTGAAGCCAATTGTGATTGTGAATATATATGAACAGAAGGACGTGATTGCAATTAAGAACCACCAGTGGTGGAATATAGAAAAATTGAAAATCAAAGGGGCCTTGGCATACTGCGGCTGAATATGGACTCTTGCAGTTTACCAAAGAATTAGATTTTATTGTTAGATGGAGCCTTTGTTTTTCATAAGCATTAGTGTTTCTCTCTGATTGAAGAATCTGTAGCAGTCTCACATTGGTTAGGAAACATTTGGGATAAATTTATATAAGCTTAGAGGCACCTCTACATGGCAATCCGGTTTTCCAAGGTGTGAATCTTGAAGCCTTATGTGAGTCCATTACAAATAATATTAGAACTAATTGTGAGCTCCTATACTACCCCCGTGGTGCTCGACCAACGTGGGCTTTGGCCTTAAAAAGGTGGGGGTATGTAACAGTCCCACATTGGTTAGGAAACATCTGGGATGACTTTGTTTAAGCTTGGAGACACCTCCACTTGGCAAGCTGGATTTCCAAGATTGTAATCTCCAAGCCTTATGTGGGTCTATTACGGAATCCAAGATAAGCAGTATTGTAGTTCAATCAAGATTCAGTTTACTGAGAATATAATATCTCTTCTTTTGGACCCTCCTGGTTGCCTTTAATATTATTTCTAGACAACAAAATGGTGGCAATCAACCAGCCATATTCATGGATCCTCATTTTTGTTATTATGCAGGAAAGATTTTATTTTGGGGACCATGTCTTGCCTTTGTTTGAGACTGGTATTCCTCTACTGAAGCAGCGTCTGCACCAGCTTCCTGATGCTGGCAATGTGAGTGGTTAATTGGTTCTTGATTTTATTGCACCTGGAATGTACTCTTGCCTGTTTACTTTTCTCAACTAGACCTTCACTCTAATCATAGTCTTCTTCCAGATTGTTGTTGCATTTCCAGACGATGGAGCTTGGAAGCGATTCCACAAGCTGTTGGATCATTTTCCCATGGTTTTAATTTTTCGCTCAAATAAATCTTAAGTTTAAATTTGTAATGGAATGTTTCTATTATTTATTGTCCTTTTATGCTGTTGAATGGCAGGTGGTGTGCACCAAGGTTCGTGAAGGTGACAAGAGGATAGTTCGGCTCAAGGAAGGGAATCCCACTGGTTTTCATGTAGTCATTGTTGATGATCTGGTACAATCGGGAGGCACCCTGATAGAGTGCCAGGTATTCTTGACTTAACCCTACGTATTTTGGCTTTTGTTTTTTTGTTTTTTATCTTTTTTGAGATAACTTAAGAGAGGACTTAGATAAGTATATGGTCATTTAAGGTTATAACTCCTTGTTTTATTTACGAACATAGTGTATTTGGATTAGAACTTCAATCTTTGGTTATGGTAATCTTTGTTTTCTTTAAACATAGCGTAGTTATATACAATAAATAAAAGATGTAAATCTATGCATTTGGAATTGATACAGACATGACGGAAACATTGATGACGCTTGATTGTTTGTGTCTGCATAAATTTGTAACCTCTGTTTTTTATTTTTCTGTTATAAATAATAGAAAAGATTGTTTAAAAATCTGGAGTCATAACTTAATTGACTTACGAAGGCAAGTATGCTTATTATGCGTTAAGAGAGTTCTACCTTAACATGGAGGTATGTTCATCCTTTTGCATTGTATTCCTGTGTCGTTATCATGTCACTCGAGATGCATTTGATGCACCATTCCTTTACAACTAGGTTCATCTTCCTACAGAGTTAGTAATCAAAGCCATTTCCACAAAAAGAAAAGTGTTCTGTCTTCTAACTTATTGTCTTTAAGCCTTTTATGTGCCCATTGTCCAATATGCATGCATACTGGGATGTAAGTTCTCCTTTTTCAATTATATTCCCATTTATCATGACATGCAAGGTGCATCTGGCATGTCTTTCCTTTATGATTTGTCGATCTTCCTAGCAAAGAAGTAATCAATGTCATTTCCACAATCGCAAAAAAAATCTGGAAAAAGAGTTCTATTGCATGAATCATTTTATCCTCTACTATTTTGTATGTTGCACTTGTCTTGGAAAACTGCACTTAACCTTCCCTTTCTTGTTTTTGTGTTTTGGCATTTGCTTTGGCTGTGCCAGAAAGTTTTGGCAGCTCATGGTGCAGCAAAGGTGAGTGCTTATGTGACGCATGGGGTTTTTCCTAAGCGATCATGGGAGCGATTCTCACACAAGGATGGTATGTGCTTTAATGTTCCTATCCCTCCCCCTTCTCTTATAAATTTCCATGTCATTTTTCTTTGCTAGGCCCAATTTCTTTGATTCTTATTGCCTTTAAATGTCAATTTCAGAAAGCTCGGAGAAGGCATTTGCCTACTTTTGGATAACAGATTCCTGCCCACTTACTGTCAAAGCTATAGCAAATAAAGCTCCTTTCGAAGTACTGAGCCTTGCCGGATCAATTGCTGATGCACTACAGATTTGAAAAGAAATATGTAGGAGCTCAGATACGGTGGGAAGAAATGCGTCTCGGACAAGATTGATAAAAACACAGGTGGGTGGTGATATTTTTGGGCAAACAGCATTCAAGAATGCTATTTTCTGATTTGATATCACTGATTTCAGTTGTCATGTTGCACAATTTGGGATTCACGAACTTTTTTTTTTTGATAAATTTTGGATTCACAAACTTAAAAAATGAAGTTAATAAGATTCCGTTTATGCGCTTGCACCTTTCAATTCATTGAAGATATCTGTCACTGGACTCATCGTGTTGTTAAATGCGGAGCAAGTACGCTGCGGAAATCTGAACTAAGCCCTAAGAATATGGTCACCACATTGTATCCGGCGATGCAGCTGGTTCTGGAATGTTTTTTGAGAGTTTCTCTTAAGTCTTAACTGGTTCTGGCACTGCCACAAGCTGACTGGATCAATGACAGTAAATGGGGATTGGGATTTACGCATTTACGTAAAGTAGATAATAGCAAATAGGAATCTGGAAAACTCAATTAATTTGCACTCTGAGCAAAATCGTACCACATGGCTTATTAACACGATTACGATTTTGAAAGTTGAATCTTGACGCTAAGGGAAAAGCTTTTCCTTCAGGAGAAATGACTGAAGAAACATTGGTCCTTGATCTTGTGATCACTTTGAAGAGCCCGTAGGGCCATGCCTCAGTAATTTCTTATACCAACAAAAAATCAATGCACTAAACCAAATAGATGAAAATGAACACTGGAAACAGTATTCTACAGGGACCAAAGCAAAAAATTTCATTTACAACTTCCAGGAGAGAATTCTGTTCCAGAGTTTCAGTTATAAAAACATCTGTACAAGAAATGTACATACTCAGGTACAAGAAGCGTACATAATCAGATACACATTTTGACAAGTAACATGACACCAACATTGTGCGAGACATGTTTGTCTCCCTTCTGTACAATTTCTTAACACTCCATAGACATCTACCCATAAACATGTAATTAAAATTGCAAATGGACTTAGAAGTCTATGAAGGAAAGCTGAGGGGGTGATAAATGAACCAAACCCATAAGGAGAGCATGCACAAACAGGTAGGCGCCGCATATTCCTGCAGGTAGACTTCACAATTCAGCAATATGCTTCACCTTATTCCTCTCCCCTGGTTTCAATTAATGATTTGTAGTTATACACATACAACAAAACGCTCTCTTTTCCTTAACGACTTCCTCGTGAAAGATTCTTGAGGATCTATCACACAGAGACAGACGATGCCAATTATACGAGCAATTATACACCTCTTACTTGGTCCTCTTTCAACTTTTTACACTTGAATACCTATGGAACAGTTAGCGGCTCCTAGTTCCCATTCTTAAGTCCGAGAGTTAGGTTTCCATAAATTGTCAATTTCTCACAGCCTTCTCATCCAGATTTCCCTTCGGGCTCTCTAATGAATCCCCTGTGTAAGACCCATCTGGTTGACGAATAAATATGTTCAAATTGCTGGAAATGAAGGGTTCCTGGAGGATACAGAACACGGAAACAGTCAGAATATATAGTCACTGGAGAAAAGTTCAAGGACAAATGATGTGTTCAATGTTTCGTACAGCTAACTACATCTCAACAATTCTA
The DNA here is from genome assembly GCA_963930655.1 of Myrica gale. NCBI lineage: Eukaryota > Viridiplantae > Streptophyta > Magnoliopsida > Fagales > Myricaceae > Myrica > Myrica gale. The sequence continues at coordinate 19,001,569 of OZ005598.1, read as the reverse complement.
AATCTAAAACAGCATTATTTTTAACGACTTATAAAAAAAATTATTGAGAACAGATGGGCCAACAGAAACATGAAGCTGGGCAGTGAACCTTGGTCTAGCTTTTTCAACCTCAGTCTGCCTCACTGCTCTACTAGTACCCAAAACAAAGGAAAATCCAGCACATATAATTTGTCTATTCTTCTAGGACTCAGCCTCTCCTCCATAAATTATCCTGAGAAAAGAGAAGAAATACTTACTCTCTTCTCACATACCATGTCCCCTAACTGTTCTTTTTCCTTTTACCAATATATATAAAAAAAACCATTTCTTGAATTCTCCACCTGAATAAAAAGAATAAAAAAAAATGAGCGTTTCCATTTCAAACTGTTGTGCACCGCCAAGAAGAAACTCTCCTTTTAACCTAACAACCCAATAAGGAGCTCGACCTAATGAAGAAACAAGGTTCAGTACTAACCTTTACATGGATTTAAAACCTGAAATCCTAGACAAACACCCTAAAGTCACAGAAAGACCTTGAAAAGATCAAGCAAAGTAAAATAAACAAAAAGAAAACTGTAACCATTACTATAATGTAGAGTTTTTAGCTTATCCTACAAATATCCAGACTCATCAAAGCTCAAAAAGATCACAAGAAGAATAAAAACAGAAATAAATACTTAGCAGATACAAAAGAGTCTTCATATAGAAATAAAATAAAACCATTTCATGAAGTTAAAATTAATATTTACCAAAGGCTACACATTACAAACCTGGCCGCTGAAAAATTACCAACATTAAAATGTCAGCTGCAAAAAATAATCTGGGTCATTAGGTCATCAATTGTCTCAAATGTAGTCATTTATTGGTCTTCTAATACTACAGTCACATACTACAACAGGAACTGTGTTGTGTATCTTATTGTAATTATGTGGCACGAAAAAAATTGGTCATTTAGCCTCGTCAACCAAACCCCAAAGTCTACGAGTTGGTGGTGCAATATTGTATGTGCCAATAACCCCCATTTTTCTCTTTCTCAACCCGAAAACCAGGTACCTGCCACCTGCATTCATCCCAACCCCAACACCATTGCCATGGCACTTCTTCCCTGAGTTATCCAAATATGCTGTCTTAGCACCCATTTGGAAAGAACTGTGGCAGCAATCTACCAACATTTCTCAAAGACTTAACTTCCAAATCCCTCAATAATAGCATTCAAATGCTCGTACCAAAAAACTGCTCACAAGTCCACTCTTGAAGAGGCTCCAGGAAGTAATTGGCCACAAAGGCAGATGGAAGGCTTGTGCCACCGGAGTGAAGAAACGCCGCATGTCAACCCAACCCAAGACCATGGTTCTCCAAAAGATCCAAAAGCATTGGAAGAGCTGGAACTCCTGATCCACAAGCTGCTATTGCAGTTTGTGGTACAAGGAATCGCCAAACACATGATGACCGATCTACACTATTCATCTCCTCTATTTGGTTCCCTTGCCTCCAAGGCTTTATTTACAATGTGGGCAAGCATATTGTAAGAAGTATCAACCCAGCAATCCTCTAAGAAAAGAAACCTGTCTTAAGCCATTGACGGCAGGGTCAAACAAACAAAGCAAAGAATTCTCATTTTAGAAGAGCAAGTGGAGGTCATCGGAGGGAGAGGGTTTCTATTAAAGCTCTGTATTGGGTGCTGTGTGAGATGGCAACAATTCTGACTGGCACCAATTTGATGTATAATCACAAAGCGCTGTAGAAATAAGCACTTCTGTATTCTTTATATAGGGGTGGGTGCTCATTAGAAAAGCTTTCGCATCAGCATTTCCCATCATATCATGTGTTGCCATAATGCCAAAAGACTAAAATGACTGGTACTAGAGGAGCACACACTGAACTCAGGCGAAATATTATCAAGGGAATAGGAAAAACTTTACAACTCAATGAGCATAAAAATTCAGAAATCTTGGAACGATCATGAAAGAAAAGTGGTACAACTCAGACAAATTGTCACCTGATCACCAGTCTCAGTACCCTCTGAGTGGAAGAGAATGGGCCGGCATCGCTTATCTTCATTCATTAGGCTTGAATTTTGAAAGTGTGTCACAAGAGCAGCCATACCCTGGATTCGTGCATATGCCAGTGAAGCAACTTTTTCACTATTAAACTTCTCCCATTTCTTCCCATGAAATGCCTGTACAAGCTTAACAGTCTAAGTTCTAGCAAATTTAAGGCTCACCATTCTTTCAATCTAGCAGAACTATTCGAGAACAGTAAGTCGGATATTCACACAGTTCTCTTTGCAAGTATAAAACAGCCACGCACCAGAATGATCCACAACAAGAATTTATCCTTGTGTCTTCACAAGTAAAAGAAATTTACTTTTACCACATTGACAAAAAGAGCATCTAACGTCGGTCGTGTATTGCTACTACTTGAGACCCTAACAACATAAACAAAAATAAAATTTGAACCTCATAGAAGGGGATAATGTTTGAAGGAAACACCATATTGATGAAGGCGTAACCGACATTGCACTTATTCTGCAACAGATAATTGTGAACTTCAGCGGCAATTCAACTTGAGGAAAGTTCATGAAATTTTATCGTACATTATTGTAATAGGATTACCTTAAAGTCAATCGGTAAGTAGAGAAAATCATAAGTACCACGGTGATGTTCATCAATAGCAGCCAGCAGCATCTTTGAAGTGTACCTAGCAGGAAGACAACAGAAGCGGAAACCATCAAGGGATTCTGTCATTATCATCTAAAAGCTTAGAAAATTGCAATTGTGTTTAAAAATTGAGCATATGTTGATCTTACTTATTAGGGATGTTTTTAATCATTAAGGTAGTCCTAGTATCTTCCCCACTGATAATTTTATCTAAATCCAGCTGGTACTGCTTCTTGCTATCAATCTGATTCCCACTATTTTCAACTAGCCGACTTCGACCACGTTCACCTAATCCCTCATGGCTGGTGGCTCCAGGTCCAGGATAAGAACCATTGCCAAGGAATATGGGAGCATGCATTGGCAGTGCCATCATTCGGTAACTAGGCAAACCAGTTTCAGTCATGTTTCCTGAAAGACTAACGATGGGGCTCATAGGTGCACGAGTACTGATGTTCATGACATTGTTGCCACTTAAACCCATGCCTGCAAATGCAACTGGGGACTCTGGGAAGAAACCAAACTGCCTTTCAAGAGGAACACCAGATGGAGCAGATCCAACATGATGGCGGTTAAGTGAGCCAAGAAAAGAACCATGCCGACTCGTGTATGGAGAACCCCGACCCTGTCCACTAGATGAAAGTGGGTGCCCCACAGATGAAGTTTGCCAAGCAGAAGAATTGGCATGCTCAGAGTAATGACCTGGACTTCCCCAGAGAAACTGAGGACCAGATAAAGTTTCAATACCAGATGAATTTTTTGATTCAAACGGAGACAGAGGTCCTGGATTTGCATTGAATTTCTGCTCAGTAAAGGAATGGGAATGCTGATAGGTTGCTCCTTGCATCATTCCAGAGTTATGAAATATCTGATTCACGTTGTTAACCCTTCCAGTGTCCTTACCAATCGGTGCAATTTTTGAAGAGTTTGATACATGATGTTGTAGTAGTGAAGCTAACCCAGGCAGATGGTTGCTGCTTATAGGGCTGAGACTTCCTTGTCCTGGAGACTTACTACAGGCATGCAACGGATTTTGATCACCTGGGCTGCCGAATTGTGGCCAGTTACCTGAGATGGATATCACAGTAATTTCAGTTCTATAACTGACCATATGTTTGCAACAAGACTACACCAACAATTAATAAATATAATCATAAAGAAACTTGGTTGTCAGAAAAACACAACCAGTTAGAGATAAGAATACCGGGAGGAGAGTTGGTAACAGGTGACCCCACATGATACCAGAAGTTACGAACTTCATCTTGTTCCAGCTCTTGACTTAGTTGTTGCATCAAGCTACAGATCAAAGTACAACCAGGTGAAATTCTTTAATCAATTAATAAAAATATGTAGGATATCAATTAAACAAAGTTATAGCGTGGAAAAAAAATTTCAGAGTCAAACCATTAAAGATACTTGACAGCTAAACAACAAAATACATGTTGCAGATACTCATGAAATAGGAGCCAACAAATTTGACCAGTTATCCAAGAAAGGATATTAGGATATTAGTGTGTGACTGGCCCTTACAGGATCCAAGTCCTTGGCCGAGCAGTCTAACTGCATGATTTGGTCCAATTTGCAGACCAGGCAGTCTTAAAACATTGAATAGAATCACATCATTAGCGTTTGAGGTCACCGCCATAAAGTTAGTTTCCCAGTAAATGTAAAGGAGAAAAGGAAAGAGGAAGAAAAAGAGCACGTTAGGGAGGCTTTTGGATGAAAGATTGAAACTAAAGATGATTAAGTTCCGTTATTGATGAATTAAAGTCCGTCTCTGATGAGATCCAGAAAAACTCCTTTCCCTCATTGCTTGTCATAAGAATCAAAGAACAGGCAGCCACTGGGCATTGCTTTGATGTATATGGATGATAAGGTAGGTTAGTTCTTGCGGGCAGCCACTGCACATTCGCTGGGTGGTAGATAGATGATGGGTGGTGGATGGAAGATAAAGTAGAACAAGAAGATGAAGAAGAACAAGAACCAAGAGTTCATTCCGACAACATTGCATAACCTCCAAGTAATAAGACAGCCAACAGTAACAATAACCAATAGTAAGTAAATCCTTACTTTCGACGTGCTCCACCAGGGCGGCTAGGTTCAAGCTTTATGCGTTTCCCAGCTATGTCACTCCTATTTAATTCTCTAAGAGCTGCCTCTGCCCCTCTAACATCATAGAATTCTATAAATTTATGGTGTCTCTTATGTGGTGTTTCCCTAATCTGCATTTCAATCACAGCGAAATAACTTTTAAAAAACTAAATGTAATAGTGCATGTTTACATATAAGGATGAGTGCCAAAAAGTCAAACTGCAAAAGTTATTATATTCAAAAAGTAGTACCTCTTTGACCTCCCCATAAGCCCCAAAGATTTGTCGAAGGTCATCATTTGATACTGATGGGTCCAAATTGAACACCACAAGAGTTCCTTGGTTAACATCCCTTTCTGATGGGTTATCCTGGATTAAAGCAGAAAGATAAAGGTGCATGTCAGAAATAGATCAAACCAACAACACCAAACTGAACTATAAAAGCAAATATCCTGTTTCAAACCTTTGGAATTGAAAAATGAATGTCAAGTTTTCTTCGTCTCAAGGGCTTATTTTGTAATGCACGCATTGCAGTACGAGCATCTCGGATATCATAGTAAGATATCATCACAAAGCCCCTGTGCTTGCATGCAGTGTATAAAGTCCTGATATCCCCATATTGCTACCAAAATAAATAGACAAAAAGCAGTTTCATAATCAATAACTGACCAGAGAAAAAGTAAACAATCAAATAAATGTATGATAGTCAATAATTGAACAAAGTACAAGAAATAGAAGTGATATATTTGTGTAAGTATATATATGTGTATGTAGATTCATGTATGTATTTGTGCCTATGTATCCATGAAAAAAAAAAGAGAGAAAAGAAAAAATCTCAAATGCCCACAAAACAGTGCCATCTCCAATCACAACTTCTCCAACTGATGTGCATGCACATACCTATGAACCGATCCTCTTTGAAACTGGTCATAGTAAGGACCTATGAACTGGGAAGAAAGAAGGGAATCACCATCAAGACAAATCGAATAGGATGTCCTGAGCAGCATGCCATGCCATCTACAAGAACTCTAAACACTATACAGAACTAATCCACTCGCCTATGTATTTCCTTGTATATGTAAGAAATCTTTCTGGGTTTGTCAAATAGGAAATAACACAAGGATTGGATGAAGGGAAATGGGAAGGAATATGAAGGGGAGAAGGATTGCATTTTACTATTCAGTTGAAAAAAGGGGAAGGAATGGAAATGCAAGGGATTACCTATCCCTCTAAGTCAAAGATTAGCTCATTACAATTATGAGGAAAAGAAGGAAACAGAGCATTGCAAGGGCGAAGCTACAATAAATCCTCTTATGCTAGTAGGATCATTATTCGGGTATCATTAAATTAAATATTTTATATGTCTGGGTTCCCTTTCCTTCCTTTACTCCTTGACTCTCAAACAGCCGAAATGTCTGTTGTATAGGGAACATACTGGGAGCAAGGAAAAAGAAGATAATGGAGAAAAACAGAGGACAGAAGATATCCTAATTTGTGTTCGTGTGTGTGAAGACTCCATAAGATGATGGTTGAACTTTTGGAAACAAATTATGCCTCCTATACTCTAGCCACTTTCCTTCCCATAATCCTCCCTATTATGAGAGGATTGAAAAGTGTAGCCCCAGGAGAAGATTCCAATTTCCCCTTTTCCTTTCTTGCAATTTTCCTTCCTTACTGATCCCTATCCTTTCCTTCCATATCAAAAAAACGTGTATTGGGAACTGTTCTCAGCAACAGTTTTCAGTTTCTTGGGAGGAAAACAGAAACAAAGAAAGAAGGATATTATGGCCAGGGCTATAAATTATACAGATACATTCTTTTAAACATTGGTTTTCGAGAGAAACAAAATAGTGTTTCACCTGTTTGCAGTGAGGAAGTGGAAAACACAGAAAATATCTCATTCATTTAGGGTAATTCGATAATAACATATGGTAATTTTGTAAATAACAGGTCGCAATTTTATAATATTGGCCAGCCTAATCAATGACATGACCCTAAAGCAAGTAACTTATCCATTTCATATTTCATATACCTCATCTAATGGACACATCCCTTGATAGAAAACATGTTAGCTAGCATAGAAGGCTGAAAAGAGATCCAATGAAGCTCAAATAGCATAAATGTCAGTCATACATCAAATTTAACTAAATACCCTCTTCCTCATTTTTGTTTCTGGGTAAGGGGGTGGGTATGAGGATGGAATCAATAACATAAGGAGAACTTTTTTTAACTCCTGTGCCCCCCCACCAAATCCTACCCTCTCTATACATATGGTCCTTATGGGTTCATTCTATCAAACAGATCAGATAAGTTGAGTTGTATAACATGACAGTGAACCAATGACATCCACTTCAACAACATTATATGCTTTAAGGACTGAAAAGAATATCGGCCAAGCTGAATACTATCCCACATGAGTAGCTAGGAGTACAGTTCTGGACATTTGTGTTTGAAGAGGTGGGAAACAGCACACACTCTTTGAACATCTTTGTCCTGTTGAACTCAAAAGACTAGCAAAGCACATTTTCTACAACCAAAATGCATTTAAAAAAATACCAAAAGGGGTCCATGGTAGTAGAGGAGGATTACTAGAAGAAAGCCACCCCACGAAAGAAAATAGAAGAAAAGAGAAACTAGGAAGCAAAATATTGTCTCTATGTGACAGTAGTCAAAGTGAGCTAAGCTTTCCAACATAAGATGTGAGGAACAAACTGTCGAATTTCCTAATCTACGAAAAGCAGATTTGAGAAATGATAAAATTTCTCCACCTCTACACTTTTTTTAAAGCAGGTATTCAAAACAACCAGCAGACCACAATCTTGGGGTTTGAATTTTTCAAATAATAGCATAACAAAAGCCAGGATTTTAACTAAATAAGCAAGGCGAAGTCAAAATAGCCAGTGACAACATTAATGAACTGGAAATAGGAAGCCACAATTTTTATTAAGCATGCAAACAAATGCAAATTACCTCAAACAAAGATCTTAATTCAGTGTCCTCGACATTACTATTGATATTTCTGACAAACAATGTCCTTGATGGATGCTCCCCATAGGGATGTTCTCCAGCCACTGTTCCAACACCGTTTGGTAGTGCATGGTGACCGGTGCCATTTGAAGCAACACCATCAGAAATGCTTATCTTTGACATACCAACAATAAGGCTTTCTTGGGGGTCAAAATCTAATTCCATACCCCCTCCACTGCCAAAAAGATCATCTTCCAAATCCTCCAGCTGACTAGGCAAATCACTTAGGTCAAAATCATCCATTATGCCAGCTAAAAGCTCATCTTCATCATCAGGAAGCATGGTTCCTATTGCATTTGCTTCAATGTGTTCAAGTGGACCCTTACCCTCACTATCTTGGTCAAGTTTACTTAAATTAGGCAGGCTATCATCAACAGATTTACCACCATGTTTCGAATCAGAAAAATTCACTGCACAGAGATAAATAAGTCTTAAAAACCATACGCCAAGGAATTTAGCAATATCTTCTAACATGAGCTCAGACATACACTTTTCATGCGGAAGAACAGGCAATGAGCTAGAAAACAAGCTTGCATCACTGGATGAATGATATGCACTAGTTCCAAGAGGCATCCCCCACGCATCAATTCCCACTTTTTCAAGAGCATTAACTGATGGAATGTTGAATTGACCTAAAAAATATCATGACTAATTAACCAACTTGTAAAAATGTGTTGCATACACAGGAAAACACACAAAATATATGCTCAAGTACGTTAGTAGATTTATCAGCTGAAGAAAGAGGAGTCACCTGCAGAATGATCTGATATGGAATGCTTTAGATGTTGGTCCATCCAGTCAATTCCTGCTAACACAAAGGAAGTGAAAGAAAATTGAAGGTTCAGCTGTTTTAAGACAATCAACTCTGCATTACGATTCTTGAAGCAATGTATATGCAGCAACAAGAATGGAGAAGCGACATGGATACACAGCACAATTTTAATGTTCAATTTTGTTGAAGTCAAGTGCATGCACTAATTCTTCAAAAGGGTTGGAGAAATTTCACCGAGGGAAAAAGGTAGTCCACAAGCACAAATGCGTAGCCCAATTACTATAAAAATGAACATGATCACGAAGAAGAATGAGGTTCAACCAGTTTAGCGTATTGAAGTTGAGATGAAGCAACAGTTTCTATGTTTAACGTATCGAAGGTCTAAAGTAATAACCTGGGACATGATTAGTCCTTCAACGATTACCTCTGGAAAAATGAATTAATAGATAGTTTTATAATTTCGATATGGGGCCAATAACAGCATTACATCAAGACCGTAACCTAATTTAGGGATCCAACTACATTAAATAACACTTTTGGCTAAAAGCCACATAAAGCAAATAGGCAAATCAGGCAAAGCACCGTATGACTTGTAAAGTAAAATAAAACAAAAGCAACCCCTGGAGTAAGGGAAAAATAAAAGACAGAAGAAACAAAAAAAGCACCAGTCCAACTCATCAGCTCATAAAATCCACCTGGTACAGCGGCAGCCCAGTTCCAACTTCCAAGCTCAAAATTCACAGGACAAATTCGAACCAAACTAGTTCACTTTCCAGCACACCAACAAATACCCACACAAACCCATACAGTTTCGTCATCATTTCTAACGAACAACAGAGTAACTTTCACGAACCAATCACATCTAAAGCTAAAAACTCAACCGCAAAAAGAAAAGAAAAGAAAAGAAAAGAAAAGGCCGAAATCACAGAAGATTAAAAAAAATACCTGTAAGAATACGGAAGGATACAAATGGAGAGTAGAGACAGAGACAAACGTAGCTTATCAAGAGAGAATAAGCAGGGAAAACGAGAGACTTGTTAAAGAGAGCCCCTTCTTGAAGATATGTACACTATTTTAACGGATTCAAGAAGAAAGCTTTGTCATCGATCAAAAATAAGAGAGAATTTTGTAGAAGCAGAGTAATTTCTTTCTTGTACTCCTCTACTTCCTTCACACTCGCCGGGAAAGCAGAGAGAGGGGGAGAGAGAAAACTGTAAGAAAATCCGTAAGAGAGGGAGAGAGAAATGATTGGAGATTTGGAGGGAAGGAGTGTAAATGCAGATATTTCATTTATTTTTCCGACTCGAAAAAAAGAAAGAAAGAAATCACTGGTTTTGTTAATCTTTTTATTTTTCTTTTAACGTCTCTCTCTCTCCCTTTCACTCTTGAGTCCTTAAAGACTGGAAAAATTAGGCTGTATTTGAATCCTGTTTGGCGTCCGTTGACACACGTCATTGAGCGCAAATCCGGTCTACTATGAGATTGAGTGTATCATATAATTCCATTTTTTTTAGGGATAAATGATATTTTGGTCCCTAAAGTTTGGGTGAAAATCAAATTAGTCTCTTAACAATTTTTTTTTATCAATCGGGTCCTTGTAGTTTGCATGAAAATCAAATTAGTCTTTTATCAATTTTTTTATCGATCGGGTCTCTGATCTTTACATGCTTTTATATTAAGTCTTTCCGTCCAAATTCGTCCACTGACTTAACGGTAAATGTCGACCTGATCTGCTAGGGATGGAGATTTGAGAGGATCGAGAGGCCCGAGCAGGACGGGCTGCTATCAAATTAGTCCATTATCAATTTTTTTCATCAATCGAGTCTCTCATCTTTACATACTTTTATATTAAGTCTTTCCGTCCAAATCTGTCCACTGACTTAACGGTAAGTGTCAACCTGATCTGCTCGGGATGAAGAGCTGAGAGGATCTAGAGGCTCGAGCAGGTCGGCCGCACGCAAAAATACTATATAAAAGCAGTCTGAGCATCCCGAGCACAAGCAACCCGACATCCCGAGCACAATCAGCCCGAGCATCCCGAGCATAAGCAGATCGAGAGGCCCGAGCACCAAGGCCGCTCGTACAAAGGCTACATAAAAGTAGCCCGAGCATCCTGAGCCACTAGCAGCCCGACCTGCTCGGGCCTCTCGATCCTCTCAGCTCTCCATCCCGAGCAGATCAGGTTGGCACTTACCGTTAAGTGAGTGGACGGATTTGGACAGAATGACTTAATATAAAAGCATGTAAAGATGAGAGACTCGATTGATGAAAAAAAATTGAGAAGAGACTAATTTGATAGCAGCCCGGCCTGCTCAGGCCTCTCGATCCTCTCAGCTCTCCATCCCGAGCAGATCAGGTTGACACTTACCGTTAAGTCAATGGACGGATTTGAACGGAAGGACTTAATATAAAAGCATGTAAAGATCGGGGACTCGATTGATGAAAAAAATTGATAAGGGACTAATTTGATTTTGATGCAAACTACAAGGACCTGATTAATGAAACAAATTGTTAAGGGACTAATTTGATTTTCACCCAAACTTCAAGGACCAAAATATCATTTATCTCTTTTTTTTATTAGGGCTCAACAACCATATTTTCGGTCCGGTTTTCGGACCGGATATCCGGTCTTACTAAATGTGGTCCGGACTTGTTTCAGTTTTTTAAAAATTTTTAATTTTTTTAGATTAATTTTAAAGAGGGAAGGGCGTATAAAAATATAGAGTTTTTAGTTTAGATTAAAATTAAACGTTTTAAGTTTATAATTTATATTAAACATTATAAAAAAATATTTATATTAATAAATGCAGTCCGGTCCGGACCTCATTTACTAACAAAAGAGGACCGAACCTGACCGTATTTTTAAAAATATGACCGGACCTGACCTCAAATCTGGTCCGGTTCGGTTGTGTGTAGCCCTATTTTTTATAGTGCACCTAGATATTGTGTGCTGACATCATCTTGCATATGAACAATTATCCATGGGTGAAAGGAGGGGGGGCCGACGGCCGATACCCTTCGCTCCAAAAAAAATTTATATGTATATTTTTTTTTAAAAATAGAAGATGGCCTAGGCCCGATACCCATAGGCCTAGGCCAACTTCATATGATCCCCATTAGGTCCTGAACGGCCTGGGATCGATCCCCTTCAATTTGTGTAGTTGATTTATGGGTTGAAGAGCTTACAAGATTGGAGGTTTTGGGATTGCTTTTTTGGGTGAATTCTCGCTGATAATAAGGATATACTATTATTTTTTTGCATTCTTTTGGTTCTTCTACCTTATTGTTTTGCTAATCGAATAGGTTATGCACTTCATATTTTTTTCAATCTATTTATCGGGCAACAATATTATCCTTATTTTGCTGATTTTTCTATTCATCTATGCGTGTCATTTAGTGATAATTGGCTTTTACGTTCAATTATTTACGCCATGCATTAAATAACTGACCACAAATATAGAAACATGATCTTGTAGATCTGCCTCAGAGGAGAATTTACATAAGCCTCAAGAATTCATTCAGATATGTCTGGAGTAGCACTAAGATTCACAACCAATTGTTATGGGTTTTAAGTGAGAACCTACCGTTTAACCCAAGTAGCTAGGCAGATGACACAGTAGAAGCATTTTTTCCGCATAAGAGATTGCACATCTTTCCTTGAGACTTATTGTCTCTTATGAACTAGCGATAAATAGTGGGACTTTGATGATATCATTTCAGCATTGCTATGTCAATGCAACTAACAATTTTAATACATATAAATTTGTCAGGTTTTTGTATTTTATTTGATAGTATTTATATAGTAGGGTTAAAGTATGATTTGTTACCTTTGAAACAAGAGCTGCATAGAATTTTTTTAATCATCAATTCACATGTTAGATTAGTTGGAAAATTTGGAAGCAGTAAAATCATTGCCCTGCATATCAATGAACATGAAAAAAAAGGGCTTGGGGATGAAAAACGGAAAAAAATTGCAATAGTTAATATGGTTTTGTAATTAATTGCTGGCATTTATATTCACTGCTTTGACATGTATGTTTGGTTAATTACTGATGGATATCTCATTGCTTGGAGCTCTTCCTTGTGTGGTTAATCACGAAGTTATTTTACAATGTTTTCAGAATATGCAGTCTCGTAGGATCCAATTGTCACATCTCAGTATCAGCAAATAGTACGGTACCTGTATTTTAATATTTTTAGTGTTTTTAATTCTTAATTTTTGATATTTTAACTCTTAAGATATTTTTTACATTACGTAGTATTTTTTGTCATTTTTTAGGAATTCGACCCCCTTCGATTGGATTTCTGGTTCCGCCACTGGATGGGACACCAAAGTATGGGTCAAAACCTGCTTTCAAATGAATCCCCCGATATTTTCTTCCTCTCCCTCTTTCTCTGTGAAAAATGCTTGGGATTTTGTTTTGCTGCAATATGAAATTACTACTTGTATTGCATGAGAGATAAATAGAGAGGGGAGCATGAGAGAAGATAGAGAGTAAAGAGAGAGAGAAGTTGAGGAGGGGGGTGAGTCGGGGGTGGACGACGTCGTCTCAACCCCCACATACTAAAAGAAATAAACGTGAAATCTCAATAATGCCCTCAATTTTGTGCGATTCGGTCCATTGGATACTTAGAACCGTGAGCCGAACCAACTCAGTCAGTTATGAAAAAAACAAGGTCAGCCGCCGAACCGAGCTGGCCCAAAACGGGACCGACCTTGTTAATTTCAGGCCGGTTTGGGTCGACCTGGTCGGTTTCGACCCCCTCCTAAACAATCCTAATCACAATGATGTTTTCTCTAAATGGCCAGTCACACCTAGTCTTTGGGCTTCATTTTCTAAGCCCATTTCCAAGTCCAATTTCTCATAACCATTAAGCCGAATCTCATCAAACCTAAAAGCCCACACGATAGAATTTTTTTGTCCTAAACCCAAGTTCAAGAGCCCATCAAACCTTGGTCCAAATTCTTCTCCCTTTGGATTTTTTTTTCTTCTATCAACTTAAACTATTTCAAACAATATTTCAAAAAATAAAATTAATCCCCAATACAAAAATAATGAAGACCTAAAAATAAAACATGGAAAAAAGAATATAATCGGATATTAAATTAGAGCTTCCAATATTAAAACTTACTCAAAATAATAAATAATTAGTAATAGGAGTCTTCAATTAAAATTTAAGCATAAATTTTATTTATCAAATGTACACAAGAGTAAAGTGTAGAGGACAAATAGATAATTTACGCATTTAAGTTAATCAAATAAATATAACGGCAACACCTTAATTTAATCAAATAAAATTAAGCCAAAAAGCAATTATAATTTACCACACAATTCTTAGTCAAAGGCAATTAAATAAGAGGGGTATTATATAGAAGATTGTAACTGATCAAAAGAAATTGCAAGAAATAGATATTTCTAATCTAGAATGTGATCTAGGATCACATTCTCAAATATGAGAGTATTTAGTTAATCAGTAAGATAAAATTAGACGAATTTATTTTAAAATCGAGTCACGCCTTTAGATGGGTGTGAGTATCCATTTTTTTGGACTACAATGTCAATCATCCTGATATTAGATTCTGCATCCTATTCAAGGAAATTCTACATGTAGTGGTGGATCTAGGGGCAAGCGGGGACCACTGCCCCAAAATTTTTGGAAATGTACTCTTAGTAAGGAATTTTTCCTTTGAAAACAAATATTCTTAAGTAACGTCATCACACCGCTCCCCCCTCCAAAAAAAAGGAAAATTCTAGAAATTTCCTTCTAGTAAGGATTTTTCTTTGAAAACAAAAATATTCTCAAGTAACATCATCACACTTATCGACCGGCTTGTTTGAGTTGGCAAGATCTATTCTTTCAATAAAAAGAATGAGTGTAGATGAAAAATCATTCAATATAACAATTTCAGCAGGTTGAACGATGAAATCGCAACAAGAAATATAGTTTGTAGGGGCGAGTTGCAATGAATTAAAGTTTGTAGTTGTATTTGAGAATTAAGTGATAGTTTGAGGAGGAAAATTGTAATTAACCCAATTTGAAAAGTTGAATTTGAATGTTGCTGCAGCTCATGCCTTTGTTGAAATCAAACTTCAAGTTTGATAGTATGCAAGGATATTCCTAACATTTTATACTTGTCTCTCATCTTCTATGCTGCAAATGACTTTTCTTCTAGGTTGTAAAAGGTTTTTCATCTAGGCTCATTCTTTTTATCTAGGCAGATCGCAGATGCTACCCTAACAAACTTGAGAAGGTGAGAATATCTTTTTGAGTTTTTTTTTACAAGATTACAAGTACCTCTTTTACTAAAAATCAAATACCTACTATTTAATGGATTGAGTTTACAAAATGAACATTTTTAAAGAAAAATATATTTGTATCAAAGAGCCAAAGACAAGAAGATTAAATATCAAGAAAATACAAGGAGCTCAAAAGTGAAGATTCAAGACAATAAAGTATAATCTTGTATCTCTTAATTTCACTTTTGACAAAGTTTTGAATCACATGCTTGTATATTTTTTAAACCGTGCATAAACTATTTAAAACAAGTTTGATAACCAAAATGTGCTTTAAGTGTTTTCAGATCATCACAAAATAAACCACAAGCCTTAGTTATATTTTTTAAGAGTCGATTTTTGAAATTGATATTTCAAAATGTCAAAAAATGGGCTCTCTATTAACAAGGATTTGAATCATACGATTGCATATTTTTAAGAGTCGAAAATGACTTATTTTCTCTCAAATGAAATTATAAGCTATTTATAATGGCTTACTTAAAGCTTCAATTATGCTTATGCATGGGATCTTTAGGAATCTTAAATCTCGATCGTAGGATCATTATAAAAAATTATTTTTCATTAACTCCCTTATATCTTGTATTCTGAATTTATGAGTTTCTACAAATTGTGATCATGTCCATTAACATATCACAATTGATCCCCGAGATAGTGAGACTATTTTTGTAAAATCTCTTATGCTAACAATTATTTGTTTATTTATCCTTCCAACATACTATATTTCATATAAACTAATAGGACCAGAATAATATCATCGATTAAGTTTCTAGCTCATATAATTCTTAATTCACAATCTGTAACTCGTTAGACTTTCAAATTATTTTCAAAACAATTTCATAAATAAATATAATATATATCTATACATATATATTAATTTCGAGAAATATTTTTGCAAAAGTCCACTGGCCAAGGATTTCTTTTCAAGTCTAACTATATACAGATATACTGAATATACTGTCTCACAAATAAACTGGTATGGATTTCTTGTTGAGCATTTACAC
Organism: Myrica gale; assembly: GCA_963930655.1. Classification (NCBI taxonomy): domain Eukaryota; kingdom Viridiplantae; phylum Streptophyta; class Magnoliopsida; order Fagales; family Myricaceae; genus Myrica; species Myrica gale. The sequence goes on along the minus strand of OZ005598.1, from coordinate 18,985,747 downwards.
AAGCCTATTTAACATGTCCAAGGCCCAACGTTGTCTGGAATATTTGATTTAGAAAGATCATCACCAAATGACTCGATCAAAGCACAACTACACAACAAACAGACCTGCATAAACCTCTCAGGTCTAAGGATACAATAAACTAATTATATTGAATACCTTCTCAACATCAATGATCACTTCCAGAAGGTATCTATATTTGATCTTATTCAGTGTATGTTGTCTTACAGTGCACTCATTCGTCTGCTTAAGGTCACTACCTCAATGACGGAGTCCATCATCCTATTTAATAAAAACACAATGAATGTAGACCGATTTGTACATAAGTATATACCTCGGTCTAGAACAACTGTCAAGTGATTAAGAAACCGAAAAGTCATACTCCCCGCCTTTTGATGTATTAATCATTGGCATAACTTTTCTGTAATTTTACTTAATAATATAACTGTGTAACATCTTATATTGCAGCATTATACCCAACAAGTATAAAATACATGTGACAATAAAAGAAATAATTATCTCATAATTATTCTAATGAGTGGTTTTAAGGGCATATTTCCAACACTATTTGTAGCGGTGGACCGGTACAACGTAAAAATTGATAGTTTGACCCCAAATAGCTTGAAACGGCTAGTTTTCATATGTGGCTTATATAAGAAATATCTTAAGGTTTTTATAACAAGCCTTGAACATCCAATCATTTTATTTATCCCTAAGAAAATCCAAAGCCTTGATTTTCATATCAAAAACTTTTGCTCATATCACTCACACAATGTTTAACTTTCACATCCTTATCATCGTGGGAAGCAAAAGAAATAGAGATTTCCATTATCTTATTTACTCTTTGAGAGAGTTAAACTTTTGTATCTCTTCATTCAAAAATGTGTAATTCATTTAATGATGGTTGTTCACTAAAGAATGAGCTTATATAGTTAAACTCTTGTCTGCTTCTTTCTGTCACCGTGACAAGACCAAACGAACTCACTAAAAATTGAAGCGTCTTAGCCTCAATAACCAAACTACGAAAGAACGGCATAACACTGTTGATCCAGTAATAGCAGATTTTGCTGCTACCGAGCACTTTTCCCTTTTCACTTAGTACAAACACTTAATTATCTTCCAATAAACAGAACAGAACCCGATCACAAGCACCCGGATGTTTGAGTTTTCTTTATTTTCAGAGTACACAAGAACTTCTTGATTGTTGCTGCCATCCGTCGGAGGCACCTCTTTTTATTTTTTAGTTCTTGAGTTTTACTTTTTCAAATTTTAGTCCTTGGGTTTACATTTTTTTGATGAAATAGCCCTTCCGTCAAGGGTTCGCTTGTTTCCCTAACAGAAGTGCCACATCAGTCGACAACTCAGCAGCTGATGTGTAAACACAAAAAATTCATAAATTAAGAGTTGTCTTCTAAACAGTCTAGATGTTGGGGTTCAAGCTCAACAAATTTACATTCTTTAAGGATACTAACAAGACCAAGCAGAGTTAGGAGTTGGTCCCCTTACTAAATGAACTCTAGTCTAAACAAGCTTAGCTTTTTCTTGCTCAAGGCTCACTTAGTTTAAGCAACTGTAAATTATGCTTGAGATGGTTTGTTAGTAGCAAGTCTTTATGAGCCAACCTTCAGACTACTGAGAAATGTTTTGGTGCATTCACAATTCTAATGAGTTATACTGACATCTAGTGGTGCATAAAGCCATTATCTTACAAGTTATGGCAGTTTCAGCAATATGTAGGCTGTCGATCTTAGTCAAACTGAACTTCTACACAAATGAATGAAGGGAACAGGAAAGCCGTCACACTCCTTCAGAAAAGCAATTTTTGTTTTTTTTATAAGCCTTCAGAAAGCAATTTTTCAAAGGCACTTCTGAATTTGCTTACTCGGTCGCTCTCCTACATCCAGTTACCTTAACTCTAAAGCTCCTTCCCCTTTCTCATTTTCAATTCAAACTCATCTACTATGTTTGATCTTTTGCTCATTAGGATAGTTGCTTCCTGGGGATTGTTTCTTATGAGTTTCAATTGTGAGCCAACAATTTTTAAATCACTTCTGCATACACTACAAAAAAAATTGACACAAAATTTCGTCACTGAAAGTATTAGTGACGAAATTTTTTTGTCACCAGCTCCGTCAGTGTAACAGCGTCACAAAATGTATTTCGTGACAAAACCCGAATTTCGACACTAAAATTTTTTAGTGACGGATATTTTTCGTCACTAAATGTAGTGAACTTGTGACGATCGATCGTATCTGACGTAGTGATGGATCGGTTAAACGAGCGATTGATCGGTATGTTTTGCAACGATCGAACGATAAGCATATACGATCGATCGGTGAATTATTGGGGATTGATCAGTCATTTTTACCGATGAAATAGTAAGAAATAAACGATCGATCGCTATAGTAATGACAATCAATTGTAATTTATAAGTGATCGATCACTTAAAATTTAGTGATCGATTATCTTAACAAAAGCCGATCGGTCGGTGAGTAAAGCGATGGATCACTGACTACGTCACTGATCGATCGGTAGAATTGTGACGATCGATTGTTTTTTGTTTAGTGATCGATCGTTTATTTCTATACCGATCGGTCGCTCATCTTGCCGACAGATCGCTTGCACATAGACGATCGATCGATGACTTTACTGATCGATCAACATTATATATTTTTAATATTGACGATCGAACAGTGGTGTGTAACGATCGATCGGTTGATTAACAACCGATCGAATGGTGGAAACATAATTTGGATTTTTGAAAAACAACAATAATAAAAAATATTATATAACAGATACTACTATAATAAAAATACAATACTCATATTAATGCACATTAATGCTAACAAATAGTAATCCGCAATTAAATCGAAAATAACATCGTAATAATACATAATCACAAAACTATTACAACATAGATGCATCTACCTTTTCGAACCTTTAAACTGGTTGAATAGTCGCTTTGACATGTCGTTCATTTTCTTCTCCATTACAGATGATATTTTCTTCGCTTTGACATGTATCACCGATCGATCGGGGCGTGACGAAATTTTTCGTCACCAAAACATTACCTTTTAGTGACAAAAATTTTATTTCGTCACAGAAAGGACTTTTAGTGACAAAATTGGTGACGAACAAAAGTTTCATCACAAAAAACCCTTATTTAGTGACGAAAAATAATATTTCGTCACCGAGAATTTCGTCACTAAAAGTCAAATTTTTTGTAGTGATATTATGACCCAAATTGTTTGGATGCATTAATATCGAGAAGGAAAAAAAAACAAGAAAAGGCTCGTAAGGGGTGGTTAATGGCGGTGGAAAAAGCTTGTAATGGGAAGTGAGACCCACTTGTGTACTTTATTTACGTCTGAATGTGCACGGGTGACGGGAGAAATATTTTTTCAATAGATCAGATTCAAGTGCTTGAGACAAATGCTAACTATGTAGGATACATTACTGATATCTCATTATGCATTTTATATGCCCCTTGGTTTGACTATATTGCCTTTTATTTATTTATATTTTTGATAAATAGTTTGACTATATTACTTGGGGAAAGTGCTTCTGTGTTTATCAATCTGTAATTTATTTGTTTGTATTTATTGTTTCAATTTTGCACCATGGTAAATATTACTCATAGAAGATCAAAATATCAAATACTTATAAAGTTTCTCTAGATGCCAACGGCTTTAACAATTTTGAACATATAGTTCTTACTACTTTATATTTTAAGTTGAGTAGGATAGACAATAGGGGGGTATTGAATGGCTTAATTATTGGCTACTGGTCTGCATACGACTTTATCTTAATCTGTCCTGTTCCCAATTCTCTTGGGGATGGGGTTGACATGTATATACACGGGTTATCTCCTAGATTTTGTATTGGTTTTGGTTACCAAAATATAAAATCACAACCCTGTAGGCCAATTACATTTGATAAGGTGAAGCCCATTAGAAAGCAGTTTGAAGGGGATAACCATTGTTTTACTGTTCCCCTCTCTCTCCTTTTTTTCCCCAAGCTCAAGTGTTGCACAGAGAGATAACACGTATACCACATAACCATGTCATTGACGGGTTACATCTATATCTATGATACACATAAATGCACAAACTTTTTAAATGGCCAAAATTAATCAACATTTTGTTGAGATTGTGGAAGTTGTTGTTTGATTTTTAGCAACTTTTGGTCATACCGTCGTTGGTGCTATTTATCGGGCAACAATATTATCCTTATTTTGCTGGTTTTTCTATTTCTCTATGCGTGCCAGTTAGTGATAATTGGCTTTTACGTTCAATTATTTGCGACATGCATTAAATAACTGACAATAAATATAGAAAACATGATCTTGTAGATCTGCCTCAGAGGAGAATTTACATAAGCCTCAAGAATCCAGTCAGATATGTCTGGAGTAGCACTAATGTGAGACCCCGAACTTCGCTTTTGCTATCTTCCTATGTATTTGATTTGCTGTTTTGGCTGAGTGCCTTGTGTTCTTTTGTTTTGTAGATGTGCATGTTAGATTTGAATAGGTTGGGTCTGCTGGGATTTATGTTGTGATGTGGTTGTTGGAGGAAGGAATAAATTGGAGCTTGAATACATTTTGGCTTGAGGTATTATCATGCATGTGAGTGTTGTTGGCCAAATGGCTTGGAAATGGAAATCTAGTTAATGATAGAATGGTTTGGAGTCAGGAACCCTAAGTAGAACAAGATTAATAAGTGAGATTGTGCATGTATATATAGATATATTGGTTATGGCCGAATAGGTGAAGTTGTTAAAAGAAATTTTGGTTGTGTAGTGTAGCCCTAAACATCTTATGTTAAGAGAAGTGTCACGGGTTGGATGGAAGATGGAGATTGTTTAGGCATGTAATAGAGTGTGTGGAATGGTGTATGGTAAGAAGAATCAAGCTAGGGATCATGATTAGGTTGTTGGAATAGGTAGATTTTAGCACCCTGAAATTAGGTAACATCGCGCTCGACTAGCGTGCGACAGGCGCTCGAGCGGCCTTAAGGAAATGTGATGGACAATGTCTTGTCGTTTGACTAACGCTCGACAAGTGCTCAAGCGGCCTTTGGATTTGCATACAGAGAGTTGGCGCTCGACCGCCGCTCGAGCGAGGGTTGATGGAAGTTGGACAGTGAGTTGGCGCTCGACCGGTGCTTGACAGGTGCTCGAGCGGGCCTTGTTAAAATTTCATATATGATTGAATTTGGAGTTCCAATTGAAGTCTTGTGAACTCTAGCATTGAGGATAGTTGAATAAACTTAGTTATGAAGTCATTGAGGTTAGGATGGCGAGGATTTCATGAATAGGTTTGAAATCATTGATATTTGAGAAGAACTAGTGTACCTAGTTGAGTGAGTACTACATAGTGATCTCTTTAACAATCGTATAGGAGATGTTTGATGCATACGTTTGAATGTATTTCTTCATTGTTTTACAAAGAAAACTAGTTAAGCAATCTTTTGTAAACAAAATAGTACTTTCAAGATATGTACTTTTGGAAAACCAAGATAATTACAAGTACTTCTTTAGTATGTATATGTGATTAATTCTTAAGCATCTAAGTGAGATAATCGAATCGCTTGTAGGCGAAGCACCGTCTCATTATCAAGAGAAGCAAGGTAAGTGGATTGTAAGTGTGTAAGTGGACTTACATTTTTGTAAAACTAGAATGATACACTGCATTGTTTTATATGAGCAAGCATGACATCATAAGCAAGCATGTCATAGCACGAGCATTGCATGATTTTCTAAAGAGATTCTTATGCAATGACATATGAGAAGTTTTATGTGCATAACCATGAAACATGCATGTGCATCATGATTTACGACTTCCCATGATATTCATATTCAAGTTATAAGTTCATGCTTTTAAGTTTAAGTTTTCCCTTACTGAGTCTTTTTGACTCACGTTTTCAAAATTGTATCATTCAAGATGCCTCAGGTGAAGGAAGTCAGGAGGACTATCTGACTTAGAGAGAAGATATTTATGTGTTTTGTTGTTGTGACTTGATCGATGTGATCAGTCACCTATATATATGTGTTGTTCATATATTGTAATCTAAGATACTATGCCTAATTGAGGACTCTTATGAAGTTAAGTTATTATCGAATTTGGTGATCTCTCTCTCTCGATCGATTCTTTTCCGCTGTTAAGTATGATTAAGTTCGCTGGAGCTTTCCCTCGGGATTGCTCGCGGCTGTCACGGTCCCTGCGGGACTGGGTTCGGGGCGTGACAACTAAGATTCACAACCAATTGTTATGGGTTTTAAGTGAGAATCTACTGTTTAACCCAAGTAGCTGGGCAGATGACACTGTAGAAACATTTTTTGCGCATAAGAGATTGCACACCTTTTCTTGAGACTTATTGCCTCTTATGAACTAGCGATAAATAGTGGGACTTTGATGATATCATTTCAGCATTGCTAGGTCAATGCAACTAACAATTTTAATATATATAAATTTATCAGGTTTTTGTATTTTATTTAATAGTATTTATATAGTATGGTTAAAGTATGATTTGTTACCTTTGAAACTAGAGCTGCATAGAATTTTGTGATCATCAATTCACATGTTAGAATTGTTGAAAAATTTGGAAGCAGTAAAATTATTGCCCTGCATATCAATGAACATCAAAAGAAAGGGCTTGGGGATGAAAAACGGAAAAAAATTGCAATAGTTAATATGGTTTTGTAATTAATTGTTGGCATTTATATTCACTGCTTTGACATGTATGTTTGGTTTTGACATGTATGTTTGGTTAATTACTGATGGATATCTCATTGCTTGAAGCTTTTCCTTGTTTGGTTAATCACAAAGTTATTTTACAATGTTTTCAGAATATGCAGTCCCGTAGGATCCAATTGTCACATCTCAGTATCAACAAATAGTACGGTACGTGTATTTTAATATTTTTAGTGTTTTTAATTATTAACTTTTTGTCACTGAAACTTGGTGAGACCAAAATTAATCAGGATTTCTCTAAATTATCTTTTGATGTAGCGCAGATATGTTGGAGGTAGCAGCTTCTGCAGCAGTGGTTGAGGTGTACAAAGAGGGAGGCAATTTTTCAAAACTATCAGTCTCAAAGTTGATTACGCAAATGATCTGGAAAGCAACTATAAAAGGCTAACAGAGGAAGCAGAAAAGTTGTATGCTAGAGATGATGTGGTGGCTGAAGCAAACAAATACAAGACATAGCAGGTCACTAAAGAATGTGAATCCTGGATTCAAAGTGTCATTAAGAGTGAAGAAGGGAGTGCGAGAACTAGAAACGAAGTACAAGAAAGAAAAGAGGAAAGCAAAGAAATTATGGAGGTCACGCCCAAAACTTAGCAAAAACAGGGTAGAGAAATGCGAGGAACTGCATAGTCTTTGGTTAGATGGGAAATTTGAGTCAGTTGAGAAATTACCAGAACCTTTCAGAACTATGTGTGCATTGAGTATAGGGTAGCTGTATCAAGGGATTGGAGCCATAGAGAAGCTGCAACGGGCCATTACACAAGGTATAAAATTGAGTACTGATGGCATCATTGACACTGTTGAAATTGCCTGGCGAATATCTACAGAGTTGGAATGCAAAAAGTTACCTACTTTTAGATGAAGTTTGAGACAATTTTGATTTACATGAGATAGGCATTCACGACAACCAAAAGGGTAGTACGGGGTCTGGCTAGTAGATACCGTGTTATTTGTTTTCATATGGAAACTGGATCAGCAGATAAAATGTGAAATGGCTGTTTGAAGCTGCTGAGGCATACAAAATGTTTGAGGAAAAGGTCGGTCGAAATCTTATTATCTTCCAGGAAACGAACCAAAAGGGTGGGGGCGCGTGGAGCTCCACACCCCAGGTTGGATGAGGTGGGTGTAACAAATTGCTTGAATTTGTATGTAGAAATTGTATTTCCTGGATGTAATTACACTGAATTCAATTACACTCCAAGATTATGGAAATTGAAAAACTAGAACTGGCTATTTCGAGGTAGCACCCTCCATTAGCTTCTAATCGATCAGTTCTTTCTTACTCCCTTGCGTATTTCTCTATTGCTTATTATATGGGCTTACTGGGCTAACTAACCAGACGAGGCCCAGGGCCTTAACAATTGCCCCATTATACACAAACAAAACAGATGAAGTAAAACGCAAGTAAAACACGTGTCTTCTAAAGTAAAACGTGTGTGTGTCTTCTCAAATATACTTCGAGCCTTCTCAACTCTTCTCAGCCTTCCCAACCCTTCTCATCGTCCATCAACTCTTCAGTGTCTCTCATCGTCAATCTGTAACAAAGCCACTCTCTTTAAAACACCTTGCCCGCAAGGTGTGGAAAATCAGCTTGTAATTTAAACAAGTGTTCCTAGGTAGCATCATCAACACTCTGCCCGTGCCACTTAACCAAAACCTCTGTAACAACACGGTTTTGAAATTTCACCATCCTTCTCTCCAATACCCTCTCAGGTTCAGGCCGTATCACCCCTGAACCATCAACTGGTGGCAAAGCAGAAAGAGGTACAATACGTTGCCCCAAATGGAGTTTCAACTGAGAAACATGAAACACTGGGTGTAAGAGAGAACTTGGAGGCAGATCCAGCCGATAAGCAACAGCACCCACACGCTCCAAAAAAAGAAAAGGTCCATAATAGTGTGGAGAAAGTTTCAGATTATGGCGATGTCGAATGGAACTCTGCCGATAGGGTTGTAAATGGAGGTAAACCAAGTCTCCAACTTTAAATTCTCGCTCTGTCCTCTTCAGATCTGCATATTTTTTTCATGCGATTCTTGGCTTTGTGCAGGTTCTCTTTCAATAATCCCAAAAGTTGGTCTCTTGAACGCAACTCCTCATCCACAGCAGCCACATAAGTGGTGCCCAGCTCATAGGTAAGGAGCCGGGGAGGTAAGTGACCATAGATTGCCTCAAAAGGGGTAATTTTGGTTGAAAAATGCATATTAGTATTAGAATTCCATTCTGCTAATGAGAGCCATTGGACCCAGTTTCCAGGCTTAGTTCCCACCATGCATCTAAGGTAACCTTCAAGGCACTTGTTGACTGCTTCGGTTTGCCCATCAGTCTGTGGGTGATAAGCAGTACTATAATGTAATTGCACACCTTGCATAAAAAATAGTTCTTTCCAGAAATTACTAGTAAACACTGCATCCCTGTCTGACATAATGGTTGTTGGTAAACCATGTAATTTGAATACATGTTGCATGAATGCTTGTGCTACTGCTTTAGTTGTATATGGGTGAGCTAGGGCCATAAAATGACTGTACTTTGTGAATCTATCCACCACCACATATATCACACTATACCCTTTAGATAAAGGCAGTCCATCAATAAAATCCATGGAAATATTGGTTCATGGTTTTCCTGGAGTCGGCAAAGGCTGTAATAAACCAGCAGGCCTTACATTTTCTAGCTTGTTCTGCTGACAAATAGAACACTGCTTAATATATTCCTTAAGCTCCTTCTTCATACCAACCCAATAGAACTCATTCTTAGCACGTTGGTAAGTTCTCTCATATCCAGCATGTCTTCCAACAGGACTATCATGAACATAGTGCAAAACCTTATCCTTGAATGGTTTATCTGCCCCTATACAGATTCGTCCCTTGTATAGGAGTAATCCATTTCTCAAGGTATATGTATTTGGATCACAAATTCCTGCTTGTAGCTGGTTTAAGATTTCTTGAATTTGATTATCAGTATGATAAGTCAACTTCAAGTCTTCTAACCATGTAGCTACAGGAAAGGAAATCTCTTGAAATTCACCCTGCTGCAATTCTTCAAACTGTCTAGATAAGGCATCAACAACCTTATTTTCCTTGCCATGTTTGTACTCCACAGTAAAGTCATAGCCCAATAACTTTGTTATCCACTTCTGTTGAAGGGTGTGTGCCAACTTTTTGCTCCAATAGATGCTTAAGACTTTGCTGGTCAGTCTTAACCTTGAAAGTCTGCCCAATCAAGTAGGGTCTCCACTTCCGAATGGCTGACACTAGGGCTAACAATTCCTTCTCATAAGTTGACATGGCCAACATCTTCCCTTTCAATGCTTTACTAAAATAAGCTATAGGTTGTCCTCCTTGCATCAATACTTACCCCAATTCCCAGCCCCGAAGCATCACATTCTATGACAAAATTCTGAGTGAAATTAGGTAGGGCCAAAACAGGTGGAGTAGTTACTGCAACCTTGAGCTTATGAAAAGCTTCTGTAGCTAAATCATTCCATTTAAACCCATTTTTCTTTAACAAAGCAGTCAATGGGGCTACAATGGAGCCATAACCTTTTATGAACTTCCTATAATACCCGGTAAGCCCAAGAAATCCTTTTAAAGCTCTAATGGACTGTGGCATAGGCCAATCAACCATTGCTTGTAGCTTCTTAGGATCTGCCCTCACTCCTTGATCCGAAATCACATGCCCCAAATACTCCACTTCGTCACAAGCAAATTGACATTTAGACATTTTAGCAAAGAGTTGGTGCTGCTCCAACAACTTTAAAGTCAACTCTAAATGGAGTAAATGACTTTCTAGATTAGAACTGTACACTAAAATGTCACCAAAGAAAACCAATACAAATTTTCTTAGGTAAGGCCTGAATACTTCATCCATTAAAGCCTGAAAAGTTAAAGGTGCATTGGTAAGCCCAAAAGGCATTACCAAAAATTTGTAATGTCCCTCATGTGTCCTAAAAGCAGTTTTAGGAACATCTTCTTGCCTCACCCCTCACCCTGATCTGATGATAACCTGAACGCAAGTCCAGCTTAGAAAACACTTTGGCCCCAAACAATTCATCCAATAACTCGTCAATCACTGGAATTGGAAATTTGTCCTTAACCGTCACATGGTTTAAGGCTCTATAGTCAACACACATACGCCAACTGCCATCTGCTTTTCTTACCAACAAAACAGGTGATGAAAATGGACTTTGAGAAGGTCTGATCACCCTATTCTCCAATAACTCCTTCACAATCTTCTCAATTTCATTCTTCTGATAATAAGCATAACGATAGGGTCGTACGCTCACTGGTTCTGCCCCTTCCTTCAAAGGAATAGCTTGATCTTGAGATCTCTCAGGAGGTAACCCTTGCAGTTCAACAAATATTCCTTGAAACTTCTGCAACAAGTCCTTCACAGCCTCGGGTTGGAATTGTGCTTCCTCACAGTTGACATTAGTTCCAACTAGTTGTAATACCAATCCTCTTTTCTCCTCCTTAGGCCTTTTGAACTGTACAGTTTCTTGTAAAAACGCAGTAGCAATAAGTCCCTTCAGTAGGACCTTTTGCTGTCCACTTGTAAACTGCATAGTTAAGTCATTAAAATTCCATAAGATTGGACCTAAGGTTTTCAACCAATGAATTCCAAGGACCATATGACACCCTCCAAGTACCAACACAAATGCTTAAATTCCAAAAGCATTTCCTTGAAGATTAATCTTCACATTAGGACACTTTCCCTCACTCTTAACCCGATCCCCATTAGCTACAGTTATTGCCAATCTTTGCAATACATCAACATGTAATTGAGTCTCTCCACAATTTCAGGATCAATAAAATTGTGAGTACTCCCACTATCAATCAACACTACCAGCTCATGATTATTAATTCTTCCCTTCAGTCTCATTGTTCTTAATGTAACAGAACCATTGATAGCATGTAGAGAGATTTCAGGATATACATTTTCTCTTTCTAACACATGTTCGAATTCATAAGCTATGTGTTGCTCCTTCCCTTCTTCCTCCGCTGTTGTCTGACACTCTTCCTCATCACCATCTATGGGAAATAATTTCAGATTAGGACACCGATGAGTAGGATTCCACTTAGAATCACAATTATAGCAAAGTCCTTTATCTCTTCTCTCCTTCATTTGAGTTGGGGAAATTTTTTGTACTTGGATGCTAGACTTAGGTTGAACACTCTGTTGGTGTCCCGTGGACATTACAACACTTAATGTAGACTTATTTCCCCTCTTATTTACTAAATTCAACTCCTCATGCATTCTAGCCAAACCATAGGCCATATGAATGTTAACAGGACTCAGCATCCTTACTGGAATTCGTATTTCATCCCTTAGCCCACTAAGGAAGCAACTTAGTTTATACGTATCATCCAGACCTCTTAAACGATTAGCTAAAGCCACAAATTGAGGTTTATAGGCTTCAACTGTAGTAAATTGCCTCAGCTTAGTTAAACTTTCCATTGGATCATCATACACATGAGATCCAGACCGAATTATTAATGCCTTAGTGAAGGCAACCCAGCTAGTAATTGATCCTGACTGCTCCATCTCCTGAAACCAAATCAAAGTCTTTCCTTCCACATGAAATGATGCTACTAAGACTTTGATGTTCTTGTGTTTGATGAAAACTAAAGAATTGATTGGCACGGTAAAGCCAACCTGATGGATCTTCTCCATTGAATCTTGGAAAGTAAATTTTTACTAACCTTAGCTGAATTCCTCCCAAATCTTCCTTACGTTCATAATTCCCGTTTGCAGATCACGATGTTGTTCTGACCTTAGAGATTTCAACTCTACTATCAAGTGACCTAGCTGCTCCAAAATATTCTCCATTACATGTTGCTGAGTCTCCTGGATTTGCTGCTGCGACTCCTGTTGTTGCTTGATCTGAGCGATGGATTCATTCAGAAATGCAAAACGTGTTCCCTCTGCCATAGTAGGATCTACGCCTCTGATACCACTTGTAACAAATTGCTTGAATTTGTATGTAGAAATTGTATTTCTTGGATGTAATTACACTGAATTCAATTACACTCCAATATTATGGAAATTGAAAAACTAGAACTGGCTATTTCGAGGTAGCACCCTCCATTAGCTTCTAATCGATCAGTTCTTTCTTACTCCCTTGCGTATTTCTCTATTGCTTATTATATGGGCTTACTGGGCTGACAAACCAGACAAGGCCCAGGGCCTTAACAATTGGCCCATTATACACAAACAAAACAGGCGAAGTAAAACACGTGTCTTCTAAAGTAAAACACGTGTTTCATCTCGAATATACTTCCAGGCTTCTCAAATCTTCTTAGCCTTCCCAACCCTTCTCATCGTCCATCAACTCTTCAGCGTCTCCCATTGTCAATCTGTAACAGTGGGATGGCCGCCCAAGATGGGGTTTGTTTGTGGAAATGTTGGGTGGTGGAAATCTTGGGGTATTGTGTTTGGTGGAAAAATAAAGATATTTTATGAGAGATGGTGAAAAATTAGAGAGAGATTTGAGTGAATATTATAGTGATGAGGAATTTTTTGATAAAAAAATTATTAATTTATAATTTTTTAACATATGCCCAACATTTTGTGAAACAATCGCCTGACTCGGAACGACTACAACTAGGGACTCTGGAACGGCACTTTATAACACGTGTCCTAGCAATGGAGACCAATAAAAGAGCAGCTTGGTGATACCTACCACCGGAAACACAAGCAAAGAGCATAAAATGATGACAAATATCCAAATATAGATTCTTGTGTTCGCAGTTATTGTACTAAAATTTCATATAATTTTTCACTCATCAGTGGCAATGCTTGCATCTTAAACTATGGCCATGTTTATTTGTCAAATGTTTTTGAAATATTCTCATAATCTTTACTTTATTGAGATTTATTTGGGTTTGTGAAAAGTAAAGTGTGTATATGTAAGTTAAAAATGTTGGAGTGTGTTTGTTTTGTTGAAAATTTTCATGTCCCGAATTATTGGGAAACAAACATTACCCAACTCTTTGACACATTAAATTCAATTATTAATCTCATATTTTTTTTGAAATTTTTTTCTTTAAATTAGTCTAAAAATTGATGATAATACTCGTAATCCATTTACATATGTTTATTTCATATGTAAAATCTCATTTTCATCTAGTTTAATAAAAAAATTTAATGGGAGTATGCACATTATTTAATATTGATAATTAAAAAATACAATATATATCAATAAGTGAAAATAAATTTATCTCCGCTCGCATGTTTGGTTTGTTAGCCGCAGGTGTATGAATGGGGTACGTAGGTTAGTGTTACCGCTATAAATCAATAGACTGGCGGAGAAAGCAAGAACCTAAAAGAAAGAACAAATGATGAGAGGTGGCAACATAAACACTTCGAGGTGGCAGGCAAGCACAGTGCAGAGTGCGACACTTGTTTTGTCTAGTAGGCGCAACGGACGTCTCTGGGCCCTCCCCATCCCTTTCAACGGTCTATATTTCAAGTAAGGCTCACGTGGCCACGTGGGGGATATACCTTGTGATGAGGCCAAGTATCCTCTTTCTCAGTTTCTCCGCCTATACATACGGTTTGCATACGGTACTCCTCGGAGGTGGGGGACACTCTTGTAAATTTGTATCCGCTCTTCATTTCTTTTTTTTTTCTTTTTTTTTTACTCTTTAAGGTTTTCACACAGTACGCGAGGCAATATTATCCCTTAAAAAAAGGAAAAACAAAGAGGCAATTAATAGCCTAACGAGAGAGGGTTTTCTTTAAATTTAAAGTCTCCTTTAAATCCCAAAACATAAAAACAGAGGCTCATGTGACAACAGTTGAGAGTAGGGCTGCACAATGTCACTGAGAAATTCGGGTGGCACCGGCACTGGGTTTCCAGTTTTTGGTCTAACCGATGTCAGTGTAGGTTTGGTTTTTTGAAAAAATCGGCGGTTCCCGGTTTAACCGGCACCGGGTTTCCCGGTGGAGGTTGAACCGAGATTTTTTTTAGTTTTTTTAGTTAAGTTTCTACTCAATAGTTTAAACTTTAGTTTCACCTCAAGACGTAGTATTCTAGAAGCATGACAAGGTTTACTCAATAGTTTAGTTTCACCTGAATATTTGAGATTTGTTGTTGGTTTTGTCTAATCAAATGCTTACATTCAAGTTACCAAGAAGCTTGCGAGGTGAATGAACTAGTTATTTAGAATTTTGTTAGAAAAAATTACATATTTATTGTATTTAGAAGGGTATATATGAAGGCATTGGAATCATAATTAAAAAGTTTAATGTCAAACTTTGGTAAGTACATCGCATAATATAAGTCAAGAGGTCGAGATTCTACCACAAAAAATTTTAAATCAATGTATTAGTTTAAGAGTTTTTATGAAATGTTAACAAATTGTCTAAATTTCTAAAATTGACAAATCACTATTAAATTTATAACATGCTTGGAAAATCAGTCACTCAATTACATTTTAGTTCAAATTTCTAATACATTTTAGTTCAAAAATTCAGATAGAGTTATCACGTTTGACCAGCGTTTGACAAGCGCTTGAGCGCCCTTTGAAAAAATTAAGACAGAGTCATCACGTTTGACTAGCGTTAGACAAGCGCTCGGGTGCTCAGTGCAAATTTCAGACAGAAACATAAGCGCTCGAAGAGCGTTTGACCCGCGCTCGAGCGCCTTAAAAAATTGCTGAATTTTTGGATTTTCCTTGTGAAACCAAGGGAAACCCTATTAGGTTTTTAACATGTTTTAAAATTGTTATTGATTTGTTAATTAGGGGGAAAACACATATTCTCCCCTCTAAGTGTTGTTAGGGTCTAAACTGGATTTTTTAAAAGATAATAGTTTCTACTTACAGTGACGTCTCTATTACGTTGGACTTTAAATTCTCTCTTATATTTTAAGATGATCTTTAATTTTATTGATTTTGGAATTTGGATTTTATTAGTTTAGATTTTATTGATATTTGATTAATGGACCAAAAGAAAAAAGAAAAAATACATTGGACCAAGTGCGTAAAATGCTGAAAAAATGACTCAATATTAATGTAGGATAACCGAAAACCGTCACCGCTAAGGGTCGGTTTTTGCCCTTAACGGTGTAGGTGTAGGTGACAATTTTTTCAAAACCGGCCTACACGGGGGTTGTGCAGCCCTAGTTGAGAGCATGCATAAAATATACATGTATATATTTATGCGTAATTAAAAAGAAAAGAGATAAATCACCGCCCTTAAATTATCAAATAAATGTCTTAACTATCACATTATACATTGACTCCTAAACTTTCAAAATCAATCTATTTGCGTCCTAAAACAAGTCAAAATCATACCACATAACTCATTTTTATAATACTTGTGACATGATTTTGACGGTTGAATTTTTTTAACAACCTAAATTGATAAAAGTTGGTAATTCTTTGGATCAATGTATTGAATTTGGTAGTTGAGATCTCTATTTAAAATTGTTTTAGTAATTTAAAGGCCGAAAAAGACTTTTGTTTAAACAAAAATTATACAGTAATTCTCAATTAATGATATACATAAAAATACACCAAAATGCCCTTAAAAGTATTGGACAGAGCTTTCATTTTCTTTCTTCTTCTTTTTTTCTATTGTAGGCTTTTCTTTGAGGAATGTCCTTATTGCGTTTAATAAAAGTGGTAGAAAACTTATATGGGAATTCGAGACCAGATTGATCAGGGGGAAATAAGGAAGTTGCTTGGTGTTCTTCTTGGTTTCTTCTCAGATTTTTTCTGAAAAAAATCTGGCGGTCCAGAATTCATTTTAGAAGTGAGTCATACACACCCAAATATCATAAGCCGTCAGATTCTACCTGAATAGAACATGAGAAAAATCCATAAAGATTTTTTAGCATTTATGATAAAATAAAGACAACAAAACTGCAGAATATTCAAGGACGAGTAAAAACAAGAAGAAAAAAAAGGCGAAAAAAATTGCCAAAAAAATAACTGAAAAATAAATTAAAAAAATCCATCAGTCTGAATCTGAAACTAATTTGGTCCTGCATATTTTCATAGGAAGAATGACCCAAGGCGATGATCTTACGAGAAAGCTTGTGGGAAACAATACCATGTGTCTCTTAGAGAGACTATAAAACTAATTATTTTATCCATTTGATTTTCCAAGTAATTTATAGGATGAGGTGGCGGCCTAATGGTAGAAACCCAGTCGAAAGCATTGCCATCTGTAAATTATATAGTAAATTTGCACTAAGAATCCCCCTACAACGGTGGTTAATGGTAGAAAGTTAAGTCATAAACATTAGTACCTTACAAACATAAGATTGTGGCTTCAAATCTTAACAAACTTCACTAGGTTATCAGAATATATTTACGTTTAAATGGGTGGAGAAAAATCTCTTTTATATCCTAGAAAACAAGAAAATCGTAGGCAGAATGGACAAGGCAGGAAATGACGAAATATACCATATCTCTTAACGAGGAATTTCTTTTAGAAACTAAACGTAATATTATGGGCTACATCTATAATCATTTTAGTCAGCCCCAACGTCGGTAATGTCCTTATTTGACTCACACAGGTCATTTTGTAAGGGTGAGTATCGGAACGGATGGAACCGGAATGGATCATTCCGGTTCCGGTTTCGGTACTCATCGGAATTGGGATATCTATTCCGATTCCATTCCGGAATTTACCGGAATGGAATCGGAATTTCCGGAAACGGAATCCGGAAATTCCGATACTCACTTTGGGCTTGAAGGCCCAGTTTTGATACCATTTCAAAGAGGTAAAAATAATCAAGTTTATCCAAACTTTGAAGGTATAACCTATACAACAGTACTTGAGCATTCTGGTTTACAATTTACATGGAAGAAAAACCAGGTGATCCAACATTTAAAGTCAAAAGGAGAAGGGTTCAAAATGAAAAAAAAATCTTCCTCATTCACTAATAGATCAGAAGTACGATGCACACATAAGCTCAGCCATGCCCTTCCCTGTTTTAGCATCATAAGTCTTCTCCAACACCACATCCATTGGAGTATCCTTGGGACCAGCTGCGGAGGGAGATGGAAAAAAAAACATTCAAGAAATAAAGTTGTAACATGTGATCAGCAGAATAATGGCGCAATAACAACATGGTAGTTCTGAAAAGCAACTTTAAAAGACCAAAGAAGTCATCTAGTTCGTTCAATATATATCTCCTCACTTTCCAACAATAATATAAAATTGAGATCACAAACTTTTCAGTGAGTCAGTGACCTTTGTAACTCTCTTTTAGATTCAACAAGTTATTCAAACTTATGTTGGTCACTAGGAAGACCTCCCAAACTCTCCAACAGAATCATCAGAAACAAGTAGAAATGTAATTTCTAATCCCTAAAATGACAAATTTTCACTCAACACCAACAGATTGCTAGGTTAGTCATCACAGCTGTTGGTTTTCATATTGTATTACTGAGAAATGTGCACAAGGCAAGTCCATGCACCTTTGAAAATTTTAAGAAAAAAATGTTTTTAAGTTCTACATCGAGATTCTAAAAGTAAAGAATATTAATTGTAAAGAGCTACCTGCTAGTCTGCTACCATAGCCGAAGGTTTTTACTGAACAATTCAGCTGAGCATCCTCCAAAATATTTCTAGCACTCAAAGAACATCTACAGAAGTCATTTATTGGGTAAGAGTAGGTTTGATGGATAAATCTCTTAGGAAGGTAACAAGTGTCAAGATGAAGACATTTTTACATGTCGATTACAGAATAAGGTAACAAGCAACTTTAAAATCAGTTTGTAAAAAAGTATACCTATAAATCTCACAATCATGGTACTCCTGCTTGTGACACTTGTGGCCTCAAGTTTTCCATCTCTACAAAAGAAAAACAAAACAAAACAAATTTATAAGAGAAAGACTAAGAGAACTAAATAATCACTTAACAAAGCAAAAGATTTTAACAAAATAAAAAGTATACCCATATCGAGTTTGTAACTCAATGGATCATCTCCACCATCCATGTCCCCGTCGTCTTCATCAAGTATAGGAGCAGCACGCAACCAATTTTGTGCACATATGAGGCCCTCCACGGTACAAGGCGCCAAGGAAGAACGAAAAGCATCCAACACTCGACCCGAAGTGCTAAAAGCGGACTCAGATGACACTGTAGTAATTGGGATAGCCAACACATCCTTTGCAATGCGAGAAAGAACTTGAAACTTAGGACAATTCACCTTCCACCACAACAAAATATCAAAACCCGACACCCTTGGTTCCACATCTTCCATCAAGTATCTCTCCACCTCAGACTTAATATGTAGACAATTTTGTTGCTGTCGATAAGTAAAAACACCTCCCCATAAATGCTGATCAATATTCATCAATTCATCTATACTTGTAGAAGCTTGACTTTCACTTGTTTGCGATGATTGGGTTGTGACACCTCCATTATACTCCTCAAAAAGTGTTTCTAGAGTACCTCGCACCATGGCAATAAAATCCATGCCCTTATCCTTACCAAAATTATTGATAGCCCAATACTCTAAAGTGATGAGTTTAAAACGAGGATCCAATACCGCAGCTACAAATAAAAGTCTATTCACTTGCCTCAAATCAGCCCAATACTTATCATACTTGCTTTGCATCTTTTTAGCCATGTCATGAAGCAAGACATCAGAACACTTACTAAAGGTCTCCAAATGAAACTTAATTCTTGCTAACTCCTCAAAAAATGCATTTGAAGTTACATATGTTGACCCTGATATGCGTAGGGTGACATCATAGAACACTTTCAAAAACTTCACAAGCTGTCTAATGTGCTCCCAATCCTCAAATGTAGGTACCCCCAACCCTTGCCTTCCATGACCATCTTCATTCAAATACATCACTAAGTTCCCATCTCCATCCAACATATCCTCAAAAACCAATCGAAATTTTTCAGCCCTTTCTAACATGATATAGGTCGAGTTCCATCGAGTTGGTACATCCATTTGCAAGAAATTGCTTTCAGACATCGTTCTATTTGCAGCGGCCTTCTTGAAGCCAAGAAGCCTTTGAGGACTAGATTTCACATATTTAATGATATTCCGTATCTTTGCAACGAAATCATCTAACTCCTTCAAACCCTCCTGAACAACAAGATTCAAAATATGTGCAGCACATCGCATATGAATGAACTCATGCTTACAAACAACATTTGCCCCACCTCCTAATTACTTTCTTTTCACTTGGTCAATTGCAACATTATTGTTGGTTGCATTATCAACCGTGATTGTGAGGATTTTGTCGATCCCCCAAAAATTCATACATCCTTCTATCTCTTTCCCAATACTAGCCCCCTTATGATCAGTTATACGGCGAAAGTAAATAATCCTCTTCCGTAAACACCACCTCCTATCAATAAAGTGGGCTGTCACGCACATATAATTCACATTTTGAATTGATGTCCACGTATCAGTGGTAAAACACATTCTAGGACTCTCTATGGCAATTGCCTCTTTCAGCTTAGTCCTTTCTTCCATATACAACTCCATACAATCCTTCATGATCGTAAATCTAGTGGGCATCCTAAAGCGGGGCTCAAGTCTCTCCACCAACTTTCTAAACCCTAACCTCTGCACACTCCTAAAAGGCATCTCATCCATGATCAAATATTCAGCAATCCACCTTCTCACCTCCTTTTCACTGTAAGTATCCAACTTCAACACACCCTTATCACTCCCTGTTGCTTTCGAAGCATCCAAGGTCAACCTAGATTGAGTCTTATCTAATTGGCCTTGTTGCTTCAAATATGGCAAGCAACGCTTCAAATGAGCCCTCATACCCGAAGTCCCATGGTGTTCAGGGTGGCACCCAACCTTGGCCTTACAATGATGACACTTAGCTTCAGGGTGTTCAGGTTTGACTACAGGCAGAATTTTCGTGAAATGATCCCACACAAAACTCTTGCGAGCATTCTTTCGCTTTTTGGTAGGAGGTTCTTCGGGGTGACTGATACTATCCTCATCAAACTGAGGACTACTAGTTGACTCATTAGGTACTGAACCACCAATGCTAGGGCAATACCCTATATTTGTAGAAGGTGTAACACTAATCTCATCCATCTGACATTAAACATATTTGATTTTCAGTTCATTTTAATAACAAAAATTAATTGCAAAATGACACAATCTATCTAAATAAACTCTAAACAGCTATGTTCACAACCTAAAAAGTCTAAGCATAAAAAATCAAATTCCAAAAAGTATAGAACTGAATCAAGCAACTTCTACAATGTTGCATGTGCATATAAAAATAGGAAAACGTGAAAAAAAAGTACAAGGCAAGATATAAACAAAAGAATGTGAGACATAAGCCTATACAAGCTTTGTGCCCTATATAGAACATTACTAAATCGTTGTAGGCTATCCAAAACCCGTGATAAACTTGACAAAAAGTCCAAAACCAACAATAAACACTCGGTAGACAGCACCTACCATGTTATAAAAATGCACCTTTTAACTTCCATTGATGACTACAACGAACTAACAACATCAAAGTCTCAGATTACACCATAAATCATTTACCTATTTCATTGGACAACACCTAAATCAGGCATAATTACAAACACTTAAAGTGTGCAGATAATGTATTTAGATTGAGAAGCAATCTGAACACTTCAAC
Source organism: Myrica gale (assembly GCA_963930655.1). NCBI lineage: Eukaryota > Viridiplantae > Streptophyta > Magnoliopsida > Fagales > Myricaceae > Myrica > Myrica gale. Next base: position 18,964,406 of record OZ005598.1, on the reverse strand, counting down.
AATGCCGAAACTGTCAAGCTAAAAGATCAAACACATCAAGCCCGAACATTTACAAACCCAAAAGATCTTACCTTTGATGACACTTGGCGTTCAAATCAAATCTAGACTTCAATGACCGAACCTGATAATGCCCAATAAAATCATGAAAATCCCAAAAATTAAATTAACAAACCGTCAAACCCTAAAGGAATGTAAATTAACTAATACAACATTTACAAAACAACAATTAACAAACCTTTGGGGAGAGATTCAACCAATTGATGGCAGCTACGCCTACGAGAGAGAGAGAGAGATTTCGGGATGGTCGGGAGAGCTAAGAGAGATCTCAGATCTGTGTGTGTGCGAGAGAGAGAGAGAGAGAGAGAGAGGAGATTTCGTGAGGCCAGGGGTTCTGCCGTGCGGTGTTGGGTGCAGGGGCCAGGAGCAGGGGTGGGGTGCGCCGTGGCCGTGTGCTTCGGGGTCGGGGAGACTGTCGAATACAGTCTATCGTGTGACCTGGGTCGTTTTGACCTAGGTCACGTAACTCACGTTTAACGTTTTTTTTATTTTTTTTAAAGGCTCAAACGACACTGTTTGGAAAAAATCTGGTTCCGGAAATTTCCGGCGTTTCTGCCGGAAATTCCGGTTCCGGTTCCGAAAAATCCATAAAATGGATTCCGGTTCCGGTACCGGAATAGGCCGGAACCGGTACCGGAACCGGAACCGGAATTTCCGGCGGAAACCGGATAAAAATCTCTCCCTTATCATTTTGCATGTGTCCGGCCGTCTAATTTAACACGTGAAATTCACGGGGAGACGCGTCTAAGCTTGGAGGAACATGTTTACTTCATTAGAGCTGAAAACAGAGGATAAAAAGAAAGATTTCTTGCCAATACATATACATGGAACAAAATAATTCATTCAACCATTATCGTCTAAATATTTATTTTTTTTAAATTAGATACAGTAACGGTAGATTATCTTCATCTGACTTTCTTGCAAATATATATATATAGAGAGAGAGAGACGGTGAGGACTGAGGACCTTGCTTTATTAGTCCAAATAACTCAATAATTGAATGATAGTGAGGGAATCTTTGTTGATTTGGCCTCGTAACGCTTTTGATGATGCTGAGTGCGGACCTTCTAATTTTGCCTACAAAAACATTATAATAATAAAATCTGTTCTTATTTGGATCTAATCAAAGTCCCCCCAAGGACCAGGCAATGACGAAATCGGAACTTTTATATATAATTTTTATTGGTGATTTTATAATTATAAGGATTAAAAATATATTTTATCTTCTTATCTTTAAAGTTATTTACATTTTATATTTTGATATATTATTTTTGATACATTAGAGTTATAAAGTTACATATTTTTTCAATTTGTATTTCGTACTCAAATTATTCATCAATTTAGTACCAAAATAACAAATTCAGTAAATTTTGATATCAAAATAACAAATGAAGCAAACTTTTTTAAATTTTGAAAATTCAGTAAATTTTTTAAAAAGAACCTAAAATTTTGTGTTATTTATATAACTTTTACTATACTATTTGTCTTATTCTTCTTCTTTTGCGCAATTATATATGATTTGTCTTCTCTTATTTTCCTTTTTCTTTTTAAATTGTATTCTGCATCATTTGCTTGTAATATTTTTATATTTTTAAGTGTAGCTTCGTTGATTATTTAATCTGATAGGTGCAGTTTTTTTACAATACCTTGTCAGAAATTTGGTTAATGGGACTGTCGGTAATCGGACCACTAGACACCTACTGTAGATTTTTAATACGTTTTATTCCGAAGTATTAAAAAATAAACAGATAATAGTATAAAAGTATGTCTGTTTTTTTGCCGACACTACTAGGTCGTGGAAATATTAGAGTCGTATTATCCAATCATAATACCTTTAAAATTTGATAGGTACAAGTTTTAGTAATATTATTCAATAACTTACAAAATTCGGTTCTCTCATATAATAAAAGAAAAATACATATTATGAATATAATTAATAGTATCCATTAATTTGTATCACGGATTGACGGGATATTAAGTAGAATATTTTTAAAAAAATCTCACCTCTTTATCTCACTAAAAAAATGTATGAAAACACTAGCACGGATGCAACCCACTTGGTATACTATCCACTAATTTAATAGATTCAAGGTCAAAAATTAAAATTGCTTGCAAAAGTAAAGCCTGATATTGAGCTTAGTATGGATGGTTTGAGACTGGTAAGTGGTCTTGCTGGTGATGTGATGACGAACTTGTCCAATAAACAATAGTTATGGTTCAAATCGGACATTCTACGATAGAAGGTGCTCTTATAATCACGTCCAAAGAGAATTATTAACCTGGTTGCCTCCTCCCTACTTAGAAAACAAAAATGTACCAAAACAATATCTTGCATGTAAAAGTAGTTAGGAAAAATAAGTTATATAGTATATTAGAAAAACCTTTAGGAAAAGGATATCCCCTACTTTATTCTAGAATATACACGGAGAACTTTGTTGATATATATATATCACTTTAATTATATACACCGGAGGAGAAGCAAATTAAACTTTTATAAGTTACTGAAAGTGTCAGCTGCCTTCGTGCCTAAACAAAACTTTTCCTTTCTTAACTTGTTCTATACAATATTCAGTAGACCTACTACAATAAAATTGCTTATAAAAGACAGAATAATCATATTAAATACTGATTATATATGTACGTACATATTCTCTTTTTTAAGCTATACCGATAAGAAATTAGAACGAATTCTGATCGCATCAGACTTTCTTGATGTTTTAAATATACTTTCTTTACACAATTAATAAAATAATAAATGTTGATTGAAGTAATACTATTGATTTTTTACTGTGATATTGCGAATTTTACATGACAAGAAAATAAGTAACGAGAGATGACTAAGTTCATATTTTAAGACATTATTAGATTGAACTGAACTTTATAATGATCCAAAGAGATTCACGAATAATTTTGACTAATCATTTTAAAGTCAAAGTGCAAATGTAGGTAATTTTTTTTAGGTGTTATATTTAGTATAAATCTTATCATTAAGATATAAAAACAATTATTTTTTGTTGATTTGTTGGCAGTGTTTCGAATAATATTTTTAAAAAATATGTCTTCTTTTTCCAATTTTTTTTTAAAATAATTTAAGGTGTTATATGATCCGTCAAAGTCAATTCAAGTAGGATAAAACGTCTATGTTGGAAGGTGCCAGGCTGATTTTCATGTACCAACTGAATTGAAGTATCCATATATAAAATAATATTGTCTATATATTATTCGTCCGTTTCTTCGCTACTTGTAATATTTTTTCTGCCTTATTCATTACCTTATATTGTTCGTTGGGAAGTTATTATTTATTTATATTGGCTGCCCAACGAGATTCACAAGAAACCATATATCTTCGGTCAGCACCGCATAACAAGTGCAGCACATGTTAGGTTACGTAAACATTGAAGGAGAGGGTATCTTTCGTAATTACATTTCATTATAAGCCTTTTTCGTAATTTCCCGAAGAGAAGTGATTATTTAAGTATTAAAAACTCATATTTTGACAAATTCTTCAATAAAACCTTTCAATTAAATTAGCTGCATAAATTTAGGAATGATTGGCCACATGTTTTAATCCTTTTTAAATGTATAAGTACTAGCTTTACTCAATAGAAAATTAATTTTTTTTGAGTCTTATTAGAGCAGCCCCAGCACAATCAGCCCGAGCATCTCGAGTAGAAGCAGCTTGGCCTGCTCGGGCCTCTCGACCCTCTCAGCTCTTCATCTGCTCAACGCTCCTCCAGCTCACACGTTCCAACGTGTCACTCAACCCGCAATACACGCCCAGCTCAATAGAATGACGTTGGATAGTCTAATCTTTTTTTGTTATGCTATTATTTCTTTATGTTGTCTAGATATTGTTATTCAGTTAGATTGTTTTTCTAGAGTCTTCCAAGGCGCGTAAGCTTGTATAAAAGGAAATGCTCTGCCTTCTATAATTCAACCTGGTCTGAATGAAAACAAATATAACATTCAGTCTCAACATTTTCCTCTCGTTCATTTACATTTCTTACATGGTATCAGAGTGTTCTAATGGCCACTGAGAATCATGAAGAAAATTCCTTCTCTTACGCTATCAACCCGAAAGATTTAACAAGCCCCTATTTTCTCAATCCCAGCAATGGTCTAGCCACGTTACTTACCACTCATCTTCTCACTGTCGATAACTATCATTCCTGGTCACGAACTGTTCAATTATCGCTCCGAATCAAAAGAAAACTTAGCTTCATCGACGTCACAATCACTAAACCTTCCAATCCATCTGATCCACTTTTAGAAAATTGGCTGGAATGCAACGATATGGTCATCACTTGGCTAGAAAATGTTGTGAGTCCTAGGATTAAGGCAACCCAAGAGGGGGTGAATTGATTTTCTAAAAGTTTCGCTATTGACCCCCCAAAAACGTGTTTGCAAAGAACTACTAAATTAGCACAGGTGTATAATATGCAATAAGAGTAAATATGTGCTAAAAGTAAAGAGTAGGATAGAGAAGCAAACACTCGATTTTTAGGCGGTTCAACAAACCCGCCTACATCCACCCCTCAAGCTCCTTTACCGAGCCTTGAGGTTTTCCACTATCTTCTAATAGCTTACACTCTAGCTTCCAGGTGCTAGAGAATCGTACAATTGTTTTTCCCGGGTTTAACACTCAAACCCACCCAAATGGTTTTTCTGGCTCACTACTCATAACCTCATCAAGCTTGAGATATACCCTCTCAAAGCTTCTTCTTTAGTGAACAACCTCACTAAAGGAAACACCTATTTTGATAGGAAGATTGATGAACAAGACTCTCTCAAAGAGTAGATATAAAACTGGAAAGCTCTATCTCTTTATTCACACAAAGACAAAGATATGAAAGTGTGTTTTGTGTGAATGATATGAGAAATATAGAATATGAAGGTTTAGAATGTTTCTCAAGTAGTAGAAATGATATGTGGTCGTTGGTTATAAATTTCAGACATTATGAAATGTGTATTTATAGGTCATATATGAAAACTAGCCATTTATAGCCATTGAGAGTCGTCTATTAAAACGAGTCGGTTAACCGCTACATGAACCGGTCGATCGCTTCAAGTTACCGTTACCCCAATGGTCATATTGTCATAAGCTTAACGACTATATTTTAAAACCAACCGGTCAACCGCTATACCAAGCGGTCGAAGGACCGGTTGACTGCTTCACTAGCCGGTCGACCTCTTTAACTCAAGTACATAGTCCGGTTCTTTTAAAATCATATTTTTGACCACTTTTAAACACACAATTTTAAAGGTTTACTTCCCATAAGTATATGAAAGGTTTGAGAGTCTGTTTGAGTTGTTTTGAAACCTTTAAAAACATTTTAATATTTCAAATAAAAGGTAAAACAGTTTATGCACGTTTTGAAAGATATGCAAGTGTGATTCATAATCCTTGTCAAAAGTGAAATAAAGAGTTATAAGGTTAACCCTAAGGTCTTGAATCTTCACTTTGAGCTCCTTGCATCTTCTTGTTCTTCTTTCTTCAAGTTTTTGACTCTTTCATCAAGTCGTCATTGTCTTTGAAGATGTCCATTTTATAAACTTGATCCATTTATTGAAATCATCAAGTCGTCATTGTCTTTGAGCTCCTTGCATCTTCTTGTTCTTCTTTCTTCAAGTTTTTGACTCTTTCATCAAGTCGTCATTGTCTTTGAAGATGTCCATTTTATAAACTTGATCCATTTATTGAAATCATCAAAATCTCGATTGTGCACAAAAGCTAACAAAATGCTCTGTCACCTGAAATAAAAAATAGCATCATATATATTGACTCAACTTCTAAATTATGGACTGAACTTGAACATCGATTTTCCCATAACAATGCTCCACACATTTATGAACTCAAGCAGGCAGTGCACTCTCTTTCTCAAGGAGATGACTCTGTAAGTGCTTATTTCTCAAAGTTGAAGGGTCTCTTTGATGAACTACAAAACTTTGAATCTATTTCCATCTGTTCATGTGGAGCACTCAAGAACATGCAGGAGCATCAACAACGAGATTGAGTCTTGAAATTCTTAATGGGTCTTAATGAATCTGTCACTCCCATTAAGGCTCAAATCTTACTAATCAAACCTTTACCTTGTTTGAGTGGGGTTTATGATCTGGTTCAACAGGAGGACAAGAGAAAACAGATTTCTTTGCCACTTGATCATATGAGTTCTATTGCTCATGCTGCTAAGCATTTTACTTCACGTGACAGTACACAATCTTCTGGCTTTCAAAGGAATGATAGACCTTACTGTACATATTGTAAGGTATCTGGGCATACCCTTGAATGATATTTCAAGGCACATCCGGAGCTTAATAGACCATTTTGCACTTACTATAATTTGTCTGGACATATCTGTGAAAAATGCTACAAGTTGAATGGTTATCCACCGGGTCACAAGCTCCATGGGACCACTCAAAAATTGGGCTTTCCGGGCTCGGGCTACTCTAATTTCAATTTAATTTCCGTAAGACAACTTACTCAATCTTGCAACTGTTGTTTTCTATTTCTTTCTAATCATTTATTTATTTAGGACCTAGCAACTTGGAGAATGATTGGGAAGGGTAACCTATGCAATGACCTCTATCAACTAAGTTTGACCGAGGCACCTTCTTCTGGGTTGGCAGCTGCTACTTCTAATTCCTCTACTTCTAACTTTTCACCAACAACACACGAATTATGACATTTTTGTCTTGGCCATGTGTCCGACTCTCGTTTATCTTTATTGTCAAACAGTTTACCTTCTTTTCAATTTAATAAGAATTTTGTTTGTGATGTTTGTCCAATTGCAAAATTACACCGTTTACCTTTTCCATCAAGTCCACATAAAACCACTCACCCTTTTGAAATTGTGCGTTGTTACATATGGGGCCCTGTTCTCAAGAAGGGTATACAAGTGCACTTTATTTTCTAACCTTGGTTGATGACTACACACGCTGCACTTGGGTATACATGATGAATACTAAGTCTCAAACCCGTTCTTATCTCTTATCTTTTTACTCCCTCGTTAGCACTCAATTTCAAACCAAAATAAAATGCTTACACTCAAATAATGGACCTGAATTTGCTATGGTTGATTTTTATAATCAAAATGATATAATTCATCAACGCACATGTGTGGACAACCCTCATCAAAACGGGTGTTGCTGAACGCAAGCACCAGCACATCCTTAACATTGCAAGAGCACTCTTAATACAATATGGTCTCTCTCTTACTTACTAGCCAGACATGATCCTCACCGCGGTTTACCTTATCAATCGCACTTCTTCCCCTCAACTTCACAATTTATCTCCCTATGAACTGCTATATGGCCATCCTCCTTCATACACTCACCTTCGTAGTTTTGGATGCCTTTGTTATGCAGAAACCATCAAATCTCATCACCAAAAATATGATCCAAGGGCCCGTAAATGTCTATTCCTTGGCTATCCATTTGGAGTAGAAGGATACAAACTCCTTGACATTCTTTCTCACACAATTTTCATCTCCCGAGACGTTTCCTTTCCAGATATTGCCAACACTATCCCTTCACACGTTTCTCTAACTCCTCTGATCCAGCCCTTATACAGTGACCCAAGTTGGTTTAATTCTCCAACTACTCCACCATCTTCTGATCTACCTTTGTCTTCTACACCGGCCCTTAATACATCCCCAGTTTCCTTTGCACCAATACCCATAGTTCGTTCTTGCTTTCGCAGATCTACTAGAACACGCATGCGACCAACTCATTTGAAGGACTATCTCTGTCAGTAGGTCATTGCTTCGGTCTCCTCTCCATCAGACTTCAAGGTATCTTCTTCTTCTCTTTCACATCTATATCCTTTATCTAATTTTCTTTCTTATCGCTTGTTATCTCCTTCCCATATGGCTTTCTCCACTTCAATTCTTAAGATTACTGAACCAACATACCACTCTCAAGCTGCACAAAGTCCTGAACAGAAATTAGCTATGGATGCTGAAATTGTTGCTTTAGAATATAATGGCACTTGGATCGTCACTGACTTGCCTCCTGGTAAATCTATCATTGGTTCCAAGTGGGTATATCGCATCAAGTATCACTTTGATGGTTTTATCAAGCGCTACAAAGCTTGACTCGTCACCAAGAGCTACAACCAGCAAGAAGATCTTGACTACCATGAGACTTTCTCACCGGTTGCTAAAATGGTCACAGTTCGAACCCTACTTGCCTTGGCTTCTATTAAAGGCTGGTCTCTTCATCAGTTTGATGTGTACAATGCATTCTTACATGGGGACCTTCATGAAGAAGTGTACATGAAACCACCTCTTGGTTATTCCAATGTTCCGCCAAATCAAGTATGCCTCCTTTGCAAGAGCCTATATGGACTGAAACAGGCCTTTAGACAATGGTATGAGAAATTCTCCCAATCTCTCATATCTTATGGTTTTATTGCCTTAAAACCAGATTATAGCCTCTTCGTCAAGCGCTCTGGTTCTTCTTTTATGGTGTTGCTTGTCTATGTGGATGGCATTGTTGTAGCTGCAAATGATACACTTTCTGTCCATCAGCTTAAACACTTTCTTCATTCTCAATTCCATATCAAAGACCTTGGCCCTTTCAAATTTTTTCTTGGCCTTGAAGTGGCTCGGAATTCCACTGGCATACAGCTCTGCCAGCGCAAGTATGCTCTCGACATACTGACTGACTTCGATTTTCTTGGCTGTAAGCCAACCAAGATTTCGATGGATCAGAATCTACACTTGTCTATGGATGATGGCCAACTCCTAGATAATCCTTCTGTTTATCGTCGCCTTATTGGCCATCTTCTTTACTTGACACCCACTCGACCTGACATATGTTACTCAGTGCACTTACTCAGTCAATTCATGTCACAACCACGAGTTACTCATCTTACAGGTGCTCATAAAATTCTTCAGTATGTGAAAGGTTCTCTTGGCCAATGTCTGTTCTTTCCAACTGCAACTCCCCTGCATTTGATTAGTCATTGTGATTCTGATTGGGCTTCCTGCCCGGATACGCGCAAATCCACTACTGGTTATTCCGTTTTGCTTGGACACTTCCTTATCTCCTGGAAATCCAAGAAGCAACCAACCATTTCTCGCTGCTCTGCAGAGGCTAAATATCGCTCTATGGCTACGACTGCTTGTGAACTCACGTGGCTTAAGTATCTTCTTCATGATCTTGGTATTCCACATCCACAACCTGCTCTTCTCTATTGTGACAACAAGGCTACTCTCCACATCTCTTCCAACCCTGTGTTCCATGAACGTACGAAGCACATCAAGCTCGACTGTCACTTGGAACGAGATAATATTTGCTCTTGGTACTCTCTCCACTGCTTATGTTCCTTCTGCCTCTCAGCTTGCCGATTTGCTCACAAAACCTCTGCTCTCCACGGTTTTTCACTCCCTCTTACTCAAGATGGGAGTCTCCAATATATACTCTCCATCTTGTTGGGGTATTAGAGCAGCCCGAGCATGAGCAACCTGAGCCCAGGAAGCTTGAGCAGCACCAACCCAAGCATCCCGAGCACAATCAGCCCGGCCTGCTCGGGCCTCTCGACCCTCTCAGCTCTCGATCTGCTCATCGCTCCTCCAGCTCACACGGTGTCACTCAACCTGCATTACACGCCCAGCTCAACAGAATGACGTTGGATAGTCGAATCTTTTTCTGTTATGCTATCATTTCTTTTTGTTGTGTAGATATTGTTATTTAGATAGTTAGTTTTTCTATAGTCTTCCAAGGCGTGTAAGCTTGTATAAAAGGAAATGCTCTGCCTTCTGTAACTCAACCTGATCTGAATGAAAACAATTATAGCATTCAATCTCAACATTTTCCTCTCGTTCATTTCCATTTCTTACATGTCTGAATCAAATATATAAATAAAAGGGACAATAAGTTGAATTGGAATACTATTTTTTCAAATATATAAATATTACTTTTATTTTTTTTGAAAATAAGTATATATATACCCTTAATTTTATTTCTTAAATTTGTAAAATAATAACTATAAATATGATTTAATGGAAATAAAGTTTGCATAAATAAAGATGAAAAAATCAATTAGCATGGTATTACCTAGTAAGAAATAAATTAGATAATTTTGGATGAAACTGGTAAGATTTACTTAAAAATCTTATTTAAACATTAATGTATAAAATATATTATTATTAACAGCAGCACACGCATAATATATCTATATATATATATTCACAAAAAAGTACATAAAACACGTTTTGGTTATGTTTGTGTTGAAAAATTTTTGGTATTGAGTTTAGTGAAAAAGTGAAGAGAGAGATAATTTTTTATATTTTTTACAATTTTTTATATTTTTTGATGGGAGAAAGAGATTATATTATAATATTTTATTGTGAGTTGGTGAAATAATTTGTAAAATTTTTGGTACAAACGCAACCTATAATACAGTGAAATTTTGGAACATCGTATTCTTAAAGAATAGAGCAAAATACCATATAACGTCGGATTTCCATCTCATAGACCCCTGTTCTTTCTTTTTGAATTATTCTTTATTCTTTAAAATTGTCACATCATCTTCAGATTGACAAAGAAAATTTCCGTGATAAAAATAAAAAAATAAAAGAGAAAGAGAATTTGGGATTTTGAAACATTTTTTAGAGGTTATATTCAGCACCGTCTGATTCTAATTCCTTTCTTCAACCATGAGTCAATCAGAATCCTCCACGTGGTGGCTCAATCCCTCCCTTATCCTTTTAAAAGACCACGTGTCCAGCTGACGTGCCCAACTACTTCATGCTGATACCTTCCGTTTAGACTCTAAAAAGACAGTAGGCCTCTCGAAAAAGATCGCCTATCTAATAGCCCTACATCTACATCAAATTACGAGAAATGCACTGTCGTATCTAACGACCATATCCGTATCCATACGTTTCGGATAAAAAAAAAACGTACAAGTACCAAAGCTACCCCACCCCCCACACCATTTCTCCCCCTAGATTTATGCCATATATACCTCTCTTCCCATCCCCACATTTTCTCCCTCTCTCATTTTGTCGGTGTTCCAGATCCCTCAGCTAGGGAGACCCTCGCTCTCGCTCTCTCTCGCTCTCTCGTTTTCCAATTATGAGGTTGAGTGCTGTATGATATCTGTTGTTGTCGTTGTTTGGTGCTTAGTGGGTGAATATTGAGGATTGGAGAGCAAGGTGTGCGTGCATGAGGGATTTGTTTCTGCTGGGTTGGATTCTTTTATGTTCCGTGACCGGAATTGGGGGAAGAAGAATAAGGTGGGACTGTGTGCTTGTGATCCGGAGCAGGGGTAGGTGGGGCAAATGTGGCTGAGTTTGAGCTATTGAGGCGAATTTGGCATCCGGGATTTCTTTATTCCTTCCTGATCTCAGCTGGAGTTTTAAGCAGAGTTATTGGAAACTGGTTTTTGGGTTTGGCTGGAAAATGCAGCAAGATCAGAGAAAAAAGGTGTTTCCTTTGAGAACAAGATCAATTCTTCATCTTTATACATGAAAATGGTGTATTTTGGACTTGTTTTTGGGTCATACTAGCTGGGATTTGAAATTCTAGTTTGTCATTAATTTTTAGGTGTCTATTAGACAATGATGATTGTAGCAATGTTTGTATGTGAATTAAATGCAAATTAGGGTCTGCGTTCGGTGTCTGAAATTAATGGTACTTTTTTTTTTATTTTTAATCGTGTTCAGTTGGATACACGATTTTATGTTGGCTGGGGATGTCACATAGTATTTGGGTCCGGTTGTTGGTTCTGTAGGAGATGCTCATGATATTTCTGTCAATTGAATGATGCTTGCTTTTAATTTGAATGCTTTTAGCTTTCAATTTGAAATTTTAATGCTTTTAGGTTTGAGTTTTGATTTGCGTTATGATAGTAATGGATAAAGGCAAGCGTTAATGAGAGTTTTGCTTTAAGCGGGTTTCATTCTTATTCCGGAATGCTATGCTTTGAATTTAATTCTTATGCCTCTCTTTGGTCCCATTAGATGTCTCTCTCTCTCTCTCTCTCTCTCTCTCTCTGAGGGAATAGTTCTCTTTCCCCATCAAATTTTTGGTTCTTCTGATCTTTCTTAATTTAAATGATTTTACTACTTTATCGTTGGAATTAATTTTTCCAATGACCGAATTCATGGCTGTTTGTAATAGTTTGGCTTCTAAGATCAGTGGGGGTGCTTCTATAAGGAGTGAATTCGAGGTATTTCACCTTTATACTTTTTGTTTTATATCTGAAACTTGATCATCACCAATAAGTCACTGATCTTTAGCAGTTTCTGCTGATTTTTTTTCCAATCTGCAAAGAGCTAAATATGTAATAATGTTACTCTGTAAACACTGTTCTTTTTTGTTTGCTTTTCTTTTTCTAGGCAATCAGTAAACACGCTTCGTTTTTGAATGATTTGGGATGACTGGTTTTGTGCAATGTAGTGTCAATTAGGGCTGAACACTATTGGGCCGACCCAAACCGGCCTAAAACCGATTGGGCCGGACGGTTTTGGGCCAGCCCGGTTCGGCGGTCGGCCCAAAAATTTGTAGAACTGAGGGTATATAGGTAATTTCAATATATATTTTTTAATTAAGTGGGGGAGACGACGTCGTCTCAAACCCCCCCACCCAAATTCCCCTCTTTCCCCATACGCCTCATTCGTCATTCTCCTTTCTTTCCCCTTTCTTCTCAAATTGTAACCATAGCTGCCGCCACCCCACACCCACGCCGGCGTCTCTCTCTCACTCTCGGCTAGTTCATTTTCTTCACCTCAATCTAGCAAAAGTGATCCATCCCTCTCTTACTTCTCAGACGCAGAGCTCTCAAATTGCATTACTCAGGCATCTTTCTCCTTACACAGGCATCTTTCTCTCTCAAAAGCAAACAAGTATCTCTTTCTGGATGTTATTCTCGATTTAGATATGTGCTCCATCAACTAGGATATTAAATCGAAATTTCCAGCAATTAATTGAAAAACCATTTCGTTCTGTGCCTTCGGCTATAACACAGGCATGTGGGTCTTGAAGCTCGGTCATATCTTTAAGAATTTCTTCGAAAGGTCCTCGAAGTTATCTGGTTGTGATAAGGAATGGGAGAAAGTTGATCCAGCGAGAGAAGTTGGGACGTGTTTTCGCAGCCTTCGGGTATATCTTCTATATGAGGGAATGAGTTTTGGCTTGTGCGCAATGGTGCACCCAAACCGACTTAACCTGGTCGGCCCGGCCGGTTCTCCCAACCGGCGGTTCGGCCGTCGGTTGAGAAATTATGAAAGCCAAACCAGTCGGTTCGGCCCACGGTTTGTGCCCAAAACCGAACCGACTGTTCGGTTGTTCAGCCCTAGTGTCAATATGGAAAGTTCACATTGAATAGAACAAACTGCATATCATTTTTTCTTCTTTTCGTCTTTTTGTAGGCGATGATATATTGATGTGTTTGTCTTATTCTTTTGTATTGTGTTGTGGTTATACACACTTACACTTGAGGAAAATATTTATATTGATGTACTACTACATCTATTTTGCTCTTTCATCCCTTTGCAATTCTGTTATTCTTATTGAGCAGCTCTTTAATTCTTTTGCACAAGTTCTTTTGCATCTTTGGGAGAAATTTGGATTGTGAGGATAATGTATACCAGGAGAAAAGTTTGTGATATGGATAAGGCCTAATAAGATCAATATATTAATCAATTTTCATTAGTTTTTCTTTACTTATTGATATATTATTTGATGTTTCATCAAATACTGTATCTTCTGGTGTTTAGTGAACCAAAGATTTAAAGAATTTCTATAGTGGCAGATATAGCTTGCAACATGGATCAATTATCCAGGAAACTCACCTTAATTAGCATTTCTTATTAGATCCAATTTTAGCGTTGCCTGCTATATGTCATTGGACACACTCTGTATAGAAATGCACTTTTGGTTCGTGGGCCTGCTTCTTTTCTCCTGTTGTCCTTTTTTCTGATGTAATGGCTGTAATTTGGTGTCTGTGTTTTGTGTCATGGATTCAGCAAAATATTTTCGTGATTTGTGACCTTCGAGTTTGATTCTGCTTCTTTTTTCTATGTATAAGGATATATTTGTTTCTCCATGTCTTATATTTTGGGTTTTTTCCACTTGAAGATAGTTAACATCAGGTTATATGTCTTATCTGGCTTTTTCTGTGTTGCAGACTTCATCAGAGATGGAATTCTTCTCTGAATATGGTGATGCCAATAGATACAAGATTCAGGAAGTTATTGGGAAGGGAAGTTACGGTGTTGTTTGCTCAGCCATTGACACTCATACTGGTGAAAAGGTGGCTATAAAGAAAATACATGAAATATTTGAACACATATCGGATGCAGCACGCATTCTTCGTGAGATAAAGCTGCTCAGACTTCTGCGACATCCTGATATTGTTGAAATAAAACACATTATGCTTCCCCCCTCAAGAAGGGACTTTAAGGATATCTATGTTGTATTTGAGCTCATGGAGTCAGATCTTCATCAAGTGATTAAAGCCAATGATGACCTGACACGAGAACACTATCAGTTTTTCCTATACCAGCTACTTCGCGCTTTGAAGTACATTCACACTGGTACTTGTTTCAACCCAATTTCCTGGTATCTTCACCCTTGATCTTGAATTTCCTCAGGTTAAAGCAAAAGAGGGTTTAAATAGATAGTGACAATCTTACATTATGTGGGGTCATGCGTATGTGTTATATGCTCGGGGATGAAATATCATTAGATTCATTCACATTTGAGTAATTTAGGGTGGCTACAACCTGTTTGTAGCCATTACTTTCAGTTCCACCCATATGTTTAGGAACTAGTTCCGACGTACAATGCTTCTTTCCCTGAATTTTTCATACCTTACTTGTTTATTATCCTTCTCGTTGTTCGAGTATTATGGGTTGATGGGTGGTGTTTTCTTTCTTGGGGTCGTTCTTGTTTTTTCTTTTGGGTTGGGTGCCCGGGGAAGAGGGGCATAGAGCTTTGTAGGATTTCTTCCTATCTGATATTTGGTTACATGGGTGCAGCAAATGTCTACCATCGAGATTTAAAGCCGAAGAATATATTGGCAAATGCAAACTGTAAATTAAAAATCTGTGATTTTGGTTTAGCAAGAGTTGCATTCAGTGATACACCTACGACAATATTATGGACGGTATGTCATGCAAAAATATTTGATGTTGGTTTTTTAGTCAATATATTAATTTTTTTGTGTAACATATGATATCAGTTTTTCTTTTCCTATCTATTTGAAGGTAGAGTATAATACTTACAAGTCATCTAATCTAACGTTTGCAGGATTATGTTGCTACAAGATGGTATAGAGCTCCAGAGCTTTGTGGATCATTTTTCTCAAAGGTATGGTTTTGTCTTGGTTTAAAGGCCAATATAGCAGATTGTGGGTGCTCTTACGCCTATTGCTCCTGTTGGACAGATCAAACTTCTTGGAGATCTATATATGAATATTTTTTTATACTATTTGGTCCTCAATGCTATGTTTGTTTCATCAGAAATATTTTCGTGATCTTCTTTTCCACGTTCTGTTGGGAGTGTCATCCATTTTTTCCAGATTAGATACTGCACAGACTTCTTCCTTTATTTTCCTAGTATTTAAGGCTTTTATTTACAAAGCAAATTTTACTAAGAAAAACAGTGAAAAAAGTGACGTCATGGAATTTAATTGTTTTTGGCGTCTGGTGAAACAAAATAGTGCATGGTGCACGTTTTTTTTGGTCGTCAACGCTTTGTAGTTCTTCTCACGGTATGGTAAGTTCTTAATTGTTTGACCAGCTTTTTGGCTCATACAATTGCAGTAGTTTCCTCTACATGACTTCTCCGGCACTTTTAGTTTCTGTCACTTTTTATAAGTGTTTTTGTCTGAATGCATATTGCTACATTAGCTAAAAGACATGGCGTCAAAAGATGAGTTATTGCTTGATGTGAAATAATGGTGGCAAACGTTTGCCTTGATTACTGAATGTAAAAATAGGAAGATGGGTGAATCTTATGGCCTTTCCGTACTCTGTAGTTGGTCTTATGATCTTGAAGTGTAGACATCTCATTTCATCCCCTAAACCTTGGCTGCAGTTGACATTTCTTTCCGTAACTTAAGCCCTTTTATGTGATAATAGTGGCCACTTAATGTGCATCCATTCTTCCCTCCATTTAAATTGAAGTTAGAGTATTGTACATCAAAATTAAGTGAACGAAAAGTCTTTATTGATTCAGATTAAAGCAATGTATTCGATATTGTAGTTGGCATAGTACATAAGAATTTTTATTTATTATTTATTTTTCCGTAATTTTGATTATGTTTGGTAAGAATCAAAAAGTAAAAAATCATGTCTGATAGACAGTTAACAAGTCGATCCTCTTCAGGGTTTCATTACTTCTAGTTCAGCCATGAGGTCAACTTGGTCCTTTTGGAGTTGGTGAAGTGTGGATAGGTTAGGATCTGCTGCGCATTCGTGGGGGTAGATAAAAGTTGTTTTCAACATGAAAGGGTATCAAGCCTGTAGGCCAGGAAAAAATGAAAGTCAAAGCCTTTAGGATCACTTTTGGTCCACTACAAGCTGTTTCAGATACGGTAACTTTCTAGATGGGAAATGATTTAAGCTTGAGAGGATAATGGATGAAGAATGCACTGATCTACACTGTGAGATGGAAGCTAGGAAATACACTGAAAATAGTGAAAATTCTAATTCGTAGAATTGAGTGCAAAAGCTAAGTCAGTGTAAACTGAAGATGCATTAAATCTTCTAGACAATCAAATATTGTTGTAAGAAAATATTAGTGGAAGTTTCTTAGCAGATTATTTTTCAGTAAAATCTAGCTCTAGTTCTTGCATTATCAATCTCATCATTCTTACACTGAAGTTTTATGGATCTGGATGCAGTATACACCAGCAATTGACATATGGAGCATAGGGTGCATATTTGCTGAGGTACTAACTGGGAAGCCTCTTTTTCCTGGCAAAAATGTTGTACATCAGCTGGACTTGATGACTGACTTGCTTGGGACACCTTCGCTGGATACCATTTCTCGGGTAGGTGATTTTTCCTGTGTAACATCTGTCCATGTTGCTCAATTTGAATTTTGCACTTAAATTGTGCCGTACAATGGTCTATTGCGTTTGATACAGGTTCGTAATGACAAGGCTAGGAGATACTTGACTAGTATGAGGAAAAAGCAGCCTGTGCCTTTCGAACAAAAGTTTCCAAATGCTGATCCTTTAGCACTTCGACTATTGGAAAGGTTGCTTGCCTTTGATCCAAAAGACAGGCCTACTGCTCAAGAGGTTGTCTTCTTACATTGTGCCATTCACATGCATGCCTTTTTAGGCTTTGCTTTTTCTACTACAAGCCTGGAATAAACCATCATACATGATGTACTCTAGCATATGCTTTCCCAGTCTT
The DNA here is from genome assembly GCA_963930655.1 of Myrica gale. NCBI lineage: Eukaryota > Viridiplantae > Streptophyta > Magnoliopsida > Fagales > Myricaceae > Myrica > Myrica gale. The sequence goes on along the minus strand of OZ005598.1, from coordinate 18,946,971 downwards.
CTTTTTGATAAATACATGTGCTGACTCGGGTTTGTTCTCTTAATATTGTTAATGAGTTGAAATTTATGTTGCTGTATCAGGCATTGGCTGATCCTTACTTCAAGGGACTGGCAAAAGTTGAGAGGGAACCTTCCTGCCAGCCCATCACAAAGATGGAGTTTGAATTTGAGAGGAGAAGGGTAACAAAGGAGGACATACGGGAGCTCATATTTCGGGAGATTTTGGAGTACCATCCTCAACTACTAAAAGACTACATGAATGGGACTGAGAGGACTAATTTCCTCTATCCAAGGTTCTAGATGTCCTTGTTGCTTTACAATCTGACTTTTAGTTGAGGATTTTCTTTTACTTTCTGCTGATTTCCAGTGCATATTTCTTTACAGTGCTGTCGATCAATTTCGTAAACAATTTGCTCATCTGGAGGAACATGGTAATAAGATTGGGCCAGTAATTCCGCTTGAAAGAAAGCATGTGTCTCTTCCTAGGTAAATACATTCTTATGCTGCCCTTTCTGTCTATCTGCAACTTTTTTGTCTTATTTTGAGCATTTATATTTACAAAAGTGAGTGTGATGAGAGTTAGAATTTATTACTAACTATAATTAGTTAAGATTCTAATAACATATGGGCAATAATCTTCTAGAAATTTGAACTAATAAAAAAAACAATCTTCTACAAATTTGTGGTGGTGAATGGTCGCAAAGCGTTCTTTATCGAAATCAATTCAGGTGTTACAGGATTAGAAGGTAGTCCCTACAAGGCATGTCCATCTAAAAGTGATGGTTTCCTTGTCAAGCAAATATAAGTGAAGATGCAACTGGAGATCTGGAGATAGAGATATAACTGGGAAATAGGAAATAGAGGGATTGTGGTTAAAACGCCTGTGAAAAGAGCCATTGACATTTAAGCATGTGTGATGGTGGTATGACAAAAGTATAACTGCAAACGTACAACGGTGTGGTCATGTGCATGCAAAATATGTTTTCCAGAGATTCAAGGGTTCAACAACTTTTTCCGTGTTATTTCTACTGGAAACACATGATGAGATCAGATTTAGTTTCTAATTCTGTATTCTGGACCCCAATGGAGACAATAGCAAAAGTTGGCTTACAACTGCATTTGTAGGGGGTAGATTGAATTTTTCAAGTCTGAACACACCCGATGCTGATTTCGTTGATTGTGCCTGATTGAGAATATAAATCTTCCATTCCAATGATACTCATAGGTCGACGATTGTCCATTCAAATACAATCCCTCCCAAAGAACAACCAAATATTACTTCCTCCAAAGATCGGCAAAATGCCCAAGAGGGATACAACAAAATTTCCAGGGATATGGAAGGAATTCCTATGAACGTTGCAAGGTCCATGCAGGCAGCGCAAAGGATTTCGCTGGGTAAGCTCTTCCCTTACAATTGTAATCATGACGGCCTTCCCCACTCCCCCCTCCCCCCAACGAGAAAAAAAGCATTTTTTTTTTAACTGATTTCGTTTCTTTTCAGCCAAACCTGGAAAAGTTGTTGGGCCAGTTGCCCCATACGAGAATGGAAACGTAAAGGATGCCTATGATCCAAGAACAGTAATCAGAAGCGCAGTCCTACCTCCACAGGCTGTCCCTCCTGCATACTATTATCGTAAATCTGGCACTGGAAATCAAGAAAGATCTGCATCAGAAGCTCAGAGGGATTTATCCTTGCAAGGCAAACAAGCCCCTCAATGTGGCATCGCTGCCAAACTAGCACCGGATATAGCTATCAACATTGACAACAACCCCTTTTTCATGACACGTGCTGGAGTGACCAAGGTAGAAAACATTGATGATCGAATAGCTATAGACACAAACTTGTTGCAGGCGAAGGCTCAATTCAGTGGGATTAGTGTTGGATCTGCTGCCGCTGCTGCTGCAGCTACGCACCGAAAGGTTGGGTCTGTTCAGTATTGTATGAGAAGGATGTACTTGAGAGAAAACACGTCAGAGCCACGATGAGAGGAAGGCTCTTGCTAGGGAATGTGAGGAATGGGGGGAGGGATTGATTTCCTTTGGAAGAGCCCGCTCTCTCAGGTGGTTATGTAAACGCTATTAGTATTTGTCGTGGAAATAATATTTTAGCCAATTCATAGAAGTTGTTTATTCCTCTCGCGCCTCTTCAAAGTCCATATTGATTCCCAGGCTCACTCTCAGTATGCCCACATTGCATGAGACGTTCGGTTATTCTAATTCCCTGCGCGTCAAATCAGCATTCTTTGGCCTTTGCATAGATTTTTGACATGTATATAGGTTGACTTTCTGCTCAGAATCTCAAATTACTATTTTTTATTTATTCCCGAACATAATAATTTGTTCCTATGTTCTGTAATTGCCTAGTGAGAGTGGTTTCTGCTGTTCCACCTGATTTAACACTATTCTTGTTTGAACAGCTTCATTGTGGGATCTAACAAATCTTGATACACAGAATATTAGCATAGATGATGTCGGATCTCTCTCAGGCCTATTGTTGTGAAAACTGCAATGAAGTTGCCATCTTTCTTTGGGTAATGCACGGCAATTCCTGTGCATCGGGTTGGAATGGACTTCACTTAGTTTTGTTGCGCTAACATTATTACATATGAGATGTGCAGTGGTCTTTCACCACACTTGTCAATTAAGTCACGGTATTTTTGTTGCTGTGTAAATTGGAACTAAGGACCTCTCTTTTGAAAGATTTGCACTCTTGCGGTCTTTTTGTTTCCATTTACAAGCCTTAGAGGCTGTTTGAGGGAAAATGCTCTAAATACAACAAGTCTCTTTGTAGGAATGTCGGAAGTGCGGAAAGTTTTGTATTCCTCCTCAATAGTCGCTTTACAATGAGACTGTAACAAATAAAGAAAGAATCTTTAGAGAATCAAGTTTGTTACAATGAGCTGTAAGCAAATCATAACAGAACGGGTGCTAAGTTTGTGTAGAGCACAGCTGGGTCATTTAGGTGAATATGCCCCCGCGAGTCCATTGGGGTGTTAAGCACAGTGAGACTCGAACGAAGAACGGCAAAGTGGGCAGCCACAAGTGGTTTGGTGAAGTAATCGACGAGCTGGTCTTTGCTGCTGCAGAACGATATAATATGAAGAGTTTTGGCAGCCACCCTATCTTGGCCAAAATGGAAGTTGATGTGCATGTGCTTTGTTCCAGAGAGGTAAGTTATACCAATGTTGTCACACCACAACGTAGGAGGTTGGAAGAGGGATAGACCGAGCTCTCGAAGGAGAGTCTGCAACCAAATTAGTTCTGCGGCTGTGTTGGCTAATGACTTATGCTCAGCTTTGGTGCTTGATCGTGCCACACTGTTGTTTGCGAGGGCTCCAGGAAATGAGATGTCGACCAAGGAAGATACAAAAGCTACCTGTAGATAGTCGGTCGTCTGGGAAGCCAGCCCAGTCGGCATTTGAATATGTCTGAACAGAGAACCCAGACATGGAAGCAAAAAATAAACCGTGATTAATGGAGGACTTGAGATACTGTAGGATTCTTTTGACGACAGACCAGTGAGACATCTTCGGCTGGTGCATGAACAGACAGACCTTGTTCACGACAAATGAGATCTCTGGGCGAGTGGGCGAGTGAGAGAAAGATATTGCAACCCGCCAACAATGCTTCGAAACAAAGTAACATCATCGAAATCAGAAGAGTCAACTTTTGATAGCTTGATAGAAGCAGACATTGGTGAGGAGATAGTATTTGCTTGGCAAGCATGTGGCTACGTCGAAGAAGATCCTTTGTATATTTTCATTGAAATAAAAGGACGCCCTTATCACTATAATCGATCTCAAGTCCAAGACTATAGGAGAGTCTTGCCAAGTGACTGGAAAAGCAACACCGAGTGGCTGAACAAGAGAATCAATGACAGTTGGCTAAGAGGAGGTGAGGACCATGTCATCAATGTACACTAGTACATAAATATGAAGAGAGCCCCATTTTAAAATATGAAGAGAAGGATCTCCCTGAGAAGTGAGAAAACCATAAACAAGAAGCCAGGAGTTGAGTTGGGCAAGCCAAGCCCGATGTGCTTGCTTGAGGCCATAAATGACCTTCACTACAAAAAAAAAAACGACCTGCTATAGGTCATAAAACCGCTGCTATAACTTATAGCAACGGTTTTTTAGCGGCGGTCGCGAACGTCGCTATATACCCGTCGACTTAGGATTATCGCGTCGGTTCGAGTGACCGCTGGTGAAGACCTTGGGTCTATAGCGGCGGTCAAAACCGCCGCTATAGACCCAGGTGCAATTGCGCTGTTTTGGCACTAAAGGTCTGTAGCGGTGGTCAGGTGCCACCCATAGCTTGCGGTCAGTGACTGCCGCTATAGGTTTTGCAGCTTTTTTTTGGTATGTGCCAGCATTTTTAAAACAACACTAATTTTTTCCTATACATGCTTTTTTAATCGGTAATACAAATTTATTTTAATAATTATAATTCAATAGATGTAAAAACTTAAAGAACAAGGATAATAAAACAAGAATCTCTTCATCATTGATTAATAATATTTTACAACAAACACAAGAATCTCTACAAGTAATCTAAAAAGTAACAAATTTCTAATATAAAATAACAATAAGGGACTAAAATATTCAAATACAACACTATAAGCAAGGACCAATTAAAATCTTCCCCTTTTGACACATCAACATCCTCTATCTTGAATTCTTGTAATAGAAAATAAATATTACATGAGAAATATAAATAAACAAAAGATTTATGTAAACAAAATATCTACTTGTATATAACTAGATAAAACGGGTCAAAAAAATTTCCCCTGGGGGCATTATCAAGGCAGCTGGGGCCTATCGGCCCAAGCCTCCGCTCCATGGACTAGGTCTCACAAAAAATCTCATTTTAAACCGTAAAACACTTTTCATTGAATCGGGTCGGGCTACTATTTGGGTAAAAAAGAATGTTTCCCAATTTCAGATAATGACCCTCAATTCTCATGGATGGGTCGGGATACTATTGTAGATGGTCTTTATAATGCCCATATGTGCACAAATACGTTTTTTCAGGATGTTTCTACATATTATAAAAAAGTTGAGTTGAAAAAAGAAGGGTTAAATGCATGCCATGCCCCTGTGGTATGCGGTAATAACAAATATGCCCCTAAGGTAAACAAAGTTCTTTTCATACCCATGAGGTAAACATTCAGGAGCAAATATGCCCTTCCGTTATGTGCCGTTTGAAACACTAACGGTAAATGTTGACGTGTCAAAATTAGACACGTCAGCACCAAACATAAATCGACTTCGAAAAAAAAGGGGAGAGAAACCCCTTAGAGCGGCTTGCGCCGCGAGGGGTGGCCGCCAGCCACCCCCGCGGCTCCCCTGCTCAGGGGTGGCCGGCAGGGTGCCACCCCGGCGACGGGGGAGCCCAGATCTGGGCTCCCCCGTCGGCGGGGTGGCACCCTGCCGGCCACCCCTGAGCAGGGGAGCTGCGGCGGCGAAGGGAGCCCAGATCTGGGCTCCCTTCGCAGCTCGAAGGGGTTCTCCCCCCTTTTTTTTCGAAAATGTCACGTGTCGATTTATGATTGGTGCTGACGTATCTAATTTTGACACGTCAGCATTTACCGTTGGTGTTTCAAACGGCACATAACGGAAGGACATATTTGCTCCTGAATGTTTACCTCAGGGGTATGAAAAGGACTTTGTTTACCTCAGGGGCATATTTGCTATTACTGCATACCAGAGGGGCATGACATGCATTTAACCCAAAAAGAAAGTGGGAAAATAATTCTTTGTGGCACCGAGAATAGATGACCAAAATGAATAAGATATGAACATACATACATAGGCACAAAATTCAGTGCTCTTTAACTCAGGCTAGAGATTGATTTCTCTATCAGGAACACATATAGGCAAGAAATAGTCTCTTTTTCCAAACAAAAGATCTCAAGTAACTGTGGTCATCCAAATCCTTAAAACTTGAAGTATCTTCAATATTGAAACGAGGATAGAACTTCCTTGGATCCTGAATCTCTAATAAGAATTATATATTCTGCAGAAAGAATTGAAGATTGAAATATAGAACCAGGACAAGTACTCGCAATTCTAAACAGCCCATAGAACACTTAAGAAGAGTGCCCAATTTATAATTCACCTAAAACAATAAAAAACGAACACTTTTGGAGTTGTGAATTACAAAACTAACTTTTCTGTTTGAATTACCTGAAGAAGATCAAAAAGATCACGCTGAATTTTGTTTTCATCCTCCAACAACACTGAACTTTCTGCAAATGACTTCAGCTTGGCAGCAATTTTCTTCTCTGTGTTGCAACCCTCCTTAAACTGAAGAGCAAAATAACAAGGGTAAACATAAATACATAAATAATCTCATAAGGCCCCACGCCCCAATATTTGATGGAGAAATTCTGAAGTATGAAATCCTGCAAAGATTAGTAACCAGTAGCAAATATAACAATTCCTTTTATATACCAAACCATTATTATGATCAGTAAAAAAGTACATAGTAAAAACTCAAAACAAAGAAAGTTAAATCATAGGTCAATCCAAAGGAATACTTCAAAGAAGGCATATTACAGATAATGATGAAATTCAGTAAATCATAGCCTCTAAGACTATATATTAAGTTATGTACTTTCATTGTACAAGTTAATCTCACGATATCTTCTTGTTTGAAATTAAATAATATGTCATAATTAAATAGTATCATATAACTAATTATTCAAAAAATATATGCTCATTATAAGCATGATAATATATGTTTTTTAAATTACTTAGATTTAGTCAATAAATATGCAATTACTATAGCAACAATAGTTATAATTTAAAATATATCATATAACAACTTCAATTTCCATAACACTCCTACTAATTCCATATTTTATTTTAAAATATTTTTTTCAAATACATTACAAAATAAAAATATATATTAAAAGGAATAAAATAATAAAATAAATAATTATTAACATTAAAAACATATAATTAATAAAATAAATTTTTTTGCACTTATACCTATAGCAGTGTATGTATACACAAACGCTACTAAAGGTGTACTCTACAGCGGCGGTCACAGTGACCGCCGCTGTAGATACCAAATTTCTAGCAGCGTTTTGCAGGGGGTGTCTATAGACGACCGCCACTGACCGCTGCTAAGACGACCGCCACTAAAGGTAATACCTTGAGCGGTTTTTTTTGCAAAACACTGCTAAAGGGGGTCTATAGCGGCGTCACTGACCGGCGCTAAAAGGACTGCCGCGGCGTTTTGCAACAAAACGCTGCTAAAGGGGGTCTAGACTGCCGCTAAAGGTGATACCATTAGTGTGTTTTGCAAAAAACGCTGCTAAAAGGGGGTCTATCTGTCGCTACAAAGACCGCCGCTATAGACCCCTTTTAGCGGCGTTTTTAGCGACAGTCGCTATAAACCTTTTTTTTTGTAGTGCTTGTAGCTTGCAAACATAAGTTGGGTGTTCTGGATCAAGAAACCCCTGAGGTTGCTGCATATGAACCGGTTCAGTCATAAAACCATGGAGAAAAATGTGAGTCTAAATAACAACCTAAGAGGGGGGTGTGAATTGGGTTTAAATAAAATATGAAATTTTTCAATAAGAATTCAGATCTGAAAAATGTTTCAATCAATATGAATTGAAGCACAATAAATAATAGCAAGAAAATAAGAGAGTTAAGGAGAATAGATAACACTGAGATTTTTAGGTAGTTCGGCCAAGACTTACCTTCGTCTACCCCAAGTCTATTGCCTTCCTTGGGCTTTCTCCACTATAATCCAATAGTAGTCACAACTTAGCTTCTGGGTGCTAAGTAACTGTTACAAGTGTTTTCCCGAGCTCACGCTTCAATGTTTTTCAAGCTTGTATGGAAGAAGTAATAAACAATGGCTCTAAAAGTTTGATGTGCAAATGCAAGGCATAATAAAGAGATAGAAGACAAAGATCAAGGATTGAATGCTACAATAATGACAATGGCAGCAATATCTTTCTTGGAATGTGTATAGATTTATTCTTTTGCTCTCTCTCTCTCTTTTGGAGGCTAGGTCAAGATTGATGATGCAAGATATGTCTTTTCTCTCTCAATAAGGCTGTATTTAAGGACTTCAGTCTTGGGTGGTCCCTAAAGGCCTTTTGGAATGTTGGAGTGGTGCCCTAAGTGCCACAATGTCTTGAATTCTGTGCTGATGTCATCTTTAATATGTGTCGACACATTCAAGCCTGGAAACAGCTTCCAGGTGTTTGTGGCATGTAGCGACACTTCCTTCACAATGTGTCAACACCATCTTCTCATGTGTCGACACCATCAAAGTGGCTTGCTGGCAGTAGTGCAATGTATCGACATCTTGTATCCCATGTGTTGACACCATCTTGGCAGGAGGAGATTTTCAGTGCTTTCAGAATGTGCAATCCTTTCCATTTCAATACAAAAACTCCTACAATGAAAAATATAATAATTTAAGTACAAGTCATACGTATAATATAATTAAAGGGCTCAAAATCATTAAGAGAGAATAAATACAAGCCTTAATTGAATTGTGGATTGACAACCACGTTTTCTAAAAATACTCCAAAACTATTTTATCACTTATTATAATCGAAATCAAATTAGATTACTCAAAGAGCAACCTTGGGCTAACAATCTCCCTCTTCTGATGATGAGAAACTCTTTTTAAGATCTTTGCACAAAATAAAAATAAAAAGCTCCCCCTGAGAACAAGCGGAAGTTTTTAAAAACATTTTGATGCAAAGAGCTTTGGATTTTTAGAAAATTTTGCAAGAGTTTCCTTTGTATTATGAGGTATCCAAAAAATTAAACCTGAAGGAAAACACTTGTATAGAATTCTCCAAACTTCTCAAACTCCACAAAATAATCTCAGATCACAAACACTTCAATATTCTTCAATATTTATTAAGTTTAGAGTTAGAAATACTATCTTGTTATCAATGTCGAGACTTTGAAATTTGCAGACGCAAGTTATAAACAATTTTCATTGACATAGTACTCAAATATATCAATCAAGTAAATGTGTCATAAAGCCATAATGCAAAGAGAAATAATACAAAATATGGAATGTTTCTCTACATAGCATGAGAATACAAAAAAAATTTCTCATTACACTTTCTCCCCCTATGGCATTATCAAAAAGAGAGGGATGATAAGAGAAAAGGGAAGGGTAAGATCATTCTTCAAGGCAAGGGGCAGATCAATGTGATATCGGCGAAGGAACTACGTCCAAGATGTGTTGAACCAATGAACCCAATTGACGATGTTGAGACGCAGATATTTGCCCTTGTCAATGAAGATGTCGCAAGTCTGACTGATATCCTCAGTTGTCTTCCGAATAGTAGTACTCAAGCCTTCTGTAGATTTAGTCAATTCTTCCATCTTTGCTATTGCTATGAAGGTATCCCTCCACTTCCACATCATCTCTCTGCAGATCGTCGTATTATTGTTATAGTTGTGACGAGTGGAGCTATCATCACGTTGAAGTATCTCAACATCTTTGTTGTGTGAAGTGATAAGAGATTTGATCTCCTCAAAAACCGTCTTCATATACAGTCATAAAAGTCATCTGATCCTTCAAATCTGTGATAGAGACTTCCATAAGGGCAAGTCGAGTCTCATGTGAACTGGAAGGAACAAAATGTGAAGTGGATGCATGCCTTGCAGTAAGAGTGTGTGGAGTATGAGGAGTGGGTGCATCCGGAACTCCACCATCTAAACCAGCCTCTGCCATAGCTTATTCTTCCTTTGGATCCTCTTCCTTTGGTTCCTCTTCAGCTTCCTCATCTTTATGAACATTCTGAGATGGAGTAGCCACTCCTTTCTTCACTTACTCGGCTTCCTCATTCTATATGAAGCCCATAAGCCTCAAAGTCTTCCTATTTACTCCTTTGAGGCTTTTGGTTTCTCCTTGACTTTCCCCATTAGTATTAACCTTAAATAACTGAAAAAAATGAGTAAAAAGCATCCCATGAGGCAATATTTGCCTTCTCTTCCCAGAGGCTGCCTTCATGTGATTCAGGAGCAAATGACCAAGATTTATTTGGCCCCTTATGATCAGAAAACACATCACAAATAGATCTAGGAATGTAACATACTCAAATTTCCCCATCCTGGGGAGTATAATGTTAAAAACCATGTGATGTAACAGTCTTCGGTGAATATTCAGTTCATTGGCCTTTAACTTCACTATCTCATTCAAATTAAGGCTGTCTAAAACAACCAGAAGAATTTCAATGGGCTTAACATCAGACAAACCAGCCTAAGTATAGGATTCAAAGAATTTCACCCCCAGAGTTGGGGGAAATGGCCACAACATTTAGTGAAGGCTCATATAAGTCCAAATCTTTGCCCTTTACAAGACTTATGGCATCCTCAAAGACTGTAAAGACAAAGTGGAAAAGGCTTGCTTTACCAAATAAAGGAAAGAATCACACTCAACCCAATAAATTTTAACCACCTATGGTAGTCAAACATCTCTCGAAAATCAAAATCATTCTCTGTAAACCAAGGAAATAATACCCATCGTAAATAAATTACCTTGCGATTATGGAAACCCTGATTGAATCTCTGCTGAGGGATCCCAATGTGAAAACTAGGAATCCCGTGGGCTTCTGAGGGTTCCTCATCCATTCGGACTCGCTTCCTTGGATAACTCTCTTGCGTCTGCCGTCGAACATCTTAGAACAAGTGTTTAGGGTTTTTTGTGGTGGAGAGTGGTGATGGAGAGGGGGATGAGAGCAATTTCGGTGAGAGGGAGAGGGATTATCGGTGGAGGAGAAGGGGATAGTGGTGGAGAGAGACTCGGTTTGGGTGAGAGAGGACTCGACTGGCTTTTGTAAGAGTGATAGAAATGATATTTAGGGCATAAAGGATTAAGTAAATCATGTGTTGACTCATTATCCATGAAAGAATTTAATTTGAGCAAGTGAAGCGTCGCTTAAAAAAACTGTCCAGTCAAAACATGCGTCGACACATAGTGACACATGTATCGAGACATTGCATATGCACATGACTATGTATCGACACATAGTAAAACATGTGTCGACACTTTCTAAACGAAATTCTAGAGGAACAACCAATGTGTCAAGACATGGTTGAATAGTGCCAACACATATATATTCTAGAGAAAACAGTAAAGCAAGTCCAGAAGTGTCAACACTTGTGAACGCAAGTGGTTCACAAGTGCTGACACATGACATGCAACTGTGTATAACATGATATTTTCATGGAAAAAATGTATGATGCAACTAAAAAATGTGTGAACAACATATTAAATCATCAAAAATGTTCCAAACAATACATGAATGATACAGTGAACAATTCATATGAATAAAAATCATTTGGAGGAAAAATGCATACCTATCTCTTGACGAATGAAGCAAAAACGATCCCCATTTAGAGGTTTCGTGAATATATCAGCAAGTTGAAGATCTGAACTTACAAAATTAAATACAATGTCACATATTTAAGCCTAATCACAAATAAAATGATGCTTAATCGCAATATGTTTAGTCCTAGAGTGTTGAATGAAGTTTTTAGAAAGATGTATGACACTTGTGTTGTCACACTTTATTGGGATAAGAGAATAATGAAAATTGAAATCTTCCAATTGTTATTTCATCCACAATATTTGTGCACAACAGTTACCAATAGCAATATACTCAGCCTATGTGGTTGATAAAGCTACATAATTTAATTTCTTACAAAACCATGACACTAGAGATGGGCCAAGAAACTGACACGCATCGTTAACACTTTTTCTATCAATTTTGGAACTGGCATAATCAGCATCCGAGTATTCTTGCAAATTAAATTCAACACTCTTTGGACAAAACATATCAAGATTTTGTGTGCCAACAAGATAACGAAAAAATCTCTTAATTGCAAGGAGATGAGACTCCTCAGGCAAGACTGAAATCTTTCACACATGCACACACTGAACATAATATCTGATCTACTAACAGTGAGATAAAGTAAAGAACTAATCATACCTCGATACTTCATATGATCTATCTTTTTACCTTTCTCATCCTTTTCCATTTTGGTTGATGGACTCATAGGACCCATAAGTTTAAAGTTGTCCATTCCAAAACGTTTGAGTATATCTCTTGTGTAGTTTAGTTGGTTTATGAAGATGCTCTCATTGATTTGTTTGATTTGAAGTTCGAGAAAGTAATTTAACTCTCCCATGAGGCTTATATCGAATTTACCTTTCATGACTTTAGAAAATTTTTCACAAAGAGATTCATTAGTCAAACCAAAAATAATATCATCAACATATATTTGAACAATTAACAATTCATTGTCCTTTTTCTTAGTAAAGAGAGTGATATCGATCATACCTCGTGAAAATCTATTTTCAATAAGGAAATAACTTAACCGTTCATACCATGCTTGCTGGATGATCCTCAAGTCTAGGAACTTGTCACACCCCGTGCCCGTACTTACCCCCTAGGCTCACCTATAGCGATGGTATGCACACAAACAAAGATTACGGCACGAAATCAAATCCTGAAAGTCCTGGCGATTAGGTTTCAAAGGAGTTAGCCCAAGGTTGTTTTGCAAACAATCCATAATTGATTTTGATGATAACAAAAATTCTAAGTTCTTTGAAGACTTTAGATTTTACATTGTCAATCCACAATTTCCAAGTTATATTTCAAAATGATTGAGGTTATCTCTCTAAAATATTTTTAACGTGCACTTGAACACCATTACACTAGTTGATAAGATCAATTTTTCATAATCTAGGCGTTAAAAGAAGTTTGGAATGAATTGGACACTTTAAAGTTGTTGAAAAATTCTTCAGCACTTCTAAGTGTCGACACATTGGACCTTGGTGTCGACACATTGCACTAACACCCGAGAGTTTGCATTCCAATCCATTCAACTTGATTTTTTGTCTAAGTGTTGGAAGTGTCGACACATTGGGCCATGGTGTCGACACATTGAACTAACACCCGAGAGTTTGCATTCCAATCCGTTCAACTTGATTTTTTTGGCTAAGTGTTGGAAGTGTCGACACATTGGACCATGGTGTCGACACATTGAACTAACACCCGAGAGTTTACATTTCAATCCATTCAAGTTGATTTTTGACTAAGTGTTGAAGGTGTCGCTACATTATGATATGGTGTCAACACATTGAATTAACACCCGAGACTCTATTTTCAGATCTAGTTTAATGTGTTAGCACTACAACCTATGTGTCGACACATTGTGTTATTTTGCAGATTTTCTGGAAACGTCGTCATCATTTCAAAACTTCTTCAAATTGTCTCAAATGACCTCCAACGGCTCCAAAACTTTACCAGAAGACCCTTGGTGCCCTAGACGCTTTCAATAGAAGAAGATGGAGAGAGAAACGGTGTGGTTGTGCGACATTAACTCTGCCCTAACTTTCTAGATAGAGAAAATGCTTTGAAGAAGAAAGAAGCTACATCATCCAAGAAATCTTGTCCTCACCTGCAATCACTGTTGCCTTTCTTGTATATCTTGTCTCTTTGCACACCTCAGTACTTCACACTTGTTTATTCAGCTTAAAGAGCTATTTACTAAGATTCCCTTTTGTACCCATCCTTGAAAAACACGTGAGTGTTTATGAAAAACACTTGTCCTACTTGTTGGGTAGAATAAATCCTCTAGGTTGTGAGGATTTGTGAGAGTAAGTTAAAGTGTGAGATAGAAAACACTTTGTAACGGTTCCTTAGCACCCCAAAAGCTAAGGTGTATTTACTATTTGGAGAATAGTGAAGAAAGCCCAAGGAAGTCAATAGCCTTGGGGGTGGACGTAGACAAGTGTTAGCCGAACCACCTAAATGTCACGGTGTTATCTCTTTAACCCTATCTCCTTTCACTGTTGATATCTTCTGTTGTGATTGTTTATATATTTTGTTCATTCTCTCTCTCTTTAGAAAGGGGATCTTTGGATATTCGGTTTTATACGTAAAAAGAACAAAAGTTTTTATAAAAAACCCAATTCACCCCCCCTCTTGGGTTGTTAGTGTCCTCTCAAAAGGGATTGGCGGAAATGTTTGATTTCGTATTTCGTTTGAAATATAGAATATATATCAAGAAAAATAAGATTTTCGAGGTTTAAGAGAAAAAGAGTAATTAAAAGAAAAGAGTAACATTCTAACAATTCTAGGAGTTTGAAAGTTCTGAAGTAAGAAAGAAAATAGAATAAGAGGAAATCTTGAAAAAGTAAATACATATTAGAAACACTGAGTCTTTCTTTTACAAAGAACAGAAATCCTTTACAAGGATACAAAAGTAAAGAGAGGATAGTTACAAAAGTGGAAGCTGTCTAAAGCTTTCCATACTACGATATCCGAGAAACCAATACAACTGAACCCTACTAAGAAAAGAGTAACAAAAGCTGATGTTGTCTAGTCCTCCGACTCGGTGTCGGAGGTCAGGTCAATAAACACTTTCTCACCGGTGCTCTATGCCGGTGGAGCCGGGGAGGGGGAACGATATGCAGTAGGGCTGGATCTACATCTACCAGACCGAAATCTTTCACGCGGGGAAGAGGGGACATGGGTGGCCCCTTGAGGAACCATGGGGTTCGTACCCCAAGTATATCTCAAAGGAGTCCGTAACGTAAATCTGGATCTTAACAACTAAAACATGCGAGTCAAAGTCCAGGGTCTGCTCGCATGAGAAAATCATCGTCTGCCAAGTTTGAAGATTGCCGCCGAACATACAAAATAAACAATAGGAAAAGGGTGAGTCCTAATGACTCAGTAGGGGAGAGGGGAAACATGGCATGTAACAACACGAAATAGAAGCGACATAAATCATGAATAATAACAATAAATAAACAATCAATATGGTATGAGCAATGCAAATGCAACGTGAATGCATCTGTCTCCCGATCATTTCACTTTCTTTCTTGTTTCTTGTCGGTAGAGGTGTCCTTTCATTACTCTGTTCTATCCCCCAGAGCAGGGTTGTGCTTCCCTCCTCTCCTCTGGGACTGTCCCGTGCCCCGACACCAGGACCCGGTCAAGCGTATATTATTTCATGCTAGGGATACCAACCACTCCTCTCAGTGGTGGCTTGCACTATCCCACTTTGTGAGCGGTACCGTCACCCGATCATAGGACCACCTCTGGGTATAGGTTATTTTCGGTCATCTCGGTCATTTCGGACAAAACGATGTTTTCCCCATACCCATGAGATGATTATGCAATATGACATATCATATATATCCCCGATAAGTAATTCATCAAAGACGATCAATGGAATGCACTTTGCCAATTAAAAATGTAGCTGACATTTGCACATTAACATAGAAAATATTAACACGTTCTATGCATCATGTAGCACAATATGACACGTAAATCAGCATATCCAATTCACAACTTATAATTGCTTCAATGCAAAAATCTGGTTTTTTAACTAAGTCTCTTTTCTTTTCTTGCTAGTATTTACTAATGGGTTGGGTTTTAGCATTTCTTATGCCTTGTGTTTTGGGCCTCGTTTAAAATAATTTTGGACTAAAAATGTAACCCTAATCTCATTAAGCTAAGCCCAACAGTCTCATAAGCCCAAATTTTAAGTTTAGACGTTTTTACCCCTAATTTTCTCAAAAATGCCGAAACTGCCCCAAGGAGCGTCCAAGGGCATTTTAGACCTTTCCTCTTATCCTTTTTCGTTGAAACTTTTAGAGCAGATCCTACAGATCCTAAAATTCGTTTATGGAATGTTTCATGTTAAAACTCCAAGTATTTCAACATGCAACAATGGACAGTACACCCTTTTGTCTATTTTACACTACCAAAACATTTCACATGATGATTTCTTTCACCTCTAACCATGTTTAATCTCTAAGTTTAGTAGTTTTCATTCATTATCAACGTGTCAGTTCCCTAAGGCATGCTCAAGCTTCGAATGTCATATGTGTAAAGAAAAGAGAACACGATTTCATCAACATTAGGCTTTTTACAATAACCTTTGCCAAATCTTCGTGTTTTTCAATCAAAACTTCCTCTTGAGTTTGCAAATAGCTCTACACAGATCAGTGCTTTGCTTATTCTTCCTTATATGACCATTTTCTCCATTTTTGCATCATCAACAAACAAATACACCACATGACCCATTTAGATATGGCAATTGTGAAGCAAAACCACTTAAAAACTACATGCATGTAGCCCGTGGCCTTCCAGATCACTCAAAAGAGCACTTTGGCCACTGACCGTGACCCTTAAACACGCACCACCCTCATTGTACAATCATTTCAAAAGTAATAAATCTTTATAGCTAACGTCACATGCAACACCAACAGCTGTACTAAAGCTCACCAATACACAAGTGCAGATCGAAGGTGACAACAAACTATCTCACATGCAAACATGATCTACACTTCTTTTTCCCACAAAAGATTAACATCAACTATCCCTTACCTTGCTTGGTCCGGTGGTTAAGTCTTGAGTGTAAGAAAAAGTAGCAGAAATCAGCACCTAAAAGTAACGTCAGGTTGAGAGGTAAGAGAAGGAGACATGACAAAAAGAATTGAAATTTTCTAAAAGTAAGGGGACAAGGCTGACCGGCTTGGATTTTACCTTGCACCCTTCAGTTGCCTTCCTTTCTCTCTTTCTCTCGGTCATTTACAGGACAAGTGAAGCAAAATGAGCCGACCCCTCCTTTAAGCTTACAATTCTATTTCGTCTCATCCTATCTCATAATTACCTAACTAATAATAGCTATAAGCTATGGTTGTAAGAGAGGCAATGATGAAGTGAAGTTCAACAAGTTAAAGAAAGTCAATCATTGGGTAGACATTCATGGGGTAGAGGAATTTGGACACATGGATCACATGCAAAGTTTTATCTCCAAAATAGGCATGATTACACTTTTTTTACATTGCCCAAGGGTGGCTGGCCACTCTCTCTTTCTAATGGGCTTCGCTCTTGTGAGCTTCCAAGCCCAAAAATCTCTCATAGATCCGGCCCCTTTCCAATAGTCTTCTAAGCCCAAGTTTCAAGCCCAATATTAGAGTTCAAAATCAACCTACTTAGCATAAAACAAAGTGAATTAAGGAGAATTCATTTAATTAAGAGAAAGATAAAATATTATTGGTTACTAAGAAATTTAAATCAAGAATTATAATAAAGATCATGCAAGAGTTTAATCAATGAGGAAAGATAACCAAGTAGTAATTTTTAAAAATATAAGCAATAAAAATATAAATAATTTTTCTCCCATGGTCGATTGCCACAATGTGTCCATATTCTAAAAATTTAACCAACTTGCTCTAAAATATTAGAGGAAATAAAATAAAATTGATTAAATAGTTCTTATAATTTTTGTAAATTAATTCTTTTTTATATTTTTTATTTCTATATGTAATGTTACCCAAAATAAAAAAATATTATTAAATAAAAAATTAAATAAATGTGACTAAACTAATCTAACCAAACATCCCCTTATTATAAAATTTATTTTAATGTTTTGAAACTAAAATCAAAACCAAAATTGGTTGCCAAACAAGCCCTTATGTTCGATAAATTTAAGAACGTGAGACGCTTCGACTTTCCTCAGCGGTCCGTTCCTCTCAGATTCACCGACTATTTTATTTTAAAAAATAAAATATAAAAGAGTAACACAAAGATTCACCGACTATGGGTATGTTCGTTTTCACCATTTTGTCAGGATTCTAAGTATATTCACAATTCTACCACCGAACATATTCAGAATTCAAACACAAAAACCAATACATTTTACACAATCTCCAACAACTTTTTAATTTTTTATTCAACATAAATTTTCTCTCTCTATACTTTTTCACATAACTCCAATACTTTTTTATTAAACAATTACATCAAATCATTTCTCTCTCCACTTTACACAAACACCAATAAAATACTATTTAACATAAAAATTCACAACTTCTCTAAAATCCTACATTTTTTCTCAAAACGAACATCACCTAGAAAGAATACGTATCGGAAAACCCTAATCCGATTAATCCTCCCTCAGTCACACACTTCACTCTTGAAACGACGAGAAAGAGGAAAGGTGGAGCTTCCTTTGTCCCTTTCCCCAGAAAATATATTTTCAAATTTTCTGGGAAAATTTAAAGATAGAAAGCTCTCATCCCTTTTCTTCTCGTAAAATTCTCTTTTTATTTCTTAAACCTCTCACTTTCTCCTCCCTAAAGTTTCCGGATATCAAAACAGTCATTCAACCCTTTTGGTTTCTCCCTTTCACTCGATCAAATTTCATTTTCTGTTCGGCTCCCACGAAAATTACGAAAATATCAATCAAGGTTTGTTTTTATTTTTCGTTTTGATTTTCTTGAGCAACGGTAACGCTGTTGGTGGATAACAGACTGTCTTGTCTGGTTGCCTCAGAAGTCAAACGGATAATCACACACTCTGTTTTTCGTTTCTTTCTCTGGGATTTCGTTTCAAAGTTCCATAATTTTGTCGTCCGTCCCTATTTCCCGTTGATTTCTTTGGGGACCAACAGGGCGGTCAAGTTTCATGTTGTGGCATTTCTTTCTTTGGTTGTAGTTTTCGATTTATTGTTAATCTGTCCGTTTGTAGGATTAGCAATGGAGGACGAGAAGATCACGAATGACATATCATCTGATGCTGTCGAGGATCAGAAGGCGGAGAACTTCTACGAGCCTGATCGGCACGGCGACAACGACGTCAAGGTTTTGGACCTGTCCAGAAAGATCGAGTCCCTGGAGCTTGAGAAGCTGCACCTGCTCCACGAGACATCTGAGGCCAAAGAGCGGATCAAGAAATTGGCGGCAGAGATCGAAGAACTGAAAATCGATGAGGCATCGATGAAGAGACAACTTGTAGAAATGGAAAAGGAAATCGAACAGTCCGAAGAGGCCAAGAAGGCCCTCGAGGTAATTTCAGCCCGGGCCATGGAGCTTGAGACTGAGGTCTCGAGGCTTCAACATGATTTGATTATGGCGATGAGTGATGGTGAGGAGGCGAATAAGGAGTTGATTCAATTGAAGAGGATTTTGGAAGACAAGGGTGTGAGAGTTGAGAAATTGGAAAGGCAGGTGGAGAGTTTGAAGCAAGAGAACGTGGAGAGCGAGAAGAGAGTAAGAGAATTGGAGAGGAAAATTGGTGTACTAGAAGCTAAGGAAATTGAGGAGAAGAGTAAGAAAGTGAGGATTGAAGAGGAGATGAAAGAGAAGATTGATGAGAAGGAGAGGCAGATTGGTGTCTTTAGAAAGAAAGCTGAAGATTTGGAGTCAGTTATCGCCCGGAAGGGGGTTGAATTGGAGGAATGGATGAGGGAGAATTTGGGTTTGCAGGCATTGTTGAGCAAGTCCGAGGAGAAGGCAAAGTCAATGGAGTTGAAGGTTGTTGGATTGCATAAGGAAGTGGAGGAAGCAGGGAAGGTGATCAGCGGGTTGAAGGACAAGGCAGTGGATGCAATGAATGGGAGCCTGAGTGGGCTAAGGGAGACTGTTGTTGGTGCGGAGAAGAAGGGGTTGGTTTCGGTTTCGGATTGGCCGGTGGTGTTGGGGTCTACTGGTGCTATCGCTGTTGCAGCTGCTATCGTCTATGTGGTTTACGGGAGGAGGAGGTGATTGCATCAGGAAGATAGATAGAGGGCAAAGGCTGGTAAGCAATGCTACACAAGAGGTTATGGTTCTTGGATTAAGAATGAGTTTCAATTTTGTTGGGCATAATATGGTTTTACTTGGCTTTGTTTTTGAGCCTACGAATCTCTTGTTTGCACTGATTTTGAAGTGTTTGATGTTGTACTTGTGTTAATGGGAAAACAAATCTTTTGATATACACCCAAAAGTCATTAAAATGACAAGGATTAAAGCAGTTATTACACGTGATTGTGTATGGTTGCGCTCTTCTTGAGGGATAGTTGGCTGTCAGTTGATTAACACGTACTACCTATGAATGCTTTCTGTTTTCTCCGTATCTTAATTTGTATTCTTTTAAGGCTGTTATTGGGTCCTTTTGTTTTTCATCAGTGGTGCAATTTTCACAAATGAGAAGATGCAAGGTTTTTCTGATATCCTCAAACATGCATTTGATTCGCTGCCATACTCTATAATCTTTCTGGCCCTTTGATTCCTTTCCAACAAGCTCATCTTGAGTCTGAAACTAATAAGCCTTGTGGCATTTGCCCTATGGCTTCATGCTACTGGACTCTAAATCTAAGAGCCACAACTAGTATGTAGCTGTGCAGCTCCCTAGTTCATCAATTTTCCTCAAATGATGAGTTGCAGAGTATCACTTTTCACAAAGGATGAACTCATGGATTGGGTCTGGCGGATAGATTCAGAAACTGGATCTTCTGAGTAGGGAACAGTCCATTGCACTTAATTTGTGCAAATACTGGTCTTAGTCTGCAAATTGCAAACTTTTCAGGTTTAATAGCATGTTGAGGTCTTGTGGTAACAAGTTCTTCTCGTCGGCAAAACGTTTGTATTCGCATTCAATCAAGTGGTTTGGCTTATTCCTAATGAACTGTGATATGACTCTTGGATGGTTCACAGGGGGGATTTTCTCGGTGATTGAAACCTCCATGGGATTTCCAGATCATGTAACATTCCTAACTTGTTTAGTTGTGATATGAGATTCTACTTCGTGACACCTTTCGGCTCTTCCCGCAGTTGTTCATGAGGCATTTGGTCATCCCATATGCTGGTTCGCTCACGGTTTCTTTTCTCTCCCATTTTCGGTTGTGTAATGACATATATTTGTGTAACACTCCGAGTCCCACATGGAGTGGAAAAAGAGAAGTAATGAGAAATAATGGTATGTGGTCAAGTCCCACGTTGGTTCCTTGCTGAATAGAATTGATTCAAGAGGCTTTAAAAGCAGTTTTTACTAGTTATTTTGAAGTCAAAGTGTAGACGTGACTAATGCTCGTCGTTACAATTTGGATGTCTAAAACGGAGAATATTGTTTGATACAACTTCTGTTAAGTCTCTTTGGTTGGACCATTGAAGCCCATTGATGCCCTTTTAGAAGGTGCATATGGTATGTCATATTCATCCTGTGGTAATTTCCTTTGTGAGGTTTCTCGAAGTTTTAGTTGTATGCAACAGTGTAATAGTCAAGTGCTCAGTTTTTTTTGTTAAACAAACACACTTTATTGAACATAAAGAATTACAGCTTAGAAGTTACAATAAAAGGGATTCAAAGGGTCATCAACGAGTTTAGGTAGCGTTCCTTTTGGCCTTCAGTATCCTGGAACGCTCATTTTTTTTTTTCTGCAATACTTTCTTCCATTTTCTTTTCTGTCTCTGGCGAGCTTATTGTATGCAATTAATATAGCAGTTGAATGTCAACTGAAGTGGATCCCAAGAGAAGAAAAACTTGGAAAAGATAGCATATTATATCGTGATTCTAATTTCAAATTTATTCCGTTGTTCTTTATTAAGATAAAATATATAGTTTTCACTCCCAATTTATTTCCCCTTAGTTTCTACTGAGGTGTATTAATGTGATTGCAATTACTCCTGCCCCTGAAATCTTAACCCACTTTGCCAATAAAACGCACTTAGAGAATATAATTGTATTGGGGAATTTGTCTGTAGGTTTTCAAGGTCAATGTGCTCTCAGATTAGACCCCAAAAGCATCAATAAACGCAGTTAGAGAATACCATTGTCTTGCATTATCTTGTCGGTAAGTATTCAAGGTCATCAGTATATTCTTAGACCCAAAGAACAAATTTTTCTAAGAAAGATGTTTCAAGTGAACCAATACTCGTAAATTAAATGAAAACGCTTTAATTCAAAGCTTACACATCTGTTATCATTCTTACCATAACTTATGATTCGGTGTAGACAATTTTATTTTCTGAAGCCTAACTTTTAGGATCCGATTCAAGCTTACATTGAATTGTTTTCAAGAAAGAATTTTCCTTTTCAGTGTTTTGGTTATTTTTTAAAAATATTTTTAAGAAAATACTTTTTTTATATGTTCGATACATTTAATTATTTATCTATTTACATAAAAAAAACTTAATTACTGTGCAAATTCTTACACTTTTGAAATTTTAGCTTATTAGATATCGATTTCAATCGTCCATAAGGTAAGATTTTGAGACAAATCGATATCCTGTCCAATTGTCGTTAGCTAACAGACGAAATGATGCTTATTATTAGCCAATAGATGAAATGATGCTTACGTAGATTTTAAATGTCATCTCAGTACCAATCGTAGGTTGTCGTATGATATAAATTTTTTTCTCAAAATTTTAACATGATCCCTAAGATACACTTTTTGCGATAAAATTGGTCTTTACTGTTAAATTACTGTTAGTGAAATAATGGAGAAGTGTCCACGTGAGACTTTGATAGAAGAATATAAAATTATTATATGCAACCTTCCAATTTTAATTTTAATTTAAAAAATATTAATTTTTATTTACATATCATTTTTTTTTTTTATAAATTTCTTAATATTTTTAATAATTTTATTTTGGAGGTATATTTTGGTCATTTGTATGTGATTTATGTACTAATTTTTGCCCATAAATATATGAAGTGTTATGATGTTCCAAAAAAAATTTATAAAAAATTTACTATTAGTTTATTTTTTAGAAGATTACCACTTGAAAATAAAGTACAACAAACAAACAGTAGACACCTGACCCATCGGCCTAACTGATCCAACCACTTTGATCTGACCAGCTCACTTGACTACTGACTTAGTGCGGGGACCAATTTCCCAAATATTTCTACTACGAGCTTTTTCCCTCAGATCGTTGATTTGGCTTAAAGTTTTGGCAATCGTGGCTCCGCGATTGCTTTTTCATTCTGTTTTTTGTTCTCTCTCAAGCTAAACGATGGTGTGTTCAGTGTTTCCACGCACTGATTGCAGCGCCCACAGCCTTTGCCAATCCCATTAGACCCCTGTTTTATGCAAAAGGCTGTCTGAGAATGTCACACTATGGAGCTGGAGCAAGGACAAGCGGCTGGGGTTCGTAAGGTTGTTGGTCGAATGAGAGAAGAAGATAGAAGGTAGATCTGGCGTGATGGATACGAGAAAGAGTAGAAGTTCAAATGTTTCTGGACAGTAGGCTGGGCCAAGATATTGGGCTGACAGCATTGGGTTAAATAAATACGTGGGTTATTTCTTTTAATCTTGGGCTGTTATAATGTAGTGCTCCGACCCTTTATGAATGATCATTTTATCTTTCGCATGTTTGCTGTTAGAGTTTGTCAAGAGGTTGGACATTCTAGTATGTATAAGGGAAAGGTTGGGCAAGGGGAAACGGTTATGGAATTTGCCAAGAGCATATTTCTCTCATAGTCTCTCTTTCTTACGGAGGTTGCCATCCTCAAATTTGGCCTTCAGTTTTTGAAATTTTATTACAATTCATCCATCTCTTAGGCTGTGTTTGAGAAGTAAAATTTTAGGGTTGTTAAAATTTTAGGTATTGGGGTTGATGAAAAAGTAAGGAGAGAGTGAAAAAGTTGGTGAAAAAGTGTATATAAATTGATGAAGAAGTGATGAGAGAGTGTTTTGTAATGATGATGAAATTTTAGGTGGCTAAAATTTTGTTACACAAACAGAGCCTTACAATTCTCTACTATAATTCTTTTTTTTCTTAGTCAAGTTTCCAAAAGAAACCGAGATAAGTACTGGCCAAGTAGTAAAAAATAGAGCTGCTACAGATCACACTGAGTAATACAAAGGGGGATTCTGTCCAGCGGGATGGGGTCCATTTTGCCAAAAGATGCGCCATCATATTAGTTATCCTTGGAATCCATTTTAGTTGCCAGAATTTGTATTGACTTAGGAAGTCTTGAATATGTTTGACATACTCGGCAATGTGTCAAATAGAGCATGTGGATGACGACCGAACCGCATTGCAGAGTATTAGTGAATCACATTCAAAATAGACCTGAAGCCAACCCTTAATTGAGGCCTGTTTCATTGCAGTCAGACTACACATGCTTCTCGAGGGAAAGGGTCCACATCATCAATACATTCCGTACTAACATAGCAAAGGGAACTTTTATTGTCTTTACAAGACATTGTCGTGAAAGACCCATGACATCTAACTGCTACATCTGTATTAATCTTCAACCAAGTTCAGGACCTGTCCAAACAGTTTTGCTATGTTTGTCTACCTGCTCTCATGCCAACATATGATCCTTAACTCGAGCATGAATGTCTTTAATTAAATTAGGAATAATCATTGGTTCCTTTCGGTGCACGACTCTATTTCTTGCCTTCCAAATTACATCCAGAGTAATGGACTACATTTATGGCAATAACTCTATGTTCTTGCAGCTTTGTAAATAATTTAGCTATCTCCACAATAATGTATGCAACAAGGGCCTTAAATAGAGCTAATATTGAGGCATGTAATATCAATTGGCTAGGCTAGTTGTCTCCACAACACAATATCAACAGGGCAGAGAGTAAATAGATGGAGAGGAGTTTCAAGACCCTCTAAACACAAAGGGCATGGGGCCCACATAGCCACAATATCATCATTTGAATTAGCAAGCATACCTTTTAAGAGAGTGGGCATTAGAGGTAATCTTCCACAGCAACAGTTTCATGCGATCTTGCATAATGAATTTCCATAAGTGTTGCCATAATGGATCCATAAAGGATAAATTCAGAGGGCAACGCCTCAGTTGGTTTTGATAAATAATGGACTTAATGGAGAATTTACCATGGGCATCAGTGGCCCAAATGATCGGATCTTGACCATCGGGTCTAGGGATCGGTAATCGGAAGATGCATTGGGCAGATTCGTTATCAAAGGTTGCTTGGATTAAATTGTGATCCCATAGTCCTAGCATAGGATTTACTAGGTCAGCCACCACTTGCAGCCTTGGATCATCATGGCGCCATATTGGGCTTCGATTAGGATGATTGGGGAGCCATGCATCATCTCTAATATGCACATTCTGGCTACACTTAGGGAGAATACATTTTCCTGCAAGAATGATATCATGGATGCTGAGAATACCAAGCCAAACCCAAGAACAATTAGCACCGACTCCAATATTCATAAAATCACAATGTCTACAATATTTTGATTTAACTAAATTTACTCTCTACTATAATTCAATTACAATCAATATTTCTAGAAGCCAAGTGTTACAAGTGGTATCAAAGTCCTCGATCCAGCCACGGTGAATACTCGTTACAAGGAAGTTCTGGATCAAGTATTTCTGTTGAAGAAGGGACAAGAAGATCAGCCTAATGTTTTACATGGAATATCACAACTTTTAAATCTCACTATGAACATACAAAGTCTGCTCAAATATAGGGAAAAGGAGCAAGAAACAGTTTCAGGTTTGACACTATTGAACCTACCGCCGAGTGGGAGTGGAGGAAGTGGCAGCAATGTGAGTTAAATGGGTTGCAATTCAAGTCAGTTAAGTTGGATTTTCCCAAATTTGATGGGACAGATCCAAATGGATGGTTGTATAAAGCCACCCAATTTTTTAATTTCCACAAGACTCCTCTGAATCAACAAATTCTACTAGCATCCTATCATATGGAAAGGCAGACACTAGTTTGGTTCCAAGATCTCAAAACTTCTTGAGCCCTTCAAATTTGGGATGGGTTTGTTCAAGCCCTATTGACCAGATTTGGTCCTAGTTCATATGATGATCCCATGGAAATGATTATTACTAAGCTGAGGAAAACGGGTAGTACAGAGAGTTACAAAAGCCAATTTGAGGGCCTCTCATACATATTGAAAGGATTGACCAAAAATTACAAATTGAGATGTTTTTTAAGTGGACTCAGAGATGAGATCCGGCTGCTAGTAAAGATGTTCAATCCTTCCAATTTAATCACAACTTATGACCTAGCAAAAATCCAAAAGAAGCATGTTTTGCTCAATCGTTGAACCACAAAAGGGCTACTGCCCAAGCCCACACCAAAAATTCCAAATTCCTACAACCACCACAACTCCAATTCATACAGCCACCACAATCCAACTCCATACAGCTAACAAAGCCCAATAAAAAAGGGAGAAAAGATTATGCTATAATTGTGATGAGAAGAGGTCATTTAAGCATGTGTGTAAGAATATGAAATTGTTTATAATGGAGGGCTGGGAATCAGGTGATTGGGAGGATGTAGAAGGAAGAGTAGAGGCAGCATTGGATGAAGTCATAACCCAAGAGAAAGAGGAGGCAGGGCCGAAGATCTCTTTGCATGCTTTGATAGGTTCAATGAGCCCAAAGACAATGAGAGTGGTTGAGAAGGTAGGAGGGCAGAATGTAGTAATCTTAATTACTCTGGAAGCACCCATAACTTTCTAGACCCATCTATTATTTATAGAGCTTAGTTGATGGTTAAAAAATGGGAAGACATTAGAGTGAGGGTTGCAAATGGTGAAATGCTTGAGTGAAGGAAAAATTGAGGGTATAAGGGTTTCTATACAGGGTCACAACTTCACAACTGACACTTATACATTGAGCTTGGCTGGGTGTGACATTGTGTTGGGAGTATATTGGTTAAGAACACTTGAACAAATTCTATCAAAATTTTCAGAGTTGATTATGACATTTACACTACAGGAGAAGGCAATTACTTTACGAAGCATGAGTCCTAGTCAACTAATGGAGGAAGGGGTAGTGACAAAAATTAATAAAGCTGGTAGGAAGGGAATTTTTTTACAGCTCATAGAACCCACTGAGCTGAGCTCTACAGCTATAGTTCCAGAGGTGTAAATTTTTTTACAGCAACAAAAGGAAATTTTTGCAGAACCTACTGGGTTGCTTCCAGTTAGGTCCACAACCATGCAATAGTGCTGAAGGAAGGAACCTCTCCTACATCAGTGAGACCTTATTGATATCCATTTTTCAAAAGGAGGAAATTGAAAAGATTGTAAAGGAATTATTAAAATGAGCGTGATCGTCAAAGCCCATTTTCTCCCCGTTTTGTTGGTTAGGAAGGCTGATGGCACATGACGTATGTGCGTGGATTATAGGGCCCTAAACAAGGAGACAATTAAGGATAAGTTTCTCATCCCGGTTGTGGATGAGCTCCTTGATGAACTAGACGGTGCAAATTTTTTCTCTACGCTGGATTTAAGATCCAGATACCACCAAATTAGGGTGAGACCAGAAGACGTGCCAAAAATTGCCTTTCGAACTCATGAGGGTCACTACGAGTTTCTTGTCATGCCATTTGCCTTGACTAATGCACCATCTACTTTTCAAAGTCTCATGAATGAGATTTTCAGGCCCTTTTTGAGGACTATGGAGCTGGAGCAAGGACAAGCGGCTGGGATTTATAAGGTTGTCGGTCGAAAGAGAAAAGAAGATCGAAGGTAGTTTAGAAGAATTCAGATGTTTCTGGACAATGGGCTGGGCCAAGATATTGGGCTGGCTGCATTGAGTTAAATAAATACATGGGTTATTTCTTTTAGTCTTAGGCTATTATAATGTAGTGCTCCGACCCTTTATGAATGGGTCCTTTATCTTTCGCATGGTTGCTGTTAAGAGTTTTTTAGGTTAGGCATTGGTATGTATGCGGGAAAGGTTGGGCGACGAGAAAGCTTATGGAATTTTCCAAGAGCACATCTCTCTCTTAGTCTCTCTTTCTTACTGAGGTTTCCATCTTCGAATTTGGCCTTCAGTTTATGAAATTCCATTACAGTTCATCCATCTCTTACAATTCTCTACTATAATTCTATTACAATCAATATTTCTAGAAGCCATGTGTTACAGAACATCTCAAGTTTTCCCGTGAACAGGGACGAATCTACGGGGGGGCCCGGGCCCCCCCAAAAATTTTGGAATTTTTTTTAGTATTAATATTTAATATTTAAAGTGTCATAATTGTATTTTAGTGCTTATAATTGTATTTTAGTGCTTATAATTGTATTCCGGCCCCCCTCAAAACAAATTCCTGGCTTCGTCCCTGCCCGTGAAGTAGATTTCTCAATCGTTTAAGTGCTAAGAGAAGTTTTCATTGTGTTTCGTCTTATTAAGGAATGATATCTCATGACTTTTGGAGGGAGAGATTGAAAATTCAAGGCATAATTAGTCCACTAAACTCATGGGTATTGCCTTATTTTAAATTAGTTCCTAGAGTAATTCTTCCTAAACTGGGTCCTGTGTAATTATTCGTGTCCTAAGTCATTTCATCAACTCAAGTATGATTCTAAATTCGGGTCTCGAAATTACATAATTTAGGATTTTCAAATCAAAATGAGATGAAGCATGAGGGTGGTTTTTGAGTCTCCCAAACCATATCAATAAATGCAAGATTTAACCAGTCATTAATTATTTGCGACCACAAGTTGATTTAGCAAGATGCTAAGGTCAGTAGAAGCAGTCAAACTCCTTAGGGGCATCAAATCATCGACTATCAGACAAGTATCTAAAGAATAGAAACAGTGATCTATGAATGTTGATCTCGAGAAAGGATTGCCTCCAAAGGCAATCCCGTCCAAAGGCCGAAAGGCACGGTCGAGATTGCTTTTGGAGGCAATCCAATGGTCTGGATTTCCAGACCAAGGACTGTTTGGTCAGGTGTGGGTCCCAGGCGGGACCCACACCCCTCCCTTGGTCTGGAAATCCAGACTATTGGATTGCCTCCAAAAGCAATCCCGACCGTGCCTTTCGGCCTTTGGACGGGATTGCCTTTGGAGGCAATCCTTTCCCTGTTGATCTCCGGTTTAGTTTTTGAAATGGGCTACCTTTAGAATTTTTAAAGGTCATCTTCAAGTGCCTAGAAAAACTAGAGAAAGCAAAAGACAAAAATTACTGGTTGCTTTCTATTAAGTCCTTGCCACTAACTCACCTAAAAACAAGTATGAACGTTAATAACTAGAAAATTATTCTAATTTCACAATCCATCCAATGGAACTGCAGTAATTTACAATCCCAAAATGAAAGAACAAGCACATAATTCAGATACTCAAAGCTTTACCCTCCTTGATTTATCTGTCGGAGCGTCGGAGAAATTCAAAGAGCCCACAGCAACACCTCCAAGAAGTTGGTTGCGGTGTGGGTCGAGACACCGAGATAAAATGCTGTCAACAAATTTAAAGCAAGCAAGCTGCCATTCGATCAGAAAGAGGAAAGGTTTGAAAGAATCAAAAGACAATTCATAGACCATTTATATCTAGTCTCAAGCTGGTACCAACCGGATTGCCTGTGCTTTCAGGAATCTGTGTCTTGTAGGCCTCTTCTCCAGCATTACTTGTGTCAGCAGCAGGAGCACTGGCCACCGGCTGCAAAGAATTATTGACAGTTTCGTTTGATGCTTCCCCAACGCTCGCATCCAAAGCCTGCAATTTAGTTTCCTCAATCGCCTCTGATACCGCCACGGGAACTTCACTATTCTCATTCGAGGTCTCCTCAGTTGCCCAAAACACCACATTTGTTGGGACCTCCTCCATTTCTTTTTGACTTGAAGAAATCACTGATGAACAGGATAAGGAATACCCTTCTTTTACTTCCTCTTCTCCAACTAAAACATATTGATCCCTATCGTTACTTCTGCCTCATTCCCTTGAATTCCTCTATCAGTTTGTTAGAGAAATAACTAAAAATAGGGTAAAGCAGACTGACAGAAGTCATCCAAACTACGAGAGAACGTGACGAATACCCAACAAGGAAAAAAAAAACGTTCAACTCAGAAACCAGTAACTTGGGAGTTGAACTTGAAGATTAGACGGAGAACGTTAGGTGGGCTCGTGGTGTTCTTGATCAGCTTTGGTAGATTTTATTGCTTTCTGTCTCTTTGTAACGTGAACTTGAAAGCAGGAGCTGACTGGTTGTTTCTACGAAGAATGGAAGATAGAATAAAGAACCTTCAACCTTTCCTGACCTCGAGAGTGATATCTTCTTGACGGTTCTGAAATTGAAACGGTTCGGGAGAGAGATGGCACGTAGGCTTTTGGGTACTTCCAAGGTCGAAGTTTGGTGGAAGACTGCTATAAAGAAGAAACACTAAAAATTCTAGAAACAAAAAAATAAATCAGAGAAAATAGTGAAAATGCAAGGAGCAGAGCAAGTGGATTTCAGCATTCTTATATTGCAAGAATCTGATCCGACTATGTTTCAATTGGGTTATTAAATCGTTCCCCAATTAAATTGGCAGATTCAACTGAAATGCTGACAGCATTGATTAAGAAGCTATGTGAAGGTGGAGCACAATCGCTTGGCATATTTTCTTAAGTCAATTAAAGTTCTTTTGTTATTTAGCGCTTTCACCCACTTCATATAAATATATTCACACCGCCAGCTTGCCATGTTGTTGTATGCTCTCTTCCTTTCGCAACACCCCATGGCCCATCGAGATGGAGGACATAAGATGCCAGTTATTTAATTACCCACATGAAGGTTAACTACAAAAAAAAAAGGCCCAACCGCTGCTAATTACCCACATGCCAGTTATAGCTTTTAACAACGGTTTTTTTAGCGGAGGTCGTGTCCCCGCTATATTTCCGTCACAATAGATCTATAGCGGTGATTTGCGCGATCGCTGCTACAGACCCGAATGCAATTTTGTCTTTTTGCAGTGTTTCGTAAAAACGCTAGTACAGACTTTTAGCGGCGGTTGGTTAGCGGCGGTCGCGATCGCCGCTAAAGGTCTTTGCCAACGTTTTGTTTTTATGTGCCAACTTTTTTAAAACATTAATTTTTCTTATATTTTCCTAATCGGTAATACAAATTTATTTTAATAATCATAATTTATTGGATGTCAAAAATTAAAGAACAAGGAGAATAAAACAAAATATACTTCATCATTGATTAATAATATTTTACAACAAGCACAAGAATCTCTACAAGTAATCTAAAAAGTAACAAATTTCTAATATAAAATAACAATAAGCAAGGACCGACTAAAATATTCAAATACAACACAATAAGCAATGACTAATTAAAATCTTCCTCTTTTGACACATCAACATCCTCTATCTTGAATTCCTGTAATAGAAAATAAATATCACATGAGAAATAGAAATAAACAAAAGATTTATGTAAACAACATATCTACTTGTATCTAAAGGCTATAAGCAACTCTAGATAAAACGGGTCAAAAAATTTCCACTGGGGGCATTGCCCCCGAACCCTCGTCAAGGCAGGCTTGTCCATGAGCGCTTCGGCCTGGGCCTATCGGCCCAAGCCTCTGCTCCCTGGACTAAGCCTCACAAAAAATCTCAATTTAGACCGTAACAAATTTTCTCTGACTCCTGAATGGTGGCTTTGCCAGGAGGATTCAATAAGAACCATTAAGAGATTGCTGGAAGATTGAGAGAATCATTGACCACATGAAAAACAATTTTCTTTGACTCCTGAAAATTGTTGAGCACACATGAAGGTTAATATTTTTGGCAGCTATTATAAACTGACTCATAGAATGAAAGCCAATTTGAATTGCCTCCTAGGCAGGTATCCATGAAAACTTATAACAGAAATGAAGTGCATGTAAAAGAATTCTATAGGGTTCGAAATACACCTACAAATATACCAAACACTAATCCCTGGGGAGCGCCCAACTCCCGGGAAAAAAATGTGAGATCACATACACCAAGAAAGGAAGGGAATATCAGTCTTGTTTGGGCTGGGATCACTGAATTTTATTGCAGGCAGGCTGTGCAGGAAGAGGTTGAATACTCAGTATACAATCAAGAAAAGGAGATTTGATTAGAAAGCCATTGGGGGTCCAAGATTGGATTACTGCAAAAAAATTTCTCACACATTAATCACTGATGTTCCTAAGAACCCTTCAATGCAAATGACATGACAACTTATTCTCACAAATATTCAAATTTTTCCTTTTTCATTTAGCGATGTTGCAAAATATAGATTGGTAAATCAAAGCCAAGAAAATCTTTGTAGCCATATAGCTGAGGCCATTTACCATGGCAGTGGAGATGGTGGAGTTCACAACAACTGCACAAGCCAGAACATTGTCAGAGAAGACAGCAAAATGATATAGTTGTTGGAAATATGCCCTCAAAATCAATTATTAGAATAATTATGAGATAATTATTTATTTTATCTACACGTATTTATTATTTATTGGGTATAATGTTGTGACATGAGATGTTACACAGATATATTGGTAAGTGAAATTGTAGAAAAGTCATGCCGATGATTAATGAATCAAAGGCGGGGAGTATGGCTTTTCAGTTCCTTGTTCACTTGACCGTTGTTCTAGACCGAGGTACATGTTTATGTACAAATAGGTCTACACTCGTTGTGCCTCTATTAAATAGGATGATGTACTCCGTCATTGGGGTAGTGACCTTAAGCAGACGAGTGGGTGCACTGTAAGAGTACATGCACTGAACGGGATCGCATATGAATACCTTCTGGAAGTCATCACTGATGTAGAGAAGGTATTCAATACAATTAGTTTATTGTATCCTTAGACCTGAGAGGTTTATGCAGGTTTGTTTGTTGTGTACTTGTGCTTTGACTGAGTCATTTGGTGATGATCTTTCACAGATCAAATATTCTAGACAACGTTGGGTCTTGTATATGATGGATGAGCTTGTGTAAATGCTCAACAAGGAATCCACCAGTCTCTTTGTGAGACAGTATATTCAGTATATCTGTATAGGGTTGGACTTGAAAAGAAATCACTGGCCAGTGAATGTTTGCGAAAATGTTTTTCGAAATTAATATATATATTATATATTTATTTGTGAAATTGTTTTAGAAACAATTTGAGAGTCCAACGAGTTACAGATTGTGAATTAAGAATTATATGAGCTAGGGACTTAATCAGTTATATTATTCCGGTCCTATTAGCTTATGTGGAATATAGTATGGTGGAAGGATAAATAAACAAATAATTGTTAGCAAAAGAGATTTCATAAAAAATAGTCTCACTATCTCAGGGGTCAATTGTGATATGTTAATGGACATGATCACAATTTGTAAAAGCCCATAAATTCGGAATACAGAATATAAGGGAATTAATGAAAAAAAGTTTTTCATGGTGATCCTACGACCGAGATTTGAGATCCATAAAGATCCCACGCTATAACACAGTTGGGTTCTGAGCCAGCCATTATAAATAGCTCAGAATTCAGTTGAGAGAGAGAGAATTTCATTTTTCAAGAAAGAGAGTTTCTCTCCTCTCTATCTCTCTAGATTCTCTCTCAGCTCAAACCTGTGTGCGTGGATCTGAAGGAGGCAGAACGCTTGGGCTGCTCTGATTTCAAAGATCCTGACTTCCGCTGCGCTGGATCCAACGATTCCAACAAGTGGTATCGGAGCGAGGTTTGAGAAATCTCACGGTTCCAAGTTAGTTCTCTCTCTAACTTTCTTCATTCTTTGAGATTATGATCTGTTGAATGGTTGGTGGAATCGGTTGTTGGAAAATGTTTCATTGGCTGATTCACCTATGGGATCCACGAGAAAAGCGAAAGAGACACCTCGGGCAAAAAGAACTTCTTTTATTCGTGGGTCTGCTCTTTTGGAAAGGAGAAATTTTTTTGCGAAAAAACCCACGCTCGTGGGTTGTCTCTTGCGTTTTTGATTGAGCTTTTGGTGAGATTTGTATTCGCATATGAGATCCAAAAGAAAAAGGCACTTGGGCAAGAAAAAAAATGTTTTTCTTTCGTATGTATGCTGATGGGTTTCTGTCTTTGAAGAAAGAGAAAATCGTTTTTGTGCAAAACCCATACCCATGCGTTTTTTTTTCTTTTGCGATTTGTTTGAGATCTCTTGTATTTGCGTTGGTTGCTTGGTTGATTTGTTGTTCTTGCATGAAATGTGGTTGAAGAACATATGATTCGGGCTGGTTGGGTTGGATTTTGGTTTGAGAAACTTGTTTCCCGATGGCCCTAAATCGCAAGGAGAGAGAGATTTTTTCTCTCCAAGCCGGCCACCACCAGTGGCCGGCGGTGGCTTAGCTGGCCGGGGACCACGGCTGGTGGTCCCAGGCGAATCCAACAGCGGCACCGCGTGGCCTGGCGGCCAGCGGTGGCCGCTGCCATGATGTACCCCGAGAGGGGTACACGGGCTTGGAAGGGTTGAGACCATTCGGCCTCCCCACCACCACCCACGGCCAACTCAGGCCGAGAGGAGTCCGGCCAAAGGTTAGCAGGCGTCTCACCGGCCTGAGGGTGGCGGGGCGCGGCCAGGAGTGGCTGGCTGCGCCGCTGGGCGCCAGCCCTTCCCATATAGGGCCAAACGGCGCCCAGGGCATGAGATGCCCCGGGTCGCCCGTTTGGGCCTCGGGTAGGGCAATGGTTGCCCTACCCGGCCCACGGCCCAATGGCCCAGCCCAATAAAATCTCTTTAATATACCAGACTTCTCTAGTATCACAAAACTTTTCCCATGACATATAATGGTAGTCCAAACCAGAACCACCGGCTACATAAGAGCTCCAAAGCTAGGTGTGAAATTCATCTATACGTCACAGTTTGCAGTATTAGCAAAAGGATGATTGTTCTCCCAAAAAAGTTAAAGGGCAGCATGAAAGGGCAGGAATATGTTAAAGGATCACATAGATTACCCAATGACTGGATGTATAGGAAGAGGAGCAGATCGTGGACATCGGTGGAGGCGCAATCAATCTCTTCGAGTTTGGAGCGGACGAGCGGGTCTGAATTGGAGTGGAGGCCAGAGGCGAGGGTGTCGAGGACGAGGCGAGCGTGGTTGGGGGAGAAGCCTTGGAAGTGACCCAGTTGTTGTTGGCGGGTCTGGATTCAGTCCAGACCGTACGGATCCAGACCCGTCCAGACCCACGGTCTGGATTGAATCCAGATTGTATGGACGGCTCCCCGAGCACGCATTTAGTTATAATGGTCGAACAATAGTGGTCGGACAATATCTCTCCGTGGGTCTGGACAGGTTTGGATCCGTACGGTCTGAACTGAAGACTTTGGCACTGGGGCGGGAAAGGAAAGAAAAAAAGGGGCTATTCACGGGATCAGGTGATTTCAATTTTTTTTCTTTCCGATTTTTAGTTTTTCAAATTTTTTAATAATAAGTTATATTTTGTAGTTAGGTGTGTTTTTAGTAAATTAAATTCAGTTGTAAATTATAATAGTATTTAAAAATCTTTTTACTTAGCATTAAATAAATACATAGTCATGTACATTCTTTACATTCTTTTTTATAATTAGTATAATAATCTTAATTAAAATAGGTTGAGAGTAATAATATATAATACTTATAATTTAAAAGTATAATTGTGAGACCCCGAATTTAAGTCTATCAATTTATTGCTTATGAGCTTTTAAGTATGTATTACTTTAATTAAGAGTGTATTATGGAGAAATGTATGAATGATTTTATTTATCTAAAGTTATGTCTAGATGGAATTTCTTCCTAGCATTTTATGAGTTTTTAGCTAGAAGTTTAAATGTTATATTGATTGTCCTTGTTAAATTGAGCAGTTGAGATTTATTAGCTTGAAGTGTTTTATTAATTGAATATGTCCTTGAGTTACAATAATTAGAGGAATTTAAATAGGCTTTGATTTTGAATTATGTGTGACAATATGTGGACCCTTGGAACAAGAAATGAGGAGATATATTAAGGTTAGAATTGTGGAGTGGCAGGAAAAGTAAAATAGATGTTCTTTAGGGGCAGAAAAGGAAGTAGGGGGAAAGTTGAGGGTTAAAAAGGGAAGTAAGGGGGGAAAGGGCATTTTTGCCTTTTCCCTTTTCCCCCAACCCCTTCCCGTATAAGCTGCTCCCCCTTCCCCCAAAATCAAAACATGCCCTAGCTCCCACCGAAGAAGAAGAAAGAAGAAGAAAGAAGAAGAAGAAGAAGAAGAAAGAGAAATAAAGAAGAAGAAAGAGAAATAAAGAAGAAGAAAGAAGAAGAAGAAGGAGAAAGAAAGAAGAAGAAAGAAGGAGAAGAGAAAAAAGGTGAGTAGTTGGCCGGCCAAGCCATCTCTCTCTCACCCTCTTCTTGTTTTCATTTTTGATGGTTGGTTGTTGTTGTGATGGTAGTTTGTCTAGGTTGTTTCTCCTTGTGTTCATGAGAGTATAATGTAGATATATACATGCTTTCTTAAAGATAGTGTAGATCTAGCAAGCTTTAAAGAGTAGTATGGGTTGTATAGGAAACCTTGGAAATGTGGCCAGATCTGGAGATTTATGTACAAGAGAAAAACCAACTTGCATACTAGGTGTTTGATAATAGGATCAAAAGAAGTGGAATAGATGCAATGGCTTTTGGTTGTAGGATGAGATCATGGTTTTGGTTGGAAGTTTTGAGTTGTATGTGTAAAATAGAAGTCTGGAAATGAGGTTATATGAGGAGAGCATTTGGGGCAAAATTTCGTGTGTGTTGGATGTATTATGTGTGTTTGTGTCTGAAATATGGACTGGTGCTCGACAAGCGCTCGAGCTCCCTTCAAGAATTATTCGTGCAGTAAGTTCACGCTCGACCGACGCTCGACCAGCGCTCGAGCGTCCTTCGAACATTTTTATACAGAAGCTTAACACTCGACGAGCGCTCGAGCGGCGCTCGAGCGGCTTCTTTGAAGTTCACGAAATTTTTCTAAGTTTCTAAGTTTCCTATTGACCTATTAGAAGACCCTACTAGGTTTTTCACTTAAGAAAATGCCTTGTGGTGTAAGATGACCAACTAGAGGTCAAGAATATGGATGTCTTTGTATGACGAAGTATGAGTTATTGAATGACTAATTTATACGCCTGGTGAACCTTTGAATAACACTAGTGTGACCCAATTGTAGGCAAGTACAATTCAGGTGCTCAAGGGAACGAAGGTAAGGGGAACTTGTAAGAGGAGCTTACGTTTGTAAGTAGCAATCCTAAGTAAAAACTTGCGCTTTTCAAAAACTGGAATGATACACAGCATGAAAATTGTTTATGAATAAGCATACCAAGCATGATATATCAAGCATGATATTATCAAGCATGACATGAATACATCATGATCATTTGCATTCATTTTTCTCATGAGAAAGAAAGGGAAATTTTATGCAAATGAAAGTATCATTTTTATGCTACTTTATGACAAGGTTTATGACAAGTTAGTTAATGAACCCAAGTCGGTCGGTACCGTACCAAGTCAAGAAGGTGCATCCATACCGAAGGACGTTTATGTGAAGGATGGATGTCACCTAGGGCACCCATACCGAAGGATGCTTGCAAGAAGGAGGGTAGTCCACGAGGTATGTGCAATCACACTGAAGGATGCTTGCAAGAAGGTGTGAACCTCGAAGGGTCGTGTCTAGCCACTGAAGGACGAATGCGAGAAGGTGTGCTAGCTCGACCATATGTAAGGTCCCTAAGGGAAATAGGGGACAGTTCCAACGGGAACGCACAACCCTGATGTCAGGGGTAAATAGAGGGCAAGTAGCCCATCAGATAAGATGTGAAATGATTTTTCCAAAAACAAGAATTTTACAAGTATAAGTATTGTTTTCAAGAGCAAGTGCATGTACATATGCAAACATGAGACATACACGTGCATCACGATTCATGATCATGCATGAATCGCATTATGTTTACATGATTATGATTTCAAGTTCAAGTGCATGCTTACGATTTCAAATCCATGTTTTAGCTATAATTCCTTACCGAGTCTTTCGACCACAGTTTTAAATTGTATCATTCCAGATAATGTTTCAGGGGAGGAAACTTAAGAAGAGGACCTTGAACCCTAGGAGAAGGGTTGACGATAATGTCTTTTCCTTTTTGCTTTTATTAGTAAAAGTTTAGATAATTTTTGTAAGAGCCGGCATGAGCCTCCGTGATGTGGTGGTCGTGGGTTATTCGGCTTAGTAAGTTAAGGTTTTAAACTGGTTGATATTTTGAGACCATGTTATAACTACTTTGAGTTATCGATGGGAAGCATGTTATTATGTACGTTATACGCTAGTAGTATAAGGCTTCTTTTAAATATTGAGGCATCATGATATTTCCGTTGCAAGATTAGTAGTAAGTACGCTTGAGCGTTCCTTGTCAGGAATGCTCGCGGCTGTCATTAGCCTCGTTTAGCTAGCGTTCAGGGCGTGACAATAATGCTTTCCATATAACATTGCATGATTTGTTATATGTGTTTATCATATACATGATATTTGCTAATTAACCTAAGTAATTAATATGCATGCACTTATATACCTAATGACTAAATCATAGCCTCTAAGACCATATATTAAGTTATGCACTTTAATTGTATAAGCTAATCTCACAATATCTTATTGTTTGGAATTAAATAATATGTCGTAATTAAATAGTATCATATTACTAATTATTCAAAAAATATATGCTTATTATAAACATGATAATAGATGTTTTCTTAATTACTTAGATTTAGTCAATAAATATGCAATTATCATAACAACCATAGGTATAATTTAAAACATATCATATAACAACTTCAATTTTCATAACGCTACTTCTAATTCCATATTTTATTAATTAGGTCCCTTAAAATAAAAATTTTCAAATACATGACAAAATAAATTGTATATTAAAAGGAATAAAATAATATATAAAATAATTATTAACATTAAATAACTTATAATTAATAAATATTTTTTTGCACTTGTACCTATAGCAGCGTTTTAAAAAAACGCTGCTAAAGATGTACTCTACAGCGGCAGTCACAGTGACCACCGCTGTAGATACCTAATTTCTAGTAGCGTTTTATAAAAATCTTGCTAAAGGGGGTCTATCGTGGTGGTCAGTGACCGCCGCTAAAGGTCATACCTTTAGTGGAGTTTTGCAGAAAAAGCCGCTAAAGGGGGTCTATAGCGGCGGTCACTGATCGCCGCTAAAAAGACCACTGTTATAGCCCTCTTTAGCTGCGATTTTTGCAAAGCGCTGCAAAAAACACACTTTATCGGCGTTTTTAGCGACCGTCGCTATAGACCTTTTTTTTAGTGTTTTCAGGTCCTAATCTGTGCCCTCCAATTGTTTTTTTTTTAGAAATGATTGGTCTCTGTCAAACATAGTTATGTGCATTATTTGAATCGGTCAGAGCATTGCCCTATCAATGAGGGCCTCAGTCAGTATCGACTTAGGATTGGATAAATTGATTAATTGGTCTCTCCATTTTTCTTGTGAAGATTTTGGAAACAGAGAGTAAGGTCTAACTCGTAGTAGAAGGATCATTCTTTTGTTTCCCATTAATTTTCCTATTGGGGCGGGCCTCAAAATAGTTAAAAGGAATTCTAATTGGGTTGCTTGTGATTGAAGATTTGTCATCATCGCTAGACTTGCTGGCTTCTTCCTTCCCAAAAACTAGGTGGATAATGGTACAATTTCCGTTGCTGACTTCTTTCTATTCTTGTTTGTATTTACATGTATGCCAAAACTTCAAGGTCAATAAATATAGACACTAACGGTCAGGTTGTTGGACCATGCATTGTTCAATAATTTTGATACTATATTTATTAATTATTTATTTTTATATAAATTAATTACTTACGTATTTCATCTTAAATTTTAACATAAAATTCTAAGTGTTACAGTTAATAACATTCTTAGTAACAAGTCATGAACATTACATTTGAAGTATTAACATATCCAAATCGTCAAAGGTAAATATTAAATTATAATAAAAAAGATGCATAATAATCATCATAAAACAAAATAAATGTAAATATTCAAAATACAAACATAAAATAAATATCCACGACAAACATAAATAACAAAAAACATAACGTGAAATAAAGCTATAAAGAAAGTCCTAATCGTGCTGTGGACCGGGCTCAGTGGATCGTCCCCTGTGGACTCCCTCATCTTCCCGAACTGATCCTCAATACCGCCCAACCTCCTCGACGTCAGACGCAAAATGCTCGGAGTGGTACTGAGAAAGGTCACACGGGCTCCCAAGTCGACGAACAATTGATGTGTCGACAAAATAGCATCCTCAAACAATCTCCTTTAGGTCCGTCATCCAAGCTTCGGCCTAGGGTGGTCACTCTATCAGCGCCCGATATGTAGAAATCTCCTCGGCATCATGAAGAGGGCTCCTCCTATGACTATGGCTCTCTGGGAGCAGGAGCTCGCGGTAGCTACTGCTGCCTAATTTGAGCCTCAGAATGGCTCAAAGTGGTCCGACAGATTGGATCGAGAGGCGCCTTCCTTTCCTCGTCCTGACTATTCGTGTAGCCCGCACTATGGACGGAGTGTGTCAAGAGTAGATTGTACGACAATGTAGCAGCATAACTAATCTTTGCTTCATTCTGAAAAGTCAGGAAGATGTACATCAAAAAATCTACAATACATCCTCTAGCCATGAACAACATCAGTTCACTTCTCACTATACGACACTCTATCGTGTAAGCCCTTAGCTTGATGTCGAACCCGAAGATGAGGTGCAGAATGGAAGCATGTACTTCTGTCTTTTGAAGGGTTCAATGGCCATAACGTCTTGGCCCGTGCATGTACGAAAGATGTCTTCCGCATCTGACTTGTTCCCAATCTCCACTGCAGGGTATGCTCCTATCGGCCCCTACATCCCCATAAATGCTGCTAGGACGACTACTGACAACTGAAAGGTCACCCCGTGTATAGTTACAGTCCATATTGGTGCATCAAGATCCGCAACATCCAGTAGTACTACATAAAACTCCCGGACCAGATCTACATATGCTACTTAATGAGAATGCAAAATGTCACATTTTTCTCCCTTAATGTTTATTCCTTTACGCTTATTTGGTGCCTAAATGTACTCATTATTCTTATGTTTTGATTTAGGATACAAATGGAGGCGTTATGTGCAAAACAAAGTTAATTGGGCGATTTTAGACAGTTTCGATATCGCTTCGTAATCTGAGCATAACTCTCTTATCCAAGTTCTGATTAAGATGATTCAGAATTTTATGGAACATCAAGAAAAATATCTAGAACTTTCATGTTTTGAGTTTTGAGAGATACTGTCTACATGAAGGACGAAATCGGGCTTGAAGTTGCATCACCTGCACTGTTGACGTTCTGGAACATTCCGTAGATTGCAATTATAATACGCGGATCTGACTTGTTGATTTTGGGAAGTTTCCAGACCTGGTGCACTAAAATTCTAGAGGAAGACACCACTTTCCTAGTTTTATTAGGTCTTTATTTTATGTTTAATATTTTCCTTAAATAGTTAGATTTGGATATTGTTATAGTTTTAGAATATATCTAGGTGTTTTGGTAGGGTTGCAGGACTGAGGCTGAACAGGTAAAAAAGAGAGGTATCAGACTTCTGAACCAGCCGCCTCTCTATCCCCTCTCTTCTAACTTCTCCTTCAAGTTTTCATCATGTCCTTGTGTGGCTAAACTTTTAGAATTGGTCGAAGGGAAACAGAAGCCTCGAAATTAGTAAAACTGTGAGATCTAATTTGTTTTCATTGTTCAATTTATACTTTGAGTATCGAATGTTCTTCTGTGCCTATTTTTATGATTGTATCGTTTAATAACTAGGAGACCTACTAGTTTAGAATTTGTTGCAATCTAATGCTAGGTTAGATATCAAATCGCTTGTGCTTTTATTTTTAGCTTCATCGATCTCTCTAATTCTTAAGGTTGTTACTCGATTAAACCTTTGATATTTAAAGTGTGAATTGATATATGCTTGCATCGATGATCAGTTGTAAAAT
This sequence comes from Myrica gale, assembly GCA_963930655.1. Classification (NCBI taxonomy): domain Eukaryota; kingdom Viridiplantae; phylum Streptophyta; class Magnoliopsida; order Fagales; family Myricaceae; genus Myrica; species Myrica gale. Next base: position 18,905,494 of record OZ005598.1, on the reverse strand, counting down.
TTCGATGGTGGATGTTGACTTAGAAAAAGGTTTGTTATATAATCCTCTTGACTCTGAGGATCCTGCTGTGTAGACATCTCTGCAAATAAGGTTTATGATGAACTGTCACGCCCTAAGCACTACCTCGAAAGGGGCTAACGACAACAGTGATCATTTTCCATGAGGAACACTCCCAGCGCACTTAACTTAATCTTGTAGCAAATTTTTTTAACTCATAATTAATAATTTAGAAAGTATGAGTCACTTTCTGAAAATACTACTCAAAAATTTATTTTCTTATCGCTGGTTGCCACGTAGATCCTCACACGTCTTATGTAGCACACAAATATGTAAGTAGATATATGCTAAATAAAATGTATACATATACGACATAAAATGCATAGGAGAAACATTTAGAAATTTAATCTCAAATAATAACTCAAGCAATAAGTTATAACTATATCATAGTTCAAAATATAAGTTACTTAGTTTAATTCATACAAAGTCTCAAGATAGTCTTGTAGCCTAAATCGGCCATGAGAACATTACTAGGGAGGTTCATATAAGTTTTTCAAAAAGTATTCTACATGTACTATGGTTTAGGGGAGGACACTCTCGTCAGCCCCCTCTTCATGTTCTAGATTCTCCTCATAAGTTTCTTCATCTGGAACGTCATCTGAAATAATACAGATGAAAATACTATGAGTCGAATGACTCAGTAACAGATGATTAATGAACTGGAATATGTGTAACTTGAGCATGATCATGAATATCAGGTATACATATAGTGCCAAAAGTAAATGCATATTTATGCATGAGACTCTTGTACCTGAAATTTAGCTTAAAAAAGCTCTTTATCATTATTTGGGCTACTTCTATCGCTCTTTACCCCTAAAGTAAGGATTGTGCGTTCCCTTCGGTCATTTGGTCGAATCAGCCCTTGATGTGGCCCCAGGCCTGATGGCTAGAGGTCCACACCTTCTAAAAACAAAATAATATCTTTTATGTATTTCGTGAGTGAATAATAGTACACACAATATGTCCCTATTTATAATACAATAAAGTTATACAAACAAGGAAATAATCTCCTAAATCTGCTTAAATAATATACACAAGCTATTTCATCAATCACTTCACAATACTCAGGATTTCTACACTCCCCCTAAAGTTGGATTGTAAATATCGATTATTTCCAACTTGCAGATAAAGTCATTGAAATTTTTCCGAGACAACCCTTTTGTGAAGATGTCCGCAGTCTACTCTTTTGTAGGTACGTAGGTCATACAGATGATTATAGCTTCAACCTTTTCCTTGATGAAATGTCTATCCACTTCTACATGTTTGGTCCGGTCATGCTGAACTGGCTTGAGGGAAATATTGATGGTTGCTTTGTTATCACAATAGAGTTTGACTGGAAATGTTACTATGACATGTAATTCTTCTAAGAGTTTCTTTAACCACAATCATTCACACATCCCCTGTGCAACTGCTCCGAACTCGGCTTCAATACTTTTGGCCACTACATTTTTTTTCCATGCTTATCCAAGTCACCAAGTTTCCCCATACAAAGGTGCAATATCCTGTAGAAGACCTTGTATCTACTGCTGAACTTGCCCAATCAGCATCTGTGAAGATCTCTACTTCCTTCCTTTCATTTGTCTTGAAGAATAGGCCTTTGGCCAAAGAGCCCTTGAAGTATCTGAGAATTTTGTACACAGCTTCTAGGTGAGTTTTCTTTGGTGAATGCATGTGCTGGCTCGCAACACTAACAACAAATGCAATGTCAGGTCTAGTATGTGATAAGTAGATCAGCTTGCCAACTAATCTCTGATATCTGTCTTTTTCAACTGGGCATCCACTATCTTCTATTCTTTTTCCTGCTTCTATAGGTGTGTCACTTGGTTTACATCCAAGTATGCCAGTTTCAGTTAGAAGATCAAGGATATACTTTCGTTGAGATACACTAATGTCTTTTTTTAATCTAGCAACTTCCATTCCCAAGAAGTATCGCATTTGTCCTAGATTTTTTTTACCTCGAATTCAATGGTTAGAACTTTATTTAGTCTCTCCATCTCCACTATATTATCTCCAGTTACGATTATGTCATCGACATATACAATCATAATTGTTTTCCTCCCATGTTCAGATTGTTGAAAAAAATAGTGTGATCTAATTGCTGATATCCTTGACTCTTTACCACTTTGGCAAATCTACTGAACCATGCTCTTGGTGATTGTTTAAGGCCGTAGAGAGACTTCTTGAGTTTACACACTTGATCTTCTTCACTAGTCTCTACATCCTAGTATGTCTCTTGAACTGCATCCCAGACATCCTTCGCTTTCGGTAAGAACAAGTAAGTTTTCCCGTTGGAGGATTTCATGTAGTTCACCATTAATTCGATCACCATCGAATTTTTCTGACCACCATTTCAGTAGAGCGGCAGCATCGATCGAGGGTGGTTGTTTTGTCTCGCTGGTAAGATACCCCTGTTTTCCTTTGCCCATCGAGGACGAGCTTGATCGATTGAGCCCATTCACAAAAGTTCTTCCCATTGAGTTTTTCCACCGTGAGTTGGAAGGAAGAGTTGTCAAGTCCATTGGAGCCCATGGTGGACACCGCTGGTGTTTCTCGAGTTGGGTTGGTAGAACTTACCAGTCCTCCGCTATTGACGGTGGCCTCCGTCATTGATAGCTAGGGGTTTCTAGCTTTGATACCATGAAAACAAAATAATATATTTTCTGTATTTTGTGAATGAATAATTGTACACATTATATGTCCCTATTTATAATACAATAAAGATATACTAATAAGGAAATAATCTGGTAAATCTGCCTAAATAAGGTACACATTATATTTCATCAATCACTATTTCTAATCACTCCACAATACTCAGGATTTATACACTTTCTCGCATTCGTCCTTCACTGTGATTGCACATTCCTCAAGAACCCTTATGTATTCATCCTTTGGAGTGGGTGCCCTTAGGAGTCATCCATCTTTTTAACATTCCGAGTGAATGCACCTTTCTTACTTAGGTACAATATCGACCATCCTATTTAGGCCCATAACATATCATAACATACCATAACATCTTATTTTCATTTGCATAAAATTTCTCTTTCTTCCTTTTGTGAAAATCAATGTAAATGGTCATGTCGTGCTCGGTAACAAATATTCATAATGTGTATCATTCCTGTTTTCAAAAAAATATAATTTTCCACTTACCTTTACCTACTCGAGCTAGTGGTGTCTCATGGCGTACAAGTTAGCCATACGAAGGTTGTCACTTAAATTATTTAGAATTTCACTCGATGCAACATACAATCATTCATTTCAACAAAAAAATGTTATACTAAGGTTGTGTTTGAGTGTTAAAATTTTAGGGTATTGGATTTTGGTGAAAAAGTGAAGAGAGAGATGATTTTTAATATTTATTATAGTAAAAAGTAATGATATGATGGGGAGAGAGATTATATTGTAATTTTTTATTGTGTTAAAATGTTAGGAAGTGTTGAAATGAATCATTGTTTGTTGCATCCAATTTTACTAACCAGCAGTGGTTCTATAATATAAAACTCTACTTGACTATCACCGAACCCATTAAAATTGGGTGCCAAAATGATCCTCGCACTTGATCCTGTAACATATTAAAACTTAGGGTAGTTCATCGCTCGTTTGCTGCTCAAAAAATTTATTTGAAAATACAAGTTGTTGGGCATGTTCAAGTTGATGATAGCTCAGATGTGTCCATCTTAAAAAATTCATAACTTGATAAATATAGCTTCAAATTGAACCGAAGAAGTTTTGAAATTTTCTTCTTTCATATAATTAATTTGAAGATAAAATAAAAATCGAATATGATTTACTATTTCAAAAATACTTCACAACAGATAAAAATCCTAGAGTAGATGCTGTTGTTTCTAACTTGACATTTCTAACTTTGAAAATTTGTAACTTGTATATATATATATATATAGTGGAAAAGTCATAGTTAGCCCCATAAGTTTGGCCAAAAATCAAATAGCCCCCTTAGGTTTCAATTCGGCGATTTAAGCCCAATAACTTTTAGAAATTATCAATTCTAGCCCCTCGTATAAATTAGGCATTAAATCTGATTGAAAAACATGCAAAAAGACCGAAATGCCCCTCCAAGACTAAATTTTAAAAAATTAATAAAAATAATAAAAATAATAAAAATTTAAGAAATAAATTTAAAATAAATATATTATTGAAATAAAGTTTCAATAGTTTTATTTAAAAATTTTCATTTATTTTTCATGATTTTTTTGTAATCTTCTCTTGGAGGGGCTTTTTGGTCATTTTGCATGATTTTCCATCTGATTTAACGCCTTATTTAGACGGGGCTAGAATTGATGATGTTCAAAAGTTATGAGGGCTATTTGATTTTTGGCCAAACTTACGGGGCTATCTATGACTTTACCCTATATATATATATATATATATTGTCAAAATTTTAAAAGTCAGTGTCAAAATACTGTTATTTTCTGTTATTTCAAAATACTGTTATTTTAAAAGTCAGTGTCAAAACTGAAAATACAAAAATATGACCTGAAAAGTCCATTCAAATAAATTTAACAAGGTTTGAAAAATCTGGAGCACACCAAACTTTATAAAAATTCAACCTCTGATTTGTAAAAATTTATAACTTATTCCTTACGGACTCAAATAACACAAAATTTTTTTTAACATGTTCATCTTCCATAAAATTAAAGTTGAAGACCAGTTCATATGAATCCGATTTTAAATGGGTCCTTACAAGACCTCCGAACTAAGCAAGAAATCTAGAACGTTTTACCTAATGTCGATTTTACACACCAAACTTCAAAATCACGTAACTCACACATTTTTCATCTAAAACGTACAAAATTTGTCTCAAAATATTCCTCTTTCATAAACGTAAAGTTAAAGACAAAAATCATAAGAATATGATTTCATATGGCCCATCAAATTATATTCGAAACAAGTAAAGAGTCTGGGACGCACAAGACTCAGTGGCAGCTTGACATCTAAATCTTTGGTTTCTTTGAAAATCTTTGGTTTTGAAAGAGTCTTCAGATAAAATTAATTTATTATAAAATAAATACAATAATAAGATAAAATAGTCCCTAACTAGACTCTGTTCTGCCGAACTTAATATTTTTTTGCATAGCAGTCGGTTTCACATTATTTTCTTGAATCTTTATATACTAAATCACACATGCAACGAGCTATATCTGATCTAAACAAGTTTCTAATTATTTTGATACACAAACAGAATCAAAACAAACAAATCTCCTTAAAAATATCCCTTCCACCATCAGTTTCGCAACCTACTACTTTTTTACCTTGGTTTCTTTCTATTTTTCTGGTGTTTTTCGCTTCTCCTTGACCCTGTGCACTAACCCAACACTAGATCTTTACATGTAACCCGGTAAACAAAGATTCTAAGTCATTCTCTCAAAAATTACTCGATCACCAAAGAAATCCGTGAGTTCTTCGTCTTCGTTTCTTCTCCTCTCTTTCACGCTTTTGACTCTCTCTCTTGATCTCTATCTCTCTCCATCTGTCTATCTGTCTCTTTCACTCTCTCTAAGCTGCTAAGTATGTAGAATGAAAAAAATGGGAGAGGAATGATCGACAATGGAGAAGAAAGAAGGAGAAGGGAGAGGCAACTGACTAAATTTCCCCAAACCTTGTTTCTATCGCCTGTGCCCTTAGGTTTCATGGACAACACATTTAAATCTTTGAAATTTTCCTTCTATTCTCTATGTATTTGAAATTCTACCCTTCATTCACCTTAGTTATACATTCAAACCCTAATTTTAATGTAAGACTCATAAATTAAATTTAAGGTACTTGGATATTTTGTAAATTTATAATTCAGCTATAAAATTTCAAAATAATGAGACTCAAATCTATAAAATAATTTGAAATACGCCCTATCATACAAAACAAAGATCTAAAACCAACATGCTTATTTCAAGACTAGCACACATTATAAATATTGGATATTAACAAAATAGACCAAAATAAATGTAAAATAAAATTTCACCGTAGACATAAATTTTAAATTAAACCATACGTTTCATTTAATTATTATTATTATTATTTTTTAAATAGTGTAATACTTAAAAGTGAACATGTAAAATCTTAATATGCAAACTAACATGGGAGGAAAATAACTTAAACTAATCGATACACCATCTGCGCGGTGTAATAACTTGTAGTTAACACCGTCTGTGCGGTGTAATATAGCATTCGCACAACATATAAAATGTTGCCGTCTAATCCAAACAAGCATCCGGATGCTTCTAAGGTCTCCGAACGTAGCATAAAACGCGTGCACTCTTGCATAACCTTCCACAACAAGAATAATCTTTAAAAATAAATTTTTAACATGCGTATATTTCCTAAACAAAATGACAGTGTATAATTGAACAACGTCCACATGCAAATAGAAGCCATCCGAACATCTTGTTAGCCCAAGGTTGATCTTGAGCTATCTAACTCGATTTTGATGATAACAAATAAGAAAATAGCTTTGGAGTATTTTTAGAATACGTGATTGTCATTCCACTATTCAATGGAGAGAACTCAATTGTATTTAAATTTATCGTTAATTCTTTATGCCCTATATTTAATTTAAACATCAGACTTGCATTTAAACTATCATATTTTTCATTGTAGGAGGTTTCATGTTGAAATGAAAAAGATTGGATATCAAAAAGTATTACGTTTATAATTTCGGTTCATTCATTCAAAAAACTATTGATTATTTATTTTATTAACTAAATTTTTTATTTAAAATTTGCAAATAAAGTTAATTAAAAAAATGAAAAAAAAGAAAATCAAAATTTTGCATAAACATTCGGACCTTAATTTATCAGTCGAGACTGTTTAATTTCATATTATATAAAACAAACGGTCATAACACAATTTTATACGGTCGGGACTTTCAAAATTCAAAATATCGTCCGGACTCTTGTTTACTAACGTGAGGATGTGATTGTTTATTATCAGACGCTATGGTGTTGGTATTTCATAAGCAGTGTCGTGTGATGTTGTGATACCCCGTATTTCATTTTGCTATTTGCTCTATGTAATTGTTTTCGGATTTAAATTCAAGGGCCTATTGTTTGGCCAATGTAAGATATTGAACTGATTATGATATTTTGAATTATAAGTTTTCCTTAAGTATTTCATTATGCTGCGAAATCATGTTATTATAATTTGATATATTCATCATGGCCGAAATTATCTAAGGTAGATTTTCTTTATGAATTAATTTTTCTTTGGGCTTATTATTATGCCACAATGATTTACTAACTTAAATGCCAAGAATATTTGGAGAGTATTTTTATTCTTATTGATTGCTGAAATTCTCTAAGTAAAATTCATTACATATTAATCTATCGTTGTGAAATCCTATGTTTGTGCATGTAAATTATTTCATGTCCATGTTAAGTAATCTTAATCTCAATTAGGTAGCCTTAAGCATCATTAGGAGAATTAAGTGATAAGTTAGTGTGCTTATAATAAAGATAAGATAATGTGCCTATAAAGTAGTCCATGTGATAAGAGATAAAGTAAAAGGAAATATTAGGCAAATGGAAGTCAAGTGGGATGTAGAATTTACGTGAGTGACAAGTGGTGTAGAAGTGGCTTTTTAGAGTAGTTCACGTGAAGGGCTTGTGTTAGGAGACAAAGAAGTGAATGCAAGTAAAGTAGATGTGATGTTGGCTGAAAAAGAAGATGTGATGTAAGATAAAGAGTTATGGAGAGGGGAAGAGGAATTCATGTGAGAATTGGAATGAGGCAAAGAAATGGGAGGAGAGGGGGACAACCAATTAATGCACTGACGTGTCACATGGGCAAGCATCACCTCACTTCACTTCACCCTTCACCTTTCACATTTCAGCTCTCCAAAGCTCTTCATTTCCCCTTGGCCGAACTCTTCACTTCTCCAAAAGCTTCACTTCTCTTCTTCATGCCACTTCCAACAGCAACCGCAACCTCACCCACATCCCACTTCCAGCAGCTGCTCTCATCTCAGCTCACTTCATTGCACCCATTTTCTCTCTAGTCGAACCCTCTTCACTTCACCAAGTTTCCTTTCCCTTTTCTCACACCATTTCAAGCAAACTCATCCCCCACATATTATTTCCAACCTTATCAGTACCTTCTTGCTCTCATCTTAGCCCTTTTCAGTCACACAAGGGGTGGTAGAGTGATAGAAGCCAAGAGAGGGAAGTTTTGGTGTTGGATGAGTAAGATAGAAGGAGGAAGATGTGAGACCCCAACTTTTTCTGGCTTGGTAAAAGAATTATGACTCCTTAAGTTGTGCTCTAATTATTGAGGAAGGCAGGCATAGGGGAATTAATCTAAGGTTATGTCTAGGTGAAGATTTCCCCTAGCATTTCGTGCATCTAATTATAATTGAATTGATATGTTATTTGTAGTTTTGACAATATTGAAATTGAGTATTTGGAGACTTAGTTGAAATAATTGGAGGATCACAATTATGGTGTTGGAATAAGAAGATTTTCTTAGCACCCTGTTTTTAGGTAACATTGCGCTCGACCAGCGGGCGTCAGGCGCTCGAGCGGCCTTAAGGAAATATGATGGACAGTGTCTTGTCGTTTGACCAACGCTCGACAGGTGCTCGAGCGGCCCTTGGGAATTCTACGCAGTGAATTGGACAGTAAGTTGGCGCTCGACTGGCGCTCGAGCGGGACCAGTTAAAATTCCACATATGATGAATTTGGAGTTCCAATGGAAGACTTGTGAACCCTAACATTGAGGAAAGTTGTATAAGCTTAGTTAAGAAATTTATTGACGTTAAGATGGTGGGAAGTTGATAGACATTAGCCCAGACATGGTATGATGTAAAGTATTGAGTAAGGGATAGTGTAAGGATTATATTGAGGATGTATGTATGGATAATTAATTTCAAGTTGTGTTTAGGGGGATTTTTCCCCTAACATTTTTATGAGTTTTAAGCTAAGATCTGACTGTGTTATTAATTGCCATTAGATTTGAGCAATTGAGATTGATGAAATTGTTTTATTAATGGAAAATGTCCCTAAGTTACAAGATTTGGAAATATTTTAATTAGGGGCTTTAGCCTTGGAAATATGAGAATCCTTGGAACAAAAATGAGGAGACATATTAGAGTTAATTGTGGGAGTGGCAGAAAAGAAAAAAATGAGTTGTCATGAGGGGCAGAAAAGGGAAAGAGGGGAGAAATGGAGGGCAGAAAGGGAAAGAAGGGGGGAAGGGCAATTTTGCCTTTTCCCTTCCCCCAAGCCCCTTTACGTATAAGCAACCCCCCCATTCCCACAAAATCATTCGCCCTAGCTCCCACCGAAGAAGAGAAGAGAAGAAAGAAGAAGAAGAGAAGAGAAGAAAGAAGAAGAAGAAGGAGAGAAGAAAAGAAGAAGGAGAAAGTAAGAAGAGAAAGAAAGAGAAAGAGAAGGAGGTGAGTGGTTATGGCCGGCCAAGCCATACCCATTTCCACCCATGTTCTCTTTTTCTTTTGAATGATTGTTGATTGTGTGTTTGTTTGATTTTTCTCCTTGACATTCATGTGTTTTCTTTGAGAAAAATGTAGATCTAGTGAGCTTTAGAGAGTTGTATGGATTGTGCACAAAACCATGGAGAATATGGTTAGATCTGGAACTTTAAAAAACAAAGAGAAACATAGATGCACACTAGGTGTTTGATAAAAGACCAAAGGAAGTGGAATAGATGCTATAGCACTTGTTTGGAGGGTTGAAATCATGGTATTGTTAGAAGTCTTGATTTGTAGGTGTTAAATGGAAGTCTGGAATATGAGGTTATAAGAGGAGAGCATGTTAAGACAAATTTCGTGGGTGTTGGATGTATTATGTGTGTTGGTGTCTGAAATATGGACTGGTGCTTGACAGGCGCTCGAGCACCCTTCAAGAATTATTAGTGCAGTAAGTTCACGCTCGACCGACGCTCGACCAGCGCTCGAGCGTCCTTCGAACATTTTTATACAGAGGCCTAACGCTCGACGAGCGCTCGACCGGCGCTCGAGCGGCTTCTTTGGATTTCACGAAATTTTTCCTAAATTTCTAAGTTTCCTATTGACCTATTAGGAGACCCTACTAGGTTTTTCACTTAATAAAATACCTTGTGGTGTAAGATCACCAATTAGAAGTCAAGGATACAGATGATTTTATATGATGAAGTATGTGTATGATGAAGTATGAGATATTGAATGAGGAATAAGGACGATTTTGTATGATGAAGCGTGAGTAATTGATTGATTACTCTATACGTCTAGTAAACCTATGAATAACAATAGTATGATCCAATTGTAGGTAAAGGGGCATTCAACCCACAAGCAAGCGAAGTAAGAAGAGCTTACGTTTGTAAGTGAAAATAGTAAGTGGAACTTACGTCTGTAAGTGAAAACTTACTTGTTATGAAAACTGGAATGATACGCAGCATGTTTTTATGAACAAGCATAACAGGTTTATAACCAAGCATGACAAGTTATTTCTCAACAAGCATGACATAGTATACGTATTTGCATGAAAGCATGAAAGAAGTTTATGTACAAATGAAAACAAGAAAGTTTTATGAGATGAAGAAAGTTTTATGAGATATTTGTCATCAAGCATGACACGTCATGAGCATTTGCATGATTCTCTTAAAGAAAAAGAAAGTTTTGTGCAAATGAAAGTATGAGAAGCATTTTATGATAAGTTGATTACTCATCATCAAGCACGACATGAATACATCATGATCATTTGCATTCATTTTTCTCATAAGAAAGGAGAAATTTTATGCAAATGAAAGTACCATTTTTATGCTACTTTATGACAAGTTAGTTAATGAACCCAAGTCGGTCGGTACCGTACCAAGTCAAGAAGGTGCATCCATACTGAAGGACGTTTACGTGAAGGGTGGATGTCACCTAGGACACCCATACCGAAGGATGCTTGCAAGAAGGATGGGTAGTCCAGGAGGTATGTGCAATCACACTGAAGGATGCTTGTAAGAAGGTGTGAACCTCCAAGGGTTGTGTCTAGCCACTGAAGGACGAATGCGAGAAAGTGTGCTAGCTCAACCATATGTAAGGTCCCTAAGGGAAATAGGGGACAGTTCCAAGGGGAACGCACAACCCTGATGCCAGGGGTAAGTGGAGTTCAAGTAGTCCATAAGATAAGGATTGAAAAGATTTTCCAAAAGCAAGAGATTTATAAGTATTAAGTGAAGTTTTCAAGAGCAAGTGCATGTGCATATGCAATCATGAGGCCTACACGTGCATTAAAATTCATGATCATGCATGAATTACATACGTTTACATGATATTTCAAGTTAAAGCTCATGATATTTCAAGTTCAAGTATGTGAACTACATTATGTTCAAGTTCATAATTATTTCAAGTTCATGATGATTTCAAGTTTAGATTTCAAGTTTAAGTGCATGCTTATGATTACAAGTTCAAGTGCTTGCTTACGATTTTAAGTTCATTATGATTTCAAGTTCATGATGATTTCAAGTTCAAGTGCATGCTTACGATTTTAAGTTCATTCTGATTTCAAGTTCATGATGATTTCAAGTTCAAGTGCATGCTTACAATTTTAAGTTCATTATGATTTCAAGTTCATGATGATTTCAAGTTCAAGTGCATGCTTACGATTTTAAGTTCATGATTATGAGTTCAAGAACAAGTTCATGGTTTCAAACTCACGATTTCAAGTTCATATTTTCAAACCATGATTTCAAGTCCATGTTTTAATTATAATTCCTTACTGAGTCTTTTGACTTACAGTTTTAAATTGTATCATTCCAGATAACGTTTCAGGAGGGAAAATCTAGAAGAGGAACCGACGAGAATGACCTTTTCTCTTTTGTTGTTCATTAGAGGATTCAAGATGTATTATAAAGATGTTATGAGTAGGTCAATGTGAAGAGGATTTGATGGAATCCCTTAGATCATGTACTTCAGCTGTGCAGCCATGCGATGTCATTAAGACGCTTGCTCTATTTCGAGGAAGTCGTTTTGGGTAAGTTGAAGTCATAGTAAATCTCTTGGGCCCGTCTCTCTCAGTTAGATGTGTATAAAAAAAAAATTCCGCTGCATGATTAAGAGAAAACGCTGGTACATTCATTGAGTGGATGTTCGCGGCTGTCATTAACCCCCTTCGGGCTAGCGTTCGGGGCGTGACAAAGAGGTAAAAGAAGGTCTAATTTTCTCTTTGTGTGTCCATCTCATTCTCTTTTCTTTCCTAGATCTAACCTTGAGTATTTTTGTGCTAGGTACCAGCTCTTGTGTTTAGCATTATAAGGTAAGATAGGGTTTGATTTCATAAGCTAAGATAGGGTTTGATTTCTCAAGGAATGGACTTGCTGTCTTGGCCGAGTGTCTTGTGTTCTTTTTCTTGTGTAGATGCATGAATGTTAGATCTAATTAGGTTGGGATTGTTGGAGTTGTTGTGGTCGTGATGTGGTTGATTGATGGAGGAAGGGTTAAAGCCATGGTTTTGGGGTAAGAAATGATGATCTTAGTTTAAATGTTGAATAGATTAGCATGCATGTAAGATATGTTGATGTTGGCCAAATGATTTTGTTGAAGCTTACATGATATGAATCTGTTGGCTACAAGGTGATGATGGCTGAGAATTATTTGTTGGTGATAGAAGTGTGTGATGGCCACGGGTTGTATAGAGGAGGGAATAAAGGCATGTTCTTGTAGGGATTTTTGTATGCACATTTATAGGTTGCTTGTTGGCTGAATTTGGTGGCCTTATTAGATATATTAGTGCTTCTATCTTGGCATGGATCATTGAGATCTAATGAAATGGTTAGTTAAAATCAAGTGTAGATGAGGTTGCATAGGATTAGTGACATTGATGTGGCCGAATGGTCAATATGCTTGGAGATTGTTTAGGCATGAAATTAATTGTGTGGATTTGTTATTGGGCAAAAGAATCAAGTTAGAAATCATGTTTGAGTTGTTAGAATAGAGAGTTTTTAGTGCCCTGTTTTTAGGTATCATCACGCTCGATCAGTGTGCGACAGGCTCTCGAGCGGCCTTAAGGAAATTTGTAATACAGAGTCGAGCCGCTTGACCAGCGCTCGATAGGTGCTCGAGCGGCCTTAAGGAAAATGTTGGACAGAGTTGTACCGCTTTGCCAGCGCTTGACAGGCGCTCAAGCGGTCTTGGAAGTTTTCATACAGAGATTTGGCGCTCGACCACTGCTCGAGCGAGGATAGATGAAAATTGGACAGAGACTTGGCGCTCGAGCGGGACCTGTTAAATTTCAAATATATTGAGTTTTTGAGTTCATATTGAAGATGTGTGAGACCCTATCATTTAGGCTAGTTGACCAAACCTAGCTAAGAAGTTTATTGAGGATAAGATGGTGAGAATTCGATAGTCATTAACCCAGGCATGGTATAATGTAAAGTATTGAATAAGAGATATTAAGCTAGATGGATTATAGGTTGCTAATTTGGCTTGAGATACTTAGCATGATGTTACGCCCCGAACGCTAGCTAGACGAGGCTAATGACAGCCGCGAGCATTCACGACAAGGAACGCTCAAGCGTACTTACTAACATTCTTGTAGCAGAATATATATCTCATCCAGAGGATTCTTGCAGCGGAATATCATAATGCCTCAATATTTAAAAGAAGCCTTATATTGCTAGCGTATAACGTACATAAGAACATGCTTCCCATCGATAATTCAAAGTAGTCATAACATGGTCTCAAAATCTCAACCTGTTTAAAACCTTAACTTACTAAGCCGAATAACCCATGACCACCACATCACGGAGGCTCATGCCGGCTCTTACAAAAATTATCTAAACCTTTACTAAAATAAGCAAAAAGGAAGAAACATTTTCGTCAACCCTTCTCCTAGGGTTCAAGGTCCTCTTCTTAAGTTTCCTCCCCTGAAACATTATCTGGAATGATACAATTTAAAACTGTGAGTCGAAAGACTCAGTAAGGAATTATAGCTAAAACATGGATTTGAAATCGTAAGCATGCACTTGAACTTGAAATCATAATCATGTAAACATAATGCGATTCATGCATGATCATGAATCGTGATGCACGTGTATGCCTCATGTTTGCATATGCACATGCACTTGCTCTTGAAAACAATACTTATACTTGTAAAATTCTTGCTTTTGCAAAAATCATTTCACATCTTATCTGATGGGCTACTTGCCCTCTATTTACCCCTGACATCAGGGTTGTGCGTTCCCGTTGGAACTGTCCCATATTTCCCATAGGGACCTTACATATGGTCGAGCTAGCAAACCTTCTCGCATTCGTCCTTCAGTGGCTAGACACGACCCTTCGAGGTTCACACTTTCTTGCAAGCATCCTTCAGTGTGATTGCACATACCTCCTGGACTACCCATCCTTCTTGCAAGCATCCTTCGGTACACCTAAACGTCCTTCGGTATGGATGCACCTTCTTGACTTGGTATGGTACCGACCGACTTGGGTTCATTAACTAACTTGTCATAAAGTAGCATAAAAATGACACTTTCATTTGCATAGAATTTCCCTTTCTTTCTCATGAGAAAAATGGATGCAAATGATCATGATGTATTCATGTCGTGCTTGATAATGTCGTGCTTCATATATCATGCTTGGTATGCTTATTCATAAACAATTTTCATGCTGCGTATCATTCCAGTTTTTACTTAGGATTGCTACTTACAAACGTAAGCTCCTCTTACAAGTTCCCCTTACCTTCGTTCCCTTGAGCGCCTGAATTGTACTTGCCTACAATTGGGTCACACTAGTGTTATTCAAAGGTTCACCATGCGTATAAATTAGTCATTCAATAACTCATACTTCGTCATACAAAAACATCCATATACAAAAACACCACAAGACATTTTCTTAAGTGAAAAACCTAGTAGGGTCTTCTAATAGGTCAATAGGAAACTTAGAAACTTAGGAAAAATTTTGTGAAATTCAAAGAAGCCGGTCGAGCGCTAAGCCTCTGTATAAAAATGTTAAGGGACGCTCGAGCGCTGGTCGAGCGTCAGTCGAGCGCAACTCTCTGTGAAATTGTTCGAAGGACGCTCGAGCGCTGGTCGAGCGTCGGTCGAGCGTGAACTTACTGGACAAAAATTCTTGAAGGGTGCTGAGCGCCTGTCGAGCACCAGTCCATTTTTCAGACACAAAACACACATTAAACAACCAACACACCCGAAATTTGCCCCAAATGCTCTCCTCATATAACCTCATTTCCAGACTTCTATTTTACACATACAACTCAAAACTTCCAACCAAAACCATGATCTCATCCTACAACCAAAAGTCATTGCATCTATTCCACTTCTTTTGATCCTATTATCAAACACCTAGTATGCAAGTTGGTTTTTCTCTTGTACATAAATCTCCAGATCTGGCCACATTTCCAAGGTTTCCTATACAACCCATACTACTCTTTAAAGCTTGCTAGATCTACACTATCTTTAAGAAAGCATGTATAGATCTACATTATACTCTCATGAACACAAGGAGAAACAACCTAGACAAACTACCATCACAACAACAACCAACCATCAAAAATGAAAACAAGAAGAGGGTGAGAGAGAGATGGCTTGGCCGGCCAACTACTCACCTTTTCTCTCTTCTCCTTCTTTCTTTCTTTCTTCTTCTTTTTTTTTTTTCTTCTTCTTCTTCTTTCTTCTTCTTTCTTCTTCTTTCTTCTTCTTCGGTGGGGGCTAGGGCATGTTTTGATTTTGGGGAAGGGGGGAGCAGCTTATACGGGAAGGGGTTGGGGGAAAAGGGAAAAGGCAAAAATGCCCTTTCCCCCTTACTTCCCTTTTTAACCCTCAACCTTCCCCCTACTTCCTTTTCTGCCCCTAAAGAACATCTATTTTACTTTTCCTGCCACTCCACAATTCTAACCTTAATATATCTCCTCATTTCTTGTTCCAAGGGTCCACATATTGTCACACATAATTCAAAATCAAAGCCTATTTAAATTTCTCCAATTATTGTAACTCAAGGACATATTCAATTAATAAAACACTTCAAGCTAATAAATCTCATCTGCTCAATTAAACAAGAACAATTAATATAACATTTAAACTTCTAGCTTAAAACTCATAAAACGCTAGGGAGAAATTCCATCTAGACATAACTTTAGATAGATAAAATCATACATACATTTCTCCATAATACACTCTTAATTAAAGTAATACATACTTAAAAGCTCATAAGCAATAAATTGATAGACTTAAATTTGGGGTCTCACACATGAGATGTTATTTTCTGAATTTCTTGGATAAGCTTTGAAATCAATGATGTTGATGGGAATAATGTACATAGTTGATATGAAGTGAATTTCATAGTGGACCCTTTAGCAACCGTATTGGAGATGTTTGATGCTCATGTTTAATTATCTTTCTTCAATTGTTTTATGAAAACTAGTTAAAGTAATATCTTGAAAATGAAATTATATTTCAAAGATAGGTACTTTTGAAAAACCAAGAACACTTAGAAGTATTTGTATGTTGTTTTATTAAATCTTTGAACATTATGTAACGTATGTAACTCGCTTGTAGGCGAAGCACCATCCGAATATCAAGAGAAGCAAGGTAAGTAGAAGTAAGTAGAAGCTTACATTTTTACGAAAATTGGAATGATACTCAACATGGTTTTACATGAACAAGCATGACTTCATAAGCAAGCATGTCATGACACGAGCATTGCATGGTTTTCTAAAAGAAGTTTTATGCAATGAAAGTAAGAAAGATTATGTCAAGTTAAGTAAGGGGCTCTGGTCGGTACCGTACCAAGTTAAGAAGGTACATCAATACTGAAGGACGTTTACGTGAAGGATGGATGTTACCTAGGACGCCAATACTAAAGGACGTTTACATGAAGGTTGGGTAAGTCCTTGAGGTCTGTGCAACCACACTGAAGGACGTTTACGTGAAGGTGTGGACCTCCAAGGGTCATGTCTAGCCATCAGGCCCGGGGCCACTTCAAGGGCTTGCTTGACCAGATGTATGTCTCCAAGGGAAAGGGAGACGGTTCCGATGTGAACGCACAACCCTGAATTCAGGGGTTAAATGGAGCGTATGTAGCCCACAAGTCAAGAAGAAAATACTTTCCAAGGACCATGTGTCGTTTTTTCAGGAGCATGTTTTTCAAGATCAAGATTGTTACAAGTGCAATCATACATTTCAAGAGCAAGTACAAGTGCATATACAACCATGAAACATGCATGTGCATCAAGATTTACGTTTATTCATGATATTCATGTTCAAGTCATAAACTCATGTTGCAAGTTTACGTTTTCCCTTACTGAGCCTTTCGACTCACAGTTTTCAAAATGTGTCATTCCAGATATTTCAGGTGAAGGCAGTCAGGAGGATTACCTGTCTTGAGAGGAGAGAACTCTATGTATTTTGATGTTGTGAGTTGATTGATGTGATTTTTCACTTAAGATAATGTGTAGTTTATGTGATATGTAACTATGATGCTACTCCTCAATTTGAAGTCTATTATGAAGTTAAGTTATTAAGAGTTCGTTGGCCTGTCTTTCTCTCTCTCTCGATCTTTATTCCGCTGTTAAGTATGATCAAGTTCATTGGAGCTTTCTATCGGGATTGCTCGCGGCTGTCATTGGTCCTACGAGATTGCATTCGGGGCGTAACAGATGTAAGGTAGTGTTCAAACGGTATGTAACTGTCCGAACGTTAATGTTAATGAGCATACACTGTCGTTTGAGAATTACTAAAACGGAGTATTGAACTGTAAGAGGGAGTTCAGACGTGATATAGTCGTGCAGACGTATATGAAAATTTTGGCGGCATGAATTCCCTCGAAAACTAATACACGTATGCGTTCAAACTACCTTGTATGTGTCCGAATGGGGTTCAAACGTATGAAAGTTATAGATTCGCAGACAGTGGAGAAAAACGGAAAAAAAAGAAAGGAGAAGATTTGAGCCCTAGGAGAAACGAAGAGCTGATTTTGGGCGTTCAATCTCATTGAAGAGGGTGTGAAAAAAACACATCTTTTAGAAAAGATCGTTGGATTGCATGTGAGGCTAGTGGTTTTTAAATTGAATTGTTTTAGAATGAAAAACTTATATTTTAATATATGATATCATGTGTTTTTTGAAATTTTAGTTTCTAAAATGATAGTAATGGAGTTTGGGGTTGGTTGTGATGTGTTTATATTGAAGTGTTTATGATTTAGGTTGATTTTGACAAGGTTTTTCGAGTCTGTGCGTCGAAGAAATGTCTGGTTCGACAATCGCAGTCCAGACAGTTTATTTTCCGTCCAGACTCTATTTGTTGGTTCGGACGCTTTACAAAACACGTCTGAACGTCTTTGTATGAGTTCGGACCGTTATGTTATGTCCGAATGGTATTTGTTGTTATGTCATGCATTCATATAGTAGCCTTAGACCCCGTTTATGTTATGTCTGAATTAGATGTAATTCTTGAATTGTCCACGTTATGAACAGTTTTATTTTACAATATGTGTAATGTGCGTAATTGTATCTGCTATTGTGACAGATGTGTTTAGAAATTTCCATGCAAATCTAATTTTGTCCTTCAGATACACATTCAGGATTAAACTTACACATTTGCAATAAATGGTGGGTGTTTAGGCTCAATGTTGTAGGTGTGTATCTGGGGACTGAGGGGAAATGCTGTCGAAATTTCTAAAGCATCGATCACAATGGTCAGGTCATTTACGTGCAATACGTGAAATTGTAAACTTGAATGGGATAGGACCTATCACCTGAAGAAATTAGAGTTGAGTATGAATGTCATTATTTTTTGCATTATTGTTTGTGTTTTCGTCTTTGAAGGAACAATATGTGAAACAGCTGGATTTATGAGGCAGATAGACTTAAAAGCGGGAAGTATAGTGATGGTGTTCGTGATTTTATGAGTGTTGCCCGTAGTTATGCAGATAGTCGGGGTCTGATAAGATGTCCATGTAAGAGATGTACGAATGTGTTGTTCCAACGTGTGGACGGGATGAAGGATCATTTATTCATAATTGGTACGTACTCAACAACGGTTCAGAAATCAGCCAACATATAGAGTAAGCGTTTATGTGAATATTTACATTTATTAATGGCATTATACGCTTATAGTATTTTAATTTACTATAAAATATCTTATTTCTTTATAGCGAGCACTTGGAAAAGATGAGGAGGAAATCACTAATAAATGTTGATAGGAGGCACGAAGAAGAATTTCTGTTATGGTTTAAAACTCGGGTATTTATTTAATTTTATCCCTATTATATGTTTACTTTTAATCCATCATTTTTTTAGATTCATACTTAACACGTGTTTACTATTTTATATTCAAACAATGCGCAATGAGAATTCAGGCTTGATCTCGGATGACTTGTATGCATTAGCATCCGGTCCAGATCAGTGAACACTTTGTTACTCTGGGTGTGTAGTGAATGGAGTTAGATTTTACACTGTTTTTTGTGAACAGTTTCGTAACACTCAGAATAGTGGTGTGGTTGTTCCGGGGGACCATGATGGGGAAGATGTTGATTTTTACGGCCAGGTCGTGGATATTTACGCGTTGCGTTATTTGCGGGGGAATTTAGTTTATTTACTAAAAAGTGACTGATTTGACTTGAGTACTATAAATTTAGGTCTTGATAAAAGTGGTCGGTTTGTTAGTATTAACACATCCGGAAAGTGGTAAAAGATGACCCGTTCGTGTTAGCTTCACAGGGGAATCAAGTGTTTTATATCGATGATATGAAGTTTGGCGGCCACTGGAAGATTGTTCAATAGATTACCCCTAGAAACACGTATGATATTCCACCTATTGAAGAGGAAGCTAGTGAAGATGGAGAAGGACCATCGAACCGTGAAGCATACCAGGAGAATGAGTCTATTGAGCTTTTGGTGGACTTTAGCTCATTTGACATGTTCCCGTTGACTAGAAATGATGTCGAGGCTTATCTCCCAGTAACCGATGAGAGTGGTCCACAACCACGTGAAGTAGAAGGAAACGACGATTCCTCGGAATCGTTTGGTGAAGATCGTAGTGATTTTGAAGAATATTACTTCGAGGACTACAATAAATTTATCGTTTAAATTAAATGTTTGCATTTCTATTTTTGCATTTTTCTTTATTCATTTCAATTTATAATTTATATGCAGATGATGGAGGAGCAACAATGGAAGAAAGACGAAGAGCTGATGAAGATGATGGCGAAGCAGCAACGAAAAAAAGACGAAAGAACACTAGAAGATGATGGCGGAGCACCAAAAGAACCTAGTGGAACAACAAGAACGGAGGATGCAACTAATGGCAGAGCAAATGAGACAGATGCAATATCGTTCGACACCCAAACGAAAATTTGGGTAGATTTATGTATTTTTACTACTTTGTCAGTACTTATCCATTATGTATTTTATTTACTTTTAATAACGATTGCATAATTATAGATATTTTATTATATTATGAGCAGTAAATATCGTCATATTTATATTATTTCATAAATTTTAATTAAATTAATTCAAATATATGGAAAACTGTTCGAACGTTTGTTACATGGCATTCGCACAGATATTTTTCGTTGCTAGCGTGCGCACGCATACCTATCCGTCCGAATACTATGCTTTAAATTCGCTAGTCCGAACTCTGACTATCGCGTCCACACGTTCTTAAATTAAGAAACCGTCCAAATTGTACCGCACGACGTTCGAACGTTTTCAACGTAAACAGAGTCCGATCTGTATACTTAAAGATCCGCACGAACATTTTAGATGACCAAAAATTTTCGTCATAATGACACTACTGTGCGGACATCTTCCCAAATGCGTCCGGACTTTTGTACATTACCGTGCTGACGTGGACATACAACGGTGCAGACGTTTATTGCGTGACAAAATGTATTTCTTCACATTGGATTAATCGTGCACATCAGCTGTGCGAACGTATAGAGAACGTTCGCACAGCTCATGTGAAAGAATGGACTGTACTGGGCATGACGATTTTGAATTTCGTCACTATGGCATCAAACCGTTCGGACGGGTTTATCAACTGTCCGAATAGTTTTGAGTGACAGAATACGAAAATCGTCACCTAAAACATTCGCTGACGGGCTTTAGGTGACAACTCGCATTTGTCACCCAAAACCTTAGGTGACGAAATTTGTACTTTGGGTTACAAATTTTTTTGTCCCCAAACTGTTTTTTCTTGTAGTGTTGCTTTGATAGTTTGAAGGCAAAAATTCACTTCTCCATATCTCTAAATTTGTAATATACTTTTGTTTTTGCCGTATTTCCACCGAAGGGAACAAACGCATTTGGTGGTATGGGCTCGTCAAATCTGCGTGGATCGAAGCTCAGAGGATTCTTAAAGTACTCAGCATTGTAATGGGTTCCATATGCCGTCCACAGCACCTGCACATGACAATAACACCGCCTTTAATTAGATAATACAGCCCGAAAAGACCGAATATATAGGCACAACGTACGTGCCAATGAGCTATGGCTCAAATGGCATTTCCTCCTCTATGGAGGGTCCTGAACTGGGGTTCAAAACCCCCCACCCCCACCCCCAGGCACAAGCCTAATTTACCTAGAAAAAAAAAATATAGGCACAACGTACGTGGTCTTCATATCCGCAACGTTTAGAATGCTAGAAAAAAATGCAAATTAATATATTTATTTTTAATAATAGGTATAATACACTTACCGAATTCTAATTTTTCTTTGTTGCATGCATTACAAGTTTAATTCATCTTTTAGACCGGTTTTACGTACTTTTTGTTAATTTTTTTTAAAAAATTTAGATGAAAATTAATATTTTAATCTCTGGCAATTTTACTACACAAAAATTAAGAGAAAAAAAATGTATGTCGGGCCGGGACAATTGTCATGAATTCACGTAGGGGTGTTCCAAAAACTTGCTGAACTGGACCAAAACCGGACCAATTCTGGCCAAACTGGTGAGAAAAAACATACTGGAATGGCCGGTCCAACGAAACCGGTACACTCCGGTCCAGTCTCGGTTTCATACATAGAAAAATCGGTACTGGACCGGAGTATACTGCTCTAGATTGCTCCGAACCGGTTTATTTTTTTAAAAGACTAAAACTAACTAAAATGAAAATGAATCACGTGACCCCCCGCGTCCTCTCTCACTCTCACATTTCAAACCCTAACCCCCCTCTCAGTTCGCACAACCCCCCTCTCACGCAACTGCCCCCTCCCTCCCTCACGCACAGCCCTAAAAGTTCGCAAAGCGTTTCGTTACAAGTTCACTATATCCTCATCTTTGCAGCCATTTCTCAAGCTTGCGAGGTTCGTAATAGTCATATGTCACAAAATCACTACATGAAATGATGAAATAGGTCACTGTTGTGTAATTTCTCAAGCTTGCCATTTCTTGTTTTGTAGCATTTGTTCATTTGTGGGACTGAAAGTTAACTCTAACAATGATATTCCCTATTTTTTTTACTTCTTGGACTAATTTGTCTACCCATTTTCAGGGTATTTAGAATATTGTGTGAATTTTTCATCACATGCAGGAGGAATAATTTGGCACATCCAGTCAGTGGTTGGGGTACTGGATGTAGATATATCTGATAAACGTACTAGTGTAAGCAATATTTGCCCTTTGTAAAGGCTGGAGATTTTACGCTATAGTGGGTTTTACTTCGGCTTGGAAGTCCTGGGTGTCACGCCCCGAACGCTAGCCCGAAGGGGGTTAATGACAGCCGCAAACATCCACTCAATGAATGTTCCAGCGTCTTCTCTTAATCATGCAGCGGAATTTTTTTTTTACACATACAACTGAGGGAGACGGCCAAAGAGATTTACCATAAACTTCAACTTACGCAAAACGACTTCCTCGAAATAGGGTAAGCGTCTTAATGACATCGCATGGCTGCACAGCTGAAGTACATGATCTAAGGGATTCCATCGAATCCTCTTCATATTGACTTACTCATAATATCTTAAATCCTTATATACCTTACAATATTATTTAGCATCCTGCTACCTCAGTGGGATATCAAGTACTCTTAGGGCTTCATGAACATTCTTCAACTCTTGACCCATAGTACATTCCCAAAGGCCTATGACCAACAACATTACAATCTACTACTTACTAAGTCAGGAAATCCTCAGGACTCCTGTCACCTGGCAAACCTGGAATGACACATTTTGAAAACTGTGAGTCAAACGACTCAGTAAGGAAAAGAACTTGTAAACATGATCTTGTAAACATGAACTTAAATCATGAACCTGAACTTATAAACTTGAACTTGTAAACTTGTAAATTTGAACTTGAATTCATAATCTTGTAATCATGCACTAGTACCATAGCTTGAAAACATAACTTGAAATCATGCGCTTGTAATCATGCACTAGGAACATAATGTGCTTCATGCATGATCATGACTTCTTGATGTGCATGTATGCTTCATGTGTGCATATGCACATGCACTTGCTTTTGGCTCATGGCCATTGATCGTGAAACTTGCTCATGCACTTGAATTTGGCTCATGGCCCTTGAAAATAGTTCATTCATAACTTGTGGGCTACTTGCGCTCCATTTAACCCCTGAAGTCAGGGTTATGCGTTCCCATCAGAACCGTCTCCCTTACACTTGTGGACATTTCATTTGGTCGAGCTAGCCCGTAGTTGCCCCAGGCCTGATGGCTAGACACGACCCTTGGAGGTCCACACCTTCTCACATTTGTCCTTCAGTTTGGTTGCACTACCTCTTAGGATTCACCAAACCTTCTCCCATTCGTCCTTCGGTATAGGAGTCCATCTTGATGGTATGGTACCGACCATAGCCCCTTAACTTAACTTGTCATAAAACTTTCTTGCTTTCATTTGCACAGATCTTTCTTTTTCTTTCAAGAAAATCATGCAAATGCTTATGACGTGTCATGCTTGATAATGATTATCACATAAAACTTTCATCCTTTCATTTGCACAAAAACTTCTTTCATGCTTTCATGCAAATGCGTATGTTATGCCATGCTTGATGGAAAATATCTTATCATACTTGGTTATAAACATGTTATGCTTGATAAAATAACATGTTATGCTTGTTCATAAAAACGTGCTGCGTATCATTCCAGTTTTCATAAAAAGTAAGTTTTCACTTACGATTTTCACTTACAAACTTAAGCTCCTCTTACATTCGCTTGCTTGAGTGCTGAACGTCACGTTACCTACAATGGATCATACTAGTGTTATTCAAAGGCTCACTAGACGTATAGAGTAATCAATCAATTACTCACACTTCATCATACAAAATCGTCCGTATTCTTGACCTCTAGTTTATCATCTTACAACGCTAGGTATTTCCTTAAGTAAAAATCCTAGTGGGGTCCCCCGATAGGTTAATAGGAAACTAGAAAACTTAGGAAAATTTTCTTGAAATTCGGATGAAGCCGCTCGAGCGGAGCTCGAGCGCTGGTCGGGCGAAAAGTCTCTGTATGCAGATCACTCGAGCGCCTGCCGAGCGCCTAACTCTTTTTCAAGCACAACTCACGGGTTATACTTCCAAAACACACCAAATTCGTCTTAAAATGCTCTCCTTTTACAACCCCATACTCAAGACTCTATTTTTACACTCCAACTCAAGTTTTCCAGCAAAACCATGAGTCCATCTCTTCAACTAGAGCTATTGCATTTTTCCCCATAATGATCTTACAATGTAAAGTATTCTCTTAAGGATGCTGAAGCCATAAGAATTTGATTCTAAGCTGATCCTTACACAAATTTTCATATTGTATCAAAATTCTATGAAATTTGGAGCTCATTTGCCTCTCAAAACATTTACTCGAAGAGAATACTTCTAAGTAGTCAGCCCCGACGTCTCCAACTTAAAAATTCATAACTTCCAAACCATGGCTCCAAATTACATGAAATTTATTTTGAAATATTCAGATTTCATAGGTCAATATTGGGGGTAAAATTCATAATAGCATAATATGATATACATTTTCATAAACACTTCATATTAGGCGAAAATCCTACATCAACCCTGTTGCTGATTCCAGCTCGACCCTCAATTTTCAAAATACCACAACTCATTCATTACACCTCTAAATCATACAAAATTTACTTTAAAATGTTCCTCTTTCTTAAACTTAAAATTCAACACCAACCTAGTAAAATTCGAACTTAAAATGATCCCTCAAAAGATATTCGAAATGAGCCAACATTCCGGACGTGAAAGGCTGCTGGCAGCTTGACGTCAGGGCCTTGGACAACGCATATCTCACTCGATAGTTATCGGAATCATCCAAGGTACGGCTTAAAATATTCTTATTTCCTAGGCCTACAATATAAGATCCACTTAAGATCAAGGGATAAACAGAAATGCATCAAAACGCATTCTCAATTCGAGCCTAGAAATTTGCATAGGTAAATTCTAGCAACAACAATAATTTTCTTAACCTTCCAAACTTCCAACAACCAAAACCCTAATCTCTTCATGTCACAACCAACATCCAAGGCTAACTTAACATCTCATAGCAGCAACCATTCTCTCACATTCTTCCCACTTTTACAACTCCAATTCATGGTTTACAACAAAACCATGATTTCATCTTCATCATGCTAAAACTATTGCATTTACTCATTTCTTTTGGGCTTTTTATCAAACACCTAGGGTGTATCATTTGTTCTCTTGAACATCTTTCAGATCTGACCATATATCAAAACTTAGGGCTTGGTGGTTCTCAACAAGACTCATATGCGTGCAACCTAATGCATCAACCCATAGATTCGGCCATACATGCTCAAAATAGGTTTCAATCATCTCTTAGGCCTTTTATCAAACACTTAGAGTACATAAACGATTTCTCTTGAACCCTCATTTCAGATCTAGCCATTTTTCCCCATGTTTTCATGTAAAATCTATACTACCTTAAACACTTGCAAGATCTACACTATCTTCAAAGAAAGCATGTATAGATCTACATTTTCTTCAAAGAACACATGAACACAACGTATATGTACAAAGAGAAAACCAACAATCCATCAAAAGAAAAGAGAAATGGGTGAAGATGGGTATGGCTTGGCCGGCCAAAACTACTCACCTCCTTCTCTCTCTCTCTCTCTTTCTTTTCTTCTTCTTCTTCTCTTTCTCTTCCTTCTCTTTCTTTTCTTCTTCTCCTTTTTCCATCATCCTTCTTCTTCTCCTTCTCTTTCTCTTCCTTCTCTTTCTTTTCTTCTTCTCCTTCTTCCTTCTTCTTCTCCTTCTCTTTCTTCTTCTCCTTTTCTTGTTCGGGTGGGAGCTAGGGCAAATGGGAAATGGGTTGTGCGGTTTGGGGAGGGGGGAGATGCCTTATACGTGAGGTTTGGGGGGGGGAAGGGAAAAGGCAAAATTGCCCTTCCCCCTTCTTTCCATTTTTCTCCTCCATTTCTCCCTTTTTTTTCCTTTTCTGCCCCTCAAGAAAACTTATTTTCTTTTTCTGCCACTTCATTATTAAAATTAGCCCTAACATGCCTTCCCACTTCATTTCTAGAAATCATGCATTTTTCAAAAATCAAACCCTTAATTAAAATTCCTTCAAATCTTAGGGATATAATATACTCCAACAATAAAAATGATCAGCTTAATAAATCCCCAAATACTTGAATTTATACACCAATTCAGTTATAATTAAAGATGCACATAATGCTAGGGGCAAATTCTACCTAGTCATGGTTTTAAATTAATTCAACCATACTTACATTCCTCAATACTTAAAGTAGTACACACTTAAGGAGTCATAAGCATTAAATTGACAGAATTAAAATCGGGGTCTCACACTGGGTTTCCCATTTATAGGATGCCATGTTCTGATAAAAGACCTGGAATGTTTCCCATCGTGGCTTTGTTCAATTAGTTTGTGTTGTTCCAGGTCACTCATCTTAACTTGAAGTAGTAGTCTAAGAGAAGTGTAGTCTCAATACATTTTCCATATTGCCTTGGATGGAAATCGAATCAAGGAATCCTCTTAGAATTGTTTGTGGTTGTTGCTCATTTTCTGGTTACTGAGTCACATGTTTTGTAGCCATTGACAGTTGTGACATTTAGATCTATATATTTTGGACTTTGTTTGTTCTAGTTAATTGATCATCTCTATTTTAGTTAATTTATTGGGACTTTGCAGGTTAAAGGATTGTGATTCACTGATTTGTGAATTTCTATCGTGTGGTCAGTGCACTACCATTAAGGTAAAAATTTATGAACTTATTTAGTTAATTATTGATTGTAGTTCATTAGTTTATTTAGAATTTATAGTATAGATTAGGTTGTGAAACTGTGGAGGATTGACTTGATTGAAGGATTTGGTTTTGTTTGAAGTTGTGAATCTATTTGAAATTGTGTTTTAAATTTTCTTGATTGATTGTGAAATTGTTTAACAATTTGAATGCAATCTAAATGTAGCAATTTGAATAACTTTGTTTGTTCTTAGTTAATTGATCGTCTCTATTGTAATTTGTGTTTGAAAATGACTATTAGTAATTACTAATTAGACTAGTAGAGTATGAGTATGTTCAATTTAGTGAGTATGAGTATTTTTCTTAGTTTGAATAATTGTGATTTGGCATAATTGGCATAATTATGATTTGAATTTCTAATTTGAATAACTGTGTGATTTGGCATAATTGTGATATTATTTGTGAGTTCTGAATAATATTGAGTCATTGACTATCATGTGATTGTTTGTTCACCTTTGCTAGATGGATAATCAATCTGAACCATCCATAGAGGGTCAGGGAGCACCGTCTATGTCTCATGTAATTGATTTACAATCTGGCGAAGATGTCCCTAGTCCTACTCCTACCCCTACCAACCAAAATCGCTCGCCTCCCAAACGTAAAGCATCCATGGTATGGGAACACATGACAAAGAAGACAGATTGTGATCCCTCATACCCCATGTGCTTTTGCAACTATTATCGGAAGGAGTATCCTTATGACAATAACAAGATTGGTACCTCAACCCTTAGAAATCATGTATTGAAGTGTGAGAAAAATCCTATGAATAGGATAAAAGGTCCAATGGATAAATATCAAACATACTTGACTGGTAGTACAATGGCTGAATGAGAGAGTGACAATATTGGGTCTAGTTTAATAGCACATAGGTATAATTCAGTGGTATCAAGGCAAAAGCTTGCAGAGATACGTATTATTAATGAGATGTCATTCAAGGTAGTGGACAATTATGGTTTTCAGGCCTTTTTAAGTCACTTGTACCTAGTTTTCAAATGTCTTCTTGCCAAGCTGTGTATAGAGATGTTCTAAAGATTTATCAAGATGAGAAGGAGAAAGTGAAGGGACTTTTTAGTTTGACTACCGACACATGGACCTCAGTGCAAAACTTAAATTACATGACTCTCATAGTGCACTTTGTTGATAATGATTGAAAGTTTAGCAAAAAGATAAATTTCTATCTAGTTCCTAATCACAAGGGGGAAATAATTAGGAAGTACGTGGAGGCTTGCTTACTTGATTAGGGTATTGAGAGAATTTTTTCCGTTACAGTTGACTATGCTTCTTCTAATGATGATGCTATTCGATTTCTAAAACTTTTTTGAAGGGAAATTTATCACAGGGCAATTATCTTCATATAAAATGTTGTGCGCATATTCTTAACCTTGTTGTTTGTGAGTAGTTAAAGGATTGTGATGAGTCTATTGTGAAGGTAAGGAATGCAGTGAGGTATGTGAGGTCCTCTCCATCAAGGTTTGAGAAGTTTAAGCTTTGTGCTGAGAAGGTGAAAATTGATACAAAGAAATTGGTATATCTTGATGTGCAAACGAGATGGAATTCAACATATCTCATGTTGGAGATTGCATAAAGGTTTCAAGCAGCTTTTCTAAGATTAGAGACCGATGATATTGGGTTTATTTGTGCATGTAGTGAGGGAGATGGACTTGGACCTCCCGCGAGGGAGGATTGAGAGAAGATAAGGATTTTTGTTATGTTTTTGAAAGTCTTCTTTGATGCTACTATCAAACTTTCTGGCTCTTTGTATGTGACATCAAATATCTTCTTCTCTAAGCCTTCTCAAATTCAGTCACATTTGATTAAAATGTCTAAGAATGACAATGCAGTAATACGCAACATGGCAATAGAGATGAAGACCAAGTATGGTAAGTATTGGAGCAATGTAGAGAAGTTGAACATGATGATATTCATTTCAAGTATGCTTGATCCTAGAGGCAAATTGAGTGCGGTAGAGTATTGGTTGAAGAAAATATATACACCGGAGTTGGCAAGTACTTTGATATCATCTACAAAGAATTTGTTAGAGAACTTGTTTGATGAGTATAATATGGTCTATGGAGATTCAAGCATGACACGTCCACAAGTATATTATTTGTAGATTCTAATGTATTTCTTTTAATTATTTGAATCTTATTTGATTTGTATATTATTTGTAGATTCCAACTTATTTCTTTTAATTATTTGTACATAGGGTTTTGAGCCTCCTCCATCTGCTAGTTTTGATTATTCTATGGATGATGCCTCTGGCTCTAGTGATGTAGTAGACATCCCTTATTTTGAGATGTATGAGCAAGATCATGAAGTTGGCTATGTGAAGTCCGAAATTGATGCATATCTAACAGATAGGTGTGAGGCATGTAATACCCTATCTTTTGATATTTTGGCTTGGTGGGGGAATAATAAATTCAAGTATCTCATACTTGCGAGGGTGGCAAGGGATGTGCTGGCTATACCTGTTTCCACAGTTGCTAGTGAGTCAGCATTTAGCACGGGGGGTCATGTGCTTGATCATTTCTGCAATTCTTTGTCTCCGGTCACAGTTGAAGCTATTGTGTGCTCTCAAAATTAGTTGAAGGATCCAATTAAATTAGATCTTCAAATTCAATGGATGAAGTTGAGGCCTACGAGACAATAGAATCAGGTAATCTTATTTTAAAATGCCTGTTGGTTAGTTTTTTAATTTTGTAAGTTCTAGTTATTTAATATTCATGAAGATTTAAACATGTTTTTTATGTTCTAAATTATTAAGAATAACTTTTAACTCACGAGTGGCTCGGATTGAGATCAATGAGGACTAAATAGATTTATTTCATGGTAAGGTTTTATTTCTTTTTTATAATAATGCCCATTATAGCCAGTCCGGTTGACACACTTTGGGCAAATCTGGTTATACCGGCCCAGACCGGACTGACCGGCTAATGGACACCCCTAACTTCATGCATACATTTTTTTTTTCAAAATTAACACATGATTCCTAGAGAGCAAGAGAGAGTGCAACATGGGATGTAAACTGAAAACATAGTTGTGCTTTGAGGGGTAACATGATAAAGTGTTTGTTATCTCTATTATGGTTCATATAAATATAACAAGTAAAGAAGGAATATATCCCATGCACCTTCCATCCTTTAGGAATTGTGAATCCCTCGTATTCAATGTCGGCAATTGCTTTCCTGAAAGAACCAAAGCTAGATGGGAGGGAACAACCGCATAGTTTCACGAGCAACTTTCCACGTATACTTCATCTTCTTCACGTCTTCAAATGACAGGTTCTCTCCTGGAACTTTGTTGAAACAATGAGATCGATATACTCTCAAGATGAGCAGTACTAACTTAGAAAAAAGATACTTCGTGTATATACAAATTCAAACTCTGCTAATGAAAATGACTTTTGAGCTATAATAGAACTGGCAAATTCAAGTACCTTGAAGGAGGAGTGAATAGCATTTTGGATGCTGAGCTAGCATTTTGAAGATCGTGGCAATGGCATAAGAGGTTGTGTCTTGAGCTGCAAAAACTAGCAAAACCACGTTATCAACAACCTCTTCTTCCATAATCTCCCCTCGAATCATCCCAACCTCTAACATTGACATCAACGTGCCATCCTGTCTCCTCCCTCTTTCTCCTTCCGCCTCTGTCTCACTGCATTAACCAACATCTTTTCTATCTCCAGCCTTGCTTTCGTTGCTCTCTAAAATCTAGAGCCAGAAGACTTAATTGGTGAAGCAAAAACCCCTTCCAAAACTCTTTCAAAAGTCTCCAACATTCCTGGCTCCACCCTGATGCCCAATAAGCACTCAAACACTATGTAAAACGTCAAAATCTTTGTGGAACGATAGAGGCCAACTTTCTCTTGACCATGCCACACTACAAGAAAATTGGCCTTAGGTGTCAAAACAAGTTTTGTCAGCAAATCATGCACTTCTAAGTCAAAATAAAATTTCGTTACCCAAGGTGTGCTAGGAATTACAAAACCTTCCGGACGTCCATAAACCACGTCCGCGCGGTATTCAGGGTTGACAAAAGCCAAAACATCACATATAAGTGACTTAAAACATTCGTTAGCATCTACGGAATCGTGGGCACATGGTTTGGGTGACAAAACACCGTTGTCACCCATCAGTCACGCAATTCAGATCTTCACAAAAGTCGCATACCTGTCCGCACCGTCTGACATACCTTTTGAACTACGTCCGAGCATGATCGACGCACGTCTTTGTCAGACGACCGTGGAGATCAGATGTTAGAGTCCACACGATTAAATACCGTCCGGGCGCGTATGGCTATAATTTCGGCTAATGTTGGAACGCCACATTGCACGTTCCATTTTTTTGCCCATCCGCACAAAACCATCACTTTCAAACGATATCATTTAAAGAAGATTTTATGTAACCATTCACGATTTGGAATTGAATGCATAGGAATCTGATTGGTCCATGTGGAAAATGAAAACGTCCCCACGAAATGAACGTCCCATCCGAATGGTGTGGACAAATTTTCAAAATGAACAAAAACCATTTGAAAGACATTTTCACCTGCATTACTCCTTTTTTCTCCTTTCTCATAGAGGTGCATTCATGTTTAGAGCCTAAAATCTAGCTCTTTAGTCCTATTTCGTAAATTTCTTTCTATTCAAGTATGTTTTTCATGTTTTTATTGTGTTTTTGTTTTGTTTTAAAATCACACTTTTAACGTTAAAATCACGCTTACTAAACCATTATATGGTCTTAAACAGGCCACTCGACAGTGGTTTAGTAAGTTTTCTCAGTTCTTGCTTGCTAATGGGTTTTTATAGTCAAAGGCAAATTATTCCCTTATTACCCGCAAACATGTCTCTTCTTTTCTAGCTTTGTTGGTTTATGTCGACAACATAAACCTTGCTAGAAATGATCTTTAGAGTGTTTCTGACTTCAAGGAGGTTATTGATGCTCGGTTTCACATTAAGGACTTAGGAACTCTCAAGTTCTATCTTGGCTTGGACATGGCTAGCCATAGACCTTCTTAGTGAATCTGTTTATGTTGGTTCTCGTCCTGCTAAGACTCCTATTGAGCAGCATCATCACTTGAACTCCGCTGATGGATCTTTACTTTGTGATCCTACGGTCTATCGCAGATTAATTGGCAAGATTTTATATTTGACGCTTATCGACTTGATTTAACAAATTCCATTCGGGTTTTAAGTCAATATATGGCTAAGCCACGAGACCTCGTTTACAGGTTGCTTATCGTGTTCTTCGCTACTTGAAAACTTCTGTTGGTCAGGGCCTTTTCTTTTCTGCCACTTCTCCTTTGCATCGCATTTTCTGATGCTGACTCCCGAAGGTCCATAATAGGCTACACTGTTTTTATTGGTGATTAATTGGTGTCACGAAAATCTAAAAAGCAACCTATGGTTTCACAATCTTTAGCTGAAGCTGAATACTGTGCTGTGGTTGCTGATGTCCAATGGCTTCTTTACTTGTTTGATGACTTTCACTTATTTATTGTGCTAATCAGTCAGCTTTGCATCTTGCTTCTAATCCAGTGTTTCGTGAGAGGACAAAACATGTTGAAATATACAGTCATTTTATCCGTGATAAGCTCACTGCTGGCTTTTTCAAACGTTCCATTTTACCACTTGGCATCAAGTTACAGTTCTTCTTACCAAAGCTCTTGGTTATGATCAGTTCATCTATCTACTTCGCAAGATGGGAGTGCTCAACATTCACACTCCATCTTGAGGGGGCCTCTTAACAGTCGAAATAATAACTGTGTGCACGGAATGGTCCACACGCTTATTGCTATATCACTAAACCATACTACAACAAATATAGTTTTAGGTGAAAAAATTGTGGGTGTTAAATCAAATTTGTCACCTAAAGTGAACTTTCCATGACAAAATATTAATTTTGTAACCCAAAACCATCTAGGAACTCCAAAACCGTCCAAACCGGTGAAAAACACGTTCGCGAATGAGTGACGATAAAAATCATAACAAAAACAAAATAACGTCCGGACACACTGTGAGACCCCGATTTTCTCCTACGTAATTGCTTATGTATTATTTTATTTTTCCAATGTAATAGCTTTTATTTCTTAATGGGGCTATGTTTTGGCCAATGTATGGCCTAATTTTTATGTTATGGTATTTCGATTAAAATGGGATTTTATTTCATAAAATCTCTTTAAATAATTTTAATGCCATTTTATGCAAGTATAAATTATATTATATTAAGTGCCGAAATTTGCAAGTAAGTTCCTCTTTTACAAATTGATATTTTTCATTTACCTAATATGATTCATGGACCATATAATTTGAATTATGATTTAATAATTTCCTTGTATAAGCCGAAATTATTAATAGATTAAATAATGAAATTCTTTTGAATACATGGATTAAATATTGTATATCTTTTATATGTGACATGTAATATTATAATGTGTTCTATATTATTAATAGAATTTCCATTTGAATATACATGATAAGCTATGTAGTTATGTGATAAGTTTAGAGATGATTTAATTGATAAGCACACTTGCTTATCATAGTGATAAGCAAGTATGATAAGTTAGAAAACTTTTAGAGTGATAAGGCCTTGTGATTATTGTAGAGATATGCTAGGGTCATTATCACATGATAGGAGAACATGCTTATGAGGTGATAAGTTATTGGAATGAATTAGATAAGCAAGAGAGCTTATGAAGTGATAAGTTAGGTGAGAATGGAACTAAGTTGAAAGTTGGTTGCCATTTAATGTGGAAGTAACTAGGTTGGTTGAAAAGCAACCAAACCAAGTTAAATGCAAGCCATTTACGTGTAAGGCTAGGGGATGATTTTGAAAAGCCATGAAACAAGGCCATGTGAAGTGTAAGGAATGTGTAAGTAGTGTAAGATGATGAGACAACTCATGGAAGTAAAAAGAGAAGAGAAAAAGTGAGAAAGGGGAGTGAATGTCGATGGCATGCATGGAGGAAAGAGAATGAGCAAAGAGATAAGGAAATGATGTGAGAGAGAGGTGAAAAGAAAGAAAAAGAAAGAGAGAGGGAGGCTTAGGAGAATGTCGACCAAGGCCCCCCCCTTCACCATTTTCCATTTTTGCTTTTCCATTTCTCTCTCTCTTGTCAACTCACTCTCTCAAACTTTATGTCAAGTGCTTTGGGAGACTCAATCTCACACAACCCTCTTGCATTTCCTCTTGACCTAAACACTCAAGCATTTCACTCTCAAACCTCTCCTCTCTTGGCCGAATGTTGCAAGTTCTCTCAACCTTTACCATTTTGCTTCTCCTAGCCGAACAACACACTTCACATTCAAGGTTTGTGCTATTTCATTTTTTCACCTAAGCCACTTTCTTCTAGCTTACCTAATCTCACTCCAAAAGCCAAATAAATCTCTCTTGTTGTAGACAAAAATCCTACCTTGAAAACCTAGCCATTTGACACCATTTTTTCTTCAAGCTTACCATGTCCTCTTCACCACCATAGAGCTTCCTTTAAACCAAGCTTGGACATTCCTAAGGAGGGTGGACCGAATCTTTGAAGGAGGAAAAGGGATAGGAAGAATTGGTAAAGAGTGAAGGTAAGATTAGTTTCATTGATGTTCTTGCCTTAAGCATCACAAGTACTAACCATAGATGCTTTATTTTCTAGGTGCTCAAGCTTGGATAAACAACAAGGTAAGACCAAATGTGATGATGTTGGTTTAGCATAAGTGGCCGAATGGTTCATGTATAAATCTTGAAGTTTTAGTTTGTTAAATGCCTTGATGTTGTTAGATCTTGGATGCTTAGGAACCCTAGGTTGTTTACATGCTAGATCTAACCATGGAAGCCCTAGATCTAAGGTTGTATGTGAAGAAAATGTAAATGGAGAACAATGCAAGCTAAAGGAAGTTAGATCTAAGTTTTGATATGTTGGGTTGATGAAAAATGATATCTTTGTTTAGATCTATGGATATTAGTGTGACTAAAGAGTAGATCTATTATTGATGGAATTATTTGATGAAAAGATTAAGTGCATGCATGCTAGTTAGGTCACAAATGCAAAGGATATGCATGATATGATTTTTAGCATGAAAAGGTAACATTTTGGGGTATGGCCGAAAATGAGCTATGTGGATTTTCATGTATAGTTTTGAATATGTGTAGATCTGGACATTGACCTTAACATGTGCAAGATTTATGACCTTAATGCATAGTAGATGATTATGTTAAGTATTGGAAGCATGCATATTGAAGGAAATAAAAGAAAACTAATCATTTGGGTAAAAACATGTGTTGGCCGAATGCCATGAGTATGGTGTATGGTGTTGGTGCTTTGATTTATAGATATTAGGTTGTGAAATTGTTGAATGGAGGATGGGATCACCCTTGGAGTAAAAGTTGTGATTAATTGGTGCATAAATGGTAGTGGCCGAATGTTGTAAGAAAGGGTAACCCTAAGTGCAATTTATAATTTATGTATTTTCATTGTTGTGTTGGATAAGAAAATTAGAGTTAGACTAGTTGGAATAATATTATAGAGCCATGATCTTTTATTAAATATTATTGGAACCTTAGTTAAGTTTTACTCGGGTTTTATTTGAGGTTTAAAGTCTAAGTTAAGATTTAATCATGAATAATTTATTAATAGTTAGAAATAAGGTTTTAATGTAGTACGTGTAATAAAAGAGACTTAGGTTTAATTCTAAACCTATGAGTATTATTTAACCCTAATCGAGACATGTACATGGATAAATATATTTTTATTTCAATAAAAATATTAATGATTTAATAAGCTAAGTTTTGAATATTTGTTAAGGAAAAGAATAAAATAATTATTTTGTAATTAAATGAATTTCAGTGATATGTATATATAGATATATATATACATATCTTCGATTGATGAGTGACTTTCAAAAAGAAATGATTTCATAATTCTTAAAGTCTAAAAGAATATTTGAATCGCTTGTAGGCGATCCACGTGTCTGTATACACGAACAAGAAGACCAAGAGTAAGTGGATACTGTAAGTGGACAGTAAGTATTCTTTTTCAAAACTGGAATGACACACTGCATCGTTTCATGAATAAGCATCAATTTTAAGAAAGCATGACATGATATGAATTTCATGAACAAGCATGAATTTTAAGCAAGTATGAATTTTAAGCAAGCATGACATGACATGTGCATTGCATGAATTTTTCAAGAAGAAAATTATGCAATGATTTTTATGGAAAGAATATGAGAAGTTTTATGAAACGATAAGTTAAGATTAAGGGCACCGGTCGGTACCGTACCATCAAGTTGGACTCCCATACCGAAGGACATTTATGAGAAGGATGGGTGAATCCAAGAGGCTGTGCAAGCCACACTGAAGGAGATTGAGAAGGTGTGGTGCCTCCAAGGGTCGTGTCTAGCCATCAGGCCTGGGGCCACTTCAAGGGCTAGCTCGACCAGATGTTAAGGTCTCCAAGGGAATTCGGGGACGGTTCCGAAGGGAACGCACAACCCTGACTTCAGGGGTCAAATGGAGCGAGCCCGCAAGTAAAAGACATGAAATAATTATGATAAGGCCAACAAGGGCACAAGTACGAATAAGCAATTTTTAAGGGCCAAGGGCCAGTTTTACAAGCAAGTATGAAAGAAAGTGGTTTTCAAGAGCCTGGGGCCGAAAACACTAAGCAAGAGCATATGCATAATTCATGAGCATGCATATGCATCAATTATCAAGTTTTCTTTCTTTCATGATTAAGCGGGCATAAGTCAAGAGCATGATTTAAGTTTTATGTTCTTCCCTTACTGAGTCTTTTTGACTCACGTTTTTTAAAATTGTGTCATTCCAGATGTATCAGGTGAAGAGAGTCAGGAGGACTACCTGACCTAGATGCCCAAGATATTATGTTTCGCATTTTGTTGATAGTGACACGAGCGTCACTAATTGGGTTCTAATATGTTAATTATATGTTTTGTATGAACTTAATGAGAACCCTGTTTATGTAAGAATTTGCTCGAACCCCTCGCGATCCTGTACGTTTCCGCCGTAATCAAGTAAGAATATAAGTAAGAACGCTGGAGCCATCCGGGGGATAGTTCGCGGCTGTCACGGTCCCTGCGGGATGCCGTTCGGGGCGTGACACACACGAGTAAACCGTTCGGACTCTATGGAGGGTGACAGATTCAAAATTATCATAACTGAGTGATAATTAGAATCGTCACAATTTCTACAATACCGTCCGAACTCTTTTTAAACACCGTTCGAACAGACATTACCTAAAGAATTTGCTTTTTATCCCAAACGTTTTCACCGTCCTTTTTAGATCTCTCAATGAACTTCAGGTAAAACTTCCTTCATGAATTCGTTTCTCAATTTCATGCATTTCGATTCAATATTATCCGCTGTTTATTTTGTTGTGTTGTTTACGTCTATCAAATGACGATGTTTTATTGGTGTTCATCGAAACACGTTTGGATGTGTTTTACAATGTCTAGACGGTCTTTTTACATTCGGACATGTTAAAATTTAAACGAAGCATTTTGACTTCCGTGCGAACGATTTGTTGCTAATGTTCGGACGGTTTTTGCTAGGTTGACCATGGACGAATTTGTGAGAATCATCACCAATTTCGGGGGACAAACAGAGCGACCAGCTTGGGCAAACACCTTTTTAGCGGAGTTAAAGGAGAGTATTCGGGCGATAGTGCAGCCGGAAACATTCTTTGTGCATGGAGCTCCAATGCCGCTTGACTAGTCTGGAGACCAAATTTGCTCTAACGGATAGGGCTCTGACGAAAGAGCTGAATATTATGCGGATGGAATTGTTCTCTAGGAGAGAACAATTATCTCAGTTTTCCTAGTCTGTCCACTTCATTCCGATACGACTGCAGACACTCGTCAAACAGGTTCGTGATGCCCACGGACAAGATATAGATGAGTTAGAGACAACTCGTGTTTTGGACTAGTCTTTTGTTTACGTTTTATCACTATTATTTATTTACGTTTGAATGATCGTTTTCGGCTTGTACTAGACATTATGATTGTGTTTTTTGTTCGGTATTTGCATTATTTATTTTATTTTATATTAATTATGTTTTTTCACTGCATTAAATGTATTACAATTTAAACGGATAATTAGTAAAATTAAATGAGTGATTACACTAAGGGAACGGTTAGCATAATTAGATTGTAACGGTTAGAGTAATTAGCTTGCAATTATAATTAAATTGGGGATTATTTATAACGGATATTTAATATTAAATTATGCCTAACTATAATATATATATATTTATGAATTCAAAATAAATAAATAAAGATAAATATTTATGTCAAATTACATTGTGTTAAATTGAATGAAATAAATTAAATTATCTACGTAAATTAAATCATTTAAATAAATTAAGTTTTATGAATTAAAATAAATTTAGTGAATTTAACATGTGAAATAAATATGCTAGACGTTCGTACGATGTCGAACAACGTCCGGACTCCCATATCACAACTGAGAGTAAATGAGGTAGGCGTTGGAGCGGTTTAGGAAACCGTTTAGACTTTCCCGTAACTGTCGCATGACATACACATGTTTACATTATACGAAAGTTGAAAACAGTTGTCACCATCCGAACTCTTTTTATACATCTGGAAGATATTTTTACCTTTTATTCAGCCAAACGTGCACTTCCACGTCACGCCAATTCATAGGAAATCTGTTCGCACGACGTGATCAAATGTCCGGACTGCATGCTTGGAGTCCGGAAGCTATAGACGTATTTTCAAAAGTTGAACAGTTTGACATTTTCACAAACACCGAACCATTTCTCCTAAAAAATCTCTTAAAACTCAACTTTTGTCTTTACATATCTTGATGTAATATCACTCTCTCATGGATCTAATCACATCCATGTATGTTTTGCTAACAATATTTTAATGGTAGAAATTTCATTTTTTATAGGTTTATGTATAGAATTTCAATTCCATTTTTTGCATAGTACATTGAGTTTGTTCATTGATTTTTACGTAGAAATTGATTGTGTTATGTGTTAGTTTTATTTTTAAGTGTATTAGTTTGTATTTAGGTTGTATTTTTGGGCGGTGGTGGGATGCTGTCATGGTTGAGTTAACTCGGTTGACCTCCAGAAAGCATCCGGACACTTTATTTAGTCCTTCAGTCACGTTTTTGCATTTTAGGATGATTTATTGGTTCGTTCGAACTCTTTCCGTAGTCATTTGGTGGTATACATTGTCGTTTTGATGTTTTCCAGATGTTATATATATAGTTTAAATCTCTGTTGTATATTTGGATGCCGGATCGTATGCCTACGTTTATACGCTGTCGTTTTGATTGTGTCTGGACTGTTTTTCAACTTAGTCTGGATGTTTTAATGATAAATTCAAATAGTTTTTTTATCTGCTTTTGGTTCGGACAGATATCCAAAGTGCTTCGAACGCTGTTTTAGACTTTCAAAATAGATACGTAGACGTTTTGCTAATGTCCAGACTCTTCAGGTATAAGTCCGGACTATATTATTAGTGTTTGGACGGTGTGATTTGGGTTCGAACGACGCTTTTTTGTTTAGATTCTGAAAAAATTAGCAAGCGTCCACGTACCAGCGGTGCAACAGCATACAACGATCATTTTGTACCGCTCGATTGTTGTCGTGCGGGACATCAGGTTGGTAGATTTTAACACTCTCACATATGAGGGTAGGATGCTTCAGGAGGTGGTGGAGTGTTTAGGTTGCCTTCCGTTGATCCACAAGACCGGGTATGCATCAAAGAATCTGGTGCAGGATTTATATTGCACTATATCATGGGTGAGAGACCTCGAGCAGCCTAGTATGGAGCTCACTGTCCGTAACTTTTCAATCATATTCTCTCCTGATGAGCTGGAAAATTTATTGGGGTACGAGTGAGCATTGTGTCGATCAATATGACAACGCTCTCCTAATCGATGGCCCAGACACGCCGAGCGCTGCATGCCACTCGGGTTGCTAGAGTTAGACTACAGGAGGAGCCTAAGGAGGCAATGGAGGGGTAGGATCCAGGACAGGGCTCGACCCAGGGACTTGGGAAACAGTGGCTGATTTGGATGGACGGTATGATGACGTAGCTAACTCAACTGATGCAATCGGTCTTGCAGCCCACCCATTGTATGGTCAGCGATATAAGTCGTCATCTGACGGCTTTGGAGCAGAAGGTTGCGGACATGGATGCTGGCTGGAAGAAGAAGGTCGTTGTGCTTAAGGAGATCCTGAACGGTGTGGCGACCGTCTCAGAGCTCTTCCCTTGATTGAGCGGGTCGTGTTGATAGAGGAGCACATTCATCAAGTCCGTCACGTTCTAAAACTCAAGGATAATGATGATGATGATGAGTAGTAGTCTAAATTTATTTAGTTTTATTATGAAGTTTATTTTTTATTATGTTTTGAGGATATTTACATTTATTTTATGTTTTGTGGACATGTATTGATATTTAATTGATGTTTTTATTCATATTATGTTTTGACAATATTTGATATATTTATGTCATGTCAGTTATGTTATTTGTATTTATTATAACTTAATAAAATATATTAATTAATGTTACGTTTTTAATTTTGGTACACTTATTCAAACAAATATTAATATTAGAACTTAACACACTATGGTTATTTAAAACTTGCTAATAAATTTAATTGTATGGGCTTAAAAACATGAAAAAAATCGTTAAAACCGTTCGGACTTTAAGTTTTCCGTCTGGTCGTTTTACTATAAGATCGAACGGTGTCATGTTATATAAAACAAACTGTCTGAACACAATTTTATTCGGTCGGGACGCATGAAATTCAAAACACCGTTGCACATTGTTGTTTATGATCAGACACTATCGTCTTGATATTTATAAAATGGTGTCATGTAAAGTAAGGTAGGGTTCGGATGGTTATTTACAGTCCGAACGTCTATGTTTATGACTAGACGATGTTGTTTAAGAATTACTAAAATGGTGTGTTGAACTGTAAGATTGAGTTCGGATGGGTACATCGTAGTTTGGACGGTAATGAAAATTTGGCGACATCAATTCCCTCGAAAACTAATACATGGATGCATCCGAGCATCATTTGATGTGTCTGAACAATATTCAATTGTATAAAAGTAGCAGAATCGCAGACAGTGGAAGAAAAATAGAAAAACTTAGAAAACAAGGGATTTGAGCATGAGGAGAAGCAGAGAGCTAGTTTGGGCATCCAATCTCACTGACTAGGGTGTCAAAGAAGCAACTCTTTTAGAATTTGATATTGGATTGCATTTGAGGTTTGTGGGTTCTAAATTGAATTGTTTTAGGATAAAAAACATGTATTTTAATATATGAAAGCTTGTGTTATTCGAAATTTTAGGGTCTAAAATACAGTTTAATGTGATGTGTTTATATTGAAGTGTTTGTGATTTGGGTTGATTTTAAAAGGACTTTGTGCTGAAAATAGAGTTTGTTCGTCGAAGAACTGACTTGTTCCACAATCCCAGTCCAAACTGATTATGTACCATCCGGACTCTATTTTTGGTTCGGACGCTTTGCAAAAAGCGCCCGAACGTTTATAGGTATGCTTCGGACGGTTGCGTTACATCCGAACGGTGTTTGTTGTTATGTCATGCATTCATTCTTAAGGGAATCAAGTGTTTTATATCGATGCTATGAAGTTGGGCGGCCACTGAAAGATTATTCAAAAGATTACCCCAAGAAACACGTATGATATTTCACCTATTGAGAAGGAAGCTAGTGAAGATGGAGAAGGACCGTCGAACCGTGAACCGTACCAGAATAATGAGTCTATTGAGCTTTTTGTGGACTTTAGCTCCTTTGACATGATCCCGTTGATTAGAAATGACGTCGAGGCTTATGTGATGGTAACCGATGAGAGTGATCCACAACAACGTGAAGTAGAATGAAAAGATGATTCCTCAGAATCGTTCAGTGAAGATTGTAGTGATTCTGAAGA
Organism: Myrica gale; assembly: GCA_963930655.1. NCBI lineage: Eukaryota > Viridiplantae > Streptophyta > Magnoliopsida > Fagales > Myricaceae > Myrica > Myrica gale. Next base: position 18,863,315 of record OZ005598.1, on the reverse strand, counting down.
ATATTATTCCAGGGGCTGAAATAACTTTATCATTTCAGTTAAATTTGTGTTTCTATTTTATATTCATTTGGAGTAAAATAATTCATTGTGTTTTTTTTCCTCTAATATTGATTTATTTGGTCACAGGACGACGTCATGCCAGCGGGAGGGAAACGTCTTCTGTGTTATTCATCAGTTGGAGCTGAGAGTAGTCCGATACATTAGCAGTGTCGAGTCCTTCGCTTAGGGATAGGAATGAATTATCATCCCCTGCCATAGCAAGTCCAGTAGGTACCCTGTCACGCCCCGAACGCAGTCCCGCAGGGACCGTGACATATAGCGGAAAGAATCGAGAGAGAGACGAGCCAAACTCATGACTAACCTTACATAAAAGATCTTAAAAGAGGTTTGATATCTTAATTACATAACACAAAAGGTTCACATAATTTAAGTGATGGACCACAACGGTCAACCGTCACTCCAACAAAAATACATAGATGTCTTCTCTCTAAGTCAGATAGTCCTCCTAACTTCCTTCACCCGAGGCATCTGGAATGATATAGTTTTGAAAATGTGAGTGAAAAGACTCAGTAAGGGAAAACTTAAACTTGAAAGTATGAACTTATAACTTGAATATGAATATCATGAAAGATCGTAAATCTTGATGCACATGCATGTTTCATGATTATGCACATGCTCTTGATCTTAAAACATGTTCTTGTTCTTGAAATTGACATAAGGTCCTTGGAAATATTTTCTTCTTGACTTGTTGGCTACTTACTCTCCATTTAACCCCTGGAGTCAAGGTTGTGCATTCCCATTGGAACCGCCTCCCATTCCCATGGGGACATCTCATTTGGTCGAACTAGCCCACCTTCTCGCATTCGTCCTTCAATGGCTAGTCACGACCCTTGGAGATCCACACTTTCTCGCATTCTTCCTTCAGTGTGGTTGCACTTACCTTTAGGGTTCACCCATCCTTCTCGTATTCGTCCTTTGGTATGGGTGCCTTCCTTGATGGTACGGTACCGACCAGAGCCCTTAACTTAACTTGACTTATCACAAAACTTCTCATAGGTCATTGCATAAAAATCTCTTTAGAAAATCATGCAATGCTCGTGCCATGACATGCTTACTTATGATGTCATGCTAGTTCATGTAAAACTATGCAGTGTATCATTCCAGTTTTGTAAAAAGTGTAACTCCACTTACCTTGCTTCTCTTGATAATGAGACGGTGCTTCGCCTACAAGCGATTCAATTATCTCACTTAGATGTTTAGGAATTAATCACATAGACACACAAAAGAAATACTTGCAATTATATAGGTTTTCCAAAAGTACATATCTTTTAAATATGATTTTATTTACAAAATGTTACTTAACTAGCTTTTGTAAAACGAATGAGGAAAGACAATCAAGTACAAGTATCAAACATCTCCTATATGATTGCTAAAGGGATCTCTATGCAATACTCAATCAACTAGGTACACTTGTTCTTCCCAACATCAATGATTTCAAGCCTATTCGTGAAATTCTCGTCATCCTAACTTCAATAACTTCATAAATAAGTCTATTCAACTATCCTCAATGCTAGAGTTCACAAGACTTCATTTGGAACTCCAAATTCAGCATATATGAGATTTTAACAAAGCCCGCTCGAGCGCCTGTCAGCCACCGGTCGAGTGCCAACTCTCTGTCCAACTTTCATCAACCCTCGCTCGAGCGGCAGTCGAGCGCCAACTCTCTATTTCCAAATTCCGCTCGAGCACCTATCGAGCGTTGGTCAGATGACAAGATACTGTCCATCATATTTCCTTAAGGCCGCTCGAGCGCCTACCGCACGCTGGTCGAGCGCGATGTTACCTAAAAACAGGGTTCTAAAATCTTCCTATTCCAACAACCTAATCGTGATCCCTAGCTTGATTCTTCCAACCATAAACAATTCCACACACTCTAATACCTGCCTGAACAATCTCTATCTTCCATCCAACCCGTGACACTACTCTTAACATAAGATGTTTAGGTTTACAATTCACAACCTATTCGGCCATAAGCAATATATCTATATATATACACAACCTCACTTGCTAGTATTGTGTTACTTAGGGTTTCTAACTCCAAACTATTCGGCCATCAACCTAGTTTTCAAGTCTAAGCTATTCGGCCACCAACAACCTATGTGCATGCAATCCAAACATATAATCCTATCCTCCAGCAACCAATTTCACAACTTAGGTATGCAAATCAAAATGAAATGTCCAGATCTTCACAATACACAAGCATGTATGAAGTTCGTCAAGCAAGAATACATTCAACCTCCAATTAATCCCTTCCTCCATCAACCACATCACAACATTAATTTCAGCAGACCCAACCAATCAGATCTAATAAATATACAAGATAACAACAAGAGATATTCGTCCAAATCAAAGGGGAAACAGAAACATGCAAGGGTTCGGCCAAAACAACAAATCTCATTGTTTTTCTCAAACCTATCTTACCTTGTATTGCTGGACAACAAGGTGGTACCTAACACAAAATACTCATGGTCAGAACCTATGGAGGAAAAGAATCAAAAACAGCACATGCAAGGACCAAATCTTACCTCTAACTCCAACTATGGCACTCGGCTAAACAACAGAACCTTCTACTTCTCTAACTTTCGGTTCCACACACTTGGGTGGCTACAAGGGGCTGAAATAATGGCAACAAAGAGGTGCTGTGATGAAGCTTGCGGTGAGGGAAAGGAGAAGAAATAGCTGCTGAAATGGCTTGAAGGAAGGCAAAGGATGAGTTGATGTGAATGAGAGAGCCAATGTGCTGGAGATGGTGTGTGCTTTTGTTAAAAGGGAAATGAGCTGAGCAAGGGAACAGGTTCGGCCACAAGGAAAAGAGAGCAAGCTGAGCAAGGAGAGAGGCTGAGCAAAGTGAAAATGTGAAGAAGTGAAAATGAAAGGGTTAGAGATGAAGGCTTTCAAGTGAAGGGGGGTTCCCTTGTTTGCATCGCCTACCCCCATTGGGTGATAAGGCCGGTTGACAAGTCCCTTGTCTCATCCTCATCAATTCACTTCATTTCTTGTCTCCTAGTAAGCCATTCACGTGATTCACTTAAGCCATTTAAATTTTGCTCCTTGCCTTTCACGTAAACCACTCTTGCCCTCCACTTTATCTATCTCTTATCACATAGGCTCATTAACCTATCACCACTTATAAGTACACTAGCCTATTACCACTAAAAGCATATCAACTTATCTCTAGTATAAACACTCTAACTTATCTCTTTGATAATCACAATAGCTTATCTCCATAATGAGCTCACTAGCTTATCACTATGATAAGCACATTAACTTATCTTTTAAATTCTTTATCAAGCTATCTTATAAACCTACTAACTTATCACTTAATTTCTCTAATGATGCTTAAGCCTACCTAATCAAAGACACATAATAATCTATATGCTCAACATAAATTTCATAACTATAGATTATTATGCAATGATTTCTACTTAGAATTTCGGCAATGATAAATAAAATTCTCTTCATATATTTAACTTCATAAATTATGGAGTATAATAATAAGGAATGGAAAAATAAATTCATAAAAGAAATCTACCTGGAAAAATTCGGCTCTTAGGAAAAACAATAATAATAGACTTGCATTAATAAAATTTCACAACAATAGTGAAATTCTTTAAAGGAATTTAAAATGAAATACCATAAGTATTAAAGTTAAGTCATATATTGGCCAAAAACATGACCCCCTTGAGTTAAATCAAAACGAATACATATGAAAGTAACATAAATGAAATATGGGGTCTCACATACCCAGAGTAGTTGTGCGTGTAAGTACCGTACCCCGTCAATCTTTATTAAATATTATGACTTTTAAATTTCTATGTTTAACTGTATTTTAAAGTTATTGTTCTTCATATGTAGCGACGTTTAGAATCAGACACGTTCAAGGTAGTACGCGCGGGATTACCTTACTCAAGGATCTCACCGGAGGAAAGATGACCGTCCATATCCCTGATGGATGTATGGGCAGTGATGACAAGGCGTCCTCAATGCTCTCGAGTCATATTGGTGTGATCGTTCGACAACATGTCTCATTTGAGACGAGTAAGTGGAAGGAGATCCCCAACGGGATTAAATCGTATGTGATGAACCGAGTGTTGGTAAGTATAATTTATTAAATTTTAATTGTTAAAACTTTTTTGCTCTTCTAACTGTTATATATGTTAAAGATGACTTCCAACTAGATTACAACCACGCCGATGATCACATCGTTGTGACATCTACGATGAACACATTGTATAGGACGCACAAAAATAGAATTTCCAGCATTACTCGGTGTTCAATTTCAAAGAAGAGGCGTTAGAGCACCCGTATCCCGATATGAACAAGGAAGAATGGACTCGTGTTTGTGATTTATTCGTGAGTGAGGAATTTCAAGTTCAACATGTTTATTTCGTTCTGAACGTTTATCTTAGCTATATGCTTAATTGTGGTAACAATTGTAAATGTACAATGCAGAGGAGGAGTGCAATCAACAAGGAAATTAGAGCTAAGCTGAAGATTGTACACAGCTTAAATAAGTGACTTGAGTATTTTAATATGCATGTTCTATATTTCTTTTGGTGTATAGAAAAATCCAGAATCTGCAAAATTAGTCATTCGTTGCTTTATAAAAAGGATGGTATGTGCACTTAAAAAGATGCACGAGAAAATTTTGTAAGTTGTAACGTTAGATTTAATGATGCATTTGTATGCGTCTATGTTTCATATGTACTAGTGTTATCTTTTTTTCTAATTTTGTAGGAAAAATAGAGGTGTTACAGTTGCAGCACGAGTCAGAGGGAACGTCATACACCGAAGTGGAGATCTTCACTGAGGTGTTGGAGACGAAAGCGGGTTATGTGTGGGGTTTAGGCCATTCAGTACGGTCTATTAGATCATCTTCATCAACATCATCAGTTGATTTGTCCCGGAGATTAGAGGTGGCCAGATAACATATTGAAGAGATGAGGGTTAGACAGTTGGAATATGAAGCGCTTCTGGTCAAGTGGTCAGATATGGAGCAGACGATACGAGAGCATCTATAGATGATGGAGGAACAGCAACAGAAGAAAGATGAAGAGCTGATGAAGATGATGGCGGAGCACCAACGGAAAAAAGATGAAGAGTACTATAAGATGATGCATGAGCAGTAAAAGAACCTAGTGGAACAACAAGAACAGAGAATGCAACTAATGGCAGAGCAAATGTGTGAATTGCGGACAGAGTAGATCAGACAAATGCAATCTCGTTCGACACCCAAACAAAAATTTGGGTAAATTTATATATTTTTACTACTTTCTCAGTACTTATCGATTATGTATTTTATTTACTTTTAATAACGATTGCATTTTTGTAGATATTTTATTATATTATGAGCAGTGAATATTTTTTTATTTATATTATTTATAAATTATTGTTAAAATTTTAATTAAATTAATTCATATATAAAGAAAACCTTCCGGACGGTAAAAAATGACGTTCGCACGATTATTTTACATTGATAACATGCGCACGCATAACTATCCGTCCGCACACTTTGCTTTAAAGTCATCAGTCGGAACGGTTGTTCTCACGTCCACACGGTCTTTAAATAAGAAACTGTGCACATGATACACCAACACGTTCGCATGTTTTCAACGGAACGAGCGTCCGAACTGTATGCTTAAGGGTTCGAACGACGTTTGCAGATGACAAATAACTTTTCGTCATAAATGAAACAACGATGCAGACATCTTTATGAAAGAGTCCAGATGTTGTATATTACCGTTCGGACGATGTTATTTAACTGTGTGCACGGTTTGTAGATGACGAAATTCATTTCGTCACAATGGACGAACCGTTCACATCAGCGGTCCGAACATATGGAGTACGTTTGCACAACATATGGATTGTACTGGGCAAGAAGATTTTCAATTTCATCACTATGGCAGAAAACCGTTGGTTCGGTTTGTAAACCGTCCGAATGGTTTCGAGAGACAGAACACCAAAATTATCACCTAAAACCTTGGCTGGCGGACTTAAGGTGACAAACCGGTTTTATCACCCAAAACAATAGTTGACGAGACAGGAACTTTGGGTGACAAATTTTTTTGTGACCCAAAGTTTGTTTTCTTGTAGTGACCATGATCATGATCGGTTTCAGTCCAATGGAAATTACATTTTTCTAAGCGGTCATTGGATATTATTGGTTTTATAGAAAGGAAGGCAATAATCTGAACGTACGATACCCAAATTGACGGCAAGATCTAAGTAGTCCGTTTATATATTGTACTTGATCGTTTCCAGGAACTCGTTGCATTTGGGTTCACCTTTTATTCTCTATCATGTGGGGATTCTAAGAGACATGACCAACAACACCAGATCTGTAATTTACTTATGGATTCCACGCATTCTAGCACATTAATTTTGGTGGCTAAAGTCCATTCTCCGTGTGACATGCAAGCTGACACTGTAATAATTAATTTGAAACTCAAACTAAAGCATGAATTCAAAAGTGAAGATTCAAGACTATAGGGTATAACCTTGTAACTCTTAGTTTCACTGTATAATCATATTTTTCAAACCGTGCATAGTATTCTTATCATATTTTTAACAACCAAAATTGTCACGCCCCGAACGGCATCCCGCAGGGACCGTGACAGCCGCGAGCTATCCCCCGGATGGCTCCAGCGTTCTTACTTATTTTCTCACTTGATTACGGCGGAAACGTACAGGATCGCGAGGGGTTTGAGCAAATACTTACATAATCAGGGTTCTCATTAAATTCATACAAAACAAATATTTAAACATATTAGAACCCAATTAGTGACGCTCATGTCACTATCAACAAAATGCGGAACTTAACATCTTGGGCATCTAGGTCAGGTAGTCCTCCTGACTCTCTTCACCTGATACATCTGGAATGACACAGTTTTAAAAACGTGAGTCAAAAAGACTCAGTAAGGGAAAAACATAAAACTTAAAATCATGCTCTTGACTCATGCTTGCTTAATCATGAAAGAAAGAAAACTTAATAACTGATGCATATGCGTGATCATGAATTATGCATATGCTCTTACTTAGTGTTTTCGGCCCCAGGCCCTTGAAAACCACTTTCTTTCATACTTGCTTGTAAAACTGGCCCTTGGCCCTTAAAAATCATTCATTCGTACTTGTGCCCTTGTTGGCCTTATCATAATTATTTCATGTCTTTTACTTGTGGGCTCGCTCCATTTGACCCCTGAAGTCAGGGTTGTGCGTTCCCTTCGGAACCGTCCCCGAATTCCCTTAGAGACTTTACATCTGGTCGAGCTAGCCCTTGAAGTGGCCCCGGGCCTGATGGCTAGACACGACCCTTGGAGGCACCACACCTTCTCACTGTCCTTCAGTGTGGCTTGCACAGCCTCTTGGATTCACCCATCCTTCTCATAAATGTCCTTCGGTATGGGAGTCCAACTTGATGGTACGGTACCGACCGGTGCCCTTAATCTTAACTTATCGTTTCATAAAACTTCTCATATTCTTTCCATAAAAATCATTGCATAATTTTCTTCTTGAAAAATTCATGCAATGCACATGTCATGTCATGCTTGCTTAAAATTCATACTTGCTTAAAATTCATGCTTGTTCATGAAATTCATATCATGTCATGCTTTCTTAAAATCCATACGTGTTCATGAAACGATGCAGTGTGTCATTCCAGTTTTGAAAAGAAATACTTACTGTACACTTACAGTATCCACTTACAATTCCACTTACTCTTGGTCTTCTTGTTCGTATATACAGACACGTGGATCGCCTACAAGCGATTCAAATATTCTTTTAGACTTTAAGAATTATGAAATCATTTCTTTTGAAATCAGTCATCAATCGAAGATATATATATATATATCTATATATACATATCACTGAAATTTATTTAATTAAAAAATAATAATTATTTTATTCTTTTCCTTAAATATTCAAAACTTAGCTTATTAAATCATTAATATTTTTATTGAAATAAAAATATATTTATCCGTGTACATGTCTCGATTAGGGTTAAATAATACTCATAGGTTTAGATTTAAACCTAAGTCTCTTTTTATTACACGTACTACATTAAACCTTATATCTAACTATTAATAAATTATTCATGATTAAATCTTAACTTAGACTTTAAACCTCAAATAAAACCCGAGTAAAACTTAACTAGGGTTCCAATAATATTTAATAAAAGATCATAGCCCTACAACATTATTCCAACTAGCCTAACCCTAATTTCTTATCCAACACAACAATGAAAATACCTAAATTATAAATTGCACTTAGGGTTAACTTCTTGCAACTTTCGGCCACTACCATTTATGCACCAATTAATCACAACTTTTCTCCAAGGGTGATCCCATCCTCCAATCAACAATTTTCACAACCTAATATCTATAAATCAAAACACCAATACCATACACCACACTCATGGCATTCGGCCAACTCATGTTTTTACCCAATGATTAGTTTTCTTTTATTTCCTTCAATATGCATGCTTCCAATACTTAACATAATCATCTACTATGCATTTAAGGTCATAAATCTTGCACATGTTAAGGCCAATGTCCAAATCTACACATATTCAAAACTATACATGAAAATCCACATAGCTTATTTTCGGCCTTACCCCAAAATGTACCCTTTTCATGCTAAAAATCATATCATGCATATCCTTTGCATTTGTGACCTAACTAGCATGCATACACTTAATCCTTTTTATCAAATAATTCCATCAACAATAGATCTACTCTTTATTCACACTAATATCCATAGATCTAAACAAAGATATCATTTTTTTTTCATCAACCCAACATATCAAAACTTAGATCTAACTTCCTTTAGCATACATTGTTCTTCATTTGCCTTTTTCTTCACATACAACCTTAGATCTAGGGCTTCCATGGTTAGATCTAGCATGTAAACAACCTAGGGTTCCTAAGCATCCAAGATCTAACAACATCAAGGCATCTATCAAAATAAAACTTCAAGATCTTATACATAGGCCATTCGGCCACTCATGCTAACCCAACAAAATCATTTTAGCCTTACCTTGTTGTTTGTCCAAGCTTGAGCACCTAGAAAATAAAACATCTATGGTTAGTACTTATGATGTTTAAGGCAAGAACATCAATGACTAATCTTACCTTTACTCTTTACCAACTCTTCCTATCCTTCTCCTCCTTCAAAGATTCGGTCCACCCTCCTTAGAAATGACCAAGCTTGGTTTAAAAGAAGCTCTATGGTGGTGAAGAGGACATGGTAAGTTTGAAGAATAATGATGTCAAATGACTAGGGTTTTCAAGGTAGGACTTTTGTCTACAACAAGAGAGATTTACTTGGCTTTTGGAATGGGTTTTGGCTAGCTAGATGGAAGTGGTTTAGAGGCAAGATGAAATAGAGCAAACCTTGAACATTGCATGAGAGATTCGGCTAAGGGAAGCAAAAGGGAGAGAGTTGTGTAAGCTTGTAAGATTCGGCCAAGAGAGGAGAGGTTTGAGAGTGAATTGCTTGAGTGTTTCGGTCAAGAGAGAAATGCAAGAGGGTTGTGTGAGATTGAGTCTCCCAATGCAATTGACACAAAGTGTGAGAGAGTGAATTGACAAGAGGGAGATTTCAAATGAAAAGTGAGGAATGGGGGGTGTGTTTGCCGACCAAGCTTGCTTCCCCCTTTCTCTCTCTTCTTTTATTTCTTTTCACCTCTTTCTCACATCACTTCCTTGTCTCCTTAGCAAAGCTTGTACATTCTCTTTCTTCCCATGCATTCCATCGACATTCACTCTTTCTCCCTCACTTTTTCTCTTCTCTTTTGCTTCAATGCATTGTCTTATCACTCTTACACTTCTTACACCTTCTTACACCTCCTTACACTTCACATGGCCTTACTTTATGGCTTTTCAAATTCACCCTAAAGCCTTTCACGTAAATGCCTTGTATTTTACTTAGTTTGGTTGATTTTCAACCAACCTAGTTACTCCCACATTAAATGGCAACTAACTTTCAACTTAGTTTTCACTTATCACCTAACTTATCACTTTATAAGCTCTCTTACTTATCTATCCATTCCAATAGCTTATCACCTTACAAGTATGATACCTTATCATGTGATAATGGCCTTAGCCTATCTCTACAATAATCACAAGGCCTTATCACTCTAAAAGTTTCCTAACTTATCATGCTTGCTTATCTCTATGATAAGCAAGTGTGCTTATCAATTAAATCATTTCTAAACTTATCACATAACTACATAGCTTATCATTTGAATATTCATGTGGAAATTCTATTAATAATATAGAACACATCATAATATTACATGTCACATACAATATTTAATCCATGTATTCAAAAGAATTTCATTATTTAATCTATTAATAATTTCGGCTTATACAAGGAAATTATTAAAGCATAATTCGAATTATATGGCCCATGAATCATAGTAGGTAAATGAAAAATATCAATTTGTAAAAGAGGAACTTACTTGCAAATTTCGGCTCTTAACATAATATAATTTGTACTTGCATTAAAATGGCATATTAATTATTTAAAGAGATTTTATGAAATAAAATCCCATTTTAATCGAAATACCATAATCATAAGAAATTAGGCCATACATTGGCCAAAACATAGCCCCATTAAGAAATAAAAACTATTACATTGGAAAAATAAAATAATACATAAGCAATTACGTAGGGGAAAATCGGGGTCTCACAAAAATGCTATTTAAATGTTTTAAAATCATCCCTATATAAACTCTCAAGCTTTGGCTATACTTTTGGGAAGTTGATTTTTGAAATGAGATTTCAAAAACATAAAAAAAGGCATTTTAATTGTAGCGTTTTATGAAAATGATTTATAGCGGTCAACCGCTACATGAAGCGGATGATGTTGATAGCATTCAAATTTATGACTGTTGAGCAAGAATTAGTTAAAGCGGACGACCGGTACAATGGTAAAATTGACAGACCGACCTCTAACGGCTATAAACAGCTAGTTTCATATGTGGCCTATAAATAAACATTTATAACGTCTGAAATTAAGACACAACGACCACATAGCATTTGGATCACTTGAGAAATGTATCAAACCTTTATATTCTATATTTCTCATATCATTCACAAAAAACACATTTTCAAATCCTTGTCTTTATGTGAATAAAGAGATAGAGCTTTTCACTTTCATATCAAGAGAGATGTTTCCTTTAGTGAGGTTGTTCACTAAAGAAAAAGCTTAGAGAGGGTATATCTCAAAACTTGGTTAGGTTGTGAGTGGTGAGCCCGACAACCACTTGGGTGAGTTTGAGTTTTGAGCCCGAGAAAACCCTTGTACAGTTCTCTAGCACCCGGACGCTAGAGTGTATGTTATTAGAAGATAGTGGAAAACCTTAAAGCTTGGTAAGGAAGCTTGAGGGATGGATGTAGGTGAATTTGCCAAACCACCTAAAAATCACGTGTTTGCTTCTCTTACCATTCTCTATACATTTAACTATTATTTATACTTGTTGCATATATATACTTGTGTTAAAGTAGTATTTACTTGCAAACACGATTTTGAGAATTAAAAACGAAAAATTTTAGAAAATCAATTCATCCCCTCTTTAGTTGCCTTAATCCTGTCTCACAGTTCTAACATCACACTTATAACAACTAACCTTTTTTTTTAATGAAAACATATTAAGAGGATACGCCTTAGAAAAACAGAATCTTAAATAACGCAACTGCAATATTCTTAGATATAACGGATTTGCAAACTATGGAACCAATATCTGTCAGGCTCTGGGCTTGAGTCTGCCCTCGTTGGCCAGCTTGAAAACATGAGCCTGAGATGCTGCGGCCTTGTTCGAGCCGAGGGCTGCAACAAAATTATGCCTGACTTGCTTTGTTGTGAAAGGGAACCTATTGTTCACCATGGAGTTTAAAAAGGAAGCAGTCCCTTCTCGGTATAGTGCTCCGAGCCCATCAGTGCGTGTGTTGGAAAGAGCTTGCTGCAAGCTTAGATTTGTCCCGAAACCTGGAACGCTTGTCACGCCGAATACACTGCCTAAGGACGTTCCCCACCAGCCAACCAATCCCCATATGACTCCTGGGTGAGTCCTCCAGTAGCTGCAAACAACATCCATTGATATGTTAAGCTACACTTTATTAGTATATTTATCCTTTCTTATTCGATCCATTCAGTACAGTGGATTAAAAGTACAGGGACTTACTTGCAAGTACCAATGATGGGTGAATTAGGATCGGGAAGGAATGGAGGTGTAGGTATAATGGGGGTACTGGGTGTAGGGTTGGTGGTGCTTGGTGGGCTTACGACAACTGGGGTAGGGGGGCTACCACCTGAATAAGTCGGAGGGGTATGGTGTCCCGAAGGAGTTGAAGGCGTTGATGGAGTGGCACCATGTGGGGGGGTTTCACAATTACCACCTGAAGGAGTTGGGGGTGTTAGGTTGTAGCTTCCGCCACCTCCATGCGAGGGGGTTCCATGAGAAGGTGGAGTACCTGAACCATGTGATGGGGTGTGTCCCTGTGGAGGACTACCGTATGAACCTGTAAGCAACCATTCCAAAATGTACATGAGAACGAAGATGGTATTATTGCGGGGACTTGTCTAAGCTTGATGCTATTTGCATGATATCATGACATTGTCACCGCATGAAACGTGGTCCAGCGTACGAAAGATGTCCACATTTTGGCTGTCGCTAAGATCTAGGAAAGCTCGGAAAATACAGAATGTTTTTTACTTTCTTCAACTGCAACGTGCGCTTTGACTTAATCGAAAAAACAGTTGCTGTAAAGCTAAACAACAGTACTTGATCAATTCTATAACGTGCAATCCATGGCACAAAAATGTGCGTGCATGTGTGTTTACGAGGAAGTGGTGAATGATCAGACCTCCGGGGGCATGCGGGTCTGGAAGTGGATAGTAGTTTTTCTGATCTTCAAAGCTTAATGTTGCTGTAACATGGATGGCCACGTTCTGGGAGAGCAATGCAGCGACCGCAGTCCATATGAGCACAGAACCTAAGTTGCTTTTCACCTTCTCCATCTCTTTTTCCTTGAAGAAAGATTGAAGAAGAAAACTCTAGGATGGAGTGCTTGGGAGCAGAGTGGTGCATATAAAGAGTCGACTCGGTGAAGTAAATACGAACCGGTGAAGGAATATGTGGTTAGTTGATGTTTTGCAGAAGCATTTACTCAACACCATTTACTACTTGCACTGCCATAATAATAATACTCAGGTTGGCTTAGCTTAGAACAGCAGGACATGAACGTCCCTAATCAACTTCACCTAACAGAACAATTGAAAATGGCTCACTCACTTGTAAATGACCTATTAAGAATGGCCCCTTTCCCCAATGGTTTCTTTTTTATTTTGCGACCTAAGCTAGTTAATGTTCATTAAAACTTGAATTATACCAGCACGCGTGAACTTGTATGTACGTCTGTAAGACAGCCGTGAGCCACGCATGCCTGCTGAAACATTCAAAGATAGTACTAAACCTATACAAAAATAAGCGCAAATAAGACGGAAGAAATAGGAGTACACAATATTGTAAAGGATTTAAAGACTCCCAAAATAGTATATATATATATATAATTATAACCTGCTAACAAATAAGAAAAAGTTAGATTTCGAATGAGCGGCAAAAACAGATGGGAATCAATGGTTTAATTGAAATAAACAAAGGAAATAAACAAAGCATTTCTGTGCGTCTTTCCTTCGACCATTGAATTCTATGAGGTATACCGAAAGGGAAATGCTTGGGACCCCGATGGGATCCCGAGCATTTCCCGACAGGTGTCATTTCCAGCCCCTGTAAATCAAATTTAAAAAATCACATTTCCAGCCCCAATCGGGATGGCATCGGGATCCCAAGCCTTTCCCATACCTAAATAACAGAAACGCGGTCGTTCCTAAAAGGTTGGTCAAGAGACCAATATTTTGTGTGTTATCCATTGTCGAGGATATGAGCTGGTACGTATATGGAACTTCTCACCAAAACAATATGTTTAGACCACTACTAGCTAGTACTAATTAAATATTATTTCTGCAATGGCTTCCACGTCAGAAATTTGAACATTATATACCAAGTGGCAAGTGTAGTAATGCCCCCGACCACCCTACCTTCCCTTGTCTCTTGTTGTCTGTGTTTGTAATTATCAGGTACGAATTAGCGAAGCACAAGAACAATAATCTTTATTGTTATTTTTTGTGCTGAGGAAGAACAATAACCCCTTTAACTTCACAAGATGTCATCTGTCCAGCGCAAAGTCCGCAGAACCCTCATTATTTCCGGGATGGGCCACATACCTAGCTATCAGCTAGCTCCTATAGCTTCTACAACGACTCATCCTCCCTCTCAAAATTTTGCGTCTTTTCTTATTGTAGGGCATGCTAAGCATGAAGCATATTGCTCCACATCATGTGTTGGTCGAGTTGTGGGGTACAGCTGGCCCTAGATTTTACGGCCATATGCTGGACATCTGTCATTTGGTCGTAATAAAAACTTGGACTTGGAGGGAAGAGCTGGTGAACTCTTTTCTATTTGTTTTTATCATTCCTACACCGAGACGAGGGATAAAGAGTCAGACAGTCAGAGAGAGAAGTCAGATCAGAAACGGGGTTGGGGACCAGAAAAACTGAAACGAGGAAGTGGGGGTGCTGGAGCAAACTTAATTACGGGGACAGAGAAGTTGGTGAGGCTTCACAAATATGTTAGCGGAGTAAAGAAGGGCATCAAAGGCTGTGCTACTTCTCGGGCATTGTAAATTGCTTTGACGAATCCTTTTAAGATCGATACTCAAGTCTAAAGAAAAAGCTGGTCAATTGCAATTCAAATTTATTGGACATGTAAAGAGACAACAGCTTTGCGAGCTGTCACAATTGAGGAAGCCCCGCAGTGAATGCCGACAATCAATTGATTGTAAGACGTGTGAGGCCTCCGATGAGACCGCCCTCATTAATATTGTAACGATTTCTTTATCGCGTATCGGAAACATTTCACTTCGATGAAGCGTTTCGTCCCCAAAAAAACCAGGCTAGATCTTGCGTGGAGGGTATGTTCGACTATATATGTTTCGACGAATGATCTGATTTCTGAATCACCGCTTGAAACGGAAAAAGTTAGGAGACGAATGCGTGTGACCGTGTCAATGATCGAACAAGCTCGAACTTCTTTTGATTGCATCATCGTACAATTATTTGTTTTGTTTTGTTTGTGTTTGTGTTTTTTTTTTATCAAAACAGAGTTCAGCAGAAAATAGAAGCAGAACTAAAGTATTCAGTCCCTCATACGTCCACAAGAAGTCCGGAAAGTGCTCAGTTACATTAGCTAGCCTCCAATCAAAAATTGAGATCTCTCTTAACAAACTAGAATTATTCTACAAAGTCAAAATGACTTAAGCTTCAATGAATATCCTCCATCCTGCTATGAATATGTCATTCCTCTCTCTTGGAGAAATTTCGAAGAGCTTAAATAATAAGAAGGGCATCACCTTCAAGCTGGACAGATTTGAGCCGGCCTCTTTTAATAGCTTCTTGGATTCCCAGCTGTGCTGATACCGCCTCACCCTCGGGCGGGTTGTCTACATTCTCCTTGCAGATCTGGGCTCTCACAACCTTTCCTCCGTGATAACGCATAACCACAACCCCTATGAATGAGGTAGAATATTGCATGATTAGTATATCTAATACCAGTAGACTTCTAATTCTTTCATTGAAAAATTGATTAAGGGTCATTAATATAAGTTGTGATTTAAATTGATAAATAAAATGATTTATGCTTTATTATACAACTTGAGATTAAATTAAATTTTCATATAACACTTTATTCCTAAACATTATGTACCTAGCTCATATTATGTCTAGATGCATTTGAAGAATCATTTTCTTTTTCATGAGCACCATGATTATTGAGGTTGTAATTATTTCGTGACTTCAATTATATGATGCCATGAGCTAATTAAATATTCTTTGTGCAGAATGATAAAATTAATTACTCTTTGGACCCTTACAAGACAAGACACAGTATACTCGACACATGGCAGAGCAAAAGAGCTTCTAGAAGAGGTCAACTGATCAAGAGAAAGAGAAGAGCCAGCCTGACGAGAGAAGATTCATTGTAACCTAATTTGGCATATTTTGCCTTTCTCATCTAACCGAATTTAGAATATTTTACCTCTCTCCTTTAACCAAATTTGACATCTTTTGCCTCTCTCCTCTAACCGACTATGGCATTTTGTGCCTCTTCTTTAACAAATTTTCGCATCTTTTATCATACAAGTAAACTTCTAATTCTTGCATTTCAATTCCTTGAAACTAGAATCAAGTTCTTGCCCTTTAATTTTCTGTAGTTTCATTTCAATCTCAGTTTATTTTCTTGTTGTTCTTGCTTTTTTTTAGCTTGAAACTTGGGTTGTAATGAAGATATATTACTTAATCCAAGACTCTTGTAAAATTTTATTCATTTCCGTCATATAATTAGCTTCATTTACTTTCCGCTATATACGTACCGTCATTTATTTTAAATGTCTGTTAATTCGTTGTGGTTTAATTATGTTTCAAACTCCCAAATCCAAAAATACGAATATGAATTTTCTTTAGTAACTTTTATCTTTCATTTTTACACACATTGCACATATCACCATTTTTATTTTCTCTTTGTTACTATGTCTCCTTATTTCTTCGCGAGTTTGAAATCAATCTATTTTCCCTGAGGAGATAATTTGGCCTTTGGGCTAATTAGTACACGACAAAACTCCTATACGTGGGATAGCCTTTGCGTTGCTCATTTTTTAGTGGGTCAAGTTTTTGACACCGTTGTTGGGGAATCTTAGGCTTAGTTTCAAACTTTTGATTTTCCTTTATTTGAATTTTTCTCATACCTTTACTTACCAAAAAAAATATTCTCATACCCTTGTTATTTTATCTCTCTTGCACCTTTATTTGTTTTTTACTGTATTGGTGAGCCTATGCTATTTGGACTGATGTTTGATGTCTTGGGTCAGAGGCATTTCAAATAGATTATACATAGTGCCTAGTACTAGTAGTGATATTTACAACACAAAGCTAGATAGACTTTTTGTCTCTTCTGTAAGTGAGGATACTAAATTGATTTATACAATCCTTTTCTGGAGGAGAATTTTGAAGAAACTATGGTTGATTCTGCACCTTGCACACTTGAGGATTTTTTTGCAGCTTACACGAACCACAACAACTTCATCCATCATTTTACCTGAAGCCGCACCTAATTTTTCAATTAAGCATGGGATGATGTCAGTTATACCTTAATTCCACAGGATGGAACTGAGAGTCCTTAATAGCATCTGATAGACTTTGAGCACTTTTATCACTAGAGCTAGCATTGATGAATTTATAAGACTTCGCTTATTTTCTTTTTGCTTTAAAGCATAAAGAAAAATTTTTGTTTAATTCAAGGCCTAATTTTATCTCTAATTGGTCTGATATGCAACGTGAGCTCTTACAGAAATTTTTCCCCATTCAAAGAACTCAATTTTTACAAGAGCAAATTAGCAAATTCAATTAGAGACATGATAAAACCTTCCACACTAGTTGGGAAAGGTTTAAAAATTTGGTTAACATGTCCCTATCATGGTTTCAAATCATGGAGGCTAGTAAAATTTTTTTATACTGCACTTACTACTAAGACCAAACAATTTGTTCAGATTATGTGTAATGGAGAGTTCTTCAGAACTCGATGAAGCATTGAAGTTCTTTGATTACTTAGCTGAAAGTGCCCAACAATGGAATAGACGGTCTAATATAGCATCTTTGGCTATACAACCTCTCAGACCAATTAGTGGTGGGGGTAAATATGAGCTTGAAGAAGATGCGTCAATGCTTGTATTGCTACTTTGACTAGGAGGTTAAAGATAATTCAATTAGAGAAGGTGAAGGCCAGAAAAGCAGTAGTGTACGTGTTCTATATGTGTTGATTTGAGCCACAAGACTCAAGATTGCACAATTATGCCAGTATTTTAGGCTAGTGGGTCAGACCAGATGCAATCAGTAAATTAGGCTAACCGAGATCAGAATCAGTCGTTTTCCAACACGTACAATTAGGGCTAGAGCAATCACTCAAATGTTTCATGGAAGAATGGTCAGTCTACTCAACATCAATATCAGCCACCTCCCCAACAACCATCCTATTCACAACCTCCTTAGCAACCATATTATACACCACCTCCTCAATACCAATATCAAGCACCTAAATTTCTTCAGAGTTATCCTATAGGTTCACCTCTAGGCTTCTAGTCTCATATAGCTGCTCAAAATTTTTAATCCCAATCACCTGCTCTGCCAAAACAATCATTTGAAAACAGTATGTTATAGATGGCCAACACACTTCAGTAATTCATGCAAATTCAACTCACCACAAACAGTCAGAATAAACAGGCCATTATTGAGTTGAGAGGATCTGTTAGTAAGATAAGTACGACATTGAGCACCCTAGATAAACGGAAGTTTCCTGCACAACCGCAACATAATCCTCACGTATACTAACAACAACTTGTTCACAACGTTTCAAATGAAACTATTGAGTCTGTAAAGGTGGTGATCACATTGAGGAGCGGTAAGGAAGTCCAACGCCCTAAGATGCTAGTGGACAGATCAACAATTAAATCCATTACACAAGAGGTCAAGGCTGAGACTGATGATGCCGAAAAAAATTAAAAGAAAGAGAAGACAAAAGTGTAGCGCAGAAACAAGCAGAACAGAGCCTAGTAGGGATTTCTAACTAGCAATTCCCTACCCTTAGAGATTAGCAGCTGGTCAAAAGAACAAGTATTAGATTGAGATTCGGGAAATCTTCAAGCAAGTAAAGATTAACATTCCGCTTTTGGATGCAATACAACAAATCCCTTCCTATGCAAATTTTTTAAAAGAATTGTGCACAGTAAAGAGGAAGTTGAATGTGAAGAAGAAAGCCTTCCTGACAGAGCAAGTTAGTGCATAGAAACTTAGCGAGACTACTAAGAAGTTCATAGATCCGAGATCTCCCACTGTTTCTATCATGATCGTGAATCTCGTGTTGGGAAAGCATTACTTATTTTGAGAGCAGTGTGAATTTGCTCCCGTCATCAGTGTATGAGTGGTTGAGATTGGGAGAATTATAAAAGCCCGCCATCATGCTACAGCTGGCCATTAGATCAGTCAAGGCGCCACAGGGTATTATTGAAGATGTACGAGTTCAAGTCGATAAATTCTACTCTCCAATGGGCTTTGTAGTTCTGGAAATGCAGCAACTAGTCTCTACTATTTATCAGGCACCTGTGATACTTGGTCGACCATTTTCAGCTACCTCCACCGCACTGATTAATTGCCGAAGTGGAGTATTGAAGTTCACTTTTGGCAATATGACGTTGGAGATGAATATATTCAATACATGCACAAGTAGTTGAGATGATTCAAAAGTGCATGCAGTTGATATGATTGTGGATTTTGATATATCAGAGCCGTTATCATGTTTTTTATTCCTAGAGTGCATTTGAGAATGATTGTCCTGAGCAGTCAGATGCTCTTATTGTGGCAGTTCCTTTGCCAGGAGAGTTAAACAGAAATAGATGATCCTTTGCAGATAGCTAATGTGAATCATACTAATAGTTGAGGTAGTTCCTTTGTCTCGATTTACCGGAAGTCATGAAGTCATCAGAAGAAGTCCCTACACTGCAATTGAAGCCAGTACACGAGGACTTGAAGTATGTGTGGTCATTTCTTCTCAGCTTACTTTGAAGCAGGAAATTGATTTATTGATAGTGCTAAGAAAGCATCGGGGAGCTACAGGCTGGACCATTGTAGACATAAGGGTATTGATCCTTCCATCTATACCCATAGTATTTTTTTGGGGGAGATGCAAACCCAGTTCGTGATGCACAGTAGAGGTTGAATCCTACTATTAAAGAGGTCGTGAAGAAAGAGGTACTGAAATTGTTAGCTGTAGGTATCATTTATTCTATCTCCGATAACAATTGGGTATGTCCAACACAGGTAGTTCCTAAAAAATCAGGTTTGATTATCACTAAAAATTCTAATGGTGAACTGATTCTAACTAGGATGGTATTGAGTTGGAGAATGTGCGTCCACTACCAGAAGTTGAATTCAGTTAGTCGAAAAGATCATTTCTTATTACCATTCCTAGATCAGATTATAGAAAAAGTAGCCGGTAATTGAAGCCAGTACACGAGGACTTGAAGTATGTGTGGTCATTTCTTCTCAGCTTACTTTGAAGCAGGAAATTGATTTATTGATAGTGCTAAGAAAGCATCGGGGAGCTACAGGCTGGACCATTGTAGACATAAGGGTATTGATCCTTCCATCTATACCCATAGTATTTTGTTGGGGGAGATGCAAACCCAGTTCGTGATGCACAGTAGAGGTTGAATCCTACTATTAAAGAGGTCGTGAAGAAAGAGGTACTGAAATTGTTAGCTGTAGGTATCATTTATTCTATCTCTGATAACAATTGGGTAAGTCCAATACAGGTAGTTCCTAAAAAATCAGGTTTGATTGTCACTAAAAATTCTACTGGTGAACTGATTCTAACTAGGATGGTATTGAGTTGGAGAATGTGCATCCACTACCAGAAGTTGAATTTAGTTAGTCGAAAAGATCATTTCTTATTACCATTCCTAGATCAGATTATAGAAAAAGTAGCCGGTAATGTTTTTTATTGTTTTCAGGATGGTTTTTCTAGATATTATCAAATTGTCATAGCACCAGAGGATCAAGAGAAGACCACCTTCACTTGTCCCTTTGGTAGTTTTGCTTTCATAAGAATGTCATTTGGTTTATGTAATGCATCTGCTACTTTTCATCGTTGTATGATGAGTATTTTTTATGACATGCTTGATGAAATGTGTCAAGTCTTTATGGACGATTTCTCTATGTTTTGAAAATATTTTGACGTCTGTTTGAAAACTCTTACTACTGTATTGAAAAGGTGTGAATAAACGAACATATTGTTGAACTGGGAAAAATTTCAATTTATGGTTTGTAAAGTATTGGTTGTCAACAAGGCCAAGATAGAATTGATATCACAATTACTTGTCCCTAAGACAGTTAGAGATATCCGTTCTTTTCTTGGTCATGCTGGCTTTTATAGGCGTTTCATTAAAGGTGTTTCATTATACCCTTTTGCAACATGATACTACATTTGTTTGGACTGATGAGTGCCAAAATGCTTTTGTAACTCTTAAGAACCATCTTACAACTAGACCTATTATGCAGCTTCCATGGTGGGGTTTACCTTTTGAAATTTTGAATCATGCAAGTGATTTCGCTCCAGGTGCCGTTCTGGGCCAAAGAGTAGATAATTTACCTTCCGTCATTTGTTATGGAAGTCATATGTTAAATGATGCACAAAAAAACTATATCACCACTGAGAAGGAATTGTTAGCTATTGTGTTTGCCTCAGATAAATTTCATTCTTATATTCTTGGTTCATTTGTTATTATTTTTACTAACCATTCTGTTTTCAAGTATTTGTTGGCAAAGAAGGACGCTAAACCCAGATGGATTTGATGGATTCTCCTTCATCAAGAGTTCAACATTACCATTTACGATAAAAAGATAATTGCAATGTTGTAGATTACCATCTTTCTGGCTTGCAGCTACCAAACGTATCTTCATCCCTTCCTCCCTTAAACGATGATTTTACATCTTTTTGCAGTGTCAAATGCTCCTTGGAGTTATAGAGAGATTCCAGCCAAAGAGTAAGAGAGAGAGCCAAGAGGATCGGAGCGGATGAGCGGTCGGCGACGGCGACTGAAAGCTTGAACCTGGACAGTGAGAGTGAGATAAAGAGATAGAGAGAGACAGAGAGCGAGAGCAACACATGAGAACGAAATTGACTTGAGGGAAATGGAATGGGAGAAGGTCACAGGGAAGGGGGACACTCAAGGGATAAAAGGTCCTAAGTGTCCTTTGATATGGTCAAATAAATATTCTTTTATAATTAGGGCACAGTATAAAACGAGTTAAAAGAAATAACAAGAGTAGCTAGAACCGAAAAATGACAGAATTTCCAATTCAGGAAAATGCCAAAAAAGGCTTCTGGTTCTTACCGGAATTTTGGTGCCCACCCTTACTCCTCTAACCGAATTTAGCTTTTTATGCCTCTCTCCTCTAATCAATTTTGGCATCTTTTTTCTAACCAAATTTGATATCTCCCTACAAGAATTTCGATTTATAATGACGAAATTCTGGGTGACGAAACAAATTTCGTCACTAAAAGTTAGTTTTTTGTGATAAATTTTAATTTTTGTCACTAAAAGTCTATTTTTGGTGATGAAAATTGATTTCATCACAAAATTCATCCCAACATATATATTTATTGTGACGAAATTTTGCGACTAAAATGGCAGAGGGAAATCAAATTGTGACCTTTGGAGTTCCAGAAATTCAAGGTTATACTGTATTATATGTCATATCTGTTATCTCCCTTTGTCTCTCCAATAGAAACTAATTTGCACGTCATAGAACACTGTCTCAAGGGACTCGTAGAATTCAAGTGGGAGAATTTAGAAGATGGACGGCATCTAAGGCAATCCGAAACTCGTTCTTGAATCTAGCGTGTAAACCAATGTTAAGTATATCCAATTTATAAGGCAGCAGCATACCTGGACTTTTGTGTCCGTGATATACTATTGTAGTGTGTTTTGCCCCATGTTTGATCAAGCTTATCACTGCTTGTTGGGAGGCGACATGGACATCAAAAATGGGTAGGGAAAGAAGCATCTTTGGTTCATTAAATGGAAATTCCTTGAAGCAAAGGTTTCTAGTGCAATCGAGATCAATCTCTCATTATAATTCATCTTCTGACTTTGTTCACTAAGTTTTTCATATCGGATTGTAACTATTACATATTATCTCATCAGGCTGCGGCCTACTACTACCATGGTCTGATCCTTGACAATGGTATTAAGTAAGAATCACAAATGTGGAGAAAGAGGAAACTTTCATTAATTGAGAATGTGCTCTGTTAACAACTTCGGTTGCTTAATATACAGAAAGAGAATAACCATTACAATTTGTTAAACGAAACTGAAAATGTAAACTAAGTTCCAGCGTGCGACTTCCAGCTTAGCATTCCCGCTCAGCACTATCATTAATATTCTCCCCTCGAGATGGATGCTATATGTTTAGTAATCCCATCCTGCCTACTAAATGAAACAGAGCTACGCCCAATGCCTTGGTTAATACATCTGCAATCTGGTGTTGAGTATTAACATGTAAAATTCGAATCAAACCAGCTTGTAACTTTTCTCTTATAGTGTGACTGTTCACTTCTATATGTTTGGTTCGTTCATGGAACACCGGATTGATAGAGATATGAATTGCAGCTTCATTATCACAGAACATAAGATCAGTTTGTCAATGTTCAGTATCAAAATCAACTAATAAATTTCTCAGCCACGTTAACTCACACACAGCTGAGGCCATACCTCAATACCCTGCTTCTGAAGATGACCGAGAGACTACATTATGTTTCTCTGACTTCCATGAAACCAAACTATCACCAATGAACACCGTAAAACCTGTAATTGATCTTTCATTATCATGACAGCCGCATAATTAGAGTCAGCAAATGCTTTTAGATGCAAAGAAGTTGGTTTTGCAGAGAAGAACAATCCTTGACCAACAGTACCTTTAAGGTAATGAACTACATGATGAGTTGCATACATATGTGGTTGCCTTGGAAAATTCCTAAACTGAGTTAGCCATTGCACAGAATATGCAATATCATGCCTAGTTATAGTCAAGTATATCAATCTCCCTACTAACCTCCTATACTGACTTGGATCAGCAACTTCATCCCTATCATCCTTCGTTAACTTGAGGTGTTGTTCCATAGGAAATTTTGCTGGTTTTCCACCCACCAAACCACAATCTGATATGATCTCTAAAACATATTTTCTTTGACACAAATGGATACCTTTAGACGATCTAGCAGATTCCAAACCTAAGAAATACTTAAACTCCAAAAGATCTTTAATTTTAACTTGCTATTTAAATAGACCTTCAACCCTCTATAGCAGCACTGTCATTATTGGCTATTAGAAATTCATCTACATAAACCAATAAAATAATGAATGAAGTGTCTTGCTTTTAGGTAAATAAAGAGTAATCTGCCAGTGATTGGTTAAAACCAGATGCAACTAAGGCTTTTTTTAACCATACAAAGACTTCTTTAGTTTGCACACCATATTTTCTCCCTTGTTGTCAAATCCAAGAGGTAAGGACACATAAACCTCTTCATCAAGATGTCCATTAAAAAACACATTGTTCACATCTAATTGGTGCAAAGATGAACTCTTGACGGCAACTACGAAAATAAGCAATTGAATAGTGTGAGCTTGGCTATCAGGCTAAACGTCTCATAGTAATCAAAACCTTCTTTTTGTGTGTAGACCTTAGCTACCAACCTAGCTTTGTAATGTTCAACATTACCATCAGATTTGTACTTGACTTTATAGATCCATTTACACCCAACAAGATGCTTGTCAGGTGGAAGGAAAGTCAAGTCCCAAGGCAAAATTCCTTTGCCTTGGAAATGAGTGGAAATACACAAGGCACAATTCCTTTTGCTTGAGGACAATCTTTGAAAAGTAAGGGAGGCCGATAAAGGATATGGCTTACCATGCTTAATAAAAGAACTAACAATAGAATCTAATTGAGATAGGGTGAAGGAAGTGACTTGTTGACAGTGATAAGCATCAACATAAGCAGGAACTTTATGAACTCTAGTAGATTTCCTAAGAGGAGGAACAAACATATCAATGGAAGGAGTAGAAATCAAATTTATAAACACAAGTGGAATAATAGTATTGGGAGTAGAGATCAAATATGTGGGGAGATGTGGAACAACAGATTCAGGTGAGAGAATAGGTGTTTTTTCTATTTCAAATATGAGATTAGGAAGAACTAATGAATAAGTTTCCTGCTCATCATGATAAGCTATAAAAATTAGATGTAGGTGAAGAAATTTTATACGGAAAAGTATCTTCAAGGAATGTGACATCCCTGAAGATTAGATAGACATGTGCATCTAAGTCAAATAGCTTGTACCCTTTTACACAAAACGGGCAACCCAAAAACACACATCTACGAGCTCTAGGAGAAAATTTTGTTCGATGATGAGTAAGAGTAGAAGCAAATCATAAGGAACAAAAGACCTTGAGATGCTGATATGAAGGAATAGTTTTGAACTACATTTCAAAAGGAGTTTTACTGTTTAAAACTGGAGTTGAAATTCTGTTTATTAAATAAAGAACAACTAAAATAATTTTGTTTATTTTGCTACATATGTTGATGTTTTCTCTCCACAACATAATTTTGTTGTGGAGTTGTAACACTGTTAGCCCAAGGTTGATCTTGAGCTATCTAACTCGATTTTAATGATAACAAATGATAAAATAACTTTGGAAGTATTTTAGAATACTTGGTTGTCAATCCACTATTCAATAGAGAGTACACAATTGTATTTAAATTTATCATTAATTCCATATGCCCTATAATTTATTTAAACACCACGACTTGCACCTAAACTATGATATTTTTCATTGTAGGAGTTTTCGTGTTGAAATGAAAAAATTGTATATCAAAAAGTACTGAAAAACTCTATCCGCTAAGATGGTGTCGACACATGGTTGACATTGTGTCGACACATAGCAAAGAAGCCAGACTTCCATTTTGATGGTGTCGACACATGGGAAGCAGTGTCGACAAATGTGAAGATGGGGTCGACACATGGTGAAGGAAGTGTCGACACATGTCACAGGCACCAGCAAGTAAGTTCCAGACTCGATGAAACTGTCCACACATAGGCATGTACGTTTCGAGTCATGTGGCGTGAATCAAGATGATGTGGCACTTAGGGCACCTCTACAACACTCCAAAAAGGCCCTCAGGACCCCTCAGGACTGAAGACCTATAAAGGAAACCTTATGGAGAGAGAAAAGAAGACTTTTGCACAAATTTTGCCACTCTACATCAACAATCTTAACCTAGTCTCCTTCAAGTGAGAGAAAAACACAAAAGACAAAGAATGCAAATTTTTCAAGAAGATTTGGTCTGTCATTGGTGTCATCATCATCAGATCTTGTCTTGTAACCTGTTATTGAGCTTTGCTTTGCTGATTTGGCTTTGAGAGCTTTAGTTTATTCATTCCTACGTTTAAACATTGAAAACCTTCAAGTGTAGGATACATTTAGGCCTATTTGTAAGGATAGAAGAAATCTTACAGGCATTGAGATTTGTTACGAGTTTAAGTGTGAGCTCAGAAAACTCTTGTAACGGTTACTTATGTGAGACCCCGTACTTCGTTTTTGCTATCTTTCTATGTATTTGTTTTTGATTTAACTCAAGGGGCCATATTTTTGGCCAATGTATGACTTAACTTTAATACTTATGGTATTTTATTTTATTATCATTGTGAAATTTTATTGGTGCAATTCTATTATTTTCCTAAGAGCCGAATTTTTATGAATTAATTTTTTCATTTGCTTATTATTATGCTACCATGATTTATGAAATTAATACCAAGAATATATGAAGATAATTTTATTTCCTATTGTCGAAATTCTCTAAATAGAAACCATTACATAATAATCTATAGTTATGAAATTCTATGTTGAGCATATAGATTATTTTATGTCCTTGATTAGGTAACCGTAATCACCATTAGGTAGTCTTAAGCATCATTAGAAGAATTAAGTGATAAGTTGGTAGGTTTATAGGATAGCTTGATAAAAAATTAAAGATAAGTTAGTGTGCTTATTATGGAAATAAGTTAGTGTACTTATTATAGAGATAAGTTAGAGTGTTTATAATAAAGATAAATTGATATGCTTGTTATGGTGATAAGTTAGTGTGCTTATAGTGGAGATAGGTTGATGTGCCGATAAAGTAAACTATGTGATAAGAGAAATAAAATGTAAAGTAGAAATCTAGTACAAGAGAGCAAGTTACGTGAAAGGTAAGGAGAGAAAGATTGAATTGGCTTTGGGTGATTCACGTGAATGGCTTAAGAAGGAGACAAGGAATTGAATGCAAATAAAGGAGATGAGACAAGACCATGTCAACCGGCCTTTCCACCCAATGAAAGCAGGCGATACAAACAAGAGAGCCTCACCCCTTCACGTCATAAGCCTTCATTTCAAACCTCATTCATTTCACTTCTTCACCATTTCATTTCGCATAGCCTCTCTCCTTGCTTAGCTCTTCCTTGTGGCCGAACCCCTCACCATCTTCAGTTCAGTTTTCTCTTGACCGAAGCACATCATCTCCAACTTGTTCTTTTTCTCTTGGCCGAACCACTTTGTTGGCTTTTGTGCACAGTCGAGATTTTGATGATTTCAATAAATGGATGAGTTTACAAAATGGACATCTTCACAGACAAAGACAACTTGACGAAAAGAGCCAAACCTTGAAGAAAAAGGAACAAGAAGATGCAAGGAGCTTAAAGTGAAGATTCAAGACCTTAGGGTATAATCCTTGTAACTCTTTATTTCACATTTGACAAGGATTTGAATCACGCACTTGCATATCTTTCAAAACATGCATAAACTGTTTTAAGTTTTTGTTTGAAAGATTAAAACGTTTTTATAGGTTTCAAAACATCCCAATCAAACTTCCAAACCTTCATATACTTATGGAAAGTATGTCTTCAAAATTGGGTGTTTAAAAGTGATCAAAAACCTTGTTTTTAAAAGAATCAGATCATGCTTAAGTTGAGGAGGTCGACCGGCTGTTCAAGCGGTCGACCGGTACTTCGACCGCCTCATGTAGCGGTCGACCGGTTTATTTTGACAAAAGAGCCGTTGAAGCTTCTGACAATATGACCGTTGGGTAACGGTAACTTGAAGCGGTCGACCGGTTCATATAGCGGTCTAGGAGATCTAGTTGACACAGAGTCTAAAGAAAATAAACCATCAGATTTTGATGAAGACAAGGAACCTGCCTCATATGTGAAGAAGAATCATCCTGAACGAAATACCATTGGTAAGATGAAAGAAGGTTTGGGACTAACAGGTAGAGTACTAAACCATATTTCTTACTCATGTTATGTTTCTTTATATGAACCTAAGAATGTTGATGAAGCTTTAAAAGTTGGATTTGGACTAACGCCATGCATGAAGAGCTGAACGAGTTTATTAGAAATGATGTTTGGTTTTTAATTCCAAGACCTACTGATTCTAACATCATTGGTACAAAATGCATATACAAGAACAAATCATATGAAAATGGTGTTGTGATTAGAACAAAGCTTGGCTTGTAGCTCAAGGCTACACCCAAGTCGAAGGCATTGATTTCGATGAAATATTTGCACTGGTAGCTAGATTAAAGTCTATTAGGATTCTATTAGCTTTATCTTGCTCCATGAGGTTTAAAATACACCAAATTGATGTAAAGAGCATATTTTTAAATCGTTTTTTACAAGAAGTTTTTGTAGAACAACCCAAAGGTTTCATTGACCCAAAGTTTCCTAATCATGTCTTTAAATTGAAGAAAGCACTTTATGGACTAAAACAAGCACCTAGATGTTGGTATGATAGGCTAACTGCTTATTTGTTGGAAAATGGTTTACAAGAGGAGGTGTGTAATCGTACACCGTTTATTAAGAAAATTCATATTAACATCATCATTGCACAAATCTATGTTGATGATATAGCGTTTGGTTCTCCTATGGAATTGCTTGCCTTAGAATTTGTTGAATCGATGATGATGAGCTTTAGACGAGTATGGTTGGAGAACTTCATTACTTTCTTGGTTTTCAAATCAAACAAAGCAAAGATGGTTTGTTTATTTTTCAATCGAAGTATGCAAAAGGTCTTATGATTATATTTGGTTTAGGCAGCAAAAAGCACACAAAAGTTCCTATGAACACTTCAGTTAAAGTTAATATTCATTCATTTAGTAAATGTGTAGACCATAACATGTATTGTAGTATGATTGGTAGTTTATTATATCTAGCTGCCAAAGAAAATCATACGATATGTGAATGAAATTGTAGACTATGGAATTTGGTACTCCAAAGATTCTATTCTCATTTGGTAGCGCATACTGATGCAGATTGGGCAGGAAACTCAGACAATAGAAAAAAAAAACTTCAGGTGGCTGCTTTTATTTGAGTTAGAATTTAGTAGCTTGGCATAATAAAAAGCAAAGCTCTATTTATCTTTACACATCCGAGGTAGAGTATATTGCTATAGGTAGTTGATGTACACAACTCCTATGGATGAAACAAAGGTTGTATGATTATGGTCTACATCAGAAGTCTATGCATGTATATTATGATAATACAAATGTTATAAACATATCTAAAATTTCAGTTTAAAATTCACGTACTAAGCATATTGATATAAGACATCATTTTCTTCTTGATCTTGTTGAAAGACAGATTTTCCAAAACCTCTTGAAACATGTAGGTTTGAATTTTTAAGACAAGCTATTGGTTTATTTCAAATTACTTAAAAATTTTGGTCAGTTAATTAGTTTTTAAGCGTTCATACGCCATTATGTCTTTTAGTAAGTCTAAAATGCTCCTAAATAATATTTTGAGAATTTCCAAAACATTCAATAAAATTATTTTTGTATGTAATTTTTCTGAGTTTCAAGTTTGCATGTAGTTGCTATTTAGTTTGAGTTTATGGCATCCATGGTGGACGAGTACTTTATGCACAGATTATAAAAGGCATGTTTGGCTTGTTTTTGAAAACATAAGCTGTTTATTTTAAAGAAGAAGACTAGCGCATGCTTTTAAAACACACTCACACACTTAACGACTTTATTTTAACCTAACATGCTTTCCCATCTCACGTGATACACATACTGCCTCTCACTAAGTCAAGAAAAAAGGTATTTTTACTATCTTTTATCTCTTCTTTAAAGGTGAAATGGAACGTTTGGTGGCCGTGTGGCTTTGTGGTCCCGCGTGATGGGTATCGAATGAATGGTTGATGGAATTTTGTCAGTTGTTCAATTTTAAGCTGTGTATGGGATCTGTTACTCATGTGATTATAAGAACCTATAAATTTCTTAAAATACGATTCATTATTTCAAAAGATTTTCGAAGATTTCAAAATCAAGGGTTGAAGAAATTTTCCCAAAATTTGTTGAATCTCCTAAAATCTTGTAATAATCTTGTTAGGACTTGTCACATTATTTGGCTTAGTTGGCTTGATTGTGATGAAGATAATTGTTTAATGTTGTATAAGTGCATTCAGTTTCACATGTTTCATGTTTCATTAATACTTTCAGTCATTATTATATTTATATGAGTTTTGTGAGTCCGAATATCAACCCAAGAGGGGGGTGAATTGGGTTTATCAAAAATTTATCCTCTTTGTGATAAAAACTCATATCTGAAAAATATCCCTTTGATTTAGCAAATAAAACGCAGATCTAAATATGTTTAATGTCAAGCCCAAAGAACAACAATAATTAGTAAAGCTATAAAGTCCTAATAGCAATAAATTAAAGCAATAAGTACAAAAGTAGAGAATAGAGATAACACCGCAATTTTTACTTTGTTTGGCCAAGACTTGCCTACGTCCACCCCAAGGCTATTGCCTACATTTTGCTTCTCCATTATAATCAAATAGTGTCTACATGTTAGCTTACGGGTGCTAAGTAACCATTAAAAAAGTTTTTCCGAGCTCACTCTTCAACTCGTCACAAATCTCAAAGCTTATAAGATTTCTTCTATCCTCACGGGTAGGCTCAAGTGTATCTCATTCTCAAAGGGTTTTCAAAGTTTAAAAATAGGAATGAATGAACAATAGCTCTCAAAACTAAATAAGCAAAACAAAGCTCAGTAAAGGGCTAGAAGATAAGCTCTAATGATGATCACAACAATGGGATACGAGATCTTCTTGGAAAATGTGCAGCCTTTGTCATTTATGTTTTTCTCTCACTTGAAGGAGACTAGGTCAAGATTGTTGATGTAGAAGGCAAAAGTTGTTCAAAAGTCTTCTTTTCTCTGTCCATACGATTCCCTTTGTAGGTCTCAGTCTTAAGGGGTTCTCCCTTTTTTGAATGTTGGAGAGGTTCCCTAAGTGTCATATCGCCGAAACTTGCGCGCTGAGTGTCATTTTTAAAAACTGAGTTCCCATAACATGTGTCGACACATATATGCCTATGTGTCAACACCTTCATCGAGTCTGGAACTCGCTCACAGGTGCTTGGGGCATGTGTCGACACCATCAAAATGACAGTATGGCTTCTGTGCTATGTGTAGACACCAACTTGACAAATAGAGGTTTTTAGTGCTTGTTGATATCCAATCTTTTTCATTTCAACACGAAAACTCCTAAAATAAAAAATATCATAGTTTATGTGCAAGCCATGGTGTTTAAATTAAATATATGGCATAAAGAATTAATGATAAATTTAAATACAGTTGAGTGCTCTCCATTGAATAGTAGATTGACAACCACGTATTCTAAATGTATTTCAAAGCTATTTTCTTATTTGTTATTATTAAATAAGTTTATATTGAGATATTATATGAATTTCTACGAAAATTGGTTATGGTTGATTGTTATTTTAAATAGTCGTGGACTACAGTTGTAATATTGTTTGGCTACATTTGCAAAATGTGTAAATATTTTCTTTGATTATGAACAACATATATTTTAATAGTTTTATTATGTGACACAATGTGCACAATTGATTTTGTATTTGGACTTGTCAAAACTGTGTACAGATTTTATTGTTGGATAGGGAAATATTATTTGGTTTGTATGTGGCATTGAATATTTTGGCTTATTAGCTAATGGAAATCATATTATGTGCGACCCCAACTTAAAGACTAGTAGAATCGATCAGTTTAGGTTTCCTTCATTGTAAATTTAGACATTAAAATTTTACTTCTTGACTCTTTAAGTTTTTGCACTATCCTTAATTATTGAGAAAAGAAATGTATTGTTGACTTGATTTAAAATTATGTCTAAGGTGAAATTTTCCTTTAGCACTTTTTCGTTCATCTTTATTAATAATTTAAATGCTATATTTGTTTGCGAATTTAAATAGTGTTAAATTGCATTATAGGTGTCAATTATGTTATTCACTTTTGTTTGTCTAAGAGTATCCATCTACTTTTGGGGGTAGGGTGGTCTTTTCCTCCCCATTTTCCTTATTCGGTTTCCCTTTCACTCATGTACTCATGCACACAAACAAGAGAGGAGGGAACGCTGAAGCCGAGAACAAGAAGAAGAAAGAAGAGAAGAAGAAGAAGAAGAAGAAGAAGAAGAAGAGAAGAAGAAGAAAGCCGAGAAGAAGAAGAAGAAGAAGAAAGCCGAGAAGAAGAGGAAGAAGAAGAAGAAGAAGAAGAGAAAAAAAAGGAGAATTGCAGTGTAGAGATAGGGGGTCCAAATGCAGTAGGGAGAACTAAGAGAAGCAAAGGTAAGGGGATTATAAAATCAAATTTGGCATGGCTGAAGATTACCCATGTGCTTTGAGTTGGATTTTTTGCTACTTTAAGTTATGTTAGTTCTATGTGTTGCGTGCATGTTGAGTTTGACCATAGGTGAGAAGCAAATGGTAATTTTTTTGAAGGAGAAGAGTATGCACGAGTAGGATAAGAATAGGTTTAAAACTGAAAATTTACTAATGTTAGGATATTGAGAGAAAAACCCGATTCGGGGTTCTGCTCTTATGCTTTCAACTACTGTGTTAAGTACTAATTTAATTTTCTAAGTTGCTGGAAAATAAAACTGAGGTTTTAAATCTTGAAAAACGAGTGAAGTTGCATGATGAAGGTTATGACTAAAAGGAAGAAAATTTGCAGGAAAATAAAAGTTTATGTTCTGTTTTACCTCTAACATATTGTTGCAGAAATTCTCTTTTCCCACATCTATCGCCTATTGTGTTGCTGTTTATTTATGGGATTGTAGATTGTATATGGAGAGGTTGGGATGAAAACATTATACAGAAGTTAGATAGATGTTTGTTTGATGAATAACCAATAAAGTATTGCAATTAAAGAGCAAATAATCAAACTAGTGCATGCTGAAGAAACAATTACTTTCTGCAGATTATAAAGCTCGAATCATAAGCAAGTATTCATGTAATTTATTTTGCATTTTGATCTGTGAGATACTTTTTGTTATGGGTCTATGAAATACAAAAATTTTAAGCCATACTTGAGGTGATTCCAATAAATACTGAGCAAGTTATGGACTTTTAAAGTTCATACGTCAAGCCGTTAGAAGCCTTGCACGTCCAGATTTCTTGTTCGTTCCAAATAATCTTTAAGTGATCAATTTAAGTGATTTTTATGGGTCTGGTCTTCCATTTTAATTATTTTATCAAAGAGGAACATTTGAGATAAATTTTGTGTGATTTAGAGGTGTATTGAATAAGTTATGGTGTTTTGAAAGTGGAAGGTCGAGCAAGAGATAGCGGTACTGTTTGATCTAGAATTTTTATCTGTTACGAAGTGTTTTTCAAAATTTTAATTAGTTCCAATTTTTATGAGTCTTATCTTAAAATTTAATTTTATAAAAGCAGAAAAGTTGAAAAGTAATTTTGTGCAATTTGAAGCTATGTTGTTGAAGGTATGCATTTTTGAAGTTGGAGATGTCGAAGCTGTCAGCTTGGACGCCCTCAGAAACTTGCATTTTTTAATAAATCTTTTGAGTGGAAAATAAATTTTAAATTACCTGTAATTTTAATATGTTATAACATCGAGTGTAAGAATCATTTTGGAACCCAAGTTTAATGTGTTTAGCAATG
The DNA here is from genome assembly GCA_963930655.1 of Myrica gale. NCBI lineage: Eukaryota > Viridiplantae > Streptophyta > Magnoliopsida > Fagales > Myricaceae > Myrica > Myrica gale. The sequence continues at coordinate 18,829,526 of OZ005598.1, read as the reverse complement.
TTAAGTTAGAGTTTTACATTGTAGAACCACCGGTGGTTAGTAAAGAAAAATGTGAGTTAGTATGATATGTTTATTTTGGAATGAATGATTATTTGTTGCATCAAGTGAATCTCTAAATCATTTAAGTGACGAAATTAGTATGACTCACTTGCAGGCAAGGCACCACAACATTAACTGAAATGATATTTTTGTCATTGAGCACGTCATGAAAACTGAAAACTCTTAAAGGTAAGTGGAAAAATTATTTTTTCTGAAAACTGAAATTATACATAACATGAATACTTGTCAATGAGCACATCATGAGCATTTGCATTGATTTTCTCAAAAGGAAGAAAGGAAAATTTTATGCAAATGAAAGTGAGATTTTATGCTATGTTATGATATGTTATGGAGCTTAATAGGATGGTCGATACCGTACCTAAGTAAGATAGGTTCATCCACACCGAAGGACGAATGCGAGAAGGGTGGATGACTCCTAAGGGCACCCACTCTGAAGGAAGAATGCGAGAAGGATGGGTAGTCCTCGAGGTATGTGCAACCACACTGAAGGACGAATGCGAGAAGGTGTGGACCTCTAAGGGTCGTGTCTAGCCATCAGGCCTGGGGTCATATCAAGGGCTAGCTTGACCAAATGACTCGTTCCTAAGCGAAGGGGGAACGGTTGCGAATAATAATGGAGTGATAGAAGTAGCCCAAATAATAATGAAGAGATTTTAAGCTGAATTTCAAGAACAAGAGTCTCATGCATAAACATGCATTTACTTTTGGCACTGGATGAATACTTTTCATTCATGATCATGCTCAAGTCACACATATTTCAATTCATTAATCATCCCTTACTGAGTCATTCGATTCATAGTATTTTCAACTGTATCAATCCAGATGATGTTCTAGGTAAAGGAACTTATTAAGAGAATCTAGAACCTGAGGGGGGGGTGATAAGGGTGCCCTCCTTTGATTTGCAATAAATGTAGATCCTTTATTTTTGAAAAAACTGATATGAACCTCCCTAGTGATGTAGTTGTGGCCTGTTCAGGCTACGAGACCAACTTAAGGCTCTTAGTAACCTATATTTTGAACCCTGATGTAATCATAACTTATTGCTTTGAGTTATTGTATGAAGATTAACTTTCCAAATGTTTATCTATACATCTTATGTTATATAGGTATACATTCTATTACGTGTATATTTATTTACATATTTGTACACTACGTAAGAACGCTTGAGGGTCTGCGTGTCAGCTTGCAAATAAGAAAATAAATCTTGAGTAATATTTTCATAAACTAAGGTAATTCAGATTTTCTGAATTAGTGATAACATGTTAAAAAAATCCGCTCCAAGATTAAGTTAGTTCGCTGGAGCGTTCGTCATTTAGAACTCTCGCAGCTATCATTAGCGCCCTTCGGGCTAGTGTTTGGGGCGTGACATATAATGTGTTTCTTATGGATTCATGTTGTGGGATTTCAAGTTATATAAACTGATATCTTTTCCTTATGATTAACTTTTTTTGAGTTTATGTTATGAGTAGCTAGGTTTTGTTACCAATTGTGTAAACATGACTTCTTAAACATACTTTGGACTGTTTGTTTTAAGTGATAAGTTTTTCAATACTAATATTCAAGTCTTGTGCAAATGGCATGTGTGAAACACGATGCTGCCAAGAATACTCATAATCAATCTGAGAGTTCCAAACAGCCATCACCCACTACTGAAGCAAAAGTTCTAACTTGTCTTACATGCTTGAAGCTTTAAAGCTTCTCACCAAGAGATCTAATACTTTTGCTTCTGTTCAGTCTTCCATTCTTCCTACTATTGAATTTCTCAAATTGCAAATGATGAAATTGGTAGCTGAAGTGACTCTTATTAGAAAGCAATTGAATATTGCTAAAAAATGAGGAGTCAAGTATAGTTGGTGCTCAAGAAGAACCAACTGGATTTGCCAAAGATGTGGAATCCTTTGCTACAGCCAATGAAGAGGAAGAAGAAGGGGAGGAAGAGGAAGGTCAAGGTGATGAAGTCTTGCCTATGCCACTTCCATTGAAGAAGAAGATGTGTATGCCCTGGTTTGGCAACTTCTTGGCAAAAAGGGGGAGTAGTAGTTTTGGTTGGTGGTTGGGGGTTGGCTACTGTCTTCGGTTGAATTTTGTTGGTTGTTGATGGAGTACACTGGTTCAATTGTTGTTTTGATTATTAAAGTTTTTTTTTGTTTATGTATTGACCAATATGCTATACGGTGTATGTTTTGAACAATATGTTCTATATTTTCTTAATTTTGTTTTTGTAGTTTTGAAACTATTTGTTGTATCTTTGTAGTTTTGAAACTCTTTTTTGTATCTTTGTAGTTTTGAAACTATGTCTTTGTATATTATGTTTTTAAATCATTTGGGAGTATGTGGTTTTTACAACTTTGATTAATGTACTTGAAACTTGAAGTTTGCTAGTTTTAGTATTACCTGTTGTTGCAGTGTTGTATTTGAAACTAGAAGTTTGTTATTTTCAGTATTTTTACTATTGCTACTTAATCAACATTCTATAAGCAATTCTAATATGAGTTTGCAAATGTTGATTGTTTCTTTTTACAATGTGATAAGCCGTGCTATGAGATAGGGGGTGCTGCCCTCTATAGATGTTACTTATCTCAGGGGGAGATTGGTACAGTTTTGTTCACGGCTTATTGAATTCTATTTGTTATATTTGTGTGATTTGATTAACTCATAACTAATGAACTTTATCGTTAGTTTGTCTGTTGTTGAAATTGTATTATACATGTTTGATAATCTCAAGAATATATTGTTTTGTCTATGTTAGTATAGGTTGTTAAGTCTCATTGTAAATGGATTCTATGGTGGTGATTAGCAGAATTCAAATCTTTATAGGATAGGTTTGTTTTGTCATGAAGTTTCTCAAATGGACAAATTGTAAATGTAATTAGTTGCAAATAACTTCATGTTTGTAATTGTGTCTTATTCCTAAAGATTGAAGTGTTAAAGCACTGCATGGTTGAAACAATTTGACAATGCGAAGCTGAAGTGCTAAATGTTTTATTGTAGGCACAGTACATAGGGAGTTTGCCTAAGGTTTACCATCAATTGTGTAATCTAAACATGAACGTCTCTAACTATTTTTAGAGCGCCTCAAAGATAATTGCCTCTATGACTCCTACCACAGTAGCCTAGGATATAAAAACCCTTTCCTCCTATTTTGCCAAAGTGATCTAGAGATCAAAAAATACCATTCCTTTGTTATTTTAGAGAAAAGCTTTCATTGCTATTTTCTCCACGACTCTCTGTTTTTGTTCCTTGTTTACTCTGCAAGAAAAAAAGTGTACGATAAAGACATTACCTATCCTTTAGTTCCATCAAGGTTCTTGATCAAATACAAAGATTATCCGCTTAGGTCTTAGAATTTACCTGATGGTTCTTGATCAAGCACAAAGATTATCCGCTTAGGTCTTAGAATTTACCAGAGTTCTGGTTCTTGAGATGGTTCGTGTGGCTTTGATCTGGAAGCAGTGGTAGTAAAGTTTCATTGGGCAGACTGCGTACAAATCAGCGGTGAAAGTACTAGAGATGATGAGTGGATGAGATCGGGTCTCAGTCCCTGCAGGGTTTACAAAACCAGATTCAAGATTTGGATAAGTAGTTCGGTGTATTAGGGTAGCGAAGGAATTTGTTTACGTCTAACAGATCATCGTCTAACTTCGAGTTCTCATTGTAGTGGAAGCCTTTACTGGCCACAAGGCCCGTAGAGTTTTTATTCTTTAAGTGTCTTCAAGAAGTTTCTCTTCGTAACCAATCTGTGTGTTTATTGTGTTATGATTATTATCGATTTACATTGTTAATGTGTTGAGTTTAGATTGAATATAAAATTGTCTATTATTGTCTGTAATTAAAAGACAGTTTTCTTGAATATCTTGAGGCCTTGATGAAAAGTTGAATTGCTTCAAAGATTTAACTAATTCTACATACATATAAAATGTTGAAAAATATTTTAGGTTTTTAAACATGTTGATATTCCTGTGAAGTGTACAAAAAGGTTAAAGATTGAAAAAATGTTGGAAAGATCCTATTCACCCTCCAATAGGTTCGAGTGTACTATATTTTGTCAAAATTTGTCTAGTTCAGTTCCATCTTGATCTCCGCTTGGATGTACCCTTTCAGAAATACGGTTTTCACATCCATCTGTGAGATCTCAAAATCATAATGAGCAGTAATTGACATCAGAATTCTAACTATCTTCATCATAGCTACTAGGGAAAAAGGTTTCCTCATAGTCAATACCAGGTTTTTAAATATAACCTTTCACTACCAATCTAGCTTTGAAGGTTTCTACCTCTCCAATAGGTCCTCTTTTTCTCTTGAACACCCATTTTCAACCTATAGGCTTGATACCTTCCAGGTTATCTACAAGGGTCCAAACCTCATTGGACTACATGCAGTCCATTTCTGATTCCATCGCAATCTTCCAGTGTGATGCATCTTTGTCATTGTTAGGCTTTTGGTCAGTATAAGGATCGTCATCCAAAAGGATCCAAAGCTCATTGTTAGGCTTTTGCATCTGATAAATCTCATTAGTCATGTCATATCTAACAAGAGGTTTATGTATTCTTTTACTACGCCGAGGCTCTTAAGTTTTGAATTTTATCGATTTATCAGTGGGTTCAATTATGTCTCTTTCATCAATCTTATCTGTCATAGTTTCTAGTTCAGTTGAGAGTTCATTAGGAACAATCTTGCTTTTTCCATCGCTTAGATTGTACTCATCTTCCAAGAATATCGCATTCCTACTGACAATCACCTTTTGATTCGTTTTGATATAAAATAAGGGAACTTGGCATTTTAGTCGCTGGATTTACATTTTTTGACGAAATGACCCTTCCGTCGGGGATTCGTCTGTTTCCCTAATGGAAGGGTCACATCAGCTGACAACTCAGTAGTTGATGTGGCTGGAAGAAAAACGCATTGTTTTGAAAAATGACACAGGAAAGTCGTTTTCTCCAAAATGTTATGTTACAGGTCTCTCTGGCATGTTATTTTTTGGTCACTTTTATCTTCTTTTACTTCGCTACGTTCTTCTCCTCTTCTCATGAGGACTTTCAGTTTCCCTCACCAATCGCTACCCACTTTAGGTACTCCTCTTGGCTCTGTATCTGATGGCAAAGTCTATGACTTGGCCACGCACCAAATATATACTTCTTCACGATCACATTCATCTTGATCATTGAACTCTTTGAATAATAAGCATTTGCACCTTCCAAATAGTGTGTTTTTCTTCCAGCCACATCAGCTTCTGAGCTGTTAGCTGATGTGACCCTTCTATTAAGGAAACAAAAGTATCCTTGACGAAAGGGCCCTTTAGTCAAAAAATGTAAACTAAAGGACTAAATTTTGAAAAAATGAAACTCAAGGAGTAATAGATAAAAGGAAAAATTACAAATAGCCCACTAGGTTTTAGTCCCTTTTTAAAAACATCTCTGGGTTTCAAAAAATTTTAAAAGGCCCACTGGGTTTCTCATATTGTTACGAAAGATCACCCGACCCAATGTCGTTAATGAACTTAACAGAGCCCGCTCCACGTCATCCCACTCAACCAATCAATGTTGGCCACGTTCTTAGGGATGACGTGGAGCGGGCTCAGTTAAGTCCATTAACGACGTTGGGTTGGGTGATCTTTCGTAACAATATGAGAAACCCAGTGGGCGTTTTAAAAATTTTTGAAACCCAGTGATGTTTTTAAAAAGGACTAAAACCTTGTGGGCTATTTGTAATATTCCCTAAATAACAATGGGTAAAACCTAAGGACTAAACTGTCAATTTCCCTAAAAATAATAACCAGTTGATCTTTTGAGGTAACCTACAAACAAACATTTTTCAGTCCTTGAGTCCTGCTTATCTATGCCAAACATTTTAAAGTGACATGGGCATCTCCATACTCCCAAGTGTTTCTGATTTGACTTCTTACCAGTCCATAACTCATATGTAGTATTTGGAACGAACTTAGTGGGTATCTTGTTTAGAATATAAACAACTGTCTCTTTGGCATAACTGAAAAAATAAACAGGTAATTGTGACATGCTCATCACTGATCGAACCATATCCAATAGTGTTCAGTTCCTTGAACTTTTCAAATGATTGAGACTTGTGTTTCATCAGGTATACATAACTATACCTAGAATCATCATCGATAAAAGTGATGAAATATGAGAACCTTCCTTTGGCTATGTCATTAGAAGGACCCAATACATCAATATGAACCGACTCCAATAACTCTGTAGGTCTTGTTCCTTTTCCTTTAAAAGGGTTCTTAGTCATCTTTGCCTCCAAGAAGGCTCACATATTGGGTAAGGCTCAACCTTCAAAAGGTCTAATGGCCCATCCCTTGCTAATTTGCTGATCCTATCCAGATTAACAAGAGCAAATCTTAAATGACACAAGTAAGTGGCATTTACATCGCACTTCCTTTTTAGAGTCTCCATATAGGTATTAGCATCATTCTTTATATTATTCACATAGTCCACAATATTGTTCAAAATATAAAGACCATCAACTATAGTACCTGAAACAATAAACTCATTTTGAAACATAATAACAAGTTTAGAATTAAAGAGAAGAGAATATTCAGATATTCCAAGTTTTGAGGAAATTAAGTTTCTACAACATTATGGAATATATAGACAATCCTTCAAAATCAAAACTTTGTTTTGTTGTATACTCAGATGAAAAATTCTTATGGCAGTCGCTGCTATACTTGCAGTCGTTCCCATTTTTAAGATGACTTCCCGCTCATTTAGTCTTCTAATTTCCTTGAACCCCTACAATATATCACTGATATGAGAGCTTGTGTCTAAATGGACACACCATGAATTTAATGGACCACCTATTAAATTCATCTCAATGACAAGCATACCTTCAGCAGGTTTCTTTTGCTTCAAAGATGCAAGATACACACGACAATTTCTTTTCTAATGCCCTCGTCTGCCACAGTGGAAACAACTTCCCTTAGCGTTCTTATCCAGCTTGCTCTTGCCCTCCTACTTTGCAGCTTGCATCTTGTCTCACAAGCAAATGAACATGCAATCTCAGATACTTCATTTGTTCAACATAAATCAAAAGCTTGTTTCTTCTTATCTCAACAAAAAATTCAAATATTCAAGTTGGTGCAAAGGAAAAACCCACGGGCACAAAAGTACTCCTTTTGCTAGTTTTTCACTTTATTGCACATGCAAATATAGATTTCACATTTCAACAAGAATCAAACATGTAACACATGATTTACACGAAACAATGTACAGATTCTACTCACTTTGAGCACACGGGCACAAAGTACTTTTCATTTTGCCCCTATGTCATTTTCAAACAAAACAACCACATGCAACCTTAGAAACACTTTTCAACAAATAAAATCAAACATATTCACATCAAAACTCAACGGATCATCAAGAACACGAACTTGCATGTGCATGAGTTAGAAAGAGAATAATAACTTGAGCTGTGAGATTTCAAATATCTGAGCTATGATACCACATAAACAGAGTGTAAGATCGCAGTGGAATTATTCATCAAATCAGAGCCGCCAAAGTGTGCTGCCTCCTTTAATCAATGCACACAATTCCTGAGAGAGTTTTTAAAGAGAGAAACTCTCAATGTGAAAATGACGTTCTCTTCTTCTCAAATGGAAATCTAAGCTATTTGTAATGGCATGCTCAGAGCTTCAATTGTTTTTATGCGTGAGATCTTTAGGAACCTCATATATCGACATAGTATTATCAAGAAAAATTCTTTTTTATTAATTGTCTTATATTCTGTATTCTGAATTTATGGATTCTACAAATTGTGTTAATTTCCATTAACATATCACAATAAACTCACAAGATAATGTGATTGTTTTTGTTAAATTCCTATTGCCAACAATTATATGCTTATTTACCCTTCCACCTGTAAGAATAATGCCCTTGCAATCATTTATCATAATAATAGTTATTTAGATGTCACATGTTTATATTTATTTATTTGATAATCTGATGTGACATAAGATGTTAAATAGATATTATTGAGTGACATTGTAGAAAAGTCATGCCAATGATTAATAAATCAAAAGGAGGAAGTATGACTCTTACGTTTCTTGTTCACTGGATGTTTTGTAGTAGACCAAAGTACATATTGATGTATGATAGGTCAACACTCGTTGTGCCTCTATTTAATAGGATGACGGACTTCGTCATTGAGTTAGTGGCCTTTAGCAAATGAGTGGGTGCAATGTAAGAGTACATGGAGGTTGCTTCTATGTGTAAAATCAGTAAAAATTGACAAAAATTAGAGGGTAGAAATTAGTTATCACAAAATAAACAATCATGATAACAAATTCACGTTTAAAACCTCAAAAACAATAATTAAAATACTCAATTTATAACTGTTTAAAAAACTGAAAAATTATAAAGAAAACAATCTATCTAACAGAAATTCTAAGCCTTCTCTCAGCTACCCACTCAGGCGCCGTCTAACACGATTCTTTCCACGCTACTAAATATCATCTGGCTGCTAAGGGGTTACTTCTATTCGTAAAACCAGTGAAAATTGGCGAAAATTAGATATCATGTTTAAAACTTGAAAACAATTGAATAAAAATACTTCGTTTAAAACTCTTAAAAATTTGGAGAAATTACAAAGAAAACTTTCAATCTAACTGAAACTCTAAGCCTTCTCTCAGCTACCCGCCCCGACGTCATCTAACACAACTCTCAGCATGCTCCTAAATATCATACGAAAAGAGAAAACAAATAAGGGGTAGTTTGACAACTCAATATGCAAAATCATTATGTTAGAGTCTACTTCAGGAGCCACGTATAATATGTAAAAATCAATAGAAAATTATAATTCACAATTCAAATAACACATAAGTGAAAAACAATTTTTTATCTTTAAAATAATACTGTAGAAAATCATTTTTTGGAAATAACTGTGGGTCACATTTACCCCAGTGACAGGGTTGTGCAGTGCGTAGACTCCTTGTACACTCATTGTACCAATTGTTGTAATTTTGAACTCTGGGCCTCAGAGTTCGAAAACTTCACACTTGTTATACAAGAATTATCCACAAAATATTGTAAACATATGAAATAATGATATAAATCATTAAATAGTAACATAGACTTTAAAAAGGCTCGTGATTACATTAATGTTTGCAAAAACATTCCATAATGCACATAAAACTCCGAGGGTTTTCAATAAAACATGCAAATCTCAAATATCACCTCGGTGTTTTATGAAAATGTAGCATAATAACCCCGCTTACCACACTCATCATAACACTTGAACCATGTATCAATTAACCACCAAGACCTCCAGAAACTAGACTAGAACCTCGAAAAGACACTCGATTTCTCATTCTCCCAATCAATACGCATCGCAGAGACTAACATAATATTTATAAAAGACTAGATTGCGACCCAATTTAAAGAAGCACTCTAAATACAAAAAGATGATAAGATGGGGTTACTATCCATTTTAAAATTTAAACACATTCTAGAAATTCAAAACCTTCAAATCTAAAGAGATACAGATAAACCATATCATCTTCAAATTTCAAACACCTACAAAAAGATAACCTTTTTCAGAAACTTACAAAACCTTAATGAGCTCCCTAACGATCCCACACTATATCACAACTATGGTTCAGAAAAAACTATAAGATAGCCATTATGATTTTGAGAAACCCTGTGACGGCTGTGAGGTGAGGAAAGGAAGGAGGCAGAACATTTGGAATCTCGAAGATTGAAGATTCAATTGCAGACAAGTTCAACAGCATTTGTCAAGATCGCAAGTAAGTATGATAACTTATGCAGACAAACTTTTAGTAGTATCAGAGCGCAGTGAACCTCAAACTCTTGAAATATGTACCATTGTTCGTTAAAACTATTCATAGTAATCAGATTGTTTGATTTTGTTTCAAAAATGTTTTCAAATAAGTCAATTTTGTTCTTCAACGTTCTTTTTGAAATCTTGTGAAAAAGTGTTGTTGAAAAAGTTTATAGAATTGGTGCACCAGATCCGGTTACTTGTGAATGATTCAAAGAGTTACTATTAATTTACCGTTCATGTTTTATAAAATAGCATGTTATAATAAAATATTTTATATTCTATTCCATTACGTTTCGATTAGATCTGAAAACTATGGAACTCACTTGAATGGAAGTTCTATTTTACTCTTTCACGCTTTGATTAGATCCAACGTGAATTCCATATATTTGTTCAAAGTTTGGATTTTAGCATGCTGTTTGATTAGTTGTTTTCGTTTTGCGAAAACATGATAACAAAAAGAAAGGGTTTCTATCTAATGAAAGGAAGTGACCGGCGGCATAGTGGGGTTGCAGCCGTGCCAATGGCCACTGTTGCACCTGGTATGACCAGCGCAACCCAGTTGGAGCTGCTCTGGGGCTCCAGCGGCCCTGGAGGCCACATACACCAGAGAGAATTACACGCCGGTGTATTAAACAGGTGTATGGTGGCCTACCGGCAGCCACCAGTGCGCCGGACAGCTGGCGGAAAGGCCCTCCAACGTCCGGCCTATGACTGGCCGGACGTGGTTGGCCGCTGTCGCTCCCTGTTTTCCCAGGGGCCTCATCTCATGCCCAGGTCACTGCTTGGGCCAAATTGCCCTACCCAGCCCAAATGTGGGCCTTCTTTGTTTTTCTTTTAAAAAGGATTGTTGAGCTATTTTTATAATGGGGTTGGGTTAATTTTTAAAATCGCTTTGGGCCAATTTTTGTTTCAAATTTGGGCTGAAGTTTTAAAAAGGAAGCCCGACTTTCTGTTGTTCTGAAATGAAATGGACAGGCGGCCCAGTTTGCTCTTTTTAAAAGGAAGTTTTGGACAGCTCAACTAAGTTGGCCCAACCCATGGCTGGATGTGATCATGCCATGGAAGCCCATGTGGCTCATCGACTGGCTTAGACCCGGATCCATGAACCATGGACCTATGGTCAAGGTTTGACCCAAACCACATGATTTGGTCTGGGTTTGACCGTACCATTACACATAACGCGGTGGGTCAATAGGCTCATGTTTATACTTTTATGCTTTAATCTTTAACAATTTTATCGAAACTTAATGCACATAAAACTCCGAAGGTTTTCAATAAATCATGCAATTTCTCAAATATCACCTTAGTCTTTTAGGAAAATCTGGCATAATAACCCCACGTACCTCACCCTTCATAACATTTGACCCATTTATCAATGAATCTCCATGACCTTAAGAAACTAGACTAGAACCTTTGAAAGGACGCTTGATTTCTCATTCTCCCAATCAATACACAATATCGCAGAGACTAACAAAGTATTTATAACAGACTAATTGTAACCCTATTTAAAGGACTCTAAATTTGAAAAGATGATAAGAATGGTTTGCTATCCATTTAAAATTCAAACATATTCTTGATGTATTTAAATTCAAAACTTTAAATTCTAAAGAAATAAAGATAAAGCATCTCTTCTTCGAATTTCAAACACTTTTAAAAATATAACCTTTTCAAATCAAATTAATATTTCAAACTCTAAACACTTTTAAAACATGATAACTTTTTCAAATAATTCGAGATAAGCATAGAATTATTACATACATTCTTTTGGGGTTTTACCCAAAAAGGTTCACTAAGTATTATTGATAAATGTCAAGTGAACAATTGGTAATTGTAGAAGGAATATTTATTTTTTTAAAGAGTACAATCTATGTGGAGGTGAAAGCTTGACAATTCTTGATGAAACAGTCAACTGAGCCAATAGAAGGGGTAGATAAGATCAACTGAAAAAGTGACATTATTGAACCTACTGATGAGTCTGAAGACTTTAGAACTCAAGAGCCAGTTTGATGAAATAATCAAATTGTTTGATTTTTAACAAAACATGGATGAGCCTTGTATTGACAAGAAGTTAGTGGGAGTTTAATATTGTTTCTGATTCTTTATGTCATTATTATACTACTCAATTGGAATGACGTCAGAGTGATATAATCGGTTAATGATCTTTGGAAGTGTTCCGCATTCTTGGAACCAAATTGGCAACCGAGAAAAGTGGTCTTTGAGACTATATTGATGAATACCGGCAAGGGATAGTTTGTAGGATGCCTAGAAAAGGGTTTTACCCTTAGGCATAATTTTATCTCTCCAAGTAGAGAGGGATAAAGCAAGATATTAATGAAGTAGTCAGTTTTTTGTGTAGATATTGATTTAACAAAGGCCTAAATGTTGGATAGTGGTTAAAGCATAATCTCAAGTTCTTGAAAAGAACTAAGCGCTATCTTGGTGCTTAGAATTGAGTGTTTGCATACTGTTCTTGGATGCATAAATAAAAATATTATTTATAGTCGATCAATTTTTGAATTTATGTATGCACAACGAGTAAAGGTACGTGAGTTGGAGGAGTTCTAACTTCTAAGCAGTTTAAAATTGATGACTCTACCGCTACAAGGCAAAATACATAGAAAGGATGTACATGGGTATGCGATACATCTATCAATGTTTGTTAGTGCAAGTGGGAGATTGTAAGAATAATTCCCAAAAAATTATTTATCTGAATAATATTTATTTAGATGTCACATGTTTCTATTTATTTATTGGGTAATATGATGTGACATAAGATGTTACATATATATTATTGAGTGACATTGTACAAAAGTCATGCCAATGTTTAATGAATCAAGGTAGTAAGTATGACTCTTCAGTTCGTTGTTCAGTTGATGTTTTGTTCTAGACCAAAGTACATATTGATGATGTACTATAGGTCTACACTCGTTGTGCCTCTATTTAATAGGATGATGGACTTCGTCATTGAAGTAGTGACCTTAAGTAAATGAGTGGGTGCAATGTAAGAGTACATGCACTGAACGAGATCAAATATGAATACCTTCTGAAAGTGATCACTGATGTTGAGAAAATATTCGGCACAAATATTGTTGAGAAAATATTGTATCCTTAAAGCTGAGAGTCTTATACGGATTTGTTTATTGTGTGCTTGTACTTTGACCATGAAGTGATGATTTTTGTAGGTCAAAGATTCCAGATAACGTTTGGTCTTGTACATAACAAGTGGGTTTGTATAAATGCTAAACAAGGAATCCACAAGTCTCTTGATGAGGCAGTATATTCAATATATCTGTATAGAGTTGGAGTAGAAAAGAATTCAATGGCCAATGGTAGTTTGTGAAAGTATTTTTCGAAATTAATATATATATATATATATATATATATTATATTTTTATTTATGAATATTTTTGTATAAACAATTGATAGTCTAACGAGTTACAGATTGTAAATTGAGGATTATATGAGTTAGGGATTTAATCGATAATATGATTTCGGTCCTATTAATTTATGTGGAATATAGTGTGGTGCAATGATAAATAAACGAATAATTATTAGCATAAGAGATTTCACTAATCATTCTCAGATACTTGAGGGTAAATTGCCATATGCTAATGGACATGATCAGAATCAATCGAAGCCTTAAATTCGTAATAAAAGTATATAAAAGAGTTAATGGAAAAAGATTTTTATTTTGTGATACTATGGCTGAGATCTGAGATCCCTAACGATCTCACGCTATATCATAGCTAGGTTTCATAAAAAAAACTATAAGATAACTTTTTCTAGACTGTTGGCCATTATGACTTTGAGAAACCTTGTCACAGCTGTGAGGTGTGAAAAAGAAGAAAACATAACATTTAAGCCCGTCAGAACATTCTTAATTCTCAGTCTATACCCAATTGATATAAATACAACTAAAGATATGCATCATAATACTACAAAGATAATAAAAATAAGGCATATTGGAATTTTAGTCCCTAATTAAATTTATTTTTTTCCGTTGAATATTAAATTGTTCAAATAACATTCGAACAATACAGGGTGTTGGAACGGTAATTCATGAACCAATCCAATGCCAAGACCAGCTACGGTCAAGCTGAAAGTATGCCTACGGAAATTATACTTACTTGATCTTGACAAACAATCTTGAACTTGTCTCCGATTGAATCTTCAATTATCAATAATCTTAAGGTCTTGTTGATCTCATACCTTGAATCTTTGATTTTGCAACTGAGCAGCCCAAATGTTCTGCCTCCTTACTTTCCATGCTCACAGCCATCACAGAATTTTTTAAGTCCTGATGGCCAACCTTAAAGCTTGTGATAGACTATCTTATAGCTACCTTTTAAATCCTAGTTATGATAGTGCGTGGGATAGTTAGAGATCTCAGATCTTGGTGATAGGATCACATGGAAAAACTCATTTTCCATTAACTCCCTTATATTCTTTTATTTCAAATTTTAGGCTTCTACTAATTGTAATCATGTCCATCAACATATTACAATTTACCCCCGAGTATTTAACATTGATTTGTGAAATCACTTATGCTAACAATTGTTCGTTTATTTATCCTTCTACAGTACTATATTCCACATACGTCAATATCACCGATTTTGTAACTCGTTGCACTATCAATTGTTTCCTAAACAATTTTACAAAAAAAAAATATATATATATATATTAATTTCAAAAAATATTTTCACAAAATACCACTGGCCAATGAATTCTTTTATAGTCAAATCCTATACAACTATATTCAATATACTGCCTCGTTAAGAGACTAGTAGATTCCTTTCTGAGCATTTATACAAACTCGTATATTATGTACAAGACCAAACATATTTCTACAAACTCGTATATTATGTACAATTCACAAACTCGTATATTATGAACCGAATAGTCATATTTCGCACATTTGATTCATTAATAATTGACATGACTATTCTACAATGTCACTTAATAATATCTATGTGAAATCATATGTCACATCATATTACCCAATAATAAATATAAATATACAATATCTAAATAAATAATTATTCAGATAAATGATTTTTAGGACATTATTCTTATAAATGCAACATGCTTCACCACACGTTCAAATGCTAACATTTAGAATGTTTTCACATTGGGTAAAAACTCGAATGCAATCACAGGCTACCAAATTCAACCCCAAAGCATTTTTTTTACCCCAAAATCATGCCTTCACACCTTTAAACATGTATGAGACCACCAATGAGCTTACAAGCAACAATTTTCATCCAAAAACCGAAATCACAATCTCAAACACCCATAACAAAAAATCTAGCAAATTTACGGTCTTAAATGCAAGAACTCCTCCAATAAAACGTAAGCTCATTCCTTTAGTGTAATCCTACGATAACAAGCACAAATCCAAGTGAGAAATCCCAAACAAAAATCAACCTTCAACACAATGAAAAAAATATTCTAAAACCCGAAAAACAAAACCCAGAGCCCTTCTCCTGCTCCTCTCCTTCCTCTTCCCATCTTCCTCTTCTCTCTGCCGAATGCTTGGATTTTAGGGCAATTTGGGGGGGGGTTTAGGCTCGATTTAGGGAGATTTTGTGTTTCTGTCATTCCATTTTAACACTCCATACAGCTGTTAGAATAGTATGTGTCACGCCCCGAACGCTAGCCCGAAGGGGGTTAACGACAGCCGCGAACATCCACTCAATGAATGTTCTAGCGTTTTCTCTTAATCATGCAGCGGATTTTTTTTTATACATATACATAAACACCTACAACTGAGAGAGATGGGCCAAAGAGATTTACATAAACTACAACTTACACAATCGACTACGACGGCAATAGTGAAAGCATCCGAATTACATGCCATGTCTGCATGGCTGAAGTACAGACCTACTCATAACATCTTGAATCCGTATATACCTTACAATTTTGTTAGCATCCTGCCGCCTCAGTGGGATATCAAGGGATTTCATGTACATTCTCCAACTCTTGACCCATAGTACATTCCCAAGGCCTATGACCAACAACATCACAATCTACTACTTACTAAGTCAGGAAATCCTCAGGACTCCTGCCACCCGGCAAACCTGGAATGATACATTTTGAAATCGTGAGTCAAAAGACTCAGTAAGGAAAGAACTTGTAAACGTGATCTTGTAAAACATGAACTTAAATCATGAACTTGAACTTATAGCTTGAACTTGTAACTTGAAATTTGAACTTGAATTCATAATCTTGTAATCATGCACTAGTATCATAGCTTGAAAACATAACTTAAAATCATAACTTGATTTCATGACTTGACATCGTAAGCATGTACTTGAACTCATAAACATAAGCATGCACTTAACTTGAAATATCATGTAAACGTATGTAATTCATGCATGATCATGAATTTTGATGCACATGTATATACCTCATGTTGCATATGCACATGCACTTGCTTTTGAAAACATCATTTGTACTTATAAAGCTCTTGCTTTGGAAAATCTTATGGGCTACTTGAGCTCCATTTACCCCTGGCATCAGGGTTGTGCGTTCCCGTTGGAACTGTCCCCTATTTCCCTTGGGGACCTTACATATGGTCGAGCTAGCACACCTTCTCAATGTCCTTCAGTGGCTAGACACGACTCTTGGAGGTTCACACCTTCTTGCAAGCATCCTTCAGTGTGATTGCACATACCTCCCGGACTACCCATCCTTCTTGCAAGCATCCTTCGGTATGGGTGTCCTAGGTGACATCCACCCTTCTCGTAAACGTCCTTCGGTATGGATGCACCTTCTTGACTTGGTACGGTACCGACCGACTTGGGTTCATTAATTAACTTGTCATAACACTTGTCATAAAGTAGCATAAAAATGGTACTTTCATTTGCATGAAAATGTCTCATTTCTCATGAGGAAAATGAATGCAAATGATCATGATGCATTCATGTCGTGCTTGGTAATGTCATGCTTGATATATCATACTTGATATGCTTATTCATAAACATTTTTCATGCAGTGTATCATTCCAGTTTTGTAAAGGTTTTCACTTACAAACGTAAGCTCCTCTTACCTTCGCTTGCTTGAGTGTTGTACGTCACGTTACCTACAATTGGATCATACCTTTGTTATTCATAGGTTACTAGACGTATAGAGTAATCAATACATTACAATCATCCAAGGTATGACTTAAAATCTTTCCATGTCCTAGGCCTTCAATCTAGGATCCACTCAATATCAAGAGATAACTACAAATGCATCAAAACACGCTCTCTATTCCAGCTCTGAAATCTGCTTATGTAATTACCAGCCATCACAACAATCTTTTTAACGTTCCAACTTCCAACAACCAAAACTCTAACCTCTTCATGACACAACCAACATCCAAGGCTAATTTAACATCTCATAACAGCAACCATTATTTCACATTCCTTCCACTTTTACAACTCCAACTCAAAGTTTATAACAAAACTATGATTCCATCTTCATCAAGCTATACTATTGCATTTGCCCATTTCTTTTGGGCTTTTATCAAACAAGTAGGGTGTATCATTTGTTCTCTTGAACATCTTTAAGATCTAACCATATATCAAACACTTAGGGCTTGGTGGTTCTCAACAAGACTCATATGCATTACATCAACCAATAGATTCGGCCATACATGCTCAAAATAGATCTCAGCCCTCTTTTAGGCTTTTCATCAAACACCTAGGGTGCAGCAAGCAATCTTTCTCTCTCTCGAACATATTTTCTTTTTCAGATCTGACCATAACTCTCCATGGTTTTGTGCACAAGCCTTACAACTTTCTAAAGCTCATTAGATCTACATTTTCCTCAAAGAAAACACATGAATCTCAAAGAGAAAATCTAACAAGAGAAAATCTAACAACACAACCATCAACCATTCAAAAAGAAAAAGAGAACATAGGTGAAAATGGGTAAGGCTTGGCCGGCCATAACCACTCACCTCCTTCTCTCTCTCTTTCTTTCTCTTCTTCCTTTCTTCCTCTTCTTTTCTCCTTCTTCTTTCTTTCTTCTCTTCTTCGGTGGGAGCTAGGGCAAAATGACTTTTTGATTTGGGGGGGGCTGCTTATACGTAAAGGGGCTTGGAGGAAGGAAAAAGGCAAAACTACCCTTCCCCCCTTTCTTTTCCCTTTTCACATAAATTCCACCTCACATATAGCATGTATATGAGTATGTATGAGCGTACGACTCAAATTAGTACTTGGTATATAAGTAATTTGATTACACAATGTTATTAACTATATAATGTATTATAACGCAACTATAAGTATTATAGCATACGTATAAGAGTGTGAAAACACTGTTAGTACTTAATATTCATCGTGTATATAAATGTAATACTACTTATATTCTTTACTAATATTACCGGCATTAATTTTTATTAACTATACATCTAAATCAAGTTATGTGTTTAATCATATTAATTAAACATATCTCAGTCACGTATATGACAGTATGAACCAATTGAGTACTTAATATTTAAGTAAAGGGATTGCACAATGCTATTAACTATATAATGCAATGTAGCACATTTATATGTATTATAGCATATGTATGGGAGTATGGAAATACTCACTACAACAAAACAGACTTTGGGTGAGAAAACGGGTTGTCACCCGGTTTTACCTAAAGCTCGTCAGCCAGAGTTTTAGGTGACGATTTTGGCATTTTGTCTCTCAATAAACGTCCGCACCGTTGTATATCAACGTCCGAACGATGATGTGAATCAGTCCGGACGCATTTGTGAAGATATCCGCACCGTAGTATCATTATGACGAAATTTTTTTTGTCATATGAAAATGTCGTTTGAACCTTTACGTATACAATTCGGACTCGTTGTACGTTGAACACGTTCGAACATTTTGGTGTATAGTGCGCACGGTTTCTTATTTGAAGCAAAGTGTGCAGACAGATATTTATGCGTGCGCACGCTATCAAAGAAAAATCTCCATGGGAACGACATTTAAAACCCGTTCCAACGATTTTTCTATATATTTGAATTAATTTAATTAAAATTTATGAAATAATATAAATATAAAATATTTACTGCTCATAATACAATAAAATATCTACAAATATGCAATCGTTATTAATACTAAATAAAATACATAATCGATAAGTACTGACAAAGTAGTAAAAATACATAAGTCTACCCAAATTTTCGTTTGGGTGTCGAACGAGATTGCATTTGTCTCATCCGCTACATCAGCTGCTCACGCGTCTGTTCCGCTATTAGTTGGATCCTTTGGTCTTGTTATGCCACTAGGTTCCTTTGCTGCTCATGCATCATCTTTTGGTGCTCTTCCTCTTTTTTTTTTTTTTCCGTTGCTGCTCGACCATCATCTTCATCAGCTCTCCGTCTTTCTTCCATTGCTGCTACTCCATCATCTGCAGATGCTCTCACATCATCTGCTCACACAATGAATTATGTTACTCAAAATGAATAAAAAATAAAAAAGCAAAAATAGAAACGCAAATTTAATTGAAACGATAAAGTCACTTTAGTCATCGGAGTAATATTCTTCAGAATCATTACAATCTTCACCAAATGATTTTGGGTAATTATTGTTTCCTTCTACTTCACGTTGTTGTGGAGCACTCTCATAAGTTATCGGCACATAAGTCTCGACGCCATTTCTAGTCAACGGGATCATGTCAAATGAGCTAAAGTCCACAAAAAGCTCAATAGACTCATTATCCTGGCCGTAAAAATCAACATCTTCCCCATCATGGTCCCCCGGAACAACCACACCACTATTATGAGTGTTACGAAACTGTTCACGAAAGATCGTGTGAAACCTAACTCCATTCACTACACACCCAGAGTAACAAAGTGTCCGCTGATCCGGACCGGATGCTAATGCATACAAGTCATCCGAGATCGAGCCCGGATTTTCGTTGCGCATAGTTTAAATCTAAAATAGTAAACACGTGTTAAGTATGAATCTAAAAAAAATGGTCGATTAAAATTTAACATATAATAGGGATAAAATTACTAAATACCCGAGTTTTAAACCATAACGGAAATTCTTCTTCGTGCCTCTTATCAACATGTATTGGTGATTTTTTCCTCATCATTATTTTATAGTAAATTAAAATATAATGAACTCATCTCTTCCAAGTTTACAATATTACGTACTGCACGTAATTGACCAGACCATTGTGATCAATGCTTTAGAAATTTCGACAACATTTCCCCTCGGTCCCCAGATACACGCCTACAACATTGAGCCTAAATACCCACCATTTAAGGCAAATGTGTAAGCTCAATGCTGAATGTGTATCCGAAGGATAAAAGGAGATTTACATCAAAATTTCTTAACACATCTGTCACAATAGCAGATACAATTACACACATTACGCATATTGTAAACTCAAATTGTCCATAACGTGGACAATTCAAGACTTACATCCAGTTCGTTATCCGAACTTAGTGTAATTCTTAAACGGGGTCTAAGGCTACTAAATGAATCCATGGCATAACAAAAAATACCCTTTGGACGTAACATATCGGTCCGAACCATACACACGGATGTTCAGACATGTTTTGCATAGCGTCTGAACCAACAAATATAGTCCAGACAGTAAATCAACAGTCCGAACTGCGATTGTCGAACAAGACAGTTCTTCGACGCACAGACTCGATTTTCAATCCAACAACCGTGTCAATATCAACTCAAATCACAAACACTTCAATATAAACACATCAGAAGCAACCCCAAACTATATTACTATCATTTTAGAACCAAAAACTTCGAAAAACACATGCTTTCTTATATTAAAATATAAGTTTTTCATTCTAAAATAATTCAATTTAAAAACCACTAACCTCAAATGCTATCCAACTTCAAATTCTAAAAGATATGCTCTTTTTACACCCTCTTAAATGAGATTAAACACCCAAAATCAGCTCTCCGCTTCTCTTCATGCTCAAATCTCCCTGTTTACTTTTTTTCCCTTTTTTCCTCCACTGTTTGCGAATATGTAACTTTCATACGCTTGAATACCGTTCGGACACATAAAAGGAAGTTCGGACGCATACATGTATTAGTTTTCGAGGGAATTCATGTCGCCAAAATTTTCCTATACGTCTGCATGACGATTTAAACGTTCGAAGGCCCTATTACAGTTCAACACACCGTTTTAGTAATGCTCAAACGACAGCGTATGCTCATTAACATAAACGTTCGGACAGTAACATACCGTTCGGATACTACATTACATCACACGAGACTGTTTAGGAAATACCAAGGCCATAGCGTCTGATAATAAACAATCACGTCCGCACGTTAGTAAACATGAGTCCGGATGGTATTTTGAATTTTAGGAGTCCCGACCGTATAAAAATATGTTCGGACAGTTTTTTTATATAATACGACACCATTCGATTTTACACTCAACAATCTGGACGGATAACTTCAGGTCCGAATGTTTTTGGACAATTTTGATTTTTTTCTCATTTCTTAATTAACTTTGTTAGCAAATTTCAAATAACCAAAGTTAGTTAATAATGTAAATAATCTTAAGTGGATTAAGTTCTAATATCTATATTTTTTTGAATAAGTGTATCGAAATTACAAACATAATATTAATTAACATATTGTATTAAGTTCTAATAAATACAAATAACATAACTGAAATGACATAAAACATAATATGAACAAAAACATCAAATAAAATCTATACATGTCCACAAAACATAATATAAAAGTAAATGTCCTCAAAACATAAAAAATAAACGTGATAATAAAAGTAAATAAATATAGACTACGAATCATCATCATCCTCATTCGTGAGTTATAAGACGTGACGGACGTGACAGACGTGACGAAGGTGCTCCTCTATCAGCACCACCCGCTCAGTCAGGGGAAAGAGCTCCGCACTGGTTGCCATTCCCCTCAAACCCTCCTTAAGCGTAGCAACCTCCTTCTTCTACCCAACGACCATGTTGGCGACCTTATGCTCCAAAGCCATCAAATGACGACTGATATCACTAACCATGCAATGGGTGGGTTGTAAGACCGACTGCATCCCCTAAGACAGCTTCGTCATCATATCGTCCATCCATCTCGGTCCTTTGGCCTAAGTCCCTGGGTCGAGCTCTGCCCAGGATCCTCCTTCTCCATTGCCTATGCAGGCTGCTCCTGTAGTCTTCCTCTAGCAACCCGAGCGGCTTGCAGCGCTAGGTGTGTCTGGGCCATCGATTTGGAGAGTGTGGTCTTGTTGATTGACCCAAGTGGTTGCGCCCTCGGCTCGTCACTACCCTCGGGTACCAGCATGGCGTGCAGGAACTGGGTTAGAAGAATCTCATGCAGCAATGAGATCGTAGCATCAGTCTTCAAGGCCTCTGCACGAATGAACTGGTAGATGTATGATGTTATATCAACAGGTAGACCCTGTAATACTACCAGGTACAGGAACTCGGCCCGGCTATAAGACGACACTGTGGTGTACTTCTTAGGGTCGATGGAGAAGCATAGGATCAGATGCATGATCCACCAAAAAGGAAGCAGCTGCCCGTGTACCATATAGGGTCCGTCCAAAATCGCTATATCATCACCCAGCATGGTCCGAAATACCTCTGCCTTAGTAGGCCGGCCCTCCTCGCTAATTGGCAAGTTTGGAAACGCTTCCAAATCTCTCTCGTACCCCAAGAAATTTGCCAGCTCGTCGGGCGAGAATATGATTGGAACGTTACGGATAATGACCTCCATACTAGGCTCCTCGAGGTCCCTTTGTCACGCCCTGAACGCTATCACGCATGGGACCGTGACAGCCGCGAGCAATCCCCCGGAAAAGCTCTAGCGTTCGTAGATACATACTTATAGCGGAATAATGCAGAATCACAAGAGCAACGAGTCAACTCATAACATCATTAAGGTTCTCAATAAACTTGCACCTTAATACATACATAACATGTTTAATATTTAACAAGTGACGGATCTCATCGATCCGGTCACAACAACAAAACATAGAAACGATTTTCCTTCTAAGTCAGGTAGTCCTCATGACTTCCTTCTCCTGAGGTATCTGGAATGACACGATTTTAAAAACGTGAGTCAAAAAAGACTCAGTAAGGGAAATACATAACTTTAAAACATGCTCTTGACTTGTACTTGCTTATCATGGAAAAACATAATTCATGATGCACATGCATGTCATGGGTATGCATATGCTCTTGCTTGTAGAGAAATAAACTTGTTTTTGAAATTGGCCCCAGGCCCTTGAAAATCGTTCATTCATAATTTGTGGGCTACTTACGCTCCATTTAACCCCTGGAGTCCGGGTTGTGCGTTCCCATCGGAACCATCTCCCTTACCCTTGGGGACTTTTCATTTGGTCAAGCTAGCCCGTAGTTGCCCTAGGCCTGATGGCTAGACACGACCCTTGGAGGCCCACACCTTCTCATTGTCCTTCAGTGTGGTTTGCACAGCCTCTTAGGATTCACCATCCTTCTCGCATTCGTCCTTCGGTATGGGTGTCCATCATGATGGTACGGTACCGACCAGAGTCTCATGACTTAACTTTTCTTTCCATAGATTTTCCATACGACATTGCATAAAAATTCTCTTTAGAAAAATCATGCAATGCTCTTGCTATGCCATGCTTGAAATATCATGCTTGTTCATGAATCAATGCAGTGCGTCATTCCAGTTTTCAAAAAAGTGTAAGATTCACTTACAAGTTCCACTTACAATCCACTTACCTCGGTCTCCTTGATTATGTATAAAGATACGAAGATCGCCTACAAGCAATTCAAACACTTCTTAGTACTAAGAAATAAGTACATAGTCATACAAGTTAAATATTCGTATTTTGATCGGTTATTACTCAAAAAGATATTTCTGAAAATATTATACCATTCAAAGGTTGACATAAAAACTCTTATTAATCATCTTACTTAGGTTTCTAATTAGCAAGTTAATTGCTCTATAATCAAATCCTAATCTTTCTTACATTACGCTAGGTCTTTAAGTTCATCAATTACTAACCCTAATCATAATTAATCTTTGGCTTGACATTTAATCTCTATGCAACCCGAAAATATAAGCTATATTTTGTTCACCATAAGTTTTGGCCAACCTAATTAAATCCTCAATCTATACTTAACACCACAAGGTTTTGTTAATTGTTTTAACCCGAACCTTTAAGCCTATTATCCATGTTTTTCTCTTACTAATATGGTGTATTTTATGATTGAGCTTTAATTCTCTAATCCATTTGGTCATAACCCTAATTTCATCTATCCATCACAAGTAAATATAATCTTATTGTTATAGGGTTGCTATTTAGGTTTCTCTTATTAGGTCATTCGGCCATGTTCCATTTTAAGCATTCCTTGTCCAATTTTTCTTCTCCAATGGTGATCCCATCCTCCATTTTCAGATTCACAACCTAGGATCTACAACTCACAAAATAACTTCAAGATCTAGCACAACATCATATTTGGCCAACACACATTTTCATAGAATAATTAGGTTTTCCTTAGTTCTTTCGATTTACATGCAACCTCAACATTTCACGACTAGCTTATATGCATATGTTTAATAAACTTTACACATATCATAGCCATTCAAAAAATTGACACTTAACAAAATTATATTTGAAGATCCAATACATACAAGATTCGGCCAACACCAACCAACACAACGTTTCATGCCAAAACTTTGCAACATGCATTCCTTTACATTTTTTCTAACTTTCGAGTTCGGATCTCATACTTATATAGCTAGATCTAACATCATAACTTAGGATTGGTCTTCTAAACTCAATATCTAACAAAATCAAAGCACCAACTCAAGATCCAACCAAGAGACATTCGGCCAACCATCAATACTTAGCACTAACAACCATTTTTTGCCTCACCTTGACGATTTGAACACAAGCTTTGACAAAAGAAGTGTACCTAGCATAGTCAAACATCTTAGGTCAGAACTATAAGGAACTTAAACAACATATAACATGTGAATATCACATCTAACTCTACCTTTCACATAGAACACCCGGTTTTCACAAATCCTTCTTTAACTCCAACCTTCGGTTCACCCTTTTGGAATGGTTCCAAGGCTAATATAAGGTACTAAGATAGGTTTTATGGTGGGGAAAATAAAAACAAGGAAATACTTGAAACTTAAAATGATTTAGTTCTAAGAAAGTGAGCTAGATTTCAACAAGGGAAAATGGCTAGGTGGATAGAAATTTCCAAGAGAAGAAATGAATTGCACAAAAGAGGGATTTGGTCACCTAAAGAAGAGAAACAAACTTAGAACTTTAGAGGAGTGATTTGGTTGCAAGAAGAAAAGAACAAAGCTTAAGCTCAAAGGGAAGATTCGGCCAAGAGAGGAAAAGAGAGAGAGAGTTGAATGAAGTGGGGTATTCGGCCAAGGGAAGCAAATGAAGAGTGAAGTTGAAATGCTAAGTGTGGAGTGAATTCATGGAAAGTAATTGAGTCTCCCAAGATCAATTATGACAATGACAAGGACAATGACAAGGGAGTGAAAATGACAAGAGGAAATAAGGAAAGAGGGGGGGTGAATTTGGGATGCACTTGGCTGACCATTGCATGGTCTTTTCTCTCATTTTGGCTTCTCTCTTCCTTTGTCTTGTCTTTTTACTTAATTGCTCTCTTTCTCTCTTCTTTACTCTTCACATGGTCCACAAGCTTTATGGCTTTTCACTCCTCCTTACATCTTCACGTGAATGGCCTTGTCTTCAAATCTCATTTATGTTGTTTGGTTAAAATACAATTAACTTAGTTACTTTCTGACCTAACTTCCAACTTAGTTGCTTTTGTCACCTAACTTATCTCCTATAAGCTTTTTAGCTTATCTAGTTCAATTACATAGCTTATCATCTTATAAGCATGACAACTTATCTCAAAATAATGGTTCTAGCCTATCTCTACGATAGCCACAACAACCTATTATATAAAAAGTTCCCTAGCTTATCATTATGCTAGCTTATCACTATGATAAGCAAGTGCGCTTATCAATTTAAACTCTCTTATAACTTATCATATGCCTAGTAACTTATCATCTAATATTTCTAATGATAATTCAAAACTACTAATTAAGGCCACATGATGATGATATATGCTACCTATTAATGACACACAAAAATATTTAAATACTTAAAGGAAATTCATGATTTTTCTATTTAATTATTTTCGGCCAATATATATATATAAATCTTTAATCATAATTTAATTTCATGGATTATGAAATATACTAAGCAAATGAAAAATATAAATCCATAAGAGAAACTTACCTTACAAGTTTCGGCTCTTAGGGAAATAAAATTAAACTTGCACAAAACTTCCATAATGAAAAGAAAATTATTTAAGGAAAAATTTATGAAATAAAATCTCATATTAGTTAATGTACCTTAAACATAAAGCTTAGGTCATACATTGGCAAAAAATATGGCCCCATAATTAAAATTAAAGCTAATACATAGAAAATAACAAAAGAAACAAATGGAGTCTCACATCCTCCCCTCCTTATAAAAATTCCGACCTCGGAATTTCTTTTACCACCAATAGTTTTGTCCTGACTGCGAGGGTGCAGGACCATATGGGTAGGGGCGAACATTCGTGCTTGTCCCCCTACTAATTTCCCCCTGATAAATGTGATCTGGGGAATTACTCCCCGTCCAAGATTGTGATCTAGCTCCTTGGTTCAGTTCATCTACACTAGGGTCATGGATTATGTTTTCGGTGGTCCACGATACCTAGGTCTAGATTCAACTTCTTGTGAGGAAAGATAGGTCTCAGATGTAGCATCCTGAGCTCTAACTCTTCTACGATGTCTTCTCTCAGAACATTGCCTAGGGGTACACTCATGTCTCGGGTTATGTCGCCTAGGCTCTTCCTGAGGTCGTTCTCTTGTTTTATTAGGCATTGGATCCTGTTCCATAGGTTCCTCTTCCGGATCCTCCTCTGGATCCTCCTCCGGATCCACTTCTGGATCCTCCTCCGGATCTTACTCAAAATTTTCTGGTAAAATGGTTCTCAAGGGAATGACATTTATTGGCGACTCCGGCCAATAAATGTTTTCCAGGTATCCAGAGCAATCTGGGGATAAGGGTTGACCCCACCTGGAGGGTCCAGGCTGGTCTGCTGCCGGAGGTGGCGGGGGCTGGTATGTCCCCACCATACCTTCTTGCCAATAGGGTACATGAGTCTGGTATGCTCTCCTCAGGTCTTCTCTATCGGACTCACGGGATGCATGAGTCAGAGCCACATGGCTTCCCGACAGTCTCGTCGAACCCTGAGATCTAGGTTTTTCTCGGAACAAATTGCGTTACTCGCGTGCCATCATCCTTCTCTGAGAAGGGGTGCCCGACTGCTGGGAACGTGGGGGTCGACTACTCGGTGGCATCTGACATCATAATACAATGGTCAGTGATGTGCATATATAAAATATCAACACATCACAAAGAATTAACATTCTTTATACAAAGGAAACCAATCATAACTAGCAGACATTGCACGATCAATCCATATCAGTCTATTCAAGAAAAAGGAAGCAAATATTCAAATGTCAATCTCCTCTCAACTGGGGGTACATTTCATACATATCACTTTCTAACTCCCAGGATGCCTCCTCTACCCCATGGTTTCTCCACAGAACCTTTACAAGTGGTATTACCTTAGTCCGCAAATGTTGCTCTTTTTTATCGAGAATCCTTACTGGCACTTCTACATAGGTAAGGTTCTCCTTGATCTGCAAAGGTTCATATTCTAATACATGAGTGGGGCCAGATACATACTTGCGTAGGAGCGACACATGAAACACATCGTGGACTCCTGCAATGGATGGCGGTAATGCCAATCTATACGCCACTGGTCCAACGCGCTCCAGGATCTCGAAGGGTCCTATAAACCTGGGTTGAAGCTTCCCTTTCTTTCTGAATCATGCTACCCCTTTCGTTGGAGAAATCTTTAAAAACACTTTACTTCCCTCTTCAAAGGTCAACTCCCTTCTTCGATTGTCCGCATAACTCTTTTGTCGACTTTGGGCCGTAATAAGTCTTTCTTTGATCAACCGAATCTTCTCCTTTGTCTGCAAGATTATCTCCGGCCCCAATAGTCTTCCTTCTCCTACTTCGTCCCAATACAATGGCGACCTACACTTCCGCCCGTATAAGGCTTCGTATGGTGCCATGCCAAACTTGATTAGAAACTGTTGTTGTATGCGAACTCTGCTAACGGCAGATATTGAGCCCAGCTGCCTTTGAAATCAATGACACATGCTCGAAGCATGTCTTCCAAAATTTGAATGGTTCGCTCAGACTGGCCGTCCGTCTGCGGGTGGAAAGCTGTACTAAAGTTCAATTTAGTGCCCAGGGATTCCTGCAGTCTTCTCCAATTTAGTGTCATAGACCCGTGGGTGTAGCCCTTCTTCAAACTTTCTGGCCTTTCTTTCTTCATCATGCACTAAGTATGGGGGAAACCGCACCAACTCCATGAATCGGCCTGCGTACTGCTCCACCGTCATGGCTCCTTGGGTTAGGGTAGCGAACTCCCTTGCTTTCTCTTCCCGAGTCGTTCTTGGGAAATATCGGTCTTGAAATTCTTGCTGGAACCTTTCCCAAGTTATGGGTTGTTCCCCCAGCTCCTGACCCAGTAACACTTTCTCGGACTGCCACCATCTTTTGGCATCCCCTTGCAGCTTGAAGGTAGCATAACTTAACTTCTGGGCATCGGTACACCCCAAGACCTCAAGCAATTCTTTCATCTCCACCAGCCAGTTTTCTGCAAGTATGGCATCTCCCTTGCCATTGTACGCTGGCGGGTGCTGACGGTTAAATTGATCAAAGGTACACCCCTCAGGGCGACCTCGGGCCCTTTCGACATTGGCACCCGGCTGCACTTGCTCGGCAATGAGCTGAGCCATGTGCCTTAACAGGTCCTCGGGTGGTAATACCCGGAGCCTCGGGCTCTTGACTTCTCGTTGGTCTCCTAGGTGCCATCCTGCACTTCAAGGTTATCGTTCAGCTTAGAACAACCTCAACCTCAAAAATTCTTATCGTAATTGACCCTAAATGTATATTTCATGCTTTAGGGTTTAGGGTTCTAACTCGTTCCCTATGTTTCACAGCTCTACACTCTGATCCCTCTGATACCAACTTAACTGTCACGCCCCGAACGACATCCCGTAGGGACCGTGACAGCCGCGAGCTATCCCCCGGATAGCTCCAGCGTTCTTACTTACATTCTTACGTATTTACGGCGGAAAGGTACAGGATCACAAGGGATTCGAGCTAAATCTTAACATAATCAGGGTTCTCATTAAGTTTGCATACAAAACATATATAACATATTTGACTCCCAACAAGTGACGGATCTCATCGATCAAGTCACAATCATCAAAATATGAATATAATCTTGTTCTTCTAAGTTAGGTAGTCCTCCTGACTTTCTTCACCTGAGGCATCTGGAATGACACAATTTTAAAAACGTGAGTCAAAAAGACTCAGTAAGGGAAAATCATAACTTAAAACATGCTCTTGACTTATATTTGCTTAATCATTAATTCGTGATGCACATGCATGTCATGGGTATGCATATACTCTAGCTTGAATTCGGCCCCAGGCCCTTGAAAATATTTCTTTTTGTACTTGTTCTTGAAATTGCCTTGGCCCTTGAAAATCGCTTATTCATACTATTGGGCTTAATCGCTCCATTTAACCCCTGAAGTCAGGGTTGTGCGTTCCCATTGGAACCGTCCCCAATTTCCCTTGGAGACCTTACATTCGGTCAAGCTAGCACACCTTCTCGCATTCGTCCTTCAGTGGCTAGACATGACCCTTGGAGGCCCACACCTTCTCAATGTCCTTCAGTGTGGTTCACACAGCCTCTTGGATTCACCCATCCTTCTCGCATTCGTCCTTCGGTATGGGAGTCCATCTTGATGGTACGGTACTGACCAGTGGCCCTTGACTTAACTTATCGTTTCATAAACTTTCCATAATCTTTCCATAAAATCATTGCATAAAAAATTCTCTTTAGAAAAATTCATGCAATGCACATGTCATGTCATGCTTGCTCGAAATCTCATGCTTGTTCATGAATCGATGCAGTGTGTCATTCCATTTTTGAAAAGAACCACTTACGGTTTCCACTTACAAATTCCATTTACACTTGGTCTCCTTGATAATGTATAAAGACACGTAGATTGCCTACAAGCGATTCAAACATTTCTTAGCATTAAGAAATAAGTATGTCATCATATAAATTAAATACTTGCATTTTAAAAAAATCGGTTATCAACCAAAGATATATTTCTGAAAATATAATATTATTCTCAGTTTTATATAGAATTCTTTATTAATTAATCTTATTAAATTTTCTAATCTAGCAAGCTAATTACACTTTAATTAAATCTTAATCTTTCTCCTATTACATACATTACACTAAGTCTTTAAATTCACCAATTACTAAACCTAATCATAATTAATCTTTAGCTTAACATTAAACTTCTATGCAACCCGAAAATATAGGCTATCTAATTCACCCTAAGTTTCGGCCAACCTAGGTAATTTTTTCGATCAATACTTAACACCACAAAACTTTGCTAATTCATTTAATCCGGATCTTTAACTTATCATCTATGTTTTTCTCTTACTAATATGACGGGTTTTATGATTGAGCTTAAATCTTCTAACTTATTTAGTCATAACCCTAATTTTATGTATCCATCACGTGTAAATATATTTTCATCTATTATAAGCTTGCAATTAGGGTTCCCTTTCATTAGGTCATTCGGCCAACATCAAGTTCATGTGTTCTTTGATCACAATTTCATCTCCAATGGTCATCTCATCCTCCATTTCTCAGATTCACAACCTAGGATCTACAAATCACAAAACAAACTCAAGATCTAGCAACACCTCATAATCGGCCAGCACCTATTAGTCACAAACAATTAGGTTTTCTTTTGAATCTTTCGATTTGCATGCATCTTCTACATTTCATGATTAATATCATGCATAGGGTTACCAAACTTACACATATTATGGTCAACCAACAAAGCTACACATATACAAAATCATATTTGAAGATCTAGGGTACACATGGTTCGGCCAATCACCAAATATCACACTTTTCATGCCAAAATCGCAACATGCACTTCCCTTTACATTTTATAACCTAACTAGCATGCATTAACTTCATATCTTCATCATATACAACCAACAACATCAGATCTACACTTTAGGAACTTCAACAACAATAGATCTAAGGAAATATCCAACTTACATTCGGCCAAACACAACATAAGTCTAGATCTAACTTATCTAACATACATTGTTCAATCCTTGCAATTTTCCAACATTCAAACTTAGATCTCATGTTTATATGGCCAGATCTAGCATTATACCTTAGGGTTGATTTCATAACCTCAAGATCTAACAACACTCAAGACACTAACTCAAGATCCCATAATGATACATTCGGCCAACACTATATTCAAAACCAACAACATCACATCTTTGGCCTTACCTTGATGATTATCACAAGCTTGAGTACCTAGCACAATAAAATACCCTAGGTTAGAACTTATGAAGAACTTTAAGCAAGAACACTAAATAGAATCAAGTCTACCTCTACCTTCACCAAACTTTTACCAAGACTCTTCCTTCTTCCAACTTTCGGTTCACCCTCCTTAGAGTGGTTCCAAGCTTGATTTGGGGTGCTAAGGTGGGTTTTATGGTGGGGAAAAATATGGTAAGCTTGAATGATTTAGTTCTAAGGAAATGAAATAAACTTCTTCAAGAGTAAGGTGGCTAATGAGTAGGGTTTTCAAAAGAGGAAAATGATGTTGCGCAGTGTGAGGATTCGGTCACCACAAAGAGAGGTCTAAACTTAAACTTTTGGAGTGTGATTTAGGATGCAAAAGGGAAAGGAACAAGGCTTGATTCTTAGAGGAAGGATTCGGTCAATAGGAGAAAAAGAGAGAGAGTTGGGAGAGATGAAATGTTCGGCCAAGTGAGGAAGTGATGAAATGAAATGGTGATTTTCGGCCAATGCTCATTCAATTGTGAAGTGTGAGAGAATGAGTCTCCCAAGGTGAGTTATGACTATGACACATGACAAGGACAAAGTGGAATTGACAAGAGAGAAAGTTTGAAGAGAAAAGGGGATGAATGGGGGGGTCTTGGTCGACCAAGCATGTATTCCTCTTATCTCTCCTCTTTTCACTTTTCCCTCACATCAACTCTTGTCTCCCTAAGCTATGCTTTTGAATTGATTTTTCTCCTTTCTCCTCTTAATCTACACGTGAGTCACTCTTCTCCCTTGCTTTTTCTCTCTTTTCACTTCCATTGAGTTGTCTTGTCAATTAAGTGCTCTTACAACTTCACATGGGTTCATGGCTTTTGGCTTTTCCATCCTCCTTATACACTTCACGTAAATGGCCTCCTCTTTACTCTCATTTATTTTGTTTGGTTGTATTGCAACTAACTTAGTTACTCTCCCACAACTAACTTTCCATTTAGTTACTATTTCACCTAACTTATCTCCTATAAGCTCTCTAGCTCATCTAGTTTAATCACTTAGCTTATCACCTCATAAGCATGATCTCTTATCTTAAGATAATGGCTTTAGCCTATCTCTACAATAGCCACAATGACTTATTACCTAAAAAGTTTACCTAACTTATCATTATGCTTGTTTATCACCATGATAAGCAAGTGTGCTTATCATTTTAATCTCTCTTAAACTTTATCATATGCCTAATAACTTGTCATCTTTTATTCTAATGATAATTCAACTTATTAACTTAGGTCACATAATAATAATAATATATGCCACAAAAATATTCAATACTTAAAAGAAATTCATGATTTTATTCCATTTAATCATTTTCGGCCTATATATAAAAATCTTTAATCATACTTTAATTTTATGGATTATGAAATATATTAGGCAAATGAAAAATATAAATACATGAGAGAAACTTATCTTGCAAGTTTCGGCTCTTAGGAGAATATAATTTAAACTTTGCACAAAACTTCCAAAATGACAAGAAAATTATTTAGGAAAATTTCATGAAATAAAATCCTATATTAATTGATGTACCTTAACACAAAGCTTAGGCCATACATTGGCCAAAAATATGGCTCCATAATAAAATTAAAGCTAATACATCGGAAATTAAAAGCTAATACATAAGAAATAATCGGGGTCTCACATATTTACAAGATTTAACCATCTTGAGTTACAATGACAACTACAAGCTTCAACACTCAAGTTGAAGGGCTTTCCACTCTTAGACCACCTTTTTTTTACGGAAATGATTATGCATATTAGAAAGCAAGGATGAAAATCTATCTTCAATCCATTGTTTATGATTTATGGTTATGCACTTTGGATGGTCCACATATTGCCACAAAGAAAGTTGGAGAGATTGAAACCCTTAAAAACGAAAATGAATATAGTGACCTAGACAAAAAGAAAATCTCTTTAAATTCTAGAGCTATGAACATTCTTTATTGTGCTCTAGAAAGAAATGTATTTAATAGAATATCTTCTAGCACAAATGCTAAGGAAATTTGGCATGCTCTATAAATTACTCATGAAGGAACAAGCCAAGTTAAAGAGTCAAAAATCAATATGTATGTTCATAATTATGAATTTTTTAAAATGACACCAGAGGAATCAATTACTGTCATGTATACTAGATTTACCAATATTATAAATGCTTTGAATGCACTTGGTAAATCTGATACTAACTTCGATTTGGTGAGAAAAATCCTTGGGTCACTACCAAAGGCATGGGAGGCCAAAGTGACCGCCATACAAGAAGCCAAGGATCTCACCAAGCTTCCTCTGGATGAGCTAATTGGATCACTCATGACCCATGAGATCCAAATGCTTGAGAATGAAGATGAGAGAAAAAAGAAGATGGGGATCACTTTCAAATCTTCAACAATGAAAAATGAGGATCACAAATAGGAAAACATAGTCTTGATGACAAAAAAGTTCAAGAACTTCCTCAAAAGAACGAAAGGAAAGATAAGCCTCAAATACAAGAAGACATCTTGGAAGGCTAACAGTGTGTGAGACCCCGATTTTCTCCTACGTTATTTCTTATGTATTATCTTTTATTTACCGATGTATTAGCTTTAATTTTATCATGGGGCCATATTTTTGGCCAATGTATGGCCTAATCTTTATTTTTGGCCAAGGTAAGTTTCTCTCTTATGAAGTTATATTTTTCATTTACTTAATATGTTTCATGGTCTATAAAAATTTAAATTATGATTTAAGATTTGTTTATATAGGCCGAAAATAATTAATGGATAAAATCATGAATTTCTTTTGAGTTATTGATTGAATATTTTGTGTCATTCATATGTGGCATATATTATTACCATGAGGCCTAGATTAATAAGTAGAATTTTCATTAGAATATCAAATGATAAGTTATTTAATAATGTGATAAGGTTTAAGAGAGATTTAAAATTATAAGCACACTTGCTTATCATAGTGATAAGCAAGCATGATGATAGATTAGGAAACTTTTAGGGTGATAAGTCCTTGTGGTTATTGTAGAGATAGGCTAGAGCCATTATCATAAGATAAGATATCATGCTTATGAGATGATAAGCTATTGGAATGGATTAGATAAGTTAGAGAGCTTATGAGAAATAAGTTAGGTGAAATAATAATCAAGTTGAAAGTTAGTTGCAATTCAAATGGGGAAGTAACTAAGTTGGTTGGAAAGCAACCAAACAAAGTAAATGATAGTTAAGGAGATGGCTTTTACGTGAATGAGCTTGTAGTGAATTGAAAAGCCAAAAGTGAAATGCCATGTGAAGTGTAAGGTTGTGTAAGATGCATTCAATGAGACAAGACAACACATGGAAGTAAAAAGAAAAGAAAAATCAAGGGGGAAGTGGGATTTACGTATGAATCATGTGAGGAGAGAGAGAACCCAATTCAAATGCAAGCCATGCTTAGGGAGACAAGAATTGATGTGATGAAAAGGTGAAAAGAGAGAGAGAAGGAAGGTGCATGCTTGGTCGACCAAGGCCCCCCCATTCCTCCCCTTTTTCCTTCAACCTTTTCTCTCTTGTCATCTCAACACCTCAAGTCATGTGTCATAGCATTTACTCTCCTTAGGAGACTCATTCTCTCACACCTTACACTTGCAATTGCCTTGGCCGAATTTTACACTTCACTTCACTTTCCAACTCTTCCTCACTTGGCCGAATATTGCAATTTCTCTCAACACTCTCCCACTTTCTTCTCTTGGCCGAACCACCCCTCTAGGATTCAAGGTTTGCTCATTTCCTCTTGCACTCTAAACTACACTCTTCTTGCCTTCTAAATCACACTCCAAGAACCTAAGATAGATCTCTTTTGTGTGACCAAATCTCTCCTTGTGCAACCCCATCTCTTCCTTGAAAACCCTAACCATTAGCCTCATTTCTCTTGAAGAAGTTAGTCCATCTCCATTAGGACTAATCATTCAAGCTTACCACATTCTTTTACCCACCATAGAACCCACATTAGCACCACAAATCAAGCTTGGACATATTCTAAGGAGGGTGAACCGAAACTTGGAAGAAAGAGGAGTTTAGGAAAAAGTTTGGTAAAGGTAGAGGTAAGTTTGGTTCTATTTGATGATCTTACCTAAAGTTTCATAAGAACTAACCTAGGGCATTTTATTTTCTAGGTACTCAAGCTTGGGATAATCAACAAGGTAAGGTTTGGAACTTGTTCTTCTCTTGATGGCCGAATGGTTTTATGTATAGATCTTGAAGTTTTAGGTTTTGATATGCCCTGATATTGTTAGATCTTGAATGTTTAAGAACCCTAGATTGTTTAAATGCTAGATCTAACCATGAAAACCTTAGATCTAAGGTTGAATGTGAAGAAAAATGCAAATGGAGAACAATGCATGTTAAAGGAAGTTAGATCTATGTCTTGTTGTGTTGGTTGGTTGCAAGTTAATTATTTTCCTTAGATCTATGGATGTTAGTGTGTATAAAGTGTAGATCTAATGTTGATGGGAATATTTGATGAAGATATGAAGTTGATGCATGCTAGTTAGGTCACAAATGCAAAGGATATGCATGTTATAATTTTTAGCATGAAAAATGTGACATTTTGAGGTATAGCCGAATATGAGATGCTTAGGATTTCATGTATAATTTTGTATATGTTTAGATCTGGACATTGGCCATGATATGTGCAAGATTTATGACCCAATGAATGGTAGATGATTATGTTAGGTAAAGGATGCATGCAAATTGAAGGAAACAAAAGAGAACCTAATTATTTGGATAAAAACATGTGTTGGCCTGGCCGAATGGTATAAGCATGATATATTGTGTTGGTGTTTTGGATTCCTAGATCCTAGGTTGTGAAATTGTTGAATGGAGGATGAGATCACCATTGGAGTTGAAGTTGTGACTAAAGGATAGATAAAATGGTAGTGGCCGAATATCATAATGAAATGAAATCCTAAGTGCAATTTACGATAAATGGATTATCATTGTTGTGATGGATAAGGAAATTAGGGTTAGGCTAATTAGAATGAATATTGAAGAACCAGGATTATGTAATGAAAATATTTGAAACCCTAGTTAGGGTTAGTATTTCGGATTAATTAAGGTTTAAGGTCCAAATCAAGATTTAATCATGATTAAAGCTATTAGTGGTTTAATGTAAGATTTTAGTAGAGCACATGAAAATAATGGGAGACTTAGGTTTAATCCTAAATCCGTTGGTGTTAAGTAAACCCTAATCAAGACGTGTATAAATATATATTATATTGCAATAAAAATATTAATGATTAAATAACCTAAGTTTTGAGTATTGGTTAAAGAAAAGAGTAAATAAATATTTTAAATGATTAAAAGAATTTCAGAGATATATATATATATATCTTTGGTTGATAACCGATTTCAAAAATGCAAATGTTTAATTTATATGATTAAGTACTATTTCTTAAAGTCTAAGAAATATTTGAATCGCTTGTAGGCGATCCACGTGTCTTATACACTACCCAGGAAGACCAAGTGTAAGTGGAATAGTAAGTGGACAGTAAGTGTTTCTTTTTCAAAACTGGAATGACACACTGCATCGTTTCATGAACAAGCATGAGATTTTAATCAAGCATGACACGACATGTGCATTGCATGAATTTTTCAAGAAGAATGTTTATGCAATGATTTTATGGAAAGACTATGAAAAGTTTTATGAAATGATAAGTTAAGTTAAGGGGCACTGGTCGGTACCGTACCATCAAGATGGACTCCCATGCCGAAGGACGAATGCGAGAAGGATGGGTGAATCCACGAGGCTGTGCAACCACACTGAAGGACATTGAGAAGGTGTGGGCCTCCAAGGGTCAAGTCTGGCCACTGAAGGACGAATGCGAGAAGGTGCGCTAGCTGACCATATGTAAGGTCCCCAAGAGAATTCGGGGACGGTTCCAAAGGGAACGCACAACCCTGACTTCAGGGGTTAAATGGAGCGAGCCCACAAGTAAAAGATATGAAATGGTTATGAAAAGGCCAAGAGTGGCACAAGTATGAATAAGAAATTTTCAAGGGCCAAGGGCCAATTTTACAAGCAAGTACGAAAGAAAGATTTTCAAGGGCCTGGGGCCGAATTTAAGCAAGAGCATATGCATATCCATGACATGCATGTGCATCACTTATCAAGTTCTTTCTTTCATGATTAAGCAAGCATAAGTCAAGAGCATGTTTCAAATTTATGTCTTTCCCTTACTGAGTCTTTTTGACTCACGTTTTCAAAATTGTGTCATTCCAGATGCCTCAGGTGAAGAGAGTCAGGAGGACTACCTGACATAGAAGCACAAGAATTATGTTTCAAAATTTTGATGATAGTGGCTTGATCGTCACTAGTTGGCTTTTAATATGTTATATATGTTTTGTATGAAAAACTTAATGAGAACCCTGATTATGTATGATTTAGCTCGAATCCCTCGCGATCCTGTACGTTTCCGTCGTAATCACGTAAGTATGTAAGTAAGAACACTGGAGCCATCCAAGGGATAGCTCGCGGCTGTCACGGTCCCTGCGGGATGCCGTTCGGGGTGTGACACAGTGAAAGTTCCTCGTCCTCCTCCGAAGAAGAAGATGAAGAAATAGCCAACATGTGCTTCATGGCTATTGAAGTTACTGATGAGGATGATGATGAGGTACACTCGTCCGATGATGAGCATGAAACTTCGTTTAGTGAGCTTCAAAATGCTTTTAATGAACTTCTTGGTCAATTTGAACTACTAGGTTCAAAAT
Source organism: Myrica gale (assembly GCA_963930655.1). Taxonomy (NCBI): domain Eukaryota; kingdom Viridiplantae; phylum Streptophyta; class Magnoliopsida; order Fagales; family Myricaceae; genus Myrica; species Myrica gale. The sequence goes on along the minus strand of OZ005598.1, from coordinate 18,791,393 downwards.
ATACTTCATTGAAAAAGAAACTCATTTTGATCTCAAAAGAAATTGATTTATTGAAAAATGAGAAAGATATCCTAAAGCAGAAAATGACTTGCTCTAACAAAAAGCTTTAGAATTTGAAAATGAAAAGGTTACTTTGAACAACAAAATTGTTTCTCAAAGCAAAATCATTGAGAAGTTTACTAAAGGAAGCAAAACATTAGAAAACATGCTTAGTAGTCAAAGATTTATCTTTGACAAAAGTGGCTTAGGCTACAAGCCTTCAATTCACCAAAAATATTTTAAAAATTATTTTGTTAAGGCTAAGTCTTTTAATACACCTACTCAAACATGTCATTTTTGCAACAAAGATGGGCATCTAATTTTTGATTGTGCATTAAAAAAGCTTGGGAGCAAAACTCTAAAAAAAGCATGGGTTCCAAAGGGAACCAAGGCTAACACCAAAGGACCCAAGAAAGCTTGGGTACCAAAAGCATTTCCTTGATTCTTTTATAGGATTCAATAAGGATGGAGCAAAGAGAAAATGCGAAAGGGAAAACATTTGGTAACTTCTAAATCCTTGATTGAGAATATGCCTTAAATTGTTGGTTGATTATCTTTTGTGATGATTTCTTATATGTTAAATATGCAAATGTATTAATGTTTGAAATATTTTTTTGCATTTATCAAAATGGAACATCTATGAGCTAACATTTTTACAAAATCATGAACTTTAATAAGTTTTTTGTGTGCTTAAACTTTCTTTGGTTGAGAATGACTTTTAAATTGTCATTGATAGCTAAGAGGTTGGTACAAACCCACTCGGTGGGCTACTATCGTAATAGCGATGGACTCTTGAGTCCCAGTTAGACATCCTCTATAACATTTCAAAGAGATTGTCATTTAAAACCCAAACACGTTCTTTTGGATAAAAAAATGACCTTTTGAATTATATTCATGCATTCTCTTTTTGATTGAAAAAGGGGGAGAATTCTTAAAAGTCTACATCTTGGATTCCCTTTGTTTTTAGAATGCATATTTGGGGAGATATGTATCCTTTGTCTTTTTGTTGTGACAAAGGGGGAGAAATGTGCTAATAGTTTTGATGACTATATCTTCTCCTTTTAATTGGATTATGTTTTAATCGTATTACTCTTTATGAATCCAATGGGTACTAATACTTTTTCTTCAAGTTTTTAAATGTTTGTCCAATTGCAAACGATAGGGGGAGTCATCCCAAAACTATCACTTTATTGTCATCATCAAAAAGGGGGAGATTGTTGGTTTTTGTGCACAATCGAGATTTTGATGATTTCAATAAATGGATGAGTTTACAAAATGGACATCTTCAAAGAAAAAGACAACTTGACGAAAAGAGTCAAACCTTGAAGAAAAAGGAACAAGAAGATGCAAGGAGCTTAAAGTGAAGATTCAAGACCTTAAGGTATAATCCTTGTAACTCTTTATTTCACATTTGACAAGGATTTGAATCACGCACTTGCATATCTTTCAAAACATGCATAAACCGTTTTAAGTTTTGTTTGAAAGATTAAAATGTTTTTATAGGTTTCAAAACACCCCAAACAAATTCCCACACCTTTCATATACTTATGGGAAGTAAGTCTTCAAAATTGGGTATTTAAAAGTGGTCAAAAACCTTATTTTTAATAGAATCGGATCAAGCTTAAAATGAGGAAGTCGACCGGTACTTCGACCGCCTCATGTACCGGTTGACCGGTTGGTTTTGACAAAAGAGTTGTTGAAGCTTCTGACAATAGGACCGTTGGGTAACGGTAACTTGAAGCTGTCGACCGGTTCGTGTAGCGGTCGACCGACTCGTTTTAACAAAAACTCCCAACGGCTATAAAGGACTAGTTTTCATATTTGGCCTATAAATACACCTTCATTTCATCTAAAATAATAACCCAACGACCACATATCATTTCGACTACTTGAGAAATATTCTAAACCTTCCTATTCTATATTTGTCATAACATTCACACAAAACACACTTTCATATCCTTGTCTTTGTGTGAATAAAGAGATAGAGCTTCCATTTTCATATCTACTCTATCAAGAGAGTTTTTGTTCTTCCATCTACCTATCCTAAAGAGGTGTTTCTTTTTGTGAGGTTGTTCACTAAAGAAGAAGTTTAGAGAGGGTATATCTCAAGCTTGGTTAGGTTGTGAGTGGTGAGCCCAAAAAACCACTTGGGAGGGTTTGAGTGTTGATCCCGGGAAAACACTTGTACGGTTCACTAGCACCCGGAAGCTAGTGTGTAAAAGCTATTGGAAGATAGTGGAAAACCTCAAGGCTCGGTGAAGGAGCTTGAGGGGTGAATGTAGGCGGGTTTGCCGAACCACCAAAAAAATCACGTGTTTGCTATCTCTATCCCTACTTATTACATTTAGCACTTACATACTTGTTATATCATTAAACTTGTGCTAAATTAGTATTTACTTTGTAAACACGGTTTTGGGGGGTTAATATCGAAAAGTTTAGAAAACCAATTCACCCCCACTCTTGGGTTGCCTTAATCATGAAACTAGGACTCGCAATTGGTATCAGAGCTTGGTGCTCATATTTACAAGATTTAACCATCTTGAGTTAGAATGACAACTACAAGCTTCAACACTCAAGTTGAAGGGCTTTCCACTCTTAGACCACCTTTTTTTGACGGAAATGATAATGCATACTGGAAAGCTAGGATGAAAATCTATCTTCAATCCATTGATTATGATTTATGGTTATGCACTTTGAATGGTCCACATATTCCCACAAAGAAAGTTGGAGAGGTTGAAACCCTTAAAAACGAAAATGAATATAGGGTTACTGAGCTTGTATCTTAAATAATCGAAGGCTAGCTTGCATAATAAATATGTGATCCTTGTGTTACTTCCTCTCCCCTTCTCTTCTCTGTCTCTCTCTTCTTCTCCCTCCTTTACACTTGTTTTTCAGTTTTGTTTGACCGATTGCTTGGACAAAAAATATAACATTTGAAGATTGTATGAAGACTGTTGCAGTCTTCTTATTTGTAAGCTTTACCCCACTTGCGAATGTGAAGAGGGAGACAGCGCGTGCTCACAGTATTTATTGGAGAATGCATGAATTGCAGACAATGTAAATCTGGCAAAAGCAACATCTGCGAAGTACGTGGATTGGAAAGAAGAGGTGTAATGCATAGCGATCAGAGTACACGATTTATGTTGGGCTGTGTCCTGACATATACATATTCAATACAAAAATTGTTCTATAAGTTGCTAAAAGGTAAATATTTAATACAACACAAGTATAAAATACTTCAGTAAAATCCCCTTCATTTGCAACCTCGTCTTCGTTGCCTGCAATTTCAAGGAAAAATAGTACATCAGAAATAGTAATAAAGAAGTGTCCAAACTTAATGGAGATGTCCATTATTTTGCATAACAAAATGTACAAAAATTGGTGTTCCAATTAGCACTGCTTGGAGTGAAAGAATCAAGCTCTCAGGATATTCAAGTTGAAGTCACATTCTTCTTATGTGAACTTATGTCTGTAATGCTTCTAAAATAGACTTGAAAGTAATTGCAAATTAAATTTTGATATATACTTGTTTAGTACTGGTACCCATATGGTGTTTCTACAAGTACTCATAAAATATGCAACGCGAAATGGGAGGGAATAACACTAACTTAGATGGATCCTTGGAAATCGACAATTAAGTAATCACTCATTTATTATACAAACAACATGCAGTTGAACAAAAAAGGTATCATCCTGTGCCAACAAGATAGACTGAGTAGGAATGACATGAATAGCAGAGCTTATTTTGATTCTGGAGTAAGACAAGATGGAAAAGCATGGATGAAAAGGAAACTCTGCCCCATGCCATTTAAGGAGCAACAAAAAATAATACATATCAAACTAAAAGTTAAAAAATATGTAAAAGCAACGCCAAAATGAACATTACAGCCCCAACCATGTATGCAGCTACAACAATGTCCATAGGAATAGATAAATGAGATAAAAGCAACGCCAAAATGTGACACCAACAATCAGCAATTTCTAGAGCAAAGAAAACAAAAATTATATAGAGCTTCTTAATTATAAAAACTGGTGACCAAAATCAAAGCTTTTGATGTAAGTTAAATGGTTTGCCTGTTTAAGATTCTTTCCACAAACTCAGAGAAATCCAACTCTTGCCAAACAATTAAATGGTTTGCCTGTTTGTTCTCTTTCTAAATATTTTTTTGTATATGCCTCACTATTCTTACAAACACAAAAGGGAAAAAAATAATCCAAAAAATACAAAGAAACACAGTTTAAGTGGCCTGCCATACCTAGATATTGCTAGGGGTTCAATCCAACATGACTTATTTTTCATGTTTTCTTTGTCTAAGCAGACAAAAAAGGCTTTTCTTGCTCTGAAGGGGCAATGAAAAATGGTCTCCAATAGCTGGTACGTATGAACATTACAGCCCTGTCGTCTATTTCAAGAGATTCAATCCAGACCGCGGGTCTGGATGAGTCTGGACCCGTACGGTCTGGACTGAATCCGAACCCCATATATTGCTCCTGCCTAGTCAATATAAGGAAGACCTACTCAGCTGGAATCTGTGCAACAAGCTCCACCGCCAGATATGCCCCCACTGGCTTATCTCTACCCAAAAACTATAAGATAAAGTCCTGAGAAAATCTTACTTGAATACCTCAGACTTCAATCTCCTACTCGTCCTCCAATTAGAAGTAGAAATCCTGGACGAGCATATTGTATGAGTCATCGGTCCGAGAAAGCTAGCAAGTCCAACCCTAGTGGGTAAGGACCTGATGAATGTTGTGGCTAGGGGTGAAAACTGGAAATGCGGTCCAGTTTTCGGACCGCAATGCGGTCCAGTTTTCGGACCGCAATGCGGTCCGGACCGCATTTCCGGTCCTCCAATATTAAAGGACCGGACCGGTTGTAAGAAATACGGTCCGGTCTGGACCACTTAAGTGGTCCAGACCGGATTTAAATTCTTTTAAAAGAAAATTTCACGCAGTGCAGTGCTGCGCAGCAGCGCCTACTGCGCAGAGCTTGGTATCAGCTTTCTTGGGTGATGTGTTTGACAAGACAAAAGGAAAGTCCCAAAGGGCGATTAAATTATTTCTCTGGAAAAACAACTTATCCTCTCACTGAACGTCGCAGAAGAAACCACTTCCGCTACACTGTGCCTCAGATTCCGTTCTTATCTACATCTTTTCACAGCCAGCTCTGAAGTCTGAACCCAATTGGAATGACATGAAAACCCATGCAACTGATCTCCCATGCCAAATGGTCTACTCTCTCTTCCTTTCTTGAGTCTTTTAACAGGCTTTTCCTTTTCAAATCATGAGCGTATTCTATAGCAACAAGAGCAGCATCTCCGGTGGGTATGAACTATGGAAGCTCATTATTCTGATTGGGCCCAACTTATACATATCATAGACATTTCTTAGTGGATACCTTTTTCTTTGGTCTGTTGTGTACGACACTTTCTTTGCTGCTTCAGAAGGGTCCCAATTTCAAAATCCGGTCCAATGAATCAACCTGCATTGTCACTGTCGCAACAGGAACTCTGCATAATCTTGGCACAAAACCCAAGACAATCTAGGACGGGATCGTGTCTGGTTACACATATTTTTGGCACACAATCCAAGACAGTCTAAGACGGGATCGAGTCTTGTGAAACCCTTTTGCTCAGCGTCACCAAGTTCCGAGAGTGAGTTGCAGAAGATGAAGTTTCAGAAGCCATTAAAGCTCCAATACCATGTAAATTCGTGTGATAAAAAAACGTGAAAAACAGAGGTTGAAGATGAAGAAGAAGAGGGCGAGAGAGTTGAAAAACAGATAGCACTGCGCATGTAAATTCAGAAGCCAGTAGGCGCACTGCGCAGTAGGCGGTATTAATTTTTAAAAAATTTTAAAAAAATTATGAAATGCGGTTCGGTCCGGTCCGGACCGCATTTCAAATATGTATAGACCGGACCGGACCGGACCGCAAATTCGGTCCGGTCCGGTCTGCGGTCCGGTTCTGTTCAGCCCTAGTTGTGGCTCACATACACATACTCCAAAAAATCTTTCGTGGCAACCGACTTCTCTACTATCACCGGGTGAATAGGAATTTGACCCCGCTTGTCGACCGAGGATACAGGTGAGACCTTCAGGGTTTGTGAGGAAGAACCTCTAGCAAACTTCGACATTTTCGATTAACATGTAACAAAAAAAATGTCAGAATGCAAAAGAAGGGCATCGAACAATATCTAACATAATCTTAAGGAGATTGAACATTTTAGAGTTAATGCATAGTTTTAACCGAAACGTCTGAATGGCTAATGAAATAGTTTGAACGTTTTACAGTACTAAACGCACAATTTCAACAAAAACGTTTGAAAGGCAAATGAAAGAGTTCGAAAGTTTCAGACTAAACGCATAGCTTCAACCAAAACGTCCGGATGACATGTGAAACAATTCGGACATTTTAGACTAAACTTAGAATTTTAAAGAAAACATCTGAAAGGCTAATGAAACCGTTTGAATGCGTTAGGAGTAAATGTTCAGTTTTAAATAAAGGTCAAAATAATATATAATTGTTCGAACGTTATTGACTAACCGCATAGTTTCGTTCTAAAACATTCTAACGCAAAAGTTCCGAACGGTAAACCTGATGAGGACCTAGGCTCTAAACCAAAAGACATGCCTTGCAGTTAGAGTTATCCAAGCCCTCTTATTAAGTATTTTTAATTAGGTTCTCCTAAGCAATGTGGGATCTCAACAATCTTACATCCTTCGAAGACCGACGCCCTCGTCATCTACGTCTCCCACATGGCCTCTATAGGGGGCTTTTACCGGACTTGAGCCTACCCTGACCAGTATCGGATCTATAGGGTTGAAGAAATTGGTTCAGGCAAGCCACCACACGACCTAAGAAAGTCGCATGGGCCACCAATTGATGAGGACCTGGGCTCTAAATCAAAAGACATGTCTTGCAGTTAGAGTTATCCAGGTGCTCTTATCAAGTCTTTTTAATTAGGTTCTCCTAAGCAATGTGGGATCTCAACAAAACCACACTATTACCACATTTTCTACTTAAAGGAACAATTTAAGAAAGGGTTGGAAAGCCAGCTTAAAATGTTCGATAAGTTATCAAAAACAATTCGTTTGAGTTTAAGAATTTGAATAGTTGTTTTAGTAGAAATAGAACGCTGTTACACAGACCCGACTCGACCATTTTCCAAATAAAAAACATATAATTTCTAAGTAAAAAATCAACCCCAACATATCCTAAAAAACTCTAAACATCAACCAATATCAAAATAAAAGCAATTTAAACAAAAATGAATCAAAACAATCAAAATCCATAAACTAAAAACAAATGAAAAAACTAACATGAATCGGTTAGATGTTTTTAAAGCACTCATTCAAAGACTTAGATGAGAGAGTATGGGAGAGTTTGAGATTACATCTGTGTCATCTCGGGTGAGAAATTAGCAAAATGACACTCGGGCAATTCTTATTTTCTCATTAACGTTCGAATGTGTTCTAATTATACTAAAATAACCGTTAGATGTCGTTTAATAAGAGTTTGAACCTCATGCATATATAACTTCTAGATGTTGGAACGTGTTAATCAAATGTTCGAACTGGTATAAACATAAATAACAATCGATGACATGACGTACATTTAGGGTTTCACAATGCCACCAGGGAATTCCGGTGGCACGGGCACTGGCACCGGTACCGGCATCGACACCGGGTTCCCGGTTTTTTCCCTTAACAGTGGCGGTGTAGGTTTAGCTTTTTGAAAAAACCTGAATTTTTTTTTATTATTTAGGTTTTTTAGTTTTTTTAGTTTAGTTTCTACTCAATAGTTTAAACTTTAGTTTCACCTCAAGACGTAGTATTCTAGAAGCATGACAAGATCTACTCAATAGTTTAGTTTCACCTAAATATTTGAGATTTGTTGTTGGTTTTGTCTAATCAAATACTTACATTCAAGTTACCAAGAAGCTTGCTAGGTGAATGAAGTAATTATTTAGAATTTTGGTAGAAAAAATTACAAATTTATTGTATTTAGAAAGATATATATGAAGGCATTGGAATCATAATTAAAGAGTTTAATACTAAACTTTGGTAAGTACATCGCATAATATAAGTCAAGAGGTCGAGTTTTTATGAAATTTTAACTAATTGTCTAAATTTATAATTTATAAAAATGACAAATCACTATTAAATTTATACCATGCTTGCAAAATCAGTCACTCAATTACATTTTAGTTCAAATTTCTAATACATTTTAGTTCAAAAATTCAGACAGAGTCATCACGTTTGACCAGCGTTTGACAAGCGCTCGAGCGCCCTTTGAAAAAATTCAGATAGAGTCTTCACGTTTGACTAACGTTAAACAAGCGCTCAAGCGCTCAGTTCAAATTTCAGACTAAAACATAAGCACTCGACGAGCGTTTGACCCGCGCTCGAGCACCTTAAAAAATTGCTGAATTTTTGGATTTTCCTTGTGAAACCAAGGGAAACCCTATTAGGTTTTGAACATGTTTTAAAATTGTTATTGATTTGTTAATTAGAGGGAAACACATTCTCCCCCCTCTAAGCGTTATTAGGGTCTAAACTGGATTTTTCAAAAGATAATAGTTTCTACTTACAATGACGTCTCTATTACTTTGGACTTTAAATTCTCATCTTATCTTTTAAGATGATCTTTAATTTTATTGATTTTGGAATTTGGATTTCATTAGTTTAGATTTTATTGATATGTGATTAATGAACCAAAAGAAAAAAGAAAAAAATACATTGGGCCAAGTGCGTAAAATGCTAACAAATGACTCAATATTAATGTAGGATAAGCAGAAACTGCCACCGCTAAGGACCGGTTTTTGCCTTTAACGGTGTAGGTGTAGGTGGCAATTTTTTCAAAACCGGCCTACCCGGTGTAGGTGCCGGTTTTGGCCCAAACCGGCACCTACACCAGGGTTGTGCAACCCTACGTACATTTATTGTGGTACTTGGGAATGTACATTTGAACGCATTCGAATAGAATGGAATTTAATTTCCGCTCGAATTCCCAACTACTACGTTTCTAGAGAGAGAGTGTCTGCCCTCTCTCTAGATCTCCCCTCTCTTTCGTTTTGCCCCCAACCCCTCCCCCTGAGTTCCAGCGAAGGGAGGATCTCCTGCTCCTCCCGTCGCTTCTCCCTTTTCCCTCCTTCCCTTTCCCTTCCATTCTCTCTTTGGCCTTTTGTCTTCGGCTTTCCTCCGTTACCTTGTCTGCTTGGTTTTTTCTTTTGACCTCTTCCATAGTAAGATCTACACGGTTTGGAGCTCTTTTGGAGGCCACGCACAATGCAGCTCAGATCAGCAACTCCCGCGTTGCTTAGCCCATTCTTCGGAGTAGCTACGATGGTGTGTGATGAAGCACTCGCCCTCTTGTGCACGCGTGGATCATACGCGCCCGACTCTGTTTTGCATTGCTGGTGGTGGTGGTTATTCGGTCAAGGGACTTCCTGTCTTGTGCTTTGGTTTTTGTTTGTTGTTTCTAATCTTTTCTTTTCTCTGGGCTTTTGTGGAAAGGAGTTTGCAGTAACCATGTTTTTGAGTTGTCTTCCGGCGGATATGGCAGTGTTGGTTATCCTTAGATTAACTGGCTCTTTGGTTGTTGTTGCCTTCTCTTTGATTATGCTGGTATGGACGCGCTTTCGGGGATGCGGGAGCGATCTCCTTAGACGTTTGACTTCTCCGTTTATGGCGGAGCTTGATTTGGGTCTTTGGACCCGCATTAAAACTATGGACTTTTTGGTCCATCTGTATGAGGCCTTTATGGCCAGTTGGATTCCGGCCCTTGAGGCTAGTAATGATATGACCTCTTGGGTCTTTGATATTGCTGTTATGGACGTATCGTCCCTGTACTTTGTAGTCGGCCTTGAACGTGTCTTTGTATGCAGCACATTTGTACTCTTCCAGTGAAATGAAATTTCACGTTTGCGTAGAATGGAGTTTGTTGGGAACGTGACACAATTTAGTCAGGAAAATTCCAGAGTTCCAATGGTTTCTTAAAAGTTCGAATGTGTTTTTGGGAATCCTCTTTTTTGGGACGTATCGATTCTGTCCCAAATCATCAATATATTTTTTTCGGCATGACCCTTTCAATCCCATATCGTCGATTATCTGGACAGAATTTTTTCAGGATGAATTTAATTTTTGTCTCGAAAAATAACGTGTCCCAATTTTTAGGACGTATTTTTGGATGTTCCAAAAAGTCAAAAAACATTTAGTGTCGTTGAGTTTGTAATTTTTATCAAACAAGTATTTTCATTAAACTTCAATCTATAAAAGTTAAAGATTAATATGTCGGTAACAATCATAAGTTAAAACGTGTTACAAAAACTAAAATCATGTCACTTATAATTTTTTTATGTTTTTTTCTTAATATTTTTTTAATAAAATAAAACAAACTATGTTATTTTATTTATTTTTAAACATAAAAAATTAGAAAAAAAACGTTCCACCAATACAACGAGTTTGAATGCTCATCAAAATACTGTTCACCCGAGATCACAGAGATCTAATCTCCTATCTGGAACAAGAACAAAACGTCTCTTTCGCCACGTTCAAATTGTATACAATTAATGGCTTCACGTTACACAGATCGAAAACGTGCAAATCGTTGAACCGCTAAATTTTGTTCGGACTGATAATAACATAAAACACCCACCCATCCAAATGGTACTACGTTTGTTTGAACGAAACTTTTTGTCTCTCAAGAAAAGTACATTCTTTCGTGGACGAAATGATTTTTTGTGCCCAGAAAACGTTTATTGCTCTATATTACGGGCGAGGGACCTCGAGGAGCCTAGTATGGAGTTCACTGTCCGTAACGTTCCGATCATATTCTCGCCGGACGAGCTGGAGAATTTCTTGGGCTACGAGAGAGATTTGGCAGCATTCCCAAACCTACCAATGAGCGAGGAGGGCCGGCTTACTAAGGCTGAGGTATTCCGGACCATGCTGGGGGATGATACAGCGATCTTGGACGGAGCCTAAATGGTACACGGGCAGCTACTTCCTTTTTGGCGAATCATGCATCTGATCCTATGCTCCTTCATCGACCCGAAGAAGCACACCACAAAGCTGTCTTATAGCCGGGCCGAGTTCCTGTACCTGGTAGTTGTACGGGGGCTATCTGTTGATATAGCATCATACATCTACCAGTCCATTCGTGCAGAGGCCTTGAAGATTGATGCTACGACTTCATTGCCGCACGAGATTCTTCTGAACCAGTTCTTGCACGCCATGCTTGTAACCGAGGGTGGTGACAAGCCGAAGGCGCTTCCACTGGGGGTGATCAACAAGACCACGCTCTCCAAATCGATGGCCCAGACACGCCGAGCGCTGCAAGCCGCTCGGTTTGCCAGAGGAAGACGACATGAGCAGCCCACGGAGGCAATGGAGAGGGAGGATCTTGGGCAGAGCTCGACCCAGGGACTTGGGCCACAGCGACCGAGTTGGATGGACGATATGATGACGGAGCTGTCTCAGCAGATGCAGTCGGTCTTGTAGCCCACCCATTGCATGGTCAGTGATATCAGTCGTGGTCTGACGGCTTTGGAGCAGAAGGTCGTCGACAAGGACGCTGCTTGGAAGAAGGAGGTCGCTGCGCTTAAGGAGTGTTTGAGGGGCGTGGCAACCGGTGCGAAGCTCTTTCCCTTGACTGAGCGGGTAGTGCTGATAGAGGAGCACCTTTGTCACGTCCGTCACGTCCTAAAACAAACGGATGATGATGATTAGTAGTCTTCCTTATTTACTTTTATTATCAAGTTTATTTTTTTTATTATGTTTTGAGGACATTTAATTCTGTATTATATTTTGTGGACGTGTATAGATTTTATTTTATGTTTTTTTTTCATATTATGTTTTACGTCATTTCAGTTATGTTATTTGTATTTATTATAACTTAATATAATATGTTAATTATTATTAGGTTTATAATTTCGGTACACTCATTCAAAAAAATATTTATTATTTACATTATTAACTAACTTCGGTTATTTAAATTTTGCTAATAAATTTAATTAAAAAAATGAAAAAAATAAATACATATTGTCCAAAAACGTTCGAACCTGAACTTATCCGTTCGGACTATTTAATGTAAAATCAAAATACCGTTTAGACGGTCGGGTCTGCTGAAATTCAAAATACCGTTCGGACTCTTGTTCACTACCGTTCGGACGTTATTGTTTATTATCAGACGCTATGGTGTTGGTATTTTCTAAATAGTCTCGGGTAATGTAAGGTAGTGTTCGGACAGTATGTGACTTTCCGAACGTATATGTTATTGAGCATACGCTATCGTTTGAGAATTACTAAAACGGTGTGTTGAACTATAAGAGGGAGTGCGGACAGTTAAATAGTAGTTCGGACGTATATGAAAATTTTGGCGGCATGAATTCCCTGGAAAAGTAATACTCGTATGCGTCCGAACGTCCTTTTATCGGTCCGACGATATTCAAAAGTATGAAAGTTACAAATTCACAGATAGTGGAGGAAAAACGGAGAAAAATAAAAGCAAATGAGAGATTTGAGCACGAGGAGAAGCGGATAACTGATTTTGGGCGTTCAATCTCATTGAAGGGGGTGTGAAAAGAGCATATCTTTGAGAATTTGAAGTTGGATTACATTTGAGGTTAGTGGTTTTTAAATTGAATTATTTTAGGATGAAAAACTTGTATTTTAATCTATGAAAGCATGTGTTTTTCAAAATTTTAGGTTCTAAAATGATAGTAATTGAGTTTAGGGTTGGTTGTGATGTGTTTATATTGAAGTGTTTGTGATTTGGGTTGATTTTGACAAGGTTTTTGGACTGAAAATTGAGTGTGTGTGTCGAAGAATTGTATTGTTCGACAATCGCAGTCCGGACGGTTGATTTACCGTCCGGACTCTTTTTGTTGGTTCGGACGAAAAAGGCATCCGACCGTCTTTGTGTATGGTTCGGACCGTTATGTAACGTCCAAACGGTATTTTTTGTAATGTAATGCATTCATTTAGTAGCCTTAGATCCCGTTTAAAAATTACACAAAGTTCGGATAACGAACTGGATGTAATTCTTGAATTGTCCACGTTATGGATAGTTTGAGTTTACAATGTGCGTAATTGTATCTTCTATTGTGACAGATGTGTTTAGAAATTCGATGCAAATCTCCTTTTATCCTTCAGACACACATTCAGCATTGAGCTTACACACTTGCCTTAAACGGTGGGTGTTTTGGCTCAATGTTGTAGGCGTGTATCTGGGACTGAAGGGAAATGTTGTCGAAATTTCTAAAGCATCGATCACAATGGTCGGGTCATTTACTAAAATGTGACTGGTTTGACTTGAGTACTCAAAATTTAGGTCTTGATAAAAATGGTCGGTTTGTTAGTATTAACACATCCCGAAAGTGGTACAAAGATGACCCGTTCGTGCTAGCTTCTCAGGGGAATCAAGCATTTTATATCGATGATATGAAGTTGGGCAGCCACTGGAAGATTGTTCAAAAGATTACCCCTAGAAACACGTATGATATTCCACCTATTGAAGAGGAAGCTAGTGAAGATGGAGAAGGACCGTCGAACCGTGAAGCATAACAGGAGAATGAGTCTATTGAGCTTTTGTGGACTTTTAGCTCATTTGACATGATCCCGTTGACTAAAAATGACGTCAATGCTTATCTGCCGGTAACCGATGAGAGTGGTCCACAACACCGTGAAGTAGAAGGAAGCGAGGATTCCCCAAAATCGTTTGGTGAAGATTGTAGTGATTCTGAAGAATATTACTCCGAGGACTAAAGTAAATTTATCGTTTCAATTAAATTTGCGATCATATTTTTTCATTTTTATTTTTTATTCATTTTGAGTAACATAATTCATTGTGTTAATTGAATTTTAAATTTATTGTTTTTCATTTGTAGCGACGTCCGAAATTAGATACGTTCGAACTAGTACGGGCGGGATTGCCTTACTCAAGGCTCGCACCAGAGGAAAGCTGACTGTAAATATCCCTGATGGACGTACGGGCGATGATGGCAAGGCGTCCTCAATGCTCTCGAGCCATATTGGTGCGCTCGTTCGACAACATGTCCCATTTGAGAAGAGTAAGTGGAAGGAGGTCCCCGACGCGGTTAAATCGTATGTGATGAGAGAGCTCAGCGCGTGTGCACCACAGGGACGGGTGTCCTCGGCGAGTTCAGCGCTCATCGTTGCAGTTTTAAGGTGGCGCGTGGTGCACACGCGCTGAGCTCTCTCTTTGCGAAGGCAGTGTCTCGGCCTCTCTGTTTGTTGGCTGGTGGTGGTGCTGGTTCCGTCTTTGTTTGGTGTTTTTTAGGTTTTGTTGTGTTGGTCTGTTTTTTGTTTTGTTGTTTTATGTCCGGCTCCTGCGTGAGCTTTGTCTGATCCAGTGTGGATCTTTCTGCCCTTGCATGGGCTCTCTGTACCGGGCTATGGTACTTTCTTTACTGGCTTGTAAAGGTCCCGGTAATTATGTCTACCGCGTCTGGCCGCCGCTCCCACTGCTTTGCATGGAGCATATAACGGTTGTATCCGATCCGTCCATGGATCCCGCCGGTGTTTATCGCCTGGTCTTTGTATCGGTCCCTCTTTGGGTCTTGACCTAGAAAAAAAAACTGAAGCTGCCAAGAAAAAAAAAAAAAAAAAAAGAACTGAAGCTGCTGCAACTTACCTCTCCCATGACTACCCCGATCGCGACCAGTTTCGATGCTAACAGTGCCTACCAATCCAACCTCAATCACCACCTCTGTTGGGGCAGTAGTCCACTACGTCTTTGTTGGTTCCATCAACGCACCCCCGTCACTCGTCAACCGAGACATCTCCACGACAGTGGAACAGACCGTAGAGGCTACTGTCGCGTGTGGCGTTGGAAGAGAGGGAAACGAGGAGGTGATTGAGGTTGGATTGGTAGGTACTGTTGGCATCGAAACTGGTTTCAGGAACCGCGAATATTGTTTGAGGCTAGTTCACGATCGAGGGATGCCGTGAATAAAGGAAGTCAAATATCTTTAATTACTTTGGTCATTACTCATGATGCAGAGGAAATTGTAACCGAGTTGTGAAAAAGTCCCTGACAGGGATAAGAATATTTCAGGAACCACGAATACTGTTTGAGTTTGAAAATTAAATATGATCTAACGAGCCCTCCCTAGACGTATCCTACGTGGTCCACATTTCAATGGGTTCACATCACTTTATGTCGTGTTTAGCGGTCAAATCGAATGACAGACAATAGTTTTTTTTTTCAATTTGAGGAGCGTAATATAAAAATTTAAACGTGAGGGGTACTTTGATTTTACCCCCATAAACATAGGGCATGTTACGATGTTTTCCCAATTGATGCGGCGTAAAAATAATAATTAGTAAGGCATTCTGAAAAAAAAAAATATATATATATATATATATATATATATCTGATTTATATATTAATATATAAATCAGCTAAGGTCTTCCGGTCCGTGACTCAGTGCACACGCATGTTGACTCACGGACCTTTGTTGCCTCACGGATCTCTTTTCTTTTTTCTTTTTTTTTTGTTGACTCACGGATCTTGGAAACGCAACCAAAGCATTCGGTCTGGCTGGAGGGAAGTGACTTTTCAGAACTAAAGACGACTTTGAATTAGACTGAATCAACATAAGAAAAGTATTCGCGAGGGAGATCATGCGAAATAAGGCATCAAGACTAAGCGGCGAATGTTTGTCGAAATTTTTGAGGATATTCTTAAAATTTTAAGAATATTGTGAAATTTAAAATGTTTTGGAGTTTGTGAAAAGATGTTATAATTTTAAAATTTTTAATTTTATTTTGAAAAGTTTAAGGTAGCAATAAAGAATAATGATTGCAATCATTGTTAGTTTTTTATTTTTATTTCTTTTTTAACCCCCACATGCGTTGTCCTTTTTTGTTTCCGCTCAATGTTTTTCTGTTTCCGATGAATTCTTTTTTGCTCTCTTTGTTACGCGCCCTTCCACATTTTTCGCAACAGTGCTCTTTCGTCTTTTTTTTTCTTACTTTGCTGCACTGTTGTCAGGTGCTGGTCAGAATTACAAGAAACGCTTCTGTTTGTCTGCAAGGTGGGACCACATACGACTCAAAATGTTTGGAGCGAAACTGCGTTTGTTTTGCTCAAAATTTCGGAGCCCGAAATTTCGAGCAAACAAACGCCTTGTAAAGATAACTAATATGGAGAAAAAAATGAATAAAACAATTTTCTACCAGAAATGGAATTTCTAGCATTTAGATAATCAATATTATCATTGGAGGTAAAAAAATTATAATGAAATTTAGTTGACAAAAAATATTACTCAACTGATTTATAATAGGAATAAAATTAAGTACACTACAGGAGACAGACGAAATTGGATACATGAAGGAAGCAATCATGAACATATCCATTAACGTACCTTACCTTATAGAAACAATCATCTTGGGCAGCGTAATGTGTGCGTATTTCTACCTCAAGAAATCTGTACACAATTGGGGTAGTGTAATACATGGTGTTTGATATATCAGTTGATTTATGATGACCACATCGAACAAATCTTCTCTCCAAACATCTCTTCACTCCTCTCGCTCGACAATCAACCTACACAACACCAAAAATTTTCCCACCTGAAGGAGATGAGTCATCTGATGGTTAAGTTAATTCTCTCTTTCAAGGCCTCTGTCTCTAATGATTTTTTTTTTCAGAAAATTGTGTACCTTCTCTTCCTTTTCCAACCTTCTTTTATATTTTGTTTCCCTTCTTTTCACGTAGTGCTAGGGCAATACATAGTGCACCCGACTCGACCCAAACCAGACCGAATAGTGTCAGGTTATACACGGGCCCGGGCGTAGGCGGGCCCAGAACACTGAAGCCCCCTATAATCGGTCGGGCCACGATATAGGGAGTCTTTCCCGCCGCGCCCGAATCATTATGACATTACACAAGGTCTGCCTTCTCCTTGTCCAGTGGCCGACTCTTTCTCCTTCTCCTCATCCAGTCGTCGTCGCCGTCACTGTCTGCTTCCTTCGCCTCCCAGCCGGCAGCCCGATTGTTGAGTCTCTCTCTCTCTTCCTTTTCTCTTCTCGATTGTTCCTCTCTCAAATCTTGATTTTCAGTTAGATCTGAATACCACATATTTGAATCATTGTATTATCCTGGTGTACCTTAAGCTTATCTCAGAATTTTGGAGATTACCCTGACATTTGGGACAATAGCTATGGGAGTAAAAGGTTTGAGTTCTGTAAGTCACTTGCAATGAATTTCAGGGTCTCTCAGACTCAGAATTTTCATTTACCATACGAATTTGGAGAATATATGATTACCAATTGAGGTCAGGCCATTTATTGTTTCTTCTTATATTACTCTCCTTTTTTGGCTTTCCACGAGAGTGACCATCGATGTCCTTTCCGGCTAAAGAGTAGTAGCTACAGAAAGGGTTTTATTATGAAGAAATAGCTACACATTAGGACCCACATCCTGTTGCATTTGATATTAATGTTCCCTTATCAAACCCCATATAGTGGGAGCACTTTGGAAGTATGCACCAGTTCATTATTTCATGTTAAAATTCCTGCTTCTGTATGTTAATGGGAAGAATCTGCAAACTCTTGTAGCTTTGGGGGGTTAATTGGGGTTCAGAGTACACCCAATTCATAGACCCCTTTGTTCTTTCCTTGGACTGGATATCTTTTCATTTTATCTGCATATCACTTAGTATCCTTTGATAATAGGCCTTGCTGGATTCTCCTTGTGAGGTGAAAGGTTTTTGTTATTCTAATAGTTTAGGGAAAGAAAAAAAATCATTGTTTGATTGGTTATTGGTGGTATTTTGATTTTAATGCAAGGTCTTTTTATAAACAAAGCATAAAATGAAGTATGATTTACTGATTGCTGGGCAATTGGAAAATTTCATTACAACAAAATGTCATTCTTCTCAGCTTATTGTGTTTCTTGTACTTTTGAATTTTATGTGACATAGATTTAGTAGCCTTACCTATCATATCAACTGGACTGCGTTGCATATCTATTACCTTGTTTTTTTAATAAAATACAGATTATTGCTTTCATGGATTCTTCCATTTATTTAATATGAAGAACCCTGGATGTTTTCTAAACAGCTTTTTTATTTAATATGGTTGTTTTTTTCCAGGTTTATTTTAAAGCACGTATTTTGCTTGGTGGTGGTTGAGCTTGGGCTTATTCAAGTAATTTTAGACTTCATAAAAGTGTGTATGGCTTTTGAACCACAGTGTCAAATCCCATCTCGTGTCACTGTAGCAATAGATTGAATGAAACTTTATATGAGAGTGAAAAAGGAGTTGAAGAAGGTATTTAAGTCTACTTGTCAACGTGTTTTTTGACCACTAATACATGGACCTCCGTTTAAAATCTCAACTACATTTGTCTCACGACACACTTTATTAATAGTTGTTGGAAACTTTAGAAAATGATCATTAATTGTTGTTTGATTCCTAAGCACAAAGGTGACACCATTGGAAAACATGTGGAATCTTGTTTGTTGGATTGGAGAATTAGTGGTATTTTTACTATAACGGTTGATAATGCTTCTTCAAATGAATTTGCAATTGAATTTTTTGAAGAAAGATTTGAAAGGAAATGTATTGGATGGTAAGTATCTCCATATGAGTGTTGTGTACATATATTGAATTTGATTGTGGATGAAAGTTTGAAAGATTGTGATGATTCAATTGTGAGGGTTCAAAATACAGTGCGATATGTGAGCTCCTCTCCAGCAAGAATGTCAAAATTTAAGATGTGCGCTAAGATGATGAACATTGAGTGCAAGAAGTTGTTTTGCCTTGATGTTCCAACTAGATGAAATGCAACCTACCTTAAGTTAGAGTCCGTTGAGGAGTTTCAGAAAGCCCTCATGCAGATGGCGGAAGATGATGGTCAATATATTCATCATTTTAGTGACGGGGCACATATTAGAACCACCGGGATATGAGGATTGGGACACAGTTAGAGTGTTTGTGAAGTTTCTAAAAGTGTTTTTTGATGCCACTATAAAGGTTTCTGGTTATTTGTATGTCATATAAAATACTTGTTATAGTTAGATTTGTGGCATTCAATAAAACCTGATGAAAATGAGCTAGTCTAATAATGTTATTGTTAGTGCTATAGCGACGAGCATGAAGTTAAAGTTTGATAAGTATTGGGGGAAATTGAAAAAGTTAACTTTTTGATCTTTGTTGCATCAGTTCTTGATCCTAAATTCAAATTGAAAGTTTGGCATTGGTGGTTTAAAAAAATGTACGACGATTCTCAAGCATCTGTAATGATTGAGAGCACCAAAAGCTTGTTGTATAAGTTGTTTATGGAATATAATGATCTATATGGGACTTCAAGTACCGTTGCTTCACGTAATCAAACTCCCCGTATGAATATTGAAACTTTCACATTTGATTTCGAGAATGATAATCTTAATGTGGCATTTTTTGTGGAGTATGAGCAAAATGTAGACGAATGTGTTATTTACAAAAAGTCAGAAGTAGATCAGTATATATCATATGTGTGTGAATCTAGAACTCAATATTTTTTACTTGGTGGAAGGTAAATGAATCCAAGTATCCTATTCTTGCGTGGGTTGCATGGAATGTGTTGGCCAATCTCGTTTCGACAGTTTCCTCTGAGTCAGCCTTTAGCACTGGGAGTAGAGTCAGCCTTTAGCACTGGGAGTAGAGTGCTTGATCCATTTTGGTGTTCGTTGGCACCAAGAATAGTTGAGGCTATTATTTGTGCACAAAATTGGTTGAGATCTGATCCAATTCAAATTGAACTTAAATATTATCCAATATCTTGAATAGGAAATTTGAATTGGTTGAGAACTTTGAAGCTGAGCCCGGTAAGTATATATATGATGTGATTTTTTTTTTGCATTTTGGATAATATTATGTTAAATTTATTTCTAATTTATTTCCATTTTCATTGTTTATTTACATTTTCAACTGTTAGATGAAAACTCAACTCCCACTGACGTTGATGAAGAAGATGAATGATAATTGGTAGGGATGACTATTGCTAATATTGGACTATGGTTGTAAGGTATGACTTTATAGCATTTGAATATCTTGAGAATTTATGGACAATGGATATGACATGATTTTGATTTTTTGCATGAACAGGTTAAGCTTGTTATTCATAAAGTTTTCGCTTCTTATCAAATTCTAGCCAAGCTCTTGAAGTCTCTCTAAGGCTTAATTTCTTCGTAAAGATGGTGTTTAGAAATTTTCATGGTTTTGCTTGTATGCCTTAATATTATCTGGTGGAGCATTTGAAGCACCTCACGAAGGCAAAGAGTCCAAGAGATTTAGGAATCAATCAAAAGCAAGAAAGTGAACTAATCCAGGAATAAAAAGCAAAAACAAAACACAAAAAAAGGTGAAGCCCAAAAACACAACCATAAAGCCCCAAAGCAAAAAAATGTAAAGCGGCATGAACCCAATCAACTTAAGCAAAAAAAACATGAACCAAACCAGGAATTAAACCTGGTCGAGCCAGACCCAACCCAATCGGGTCAAGTTCGGGCAGGCTCAATCGGGTCAGGATGACTGGTCGGGTTGGGCCAACTGGGTATGTGCCCATGTGAACCTGACGAAATCTGACCCGACACATGTATAGCCCTACATAGTGCCACTCTCGTTAACCGTCCCCTATTAGGTATCGTGGATCGTTTATTACTTATCATGTGTTGGGCAATTATCCGGACCATCAAGACCTCAAGCGTTGTCTTATAGTAATGAACGTCGATATTATACTGAGGTTACGGCCAGTAGGATCGTGAAAGTAACAAGATTCTAACTAAAATCAAGTAGAACCTTATATTAATACCAAAGTATTACAAAAGAGAACCAACTTCTTATAATGTCCATACTAAAAAGAAAACCACAGCAGCGGAAAAACTAAGAAACATAAAACCTCTACTCTTGCCATCAGAATCACTTAAGTTTGTCGCACATGCTGACATAGTCATTTGAGTTTGGGTTAATCCACCTATGACCCCGGTCTTCCATCAGAACATCTAGGTCACGTGTGACATAGACTCGAAAGGTCAGCTCCAGAGTAATAAAGACATGCTGAATGGCTTTGGAGAACTCACCCAATAAACCTCAAACATCTGTTTAAGAAATATTTAACAAAAAACGGTGAGTCCAAATGACTTAGTAAAGCCAGTGGTTAGTACACCAGAATAGCAGAAACAACAACAAAATATTGAAGAAACTCGTTCAACAATAAAATCTCAACAGAAGAACAAGTAAATGAAAAGACTCAATTTTCTCAAAAATGATATTTTCATTTTTCCATTCTCAATCACCAATCAGCACTCCTCTCACTCTTCAGAGTGAATCACTGGGCCAGAGTGACAGGTTACTACAAGTAACCACCGTGTCTTTGCGGCATTACTCCCAGAGTAGAACAAGGACCGTATCTTTTCGGCATTACTCCAAGAGTAGAATACGGTATCCTTATAGAGGATCTTTCCGCGTACGACCGAGAGGCCAGAATGTCACAACATGTGAACGTATTCTCTTGTGCACAGTACTGTCATGTCTTCACAGCATGCTAAATATGCATGTCTCATGTCAACGCCCATACATATCATTCATGATATGCAACACCTTAACCACACTTGAACATCAAATATTACTTTCCAACGTACAAGTTAAGTGTGCATATCTCATATCAACGCCCATACATCTCATTTATGATATGCAACGCCTTAACTCATTCTCATCATCACAACATTATAAAACATTTCTCAAAGGAAAATGTTGTGAAGGTAAAAACAATACTTTGATTTCTCGGTTAAAAAACCAGCTTCATCACCATGTAGAAAATACTAATTTTGACATGTAAAGTATTGAAATAAGAAGGAAAGAAATATTTTCAAGCTTTGAAAAACAACTTTTGGAAGAAATTTTGAAAAAAAGGACCAAAATAGAAAAACACTTTGAAAACGAATCGAATTTTGACAATGGTACTTTTTCGAAAAGAGAAGTTTTTTCTTCGTCAAGAACACAAAGAACATCAAGAACAATAGGAAGAATAGAACAATGCTAATAACATCAAGAGATGTTTAGAATAAGAAATACAAGAGATTCACAATAATCATCTTAAAAACATGAATCAAAATCAAAGATAACCAACTAAACTTTACCTCTAAGCGAGTTCGATCTTTACTAATCTTCACTATTTCCTCCTTCTTGCTTCTACTTCATTTCCCTTTTAATCTCAAAGCTAACTCACAAGTTTAGGATGAGATGGTATGAAGTTTTCAATGGCCGGCCACCCCTATTTATAGGCAAGGTTGGTTCGTCATATCGCGACACGTGTCAACCTAGATTTGATGACTCAAAAGGTTACTTCATATACACATTAACACCTAACAACCTACAGCAGCTGCATGGCAAGGCTATGGCCGAAATTGATCCTATAGGTTTGACAATTCGCCACCTAGGTTCACCGATGGTCGACACCTCATGCTTCCTAGGTTATAGCCTTTTGTGTCTTGATTCTTGTATCAATTTGTCGTGCTTCTAGCTTTGATTTGTCATGCTTCCGAGGTGTCATCTCTATCCACAAGTCATATCTGTCCACAAAGTCATCTTTATCTAAAATTTATCTATATCCACAATTCATCACTATCCCTAATACATTTCTATCTACAATTCATCTTTATCCACAATTCATCTTTATCCACAATTAATCTCTATCCACAATTCATATCTATCCACATTTCATCTCTATCCATAATTCACTGGATAAGTTTCGTTGATCCTGAAATTCCAATGATGTTCACTAATCAACCTACATGCTTCCAAAAAAAATGTCTTACTCGTTTCTGTAAAATAAAAAGTCTCCAAATTTGAATCATAACCTCATGGATGATACCCTACCATATTAAAAGAATACAAATCGTACGATTCGAAAAGACAAGCCTTTTCTTCGTCAAGAACACAAAGAACAATAGGAAGAATAGAACAACGCTAAAAAATCAATAGATGTTTAGAATAAGAAATACAAGAAATTCAAAATAATCATCTTGAAAACTTGAATCGAAATCAAAGATAATCAACTAAACTATACCTCCAAGCGAGTTCGATCTTCACTAATCTTCACTAACCGATTTCCTCCTTCTTGCTTCTACTTCATTTCCCTCTTAATCTCAAAAGCTAACTCACAGGTTTAGGATGAGATGGTGTGAAGTTTTCAATGGCCGGCCACCCCAATTTATAGGCAAGGTTGGTTCGTCATATCGTGACACGTGTCAACCTAGATTTGATGACTCAAAAGACTGCTTCATCCACACGTTGACACCTAACAACCTACAACAACTGCATGGCTAGGCTATGGCCAAAATTCACCCTATAGGTTTGATGATTCGCCGCCTAGGTTCACCGGTGGTCGACACCTCGTGCTTCCTATGTTATAGCCTTTTGTGTCGTGCTACTTGTATCGATTTTTCGTGCTTCCAGCATTGATTTGTCATGCTTCTTAGGTGTCATCTCTATGCACAAGTCATATATGTTAACAAAGTCATCTTTATCCATAATTTATCTCTATCCACAATTAATCTCTATCCATAATACATCTCTATCCATCTCTATCCACAATTCATCTCTATCCATAATTCATCTCTATCCACAATTCATATATATCCACATTTTATCTCTATCCATAATTCATTGGATAAGTTTCGTTAATCCTCAAATTCCAATGATGTTCACTAATCAACCTACTTGCTTCCAAAAAACGTCTTACTCGTTTCTGAAAAGTAAAAATTTTCCAAATTTGAACCATAACCTCATGGATGATCCCCTAACATATTAAAAGAATAAAAATTATATGATTCGAAAAGAGAAGTTTTTTCTTCGTCAAGAACACGAAGAACATCAAGAACAATAGGAAGAATAGAAGAACGCTAATAACATCAAGAGATGTTTAGAATATGAAATACAAGAGATTCACAATAATCATCTTGAAAACTTGAATCGAAATCAAAGATAACCAACTAAACTTTACCTCCAAGCAAGTTCGAACTTCACTAATCTTCACGAACCGATTTCCTCCTTCTTGCTTCTACTTCATTTCCCTCTTAATCTGAAAGTTAACTAACAAGTTTAGGATGAGATGGTGTGAAGTTTTCAATGGCCGGCCACCCCAATTTATAGGCAAGGTTGGTTCGTCATATCGCGACACGTGTCAACCTAGATTTGATGACTCAAAAGACTACTTCATCCACACGTTGACACCTAACAACCTACAACAACTTTATGTCTAGGCTATGGCCAAAATTCACCCTATAGGTTTGATGATTCGCCGCCTAGGTTCACCGGTGGTCAACACCTCGTGCTTCCTATGTTATAGCCTTTTGTGTCGTGCTACTTGTATCGATTTTTCGTGCTTCCAGCATTGATTTGTCATGCTTCCTAGGCGTTATCTCTATCCACAATTTTATCTCTATCCATATGTCATCTCTATCCACAATTCATCTTTATGCACAAGTCATCTTTATCCACAATTTATTTCTATCCATAATTCATCTCTACCTACAATTCATCTCTATCCATCTCTATCCACATTTCTTCTCTATCCACAATTCATCTCTATCCACATTTCATCTCTATCCATAATTCATCTCTATCCATAATTCATTGGATAAGTTTCGTTAATCCTCAAATTCCAATGATGTTCACTAATCAACCTACTTGCTTCCAAAAAACGTCTTACTTGTTTCTGAAAAATAAAAAGTCTCCAAATTTGAACCATAACCTCATGGATGATCCCCCAACATTTTAAAAGAATAAAAATCATATGGTTCGGTTTTCGAGTAAAAAACGTCTTACTTGCTTAAAAAGTTAAATTGATCCAATACGTGCTCTTCAACTTCCTCAACAATAACTCAGTTGCATATGAACTCCAATTCTCACTAAATCATGTCCGAAACTAGGTTTCGAACTTTGCATCTCAAGTACTAAATACTCCCTCTTAGTCACTAAATATCCCCTAATCTCACTACTAATGACAAACAAGAGAGCATATACAATATGCATGCGATGTTTGAAAACTCGAGGTATGACATGCGGGAAATTTTACCTTTTAAGCTAGATTTGATGGATTTCCTTTGTTGTGACATCTGGGCTAGTGCTAGAATGTCGGTTCTTTTGATGAAATGCACCCAATGAATTAGAAAAGCTTAAATTTGGCATTATCAGTGTTGGTTGGCCTTGCGATTGGGTGTGATCAAGAGAGCTATGCTTCTTTCTTTTTCTTTTTCTTTTTATTTTTAAGGCATGGCATTGAAAGATATCTCTATTTGGAGCCTTCTTGTAGGGCGAGAGAATATTTTTTTATTTTAACCTTCGCATAAAAGACCTTGAGCACCAACAATTTATGCCCCCATTTTCGCATAACACAAGTGAGGTCCGCACCGACCTTCAAAATTTAAATTAATTCTAGGGATAATTTGTAAACAATTACTTGTTGCTTTATAGGTGATTGACAAGCTCTTTATGTCTAGTTTTCAACACAATTGTCATGACCTAAAAGGAAAAATTTTGTTTTTTTAGATCGAAACAATGCTTTTAACCTGAAAATAATTAGGGTCTGTTTGTTTCTATATAGTTCTTGTAAAGTAGTTTCAAATAAAATATATACAGTACAATATTCTAGTTTCTAGGGTAAGATTTTTACTTACAAAGATGTTTACTCAAAGTAGTCTATTTGTAATACAAGAATCTTGATTTTTAGCGACGAAATTTTTGGTGAAGAAACTAATTTCATAACTAAGAAGTAAACTTTTGTGACAAATTTTAATTTTCATTACTAAAAATAAACTTTTAGTGACCCAATTTATTTCGTCACTAAATTCTACATTTGTGTCATGTTCGCTCCTAGAGAAAATTTGGTATCATCTTGCCTTTGTCTTTTCGGATATACTGCTAGCATTGATGTTTGATGGCATCGATGTATTGTTGATGACATCTAGCCCAACACTACTGTGTGTACTTAGAGGATAGGGATGAGATACTGTCGAATTTTTTTAAAGTGCGGATGGACATAGGTGAAACTGACGTCGAACTAATAACTCAAAATTTTGAATGGGATAAAACAAGCCAAACGGGGACAAAGTCAAGTTCTAATGGAGTGGTGGTCACTGGTTTTTAATGTCGCTTGTTTTTTATATTGGTGGCAATGGATAAGTGTTGGGTAAATGAGAAAATATGATGGAGTGATAAGTATTCTGAGGGGATCCAACAGTTTGTTGCAATGACTGGTGGTTGTGTAGATTCTTAGGTCAAATCAGATGTCTGTTCGGGATCTGTAAAAATATTTAGTTTTGGGGGTTAGAGGATCATCGGTACATTGATCGGTTTGATTTAGGTTGTAAGTTATAAGGATTTCACGAGAAGAGTTTTCGAATATCTACAAATCTGGGTCAATAATCTGGAGCCAGCTCGCCACCTGAGGATGGAAACTCAAAGGAAGATAGCTCGGATGGGACCCAGAAAATGCTCATCGATGTACATGCAGGATTAAAGGGTGTCTCAAGGGTTTTTAGGGAGAACAATGAGAATAGGAAAATTCCTACTCCAAGGAATGTGGGTACGACACCCTTTAATAAGTTATGGAAAGTGGCGGAGTATTGAGCTCTATCTTGGATGTAGTAAGTTTAGGAAGTTATCATTTATTATCAAACTTTTGCATGTCAAATCTAAAAAAAAATTGTCGGTTAGGACCTTTGATATGGTGTTACAGCTGATTAAAGAGGCTTTGCTAGTGAGCAAGATGTTGTCGAAATCGTATTACGAGGCGAAAAAGTTGCGAAAGACTACGATAAGATTCATGCATGGCAAAATAATTTTGTTATCTTGGGAGGAAAATAGTGAGCTGGAAAAATATCCAGCGTGTGGCGTGTACTGGTGGAAATACAATGACAACTTGCGCATGCAAATCCCCAAAAAATGTTGTGTCATTTCTCTTTGATCCCTAGACTCAAACGTCTAATTACCATATAAGACATAGTAGTAGACATGAGATGGCACAAAAAGAAATCAGTAGACGATAGGGAGAGTTTGACCCATTCATCAGACTCATTGGTTTGGAAGGATTTTGATAAGACCATGATCAGTTTCCACAATATCCGCCCAATGTCTATCTTGGTCTTTCTTTGGACAGGTTCAATTTTTCAAAAACATGAGTATTTGATCTGTTTTGTCTATACTTCAAAATTTTCCTTTTGAGGTATATGAAGAATCTATTTTCAATGATGACTTTTTTTATCCCGATTTGGAAGGGACATTTTTTCAAAACGAACCAAAAACGATTTCTCGGCATATGCCAACCCATTTGGATGGAGTACCAAAGGGAAGTTAGCTTTGTCCAAACTGCAATGCAGACACTACATATAAATGGTTGAATAACGAGAGAACATACTTGCCAACTACACAAGTGTGGAGATCGATCGTGAATACATTTGATGGAGAAGAAAATCATAGACCACTGTCGAGGGAGTTAACTGGCCAGTATGTGCTGCAACAGTTAATGCATGTAGGGGAGACTACCTTCGGTAAAGCTTTCTGCAAAAGTAAGGAGACGAAGAAACAGTCATCGGGACATTTGAATTGGATGAAGAAGAGTATATTTTTTGAACTTTCATCTACATTGAGATTGCTAGATGTTTAAAAGGATATTAAAGCCTTAAGGGTGGTTTACATGCAAGAGATTACGTGAAAAATGAAGAAAAAGCAAATTAGACAACATATAGGCTACTTTTTGAATATTCTGTGAGGACTGTAAACTTAAGGGGTTGTAACCTATTCTTGACACAAAATTTTTAGGGCTAGTACTAGACAGAGTTAGGAACCTATGCTCAAAATTTAAGGTCAATGGAGTTAAGATGAGAAAGTTATTAGGATTCAAAAATCACTGTTAAAATGAAGCTTTTATGTAAAACGGGTCATTTTGTATCAAAACAGGTTGGACTTCATTTCTACTGTTTGGGTTGACTTAAATGGGGTTTGAAACTCAAAAAACTTTGTAGGATATGGGCTTACAAGTGAAGCCCAAGTTTATGTCCTTATTGGACTTGAAAAGCCTAAATAAAGATAACATGTTTTAAAATGTATAAGTTGTTGGACTTGCCTTGGTAGATATTAGAATTTCTTAAACGAGATTTATTGATTTGCTTACTAATTTAGTGAATTTTAGTTTACAAAATCTTGGCTTAAATAAGACTTAGTATCATTGCTTTTAAAATAAAATACAAGATATGAAAATATGATTTAACAAATAATTGCTATGTGAATAAAATACATGTAACTTGAAACTGCGATTAGGGTATAAAGTACACATGATCAGAGAAAAATATAAAATTAGTAAATGATAATGAGCAAAGTTTATATGACATGAAAATGAAACATGTGCATCAATGATATCGAATGTTGCATACATGAGTATGGCATCTGCATCAATGACAAATAAATCAAAGGCAATGAGTGACGGTACCAATCACTGGGAAGTGCAACTATCACTGTCACGCCCCGAACGCTAGCCCGAAGGGGGTTAATGACAGCCGCGAACATCCACTCAATGAATGTTCTAGCGTTTTCTCTTAATCATGCAACGGATTTTTTTTTATACATATACATAAACACCTACAACTGAGAGAGATGGGTCAAAGAGATTTACATAAACTACAACTTACACAATCGACTACGACGGCAATAGTGAAAGCAACCGAATTACATGCCATGTCTGCATGGCTGAAGTACAGACCTACTCATAACATCTTGAATCCGTATATACCTTACAATTTTGTTAGCATCCTGCCGCCTCAGTGGGATATCAAGGGATTTCATGTACATTCTCCAACTCTTGACCCATAGTACATTCCCAAGGCCTATGACCAACAACATCACAATCTACTACTTACTAAGTCAGGAAATCCTCAGGACTCCTACCACCCGGCAAACCTGGAATGATACATTTTGAAATCGTGAGTCAAAAGACTCAGTAAGGAAAGAACTTGTAAACGTGATCTTGTAAAACATGAACTTAAATCATGAACTTGAACTTATAGCTTGAACTTGTAACTTGAAATTTGAACTTGAATTCATAATCTTGTAATCATGCACTAGTATCATAGCTTGAAAACATAACTTAAAATCATAACTTGATTTCATGACTTGACATCGTAAGCATGCACTTGAACTCATAAACATAAGCATGCACTTAACTTGAAATATCATGTAAACGTATGTAATTCATGCATGATCATGAATTTTGATGCACATGTATATACCTCATGTTGCATATGCACATGCACTTGCTTTTGAAAACATCATTTGTACTTATAAAGCTCTTGCTTTGGAAAATCTTATGGGCTACTTGAGCTCCATTTACCCCTGGCATCAGGGTTGTGCGTTCCCGTTGGAACTGTCCCCTATTTCCCTTGGGGACCTTACATATGGTCGAGCTAGCACACCTTCTCAATGTCCTTCAGTGGCTAGACACGACTCTTGGAGGTTCATACCTTCTTGCAAGCATCCTTCAGTGTGATTGCACATACCTCCCAGACTACCCATCCTTCTTGCAAGCATCCTTCGGTATGGGTGTCCTAGGTGACATCCACCCTTCTCGTAAACGTCCTTCGGTATGGATGCACCTTCTTGACTTGGTACGGTACCGACCGACTTGGGTTCATTAATTAACTTGTCATAACACTTGTCATAAAGTAGCATAAAAATGGTACTTTCATTTGCATGAAAATGTCTCATTTCTCATGAGGAAAATGAATGCAAATGATCATGATGCATTCATGTCGTGCTTGGTAATGTCATGCTTGATATATCATACTTGATATGCTTATTCATAAACATTTTTCATGCAGTGTATCATTCCAGTTTTGTAAAGGTTTTCACTTACAAACGTAAGCTCCTCTTACCTTCGCTTGCTTGAGTGTTGTACGTCACGTTACCTACAATTGGATCATACCTTTGTTATTCATTGGTTACTAGACGTATAGAGTAATCAATACATTACAATCATCCAAGGTATGACTTAAAATCTTTCCATGTCCTAGGCCTTCAATCTAGGATCCACTCAATATCAAGAGATAACTACAAATGCATCAAAACACGCTCTCTATTCCAGCTCTGAAATCTGCTTATGTAATTACCAGCCATCACAACAATCTTTTTAACGTTCCAACTTCCAACAACCAAAACTCTAACCTCTTCATGACACAACCAACATCCAAGGCTAATTTAACATCTCATAACAGCAACCATTATTTCACATTCCTTCCACTTTTACAACTCCAACTCAAAGTTTATAACAAAACTATGATTCCAGCTTCATCAAGCTATACTATTGCATTTGCCCATTTCTTTTGGACTTTTATCAAACAAGTAGGGTGTATCATTTGTTCTCTTGAACATCTTTCAGATCTAACCATATATCAAACACTTAGGGCTTGGTGGTTCTCAACAAGACTCATATGCATTACATCAACCAATAGATTCGGCCATACATGCTCAAAATAGATCTCAGCCCTCTTTTAGGCTTTTCATCAAACACCTAGGGTGCAACAAGCAATCTTTCTCTCTCTCGAACATATTTTCTTTTTCAGATCTGACCATAACTCTCCATGGTTTTGTGCACAAGCCTTACAACTTTCTAAAGCTCATTAGATCTACATTTTCCTCAAAGAAAACACATGAATCTCAAAGAGAAAATCTAACAAGAGAAAATCTAACAACACAACCAACAACCATTCAAAAAGAAAAAGAGAACATAGGTGAAAATGGGTAAGGCTTGGCCGGCCATAACCACTCACCTCCTTCTCTCTCTCTTTCTTTCTCTTCTTCCTTTCTTCCTCTTCTTTTCTCCTTCTTCTTTCTTTCTTCTCTTCTTCGGTGGGAGCTAGGGCAAAATGACTTTTTGATTTGGGGGGGGGGCTGCTTATACGTAAAGGGGCTTGGGGGAAGGAAAAAGGCAAAACTACCCTTCCCCCTTTCTTTTCCCTTTTCACATAAATTCCACCTCACATATTTCAATCCGATAAAATTTCGGAATGTAGTTATATATGTCGACACCATCACTCAAGGTGTCGACACTATCAACACTTTTAGTAAGATGTGTCGACACCATCACTCAAGGTGTCGACACCTCCAACACTTAGTCAAAGTGGGAAAAATGTAAACTCTCGGGTTTTAGTTAGATGTGTCGACACCATCACTCAAGGTGTCGACACTTCCAACACTTCGTCCAAATTCACTGGAGTTCCGAAAAAAATGCAAACTTTTGGGTTTTAGTTGGATGTGTCGACACCATCACTCAAGGTGTCGACACTTCCAACACTTAGTCAAAATCACTCTAGTTCCGGAAAAATGTAAACATTCGGGTATCGGTCTAATGTGTCGACACTATGACCCAAGGTGTCGACACTTACAACACTTAGTCAAAATTCACTTTGGGCTCCAGAAAAGGTAAACTTTCGGGTGTTAGTTTAATGTGTCGACACTATGCTCCAATGTGTCAACACTTACCTCAAAAAATCACAAATTTAATCATACCTACACTTGCAATAATACGTACTTAAGAGGTCATAAGCAATAACTTGACAGACCTAAAATCGGGGTCTCACAATCACTACCTGGTAGTAGATGACCCCCTATGTAGAAGGCACCAGGAGAGCCTTTACTTGTGTTCTGGTGAGATGGATAGCACAGAACTGTCCTTGAGGAGAAAGGGAGCGAGACGCACAACCTTATCACTTAGGCATTGCAAAGGTCATACATCACGGGCATCGTATTCATACATCATACTGCATCTTATCATGGGATAATGACTGGTATTTTTTCTACAAACATTAACTGTCTACTGAATCTATAAGTATCGTATCTCTTACTGTTTATTTTAATGTTTATCATCACATGCCTCATTTTCCCTGTTTTCTTGTCCAAATTGTATGCATATTTCTGTGACAGAAAATGGCGTTGTTTGAATCCTATATTTCCCATGCGCTGCCCACCCATATCTGATTATCAACATTTGAGTCCTGATCTAAGAGAATCTCGACGTGGTTGTGGATCACCAACCCTACCTAGTCCCGAAGGATCCACTTCTAAATGTTCTCACTATTCCCCAATACGTGACCGACCCACTTAGGCAGTACCAAGCTGACCTTAACTAGGTGGACCTCACCCAGACTGATGACGAAGATTGATTTGCTTTTATTTAGTTTTTATGATATGTATGTATATATAACTTCTGAACGATAGGGTTAGAGATTCTGATAGGCTTACCTATTAGTAGCCAGATTTTGTAAGGATCTTAGGATCAACCCTAACCCCTTTCGGATAGTTTTTTTTTTATTTCCTTGTGTTTGTTACTATCTACTTCCTAGACATGTACCCAGTGTTGGTTGATGGTCTTCTTAAGTATTTCAATGTTTTTAAGATTTTAACTTGTCTTCCATTTTCACCTTATTACTTCCATATAAATGTACAAATCTTCCGCCATATTTTCAAGTAGTATTTAGCTTTTTATACTTCAAATAAATTACACAGTCTGGAGAACTTAGAAAAAGGACGTGTCATAATCTCGCCGTTTATAGCATCTCTGTTACTACAAAGAGAGCTTAGAGGCTAATACGGGCACGGGGTCGTGATAATATGCTTCTAATGTGGTGTGGGTTTGGATAAGAGTCTTGGTGCGGGAAAGTATCAATGCACATCTCAAAAGGATAGTGTGGAGGAGACTCTAGTAGTGTTGCCTCCCTCTCCAATAAGATTGGAGTCCTGGTCCAATCACTGGTTTCACCTGCGAGTAACAAGTAGGCTAATGTTCTAAAAGAAGCGAAGGAATATATTATAGACCAATTTTTGGTAAGACTGAACGCTCGAAAACATAGTATGGATTGCTTTTGGTTTGTCATTATAATATTAGATTTTCTTATACTATTGTAGGATGACTTCGACCTTGACTACACTAGTTGGGAGGATGCATGTGTATTTCAACATCTCCCTTACTAAAGAGGTAGCATTGGAGATGCCCCACCCTAATACAAATCAAGAATAATGGACAGAGTAGTATGATTTGTTCACCAGTGAAGCATTTGTGGTATGTGCATAATACAAAAACTCATTACTTAAAAATTTTAATTTTACATTATAATTTTGAAAACATACTGCAGAGTAAAAGTGAGCAAAATAAAAGAAATTGATCAACATTGACAGTCAATCACGCTTTTAGTTTCTGATCTGTTCCAGCGCACCTGAAAATGCATGGTAGGTTAATTATTACATAATTTAATTAATGTATTGGTCGAAGTAATTTATTTTGATGAACTTTGTTCTATCACCATGTGGAAAAATCCGAACACTAGCAATATCATTCTAGCAGAGCTGTATAGGAAAAGTTATACAAACAAAGATGATATTTTGATATCTGACGGAGTGAGAAAAATTTATGTAAGTGTACTGTTGTTTGTTTCATGCAATTAAATGTGTCATACTTGAAGCTTATCTACCATATATGGCGTTTAATTATTAAATACTTGCAGAAAATGATGGATGTCTTCCAGCATCAATGTGTAGCACAAGGAAGGTGTACATCGACATTGACATATATATCGAGATATTAGGCAAGAAGTCGGGATATGTAACATGGATTGTACACATAGTCAAATTTGTACCTACCACAGCTTTAGTTATGCAGTCTTCTGATCTACAGAGCTAGCTAGAGAAGACAAGGGATAAGATAGACCTAGTGGGAGCTACCAAAGAGAAAGATTTAGAAGATAGGGCAGCGAAGCAAGCTGAGATGGAGGCCACCCTACATGAGCAACGTGAGAAGTAGCGGGTGGAGCAAAAGCGCTTGGGAGTAGAAATATCAAAAGGTGGAAGAACTCATGGCAAACGTAATGGTGAAGAAAATAAACAAGGTGACAAAACTACTACTGAATCAGGTAGGGACCCGACACAAGTACATGTAATTATTTCTATTAATGGTGTTTATGGCTGTGAGTCTAGAAAACAACCCAAAAGAGAGGATGAATTTGGTTGAATAAAAAAAAATTATTTATGATTTAAGATAAATAATTAAAAATTAAAAATGCACAACAAACACAAATATAAAAGCAAATAAAGGAAAATAAGGGTTGGAGAGATGACACCGTTATTTTTAGGTGGTTTGACCAACACTTACCTACGTCCACCCCAAGGCTATTGACTTCCTTGAGCTTTCTCCACTATTCTCTAAATAGCAAATACATCTTAGCTTTACGGGTGCTGAGTAACCTATACAAAGCCTTTTACAAGCTCACGCTTCAACTCTCTTCATAGATCCCAATAACCTAGAGGATTTCTTCTACCCTCATGAGTATGACCAAGTGTTTCACAACAGTCAAATGTTTTACAAAAGATGAGTACATGAATGTAATAAAGAATGACTTTTTAAGCCAAATAAGCAAGTGTAAAGCACAATGATTAGAAAGAAGACAAGACTCGAGTAGGATATATTAAGTCTTGGTAGGTGTGAGCACTAGCTTTCTTGGGAGGTGAGTTATCCTCTATTCATCAAAGTTTTTTCTCTCTCTAGGAGGCTAGGTCATAAATAATATGCAAGTTTTACTCTTTATCTCTCCATCTTTTTCTACTTATAGTCCTCTTGTCTTGAAAGGTCTTTAAGGGACTTTATTGTACCGTTGGAGGGGTACCTAAGTCAATTTAGAGCTTATAAATGAGTTGGCAATGTTCCATGAATTTCTGCGAAATCGCAGCACCACAAAGTTTGTATGGAAATGTGCTATCGGGTGTCAGTGTAATCTATCGACGTCATCAAACATGCTCTCAGGTGTCATTGCGATGTTCGACACAATTCTTCCATGTGTCGACATCATTCTTCCATGTATTGACACCATCAATGCTAGAGAGAATTTTCAATAACTTGAAAATATCGTTTCCACTCCAAATCATCTATGAACACCTACAATTAACAAAGTAGCCTTTTTAACTTGTGCATCGGTGTTTAAATACATTTTGGATTATTTTAAGAAAGATAATCTCGATCTTTTGAAATACCTTTTAGAAAAATGTGGATTGACAAAATGAGTTCTAAAAGTCTTCAAAGCGACTTTAATTTTTTGTTATCATCAAAATAAAAAATAGATTGTTTAAGAAACAATATTGGGATAACAATGACTTTGAGTTAATGTATTTCAGATTTTATTTGTATTATAATTAAAATTGTAATTATATTATTTATTAAAAAAAGTATGAAATGTAATTGTTGTTCTATCGTCCAATAAGACGTTTAGTCGTGGCAACCGTTCCGGACTAATAAATTGTCTTGTAGTAAACAATATACCTTCTGATCGTTAACAACAAACCGTCTGATAGAAAATAGAAGACGTTTGATCGCCTCACGTGCACGTTCCCTCGTCCCACATATACGATCAGACTTCTAAGCGTACATGTCTAATCAGTCAGTAACGCATGTTCAACCGGCTTAGCAATACTGTCCATCGTTACATGAGATGTCCGAACAGACCATTATACGAATCTATCGTCCCTCAGCAGGGTCATCCTCCAACTGTAGATGTCTGACCGATAATTAATACACGTCTGGATAGAGCGTGTATTAGCGACATATAGCTAAAGATAGAAAATTGCATTAGACGACTAATCATTAGGGCAGAATAAAATTGGATCGCAAACTAGACAGGATAGAAAAATTGATTCGGATTTGCGGATCGGACCGAACCGTATTTAGTAAATATATTTTTTTAATTTAATAAAAAATAAAATAATGAAACATTCGTGAATCGTCTTCTTCACATGAGAATCATTAAAAAAATAAAAAATATTTTTTTAAAAATAATTTATGGCAGAAAGCAGTTGCACTGGGCAGTAGGCATTGCTTTGCGCATAATTTTTTTTTAAAAAAAAATTAAATCCGGTCGGGACCACTTAAGTGGTCCGGACCGGACCATATTTTACAAGACCGGACCGGACCACTTATAAGTGGTCCGATCAGATCCTTTAATATAAGAGAATCGGAAATACGGTTCGAATTTTCAGCCCTACTAATGATACTCTTCACCGATCAGTCGTCTAATCGTCCAATCGCATTGGTACTATCGACGCATTGTCAAAATATACATCTGAACAGACGTCTCATCTCTCATCTCATTATCAATTTTACTATCGTTCCACTAGTCAACATAGACAATCAATCGTTGCTTTGCCGACTGAACGTCTTTTATGGATGGTTGGACGGGTCGGATATGTAATTGTCAAGGATTTTTGGTTACGAAACTTGTTGTCATATTTTTTTTTATCATGAAAGAATAATTTCGTCTCGAAAAAGTTTTAGTGATATACTTATGCTGACTTAGCGGTGCCCAAATTTAAGTTTTGGTAATAAAAAATTGTCACGGAAAAAGTTAATTTTTTTTGTAGTGAGATATTCATTCAATCCTCGGTGGATATTTGGTGTTCAATCAAAGACCGTAATGAAAGCCACGCTCAGATACTGTGAGAAAATTTCGTTAGGACAAGAGAAAATGCATAAAAAACATAATAAGCAAAATTTCTATTTGGAATCATTCCTCTTAAAGGAGGATGCACATGTTAACCGGGCGAAGTTTTAGGAGGATAAATTAGAGAGAGCCAGAAGAGCCCCACATGCACTATGCTCCTGTCATGTCATCAAGTTATCTTTAACTGGCCATGTGCGCGCACGATTGATGGAGCCACCTATACCCTTCCGTAATAAATTCAAGTTTGACCAATGCTGCTTCTGTACAATGGTCACTAATCTGATCTGCTAGAAGCCTACAAGTGCAAATATTATGTTGTTACGTGAAGATGGATAATTCTACAACCGACGCCAAAACAAAAAGAAAAAATTGTTGTTAGGAGCATGATTCATATATATATATCCAGGCTTGGAGCCTCTCCCAGATGATGTTGTGACAGCATCAGTAACTTGCAGAATGGTAAGAAGCTCATCAGAGAAAACCTCGCATGCACTTTCCTTCGGTTCTAGGGTTGTTTGTCATGATTAGCCAATCTGCCATCTCTGAAGTAAAGAATCTTTCTATCCCTGATGCCCTCCCTACTAAGCTAAAAGTGGCGGGTTAATTTGGAACCCTCCCTTTCCAAGGGCCTTGGCTAGCCAAAAAGGAAAGGGGGAGTCTCACCCCGTCCTACCTCGCCTCTTCAGACCCGTCGCTGGGTTGTAGGCCACGCATACATAGGGAGGGATTCCCCCACCGTAAAGGGCAACATTGATTTCTCTCTCTTTCCTCGTGTTCTGCTTAATTTGCAGTTATTTTCTTTTCTTTTTGGGCACATGACATGTCACGTGTCCCTCATGTTTGTTCTTCTTTATCAAATACGTGGGATGCCAGGATAGGATTTTCTTAAACTTTGGTAAGAGGGATTTATTTTTGAAACTCTAAACCTCATGATCTTATTTTATATTTCCGAAAACTGAAGGATTAATTTTATTTCAAATCAAAGCCTAAAGACCTATTTCCAATTCGTTTCCTAATTAAATTACGTAATTCAAAATAAGTAAGTAGCAGTAATAGTTATCAATTCTCTATTTACTAAAAAATAGAATTGTGAGTGAAATTTAGTAATAATATACAGTCAGACCTAGTGACGGAGACAAGGGGCGGGGGGCCACCCACTAAAAACATTTCCCTTTTAAAGCTGAAAATGCGATTGCGACCACCAAAAAGATAAAATATCCAATTGAATACTTAAAGGATCATGCATGCCAAAATAATAATAATTGAGTCACATTTTATCCTTAAATAAGGATAAAAGAGAGCCGAATTAAAAGTTTACCAACATACTCAATCTACTTTATGGCTTAAATATGGATTTTTATGTTTGCTCTGTTTTGTTAATTTCTTTATCTGATTTCACTTCACCTTTAAAAAAAGCTAAGCTAAAGAAATCATATCGCCTACCACGTACAGTTGAGTATATGGATTGATTGTAAGACCTCTCCAAGAAAAATAAAAAAATAAAAAAATAAATATTTAGAGAAATATTAATTTTTAATATTTTTATTAATTTTATCTTAGAAGGTTGTTTCGGTTATTTTTGTATAGTTTAACTGCCAAATTGAACAAAGGATGATGAATGTCTTTTAGAAACTTCTTGATGTAAAAAAAATCAATTAAAATTTATATGATATTATTTGAATTTTGCCTATAAATGATGAGTTTTCTATTTTCTTTATTGATTTTTTAAAATATTTGCGACAAAATGTCTACTTGAAAACATCATAGATTAATACAAAACTAAACATTGTTGAGATCCTTAAGAAATTTTGATTTGTATAATGAGCAAGTTAAAGGTAATTGATGCATATTTCAAGAACAAATGAAGATGATCCAAGTTTCAAAGCCTCTTCCTCGACTAAGAATTCACGAGCCTAAGCTGGTGAGTAAGAGTATTGTTCCTCTATCGTTCTAAGAATTAAATTAATAAAAAGAGAACCCTTTTCCTCTATGGCTTGGTGTTGGTTATACTAAAAAATGAACATTGATAATTACATTACTCTACAAATCATCAAGTTCCGTAACTGCAGATTCCAAGAGGGGGGGGGGGAATGGGAGAAATCTGATTGTTTTGGTGAAATATTGCCTCAGTAGAGATCTCCTCTATTGATTTTGGTCTTTGAATTGAGATTATTTTGTGGTGAAGAGTTGAAGACGTCTTTGTTGAATAAAGGCTTCAATTTGTCTCTTTAGGTGTATACACTCATCTGTGTCGTGGTCATGGTCATTGTGGAAATGACAGAATTTCTGCTCATCCTGCTTATCCTGTTCTAATCGAATCATTAGAGGCCATTGCATCTCGGGATCATTTCAGATTTCCATAAGGGTCTTTCTTGAACATGTGTTGAGGGGTGTGAATTGCATCCTCGGATGTTTTACTCACGGTTCAACTCGAAGTTCCATTCTTCGGTCTCTCTTCATTGTAGCAAGTTTAGCTAAAACCACTTATTTTCTTCTTTTGGCTGTAGCTCCTCCTTGATAGACGGTTTCCTGCCCGTGAGCCATCACAATCCTTCTAAATGATCGAGTGGGTCGGTGCTCCTGTGTATTTGTCAATGACAGGCATACGGAACTTGGATGATAGCCGTACTTTAAGAGTCTTGGTGTAAACAGAGATTCCACCTGGTGCATCATACTTTCTAGAGAGGATTGTGGCTCGAACTTCATACTTTAAGAGTCTTGGCGGCTTGTTCACTTTCTATCTCATTCTTCCTAACTTGGCTCGAACTTCTTCCAGCCTATCTTTCACTCCTCCAACGTTTTCATTCCATTTCGGTAGAGAGTGGGAGTCTCTGTTGTGGGGTGGTATACGATCATCTTCATCGTGTTCTCCTGGCATTGATATTTGCGGATTGCTAGTTTCTCTGTTACGTCTTCCTTGGACAGATGTTTCTCCTGGTTACCTGTTGTGCTGATTTGGTTCTTGGTCTGCGTGGGACAACACCAACTGATGAATAAGTTGATTTATGGTTAACTCGTTGGGGTAAATGCTTCTCGATCTTCATGTAACTCCTTCTGTAAAAATAACAAAAATGACCCCGGACACCAGGGTAAGGCACCTCCGATGTTTAAGTCAGTCTCTTGTCTTATACCAATGTTCACTTATTCAATTGCTCTGGAATCACATACCTTTTCCGATTATCATTGTCTCCTTTTATAGCATTTCTTCCATGTTCTCATATTTCCCTTTTGGCGGGAATCTAGTCCCTATAATGTTGTGTCCCGGGATTGGCTCCTTATACGTCTTCGTAACGAGTACTTGCTTTGATCACGAGAATTTAGGATTGTGGAGTTACCGCACGTTATAAGTTGTTTTATAAATGTCAATGACACGTATCATGATTCATTTTTCTGGGCTTAATATGATATGAGCCTAATTGTAGTTGTTGGCCTTTGATGCAAGTGTGATCCTGTCTATCCAGCCTAAATTGGTTTGGGCTGTATCTGATTCAGTATTGATATCATCAAAAAGAAAGGGGTGTATCTAGAGGTGAAGGCCAGGATTAAAAATAACGAAGATAAGAGTTATATGCTTTTTCTCATGATCTATGTAGGAGTGTGGTGAACGAGAGTCGGAGAAACATTCAGAGAGGAAACATGAGCACCCGACAATCTACGTTTCAGACCCTACCAACAAAATGAAAGAGAACCTCAGGAAGATCGTAGAGGAAACGCGGCCTCGATACGGAAACAAGACCGGCGGAAAGACTTTCCCCGCCAAGAGCAGTGGGTGAAATCGGGTCATCTCTGGAGGCCTCGCTGCAGAAGGATCTTTAAAATCCTTAAGAAAGACCTATATGAGACAGATGGTTGTTGCAAAGATAAGTGCCAGACCTCGGGGTCCGATATTGGGAGAAGACAAACCCATCATGTTCATAATCAAAGATACAGTGGGAGTTGAGTATCCATGTAATGAGGCCCTAGTTATTGTTGCAATGATAAGAAATTATAAGATTAGAAGAATACTCGTCGACACCGGGAGTTCCACCGACATCATATATGCAACTGCATACGACCAGATGAAACTGAAGAGGCGATCAAACATGAAAGTATCAAACTCATTGGATTCACCGACCACTGAGTGCATACTCTAAGGATAACAAAATTACCTTTCACCATAGAAGAGTCTCCATGTGAAGAATCGCTCTCCGTTAACGTTCCTAATCCTTGAGGGAGAATCTTTTTATAACACCATTATAGGACAAGTCACGCCGAACATATTGTGTTATGTAGTGTCAACCTACCATTTGAAAATGAAATTCCCAACCGAGGCAGGAATAGGGGAAGCAAAGGGAGACAAAAGGGTGGGAAGGAGATGTTATCTGTCAAAAACTTGAGCTAAAAAAGAAACCATGGCCATAGAACATCAGGAGGAATTCCAAGCACAATCGATGGAACTCTTAGAAGAAATACCGCTGTGGGCGGATTCAAAGGAAAAGACGGTCAAAATTGACACCAACCTATCTGAAGAATCCAAATCAATCCTCATGGACTTCCTATGGGCAAAAAAGCAAAGTCTTTGCTTGGTCACACGAAAACATACCAAGAATAGATCCAAAAGTTATCACTCACAGGTTGAACATACGACCCGAGGTCAAGCCGGTCATACAACGAAAGAGAAGCTTCGCCCCAGAGCATAGTCAAGCAATCAAAGAAGAGGTTGGGAAGTTAATTATCTCAGCTGGCTGGCAAATGTGGTTATAGTAAAGAAGGCGAACGGAAAATGGCGAATGTGGGTAGATTACACCGATCTTAACAAATCTTGTCTAAAAGATTGTTACCCACTCCCAAGAATTGATTTCTTAGTAGATTTAACGGTGGGACATCAACTTTTAAGCTTCGTGGACGCTTTCTCAGGATAGAACTAGATCAAAATGTATACATCGGACCAAGACTGTACCTCATTTACAACAGATCGTGAAACTTACTGTTACCGGGTAATGCCCTTTGGTCTGAAAAATGTTGGAGCTACTTATCAAAGGCTGGTCAATCTAATGTTCTAGAATCAAATATGACGCAATATGGAAGTCTACGTTGATGATCTGCTAGTTAAATCATGGGAATCAACACACCACATCACTGACCTTGCCGAAGCCTTTCGATGTACTTCGTGCTTACAAGATGCGTTTGATCCATGCAAAATGTGCTTTCGGCGTATCCTCTGGGAAATTTCTAAGATTCCTTATATCCCAATGAGGGATCGAAATCCAATCTAAAAAAATCAAAGTCATCGCAGATATGTAGCAACCGAAGAATGTCAAACAATTGCAACGACTCGCAAGACAAATAGTCGCCTTGAAAAGATTCGTCACTCGTGCAACAGAAAAATGTCTTTCATTCTTCAAAACACTCCGGAATGCCTTCAAATGGACAAAAGAATGTCAAATAACATTTGACGAATTAAAGCATTACTTTGTGAATCCTCCACTTCTAAGTCCCCATGTGCCAGGAGAACTTCTTTATCTCGGATGTAACAGTGAGCACTGCACTCATAAAAGACGACAACGACATTCAGCAACTGATATACAATGTAAGCAAAGCATTGCAAGGAGCCAAATCCCGATATTGTCGACAAGCTGGCATTAGCTGTTATCATCTCGGCA
This sequence comes from Myrica gale, assembly GCA_963930655.1. NCBI lineage: Eukaryota > Viridiplantae > Streptophyta > Magnoliopsida > Fagales > Myricaceae > Myrica > Myrica gale. The sequence goes on along the minus strand of OZ005598.1, from coordinate 18,749,169 downwards.
AGAATGTTGAGACCATACTTTCAGACGCACCCCATAGTCTTTATGACAGATCAACCGTTGCAGCAAACCTTAGGCAAACCAGATGCCTTAGGAAGATTGGTCAAATGGTCCATGGAACTCAGAGAATTCAACATAGAATTCCGACCACGAACTCCGATTAAAGAACAAGAATTGACCGACTTTATCACAGAGCTTACAACCTCGACATCCCAAGAAGAGACCTCCAAAAGGAAGCCATGGGTGATCTACGTAAACGGGTCATCTAGCCGAGAGGCAGGGGAATGAGGGTAGTTATTGAGATACCTGAAGAAGAGCGAATCTTTCCGCATAGAGGATCTTTCTGCATTACTCCCAGAGTAGAACACGGACCGTATCTTTTCGGCATTACTCCCAGTGTAGAATACGATATCCTGGTAGAGGATCTTTTCGCATACGACGGAGAGGCCAGAACGTCACAACAAGTGAGCGCATTCTCTTGTGCACAGTACTATCACGTCTTCACAGTATACGTTAAGTATACATGTCTCATATCAATGCCCATACATCTCATTTATGATATTCAACACCTTAACTTGTTTCCATCATCACAACATTATAAAACAATTCTCAAAGGAAAATGTTGTGAATGCAAAAACAACACTTTGCTTTCTCGGTTAAAAACCGGCTTAATCACCCCATAGAAAAATACTAATTTTGACATATAAGGTGTTGAAATCAGAAGGAAAGACATATATTCAAGCTTTGAAAAATAACTTTTTGAAGAAGTTTGGAAAAGAATCGAATCAAAGTAGAAAAACACTTCGAAAACGAATCGAACTTTTACAATAGTACTTTTTCCGAAAGACAAGGTTGTTCTTCCTCAATAACACGAAGAACATCAAGAAAGAATAGAACAATGCTAAGAAGCAAGAGATGTTGAAGAAAAGAACTACAATAGATTCACAAATCATCTTGACAACTCTTGAATCGAAATCAAGGATAACTGAACTAAACTTTACCTCTAATGAAGCCGAATCTTCACTAATCTTTTCTCTTCTTTCTCCAACTTCACTTCACTCTTTCTCTAAAGATTTAAGTCACAAAAAATTCAGATTGAATGGTGTACTCTTCAAAGGTCGAAATCCACCCCTATTTATAGGAAAACATGACCGGTTGCATTCCAACACGTGTCAAGCCTAGTTAGGCTAGCTTTGCTGAGTCACTAGGCTACATTTCTCTCCTCTTGACACCTAGCAACCTACAACAGCTGCATGGAAAGGCTATGGCCGAAATTCTCTTTATAGGTTTGATGAGTCGCCGCCTAGGTTCACCAGTGGTCGACACCTCGTGCTTCCTAGGTTATAGTCTTTTGTGTCATGCTTCTTGCATCGATTTGTCGTGCTTCTAGCTTTGATTTATCAAGCTTCCTAGGTGTTATCTCTATCCACAATTTTATCTCTATCCACAAGTCATCTCTATCCACAATTCATCTCTATCCACAAGTCATCTCTATCCATAATTCATCTCTATCCACAATTCATCTCTATCCACAAGTCATCTCTATCCACAATTTATCCAATTCATCTCTATCCACAATTAATCTATATCCATAATTCATCTCTATCCACAATTCACTTTGATCCATAAATCATCTCTATACATAATTCAATGGATAAGTTTCACTAATCCTCAAAATTGCAACGATAATCACTAATCAACCTAGTTGCTTCCAAAAAACGTCTTACTTGCTTCTGAAAAATAAAAGTCTCAAAATTTGAACCATAACCTCATGGATGATCCCCCAACATATTAGAATAATAAAAATCATATGGTTCGGTTTTCAAGACAAAAATGTCCTACTTGCTTGAAATTTTTATATTGATCTAATACGAGCTCCTCAACATTCTGAACAACAACCTAGTTGCACGGGAACTCCAAATCTCACTAAATTATTTCCTAATCAAGGTTTCAAGACTAAAACGACCGACACGCTTACAAAACTAAAATGATCCAATACGTGCTCCTCAGCTTCCTCGACAATAACTCAGTTGCATGTGAACTCCAATTCTCACAAAATCATGTCCTAAACAAAGGTTTCGAACTTAACATCTCAAGTACTAAATACTCCCTCTAAGTCACTAAATATCGTCTAATCTCACTACTAATGACAAACAATATAGCATAAAAAATATGCATGTGATGTTTGAAAGCTCGGGGTATGACACCTATGGAACAGAGGTTGTGATCCCGATTGAAATAGGAGCTCTCTCAACGCAGGTGATGATTTTCACTCATGAAGCAATGAAGAAGAGAAGAATCTAGATCTTGACCTACTGAAGGAAGAAGAGAAGACACACGGCTAAAGATGGAAGCATACAAGCAAAAAATTGCAAATTATTATAATGCCAAGGTTAAGCCATATCATTTTATCCCGACAGACATAGTTCTCAAAAAAATGTTGCCCAGAACGAAGGATACATGGCAAGGCAAGCTACACCTAAACTGGGAAGGCTCGTATCGTGTTGTCAGATCCAAGCAATCAGGAACATACTATTTGGAGGCCCTCTAGGGAAGAGCATTACAACATCCATGGAATTTGATGTGCCTTAGAAAGTATTACACATAAGAAACCTCAGTTTTATCTATCGCCATGTGTTTACACTTATGTTATGATTTGATATTTTATTAATATTCGCTATAAATGAAAAATTTGACGTTCATTTCAAAATTACTTGTCAAATGAACAACAATGAAGTATATTTGTCAACTAAAGAGTAAGACGACTGGGACAACCCCGGTTCCCAGTCACATTCACAACGAAAGACTTAAGAAACTAAGGTTCCCAATCTCTGCAAGAGTAAGACGACTCGGAGAAGCCAGGTTCCCCGTCTCATCCACAAGGAAAGACTTAGAAGAACCAAAGTTCCATATCTCCTCAAGAGTAAGATGACCTCGAAGAACCTCGATTCTCAGTTGCATCCACAACGAAAGACTTAGGAGAACTAAGGTTCCCAGTCTCCTCAAAAGTAAGACGATCTCGAAGAACCCTGGTTTCCAGCCGCATCCACAACAAAAGACTTTGGAGAACTAAGGTTCCTAGTCTCCTCAAGAGTAGGACAACCTTTGAGAACCCCAGTTCCCAGTCGCATCCACAACGAAAGACTTAGGAGAACTAAGGTTCCCGGTCTCCTCAAGAGTAAGACGGCCTCGGAGAACCCGGTTCCAAGTCGCATCCACAACGAAAGACTCAAGAGAACTATAGTTCACAGTCTCCTCAAGAGTAAGACGACCTCGAAGAACCCCGGTTCTCAATCGCATCCACAACAAAAGATTTAAGAGAAGTATGGTTCCCAGTCTCCTCAAAAGTAAGACGACCTCAAAGAACCCCAGGTCACAGTCACATCCACGACGAAAGACTTAGCAGAACTGCGGTTCCTAATCTCCTCAAGAGTAAGGAGACCTCGGAGAACCCCGGTTCCCAATCATATCAATAACCAAAGACTTAGGAGAACAATTGTTCTGAAACTCCTCAAGAGTAAGAAAACCTCGGAAAAACTTGGTTTCATTTGCATGCAAAACGAAGTCCCAAGACTACCTCATGCTTAAGTACAACCTCAAAAAACAACCGATCCCAACTGATCCCAGGATTCTTAAAAGTTCACAACGAAAGTATAAGCAAGGGACAAACAAAAAATCCAACAGAATCCCTTTCTTCTTAAGTCTTCCATCTTTCTTTTTAACGAACAAAATCGGTACTCCCTAAGGTGACACACTCGACCGGATAAACCCTTTCTCCAATAAATCCTCCAGTTGGATCTTCAGTTCCTTCAGCTCTGCTGGTGCCATTCTATACGGTGCTCTATAAATAGGAGTTGTCTCTGGTTCTAAATCGATACAAAACTCCACTTCTCTATCTGGGGGTAAACCAGGTAATACTTCAGAGAATACGTCGGGAAATTCGTTCACTAGCGAGGTTTGCTCTACTATAGCAGCCTCCCTCTATGTGTCATTCGCCCAGACTAAAAATCCTTCATGTCCTCCTTGCATCAATTTATTGGCTTGCATGGTAGAAATAATTGCTGGCTTTCGCTCCGTCTTTCTCATACCTATAAAACAACAGTCTGGTATCCCCTCCTTTTCGAACATGACTTTCTTCTCATAACACTTTATACTAGCACCGTGCGCTACCAACCAATTCATACCTAAAATAATGTCGAATCCCCCCATCTTCATTACTATCAGGTTAGCTAACATTATTTGCCCCTCAACTTCTATCGAACATTTTTTCATTATTCGATCACAATTAATTCTTCCCTCAGTAGGCGTCAACATTGTCGCATGATTTTCTAGCGGTTCATGTCTTATATCCTTTGCCCTACAGTATGCTGATGCAATGAATGAATGTGTGGCCCCAATATCAAATAAAACTAGTACTTCCCCTTTAGGCAAATTAAACTTGCCTGCCACCACTCTTGTCCTGTTCTCTGCATCCTCCAGGGTAAGAGTGTACAATCTTGCTTGAGTTGGAATACCTTGCCTTATTGGATTATTTTGCTGTGCGGGTCGAGGTGCTTGGTTCAAGTTACCTTTTACCCTACAGTCTCTAGCAATGTGACTTGGTTTCCTGCATTGAAAGCATACTCCATGTCTGCTTTCCCCTGGGTGTTTCTTGCCACGCTTGTTACATGTTGGAAATTGGTTTCCTCCGGAGATTTGGGCCCTACCAGGCCTTTGATTCTGTCTCTGGGATGAACCCTGCTTACTTCTCTTCCAGGGCACCTGTGACATTGCCGACTTGTAAGGAGCCTTCATCTTTTGCTAGTCATAATATGTCGCTGTCCTCTGCAGCCCCCTTTCCACAATTACTGCCCGTTCTATCACTTATGCCAAAGTCTTCAAATTGTGGCTATAAACCCTATCATAGACTCGGGGGTGGAGTCCCTCCTCAAACTTCCTAGCTTTTCTCTCCTTATCTGGCACTAGGAATGGAGCAAACCTTACCAATTCCAGAAATCGACATGAGTATTGTTCAACTGTCACATCCCCTGAGTCAAAGTGGCAAACTCCCTCACTTTTGCCTCCGGAGTTGTCCTTGGAAAATATCAATCTTGAAATTCTTGCTGAAACCTCTCCCAAGTTATGGGTTGTTGCCTCAGCTCTTGGCTTAGTAGTAGTTTCTAGGACAGCCACCACCTCTTAGCATCCCCCTGCAGCTTGAAAGTAGCAAAGCTCACTCTCTGGGTGTCCGTACACCCCAAAACTTCAATAAAATCCTTTATCTCTATGAGCCAGTTCTCTGCCAAAACAACGTCTCCCTTGCCATTGTACATTGGCAGGTATTGGCGCTTAAACTAGTCAAAGGTGAGTCTTTCAAGGCGGCCCCTTACCTCATCCACATTAGCCCTTGTTGCACCTGCTCAGCAACAAGCAGAGCCATGTGTCTTAAAACATCATCAGTAGTGACACCCGGTTCTTCGGAGCCCCGATTCATGTTTTGATTCCTGGGTAGTCAGTCCTCTAGGTGGCAACTTGCACTACAACGTCATCATTATGTAAGTATTCTAATGGGTGATCATATGTGCATGACAATTCTAGCGTACTCGAAATCAAAGGAACAAGTAGCGAATCTCAAGTTCCCTAAAATTTTTTTCTCCCTTTGACACAAATAAATTGTAACACCCCAAACGCTAGCCCGAGGAGGCTAATGAAAGCCGCAAGCATTCTCAACGACAAACACTCCAGCGCACTTACTAAAATGTTGCAGCGGAATTTGTTTTTTCAAAAACATCAACTATGACTTATTAATAAATCATGAATTGCCAAAAATTTATCTCCTCATACTCAAGCTAATATGCAGATCCTCAACCGTTCTACTGAAGTGCACGAATATGTAATTAAATATACGCAAAATAAAAACATATAACTATATCAAATAACACGCATAGGAGCTTCAGGTAGTAACCTAAAACAATAAGTTTTAATTACAGCATGATCCCAAAATATAAGTTGCTTAATAGTCTTAAGTCTCGTAGCCTAAAATGACCACAACCACATCATAATGGAGGTTCATATCAGCTCTTTCAAAAACATAGGATCTACATGGATTGCAAATTAGGGAAGGACACCCTTGTTAGCCCCCTTCTCAGGTTCCAAATCCTCCCCATGAGTTCCCTCACCTAGAACATCATCTGGAATGATACAATTGAAAACTATGAGTCGAATGACTCAGTAAGGGACATGCATGACATGATCATGAATGACAGGTATATATATACATGCCAATGCCAAAATTTAATGCATGTTTATGTATGCGACTCTTGTACATGCACTTTGCTTAAAAATTCTTTCGTCCTATTTGGGTTGCTACTCTCGCTCCATTTACCCCTGAAGTCAGGGTTATGCATTCCCTTCGGAATTGTTCCCCATTCCCTTCGGAATATGTCATTTGGTCGAGCTAACCTTGAGGTGGCCCCAGGCCTAATGACTAGACACGACTCTTAGAGGTCCACACCTTCTTGCATTCGTCCTTCAATGTGGTTGTACATACCTCGAGAACTACCCCTCCTCTCATTCGTCCTTCGGTGTGGGTGCCCTATCATACTTAGGTACGGTACCGACCATCTTATTTAGCCCCATAACATATCCTAACATAGCATAAAATCTCATTTTCATTTGCATAAAATTTCTCTTTCTTCCTTTTGAGAAAATTAATGCAAATGCTCATGACGTACTCGATGACAAGTAATCATGTTATGTATCATTCCAGTTTTCGGAAAAATAATTTTCTCACTTACCTTTGTCCACTCGAGCGTATGATGGTGTCTTGCCTACAAATGAGTCATATTAATGTTGTCACTCAAATGATTAAAAGTTGTACTTGATGCAGCAAATCATCATGTATTTCAAAATTAACATACCATAGTAATTCACACATTTTTTTTACTAACTAGTACGAGTTCTACAATGTAAAACTTTATCTTAATGTTTCTGAACCCATTAAACTTGGATGCCAAAATGATCATTACACACCATGTTATAACTTATTAAACTTTCAGGTAATTTAGAGCTCATTTGCCACTCAAAATATTTATTCGAAAATGCAAGTTGCTGAGGGCGTCCAAGCTGGCAGCTTTGATGTTTCTAGCTTCAAAAATCATAACTTAAAAAAATATGGCTCCAAATTATATGAAATTACTTTCAAACTTCTCTACTTTCATAACTCAAATTTTAAAATAAAAATCATAAAAATTGGAAGTACTTTACATTTTCAAAAACACTTCATAGCAAATGAAAATCCAAGAGCAACACTGCTGCTACCTCCAGCTCATCCTTCCACTTTCAAACCCCATAACGTATTCAATACACCACTAAATCTCACAAAATTTACCTTAAAATGTTATTCTTTCATAAAATTAAAATTCAAGGCCAGACCCATAAAAATCGGACTTAAACTGATCACTTAAAATTTACTTGGAATGAGCAAGAAATCTGGACGTGTAAGGCTGCTGATAGCTTGATGTCTGGACTTTGAAAAATCTATATCTTAGCAAATTAAATTAGAACTTAACACAGAAGTTGAAAGCATACGTGCAACACTACAAACCAAAAATTCAATTTTTTTTCTCAAGATCCTAACATTAGCAAGTTTCTGTTTCAAACTTGCTCTTATCATACCCGTGCATGCTCTCGGTTCACATCTTTTCCCCGGCAACCTCACTCATTTCCAAAGCTCATTTGAACTTCAACTCATTTAAATATCAAAGGAAAACACCCAATGTCACAACTATTACATATCCGGTCATGCATGTGCAAAAAAAAATCAGATTTTGCCAAATACCTCATAACAGACTATTTTCATGAAAATTATGCTATAACGTCAAATCCAAAACCTCAAGCAATACAACAATTCTATCATCACCAAGCCAATGCCAATGACTTATCTCCTCTTTTAGGCTTTCCATCATACACTTAAGGTACATCAATGTTGCCCTTGAAACCTTAACTCAAGATCTAACCGTGCTTGCCATCCTAGACTCCAAATTTTTATCTATTCTAACATGCATAACGTAGAAGAGGTAACGCAGAACCCAAACAAACACTTCATGACATGAACAGTTTCTCATGAAAATTTCACAAAAGAGCAACAATCTTACCTTGGCTTTTCTTGATTCCTCCTACTGCACTACACCTCCCCTAACTCTATACGACAATCCTCCTTCTCTTCTTCTTCTTCTTCTTCTTCTTCCTCTTCTTCTTTTCATCTCTTCCTTCTTCTTCTTCTTCATCTTCTTCTTCTTCTTTTCCTTCTTCTTCTTCTTCATCTTCTTCTTATTCTTCTTCTTCTTCTTCTTCTTCTTCTTCTTCTTCTTCTTCTTCTCTTAAACGGTTGCTAACTTCAATGAATCATCAAAAATCCCCAATCAGCCAGAGAGTCACGCATCAGAAACGGCTGCATTAAATGCTATGAGACACACGAAGGGGACTCACACTGGTCCCTACGATCATCGAATAAATTTGAAGTGGCCACGTGTCATCCACATATAGGAAGCATTCGAAACAACAGACGCTAAAGATACAAAATTAAAGGAAATGTGCAACTTGCATAGTAAAGAGACGACACACAATTAACCAAACAGTTTCCATGAGCAATCCTTTTTGAAAAGTAACCGCCACAAATATGAGATATAAAAAGAGGGACCATCTCAATAGAGGCAACAAAAAGAAAGAAGAAACAAAGAACAACAAAAAGATTAAGGATTCAACCATCAGAGCGAAACCCTACTCAAGCCTTGCCTGAAGAATGATGGTATGAGGTGATAATTTGAGTTGTCCATAATAATCCGAGAGATTGACAAAATCTCTGCCTGGTATTGAAGCGAATTTTCCAAGCAGCTCACAGAACCGCGGTATATGGAAGATTGAAGATCGAAAATATACCACCTCCATATCCCCTAACTGAGGCATGGAAAATTCTCTGCGAAAATTGTTATGCAAGCCAAAACCCGCACGATCTTTTCATCTGTTAGCCCAAGGTTGTTTTTACAAACAATCCATATTTGATTTTGATGATAACAAAAATTCTAAGTACTTTGAATACTTTTAGATTTTTACTTTGTCAATCCACTATTTTCTAAGATATATTTCAAAGGATTGAGCTTATCTCACAAAAATATTTCTAAGTACACTTGAACACCATTACAAAAGTTGATAAGATCAATTTTTCATATTGTATGTGTTTAAATAAGTTTGAAATGAATTGGACACTTTAAAGCTGTTATTTTTCTCTCCAACACTTATAAGTGTCGACACATTGCACTTACACCCGAGAGCCCAACTCCAGAATGCAAAATTTCATTGTCGACAACATTTTCAGACTAAGTGTTAATGTGTCGACACATTGAAGACAAGTGTCGACACACTGCAATATCTCCTGAGAGCAAAATTTTAGACCAAGTTTTAATGTATCAGCACATACCAGCAATGTGTCGACACATACCATGAAATTGCAGATATCCTGGAACGACGCCAGATCATTCAAAATGGTTCAAAAAGTCCATTAAACCCCTCCAACGACACTTTTGATGGCCTTGATGACCGTTGAAGGCCTTGGGGCTATAAGAAGAACGAGATGGAGAGAGGAGCAGCTCGATCAATCATCACAATATCTAGAGAGAGAAAGCCAAGATCCAAAAAAATCCATTTTGTTGATTCCTTCAAGAGCAGAGCTCTCATTGTCAAATCTTTTCCTCTTACTCATCATTGACGACTTTGCCTTCAAAGGGAGAGAAATTTCTTGAAGAATAAGGATTTGGATCATGTTTAAAAATCTATCCTTCCAAAGAGAGAAAACTAGATCCAAAGAAATCACTTGCTGATTCGTTCAGGACCAAAACTTTATTGTCAAATCTCATTCTTTTGCTCATCATTGACAACCCAGTCTCCAAAGAGAGAAATTTATTGAAGAAGAGGGAAAACACTTGCTATTACTCTTGATCTAACTTCTAGAGTGAGAAAGTGCTTTGAAGAAGAGGGAAAACCGCATCTACCAAAAAGGATTGTGCTCACATCTTCCAAATTCTAGATTTCCTTTGATAATCTTTTCTTCTTGCACTCTATTGAGCTTTTCGCTTGCTTATTTGGCTTAGAGAGCCATTCCACTCTTTTGTACCTCATTTGCTCATTCTGCTTAGAGAGCTTTCATTGTACCCATCCATTGTAAAACATTTGAGTGTTGAGAAAACACTTGGTCTTACTTATGAGGGTAGAAGAAATCCCTTGGATTTTTGAATTTGTGAAGAGAGTTAAAGCGTGAGCTCGAAAAACGCTTTGTAAAGGTTCCTTAGCACCCCGGAAGCTAAGGTGTATTTGCTATTGGATAATAGTGAAGGAAACCCAAGGAAGTCAATAACTTTGGGGGTGGATGTAGGCAAGTGTTGGCCGAACCACCTAAAATTACGGTGTCATCTCTCTAACTCTATCTCTCTCATTAATCGTTCCATATTGCTTATATTTGACATAACATTAGACACATTTAGATCAACATTCTTATTTGTTAAAAGGGGTAGTTTTCAGATCTTTATGTTTATCGAAAAAGTGATAAGTTTTTGAAAAACCAAATTCACCCCCTCTTAGGTTGTTAATTAGACTCACATCATCCAAGGTAAAGAAAAGATGTGCTAGACCACGACTGTGAAAGAAGGACTAAGGGAAGTTCAAGCCTCAGCAAAAGGAGGGAACCCAAAAGCTAAATACCTCCTAGCTTTTGGCCTACCATCACCAAGGAGGAAGTGCAAGGCAAACTGCCATTGACATAATCTGAGAGCTTCGAAATCAATTGCAAGCAGAATAAATGGAAGTCATACGCAGGGCCATTCAAGATTGGGCCATGTCAAGATGGCCGACGAACATCGATAAAGACTAAAGGACAAATTCGAGTGTCCCAAAGAGGAATCATGTCGCACCAGAAGAAGCTGAGATCCCAGCGTCGTTCCCTGAATGGTGGATCAGTTAGAAATATTGTGATATATGTAGATTCAGTTCGTTATACATTAGCTTCATTTTCCATATACCTCGGTATACGAAAGCATCAACAAACATTCTCAACCTGATTCATAAATAAATCTGCTCGATAATGTGGGGATTCTAATGATACCAATACTGAATCATATCCAGCTCAAACCAAGACATGATCACATTTGCGTATAAGCCCAACAAAAATGATTTGGCCCATATCATATTAAACCCAGAAGAAAGAATCTTGACACGTGTCATGGGCAGTTATAAAACAATTTATAACGTGCGAGTAACTCCACGATCTCAATGTTCCCGTTATCAAAGCAAGTACCCGCGTTAAGAAGACGTGTGGGGAGCATATTGCAGGACATAACGTTGCAGGGATTAGATTCCCGCCAAAAGGGAAATATGAGAACGTGGAAGAAACGTTATAAAAGGAGAATATGATAATCGGAAAAGGTATTTGATTCCAAAGCAATTGAATAAGTGAACATTGGTATACCAGAAGTGACTTACTTAAACATCAGAGGTGCCTTACCCCGGTGCCCAGGGTCATCACTTTTCAAACTAGGTTGGATTCCAAACTAAATAATGTTATTATTTGGGCAAATTACAAATATCCCTCATGAATTATCACCTTTTCTCCCTAACCCCAAAACTATGACTTCTTGTAACTCAACTATTCAACTATGTCTTTGTAGCAATTCTATCCCCCAATTGATTTGGGACATCAAATTGAACTGCATTTGTCACATGTACATCGCACGTGACCCTCATGATAGCGACCCAACTTAGGCACCTAATCGATAACTATCTCTTTCACAAGTACGACTTACGAGCACTAGTGTTGAGCCACGCCTCGTGTGATACTCCAAATTGTCGTCCTTTTGAGGCACTTAAGAGAAATATAGCCCTAGTATCAATCCAAAACAAATTAAATAACATGGATAGTTGAGAAGGTGGATGATAAGAGAATAACTAAGCCTAAACTTTAGAAGGGCTTACACCACTAGCCAAGCCTAGACCCGAATTGTGAAAATTATACACCGAAAAACCAAGGTCTAAGAGAGCCACGCCGGCACCAAATACCCTTCCGCCTCATCAAAGAACCTCTAGTTAAGGGTGAAGTTCCTATGATTAAGGCAACATAAGAAGGGGTGGATTAGGTTTCCATACTTTTTCGTTTTTAACCCTCAAAATCATGTTTGCAAAATAAAGTCTAATCTTGCACAAATATTAAGTAAGTATTATAACAACAAATATATAAGTGCTGAATGTAAAGAGTAGGGTTAGAAAAGCAAACACAATGATTTTTAGGTGATTCGGAAAACCCCACCTACATCCACCCCTCAAGCTTTTTTCCAAGCCTTGAGGTTTTCTCCATTATCTTCCCAATAGTGTACACTCCTGGTTCCGGGTGCTAGAGAATCTTACAAGTACTTTCCCGGGCTCAACACTCACAACCTAAGTGGCTTTTCGGGCACACCACTGGCAACCTAACCAAGATTGAGATATACCCTCCCTAAGCTTATTCTTTAGTGAACAGTCTCACTAAAGGAATCACCTCTTTTAGAATAAAGATATACAAGAATTTACCTCTCTTAAAGAGTGGATAAGAAAATAAAAGTCTTAATCTCTTTGCTTCACACAATGACAAGGATATAAAAGTGATACTTTTTGAATAATATGAGAAAAAGGTTTTGATACAAAAATCAAGGCTTTTGGATTCTCTTAAGGATAAATCAAATGTGTGAACGTTCAAGGTTTGATGGAAAACCTTAAGAGATTCTTTATATAGGCCACAAAAGAAAACTAGCCATTTCTAGCCATTTAAAACCATTTCTGATGTACTGGTCGACCGCTAGAAGTAGTCATTGCTCCAACGGTCATAAAATTGAATTTTATGATGCGTGGAATTGTAGCAGTACTGTAGTTTCTGATCGACTACAATAAAAAGCTGATAGACCGCTATAAAAATCTGGTCGACCACTATAATGTTGTCTTTTGTTCACAATCAATATTTTGATGATTTCAATAAATGAATTAAGTTAACAGAATGAATATCTTCAAAGACAAAGATATTTGTATCAAAGAGCCAACAACATTATGATTGAAGATCAAGAAGATGCAAATAGTTCAAAAGTGAATATTTATGAATATATGGTATAATCTTATAACTCTTAGTTTCGCTTTTGACTAAGATTTGAATCACACAATGCATATTTTTCAAAACCAAACCCAAACCATTTTTATCTCAAGTTTGGTAAATAAAATGTGTCTCAAGTATTTTCAAATCATCTTTTTATAACTCCCAAATCTCTTTCATATCTTTGGAGAGTTTGACTTTTAGATAAGATCTTAAAATAGCCAAAATTGCTCTTTAAATCTTTAAAAGATGTTATTTAAGTTATAGCGGTCAACCGGTATATCCCAATAGACCATATATCGATCGCCTCATATAACTTGAGTTTTTTACCGGTCGACCATTATAACTTGAGTTTTTGACAAACTTGTCCCCAACGGCTAGAAACGACTGTTTTGGCTTAGAGGCTTATAAACAGACCCCTCATAATCTTGCAAAACATGTTGAAATTACCATATATCATTTCTATGGCTTCAGAAAGATTAAAAACCTTCTTACTCATATTTTTCATATCATTCACACAAGTTTCACTTTTTTATCCTTGTCATTGTGTGAAGCAAAGAAACAAAGCCTTTTCATTTTCTTATGGACTATTTGAGAGAGTTAAATTATTGTATCTCTTCATTTTAAAAGAGGTGACTACTTTAGTATACTTGTTCACTAAAGAAGAAGCTTAGAGATTGTATATCTCAAGCTTGGTTAGGTTGTGAGCGGTGCGCCCGAAAAACCACTTGGGTTGTGAGTGTTGAGCCTGAGAAAACACTTATAAGGTTCTCTAGCACCTGGAAGCTAGAGTGTATACTATTGTGTTGCCTTAATCCTATGAACTTCATATAACACTGTCGCTCCATCACCTTGTGGGGTGGTGATGTCATTTGGTTCCATTAATCCTCCTGAATCATATGGAATCCACCTCATATGAGATCCTTTGATCGTCGCCGTGTCAGGTGGTCGTGTGGTGGTGCTACCAAGCTACTCCAATAAGCATCCGGAGCAGCTGGGAATCAACCCTACATGTACTCTTCCATGCACCATAGTGGCTTCTGACCATATGGTGGTGCCACCCTTGTGCTCCTTAGGTCCTCACAAGTGTTTCCAAGCCTCAATTTCTTGGGCTTTTAGTGGGGTTTTTGTCACCTTAACCCACATCTAGAGGTAAGTGAGAAAAATAGTGATAGTTTATGAGGGTATTTGTAATTTAAGCCTTGTTATTACCCCATGAGGGGTAAGACACACAGCTAACATCTTTTTTCAGACCACAAGAGAAAACAAAGAAGCGTTGGAATTACGACTAACATGCTACAATAATACTACGAACAATAAGATTGTTATCTTATAAACCATGTAAATCTTTTGATTGCTAAATATAGTACAAAACCATTTGAATGCTATCAGCAAGAGAAGCAATATTTCAGTCCGCCTCAAAGAGTTTTGTGTATGAATGCTTCAATATTCGAGGGATAAATAGGAAGACCTAATGGAGTTTCTATGCATTCCAACAGACCTAGCGCCACGACTGTGTCTCATGGAGTTTCTATATATGTATTCTTTATTACCCTCCTGCAATTGTTGCTGGTAAACATATATTATTATTTATTTCTTGTAATAAATGTTTATTTATTTCTTGTAATAAACATATAGTAAATTTCAACAAATGTTTATTTATTTCTTGTAATAATTTTGATAATGATTATATTTGCTAATTATTGTTAAGTTTGAATTTTTGAAAAATTTAATTTATTTTTTATATATTTTATTATTATTTTTGTAACTCTAGTATCTTATTTGTTTTATATAATTTTACACGATTTTTATCTTGGTCTTTTTAGTTTTTATGAATATTTTTTATTATTTTGATATTTTATCTATTTTTATAATATAAAAATTTATGAATCTATTTTCTACTTATTTTTTGAAGTATATATATATATATATTGTGATTTTTTAAAATTATTATTTTTTATTTGTAAAATATCAAATCTTAGTCAACCAAACAAGGCCCTATTTCGAAATAATATTGAAACTTTAAAAATTCGAAATTTAAATTTTAACAAAAAACTGAAATCAAAACTTTATATTTGATTTCCAGACCTCTTCCCAAAAAAGCAGTGGTGTATGCACGTTGTTGGCGATGTTTCGGTAGCACCGACGCATCGCCAAGTTTACTG
The DNA here is from genome assembly GCA_963930655.1 of Myrica gale. Taxonomy (NCBI): domain Eukaryota; kingdom Viridiplantae; phylum Streptophyta; class Magnoliopsida; order Fagales; family Myricaceae; genus Myrica; species Myrica gale. The sequence goes on along the minus strand of OZ005598.1, from coordinate 18,733,866 downwards.
CCAAGGCCACATACGTAATAGTATGCGAAACCAAGGGCAAGTGGGATCTTATCGCCCACCAAGTCATATGCATAATTGCTCTTCCCTGTTGAACGCGGCTTGGGTTTTGGCTTTTCCCACACTCGCTTCTTTTTAATTATTATTTTTTTTTGAACAAACGTACATGAGAGTGATCTGCAAGAAGCTACCATATATTCTCAAAGTTCCTTGCTCCTCCTATGGTCGGAGCGCCTCACCTCAAAGGTAACTCTCACACACTCACTCTGCCAACACAATTTAATCCAATTCTTTTCCAGAAACCAATCGTTCGTTCTGTGCATTCCGTTTGCGTTTCGCCCCTATGATTTCCATCTCAGGCATTTTATTCCATATTTCAGGACCGACAGATCTCGATCCGAAATGAGCTCAAGTACAAGCGAGTGACAGTGAACGAAGTGCTTGCAATGGTATGCATGGAATTGGAGGGAGAGGTGCGATTGTCGTTCGCGAAAGTACAGGAAAGTTTGGGAAGATGAAATTTTACATATCGACGTCGGGGATAAAGCGAGTAACGATATCGGGCTCCGGCGGCACCGGTAAGGGATCGCTCGCAACGGCTACGGCGAGTCGTCGGATTTCGAGCCGGACTATGCTGCCGGTGGTGCTGGTGCTTGCGATTGCTTTGCCGTTTTTCTTTGTAAGAATTGCGTTTTTGGTCCTGGAATCCGCTGCTGCTTGCTCTTCCCCGCTTGGTAATTGCCCCCTTTTTCAATAGTTCTTTGTTTTTTTGGCCCAAATAATTTTATCCATTTTTTTTGTAAACATAATAAAACATGAGTTAAAATTTCATTTGTTTTTTGAGGTCTGGATATCTTGTGGAGGAATAAATAACACCTTATGCTCTTAGAAAGACCAAAAATAAAAATAACACCATATGCAGTGTAATATTGAAATACTTTATTTCCATGTTTCTCTCTGTTTTGGCACGTGAAATGTTCTGTTCCTCTTTTTGGATATTGTTCTGGACTATAGCGGAAGGTCCAATTATTGTCAGCATGAGGTATATATTTAATTTTTCTAAGCAATGAGGTATAAATTTATAATCCGCATCCGAAGTTTAATTTATATTATTTCAAATACTGTTTGGCAGATTGTATTGGATGGAAGTTTTTCGACGGGACCGACACCACTCCGGTAAGTAGTCCAACCCTTAGATTGACGAAAATACCCTTTCGCGTACCGGTGTTAGTTTTCGTCCCTTTTTTTTCTCAATGTTTAAGCAAGTTATTACCGTACTACATGCGCTCACAAAAAACATAAAAATTAGCTTACTACATGCCACGAAGAATTGCTCGATGGCAGTTAGTAATTTAGACAAGGTTGTCCATGAGGGGAAGCTTCTGTTGTCCTAGGCAGTATTGGGAAATCGCCTGAACATTTCTGACCTATGGAGTTCACCCTACATCTGAAAAAGTTTGTTGTTTAACAAAAAAAAAAAGTTTGTTGAACGTCTTCGTCCAAGGTTGGGGCTAAATCTTACACATTAGGGCCACATTTTCTTATTTGTTTCCACAAATACCGCCATGATTTCATCATTTTAATTTTGACCTTCTTGACTTAGCTTGGTTTTTTCACCCTAACTTTTGTTGAATTCTACATTATAGAAATGTATTTTCAGGAATCCCAAATTCTGAGTGCAGCGTGAAAACTGCTTGCGTTGGAACCCAGTTTCTTACGAACAAATTTGATGTTTTGTTCTAATGTTCTAAAAGATTGGTGTTTCTCTACCGTATGTTTAAGAAAAGCATGCATTTTTCTGAATAAGGTCGGAAATAGTTCGACGGCAAGACTACTTAGAGTGCGTTTGCTAACAAAATTTTTCACCAACTCACAATAAAATACTACAATATAATCTCTCTCTCCCATCAAATCATAACTTTTCACTACAAAAAATATAAAAAAATTACCTCTCTTCACTTTTTCACTAAACCCAATACCAACACTAAACCCAATACTAAAAATTTTACAACACAAACATAACCTTAGTATAAAAATAATTTCTTCGTTTTTTTTCCTCATTTTTCCATGTTCTCTCATTGACCTGTGTAGGATCCAACATGAAGAGAAACACTTGTATAAAATTATATAAAAACATTGGTGTACCGAAATAGTATAGTAGCGGATGCACTGGGATTTGTTTGTAATTATTGGTATTTGTTTTTTTTTTTCTCGTTTTTGGTCAAACTTTTTACAATACACCAGACTGAAGGGTCCTCTATATACGTGAATGCATTGAGCAATCCACCATTTGATAAAAGCAATGATAGCCGGTGATAGGACCAACTAATTTTTAGATTCCTCTCTTTGTAAGCATCCAGGAATTTGTTCGTTTACTACATTTTTTCAGGATTCAAATACATTCACAAAATTACCACCGAACATATTCAGAATTAAAACACAAACATTAATACATTTTACACAATCTCCAACAACTTTTTACTTTTTTATTCATCCTAAAATTTCTCTCTATACTTTTTCAAATAATTCCAATATTTTTTTATTAAACAATTGCATCAAATCATTTCTCTCTCCACTTTACACAAACACCAATAAAACACTATTTAACATAAATATTTACAACTTTTTTAAAATCTTACATTTTTACTCAAACCAACATATCCCAGGAATATTCGGTTTTTTGGGTTTGAGAACACCAGAAATATTCCTAGAGCTTGTGCTACTTTTGTTTGTTTTTTCCTGAACAAACACCGAGCTTCTGTAGATATTTACTTTCCCGAAAAACATGAAAGGGAAATCTTAAAATTGTTTGGGTTGAAATTTCAAACACATGCTTGAGTTTCTTGAATTGACGGTTTAGGTCAAGCTTACAAAATTACTTTCTTCTTTATATTTTCATCTAGGTTTTTAATAAAATCCGGTCCGACCAGATTTCCGGTTGTGCAGCCCTAATTTTGAGGATCTATCCGATGCACTTTCACCAGCTAATTTCTACGACACGTGGCCAGTTGTACAACAATCATATTATTATCACCCACTTGATCTTTCATTTATTTTCAAATCAATAAAAAAAACAGGAAATGAATGCCAAGACTGATAATTGATGTGTTTGTTTCTTAATGTGGTGATGCATGTACCACAAAGAAGCTCAGAGAGGAGCTAACTAGAGCACTAGTTGAGGCCGAGGTGGTTAACATCGATGAGGTAGGAAATGAGGAAGGAATAGAGTCATTCAACAAGCTTCTGAAGGACGTAACGTCAGAAAGACAGGATATCAAGGCATTCGCTTTCAAGACTAAGGCTATGGTATACCCACCGACGCACTCATTTTAACTTTTTCTGTCTTTTGTACATGCAGACTTGGATATATAGTGTGACATCCTAGGTGTTGCAGTTGGCAATGCTGATTCAAACCCTGCCGCCTAGTTGGGTTTATTGGCTCTACTCCGTAGCTAATACTTAGGCATAGAGATATAAGTTTGATATTAGTACATGGTCCTATGGATAAAATCAGGTGCGGCTCAACATTGTTGAGCCTTAGATAAGTCATAGAATGAGGCATTTTAGGTTTAAAATATAAAAAAATAAATTAATAAATTTTTTAAGAAGTTGAATTAATTGGCAATAAAGTAGGCAATTGTGGTTCTAGAATGCTTTGTTTTTTATTTTCAATTTCAATTTTGTAAACTAATTTTTAAGATGCTCCTATTTTGTAGGCTTTTCATTAAGTTATGTTGTCAAAGTTTTAGGTTTTTTTTTTCTTAAGTTTAATTTATAAAAGTGCTTCCTATTTTCTAGGTTATAATATGGAATCTTCATAATTAAGGGCTTTAGGCAGTTGTTTCACCCGTACTCATTTGAGCCGCCCCCGGATAGAATTGTCCTTATCTTGAACAATTCGATCTTCCTTTGTATTATACCACTGCCACATGCAGTGAGTCCGTGATGGTAACCTTGGCAGTCCCGAGCAATAATTGCATGTGCCGTAGTAAACTTGCTATTGTGGAAGACGGTAGATGTGTTTGCTTATCATGCTTGAAGTGTATTTGATAAATTGCTTGTCGAATATTGCCGGCTAAACTTACTATTGTCCAGGAACATTTTTAAGAAAAAATGGATAAATCTTCTTTCCATTGCAGGCACTACTATATAAAGCATTCTCTTATTAAGGTAATTTTAAGCAATTGTAGGGAAAAATATACATTTTGAAATGAACGAATAGTCTTTGTTGGCCGGAAATTTCTTTTGACTACGGACAGTTCTGGAGTCATGTATCAATACTGAACTGTTAATTTGAAAGAAAATCAACCACTGAACCACACAAACCCTGAGAATGTCGTTCAATAGCTGGGTGGTCAGTTGGTTTGGGCTATCCCTTAATATTGCTGATAGAGAATAGACTATGTGGGTCGATCACATTAGTGTCGTTCTTGGAGTCAGATGTTCTTGGAGTCATCAATCTGATTCAGAATAGTCAATGGAGAAGTAAGGAGCACCAATCTGGTGGAGTTGTAGATCAGAGTGTTGAGTGATGGCCATATATAAGACCAGGAGGAGAGGTCGAGTTCTGATTGATTTGTGGCTACAACTAACAAGGGGAAAGGAAGGTAGTGAGTAAGATATTGATGAGACCGAGTGAGACAGAAGAGAGGTGAGCGGTGTAAGCCTACAAAAACAAGACATAAGACAAAATATGTTTTATATTTACTGTCCATTACATCCAGTGTCGTTGGATTTTATGCTAGGAAAATCCAGGAACCGATTTAAGAGACATTGATAGCACTTGCCAGTACTCACTAATCGAGGGCATAAACTGACTGCTTTTTGTTGGTTGTCACTTTTGACTCCATAAGCACGGACTAAAGTCATAAATTAAATTAGCTCCTAACTTTACCTTAAATAGAAATGTGTGTGACTGAAGTGGATTAATATACTGGAACTGGAATGTTACTTATGGTTCTCTTTAATAACTATTTATGTATGTTAATTTTGAGAGGACGTACACAGCTTGATACCTTGTCAATTTTCCCTTCTTGCACAATCACGTTTTCCCATCCTTCGTTAGCACTTTGTTTTTCCTTTTGGCATTTTAATTATTTTGGGCTTGCATTTTAGTCCAAAATTTTAGATATATCATATTTGTGTCATCTAAATTTTTGTGAGCCATATCGTCTAATTAATACACATTACTCTTCCATGCAAGTTCTTACATAAGATTTTGAAAATGAGGCTGCATAAATAATCCTTGAATGTCTACAGTGAATCCATATAAGGTCTCTCTAGAGTATAGGGGTATGCAAATACCTACCAGCTTCGATGTGTGATCACCTTGAGCCGGTGCCAACCTACTTGTTTTTGGGAGCCCATGGCTTCTTCGACATAGGTGATATCAGTCAGAGGATACTTGCAGTGTGGTGTTTGCAAACTAAAATTTTAGTTCATGAGAGTGGGTGAAAAGTAGAGAGACGATTTGAGTGAACTTTTTATGTTTATTATAAAAAGAGATTATTTGATGGGAGAGAGAGATCTATGGTTTAAAGAAAACTAATCTTTTTTTTGATAAGTAAGCCAATATTATTAAAGAGAGAACAACAGTACAGGAGAAAATACTGAAGGCCCTAAACATGCCAACAAAGGCCCAAAGAACGCCAAGAACAAAAGCACCCTCCCACCCTCAAACCAGCTGAATGAGACCCCTACCAGACCAGCTTAACAAAAGCACCCAAACGAGACCCCTATCAGACCAGCCCAAAGCCCACAGCCCAAAAGCACCCTAAACCCTCCCACCCTAAAACCACCCAAACGAGACCCCAACCAGACCAGCTTAACAAAAGCACCCGAACGAGACCCCTATCAGTCTAGCCCAAAGCCCACAGGCTTCCTAGTGATCGAAGAAGACCCTTCATAGTTAACCGAGGACTTCAAGCCCTTCATCTCCCTTATCATCCTTCCCCCTGATTTTCTAGACAGTTTTGAACGAGGCTACACCCGATCGCGTTCCAGTGATGCAAAGAGATCCCGCAGTTTTTCCTCTTGACCACCGCACGACACCCCAACCAGCTGACCCACAGAGGAAACCATGTCCAATACCCACGCCGGAGAATCTCCTCCCAAAGCTTTATGAGGGGAACAAACCGCCAAAGGTTCATCCACCAATTCAGCAACACTACCGACCCCAACTCCCTGATCTTCCTCCTCTCCCCCAACTGAGGAAGCTGTTGACTGCCCAAAAGCCACCTGGGACGCCAACGGAAAAAGCACATCTGCCCTGACTAGGCACTCAGAAGGACCAGACAACTCCGACGGAGCTCCGGCTGGGCCATCAAAACCTCCAGACGGAAGCGACACCACCTCCACTTGCCGGACAACGAGATCCAACGCCGTTTCGGAACCGGTAGAGACTATCCCCGTGGTGGACTCTGCCTGATCCGGAGCTGCCCCAGGAGCGATGAAGCTCTCAACATGGAGACCGGCGATGGCTGCCTCGGTCGCCGCCGAACCCCTCGCATCTCCACCGGCAAGAAGGTGACCGACGAAACCCAGCTCAGGCAAGGAAGGCTCCTCGAGCTCAGCCTCGTCCACAACCTGCTGGGGACCCGACCCATAGCCGACATCAGAACGGCCCAATCCAAAACCCGAGAGTAAATCTTGCGAGGAAGTGCGACCAACACGCTGGGCCTCATCGCGTTGGGCCGACCCACAATCCACCTCAGAACGACCCACCCCAGCCTGCCCCAAACTAAGACCCAAGTGTAAAGCTTGCGAGGAAGAGCGACCAACACGCTGGGCCTCATCGCGTAGGGCCTCCTCACCCAAATGACCAAACTCACGCTGAGCCTCGTGTTGGGCCCTCTCCTGCGAAATCTGGGACGCCAGATTGTTGCCACACACCCGGCACGGCATCTGGTGTCTGACCCTCTCGAGAACCCACTCCACCTCAGCACGTAAGTGCATTAAATGGAGCCACAACTCTCTGTCAAACGCAGCCCCCATCGCAGCCAGCTCAGAATCGTTGGGCAGAGTAATTTCCCTAACAGGCTCTGCATTCGGCGTTGTAGGAAGGCTACATGACAGAGGCCTTGACAGGCTACCCACAACATCCGGCGACCTGCAGCACTTTCCCTTTTCCTCCAGCTCCTTCTCCGGCAATCCAACCTTCACCATGTCAGCGAAAGACCACCCGACTCTGGCCGGAGCAGCCACCGATCCCCGTCGTTTGCGTTGGATATCTCCAATAACCGAAATAAGTTCCTCACAGGTCGAAGCAAAGGACTGCCATCCGGTGCTGATCCTACCCTCCGGAACCATCACGACTCCACGACGGTGCCTCTCCCCAAACTCGGCAAGAGCAACGAATCTACCACCCCTGTTTGAACACAGCTAGGCACGAAAATCCCGCGGGGACTCATTGAAGTCCTTCGAAAAATCACAAGAGACCCTAGACTGCGCCAGTTTACCGAATGTATTTGCTAGCCAAACCACCCCATACCTCCCAAGTCGAATGACACTCTGAGACTTTCTGCTGTGTTCAGTTAACGTAACCAAACCAAGCGAACTCACGGAGAAATTAAACACCTTCGCCTCAATAACCAAGCTACGAAAAAAGGCCATTAACACCCGTCTCACAAGAAAACTATGATAATCCTCGGCATAACACACCAAACAAGGATATCATCGGAGTAGGCAGAGGGAGAGAGAGAGAGAGAGAGCGATATGCAATAGGGATTAAAAGTCTTTTTTCAAAAAAGAAACCTAATCTCTACCTTCATTCTCCCCCCCCTCTCTCTCTCTCTTCCATTCTTTGTGTAAAATACTCAGTTAATGTCTGTTCGTCTGTTACTCCTTCATACACCTGCATTTTCTTACATTTTATCTTTTGCATTGGCTCCGACTCTAGATTGTTGCTGTCGGATCAGCACAGTGACGGTGGTCATTGGCATAGGAAATAGAGGTCATGCATGACTTTCGATGTTGTCACACAGGAAACTGGAAAGGTTGTTTCCGCCATTGTTAGTGTCAGTGCCCACCCCTAACAAAGTGACATAATTTAAGTCTAAAATTTAAACCTAAAGCTAGAGGTGGTTGTACACAAGATATCTTAATTTTCCTAATTAGATAATAAAGAATTGTCACATAAACTAAATGTCACTATATGAATATGATATCCACCTTAGCTCTCCTTATGATTCATATTTCATCGTGCTTCTTCATTTTTCATGCTAATTGAAACAGTAAGCATTGACGTACCTACCAAATACTTTGCTATGGTCACAAGTTACAAATAGAAATTAGTGAAGAACCTCGTTATGATGACATCAAATGGTTGATCCACCTTGAAATCCCTAGAGGAAGAAACAAAATTACTTCCCAAGTATTCTTTGGGTGAGTTGCTGGAACAAATAATCTCTGCGCTGCAATAGATTATTAGCCTTCTAATGCTGCTACTAAAACTGATAAATTTTGCTTCCGTTAAAACATGGTGAGAACTAATTTTTTCGACTGAAAGGAACAAAAAGGTGTTGCCTAAGGTGCAAATGAAGATTAAAAAGAGAACAAAAGGGTCTTATCATTGGAAACCTAGCTCTTGGAAACAGAAATATTTAACTGGAACATAGGAAAAACAAGAGGGGACTGACTGATAGAAAACTTTGTTGGAAATAACTTGGATTAAAACTTTAAAGAAAAGGACTGTGTTGAGGATGAGATAGCTGAAAAACTAGCTCTTGGAGAGAAAGTTAAACAGATTGGAACAGAAGGATTGACTACAAAACGTAGGTCTCGCAGAAAAAGAGTAAAAGAAGAAGATGCAACTTGTAATGTTGCTTAAAAAGTCTGAAATTCCTGCAATTGAGATTTTCAGAAGACACGGTCATAATGGGAGGGTTTGAATTGAAAGGGCTTGATTGAAGGGAATTCCGTTATCTTAACATAAGTTTATGAGGTTGTTAGAAAATTTTTTACCTCTAAAGAATAGTGTGGCAGCTTGCTATTTCATGCCACCTAGATAGGATTGTTGACTAGTGCTTGTGATAACTACCATGAAGGTTTTGTAGCTGAAACTGTTGGGGCTAAGTGGTTGTGTGCTCAAACATAGTAAAATATGTAAATTGAGATACGACGAAAGAAACGGATGGAAATCTTCAGCCAAATGGGCCTCATGCTCACAGACATTAATCGACATGCACCATCTGAGGTTTCTGCGATGAGAACTGATTGAAAGTTGTAATTCAGAAGTTCAGAGTTCAAATTCAAAAATCAAATATAAACTTAGGAAATATTGAATAATATCTCACCAACCGCAATCAGCTCTTGAAGATTTTAGCATTACTTCACTAACTTGGATATCATGAACCATTGCATCTTATCCCATAACACATACTCTTTGATATTGATGGAAGCCTCTAATGCTTCTTTGAAGAAATCATTTTGAGCATAGTCCTTTGAAAAGCTTCCGCATGCATCTTAACCTGTCGTCTAGCCTTCTCATCATCAGCTCCTATGACAAGTGTAATGTGTTTGTTAGACCTGAAGGAAGTAGAAAGATGTATGCTTTTTTGCCCATCTCATTACCAGTGATAGATGCGCAACCGGAACCTTTTCTTCCCTCAACTACCAAAAAGCCAGCCAGAAAATATGATGTTACATAAATGCATGGACACTTCTAGAAGGGAGTTTATATATATACAATACAGTACATCTCTAGTAGCTGTCAGTGGATATATGATAGAAATATGCGAAGTTGGTAAGTTCAAATTTTATATAATACATATTAAATTCCAGGACAAAGTCTCGAATACACCTTGAGTAATTGAGTGTCTAGATTTGATGCTCTTTAGTGGCATTATAAAGTACATACTGCTACTAACCTGTGAGTTAGGGATGCTGGTAGAATAAAACAGTTACTTGGCATAACTCTGAAATATTGAAGAGATAAAGTAATGGATATATAGAAGGTATGGTTATTGATTACCATACATCTACCATTTCTTATACTGCATTAAGAGTTGTCAGAATTCATAACATGTAATTACGACCGGTTCTTCTATCAATGCATCCGTGGATGCTATTCTTCTTTTTTTTTTTGCCTGAAGCCCTGGATACTATTCATTTGTGAAAACAACCACCTTTTCAATTTTGTGCCAATGGTTGCGCATGAATGTGCACATGCGTGTTGACATGTACAGAGATGGGATTATGTATAGACCAATTGGAGGAAATTGTTTGAGAAAAGGAATAGCTTATACCCAACAGATTGGTGTAGATATTTTGCATTACAACTTTGAAGAGTAAAATTGAATGAAAAAAATAGGGACACGGGATAATCGGAAGCTGAAAATTTTGGCTAGATTTTGATTTGAATCAATTGAGGAGTTCCAATACTCTGAAACATTGGAGCTAATTTCCTAGCTTTGTTTGCAGCTACTGAGAATGGAGCACAAGGTCCAGTCAGCAAGACAGCGTGAGTCTATATACTGGTATTTAGCTTCACATGGTGTTCCCAAAAGCTTACATTGTCTTTGCCTCAATCTGGCTGAAGAATACACTGTAAATGCAATGGCCCGAACTCGTCTTCCTCCACCAGAATTTGTTTCGCACCTCGCTGACCCCTCATTTCACCACATTGTTCTCTTAACTGATAATGTTCTTGCGGCCTCTGTTGTCGTCTCTTCTACTATCCAAAACTCAGTCAACCCTGGAAAATTAGTCTTCCACATAGTAACTGACAAGAAAACTTTCACTCCAATGCATGCATGGTTTGCAATCAATTATGTTGGATCTGCTGTGGTGGAAGTCAAGGGATTGCACCAATACGATTGGTCTGAGGAGGTGAATATTGGAGTTAAAGAAATGTTACAGATTCATCGGGTAATTTGGAAGCACTACTACAATAATTCGAGAGATGATTTTGAGTATGAAGGAGAACGTGAAAGATATCTGGAGGCTTTAGGCCCCAGCTCCCTGTGCCTTCTTAATCATCTCCGAATTTATATCCCTGAGGTAGTCAGCTAACATTTTCACATAATCTTCTCTGATTGAGTGATGCATGTTGAATATGAGAACATTGTGATAATTAACGGATCATCTAATTTTCATGGGCCACAGCTGTTTCCAGATCTCAACAAGATAGTGTTCTTAGATGACGATGTTGTCGTACAACACGACTTATCATCTTTGTGGGAATTGGATCTCAATGGAAGAGTTGTTGGTGCAGTTGTTAATTCTTGGTGTGGGGATGGCTGTTGCCCTGGAAGGAAATATGGTGACTATTTGAACTTCTCGCATCCAATTATATCATCCAATTTTGACCATGATCAGTGTGCATGGCTATATGGTGTGAATGTCTTTGATATGGAAGCTTGGAGGAAGACCAACATTACTGCAACTTATCATCAATGGCTAAAACTTGTAAGTATGCTTTGCACTTTAGTTGCTCGAGGAGTGGAAACTGCTGTCAATGTCTGCATGTGTTGTCTATTTTGTTCTGAAGATGGACATAGCATAATGACGTCAATATTATGGTTTGCTCTGAAAATGATGTGTCTGTGCGTGTATTTTTAATAAAACGAAATACTCATTTCAAGCAAAACGATCTCTCTCACATTTAGGGCATGTTTGCATTGAAGAATTTTTAGAAAATTTTAGTGATGTTGTGAAAATTGAGTTAGATTAGAGCTTTATTAAGTTTTGTGAAAAAGTAATGAAAATTTTGAAGTATGTTTGAGAGATGTTGAAAGTTTTTGGAGTTTTATAGGAATTGGTGAAAAGTTTAATGAGAGATGATTTGAGTAAATTTTTTATGTCTATTGTGATGAAAATATATGATTCGATAGGGGAGAGAGGTAATTTTGATTTTTTTTTTTAATTTTGGAATTAAAATAAAAACGAAAGAAAATTGTTGTGGGCCCTTTATTTGGTGTGAAAACCAAAAAAGTTCAAAATTTGAGACAAAAATTCATGTTTGCGTCTAAAGGTTTGCAAACATGCTGATTCATATTGTCCGAATTTGATTTCTAGAGCTCTTTGGGGTCTAATGATTTCCTTCACTCAGATTGGTAAACCATCATGTCTTTATTGGGGAAAGAGAGGTTTCGTTGCTTGTTTGTTGCCCTGATACCGTTACATTGTTCCACAGAGCCTCAAATCTGGGTTGGCATTCTGGCATCCAGGAGTACTTCCACCTTCATTGATAACTTTCCATGGTCACGTACATCCTATTGATTCATCGTGGCATGTAGCTGGATTAGGTCATCAACCCGCAGTTCATCAAGAGATACTGGAAGCTGCTGCTGTCATACACTTCAGCGGCCCTGCAAAGCCTTGGCTGGAGATTGGGTTTCCGGAGGTACGAAACTTCTGGAACAGACATGTAAACTTTTCAGACAAGTTCATTAGGAAATGTAGAATTATGGGGTGAAGAGGGCAAAGTTCTCTCACTTAGATATATTCATTTTGCAAAAGAACCAGAGGCATAGTATTGGATCAGAGAGAAGAAGGTTTTGCCTTCAGTCTCTGCTCATACTCAGCTCTACATAGTACCCATATTGGTTAATTCATGTCCATAATAGAAAATAGCGGAAGGCTCCGCGGACTACACCATCGAGTAATGATCTTTGACCTTCAAGCAATACTGTAAATCACTTGGAAGTCAGGTAATATGAAGTTACTCATCTCATACTGTATCAAAATGGTATGGAGAGACTGGTGCAACTGGAACACCTGATCTCTCATAGAAATCAGTTCCACCTACATAGCATTCAGCTCCTCCCTCATACCCCTCTCCGTCAGAGCAAAATTAGTCTCCAGAGTGGTCAAGTGGGTATGAAAATCCTTGCACAAGTGTCGGCTCCACTATCATCCACATACTCTCCCTCAGCTCCAATACCATATCGTCCACCAAAGTTGGTCATTTAGTTTGTGCTCCATCCTTGGTGATACTTTTCCTAGAGCGATCTATGGCCAGCCTAACAAAATCGTTCAAACATCAACAAAAACCAATCAATGACCAAATCAACATTTACGTACATTACGAATAAAAAAAGATGTCGTTTCGTGAAGAAATGTCTGCAAGCCTTGCAGACCGTCCAAATAGTTTGAATTGCCTAATCACCATTCGGATGTCTACAATAAACGTCTCGACTGTGATTGTCGAAGCACAGATCCTTTGACAATCACACACCCACCAACCCACTTCAATCCCAAAAACAGCCGTTTAACATTACCATTTTCGCACCCAATCAACACCAAACATCATTCTAAGCTACCGAAAGCATTAAACAAACAATAATCAAGCAAAACAACACATTTTTACTCAAAACCCACAAAAACCATAAAACACCATACCTCTCAAAGTTTCCAAATCCCAAATATGTGCTTCAATCCTCCTAAAGTTTGAGCAATCTATGCCTGACCCTTCTCCTCTCAAATGAATGATTAAAAAAATCCTAGCTAAGACGAATTTGAGAGAACTTGTATAAGTTTTCGGGAGAGTTGCGAAATGAACATAGTTTATGGGCTTCGGCCTCTTAATTCCTTGAAAAAGACATCCGGACTGTAATAAGTTAAGTTCGGACATGGTTTCCTGAAGATTTTAGCATGAAAATTTACCACCAACAATTTCGTAGCCATCTGGACAGTAATCCACAACTTCGACAACGTCCAGACACCTTGCCAATTAAATACATTAAATACAATAAATTGTTCGAACAAGCCAACGAAACCATTTTACATCAAACTCCACGACATCGTTTTGGAAAATTAATATCCGCACAGGGCATCAAAACGTGTGAAGGCCTCATTTAGAGCGTAGCACACCATTTTTCATTGAATAAACGACGTCGTTTATACAATAACAATCGTCTGAATGGTTAACAAAATGTCCGAAGGCTACTTATCTACGTAAATTGCATTAAACATGTCTTTTTATTAATTCAATAATTTTGATACTACATTTATTAGTTATTCATTTCTTATAAATTAATTACTTATGTATTTCATCTTAAATTTTACGCTTAAATGCACTACATACCCCTGTGGAAATACTTTTTTGCAAATATGCCCCGGTGGTACAAAAAGATTGATTTATACCCATAGGGTGCAAGTTTAATCAAATATATACCCATCCGTCTCCTCTCCGACTAATAAATTACACCAAGTGATGACGTGGCTCACAAGTAGACACGTGAACCAACATTTTTTAGACATGTGTCTTTTTACCACCTCTATTGCCACATCATATTAAAGAAAAAAATAAAAACAAAAATGGTTTCAAACACATCAGATTAAAGAAATTTTAAAAAAATCATTTTTGCCTCATTTCGATGTTAGTGGGATTCAATTAAGGAATTAATTTTGGTCCTATTTTGGAAAGATTATTCCTTGATTAAAGTTAGGAGTCTTTCAGGCATGTGGACAATATCTTTCCTCTCTATTCGGAACATTAAGGTCGGCTTCATCCCTAAATTAGTGGACAATCAATCTTTGATTGATTGGTCCTTATTTTTAGGCTAGTCTTGAGGAAAAAGACAAGATCTCTACGGGATCTTTCCTTTCTAACCTCAATAAGATCTTGGAGGATTGTTTGAGAGGGGAACAAGCCTTTTCCTCTTAGAGGAAAGGTCTTGCCGCCAAAGCCCATTGAGGTAGTATAAAAACCCCTCCATGGCACCATTTGTAAGCATCCAATTATTATCATTTGAATAGAAGTCTTCAAGAGAGCTTTTAGCCTTTGTGCTATTATCATTCAGTGTTCCGGGTTAAACCTGACACTTGGGCTAGCATGGGTACTATAGTGCTTAGGGTTAGGCCTAACACTATTTACACTTGTTAGACCTAACTTTTACTGGGTTAGGTCAGTCAAGTTAGGAGCAATCGGCGACTGGGGTTAGGCCTGGAATCTTGGGCTAGCAGAGGAAGTTTGGTGCTTGGGGATAGGCCTGATATCTTTTCAACTTTGTTAGAGGTGCATAGTTAGGTTAAGCTGGCGTTGTTCCACAATCGAGTTCTAAGTTCGTCTAGTAGTGTCAGCCCATTCGAGCTTAGGCTTGATTATTCTTTTTTTTTCATCCATCTTCTCAACCATCCATATTTCTTTAATTTCTTCTTCTTTTCTTTTCTTTTGGATCTGATACTCGGGATATATTTACCTTTTGAGTGCTTCATTGGGTCGGCCAAGAAGTATCAATTGAGGCATGGACTAAACACGAGTACTCACAAGTCCTTACTTGCGAGAGGGATAGGCATTGGTGAGGGGTCTAGGCCAGGGTCTCTATCATGTTCTCCAAGGTCGTCTGACATAGATGCCTATCAATCATGCGTGGATTATCGCAATCGTTCAAATGTTTATTTAGACCATGTGGACAGGATTGCAACTTATGTGATGATCTGACCCGTGTGATTGATGGGTGACAATGGTGTTTTGTCACCCAAACTATGTGTGCATGGCTTCGCGTGACGTTCGGACAACGCTTTTGTAGATGCTGAAAAATGTTTCACAGTCACAAATATGTGACGTTTTGCCTTTTGTCATCCCCTGAATACAGTGTAGACGGGTTTAAGAACGTTCGGATGGTTTTATAATTCCTGGCACAACTTGCGTAACAAAATTTTTATTTTAACATAGAAGGGCATGATTTGGTGAAAAAAATTGTTTTGACACCCGAAGTTTGACACCTAAGGTCAATTTTCTTGTAGTGGCTTTCTCATTAAACATGTTGTTCAGCTCTTGTAATGGAGAGCCTATTGCAACCATAAATATACAATTCAATAATAATAATCCACAGTAAGTTGGTGTCTTTGATTGTGAGACCTAACTTGACCCACTACGTATGTAGCGTTCATATCAAAAACTTCAATATCATGTCTTTCGTAAAAGAACTTCACATTTTCATGAAAAGATTCCCAACCATCTTCTCACAACTTTTGAATAAGCACCTTGGTAGTTCTGACGAAATGTATAACATTTGAAGTATCTTGAGTCTATTGTTGCAATGCTTGACATATTTTCTCACACAATGCATGATAAAAATAAATTCAAATGTTATCATAACTGTATATGCTACATCAGTATCACCTCGTTGCGAATAAGTAACTTTTTCCTGATATATTTTGAGGAATTGTCAATGTTTTCCTTAAAAATTGATATCAAACTTATCATGACAATCAAATATTAAAGAAGAAAAACTTGTTGAATTGAAGTGAAATTTTTATTTTTATTAAACTCTTTGTTTGACAGGCACAAGCATCATAAAATATACATGAATAATTACAATATTCTTTCTATGAATTGGATTAAATATCACTACAAAAAATATAAAACATTTGAGAAATAGAAACTAGAAAGATAAAAATAAACATATAAGGTTATTTAATTGAATTGTTAGGTAATTATAAAAGAGGTAACTGTAATTTTGTGGAAAAAAAACTTGAAAAGAGATTATGGCTAGTTGGGACTTGTTAGGTAGCCTCTACCTTAAAAGAGATAACAGATGGAGCACAGAAGAAAAGTTGTTTGCAGTGTAGAATAAAAGTCGTCTTTGAAAAGTTGAAAAGTTTTGATTTTGCATTCAAGACATGAGAGACGTGTAGTTTGTAGAAGATGCAAAGACTAAAACGTTCAAACTTCACGTTTGATTCTCAATGAAGATGTGAGCTGCGAACATTGACAAGTCAACTTTTCAAACTTTAAGATTCAATATTTATATTTTTATTAAAGATAACGCGCCACAAAGAGAGGTTAGGGGCGGATGAATAGATAATCACGTTGGGAATATTTGTTTTGAAAGAAAAATTCTTAATAAAAGGCAATTGTGAAAACGTTTGGGGGACGGTGGCCCGCGTCCACCCCCTTGGATCCGCCACTTCTAAGAGAGGCATGTAATTGTCATTCTTGTTCAAAACTCTCAGCACTGATTGTATATCAAAACAATCCAAAGAATAAGGAAAAAAACCATATAAAACCTGCAACCATTGTGGAAATTCGAGACATACTAAATGTTGTATAGGTTTTCTATCCAACTTGAAGTTTACCAATTCCAGGTCTGGTTATACTCCTTTTGGTAGCTATTTTGCATTTCAAGTTACTTACCAAGGACAAGAAGAAGGAAAAAATGGATATGGCTCAATTTCCCTTTGCTTAATAAGCACGGGTTCAACAACTCAATGTTCTTGCAAAGGCACAAAATCATTGCGTACTCTTTTGCCCACATCTGAAACTCTCAGCCATAAATCCCACACCATCTGTTTCAAATAAGGTGGGGATTGGTTCATGTGTTTTTAGTATTACAATGTCTATTAATGCTTCAACTTTATTTTTGCAAAAGACCAACATCTTTCGTCCCTCTATAATCATGCACATTCCTTATGTTGGATAATAGATAATATTAGGAGAAAAGTCATAGTTAGCCCCGTATCTATATGCTAAAATCAATTTCGTACCTGCAACTATCAAAATGACAATTTACGTCTTTTATCTTTTGAAAATTACCAATATACACCCCTTCCAAATCAAGCGTTAAGTCAAACGGAAAAGGATGTAAAAATGACCGAAATGCCCATCCAAGAAAATTTTCAAAAAAAATAATAAATAGATTCTTGAAATAATTTTCAATGTTTTATTTTTAAAATATTATTTTTTATTTTTAATGTTTTTTTAAAATATTTTTAGTAATTTTGTCTTATAGGGGTATTTCGGTCATTTTGCATGCTTTTATGTTTGACTTAATGCCTAATTTGGTGCATTCCACCATATGAGCATTTTTCCAATTATAAAATGAAGCTTGTTTGAAAGTAACACATATTGGTACAGTTCAAATCTCTAAATCTTTAGTATTAACATATGTTCTTTATGCCGATTGAAGAAAAGGCTAGCCACACCTGCGCTTTGACTTCAAAAGGACCAGTCAAGTTTTAATGTTCTTTGGATTTATTAGAACTCTCAGTTTTACCGAGTAAGGAACCAACTTGGAACTTGGTCTTATACCATTCTTTTCTCATTACTTCTCATTTCGCACTCCATGTGGGACTCAGAGTGCTACAGTGTGTACCTCCATTTATATTCAACCTCATTTATGTTAGGAAAGTCACTCTAAAATTGGGCACTTACCTAATTTTCTTAGCCAATTATTGTTCCATTGTGGTCCTCTCTCCCTAGATGACTATTGATTTTGCTAAAGTATATGTTGGTCTCTAGTTCTTGCTACAAAATTTTGTTGGCTACAAAACCAACATTATTTCCCTTCTGTCTTGTTACACACAAGCAAATAACGTTGTTGTAAAGAAAAGATTTAACCTCTGGCATTTTAGATTAGGACACCTATGTCCACAGGGAATGCAATTGATTCATTAATCCAATGTTCCTAATGCAAAGGCCAACACTTAATTTACATTGTGCGGTTTGCCATTAGGCTTAATAGAGAAGAATTTCATTTCATTTGAGTACTTCATCTATTGTCTCTCATCTTGATTTATTACATTGTCATATATAGGGTCCTTATTCTCAAACCATTTGTGCAAGGTTTCTATTATTTTCGAACCATTGTGGATGATCACATTAGGATACCATGGATTTATCTAATAATATTCCAATAAAAAATTAGGTCCTTTTTGTAATCATTTTTTTGACATCATATAAACTCAAATCAACGCCACAATCAAGTAAATCAAAATAGAGAATGGTACTAAGTTGTTGTCTGTTTACCGAAATTTTTTGGAATCTTTTGAATGTTAAAGTTTATTGAGGTTTGTGAAAAGTGTGAAGTGTATGTATAAAAATGTGATGGGGTTTGTGAAATGTGTTTGGTTTGGTGAAAATTTTGGGCCCCAAAAAATTGGGTAAACAAACGCCCTCTAAATTTTAGATGCTAGATTTCTATAAAACCAAAGGAACTTTTCATTAAAATCCTTGTGTTGTCATTAATCAACAAAATAGAGTTGTTGAAAAGAAACATCAACATCTCCTCAATGTTGCTCAAACTCTTATTTCTAAGTCTTTTTACTCTTAGAGTTCAAGGAAATGTAATATTGACTACAACATACCTAATGAACAGAACTCCAACACTTCTTCACAACAACAAATTCAAAAGAAATCCTTTTTCATCTCTTCCCTCTTTCAATCGTCACAGAGTCTTTGATTGATTGTGTTATCCTTCACCTCTCAAGCATATTAGAAGCAAATTTGATCTCAGGACTAAGAAGTGCATATTTCTTGGTTACCCTATCATAGTCAATGGATATAAACTCTATGATGTTGAAATCCACTCCATAATCATTTCTAGGGATGTCATCTTCTATCAGTCCATTTTTCCTCCAGATCCCAATATCCTCTTCTTTTTTCATCTAATCATTCCACAAATCAAACAGAAGATGAGAACCCATATAATTTTGCCCATTCTAAACATGCACCTTCCTCATCTTTATAATCACCTACACCTATTTCTCCTAGAAAATAAAAAACTTATCCCATGCCTCTTGGGCATTCCACTAGGCCAAAACTTCCACCTAGCTATTTCCAGTGGACCTATCTGTAAGTTACTATGATCTATAAACTAGATATGATTTTCAACTATTCACATATATCAATAACCATAATGCAGAATTAATCATTTATGAGAATGCACACAAGAATCCATGTGATGAGACCTCTTCTGCTTGTCTTTCTCCTTCTCTCTCTATCTCTGTTGTTTCAACCTGTAAAAAATAACGTAGGAACTGTTTCTCTTACTTCACCCTTGTAATTTTCATCGACATAAATGAATGTGAATCCTGACAGTTATATAGGGTAGAGAGAGGATAATTTTTCCATGTTAAAAATAACGCATCACTCCCCATTAGTGGCAAATGGAAAACAACTTCCCCTATAAAATCTCACTAAATGAATGTGCGTTAACTTCCTAGAGTTGTTACCTCATTTATTTAAAATTCAAATAATTTCTAAAATATTCCATTAAATAGGTCACGTGGGACATTAAATCCAACATTCTTCCACCTGGCCCATGTGACAATGACAATTACTTGAATTTATTAAGTAAATATAATGCGTGCAGAATATTAGCTCATTTGCACCTTAGTGCGATTACTTTACTATCATAGTTAAATAATTCACTAACACAAGCTACGGCAGTAAACATCATTAAGGTGACATCTTCCCTTCCATGCAGACAATACTGTAAATCACTTAATTATGATCCATAATGAGAAGTATCAGTGAAGTCCCTATAATGTCTTTCTCAAAAGACGGTTCTTGTTATGAGTAATCCATCTCCATAATTACGTAATTGATGGAAAATAAGAAATAGAAATATAGTCAATGAGATATCTAGAATTGTCTTAGAGTGAAAAAACATAAAGATCCAAAACATACCTCAAGGTTTATACCCAAGATCCATACAATCAACGTGTTCCTTAAAAGTCTTTGGTGGTAATCCTTTAGTTAAAGGATCTACAATCACGAACTCAGTCTTGATATGCACTATTGACACTCTTTGTTTCTGAACTTACTCCTTAACGGCTAAATATTTGAGCTCCATGTGCTTAGCGTCTTTAGAATATTTGTCGTTCTTAGAGAAACACATTGTTGCGGAATTATCACGATACAGCCTCAACGGCTTGGCAATTCTATCGACAATTCCATGTCCTGAGATAAAATTGCGCAGGCACAAAGCATGAACTATGGCCTCAAGCATGCCACAAATTCAGCTTCCATAGTAGATGTTGCTATGACAGTCTATCTGGCGCTTTTCCATGATATTGCTCCTCCAGCTAACAAAAACATGTAACCAAGAGTTAACACATTCTTTGTAGCTTTCCAATCCTCTATTTCAATATTACTATGGTATCTCTCAAGCATATCAACAACAAAACTAATGTATGGTCTCGCACAATGCTATGCATACATTAAGCTTTCAACAACAGATGCATAAGGAATAGTTTTCATTTTCTTCTTTTTCAAAACATTCTATGGACAATCCTTTGCACTTAATTTGTCTTCTTTATTGAAAGGAGCAAGAGTGGCCGCACAATCAGCCATATTAAATCTTTCAAGAACTTTATCAATATATCCTTTCTGATACAATCCTAATATTCCACGTGAACTATCAAGAAATATTTCAATTCCTTTCACGTAGGTTGCTTCACCCATATCTTTCATTTCAAAGTTCATTGAAAGAAATTTATTGGTATCTGCTAAACCAAGATCACTAGTAGCAAGCAATATATTGTCAACATACAAAATCGGGGAATATAAACTTGCTCCCACTAACCTTGAGATATAGACACCGATCAACGGTGTTTTCCTTAAATCCAAAGGACGTGATGGTATCATTGAATTTAAGATATCATTGTCTGGAAGCTTGTTTAAGTCCATAAATTAACTTATTTAATTTGCATACCATGTGCTCCTTTTCTTTAATCAAGAAACCTTCAGGTTGATCCATATAGATCTTTTCATCTAAATTCTCATTAAAAGAACAGTTTTCACGTCTATCTGATGTAATTTTAAATCGAAATGAGCACCAGAGCCATTATGAACCTAATAGAGTCCTTTTTCAATACAGGAGAGAATGTCTCTATGTAATCAACACCTCATTTTTAGTGAAATATTTCTCAACAAGTCTAGCTTTATGTCATTCAATATTGTCATTACAGTTATGTTTGGTCTTAAAGACCCATTTACAATCGACCATCTTAAAACCTTCAGGCAATTCAACGACGTCCCAAACTTCATTTTGTTCTATTGATTTCAACTCATCATTTATGGCATTGATCCATTTTCCAGAATCACTACTTTCAATGGCTTATGAAAACAAAACCAGACCTTTACTTATCTCAATCAATATCAGATTTTCGCAGATATACCAAATAATCATCTGAAATAGCTGATATCCTTTCTCTTTGAGATCTTCTTAATGATATTTCTTGTGATTGTTCTTGTGAGATCTCCTTAATGATCATTATGGGGTGATTGACCACCAGATTGTTGTTTGACATTGTCATGCTGTTCGACAACTGGTGAAACAACAATATCCATTGAAAGTTAAGGGGTATTGAGACTAACACTCGAACATCTTGGATGACCACTTTACGTGATACATTGCTCCTACTACTTTCACTACTTTCAAGGAATCTTGCATTTCTAATTTCAACAATCCTCATACTATGGTTGGGACAGTAAAACCTATAATACCCTTTAGACTTCTTAAGGTATCCAATAAAATACCAGCTCACAATGCTAGAATCTAATTTTTTTTCATGTGGATTGTAGATTCTAGCCTCCACTAGACAACCCTAAATGTTAAGATGTATCAAGCTCAGTTTGCTTCTCGTCCATAATTCAAAAGGAATCCTTTGAACTGCCTTACTAGGAACCCGATTAAGCAAATAAATGGCGATCTTAAGAGCCTTCATCCACAATGAAATGGGTAATGAGGAGTTACTCAACATACTCCTAACCATTTTCATAAGAGTACGATTACGTCTTTTAGCTACACCATTTTCCTGAGGCGTACCAAGCATTGTGTATTGTACACAAATACCATGCTCTTGTAGGAATTTAGCAAACGATCTTGGACATTGTCTTATTCCATCATACTTTCCATAATACTCACCACCTCTATCTGATCAAATGATTTTCACTTTTCTATCTAATTGTTGCTCAACTTCAGCAATATATGCTTTTACAACATTTAATGCTTGAAACTTATCGTGCAACAAATAAACATAACAATAATGTGAAAAGTCATCACTAAAGGTTATAAAATACTTTTCTCCACCAAAAGATGGTGAGTCAAAGGGTCCACAAATATCAGTATGGAAAATCTCCAAAAGCTCTCCACTTCTCTTGGCGCCTTTCTTTGTATGTTTGGTTTGCTTTTTTTAATACAATCCATACATATCAAAATCTGTAAAATCAAGATTCATAAGAATCTCATATTCTATCAATCTTTCAATTCTTTCTCTGGATATATGTCCTAGTCGTTTATGCCCCGAGATAGAAGAACTCTCATTAACTCGGTTGTGTTTAGTTCTAACATTATGATGCAAGGTCAAAAGAGTTTGAGCAAATTTTTTGTTGAGATTAAAACTATATAATCCTTCATATAAAATACCAAAACCAACAAATGAGTCATTCATAAAAAAATAGAAACCTTTGTTTTTATAAACAAAGGAATATCCTTCAAAATCAAGTATCGACATGGAAATTAAATTTCTAGAAATAGTAGAAACATAAAGAGTATCAAATAAAGGCCTAAGTCTAAAAACAAATGTAAAGTTCCAACACCAACAATAGGTAGTTGAATTCCATTTTCCAAGACTATGAAAGGCTCATTTTCTTTTATGTTCTGATCAAAAGGTATCCTGCATCGAATTTGAAACATAAATAGTAGAGCCAGAGTCAATCTACCAAGTATCTGAAGGAACTTAAGTCATATTTGATTCGAAACATACATAAGCTAGAAGCTCACCTTTCTTATAGAACCAAGTTGTACGTTTCAGGCAATCTTTTTTTAAATGCCCAAAGCCATGACAAAAATAGCACTTTGTTCCACTATGTTCCTTCTTGCTAGCCTCAATGACATGAGAAGGCCCCACACAACCTTTAATGGATCTTTCTTGAAATTTTTATACGGCTTCTCTCCTTTCTTTCTAACCCCATGACTCATAACATTAATTGAATGATAACCTTGTTGCTTAAGCCTTGCCTCTTCTTGAACAACCATACTCGCCAATTCATTCACATTCCATTTTTCCTTGATAGTGCTATAGTGAATTTGAAATGGTCCATACTGAGTAGGCAAGGAATTCAGAATAAACTGAGCAAGGAAACTTTCATCAACATTCATGCCTAGAGTTTTAAGTCTAGCAGCCAGATTAGTCATTTCAAGGACATGATCGTGCATTCCATGGTTACTATCAATTTTCATGGTGGTAAATTCAATCATTAATCTCTCTCTGAGGGACTTGTCTGCTGAATGGAAACAATCTTCCACAGCCTTGAAATATTTCTTAGCATTATCAATTTAAGGAAGCGATGACTTAATATTATTCGCAATACACATTCGGTTTCTCATAATGTTCAATCTATTCGATCTTTCCCATAAATTAAACAAAGTCAGCTTCTCTACACTGCTTGTTTCAGTAATAGCAATCGGTTTCTCAGTTCGCATTGCTAAGTCAAGATCCGGAACACAAAGATGAAACTGAATATGTTCTTTCCCATCAGAGAAATTAGATCTATTAAAGATCTCAACAGATGAGGCAATCATATGAAGGAAACTGCAAGTGATACTGCAATACAAATTACAACATTAGTGCTTTGAGAAAAACTTTTCATTGGTACTATTGCGTTCAACTTTTGGATTAACTAATGCAATATACTAACATTTAAATTGATTTAATGGTGATTCTAACTCACTTGGGCATAATTGATAACACTTCAAAGTTCAATTGGTTTGTTACCTTTGGGCATCCGTTCCAATATCACTACTAATTTATCAGATATCCCATTATTTAATAATTACTTGAAAATTGGTACACCTTTGGGTTAAAGCGTAATAATCAAATAATCATCCCATAATTTTTGCAAAGTCATATTTCAATTAAATATTTGCTACTTTCTAACAAGCTCACTTTGGTGATGACAAGCTAATCATAATATAAATATTGAATGATGAAATGACTCAGTAAAATAAAATTCAGCCCATGTTTAAACCAGATAAACATATATATACGCATAATATTCTGTGTCACTAGGAAACCAATGACATGTCAATTAACAATTAATGGCATGTGGCAACAATTTTTTTTAACAGGCATCATAATATCGCACATTCAGTCGCACATGCGTGTTCAAAAAATTGTGACACATAAGGCCAAAACCAAAACTGTGATCTCACTACGTACATTCCCGAAGTTGTAGTTTGGAAACACCACAAAAAAAGAAGTTTGGGTTTCAAAATCAGAGGTACAAACTTTTACAGACATGACTAAAGGAGTTCAAACAAAACAGTATAAATATTTTTTTTAAAGAAAATATACATCTCAAACCGTACATGATGTGCATTAGTCAGAAGAAGAAGAGAAAACAAAAAATTCATAAAAAAAAACAATTACATGATTGTTACACTTTTTAACAAACCAGCATTCAAACTTAACAAACTATTATTTAAACATTAACAAATCATCTTTCAAACCACATATATCTTTGTTAGGGAGAATATTAAGATATTTTAAACAAAATATTCTATCTATTAAAATCTCATGAATCTCCAGTGGCGGATCCTGGATCCAACGACAAAGGCAAGACTAAATTTATGTTTTTCATATCACGGGGACTAAATCGATTTTTGCATATAGCACATAGACCAATTTTGCATTTATCCCTAATTTTTAATATAATCACACAGGAATTGAGACAGTTAAATTTCACTAAAATAATTTCATTAGCACCCCAGGTACTATAGGTATAATAAAGATGAGACTAATATAATTATAGCATTTCAATAAAGTAATAAAATAGATAAAATGAATTAATAGATTTTCTGACGTATATATCTTTAACAATTCAGTTTAAGATGAAAGACAGTTTTTTTTATATTATTTAAAAAGAAGTGGAAAAGGTAAAAGATTAGTGGAGAATGTTTCATCTTTCGCTTTAAAAGGGAGAAAAGCTCACAATTGAATTTAAATAATGATAGAGAAAATAACACTGTAGTAGGTGATAGATGAAGTAAATCTCTTCTACATCTGCCAGAAGAAACATATTGATAAATAACAATAATAATAATAATAATAATAATAATAATAATAATTGGTTTTACATCCACCATTCCACAAAGGATATTACCAAAGGATTCTACTGACCTATACCGTACCTAATCCTGTTTTTTTTTTCTTTTTCTTTTTCTAGCATATCTGATCCTCTAAAAAGAGAAATAGACGGAAAAAAGAAAAAAAATAAGGGATACAAGCACAGAAATGAATAATTTTCAGGCACAACGATATTTGGATAGGTATAGCTGAAAACTGCAATAGATGATGTAGGTAAATACAAAACAGAGCGAGAGAAACAAAGAAAGCATGATGAAGACGAAACAAAGAAAGAAAGCATGAATGCACAGCGACATAGAATTTACCAAAATTTAGATACATTTATGAGGGGAAAACAAATGTTAGCTCTCTATTTCACTGCGTATCCAATCTTGTGAGCAGACTAAAGCTTGTACTGTAGACGGACTCAGTGAACTCCAATCACGATGGAGTTCTCTTCCTTCAGTGTCGAATGCAAACTCTGAAGCAAATTTTGACATGGGAATTGCCAACACATTGCGCGCCATCATGGATAGGATGGGATACCTAGGAGTGTGAACTTTCCACCAATTTAATATGTTGAAATCAACATTACGAGGAAAGAGTGGCTCCTCTAGATACTTGTCGAGATCCGTTTTCATGCCTTCACTGTGAGAAGTTTCATGTAGGTATTTGTCAAAACCCATCAGCCTGTCCCTTGAACCAGGTGAAGAACCACCCACTTGCCAGGCTAGACCTTGTTCAAGAGAAGCCAATGGCGAGCAGATTGAATGTTCATTGTAAAGCTCCTTAACACAATGAAAGATATCATCAACCCGTTCCGAATAACTGCTACCATAGATCTGTGGATAGTAATACTCAACCAATTTCATCTTGAATCGAGGATCTAACATGGCTGCAACTGCTAAACTAGAGCTGCATCTCTCCCAATATTCTTCAAACTTACTTCTCATCTTCAAGGCCAGAGAACTAATAGAAGGGTCTGAATTCTTGCACCATTCAATCAACTGCAAGTGAATATCACAGAGTTCAGGAAAATATATATTAGCAGTTGACGACTTGTACCTTGTCAAAACATGAGTAACCTCGACAAAAAGTTTCAAGAAACTAGTAATAACACTTGCTCTCTCCCACTCGGTATCGGATGGGCACATTCTGTAGACAGGTTCATTTTCTTGCAAAAGAGAAAACGCCTCCCTGTACTCCAAGGCAACTTCAAGCATTACATATGTGGAGTTCCATCGCATTGAATTATCTAGACACAAGGTCTTCTGACTCTGAACTTTAACTTCTTGAGCCACCTCATTGAATTTTGTTTGCATTGCTTGTGTACTTTTAATGCATTGAACGCTTTCCCGAATCTTTTGGGTTACATCACATAGAGCTCCCAGAGCATCCTGAACCATCAAATTAATAACATGTGCCACACAGCGTACATCAAAAAATTGACCATTACAATAAAGAAATCTGTTCTGGGACAGCCTGTCTCGGATTCCAAAGACAATGTGATCATTTGTAGAACAACTATCAAATGTCATGGAAAACAACTTACGGTCAATATCCCAATCCATGAGACATGTCATAATAACATCTGAACGCAAGTCTTCCGTATGTGAAGGATCAACCATAATGAAGTTTAGAATCTTTCTCTTTAATAGCCACGATTCATCAATGTAGTGTGCTGACAAACACAAGTACTCAGCATCACCATGAGCAGCCCACAACTCAGCACTGAGGCTGATCTTACCCGGCAATTTATCCAGTACGTCACTCACTTTTTGTTTCTCTTTCATGTAGATTTCCATACAATCAGCTTCAACTCTGTTCAATGTCACAAGCTCAAAAAGTGGCTGGAGATTTTTAACGAACACTCTGAATCCAAAATGCTCAACCATGGCCAATGGATAGCCATGTAAAATGATCATGCGTGCGAGATCAAATTGACTTCGCCTCTGATCAAAGTTACTGTTTCCAGTCTTAACAATCTCATCTTTCATCTGCTCTTGCTCAAATCTAACATTCACAAGGTTAAGCATTCCGTCCTTCCTCTGCTCTTGATCCACATTGACATTTGCAAGAGCAAGGGTCCCTTCCTTTTTCTTTTCCCTTGCTGCAATATATTGAGGTATGCCATGGTTGGATCGTCTCTGGCACCTAATTAGGTGATTCCTCAAATGTGATGTTCCACTAGTACTAGATCCACTAAGCTTCTTCTTACAATGCCTACATATAGCAACGCAGGTGTCACCTTTTTTAATCCTATCAAAGTCTTTCCATACGACAGATTTCAAACGACTAGAATTGACTATGACTGCATCTGACAAATCCATTGCAAAAGCTTAATCCTTCACCGATATCTGCGAATTGGAAATATGTAAATATGTCATGCTTATAAATTTAAACCATGGACCAAAGAACCAGCATCTGTAAAATCCAAAACCAACAATAACAGATATAAAATATCGCAACCACAGAGGACATAGGCTGTTAACTCCATATACAACAAATCCATTTCACGTAGTATAAGAGGATATACAGAGAAACAACCATCAGATAATGACATGATTACACATATCACAATGAACCTAAACAGAACGTCAGGACCTCTTTCTATTCAAAATCAACCAAAAAAATCAATGTCTAAACACATCTACACATGCTTATCATGAATTCCTCCAATTACAACTTTACAAGTTGGAAAACCATAAAATCTCTAAGAGCCAGCATCATGAATCCATCTTTTCTACATAGAACTTCAGCCTTTCCTATAAAGAAACAAAGAGATCTGTATTCCAAACAGTCATCTGCATTATAAGACATCATTACTGGCTTGGTCGTGGATGAAGAGAATACTAATTTCACGTCAGTATATTACATCCAAAAGGATGGTGATGAAGAAAAGAAGAAAGGACTTTCAACTCCTAGTTATTGCATAGGACTCAAAATATGTAGGCAGTAAATGAGGTCTAAAATCTATATGAGTAACTGGAAGCAAATATATTGAAATCAAATACAAAGCTTATAAGAAAACTGGATCCAAATGACAAATTAACAAACAAAGAATACGAGAAAATAATATGGTAAAGCAACGCAAACATGAATAACAATTAGAAAAATGATGAGAAATTTTTCATGATTTTATTTTCTCTGTTAGGAATATTGATGGATTACAGAGAACAGGGTGGGGTAGGGGCAGTGACGGAGCCAAGATACCAATAAAATCCAAACATTGTGCGAAACCAGTAATTTCAAACAAGATTTCTTCCTATATCCTTGTATAATAATATATAAATATGCATGTGTCTGTGTCTGTGTCTATGAGTGTACTCTCAACTTAGACATTTCCTAGCATAGTGGAAGCCAATAATATTTTAAAGTATAGATATTGATCATCTATTCATATATTTTGTCCTTCAGATACAAAAGAAGTGCATAAGTCCCAGCCAACTAAGTGCAAGAATTCCAGCAATATATCCATATCTCCGACTAAATGGAATATCAATTTAGAGGCCATATATGACTAAGGATCTTAACATTAAAGTAAAAAGGATCGAGTAATGTTTCACTTTAGTATGACCTATGAAGCAGCATTTTCTAATAATTAAACTGAATAAGAAGAAAGAAAGAGTCAAGCATAACATAGTGACACTACAAAAAATTAAACATTGTTTTGGATAACGAAAAGAAGTAATACACCCATTCTATGCACCTGGCCTGAGAAGACAATTGGTACCAGACTGGGAGTTATTAATTGGGTTGAGGAGCACAGAAAACCCTAGATACTTAGGTCTAGTGTAAAGCCAATAATTAGTCCAATTGCAGCTATATATGAGGAAGGTCGAACTCCGACAGTACAGCTGAAATGTTATACCCAAGGCCATCCATCTATATGCTAAGGGCAACATGAATAAAACATGATGAATATGGATGTCACACACTTTGCACTAACCATACATCTGCTTAGTATACAAAAAACCATTGTCTACAAGGTGCTCACCAAGACAGGCATTCCAAGGATTCTCAAGTTCTTAATAAATTCTCGTTTTTTGTTTTTTGTATGTCATAGTCAATGAGTGTTTGTGGATGGTGTTTGCATACCAAAATTTTGGTTTATGGGAGTTGATGAAAAAGTGGATTCAATTTATAGGAATTGATGAAAAAGTGAGGAGAGAGATTATTTAAGTGATTTTTTTATGTTTATTGTAATGGAAATAGATGATTTGATGGGGTGATAGAGATTATTTTATAGTTATTTTATTAGACTAAAATTTTGGGATGATCAAATATTTAGGACGCAGACACCACTAGTAACAGGCAAGACCATCTGTCTACTAAGTCCCCAACTTTCCCATGCATTCATGCTATTGCCACCTTTTGTCAACTGCTTGATGACCAGGATACCCATATCTAATCTTCATGGTGCTAGACGTTCAATCACTAGTCCCAACAAGGCCTGACTATTTATAATTTTGGAGGGGGCAAGCCCCTCGATCTTTTATCCATAATTGCCAAGTGTTTGGAAAAAGCACTACCCTAGTAACCTATCACTTTTTTGGAATTTCTCGCGAGTGAGTACACAGGGAGATAGGGCCTCCACTGCTGGGGAAAGCAACGAAGGCAGGATGGGAAGAGGGAGAGATGTCAAAGAAACATGATTCTCTGACGCTTCCATGTATACTCATAGCATTACTAGAAAGTTTACAAAAACCTCCCAAGATCTTTTTTTTGATAAGTAAAAGAAACCCTGATAAAAAAACCTCCCAAGATCTTGCAAAAATAATGTCAAAAATAGCTGAGATCCAAAGAAGATAACTCCGTATCTTACAGAAGTCTCAAACCAGAATGTTTTTTGAGGTCATCATTTTGCATTCTCATCTTATAGGAATATGGAACGTAAGTAGTTCACAACTCACACACGAGTGACTCTTTTGCGGAAGTAAGTGCGTGTAATTTACTAACATCAGTGTCATTAATAGAGACAATACGATACCACTGCCCACTTCAGTAATTAATATTTATAAAAAAAATGGGGGGGGGGGGGTCGTTAAGTGGAGGACAAGCTATTTACATTTCATTTTGGACTTATGCATGTATAACAAAATCCACGTACAAATACTAGAATTCCTTTTCTTTGCATGCATATACATAAAAACACACTTATCAACACTAACCGAAAACTAGAGAAACCCATTAGACAAGACTTGGTAGACTTTTCCTTGAATCAAAAGTCTACCTGTACAAGTCTTATTTCAATTTTTTGGCTACTCTGTGTGACTCTTAATAAAACAACAACAAACAGGAAACTACAACCACAAACAGTTCAGCTCCGAATTTGCAATTCAACATGCTCAAAGCAATAATCAACCACAAAATAGGATTTAATCGACAAACTGAAAACCAGACATGCTTTACTGGGAACAATCAGTTAACCAAGAAGAAAAAAGTGGTGCCCTTAGTTTCAGTGAAACCTACAATGCCCTTCCCACTCAAATTCGTCCTGTAGTACAATCCAACTGTGACAACGCTGCTA
This sequence comes from Myrica gale, assembly GCA_963930655.1. Taxonomy (NCBI): domain Eukaryota; kingdom Viridiplantae; phylum Streptophyta; class Magnoliopsida; order Fagales; family Myricaceae; genus Myrica; species Myrica gale. The sequence continues at coordinate 18,702,539 of OZ005598.1, read as the reverse complement.
AACAACGTTTCCGAAAGTAGCATTTTGGGTAATTGTCTCTAAAACCAAACAAAATAATGTTTTCCTAGGAAAATTTCCATCCAAATATCTTGCATAAAACAAAACATCGCGTAACTAAACAAATAAATTGCTCGTCAGAGGGCACTGCAACAAGACCCACCAATTTCTCTTAGGAGCAACTCAAACATTGCACACATCAGAGCAGGCAAAAGATTAACAATAAGCTAAACACAGAATTTGCATTCACTAAAATCTATAACTTTTCTCAAGAAAAAGAATGTAATCCGCGTCCAAAATCCGGTCCAGGACCCGTGCCTAGTTACCACGGTCTTGACTAAGCAAGCAACCGGATAGGGGACAAAAAACATTCGGAAACGACCAAAGGGGCTCGGGTCGACCTGCAAAAATTGAGGAAGTCCGGTGATAATAAACTAAACCCAACCCTGCCGGATCGGTATGCGTCGGACCCGCCTGACCCAATGTCACGGACCCATTCGAAGGGGAGGAGAAGTCAGGAAGTCGGGAGGCGAAGTGTTACGTCCGATAGGAGAAGTGTGCATCGTCAGATCTAGGGCTACTAAGATGGCCGGACTGGGCTGGGGCCTGTTGGGCCAGTTATCTAGATATCTTAATTAGTTGTCTTACTTTACTGGATGTTGACGGGGCTAATTGTGTAATTAGTGAATAGGAATAGTGATTGTTTGGATGGAAAGGAAAATAGGTCTGACCATTTCGAGTTGGTCACCCTCCTGTTTGGCTTTAACAGCATAATTTTCAGATCATTCATCGTAGCAAACATTCTTATACAAGTAGATAATTTGGCCCTACCCTGAACCAAAACTCTTAACTGGATCACTAGCCCACTGGATCCTAAAACAGTAAAGTAAGACACAATTCAACTAATTAAGATAACTAGATAACTGGCCCAAACTCAGTTCGACCATCTTACTAGCCCTAGATCAGACGATGCACACTTCTCTTATCCGACATAACACTTCGCACTTCATACTCGAGCTCTTCCGAACTCTCCCGACTTCCTATCTTCTCTTTCCTTTCAAATAGGTCTGTGACATTCCATTTCCCTTCAAAAGACCTTGTGTCACGCCTCGAACGCTATACCAAATAGGGTTCATGGTGAACGCTCCAATGCACTTAACCTAATCTTGCAGCAGATTTTTTTTTCTTAACTCGTTATTATTAATTTAGAAAGTATGAGTCACTCTTAGTTTCTGAAAATACTACTAAAAAAATATTTTCTTATCACTAGCTAACACGTAGATCCTCATGCGTTCTTACGTAATTTACGAATATGATACGCATAATAAAACGTATATCGATACCACATATCATGCATAGGGAAACATATAAAAATTTAATCTCAAACAATATCTCAAGCAATAAGTTATGACTACATCATAGTTCAAAATATAAGTTACTTAGTTTAATTCATACATGTCTCAAGTTGGTCTCGTAGCCCGAACCGGCCACGACAACATCAAAATGTGAATGTCTACATGTACTACAAATCAGGGGAGGGCACCTTTATCAGCCCCCTTCTTATATCCTGGGTTATTTTCATAATTTTCTACACTTGGGGCGTCATCTGGAATAATACAATTGAAAATGCAATGAGTCGAATAACTCAGCAAGGGATAATTGATGAATTAAAATATGTGCGACTTGAAGCATGATCATGAATGACAGGTATACATGTGCCAAAAATAAATGCATGTTTATGCATGAGACTCATGTACTTGAAGGTTAGCTAAAAAATCTTTTCATCATTATTTGGGCTATTTCTATCGTCCTATTTACCTATGAAGTCAGAGTTGTGCGTCTCATTCGAAATTGTTCTCCCTTCCCTTGGGAACATGCCATTTGGTCAAGCTAATCCTTAATTGGCCCTAGGCCTGATGGCTAGACACGACCCTTAGAGGTCCACTCCTTTTCGCATTCGTCCTTCAGTGTGGTTGCACATACCTCGAGGAATACTCATCCATCTCGCATGTGTCCTTCGGAATGGATGCACCTTTCATACTTAGATACGATACCGATCATCATATTTAGCCTCATAACATATCATAACATAACATCTTATTTTCATTTGCATAAAATTTTCTTTTCTTCATTTTGAAAAAATGAATGCAAATGTGCACGATGTGTTCATTGACAAATATTCATGCTGGTTATCATTCTAGGTTTTCGAAAAATATAACTTTGCACTTACTTTTATCCACTCGAACTTGTGGTGGTGTCTTGTTTACAAGTGAGTCATAATAATGTCGTCACTTAAACGATTTAGAATTTCACTTGATGCAACAAACAATTATTCATTTCAACCAAAACATGTTATACTAAGTCACATATATTTACTTACTAACCAAGAGTGGTTTACAATATAAAACTCGATTTTAATGTCATTGAACGCATTAAAATTGGGTGCCAAAATGATCCTTACATTGATAAAATTTATAACAAAAATTTAGGTTAATTTAAAGCTCGTTTGCCACTCAAAAGATTTATTTGAAAATACACGTTGTTGGGGGCATCCTACTACGTTTCAAACTTCAAAAGTTCATAAATTGATAAGTATACCTCTAGATTGCACGAAAAAATTGAAATTTTTAATTTCATATACTTAAATTTTAAGATAAAACCCATAAAAATCAAATATGATTTACTATTTCAAAATTACTTCACAATAGATAAAAATCCTAGAATAAACACTTTTGTTTCTAGCTTGATCTTTCTAACTTTGAAAATCTGTAACTTATTTACCTTTACTCGAACTATCCCGACTTCTTGTCTTCTCCTCCCCTTTGAATGGGTCTGTGACACTCAACCGGTCTAAAAAAAGTCTAAACCGATCGGGTCAAAAGGTTAGCTAAATACCCTATGGGTATCAAATCAAAATGAAAACTCAAGTGTATTATTTATACATATCAAATAGAGATAATTGACCCTAAATAACACTTGGAGTCGGAGTCTTGGAGAGAATTAGGGATAAGTATCATAAAGACACAATGTCACATCTTTGCTCGTTCACTAAGCGCAAGAGGTGATTGCTCATGTAAGTTAGCCGATCTACGCTTGTTGACATACCTTTCATACCTTCTCAATGTGTGAATTCTAGCAATACCTGAATAATATCTTATTCATTGAAAAATATCCCAAAAGTAATTCACAGTCAACTAAAAACAAACAACATTTTACAATCTATGTAACCCTATTTTCACAGGCGCCACAAAATGTATCTTGCTATATGCTTAGTCAAGGGGTCAGGAATCATGCGACTCGGGGAAATGTGTTTAAGGATCACTTCATGTTGCGCAATCATATCTCAAATGTAATGGTATTGAATGTTTATGTTTTGGTCCATCCATGATAGTTAGGGTTCTTAGCACAAGCGTCCGGGACAACTTCAAGATGCTGAAAAGACCTCGTCAACCAAACGACCTCTTAAACCGTTGTTGAGCACGCCATGTACTCCACCTCTATAGTTGATAGTGTTATACATGGTTGTTTCTTGCTACACCACGTAATGGAGCCATTATTTAGCAAAAAAAAATATCCAGAAGTTGATTTGTGCTCTAATTCATTGCCCCAATCGGCGTCACTATAGCCAACAAGCTGCAAGTTCGAACCCAGATAGAAGAGTACATAGTCCACAATGCCTCTTAAGTATCTGAAAAATCTCTTGACTATTTTTCAATGAGCGAGTTTGAGATTTGATTGAAATCTACTTACCTAGCCCACCGCAAAACATTTATCCGGTTGTGTATACATCATAGCGTACAACACTAGCATCGAGAATACGAGCCATATTTTATGTGTCATCTTGAGTAATAAGACTAATTTCCTTGCATGAATTTTTATCTTTCGACACATGAGTGTCAATAGGTTTACAATCATACATCTAAAAGGGTTTAAGGACCATTTCAATATAGGTCTTTTGAGACAAACCTGGAAGTATCTTAGAGCAATCTTTAAAGATCTTTACTCCCATAATGTAGTTCGCCTCATTTATATTATTTATTTCAAAATTAGAAGATTTCCACTCTATTGTGGTGACAATTATCTCTTTGTCATTTCCAGCTAGCAAGATGTCATCGACATATAGCGAACTACCTGGATTTTTTAGGCCACAAATAGATAGTTTAAGCTTGCAAACTTTGCGCTCTAGTCCCTTAGCCACTAAACCAATAGGTTGATCCATATAGATCTCCTAATCCAATTCTCCATCAATAAAGGTTGTCTTAACGTCCATTGAAAAAAGTTTCAAATATAACTTCGCAACAATAGTTGAAAATAGGCGAATTTAGGCAAACCTCACTACCGGTGAGAAGGTTTCCTCATAGTCTACACCCTCTTATGGGGTATATCATTTCGCCACAAAGCGAGCTTTATACCTTTCTGTTGAACCATGTACCTCGCATATGACCTTACGAACCTATTTGTTCCAATGGCCTTTTCACCTAGGTGATAGGTGAACCAAATCTCAGACCTGGGATCCTCATCAACTCTATTTCATCATTCATAGCTTTTATCCACTCATTTTAGCAGAGGATGAGAGAGCCTTTTGAACTGTCCTAGGCTGATCATCATCATGCAGGGCAACTATAAATGCCTCCCCTTCAATCTTGAAGCGACAATGGAAAATATTTGTGAGACCCCGAACTTCGCTTTTGCTATTTTTCTATGTATTCGTTTGACTTAACTCAAGGGGTCATGTTTTTGGCCAATGTATGACTTAAATTTAATACATATGGTATTTCATTTTAATTTCCTTAAAAGAATTTCATTATTGTTGTGAAAGTTTACTAGTGCAAGTCTATTATTATTATTTTTCCTAAGAGCCGATTTTTCAAGGTAGATTTCTTTTATGAATTTATTTTTCTATTGCTTAATAATATACTCCATAATTTATGAAGTTAAGTATATGAAGAGAATTTTATTTCTCATTGCCGAAATTCTCTAAGTAGAAATCTTTTATGTTGAGCATATAGATTATTATGTGTCTTTGATTAGGTAGGCTTAAGCATCATTAGAGAAAATTAAATGATAAGTTAGAAGGTTTATAAGATAGCTTGATAATGAATTTAAAAGATAAGTTATTGTGCTTATCATAGTGATAAGCTAGTGAGTTCATTAGGGAGATAAGCCATTGTGATTATTATAGAGATAAGTTGATATGTTTGTAAAGAGATAAGTTAGAGTGTTTATAGAGATAAGTTGATATGTTGTTGGTGATAAGCTAATGTTCACATACTAGAGATAATCCAATGTACATATGTGATAAGAGATAGATAGTAGAGAGCATGAGAGTTTTCGTGAAAGGCAAGGAGCAATTTGAAAATTGGTTGTTGTGAAGTTCACGTGAAAGCCTTAGAGCATAAAGAGGAAGAAGACAAAATGAGAGAAAAGTGTGTCAAAGTATCATAGGTTGCCGCCCATGCACCCAATGGCCTTGGACGGAGGAAACAAGGCTGCCCCTTTGCCTTGCATGTGAAGCCTCCCTCACCTCACATCAAGTCTTTCACTTCCTCACCATTTCACTCGCACGACCTCTCCCCATTTTCAACTTGTTCTCTTTCTCTTGTGGCCGAATCTCTCTCTTCTTGCTCATCTTGATTTTCTTCTCTTAAGACCGAATATCTGTCCTTGCTCAGTTCACTTTCCTTTTGACAGAAGCACACACCATTTCAGCTTGCCCTTGTTCTCTTGGCCGAACCACTTCAAGCTCCAAGCTTTGCCTTGGTTTCTTCAAGCTTTTCCAGCAGCTGTTCATCTTCTTTCCCTCACTTCAAACCTTCATCTCAGCACCTATAAACACTTATCTCAGTCCTAGAAACCATCCAAGTGAGAGAAACCGAAAGCTTAAGGAGTAGAAGTTTATATTGTTTAGCCGAGTGCTATAGTTGGTGGTAGAGGTAAAGACTTAGTCTTTGCATGTGTTGTTTTGATTGTTTTCCTCCATAGTTTCTGACCCTAAATAATTTTATGCTAGGTGCTCTCTTCCCTAATCAGCTTGTGTTCAACACCAAGGTAAGGCCGAATATGGTTAGTAGTTGAAAATGTTGATGGCCGAACCTTGCATGTTCTGTTTCTCTTTGATTTGGCCAATATCTTTTGCTGTCATTTTGTATATATTTGTTAGATCTGATAGGTTGGGTCTGCTGGAATTATGGTTGGGATGTGGTTGTTGGAGGAAGGGATAAATTGGAGGTGGAATGCATTCTTGTTGAGGAATTCATGCATGCTTGTGTATTGTGTAGATCTGGACATTCTCTTTTGAAATTGCATACCTAGATTGTGAAATTTGTTGCTGGAGGTTGGGATCATGTCTTTGGTTTGCATGCACATAGGTTGTTAGTGGCCGAATGGCTTAGAAGTGAAATCTAGGTTGATGGCTGAATGATTGGAGTTAGAGAACCCTAGGTTTGATGCTATGGTTTGGCTTAATTTTTGCATGCAAATAGAGATCACTAAATAGATAGAATGGAGGTTCATTAATGGCATTATGAGTGTTAAGTTAAGATGGAAAGAAACCCTAGGTAAAACCGGATTAGCAAGTGAGAATTTGATTGCAAGTACATATGTAAATGCCTAAGGCCGAATATATGGAAGTGCAAAAAGGAAGTTTTATTGTGTGATGTAAAACTTAAGTATCATATGCTAAGAAGGATGCCACGGGTTGGATAGTAGATGGAATAAATAATCATGGATTAGCCATGATTAGAGTTGGATAAGATGAAGTAGCTAGTTAACAAAGAATAGCCTTGATGCATAAGATTAAGAAGATGTCAAGCTTGGATTTAAGCACTAAATAGCTTGCTGTTTGGAGCCTTGATTAAGATATGGTTATAATCGATTGCAAGCCATGTAATTATGTTACTTAGAGCTTTGGTCAACAACCTATCTTAAGGGATTAACGTGAAGAGGAGTAAATCAACAAGTGTAGAAGGTTAATTGGTGAATTTGATGGACAATAGGTTTGATCAAGTCAAAGGCAAGGAAATGGAGTTAGACACTATACGAGTTGCTGATTTGAACTTAGGATTCTATGATGTTGTATGTTGATTTCTTTCTTCAAGGTTTTATGAAAGTTTAATTATGTAACCCTTTGAAAAATAAAATAGTATTTTCAGATATGTATCCTTGGTAAAACCGAAAGTATTATAAGTATTCTTTGAATGTTTTATGATTAAATTCTTAAGCCTCTAAGAGGTATTTGAATCGCTTGTAGGCGATCTTCATACCAATACTCAAAGGAAGCCAAGGTAAGTGGATTGTAAGTATAAACTTACATTTTTGCGAAACTGGAATGATACGCTGCATAGTTTCATGAATAAGCATGACATTTCAAGCAAGTATGACATAACACGAGCATTGCATGATTTTCTAAAAGAGATTTTTATGCAATGACATATGAGAAGTTTTATGATAATTCAAGTCAAGTTAAGGGCTTTAGTCGGTACCGTACCATCAAGATGGACTCTCATACCGAAGGACGAATGCGAGAAGGTTGGGTGAATCCTAAGAGAAGGTGTTGACCTCCAAGGGTCGTATCTAGCCACCAGGCCTGGGTCCACTTCAAGGGCTAGTTCGACCAAATGAAATGTCCCCAAGGGTAAGGGAGACGGTTCTTATGGGAACGCACAACCCTGACTTCAGGGGTTAAATGGAGCGTAAGTAGCCCACAAGTCAAGAAGGAATTACTTTTCAAGGGCCATGAGCCAATTTCAAGAACAAGAACATGTTTTACGATCAAGAGCATATGCATAACCATGAGACATGCATGTGCATCATGATTTATGAATTCTCATGATATTCAAGTTCAAGTTTTAAGATCATGTTTTCAAGTTATGTTTTTCCCTTACTGAGTCTTTTTGACTCACGTTTTTAAAACTGTATCATTCCAGATGACTCAGGTGAAGGAAGTCAGGGGACTATCTGACTTAGAGAGAAGACATCTTGTATTTTGTTGGAGTGACGGTTGACCGTTGTGGTCCGTCACTTAGATGATGTGAACCTTTGTGTTTTGTAATTAAGATATTAAACCTCTTTTAAGATCTATTATGTAAGGTTAGTCATGAGTTTGGCCCGTCTCTCTCTCGATCCTATTTTCTTTCCGTTGTTTGTATTAGGAGGTTCATTGGAGTTAACCTCTAGGGTTGCTCGCGGCTGTCACGGTCCCTGTGGGACTGCGTTCGAGGCGTGACAATATTTCCACGTTGGCTTCTACACAATTGAGAATGTTGTGAACCTTCTTATAGTAGTATGTTTCCACCATATGTCATGTCACTCCTACTATCCTTAGGAGTTTGAGAAATTTCTTCCTCATTCTCGACTAAACGACTTGGGGCACCTTCTTCTTGATCTAATAGTTCATAAAGCTTCAAGCTTCTGTGAACCTCTCATCTGCTTAGGAATTCATCCTCAATGAAATCCACATCTCATTATTCAATCTCAGTCACTCTTCCATCACTATGTTAACTAATAATCACAGTCTTTGGAGTGTTATGGATATCTTTTAAAGATACATTTCTTTTTTCTATGGCCCAACTTCCCATACTTATGAGAAGAATTATTAACAATACCAGTTGAGCCCCATGGCCACAAGTTCTTTAAAATGGGCTTATCGTTGGTCCAAGACTCATACGACATAGAAGATACTGACTTGGAGGACACTCAGTTGATAATGTAGGCAGTAGTCAACAATGCATCCCTCGATACGTTATTAAGAGGTTTGTTTGCGCCATCATTGATATAACCATCTCAAGCATTGTAAGATTCCTTCTTTCAGCCACTCCATTTTGATGTGGCGTATTTGGAGTCGTCAATCTCTTTTAATTCCTTTTTCACCACAGAGCCTATTAAATTATTCAGACAAATATTCGCGTCCGCAATCAGTTATCAAGGCTTTAATGCTCTTATCTAATTGATTTTCAACCAAATTCATATATCTTCTAAAACAATCCAAAGCTTCAGACTTATGGGAGATCAAATAGAAGTGACAATACCATGAAAAAACATCAATAGATATGATAAAATAGACACCACCGTGCCTTGTCCTCACATTCATTAGACCATATATATCATAATGGACTAATTGCAATAGAAAAGATGCTTTAACGACTTTTTCAAATGGTTCTCTCTTTGACTTACCCATCAAACAATGCTCACATGTAGGTAATGAGACTTTAGCGAAATTGCCTATAAGAACTTTTCTAGCTAATCTAGTCATCCTATCTTGCCCAATATGGCCAAGCCTAGCATGTCATGTAATGAGCCCACTGTATCCGACGAAGTCAATAAAGCAACAAAATCATCCATAGAAGAATAATTCAAATACATAATTATAAAACCATCTGAAATAAAATCACATCTAAAAAATATTGTTCCCAAATAAAGTAAAGCATCATTGTTCTAAAAAAAAACAAAAATCAGTATTAATGATAACAAATAAAGCAAATTTTGTCAAATTTTAGGAACGTATAACACATCCTGGAGAAATAAAGTGTGCCCACCACGCAAATCCATCTTGTAGACCTATCCCAAGCACCTCTACATTGGCTCAATTTCCCACTTTTATGTCTTGTCTCCCGATGGATACTCGACTGAATCAACAGTCCATATAGGATAGGATTGAGTTGCCATAACATGATTACTTACAAACACTAGACTAGGGCGGTCAGAAAATACCTCTTTTCTGCTTAGTGCACTCATGAGCGATCCTTTTTCCTATAATTAAAGCAGACCATTTTGGACTTGTCCTTCTCTTCCAATACGTTTTCCTCTCTTACGCTTGGCTATCCTTGTTTTTTTAGGCGTTGATTCATTGTTAGCTCCTAATTCCAGATGACTCGCAACATCATCAAACGTTTTTATATTCTTGTTATGCGTCAAATTTTGGCTTATTGTCTCCCAAGAGCTTGGCAGTGAACGAATATCTCTTGGGCCTGCTGCTCATATGTAAGATTGTTTCCACCAGCTTTTAGTTCACGAATCATAGTTGACATTGGCCTAAGATGTTGCTTCATCGTGTAGCCAGAGCACATCATCTTATAGGAGTCAAACTTCATGGTCAATCCACGGAGTCTACTGGCCGAAGTACCACCAAACTTTATCTTTAATGCCTTCCACAGTTTTCCGCCGTTGAATACTCCTCAAACTTACCTATAAGATCGTCGTTCATACTGCTTAACATAGTATAGCGCGCACATAATCCTTTTTGTGCTATTTTTCATCGGCCTAAAGTTCCCTCTAGTGAACTTTAGTATACCTTTTGCTGGCTTAGTCCTTGAATGGGTCAGGGTCTCCAAGACCACTTCTTCATAAAAAATATACTGGATCTTTCAATGTCATATGCCATGATTATCCCTATTTAATTTTCCCCTTTAATTAAATCAGTAATGATTCACTTTGAAGCCATCTCACTACAAAATGGTGCGAAAAAGGATACTACTATTCACACATATTTAAATATTTTTTCACGTCAATCTATATCAAAAATAAAAAATAATTGAGACACGTTGCAATATTGAAAATTGCTAAGCTTCCTAATCATCTCTTACACCACAATGTCCAGTTACTAATTTTTCAACGTAATTTGAGTGCAAAGTCTTGTATGGGAGGAAAATTTATTTTCAACTCCACCATACTCCCCGTCTCTGATAATGGATAGCAACCTTGGGACATGTCATTAATAGTCTGTTAGTAATAGCAACATTTCTTACTAGTGCCATTAATAGGGCAACTATTATCCTAGGTCTTGGTAGCCTTTTGGGCTAGCTGTTGAAAGCAACCGCTCTTACTAGGTTTACCAAACCGACTTTTTTCTCTATACTAAACTCATTATTTTCACATAATTTTATGCAATATTTCAAAAAAATATGCTTACAAAGCATACAAGTACACTAATGATTCATGTTATATATTTATTTGCCAAAATAAATATTCACAACATAAAGCATAATTCATAAAAGCACATAGTGTAAAAGCAATTAAATATGCAACTCATAAATCACAACTCAGTTTCGTGGCTCCTCTAGGCGCCATGGTCACCTCTTGAGCGTATAACAACGACAGTAGCAGCACCCTTTGGGCGGCTAATGATGAGTCAGAGACCCAAAAATAATTTGGCATTTCAACAAATAGTTGGAGAGCAGGCCCTCAATAGCACGAAAACAACTAGCATAGCTTCAATACCAATGTTGGAAATATTATATGCACAATGAAAAATCAAATGGAATTTCGGTATACTTAGCGTTTCCGAAATCGAATATTGTTTAACATGCTCAATCCAACCGTTAGAGCTCCAGAAATTCTTTCCGGTGATGAAATATTCTATGAGAACATCACCTACAAATTTCAACTTAAATACTCAAAATAAGGAGACAATTTTCTAGAGACAGGAAAAGAGAGAAGCTTTTTTTTTTGGTGTGTGTAGAAGTGAGGGAGGAGAGGCCTCTCCTCAACTTCCTTTGAGTGACACAAACTACTATCATGCATAAGTGCCCACAATTGATAATGGTTTAATTCTGAATTTGAAGATTAAAGAGATCTCCAGATATAGAAATAGAAAAAGAAAAATGACAAGGAGCTGCAGGTCATTGTTATGAACTGATGATACCAATAATGAATTATACCCCGCCCAAACAATTTAGGCCGACAAGGGTGATTCCATCTCTCTGAAATCTAAAAGCTACACTCAAGCCCATCAGGCATGTAGATCCAAAATCAAAGATCGTCAGACATGCCCTAAACGATTGTTCAAAAAACCCCTTTATAACCGCCAATTCCACGATTCCTCGATCCCGAAGGTGAGAAACAACGACCCCAGCTCGGACGTGCAATAACCGTTGAATAGCACATGATCACACGAAAGCGAGAGAACGTGGAAGAAAGGCTATAAAAGCAAGAGAGAACGATAGAAAAGGTACGCACATATAATTGCATATGAGAAACTCTTACAGACGCCTCCTCTTAAGAGACTGACTTAGGCATCGGAGGCTAGTAGCCTCGGTGTCCGAGGCTATTCTCGTGATTGTGTAAGAAGAATGCATCAGGTAGAATCTCCTTTCACTTCACAGGTTCTGTTGGTCCGGTTACCATCCAAATTCAGTATGCCAACGATGGACAAATACACGAGGACAACCGACCCGCTCGACCACCTGTAAGGCTACCGATCATAAATGGATTTGCTGAACACCCAAGATGCTATCACATGCAAAGCGTTCCCTACGACGTTATCCGGACCAGCACGCGTGTGGTTCAGCAAATTAATGTCAAATTCTGTTTCAAACTTCAAAGAGCTCAGTAAAGCCTTTGTCAGCAATTTTATCACAAGCAAAAAGCAAAAGAAGCCTACCATTCAACTCCTTTCCACCCAACAGAAGGCGAATGAAAGCCTGCGAGATTATGTGGCGCATTTCAACCAAGAAAAGCTCAACGTAGAAGATCCAGAGGATAAGGTGGTGCTCACCGCCATCATAGCCGGTCTAACCGACATAATATTTTCGTTCTCATTAGGGAAGAAACCACCGGAGACATTCAGAGAGTTCATGGAAAAGGCGCAGAAATACATGAACACTGAAGACATGGTCACGGCCCGCCAACAACAAACTGTTGATCCAAGAGGAACGTCGGCGAAGAGGAAGAAAGAAGGACCTCCGAGTAGGTCTCCCACAACAGAAAGGGAACAACGGCCGCCCCATGGGTAGAACCGCGAACCAGGCTACATTTCACACCTCTCAACACTCCCTCGGGAAAGATCTTCATGGAGATCCGAAATAGCCCCGAGAAACAGTGGCCCAAAAGAATGCGATCCAACCCCAACGAACGAGATAGTCGCCAGTTCTGCCGTTTCCATAATGACCACGACCATGACACATACAACTGCATAACACTGAAGAGGCAGATCGAAGCCTTCATCCAACAAGGTCGGTTCCAACAATTCACCATGAACAGGCCGAGGGAGCCATTCCGGAACGCTCCGACCGAGAACCAGCGCTTAAGGCCCCATCGAAGAGACCAAAGGAGGAGCCATAGAGAGGTCGAAGAGCCAACGAAGCCCCGCAACAAAGAGAAAGGCCAGAGCGGCAACACTCACTGCAGAGAGCACTAGCCGAGATCAGAATCATTTCAGGGGGCTTTGCAGCAGGAGGCTCCTCTAGATCCTCAAGAAAGATCTACGCCAGACGACTACTCGTCGCAAAGATAAATAACGGAACTCGACGTCCGATTTCAGGGGAGGAAAAGCCCATCATGTTCACAGCGAAGGACACGGTGGGGATCGAGTACCCTCACGACGACGCCCTGGTGATCGATGCTCTAATAGGGAACTACAAGATCCGGCGTATACTCATCGACACCAGAAGCTCCGCCGACGTCTTATACACCACGGCTTACGATCAAATGAAGCTCGGAAGGGAAGCACTGAGGAAAGAAAATACTCGACTCACCAGATTCACCGGTCACGACGTGTTTAGCTTGGAATAAAGGAATTGCCGTTCACAGTAGGTGACCCCCCGAACGAAGCATCCATATCCGTAAAGTCCCTGATTCTTGAAGGCGAGTCTCTTACAACGCCATCATAGGCCGCATCACCTTGAATCGACTATGCGCTGTGGTGTCAACTTATCACTTTAAGATGAAATTCCCGACCAAATCAGGAATAGGTGAAGCGAAGAGAAACCAAGACCAAGCGAGAAGATGTTATTTGTCAGACACCCTAGGGACGACAAAAACTATGGCTATTGAGCATCGGAAAGAATTTCGAGCACAACCGGTGGAACCGCTAGAGGAAGTATCACTCTGGGCAAACTCGAAAGAACGAACTGTTCAAATCAGGACCCAGCTACCCAGTGATTCCAAAAGAAAGCTCCTAAAATTTCACCGAGCCAACGAAGAAGTTTTCGCCTGGTCACATGAAGACATGCCGGGAATAGATCCTGAAGTCATCACCCATAAACTGAACGTATGCCCCAAAGTCAAGCCAATCGTACAACGAAAGAGAAGTTTCGCCCCTGACAGGTGTCAAGCAATCCAGTTGGAAGTCGGGAAGTTAGACAAATCTCAGTTCATTAGAGAAGTCAACTACCCCAGCTGGCTGGCAAACGTGGTCATGGTAAAGAAGGCCAATGGTAAATGGAGGATGTGTGTAGACTACAATGACTTTAATAAAGCGTGCCCCGATGAGTGTATGAAAGTGCTTTCTAGATACCCTATTATTGGACTAAAATGCTAAAATGTGAATAGAAATAATTGAAATTAATGTGTATTTTTAAATTGAGTTTCTATTTACTTTGGGACACTCCTAAGCAGATTTTTATGTCTAAGTTCAGAGTTTACAAAAGAGCAAGTTAAAGCCCAATCAAATTCAAAAGGAGGACTCTCATGGGGTTGAGATCAATTTGGATAAAGAGAAAAAAAAGGAAAAATGATCACAAAAGGAAACTACAAGAAGTCCAAATCCGAAATTTGCTAGGAGACAGCCTGGACATAGTTTCGTATTTTTGTCGTAACTTTAAACTCACATATCTCATGGAAACTATTCTTGGTTCGTTGGAAATCTAACTTACGGGGCGACAATTTATGGTGAGATAGTATGTCTTTAATTCGGAAGTTTACTGGGTCAAAAGTGGGCCCCAATCCAAGCCCCGAAACTAGAGTATATCATTCAACGTTTTTATTATTATTCTGTTTTTAGGGTTTTGTTGGGGGACATATATAAGCGTATATTTTGATTGTACGGGAGCAGGTGGCAGACTTGAGACTATAGGTTATCTTTGGAATTTGTTTTCCTTTCTTTTTATTATGGAGAACTAAATTCTCAAGTGGGGCTTGGGATGAACTTGCACACTGGACGGTATTTTCAATTCATTCTTAATTTATGTATTTGAATTTCAATTACTAAAACTCTTTTGTTTTATCATTCGCAATTCATTGTTGATGTTTTCTTCTCCTAATAATCATAGAATTTATTCTGTTTATGGATTCATTCATGCTTTTTCTATTGAATGGATTAGTTCTTTGATTATGTTTGGATCAATTATTTATCTATATTGATTTAATTATTTGCTGCAATATCACTCCCTGAGTATATTGTCTTCATTGGGTTCTCTCAATAGGGATAATAATTTACGTATTCTAAAAGTGGTGCATGATTTTTCAAATGATACATTTGGTTTAATTTTTGTTTATAAATCTATACCTTCCGATTGGGAATTTCGGGAATTGGGTTCTCAATTGAGTATTCACTGAATTAAGAATAATTAAAATACCGAAGTTGTGCAAGGGATTCCCGACGCTCTACTGTTCGTCAAATTTGAGTACTTTTTCCATTAGCCACTCTATTGATCATTTAATATTTTTTTAGTTTCTTTGTTCCTTTTGCTATTCTTTTAATTTGTCTCTTTGTGGAATCGACGCCCCAAAGCTGTGCTACAACTACCGCATTATTCTTTGGGCGTAATCAAATTTTGGCGCCATTGACAGGGAGACAATAGAAGAATTGCTAGATAGTTTTTTGTCTTCTCAGTAGCTTGTAAAGGCGGTAACTTCGTTCCCTCTTTTAACTTGCTGCATCGTTATTTTATTTTATTTTTTTAGTTTTTTTTTAGGCTTGCGCTTTTCTTTATCTTGTATACACAAGTATAGAGACGCCTTGGGTCGGTTTGCTTGTAGACCTGAGTCAGATTCTGAGTCTGAGTCTGATTTTTCTAATCATTTGTTTGATACTTCTTCTAATTCTGAGGAAATGAGTGAACACGGAGATCAACCCACAAGGACCCTTCAGGATTACCTTCACCCTACACGCACGCTACACATCATGCATCATGTTTCCAGCTAATACTCGCCAAATGGAATTTAAAACAAAGATGATACAGTTACTCCCAAATTTTCATGCCTTGGAAATGAAAATCCAGATGTGCACATCAGGGAGTTTGAGGAAGTAGTTGCAACTTTTCATAGTCAAAATGTAAGTGATGACGTTGTGAGACTTAATTTCTTTCCTTTCTCTTTGAAGGATAGAGCTAAGAGTTGGCCATTCGCTGAGACCACGATCTATTGGAACATGGAATGAGATGACTCATGCATTTTTTCATAAGTATTTTTCGGATCATAAAACCAATGCTTTAAAAAGGCAAATCTCCACTTTTGCACAAAAGGACAGTGAGACTTTGTATCAGTCTTGGGAGAGATTTAAGGAGTTGTTGAGTATGTGTCCTCACCATGGGTATGAGAATTGGCGCTTAGTGAGCTATTTTTATGAGGGACTTACACCTAGAGAGCACCAATTTGTAGAGATGATGTGTAATGGTGAGTTCTTAGAGAAAGATCCTGATGAGAAGATCCTGATGAGGCCATAGAATACCTCAATGAGCTTACTGAAAAAGCTCACACTTGGATTGGACCTAGTGTTACTGAGAGCACAAATAGGTCACGACCTACAGGAAACCCAAATGGTGGTGAAATTTACCATCTTAGGGAAGAGGATAACCTCAAGGCTAAGGTTGAGATGCTCACTAGGGAGCTAGAGTTGTTAAAGACTAAAGACTTAAAGCCAATACATGTGGCTAATCATGTAGAGTCTTTTGGACCATGTTTTGTGTGTGGCAGGGTAGATCACCTCCCCCAACAGTGTCCCACATTTGTTGAGATGAGAGGGATGTATGAGGAACAATGTAATGCCTTTGGTGTGTACAATAAGCCTTTTACACCTTTCTCTGACACCTATAATCCGGGGTGGGACAATCACCCCAATTTTAGCTGGAAGTCTGAAAATCAACCGCCTGCACAACCCCTAGATCATATCCTACTCCATATCATGCACCATCATCTTCTAGGAGTCCTTTAGAAGACACTTTGCATGCATTTATTGAGGCACAGGGTAAGACTAACCAAAAGTTTGAATCTTTGATTACGCAGGTTGTTGAAGAAAACAAGGAGATAAAGAGTCTAGTATTCAAATTGATGAGCTCATTGAGAGTCAATGAGCGAGGTAAGTTCCCTTCTCAAGCTCAGTCCGCACCCCATGGTCAACACATGGTGCAAGAGAATTTGAAGGATGTGAATGCCATTGTGACACGATATGGTAAGTCATTACACATCCCAACAACGAACGAATCAAAGGACGTGGAAAAGAATCAAGATAATAGTGATGCCGAGCTACCCAAGGAACCTGAGGTGACCAAGAGTCCTGTTAAGGTATCATTCCCTCAAGCTTTAAAATCAAGCAAGCGAACTCTGGATCCTAACAATGAAATCCTAGAGAATCTAAGGCAGGTAAAAATCAATCTTCCTCTTTTACATGTGATTAAACAAGTTCCTACTTATGCAAAAGTTTTCAAGGATTTGTGTACAGTTAAGAGGAAGCATCATGTGAAGAAGACAACATTCCTGATAGAGCAAGTTAGTGCTCTAATTGAGCAGCGGATTCCTCCCAAGTACAAGGATCCTGGTTGCCCAACCATTGGATGCAGCATTGGAAATCATGAGTTTGGGCAAGCTTTGCTAGATTTAGGAGCTAGCATGAATCTGATGCCATATTCTATTTATTTCCAGTTGGGGTTAGGAGAAATCAAACCAACCACTGTGGTATTGTAATTGGCTGACCGTTCAATCAAAGTACCCCGGAGTGTGGTAGAGGATGTTCTAATTCAAATTGACAAATTTTATTATCCTGTTGATTTCCTAATCCTTGACACTAGCACTGTTATTGATACTACCTCTAAAATTCCTTTGATTTTAGGTAGGCCTTTCCTTGCCATTGCTAATGCTCTTATTAATTGCAGGAATAGGCTCATGAAACTATCATTTGGAAACATGACTCTCGAAGTGAATATCTTCCATATTGCAAAACAGCCAGAAGATGATGACGAAGGCCACCAGACATACATGATTGACTCACTCATGGATAGGGGAGTTTCTACAGCCCATGATTTTGATCCCCTTAAGAATTTTCTTATTAATTCTCAATTTGATTCTATCAGTAATCCATCTGATGTAGTTGACATTTGTGCTATTTTTTATAGAACTCAGGATTATGGCACTCAGGCATGGCAACCAAAGTTTGAGGAGTTGCCTGAGAAAGGTGAAAACCAAATTCCTTCAAGTGTGGAAGCACCCAATATTGAATTGAAGCCTCTGCCTAAGGGTTTAAAGCATGTTTTCTTTTGTCCAGGTGATACTTTCCTGTTATTATCTCATCTGAATTGTCTGTCTCAGGGTGAGAAATTAATTTGAACCCTAAGTGAGCATAAGTCAGCCTTAGGTTGGAGTATTGCTGATATAAAAGGTGTTAGTCCCCTGGTCTGTTCTCATAAAATTAATTTGGAGGAAGAAACTAACCCTCGTAGAGACCCCCAACGTAGGCGTAATCCCACTATGAAAGAAGTAGTGAAGAATGAAGTGTTGAAACTATTAGATACAGGAATCATATATCCTATTGCTGATAGTAAATGGGTAAGTCCTACACAAGTTGTTCCTAAAAAGTCAGGTGTTACTGTGGTGAAGAATGAACTAGGAGAGTTAGTCCATACAAAACTTGTGACTGCGTGGCGGATGTGCATTGATTACAGAAAATTGAATGCCGCCACCCGGAAATACCATTTTCCTCTCCCTTTTGTTGATCAAATTCTTGAGCGTGTGGCTGGTCATCCTTTCTACTGTTGCTTGGATGGTTACTCTGGTTATTATCAAATTAAAATTGCATTAGAAGACCAAGATAAAAACCACTTTCAATTGTCCTTTTGACACTTATGCTTTTCGTAAAATGTCATTTGGATTGTATAATGCACCTGCTACTTTTCAACGTTGCATGATGAGCATTTTTAGTGACATGGTTGAAAATTGCATGGAAGTTTTATGGATGACTTGACTGTTTTTGGATCTTCTTTTGATGTATGTCTATTGAATTTAGAAAGAGTGTTGACTCGTTGAGAGGAGAAGAAATTAGTTTTGAATTGGGAAAAATGTCATTTTATGGTACCTTCAGGTATTGTCTTAGGGCATATTATTTCTTCTAGGGGATAGAGGTTGATCAATCTAAGATTGAATTAATCTCTAAGTTGCCTACACCTAGGACAGTAAAGGATGTGAGATCCTTTCTTGGTCATGCGGGCTTTTATAGGAGGTTCATACAGAATTTTTCCACCATATCTAGGCCATTATGTGACCTCCTAGCTAAAGATGTCGTATTTGAGTGGACACAAGCTTGTCAATGGGCCTTTAAAACGCTAATTGGCAAGCTTACCTCAGCAACCATGATGCAGCCACCTGATTGGACTTTACCATTTGAGATTATGTGTGATACTAGTGATTTTACTGTAGGTGCTGTTCTTGGACAATGAAGGGAAGGGAAGCCTTTTGTCATTTACTATGCTAGTAGAACTCTAAATAGTGCTTAGATGAATTACTCCACCACTGAAAAATAGTTGCTAGCTGTAGTGTTTGCTTTGCATAAGTTTCGTGCTTACTTAATTGGTTCTCCTATTATTATTTTCACAAATCATGCAGCCCTTAAGTACCTTCTTACAAAGAAGGATGCTAATGCGCGACTAATACGGTGGATTTTACTTTTGCAGGAATTTGATATCACCATCAAAGACAAAAAAGGAGTAAAGAACGTAGTGGCTGACCATCTCTCGCGGCTCACATTTGATTTTCCCGATGAGCATTTATTTTCTATTACTTCTCTACCATGGTTTGCTCATATTGTGACTTATTTGGCGGCAGGTGAGATACCGGTAGATTGGAGCACTACAGACAAGAGGAAGTTCATGACTGAGGTACGTAATTTCTATTGGGATGACCCTTTTTCTTTTTAAATACTGCCCTGACCAAATTTTAAGCGTTGCATCCCTGATGAAGAGATTGCTAGCTTCCTGGAATTTTGTCACTCCCAAGCTTGTGGGGGCCACTTTTCAATGAAGAAAACCGCTGCAAAAATTCTGCAGTGTGGATTTTATTGGCCCACCTTGTTTAAGGATGCAAACATTTATTGTCGCTCATGTGAAAAGTGTCAAAAGTTATGAGCTATGTCCCGTCGTAATATGATTCCCTTAAACCCAATTTTAGTGATTGAAATTTTTTATTGTTGGGGCAATGATTTTAGGGGGTCATTTCCTCCTTCATATGGATATCGATATATTATTGTGACAGTAGATTATGTGTCAAAATGGGTAGAGGTAGCAGCTTGTAGGAGCAATGATAATAGGACGGTAATTAAATTTCTCAAAGAGAATGTGTTATCTCGATTTGGTACACCACGTGCTATCATTAGTGACCGGGGTACACATTTTTGCAATCGTTCTTTTGAGGCTTTTGATGAAAAAATATGGGGTGGTACATAAGATCTCTATTGCCTACCACCCCCAGACTAGCGGACAGGTAGAACTTGCAAACAGGGAAATTAAGCAAATTTTAGAAAAAACGGTCAATCCAAATCGCAAGGATTAGTCTTTGAGACTAGTTGATGCGCTTTGGGCCTACCGTACAGCTTTCAAAGCTCCCTTAGGCATGTCACCTTATAGGCTTGTTTTTGGAAAGCCTTGCCACTTACCTGTGGAGCTTGAGCATCGAGCTTATTGGGCCATCAAGCATTTCAATTTTGATATGGGAGAAGCAGGTAAGCTTAGAAAATTTCAATTGACCGAGTTAGAGGAGTTGAGAAATGATGCTTGTGAGAACTGTCACGCCCCGAACGGCACCCCGCAGGAAACGTGACAGCCGCGAGCTATTCTCCGGATAGCTCCAGCGTTCTTACTTACTTGCTTACGGCGGAAACATACAAGATCACGAGGGATTCGAGCTAAATCGTACATAATCAAGGGTTCTCATTAAGTTTTCATACAAAACATATATAGTATTTAAAATTCAGTTAGTGACGGATCTCATTGATCAGGTCACCATAATCAAAATAAGAATAACATCCGGGACCTTCTAAGTCAGGTAGTCCTCCTGACTCTCTTCACCTGTGGCATCTGGAATGACACAATTTTTGAAAACACGTGAGTCAAAAGACTCAGTAAGGGAAAGACATAACTTGAAACATGCTCTTGACTTATGCTTGCTTAATCATGAAAGAGAATAAATTTGATAAGTGATGCACATGCATGTCATGGATATGTACATGCTCTTGCTTAAATTCGGCCCCAGGCCCTTGAAAATTACTTATTCATACTTGTGCCACTATTGGCCTTTCCCAACCATTCCATCTCTTTTACTTGTGGGCTCGCTCCATTTAACCCCTGAAGTCAGGGTTGTGCGTTCCCTTTGGAACCGTCTCCGATTTCCCTTGGAGACCTTACATTCGGTCAAGCTAGCGCACCTTCTCTCATTTGTCCTTCAGTGGCTAGACATGACCCTTGGAGGCACCACACCTTCTCAATGTCCTTCAGTGTGGGTTGCACAGCCTCGTGGATTCACCCATCCTTCTCACAATTGTCCTTCGGTATGGGAGTCCATCTTGATGGTACGGTACCGACCAGTGCCCCTTAATTTAACTTATCGTTTCATAAAACATTCCATAATTTTCCATAAAATCATTGCATAAATATTCTCTTTATAAAAATTCATGCAATGCACATGTCATGTCATGCTTGATCAAAACCTCATGCTTGTTCATGAAACGATGCAGTGTCATTCCAGTTTTGAAAAGAACCACTTACACTCGGTCCTCCTTGGTAGTGTATAAAACACGTAGATCGCCTACAAGCGGTTCAAATATTTCTTAGTCTTTAAGAAATAGCACGTAATTATTAAATATATAATATACATATAATCACTGATATTCTTTTAATCAATTAAAGTATTTTATTTACTCTTCTAATATTATCTAAACTTAGGTTATTTAATTATTAACCATGTTACAAAATATTCATCTCTATTCCCGATTAGGGTTTTAATCAATTAATAGATTAGGGTTAAATCCAAATCTCCCATTATTAATGTACTTAAAATCTTCACAAGTATAATTCACTTAGTAATTTCGGCCAAGACCTATTTATTCTAATTAAATCTTTAGTACATGCTTTCAACACAAGGTTTTGCTAATTCCTTGTAACCCTAGCTTCTAAGCCTTAATATCCTTTAATCCGATTAGCCAATCCTAATCTCATTTATCCATCTTAATCAAATATATTCCATTTATCACAAACTAGCAATTAGGTCTCTACAACACTAGGCATTCGGCCAACACCATGTTCTATGTTTCCTTAGTCAAAATTCATCTCCAATGGTGACCCCTTCCTCCATTCAACAAATTCACAACTTAGGATCTAAAAATCAAAACACAATACAAGTCATCACTAATAGCAATATTCGGCCAGCTCAAAATATCACAACATCACTAGGTTTTCTTTGGTTCTATCGCTTTGCATGCATTCTTTACACATAGCACTCATCTACCATGCATTAGGTCATAAATCTTGTACATAACATGGCCAATGTCCAGATCTAAGCATATACAATCCACTCATGAAAACCTAAAGCATACATGGTTCGGCTATACATCAAAATCCCACATTTTTCATGCTAAATTTATAATATACACCTCCTTTGCATTCATGACCCATCTTGCATGTATTAAATTCATATTTTCATCATATACAACCACCAACTCTAGATCTATCATTTAGAGACCTCAACAACACAAGATCTAAAGGAAAACAAACATACCATTCGGCCAAGCACAACCTATGTTAGGTCTAAACCCTTTTTCTAATATACATTGCTCATCCTTGCATTTTATCACCTATCTTGCATATATCAACTTCATATCTTCATCATTAATATCCACATGACTAGATCTATACTTTAGACACATCAACAGCCCTAGATCTAAGAAAATATTCAACTTTCATTCAACAAAACATAACTTAGGTTAGATCTAACTTCATCTAATATACATTGTCTATTCCTTGCATTTTTCCAACATTCAATCTTAGATCTAAAGCATGTATGTCCAGATCTAACACTTGCACATACCCATGTTCAAAGTCCAACTAAAATAGAACATAAAAACCTAAGATCCAACCACATAAGATTCGGCCAACAATAGAGATGCAAGATCCATATTTACCTTGTTGTTCTTTCTTCCTCCCCTTTGATCCTTTGAAGCTTCTCCCCCTTTTTCACCTACTAAGCAACCTAATGCTCTTAGTCATTCAGATCTCACCATATCCAAGCATAACAACTCAAACCCTAAGATCTAAACACAAGAGAGTTTGACCATCAAGAGGAAAACAAGATCCGGTTTTTACCTTAGTGTTTCCTTGTTTTCCTTTTCCCCTTTTTCCTTTGCACAACACCTCTTGACTTCACCTTCTTCTTCTTCCTTGTCCTCCTTCTTCTCCTACCCGAAATCTCCTTGACAGCAGCTCAATCTCAGCCTTTTGGGGCCAAGGGTTTCGGTTCTCCCTTGGTTCCTCACCTTTCTCTCCCTTTCTCTTGGTTTCGGTTTGGCCTTGTGTTTCACTCTTTCTCTCCCTTTCTCTTGGCTTGTGTTGGTCGACCAAAGGGTGTCAATGAGTGAATGAGTGTGTGAGGGTGGTGTTAGGCGTGTAAGGCTTCTCACAAGAGGCAAAAGGAGTGAATGTAGACAAAGAATTCGGCCAAGGGTGTTTCTTTCCTCTTCCATGTCATTTTTCAGCTTTTCCATTTTTTGTCTCCCTCTTGTCTCCATTGCCTTTCTAGTATAACACTTTGCACCACAAAAATTCAAACCCTTATGCCATTCACGTGTGTCCTCCCCCTCCACATAAATCCAACTTCTAGTTTGAAACTTGTTCCACCATTTAGTTAACTTGGTTGAATTCCAACTACCTAGTTTACTTAGTAAAATAAATGAAGATTAGCAATACTAATCTCATATCATCAACTTGACTTCAAGGCCCATTGGGCAGCCCAATAAATCCTTAATCCAAGGCCCAATATTACCACCTAAAGCCCAATTCATAAGCCTAAGGGCTTAGGCCCAATGTCCAACTTCCTTAAGGCCCAATAGCACCATTACAAGGCCCATTGCCATGGGCTTCATGGCAACCCAATATCATGCTTTCCCAAGCCCATTTCCATGTTTATTTTGGCAGCCCATTAGCATGCCATTATAAGCCCAATATACACCACATGTTATAAGCCTCATGGCAGCCCAATATCTCACTTCAAGGGCCCATCATCACATGTACTTGGGCAGCCCATATGTCATAACTTCAAGGCCCAAATACATCTAATAACCGGCCATACATGGGTAGCCCAATGTCAGCCCATTGTTTGAGGTTTCTAAGCCCAACATGCAAGTCTTAATAATTTAAAATCATTCATAAGAAAATCCTTCAAAAATTAAAATCAAGAATATTTAAGGAAAATATATAATTAATCTAGCAACATGAAATTGGTTACTATAAAATTTAAAATCCCATCCATAGAATTTAAATCATAACATCATATTTTAGAAATTCAAAATAATTATACATACATTTTCTTAACATAAAATCATGCCTTGTCCAAGCAAGGTTTCTTCGGGGTCTTACAAGAACTCTAGAATCTATAAGAGTAAAATGAAAGCATTTCATGATAAAAATATTTAGAGAAAAACGTTTAAGCCTAATGATCGAGTGTTCTTATATGATTCTAGACTCCATAAGCACCCAGGAAAACTTCGGTCTAGGTGGACCAGCCCTTTTGTAGTGAATAATGTTTTTGCCCATGGGGCAGTAGAAATTGAGGATCCTAAGGATGGTCGGATCTTTAAAGTAAGTGGTCAACACCTTAAAGTATTAATTGATAGGCAAGTTCCGGAAGTGGAAGACATTCCACTTGTGGATCCGATCTATCAACCTTAAACACAACACGCAGGTATGTTTTTCTTTTATTGGTGTATTCTACCCTTTTTTCGCTACTCCCCATTCAATTTAAGTCTTAAACATTGCGGAAAATGTTTCATTTAAGTTGGGGGGTGTTGGTGGTACAAATTCAGTGCTTGTTGGAACTCTGTGGCATATTTCATGTGTAAAAATTATTTATTTTTGAAATTTGTTCTTATTCATAGCCATCTTTGTGAATTCACCAAACCCACCATAATCATTTTTGCTGAAGCATTCACAGAACCCCTA
This sequence comes from Myrica gale, assembly GCA_963930655.1. NCBI lineage: Eukaryota > Viridiplantae > Streptophyta > Magnoliopsida > Fagales > Myricaceae > Myrica > Myrica gale. Next base: position 18,677,418 of record OZ005598.1, on the reverse strand, counting down.
AGGCACTCATCCAAGCTTTGTGGTAAGATGGTGGTTTGACACAAGTAGCTAGAAAACTCTTTTGCTTAAGTATTCATGTGAGTTTTGGAGAGGATTGAGAGCCTATAAATGCAGTAAATTGTGATAAGTGTTCATTGATCTATTGAATTGGGCACTTCTTTTGAGAATATCATTACATGGTTTGTGGTAAGATGATGGATATACTGGGGATATGACGAAGGCCAACTTAGGATCAACGATTGAGCCTTTCAAGCTAACCCTTTCCATCATAGACCCCTAGTAGCCAAATTTGAGCCAATAAACACATGTAGCTTTTTCTTTTCTTATGCCCACATCATCCATGCCTCTCCACATTGGAGTATAGCCGATACACTGAATTTTCCACCCTTTTTACTTCCAAGTGTATACAAGGTGTGGAATTTTCATTTTCTTTCTTTTGTGTTGGGTTATTAAAAAAAAAAACAAGGTTGGGTAGAAATGGCAAGAATACCAAAGTGGCGTACATTTGTTCAAAAAAAAAACAGAGAGGAAGAAGAAGAAGGAAAAGCATTACTATTCGAAGATCTGAAAAGTTGGAGAGTACATCAAGTGAGAAGTGTGGTCTGCTGAGATATTTAATAAGATTCCCCTTGTCACGCCCCGAACGGCATCCCGCAGGAACCGTGACAGCCGCGAGCTATCCCCCGGATGACTCCAGCGTTCTTACTTATTGTTTTACTTGATTACGACGGAAACGTACAGGATCGCGAGGGGTTCGAGCTAATTCTTACATAATCAAGGTTCTCATTAAGTTCATACAAAACATATATTTAACACATCAGAACCCAATTAGTGACACTCATGCCACTATCAACAAAATGTGAAACATAATAATCTTGGGCTTCTAGGTCAGGTAGTCCTCCTGACTCTCTTCACCTGATACATCTGGAATGACACAATTTTAAAAAATGTGAGTCAAAAAGACTCAGTAAGGGAAGAACATAAAACTTAAATCATGCTCTTGACTTATGCCCGCTTAATCATGAAAGAAAGAAAACTTGATAATTGATGCATATGCATGCTCATGAATTATGCATATGCTCTTGCTTAGTGTTTTCGGCCCCAGGCCCTTGAAAACCACTTTCTTTCATACTTGCTTGTAAAACTGGCCCTTGGCCCTTAAAAATTGCTTATTCGTACTTGTGCCCTTGTTGGCCTTATCATAATTATTTCATGTCTTTTACTTGCGGGCTCGCTCCATTTGACCCCCGAAGTCAGGGTTGTGCGTTCCCTTCGGAACCGTCCCCGAATTCCCTTGGAGACCTTAACATCCGGTCGAGCTAGCCCTTGAAGTGGCCCCAGGCCTGATGGCTAGACACGACCCTTGGAGGCACCACACCTTCTCAATGTCCTTCAGTGTGGCTTGCACAGCCTCTTGGATTCACCCATCCTTCTCATAAATGTCCTTCGGTATGGGAGTCCAACTTGATGGTACGGTACCGACCGGTGCCCTTAATCTTAACTTATCGTTTCATAAAACTTCTCATATTCTTTCCATAAAAATCATTGCATAATTTTCTTCTTGAAAAATTCATGCAATGCACATTCATATCATGTCATGCTTTCTTAAAATTCATGCTTGTTCATGAAATTCATATCATGTCATGCTTTCTTAAAATTCATGCTTATTTATGAAACGATGCAGTGTGTCATTCCAGTTTTGAAAAAGAATACTTACTGTCCACTTACAGTATCCACTTACTCTTGGTCTTCTTGTTCGTGTATACAGACACGTGGATCGCCTACAAGCGATTCAAATATTCTTTTAGACTTTAAGAATTATGAAATCATTTCTTTTTGAAAATCAGTCATCAATCGAAGATATATATATATATATATATCTATATATACATATCACTGAAATTCATTTAATTACAAAATAATTATTTTATTCTTTTCCTTAACAAATATTCAAAACTTAGCTTATTAAATCATTAATATTTTTATTGAAATAAAAATATATTTATCCATGTACATGTCTCGATTAGGGTTAAATAATACTCATAGGTTTAGAATTAAACCTAAGTCTCTTTTATTACACGTACTACATTAAAATCTTCTTTCTAACTATTAATAAATTATTCATGATTAAATCTTAACTTAGACTTTAAACCTCAAATAAAACCCGAGTAAAACTTAACTAAGGTTCCAATAATATTTAATAAAAGATCATGGCTCTATAATATTATTCCAACTAGTCTAACTCTAATTTTCTTATCCAACACAACAATGAAAATACATAAATTATAAATTGCACTTAGGGTTACCCTTTCTTACAACATTCGGCCACTACCACTTATGCACCAATTAATCACAACTTTTACTCCAAGGGTGATCCCATCCTCCATTCAACAATTTCACAACCTAATATCTATAAATCAAAGCACCAACACCATACACCATACTCATGGCATTCGGCCAACACATGTTTTTACCCAAATGATTAGTTTTCTTTTATTTCCTTCAATATGCATGCTTCCAATACTTAACATAATCATCTACTATGCATTAAGGTCATAAATCTTGCACATGTTAAGGTCAATGTCCAGATCTACACATATTCAAAACTATACATGAAAATCCACATAGCTCATTTTCGGCCATACCCCAAAATGTTACCTTTTCATGCTAAAAATCATATCATGCATATCCTTTGCATTTGTGACCTAACTAGCATGCATGCACTTAATCTTTTCATCAAATAATTCCATCAACAATAGATCTACTCTTTATTCACACTAATATCCATAGATCTAAACAAAGATATCATTTTTCATCAACCCAACATATCAAAACTTAGATCTAACTTCCTTTAGCTTGCATTGTTCTCCATTTACATTTTCTTCACATACAACCTTAGATCTAGGGCTTCCATGGTTAGATCTAGCATGTAAACAACCTAGGGTTCCTAAGCATCCAAGATCTAACAACATCAAGGCATTTAACAAACTAAAACTTCAAGATTTATACATGAACCATTCGGCCACTTATGCTAAACCAACATTATCACATTTGGTCTTACCTTGTTGTTTATCCAAGCTTGAGCACCTAGAAAATAAAGCATCTATGGTTAGTACTTGTGATGCTTAAGGCAAGAACATCAATGAAACTAATCTTACCTTCACTCTTTACCAATTCTTCCTATCCCTTTTCCTCCTTCAAAGATTCGGTCCACCCTCCTTAGGAATGTCCAAGCTTGGTTTAAAGGAAGCTCTATGGTGGTGAAGAGGACATGGTAAGCTTGAAGAAAAAATGGTGTCAAATGGCTAGGTTTTCAAGGTAGGATTTTTGTCTACAACAAGAGAGATTTATTTGGCTTTTGGAGTGAGATTAGGTAAGCTAGAAGAAAGTGGCTTAGGTGAAAAAATGAAATAGCACAAACCTTGAATGTGAAGTGTGTTGTTCGGCTAGGAGAAGCAAAATGGTAAAGGTTGAGAGAACTTGCAACATTCGGCCAAGAGAGGAGAGGTTTGAGAGTGAAATGCTTGAGTGTTTAGGTCAAGAGGAAATGCAAGAGGGTTGTGTGAGATTGAGTCTCCCAAAGCACTTGACATAAAGTTTGAGAGAGTGAGTTGACAAGAGAGAGAGAAATGGAAAAGCAAAAATGGAAAATGGTGAAGGGGGGGCCTTGGTCGACATTCTCCTAAGCCTCCCTCTCTCTTTCTTTTTCTTTCTTTTCACCTCTCTCTCACATCACTTCCTTATCTCTTTGCTCATTCTCTTTCCTCCATGCATTCCATCGACATTCACTCCCCTTTCTCACTTTTTCTCTTCTCTTTTTACTTCCATGAGTTGTCTCATCATCTTACACTACTTACACATCCCTTACACTTCACATGGCCTTGTTTCATGGCTTTTCAAAATCATCCCCTAGCCTTACACGTAAATGGCTTGCATTTAACTTGGTTTGGTTGCTTTTCAACCAACCTAGTTACTTCCACATTAAATGGCAACCAACTTTCAACTTAGTTCCATTCTCACCTAACTTATCACTTCATAAGCTCTCTTGCTTATCTAATTCATTCCAATTACTTATCACCTCATAAGCATGTTCTCCTATCATGTGATAATGACCCTAGCATATCTCTACAATAATCACAAGGCCTTATCACTCTAAAAGTTTTCTAACTTATCATGCTTGCTTATCACTATGATAAGCAAGTGTGCTTATCAATTAAATCATCTCTAAACTTATCACATAACTACATAGCTTATCATGTATATTCAAATGGAAATTCTATTAATAATATAGAACACATTATAATATTACATGTCACATATAAAAGATATACAATATTTAATCCATGTATTCAAAAGAATTTCATTATTTAATCTATTAATAATTTCGGCTTATACAAGGAAATTATTAAATCATAATTCAAATTATATGGTCCATGAATCATATTAGGTAAATGAAAAATATCAATTTGTAAAAGAGGAACTTACTTGCAAATTTCGGCTCTTAATATAATATAATTTATACTTGCATAAAATGGCATTAAAATTATTTAAAGAGATTTTATGAAATAAAATCTCATTTTAATCGAAATACCATAACATAAAAATTAGGCCATACATTGGCCAAAACATAGCCCCATTAAGAAATAAAAGCTATTACATTGGAAAAATAAAATAATACATAAGCAATTACGTAGGAGAAAATCGGGGTCTCACACCCCTTGTATGTAGTTGGAAGTTTTTGAGTACTTTCCATTTATTCTCATATAGCCCCGAACCCAAGCCACGTTACAACCTTTTTTGTTGACCGTTCTGATCCTCAGTAAGCTTTTGGGAAGAGTGGTGGAAGTGTCACGCCCCGAACGCAGTCCCGCCAGGACCGTGATAGCCGCGAGCAATCCCGAGGGGAAGCCCCAACGAGCTTCCTAAAACATACAGCGGAGAGAAAACTAGGATCGCGAGAGAGATGAGCCAAATTAATGACTAATCTTGTAATACAGTTCTTAAAAGAGGTTGATATCTTAGTTACAATATAAAGGTTCACATAATCTAAGTGACGGACCACAACGGTCAACCGCCACTCCAACAAGATACACAGTTGTCTTCTCTCTAAGTCAGATAGTCCTCCTGAATTCCTTTGCCTGGAGCATCTGGAATGATACAGTTTTAAAAACGTGAGTAAAAAAGACTCAGTAAGGGAAAACTTAACTTGAAAACATGAGTTTATGACTTGAAATCATGGTTTGAAAACATGAACTTGTACTTGAACTCATAATCATGAATCTTGAATCATAAGCATATAAACATAATGTAATTCATGCATGATCATGAATTTTGATGCACGCGTATGCCTCATGGTTGCATATGCACATGCTCTTGATCGTAAAACATGTTCATGTTCTTGCATTTGGCTCATGGCCCTTGAAAATATTTCATTCATAACTTGTGGGCTACTTACGCTCCATTTAACCCCTGAAGTCAGAGTTGTGCGTTCCCTTCGGAACCGTCTCCCTTACCCTTGGAGACATTTCATTTGGTCGAGCTAACCCGTAGTTGCCTCAGGCCTGATGGCTAGACACGACCCTTGGAGGCCCACACCTTCTCATTGTCCTTCAGTATGGTTTGCACAGCCTCTTAGGATTCACCCAACCTTCTCGCATTCGTCCTTCGGTATGAGAGTCCATCATGATGTATAGTACCGACCAGAGCCCCTTGACTTAACTTATCTTTCCATAAAATTTTCCATACGACATTGCATAAAATCTCTTTAGAAAATCATGCAATGCTCGTGCCATGATATGCTTGCGTATGATGCCATGCTTGATTGAATATCATGCTAAAAATCAACTTGTCATGGTTGATATAAAAAACATATCATACTTGATCATCAAAACATGTAATGTATCATTCCAGTTTTACAAATCGGGTTAGAGTTCACTTACAGTACTCTCTGCACTTATTGCACTTACACCGATCCACTCGAACTTAGTTCGGTCTTCGCCTACAAGCGATACTCCAATGCTTAGTTATCAACATTCAACAAGGCATACAAACGTATCATGTATCATCTTAGTTTCAAAGTTCATATCCGAAACTTTACGTGAAATTATACATGAAATTCTTGCAACATTTGACTTCCCATTCTTATAAGTATTTTAACTTTCATAAATCAAATTGAATATAACAAACATCATACATCTCAACCATCTCCAAGGTAGGTGAACTTCTAGGTAGCTCGACTCGATTTCTCTAACATCTTCTTAATAACCTCGATATATCTCGATATCCAAAATCGGATCTTTTAATGTTTCAACCTTACCAATGATCCATATCAAAACAACCTTTATCGTGCTGAATTCTTGCTCTACACTTACGATCTTATTTTACATAGACTAATGATCATCATATTCATCAATCAAACCTCAAAAGATGCACTATAGAGGTGCTGCCAAGATCTATAAGATTCAACCTAATGTCATGTTGTCACGCCCCGAACGCTAGCCCGAAGGGGGTTAATGACAGCCGCGAACATCCACTCAATGAATGTTCCAGCGTCTTCTCTTAATCTTGCAGCAGAATTTTTTTTTTATACACATATAACTAAGAGAGACGGCCAAAGAGATTTACCATAAACCTCAACTTACACAAAACGACTTCCTCAAAATAGGGTAAGCGTCTTAATGACATCGCATGGCTGCACAGCTGAAGTACATGATCTAAGGGATTCCATCAAATCCTCTTCACATTGACCTACTCATAACATCTTTATAATACATCTTGAATCCTTATACACAAAACATATACATACACAGGCTGCCTGATATCAAGCGTTCTTAGTGCTAAATATGAACTCTCCAACTCCTGCTTCTGTTCACAACGACTAGGATACTTGACATCTAAACTTACTACAGCAAAATATCGATCGTTTAAAAACCTTAAACTTTACTAGGCCGAATAACCCATGACCACCACATCACGGAGGCTCATGCCGGCTCTTACAAAAATTATCTAAACCTTTACTAATAAAAGCAAAAAGGAAAAGACATTATCGCCAACCCTTCTCCTAGGGTTCAAGGTCCTCCTCTTAAGTTTCCTCCCCTGAAACATTATCTGAAATGATACAATTTGAGATTGTGAGTCGAAAGACTCAGTAAGGAATTATAGTTAAAACATGAGTTTGAAGTCATGCTTTGGAAGACATGAAATGGTACTTGAACTCATAATCATGAACTTGTAGGCGTAAGCATGCACTTGAACTTGAAGTCGTAAACATGTACACATAATGTAATTCATGCATGATCATGAATTTTGATGCCCGTGTATGCCTCATGATTGCATATGCACATGCACTTGCTCTTGAAAACAAAACTTGTACTTGTAAAACTCTTACTTTTGGAAAATCATTCCACTCTTCATCTGATGGGCTACTTGCCCTCTATTTACCCATGACATCAGGGTTATGCGTTCCCGTTGGAACTTTCCCCTGTTTCCCTTAGGGACCTTACATATGGTCGAGCTAGCACACCTTCTCGCATTCGTCCTTCAGTGGCTAGACACAACCCTTTGAGGTTCACACCTTCTTGCAAGCATCCTTCAATTGCACATACCTCGTGGACTACCCATCCTTCTTGAAAGCATCCTTCGGTATGGATGCACCTTCTTGACTTGGTACGGTACCGACCGACTTTAGCTCATTAACTTAACTTGTCATAAAATTTGTCATAAAGTAGCATAAAAATGGTACTTTCATTTGCATAAAATTTCTTTCTTTCTCATGAGAAAAATGAATGCAAATGATCATGATGTATTCATGTCGTACTTGATAATGTCATGCTTGATATATCATGCTTGATATGCATTCATAAACCGTTTTCATGCTGTGTATCATTCCAGTTTTTGAAAAGTGTAAGCTTCTACTTACTATTTTCACTTACAAACGTAAGCTCCTTTTACCTTCGTTTGCTTGAGTATCCGACGTCTCGTTACCTACAAGGGATCATACTATTGTTATTCATAGGTTTACCAAACGTATAGAGTAATCAACAAATTACTCACACCACATCATACAAATCGTCCGTTTTCTTGACCTATAGTTGGTCATCTTACAACGCTAGGTATTTCTTTAAGTAAAACCCCAGTGGGGTCTCCTAATATGTCAATAGGAAACTAGAAATATAGGAGAAATTTTCTTGAAATTCGGAAGAAGCCGCTCGAGCGAAGCTCGAGCGCTGGTCTGGCGAAAAGTCTCTGTAAGATACGATCGCTTGAGTGCCTGTCGAGCGCAGGTCAGGCGAAACTCTCTGTATAAAATTTGCCCATTTTCGTTTGAGCGCCAGTCGGGCGTACCTCGGGCGAAACATCTCTGCAAGAAAATTGGACTATTGGCTCGAGCGGTTGTCAAGCGCACCTCGAGCGACAATAACTTTTCAAAACACAACTTATGCTACACACCTCCAACTCACACGAAATTTGTTCTAACTGACCCTAACACTAATTTTTCATATCATACCAAAATTCTAAGTAATTTGGAGCTCGCTAGCCACCCAAAAACTTTACCCGAAAATACAAGCTGCTGAAGATTTCAAAGCGGGCAGCCCTAGCGTCTCCAACTTAAAAATTCATAACTTCCAGACCATGGCTCCAAATTACACAAAATTTACTTTGAAATATTCAGCTCTCATAGGTCAATATTGGGAGTAAATTTCACAACAGCAAATTTTGTTATACATTTTCAAAAACATTTCATATTAAACAAAAATCCTACAACCACATTATTGTTGTTTCCAGCTCGGCCTCCATTTTCAAAATATCACAACTTATTCTTCATACCTTTAAATCATACAAAATTTACCTTAAAATGTTCCTCTTTCCTAAAATTAAAATTCAAGACCAACCTCGTAAAATTTGGACTTAAAATGATCCCTCAAAAGGGTGCTCGAAATGAGCTGACATTCCGGACGTGCAAGGCTGCTGGCAGCTTGACGTCCGGGCCTTGAACAACGCATATCTCATTCGATAGTTATCGGAATCATCCAAGGTATAGCTTAAAATCTTCCTATTTCCTAGGCCTACAATCTAGGATCCACTCAAGATCAAGGGATAACCACAAATGCATCAAAACACACTCTTAATTCCAGCCTTGAAATCTGCATATGTAAATTCCAGCAACCACAATAATCTTTCTAACCCTCCAAACTTCCAACAACCAAAACCCTAATCTCTCCATGTCACAACCAACATCCAACGATATCTTAACATCTCCTAACACAACCATCCTCTCACATTCTTCCCACTTTTACAACTCCAACTCAAAGTTTATAACAAAACCATGGTTTCATATTCATCAAGTTAACACCATTGCATTTACCCATTTCTCTTGGGCTTTTTACCAAACACCTAGTGTGCATTATTGGTCCTCTTGCCTATTTTTCCAGATCTGAACTTATCTCCAACACTTAGGGCTTAGTTGTTCTCAACATGACTAGCATGCATAAAACCTAATGCATCAACCCTTAAATTCGGTCATACATGCTCAAATTAGGTTTCCATCCTCTCTTAGGCCTTTTATCAAAAACCTAGATCACAAAACTGATTTCTCTTGAACCCCCATTTCGGATCCAGCCATTTTTCCCCATATTTTCATGTAAAAATCTATGCTACACTTAAGCACTTGCAAGTTCTACACTATGCTCAAAGAAAGCATGCATAGATCCACATTTAGCATGCATAGATCTACACTAAACATGCATAGATCTACACTAAACATTCATGAACACAAGGAGAAAAACTACCTATACAACTACCATCAAAACAACAACCAACCAACAAGAGAAAACAAGAAGAAAAGAGAGAAAGAGGAGGTAGTATCATTTTCGGCCAGCAAGGGTTTTACCTAGAAGGGCCGGATTTAATGCCTTGTTTCTCTCCTCTTCCTCCTTTTTCTTCTTCTTTTTCCTCCTTTCTTCTTCTTCCTTCTTCTTCTTCTTCTTCGGTTGGGTGTCTTAGGGCAAGTGAGTGTGCTAAGGCATATGGGAAATGAAAAATACGGCAACAAGGGGGAAATGAAATGTTCGGCAAAGGGGGGGAAGTAATAGGCGTGAAAGTGCTTGGGGGGGGGAAGACAAGGCTGCCCCCCTTTCTTTCCCCCCTTCACGTGAATTCCACATTTCATCTTTCACTTTTCTTTCTTTATATTTTATTTTATTTTATTTCCTTTTATTTCCAGCTACCATATAAATTACCCCAATCATGCCTCCCATTTTAAATTTTAAGTCTCACACATTTTCAAGGTTAAATCCCTAATTAAATTCTTCCAAATATTGTAACTTAGGGACATATTCCATTAATTAAAATAATTAGGCTAATTAATCTCAATCACTCAATTATAACAATTTCAAATAATATAACATTTAAATTCTTGCTTAAAACTCATAAAACGCTAGGGAAAAATTCCACCTAGACATAACTTTAGATTAATTTAACCATATATACATTTCTCAATAATACATACTAAATTAGTGTAATACACATTTAAGGAGTCATAAGCATTAAATTGACAGAATTAAAATCGGGGTCTCACACATGCTCCTTCGAGTTCACATAAGCATCAATGTACCCCAATTCATGCTATAAGAGCATCCCAATACCACATGACTTATTTCACTTGAGTTAGATAACATTTTTCTTAATGAATTTAATTTGGTATTAGGGCCCTACACTCGCTGACCTATTAAATTAACCAACATCTTTTGACTAATTCATGGCCATTTTACCTTACTTGCATCTGAACCTTTTATTCATGTTCAATTCTCATCGATTCTTTTTAAGTTAAAGCTACTGACCAGAGCCCTAATTATTAACCTAATTACATGGCTTAATTCAAATCCTTTTTCATATCTTATTCAAGACTCCAAACAGCAAGCTAATTCATGCTTTGATTCAAGCTTCACATTTTCTTTATTTCGTGTACCAATACCATTCTTTAATAGCTTACTAGTTCATCATTTTCCAACCCTAATCATGGCTAAATCGTGGCTTGATCTCCAAGTTCTATCCAACCCGAGCCATAGATCTTGATATCATGTGATTAAGTTTTCATATCTTTTTCTTTAACATCCCTTCCATGCATGTTTGACATATTGGCATTCTCCTATTTCATTTTCTCTCTTCATATGATCAAGGCTTCTTTTAATATAATAATTCAACCTCATTTGCACATCATGTGTTTCGGCCAACACATAATTACTCTAATTGAAACCTTAATTCCTTCTTAATACCACAAGGCTTTGTTAAGCACACCAACTAATATCTACCCGAGCCATATACTTCATCATTCATGAGTTTACCTACATGTAAGGTTTTCTCTTAACATTAGGCCTAGGTTTTAACTTCTGACTCATTCGGCCATGCTTCAATTTCAAACATCTATTGCACAAAACTTCATCTCCAATTGTGATCCTATCCTCCATTATCAGATTCACAACCTAGATTCTATAAATCATGGCACAAGTACAAGATTTCACACATTATATCATTCGGCCATGCATCATTATTCAGCTTCAAATCACAACCACAAGTCTCAGCAAGATTCACATTAAACAGGTTGCAATAGGAGACACAAAATCACAAGAGTCGGCCAAAGGGTTGCAAATCTTACATGCATGTTAAACTTTCCTTCAAGAGCATGTTTTTCTTCTCTTATCCAACCAAAACTGTGACCATCACACACCTCAACCACCAGCAAGGTCACAACCAACATTACATTTGAACCAACAGATCCATTTACAAGAAAAGTTTCAGAGAAGACACCATATATTCATTCGGCCCACATCATTATCAAGCTATCTTTATCTTATCTCCTTTTAAGCATGCAATCTTTCCATATCTCAGAGACTATTTCACCTACATTTGCTCATTCAATCATCATATCAATGGGCCAATCATCAGATCTCATCATTAAGGAAACTAACAGCAAGAGATCTAAAGAAAAATCCAACTTACATCCGGCCAAGTGTAGTGTGAGTTAAGATCTAAACTTTCCTAGCATGTATTGTTCATTCCTTTACATTTTCTAACATTCAAGTTCAGATCTCATGCTTATATGGCCAGATCTAACATCACAACACAACTTAGGGTTGGTTTTCCAAGCTCAAGATCTAGCAAAATTAAAGCACAAAACTCAAGATCCAACTAAGAGAAACATTCGGCCAAGAGGGGTTTCAAGAGACCGAATGTACCTTGTTGTTTCTCCCTTTTTCCTTTCCTTCTTCCTATTGCAAAACCTTCTCTTCCTCTTCTCCTTCTTCTTCCTTTTTCTTCCTTCTTCTTCTTCCTTCTTCTCCTTCTTCTTCCTTCTTCTTCTTCCTTCTTCTCCTTCCTTTCACACGGTTTCTCTCTTAGTTCAAACTCTCGGTTTCTCTCTTGGTTCTCTCCTTTCTCCCTTTCTCGGTTTCTCTCCACTCTTTTAGCTTGTGTTACATGATCAAATGAGGGAAAATTGAAAGGGGATGTGACCTAGGTGAGAGGTGAAGCAAATGGGGGAGTGAACTTGGCCAAATATTCGGCCAAAGGGGAGATTCCCCTTGCTGCCCCCCTTTTGCAGCCATCACTTCACTCATTTCTTGTCTCCTTGGCCTTATCTCTCTTGCTTAGTTCACTTATGTTATTCGGTTCCAACTCAAATAACTTAGTTACTCTAGTGTTACCTAGTTGGTCTAATGAAGTTGTAAGATAATCAGCCCAATAACATAGGGCTTGAAGCCCAATAACATAAATCTTAAGTCCCACTATCATAAGTATTAAGTCCAAATCATAAGCCTAAAGGCTAAGGCCCAATAACATAAATCTTTAAAGCCCAATAACAACATATGGCAGCCCAATATCATAGGTATTTGCCCAATAACAGCCCATCGTTGTATTTGAGTGATATACCTCATTAACAGCCCACTAACATAAGTTATTGGCCCAATAACATAAATCTTTAAAGCCCAATAACAACATATGGCAGCCCAATATCATAGGTATTGGCCCAATAATAGCCCATCATTGTAATTGAGTGATATACCTCACTAACAGCCCACTAACATAAGTTATTTGCCCAATAACAGCCCATCATCATAAGTTATTGGCCCAATAACATGTATTAACATTTCAAAAAGTTAATGGCCTAATAACAGCACACTATCATAAGTTATTGGCCCAATAACATGTATTAACATTTCAAAAAGTTATTGGTCCAATAACAGCCCACTATCATAAGTTATTGGCTCAATAACAGCCCATCATCATAAGTTATTGGCCCAATAACATGTATTAACATTTCAAAAAGTTATTGGCCCAATAACAGCCCACTATCATAAGTTATTGGCCCAATAACATGTATTAACATTTCAAAATCATAGAGTAGGCTATAAGAAAAATACTTTAGAGATATTCAGCAACTTGGATGCTAAAAATATCACAAGTTCCTCTATCATCATCACCATAAAAAGTTACCTTGAAGAATATCATAAGTCTTATGGCAATTATCTTGGAGAAATTCACCTTGAAGAAATTCGGTCATTAAGAATATATTGAAAATGTAATAACATGACTTCATAACCATAAGTGATAATTCATGAAAGACTAAGTGCAAATCCATAAACCATAAGGTACAATAAAATGCACCAAAATACCTCCTTTAAATAGTCTTAAACCTTGATATAAGTCATAAGTCATATAAGGAATTACCTTGAAGACTCATGTTTCATATGGGAAATTATATTGAAGGAATTCGGCCACCAAGAAAATATTGGCTTCACCACCATAATAAAAATTCTTAAGGAAAGTGTAGTAACCCCAAATCAAAATAACATAGGTCATTGTGGTATAATATCTTGCTACGTATTAAGAAAATTTACCAATAACAGCCCCTTAAATATAAATAGCAAAATACGTAAGCATAAAATGACGTTGTAAAATTCGGGGTCTCACAGGAAGTCTCATTTGTTAGTGTTCCTATCATAAGATCAATGTTTGTTTGTTGCTTGTACATAATTGCCTAATTCCCATGAGAGTGTGTGTACACCCATTGTCAACTCCATAGAGAGAATCCTCACACGAAACACTTTTAAACCCATGAGTTATGGAGTTGACCCTTTCGCTTGAGATGTTCTTGATGTTGCATGTGTCAGGGCTTTTGGTAAGATGGATATAGCTTGGAACACACACATACTCTGTGGATTGCTATAGACAGATTGCTTATGATAGGGTTATTGAATTCCTAAGATTGTTTTGATATGTGAATCTGGAAAATGTGAATTGATGGGAAATTTTATTATTTTCTTAGTCTCTTTCATCTCTTTTGCATAAAAATTGCTAGGGACTAGCAATAAACAAGTTGGGGGTGTGATGAGTGTACAAAAGTGCTCTTTAATTCAGACGTTTACTGGGTCAAACGTGGGCCCCAATCCAAGCCCGGAAACCAGAGAATATAATTTAGCGTTTTTTATTATTCCGTTTTTAGGGTTTTGTTGCGGGACATATATAAGCTTATCTTTTGATTGTATGGGAGCAGGCGGCAGACTTGAGACTAGAGGTTTTCTTTGGAATTTATTTTCCTTTCTTCTTACTATGGAGAACTAAATTCTCACGTGGGGATTGGGATGAACTCGCACACTAGACGGTATTTTCAATTCATTCTTAATTTATGTATTTTCAATTAATTCATTGTTGATGTTTTCTTCTCCGAATAATCATAGAATTTATTTTGTTTATGGATTCAGTCATGCTTTTTCTATTGAATGGATTAGTTCTTTGATTATGTTTGGATCCATTATTTATCTATATTGATTTAATTCTTTGTTGCAATATCACTCCCTGAGTATATTGTCGTCGTTGGGTTCTCTCAATAGGGATAATAATTTACGTATTCTAAAAGTGGTGAATGATTTTTCAAAGGATACATTTGGTTTAATTTTGGTTTATAAATCTATACCTTCCGATTGGAAATTTCGGGAATTGGGTTCCCAATTGAGTTATTCACTGAATTAAGAATAATTAAAATACCGAAGTTGTGCAAGGGATTCCCAACGCTCTACTGTTCGTCAAATTTGAGTACTTTTTCCGTTAGTCACTCTATTGATCATTTAATTTTTTTTAGTTTCTTTGTTCCTTTTGCTATTCTTTTAATTTGTCTCTATGTGGAATCGACACCCTAAAGCTGTGCTACAACTACCACATTATTCTTTGGGCGGAATCAAAGACTGTTACCCACTCCCGAGAATCGATTCCCTCGTCGATTCGACTGTAGGACATCAACTCCCCGCCTTCTCGGGGTATAACCAAATCAAGGTGCACGTGTCGGATCAAGAATGCACCTCCTTTACAACAGGACGAGACACCTATTGCTATCGGGTAATGCCCTTCGGGTTAAAGAATGCAGGAGGAACGTACCAAAGGCTGGTCAAATTGATGTTCCAGAGACAGATAGGGCACTGCATAGAGGTTTACGTAGACGGTCTCCTGGTGAAAACGCGAGAAGCAACGAATCACGTCAAAGATCTCGCCAAGGCCTTCAAAATCCTCAAAAGGTACAAGATCCATCTAAATCCGGCCAAATGCTCCTTCGGAGTCTCCTCCGGAAAATTCGTGGGATTCCTCATATCCCCACGAGAAATCGAAGCAAACCCGAAAAAGATTAAAGCCATCCTCGACATGCAGCTGTCGAAGAACGTCAAAGAAGTACAACGACTCACAAGATGCATAGCCAGACTCAATAGGTTCGTTTCTCGCGCCACTAATAAATGCTTACCGTTCTTTAAAATACATCGGAAGGCTTTCGAATGGTTAGAAGAATGTCAAAAGGCTTTCGACGAGCTCAAGGAGTATTTAACAAGTCCTCCGCTCCTAAGTCCCCCATAGCCGGGGAAACGCTTTATCTCTATCTCGTTGTTTCCAATGCTGCGATGAGCACTGCACTCATATGAGATGATGGGGACATACAACGACTCATATACTACGTGAGCAAAGCCTTACAAGTAGCCGAATCCCAGTATCCTGATATCGACAAATTGGCGCTGGCTGTCACTCTCTCGGCAAGAAAGTTGAGGTCGTACTTCCAAGCTCACCCCATCATCGTCTCGACGGATCACCAGCTGCGACAGACTCTCGGAAAACTTGACGCTTCTGGGAGGCTAATTAAGTAGTCAGTGGAACTGGGCGAATTTGACATTGAGTACCAACTTCGAACCGGAATCAAGGGACAAGCAGTAGGCGACTTCTTCCTCGAATTCACCACGTCTGTATGTCAAGAAGAGACTCCTAAGTCGGAATGGTGGCAAATCTACATAGACGAATCATCCACTCAAGAAGCGGGTGGAGTAGGGATCGTCATCAACATACCCAGGGAAGAACACCTCGAAATCGGGGTGAAGCTGGAATATTCCCCCACAAACAATGAGGCTGAATATGAAGCCCTCTTAACCGGGTTACTCATTGCAGAGCTCTTAGGGGGAACACACCTCAACGTGCATTCAAACTCACAGTTAGTGGGGTAAAGTCATAGGAGATTTCGAAGCACGGGACGAAATGATGGCAACCTATCAGAAGCGAGCTTTGGAAGTAAAGAAATGCTTTATTAACTTCGAAATCCAGCATAATCCTCATGACCAAAACACCAGAGCAAATGCCTTAGCTACGGAAGTATCGGGAGAAGTAGGAGCACTCAAGGGTCAAGGCTCCATACGATCTGCTGGAGTCGTAGCCGAAATTCGAGCAATTGATAAAATGGAGCCTGGAGATTGGCAACTGCCGATTATGAGAACACTGCAAGAGGGACAAACAAGCAGCAGAAGTAGAAATTCAAAAGGATAGCCCCGCGATACACTATCATAGACGGAGACTTGTATTGCCGGAGCCTTTCCAAACCGCTGTTACGTTGCCTCAACGCCCAAGACGCAGATTACGCACTCCGAGAAGTACAAGGAATCTGTGGAAACCACTCTGGAGCATGCACTCTGGCCCAAAAGGTGATCCGAGCTGGGTTCTTCTGGCACACTATATAGGCCGATGCAGAGAGCGTCGTACGAAAGTGTGAGAAATGCCAAAGATTCTCCAACCTCATCAACACTCCGGCGAAAAGATGACCATTGTGAGTGCCCCATATCCATTTATGCAGTGGGGAATCGACATCCTCGGGCCTTTTCCTATAGGGCGGAAACAACTCAAGTTATTGATTGTGGCTATCGATTACTTCACTAAATGGGTAGAAGCAGAACCACTGGCAAAGATCACCGAGCAGAGCGCCCGGAAGTTCGTCTGGAGAAACATCATCTGTCGCTTCGGATTACCCCAAGCCATAATCATCTCGAGGAGTTATGCAGAGAGCTCAACATCGAGAACCATTACTGTGAGACCCCGATTTTCTCCTACGTAATTGCTTATGTATTATTTTATTTTTCCAATGTAATAGCTTTTATTTCTTAATGGGGCTATGTTTTGGCCAATGTATGGCCTAATTTTTATGTTATGGTATTTCGATTAAAATGGGATTTTATTTCATAAAATCTCTTTAAATAATTTTAATGCCATTTTATGCAAGTATAAATTATATTATATTAAGAGCCGAAATTTACAAGTAAGTTCCTCTTTTGCAAATTAATATTTTTCATTTACCTAATATGATTCATGGACCATATAATTTGAATTATGATTTAATAATTTCCTTGTATAAGCCGAAATTATTAATAGATTAAATAATGTAATTCTTTTGAATACATGGATAAAATATTGTATATCTTTTATATGTGACATGTAATATTATAATGTGTTCTATATTATTAATAGAATTTCCATTTGAATATTCAATGATAAGCTATGTAGTTATGTGATAAGTTTAGAAATGATTTAATTGATAAGCACACTTGCTTATCATAGTGATAAGCAAGCATGATAAGTTAGGAAACTTTTAGAGTGATAAGGCCTTGTGATTATTGTAGAGATATGCTAGGGTCATTATCACATTTCCTCTTGACCTAAACACTCAAGCATTTCACTCTCAAACCTCTCCTCTCTTGGCCGAATGTTGCAAGTTCTCTCAACCCTTACCATTTTGCTTCTCCTAGCCGAACAACACACTCCACATTCAAGGTTTGTGCTATTTCATTTTGCACCTAAACCACTTCCTTCTAGCTTACCTAATCTCACTCCAAAAGCCAAATAAATCTCTCTTGTTGTAGACAAAAATCCTACCATGAAAACCTAGCCATTTGACACCATTTTTTTCTTCAAGCTTACCATGTCCTCTTCACCACCATAGAGCTTCCTTTAAACCAAGCTTGGACATTCCTAAGGAGGGTGGACCGAATCTTTGAAGGAGGAAAAGGGATAGGAAGAATTGGTAAAGAGTGAAGGTAAGATTAGTTTCATTGATGTTCTTGCCTTAAGCATCACAAGTACTAACCATAGATGCTTTATTTTCTAGGTGCTCAAGCTTGGATAAACAACAAGGTAAGACCAAATGTGATGATGTTGGTTTAGCATAAGTGGCCGAATGGTTCATGTATAGATCTTGAAGTTTTAGTTTGTTAAATGCCTTGATGTTGTTAGATCTTGGATGCTTAGGAACCCTAGGTTGTTTACATGCTAGATCTAACCATGGAAGCCCTAGATCTAAGGTTGTATGTGAAGAAAAATGTAAATGGAGAACAATGCAAGCTAAAGGAAGTTAGATCTAAGTTTTGATATGTTGGGTTGATGAAAAATGATATCTTTGTTTAGATCTATGGATATTAGTATGAATAAAGAGTAGATCTATTGTTGATGGAATTATATGATGAAACGATTAAGTGCATGCATGCTAGTTAGGTCACAAATGCAAAGGATATGCATGATATGATTTTTAGCATGAAAAGGTAACATTTTGGGTATGGCCGAAAATGAGCTATGTGAATTTTCATGTATAGTTTTGAATATGTGTAGATCTGGACATTGACCTTAACATGTGCAAGATTTATGACCTTAATGCATAGTAGATGATTATGTTAAGTATTGGAAGCATGCATATTGAAGGAAATAAAAGAAAACTAATCATTTGGGTAAAAACATGTGTTGGCCGAATGCCATGAGTATGGTGTATGGTGTTGGTGCTTTGATTTATAGATATTAGGTTGTGAAATTGTTGATTGGAGGATGGGATCACTCTTGGAGAAAAAGTTGTGATTAATTGGTGCATAAATGGTAGTGGCCGAATGTTGTAAGAAAAGGTAACCCTAAGTGCAATTCATGATTTATGGATTTTCATTTGTTGTGTGGGATAAGAAAATTGGGTTAGGCTAGTTGGAATAATATTGTAGAGCCATGATATTTTATTAAATATTATTGGAACCCTAGTTAAGTTTTACTCGGGTTTTATTTGAGGTTTAAAGTCTAAGTTAAGATTTAATCATGAATAATTTATTAATAGTTAGATATAAGGTTTAATGTAGTACGTGTAATAAAAAGAGACTTAGGTTTAAGTCTAAACCTATGAGTATTATTTAACCCTAATCGAGGCATGTACATGGATAAATATATTTTTATTTCAATAAAAATATTAATGAGGTAATAAGCTAAGTTTTGAATATTTGTTAAGGAAAAGAATAAAATAATTATTTTGTAATTAAATGAATTTCAGTGATATGTATATATAGATATATATATATCTTCGATTGATGACTGATTTTCAAAAAGAAATGATTTCATAATTCTTAAAGTCTAAAAGAATATTTGAATCGCTTGTAGGCGATCCACGTGTCTGTATACACGAACAAGAAGACCAAGAGTAAGTGGATACTGTAAGTGGACAGTAAGTATTTCTTTTCAAAACTGGAATGACACACTGCATCGTTTCATGAACAAGTATGGATTTTAAGAAAGCATGACATGATATGAATTTCATGAACAAGTATGGATTTTAAGAAAGCATGACATGATATGAATTTCATGAACAAGTATGGATTTTAAGAAAGCATGACATGATATGAATTTCATGAATAAGCATGAATTTTAAGCAAGCATGACATGACATGTGCATTGCATGAATTTTTCAAGAAGAAAGTTTATGCAATGATTTTTATGAAAAGAATATGTGAAATTTTATGAAACGATAAGTTAAGATAAGGGGCACCGGTCGGTACCGTACCATCAAGTTGGACTCTCATACCGAAGGACATTTATGAGAAGGATGGGTGAATCCAAGAGGCTGTGCAAGCCACACTGAAGCACAGTGAGAAGGTGTGGTGCCTCCAAGGGTCGTGTCTAGCCATTAGGCCTGGGGCCACTTCAAGGGCTAGCTCGACCAGATGTTAAGGTCTCCAAGGGAATTCGGGGACGGTTCCGAAGGGAACGCACAACCCTGACTTCAGGGGTCAAATGGAGCGAGCCCGCAAGTAAAAGACATGAAATAATTATGATAAGGCCAACAAGGGCACAAGTACGAATAAGCAATTTTTAAGGGCCAAGGGCCAGTTTTACAAGCAAGTATGAAAGAAAGTGGTTTTCAAGGGCCTGGGGCCGAAAACACTAAGCAAGAGCATATGCATAATTCATGAGCATGCATATGCATCAATTATCAAGTTTTCTTTCTTTCATGATTAAGCGGGCATAAGTCAAGAGCATGATTTAAGTTTTATGTTCTTCCCTTACTGAGTCTTTTTGACTCACATTTTTTAAAATTGTGTCATTCCAGATGTATCAGGTGAAGAGAGTCAGGAGGACTACCTGACCTAGAAGCCCAAGATTATTATGTTTCACATTTTGTTGATAGTGGCATGAGTGTCACTAATTGGGTTCTGATGTGTTAAATATATGTTTTGTATGAACTCCATGAGAACCCTGTTTATGTAAGAATTTGCTCGAACCCCTCGCGATCCTGTACGTTTCCGCCGTAATCAAGTAAGAATATAAGTAAGAACGCTGGAGCCATCCGGGGGATAGCTCGCGGCTGTCACGGTCCCTGCGGGATGTCGTTCGGGGCGTGACAGTTAAGTTGGTATCAGAGGATCGGAGGGTAGAGTCGTAGAACATAGGGAACGAAGTAGAACCCTAAACCCTAAAGCATGAGATAACACGTTTAGGGTTAATTATGATGAGAATTTCTGAGGTTGAGGTTGTTCTAAGCTGAACGATAACCTTGAAGTGCAGGATGGCACCTAGGAGGCCAACAAGAAATCAAGAGTCCGAGGCTCCCGGAGTTACCACCGAGGATGTGTTAAGGCACATGGCTCAGCTAGTTGCCGAGCACGTGCAGCCGGGTGCCCATGCTGAAGGGGCCCGAGGACACCCTGAGGGGTGTACGTTCGATCAGTTTATCCGCCAGCACCCGCCAGCGTACAACGGCAGGGGGGATGCCATACTAGCAGAAAATTGGCTGGTGGAGATGAAAGAGCTACTTGAGGTCTTGGGGTGTACCGAGGCCCAAAAGTTAAGTTATGCTACCTTCAAGCTGCAAGGGGATGCCAAAAGATGGTGGCAGTCCGAGAAGGTGTTGCTGGAACAGGAGCTGGGAGAGCAGCCCATAACCTGGGAGAGGTTCCAGCAAGAATTTTTAGATCGTTATTTCCCACGAACGACCCGGGAAGCGAAGGCAAGGGAATTCGCTACCCTAACCCAAGGAGCCATGACGGTAGAGCAGTACGCAGGCCGATTCATGGAGCTGGTGCGGTTTGCCCCGTACTTGGTGCCCGATGAGGAAAGGAAGGCCCGAAAGTTTGAGGAAGGGTTACACCCACGGGTCTATGACAGGGTGTATAGTCACAATCTTAAAACCCTGGCAGAAGTAATTGAACGGGCAGTGATAGTGGAGAGAGGACTGCAGAGGATAGCAGTCTATCATGACCAGCAAAAGAGGAAGGCTCCTTCCAACCCAACCATTCCGCAGATGCCCTGGAAGAAAAGTAGGCCAGAGCCGTCACAGAGGCAGCCTCAGAGGTCGAATCAAAGGCCGAACCCGAGGCCAAACCAGAGGCCTGGTGGAGCTCAGAATGCCGGAGGGAATCAATTTCCTCTGTGCAACAAGTGCAACAAGAGACACCCAGGGGAGTGCAGGCAGGGTTTATGTTTTAAGTGCGGGAAGCCTGGTCACTTCGCCAGAGACTGTAGGAGTGCAGGCAGCTCAAACCAAGCACCCCGACCCCCGCAGCAGGACAATGCAAGAAGGCAGGGAGGCCCAACACAGGCGAGGTTATATGCCATGACTCCGGAGG
Source organism: Myrica gale (assembly GCA_963930655.1). Lineage (NCBI taxonomy): Eukaryota > Viridiplantae > Streptophyta > Magnoliopsida > Fagales > Myricaceae > Myrica > Myrica gale. The sequence continues at coordinate 18,655,201 of OZ005598.1, read as the reverse complement.
ACGCGGAGAACCAGAACCGAGTGGTGGCAAGTAAGTTGCCTTTGCCCTAGGGGGAAGCCCTAGTTCTGTTTGATTCAGGGGCCACGCATTCATTCATTGCATCAGCATATTGCAAGACACATGCCTTAAATAGTGAATTGTTGGATAGTAACGTCCTTGTGTCAACGCCCGCTGGGGGCAGAGTCGAATGTAGCCGAATGTTGAAGGACTATCCGATAGTAGTAGAAGGGCAAGTCATGTTGGCTGATTTGATAGTTATGGAGATGGGAAGATTTGATGTCATCCTAGGTATGGATTGGTTGTCGAAGCATGGCGCCAATATTCGGTGCTATGAGAAGAAGGTCTTGTTCCAAAAGGAGGGGAGACCGGATTGTTGTTTTACCGGTATGAGGAAGATGGAGCGAAGGCCAGCAATTGTCTCGGCCCTGCAAGCTAAGAGATTGTTGCAAGGAGGGCACGAAGGAATTCTAGTATGGGCAAGTGATACGCGAAGTGATACGCAGAACGAGGTCCCTGCATTTGACCAAACCCCAATAGTGACTGAGTTTCCGGATGTATTCCCGGAAGACCTACCGGGGTTACCGCCGGATAGGGAGGTGGAGTTCGGAATTGAATTGGAAGCTGGGACAGTCCCAATTTCCAAGGTGCCGTATCGAATGGCTCCGGCAGAGCTAAAGGAGCTGAAGGTCCAACTGGAAGATCTCTTGGAGAAGGGATTTATAAGGCCGAGTGTGTCGCCTTGGGGAGCACCGATCCTGTTTGTGAAAAAGAAGGACAGAAGTCTCCGGATGTGTATTGATTATAGGGAGTTGAATAAGGTGACTGTGAAGAATAGGTACCCGCTACCTCGCATTGACGATTTGTTCGATCAATTGCAGGGGGCACAAATATTTTCAAGAATTGATTTGAGGTCGGGTTACCACCAGTTGAAGGTTAAGGAGGGAGATATATCAAAGACGGCCTTTCGAACCCGATATGGTCACTATGAATTTTTGGTGATGCCATTTGGGTTAACTAATGCTCCGGCCGCATTTATGGACTTGATGAATCGGGTGTTCAGGGAGTTCCTGGACAAATTTGTGGTGGTGTTCATAGACGATATTCTTATTTATTCTCGGAACCAGGAGGAGCATGAGGAGCATCTTAGGATTGTTTTGCAGATCCTAAGGGAGAAGAAGTTGTATGCTAAATTCTCCAAGTGCGAGTTTTGGTTGCAGCAAGTCCGATTTTTAGGGCATGTAGTGTCGGGAGAAGGAATTGCTGTAGATCCCGGAAAGGTTGATGCGGTTTTCAAATGGCCTAGACCTACAAATGTTAAGGAGATAAGAAGTTTCCTGGGATTAGCAGGGTATTACCGGAGGTTTATCAAGGAATTTTCAAAGATAGCTATGCCGATGACCTCGTTGACCAAGAAGAACGTTAAGTTCGATTGGACAGACGAGTGTGAGCAAAGTTTCCAGACGCTAAAGGCTCATCTGGTTACTGCCCCGGTGTTAGCATTGCCTTCGGAACATGGGGAGTATGAGATCTATACGGACGCCTCAAAGCACGGTCTTGGGTGTGTGTTGATGCAAGATAAGAGGGTTATAGCCTATGCATCGAGGCAACTGAGGCCCCACGAAGTGAATTATCCTACTCACGACTTGGAGCTGGCTGCAGTCGTGCATGCTCTGAAAATATGGAGGCATTATCTCTATGGGGTTAAGTGCGAGATATTTACAGACCATAAGAGCCTCAAGTACTTCAACACTCAGAAGGAGCTGAATATGAGGCAACGGCGCTGGTTGGAGTTGATTAAGGACTATGATTGCACCATTAGCTACCATCCTGGAAAAGCTAACGTGGTGGCTGATGCTTTGAGCCGGAAGTCGGCTGAAACGAGTGTCGTGGAGGTAGTGGCCAAGGAGATCATGGAGGACCTAAAGAGAGAGGAGATCACGCTTGTATTGGCCTACCGGTATGTTTCCATCGCAGGGCTGTCATTGCAACCATCGCTGGAGGAGCGAATCTGTGAAGCCCAGAAGAGCGATGCGGTGATAGTAGGGATTAGGGAAAGGATTGAGAAGAATAATGATCCCGATTTTGAGGATAGGGATGGAGTGCTGAGGTACCAAAGTAGAATATGTGTCCCTGGTGATGGGGGAATCAAGGAGTTGATTTTGGCAGAGGCGCATACTACGCCCTATACCATCCACCCTGGAGGAACGAAGATGTATCAAGACATCAAGAAAGTTTACTGGTGGCCGAATATGAAAAGAGAGATAGCGGAGTTTGTCGCTCGATGCCTGACTTGTCAGAGAGTGAAAACAGAGCACCAGAGGCCAGCAGGAACATTGAAGCCTCTGGAGATCCCTGAATGGAAGTGGGAAGGAATAGCCATGGATTTTGTAGTAGGGCTACCGAGAACGACAGCTGGCTACGATGCAATATGGGTAGTAGTGGACCGATTGACCAAGTCAGCCCACTTTCTGCCCATCAAGGTGAAGTATACCCCGGAAAGGCTAGCTGAAGTTTATCTCCAAGAAATTGTGAGGCTCCATGGCATACCAAAGAGATAGTGTCGGATAGGGATCCGAGATTTACATCAAGGTTTTGGAAAAGATTGCAGGAGTCCCTAGGCACTAAGTTGAATTTTAGCACTGCTTTCCACCCACAGACGGATGGCCAATCTGAGCGGACCATTCAAATTTTGGAAGACATGCTTCGAGCATGCGTCATTGACTTCAAAGGAAGCTGGGCTCAGTATTTGCCGCTAGCAGAGTTCGCATACAACAACAGTTTCCAATCAAGTATTGGCATGGCACCGTATGAAGCTTTGTATGGAAGGAGGTGTAGGTCGCCATTATATTGGGATGAAGTAGGAGAGGGGAGACTGTTGGGGCTGGAGATAATTTTACAGACAAAGGAGAAAATTCGGTTGATAAAAGAAAGACTTATTACGGCCCAAAGTCGGCAGAAGAGTTATGCGGACAACCGACGAAGAGAGTTGACCTTTGAAGAAGGGAGTAAAGTATTTTTGAAGATTTCTCCAACGAAGGGGGTAGCACGATTCGGGAAGAAAGGGAAACTTCAGCCCCGGTTTATAGGACCTTTCGAGATCCTGGAGCGTGTTGGACCAATGGCGTATAAGCTGGCCTTACCGCCATCAATTGCAGGGGTACATGATGTGTTCCACGTATCGCTTTTACGAAAGTATGTGTCAGACCCTACCCATGTGTTAGAATATGAGCCCTTACAAATTAAGGAAAACCTTACCTATGTGGAGGAGCCAGTAAGGATCATCGATAGAAAAGAGCAACAATTGCGGACCAAGGTGATACCGCTTGTGAAGGTTCTATGGAGGAATCATGGGGTAGAGGAGGCATCTTGGGAGTTGGAAAGTGATATGTATGAGAAGTACCCCCAGTTAAGAGGAGAATAGAATACGAATATTTACTTCCTTCCCTATTGATTGATTGATTGACATGTATGAGTATTATTGTCCGATATTTGTGCTTGACTTCCTTACATAAAGAATGCTAATTCTTTGTGATATATGATGATATTTTGTATGCACACATGACTGACCGAAAGTATCGGGAGAAGTAGGAGCACTCAAGGGTCAAGGCTCCATACGATCCGCTGGAGTCGTAGCCGAAATTCGAGCAATTGATAAAATGGAGCCTGGAGATTGGCAACTGCCGATTATGAGAACACTGCAAGAGGGACAAACAAGCAGCAGAAGTAGAAATTCAAAAGGATAGCCCCGCGATACACTATCATAGACGGAGACTTGTATTGCCGGAGCCTTTCCAAACCGCTGTTACGTTGCCTCAACGCCCAAGACGCAGATTACGCACTCCGAGAAGTACAAGGAATCTGTGGAAACCACTCTGGAGCATGCACTCTGGCCCAAAAGGTGATCCGAGCTGGGTTCTTCTGGCACACTATATAGGCCGATGCAGAGAGCGTCGTACGAAAGTGTGAGAAATGCCAAAGATTCTCCAACCTCATCAACACTCCGGCGAAAAGATGACCATTGTGAGTGCCCCATATCCATTTATGCAGTGGGGAATCGACATCCTCGGGCCTTTTCCTATAGGGCGGAAACAACTCAAGTTATTGATTGTGGCTATCGATTACTTCACTAAATGGGTAGAAGCAGAACCACTGGCAAAGATCACCGAGCAGAGCGCCCGGAAGTTCGTCTGGAGAAACATCATCTGTCGCTTCGGATTACCCCAAGCCATAATCATCTCGAGGAGTTATGCAGAGAGCTCAACATCGAGAACCATTACTGTGAGACCCCGATTTTCTCCTACGTAATTGCTTATGTATTATTTTATTTTTCCAATGTAATAGCTTTTATTTCTTAATGGGGCTATGTTTTGGCCAATGTATGGCCTAATTTTTATGTTATGGTATTTCGATTAAAATGAGATTTTATTTCATAAAATCTCTTTAAATAATTTTAATGTCATTTTATGCAAGTATAAATTATATTATATTAAGAGCCGAAATTTACAAGTAAGTTCCTCTTTTGCAAATTGATATTTTTCATTTACCTAATATGATTCATGGACCATATAATTTGAATTATGATTTAATAATTTCCTTGTATAAGCCGAAATTATTAATAGATTAAATAATGAAATTCTTTTGAATACATGGATAAAATATTGTATATCTTTTATATGTGACATGTAATATTATAATGTGTTCTATATTATTAATAGAATTTCCATTTGAATATTCAATGATAAGCTATGTAGTTATGTGATAAGTTTAGAAATGATTTAATTGATAAGCACACTTGCTTATCATAGTGATAAGCAAGCATGATAAGTTAGGAAACTTTTAGAGTGATAAGGCCTTGTGATTATTGTAGAGATATGCTAGGGTCATTATCACATGATAAGAGAACATGCTTATGAGATGATAAGCTATTGGAATGAAGTAGATAAGCAAGAGAGCTTATGAAGTGATAAGTTAGGTGAGAATGAAACTAAGTTGAAAGTTGATTGCCATTTAATGTGGAAGTAACTAGGTTAGTTGAAAAGCAACCAAACCAAGTTAAATGCAAGCCATTTACGTGTAAGGCTAGGGGATGATTTTGAAAAGCCATGAAACAAGGCCATGTGAAGTGTAAGAAATGTGTAAGTAGTGTAAGATGATGAGACAACTCATGGAAGTAAAAAGAGAAGAGAAAAAGTGAGAAAGGGGAGTGAATGTCGATGGAATGCATGGAGGAAAGAGAATGTGCAAAGAGATAAGGAAGTGATGTGAGAGAGAGGTGAAAGGAAAGAAAAAGAAAGAGAGAGGGAGGCTTAGGAGAATGTCGACCAAGGCCCCCCCCCTTTTCACCATTTTCCATTTTTGCTTTTCCTTTTTTCTCTCTCTTGTCAATTCACTCTCAAACTTTATGTCAAGTGCTTTGGGAGACTCAATCTCACACATTTCCTCTTGACCTAAACACTCAAGCATTTCACTCTCAAACCTCTCCTCTCTTGGCCGAATGTTGCAAGTTCTCTTAACCCTTACCATTTTGCTTCTCCTAGCCGAACAACACACTCCACATTCAAGGTTTGTGCTATTTCATTTTGCACCTAAACCACTTCCTTCTAGCTTACCTAATCTCACTCCAAAAGCCAAATAAATCTCTCTTGTTGTAGACAAAAATCCTACCATGAAAACCTAGCCATTTGACACCATTTTTTTCTTCAAGCTTACCATGTCCTCTTCACCACCATAGAGCTTCATTTAAACCAAGCTTGGACATTCCTAAGGAGGGTGGACCGAATCTTTGAAGGAGGAAAAGGGATAGGAAGAATTGGTAAAGAGTGAAGGTAAGATTAGTTTCATTGATGTTCTTGCCTTAAGCATCACAAGTACTAACCATAGATGCTTTATTTTCTAGGTGCTCAAGCTTGGATAAACAACAAGGTAAGACCAAATGTGATGATGTTGGTTTAGCATAAGTGGCCGAATGGTTCATGTATAGATCTTGAAGTTTTAGTTTGTTAAATGCCTTGATGTTGTTAGATCTTGGATGCTTAGGAACCCTAGGTTGTTTACATGCTAGATCTAACCATGGAAGCCCTAGATCTAAGGTTGTATGTGAAGAAAAATGTAAATGGAGAACAATGCAAGCTAAAGGAAGTTAGATCTAAGTTTTGATATGTTGGGTTGATGAAAAATGATATCTTTGTTTAGATCTATGGATATTAGTATGAATAAAGAGTAGATCTATTGTTGATGGAATTATTTGATGAAAAGATTAAGTGCATGCATGCTAGTTAGGTCACAAATGCAAAGGATATGCATGATATGATTTTTAGCATGAAAAGGTAACATTTTGGGGTATGGCCGAAAATGAGCTATGTGGATTTTCATGTATAGTTTTGAATATGTGTAGATCTGGACATTGACCTTAACATGTGCAAGATTTATGACCTTAATGCATAGTAGATGATAATGTTAAGTATTGGAAGCATGCATATTGAAGGAAATAAAAGAAAACTAATCATTTGGGTAAAAATATGTGTTGGCCGAATGCCATGAGTATGGTGTATGGTGTTGGTGCTTTGATTTATAGATATTAGGTTGTGAAATTGTTGATTGGAGGATGGGATCACCCTTGGAGAAAAAGTTGTGATTAATTGGTGCATAAATGGTAGTGGCCGAATGTTGTAAGAAAAGGTAACCCTAAGTGCAATTCATGATTTATGGATTTTCATTTGTTGTGTGGGATAAGAAAATTGGGTTAGGCTAGTTGGAATAATATTGTAGAGCCATGATCTTTTATTAAATATTATTGGAACCCTAGTTAAGTTTTACTCGGGTTTTATTTGAGGTTTAAAGTCTAAGTTAAGATTTAATCATGAATAATTTATTAATAGTTAGATATAAGGTTTAATGTAGTACGTGTAATAAAAAGAGACTTAGGTTTAAGTCTAAACCTATGAGTATTATTTAACCCTAATCGAGGCATGTACATGGATAAATATATTTTTATTTCAATAAAAATATTAATGAGGTAATAAGCTAAGTTTTGAATATTTGTTAAGGAAAAGAATAAAATAATTATTTTGTAATTAAATGAATTTCAGTGATATGTATATATAGATATATATATATATATATCTTCGATTGATGACTGATTTTCAAAAAGAAATGATTTCATAATTCTTAAAGTCTAAAAGAATATTTGAATCGCTTGTAGGCGATCCACGTGTCTGTATACACGAACAAGAAGACCAAGAGTAAGTGGATACTGTAAGTGGACAGTAAGTATTTCTTTTCAAAACTGGAATGACACACTGCATCGTTTCATGAACAAGTATGGATTTTAAGAAAGCATGACATGATATGAATTTCATGAACAAGTATGGATTTTAAGAAAGCATGACATGATATGATATGAATTTCATGAACAAGTATGGATTTTAAGAAAGCATAAAAAGATATGAATTTCATGAACAAGTATGGATTTTAAGAAAGCATGACATGATATGAATTTCATGAATAAGCATGAATTTTAAGCAAGCATGACATGACATGTGCATTGCATGAATTTTTCAAGAAGAAAGTTTATGCAATGATTTTTATGAAAAGAATATGTGAAGTTTTATGAAACGATAAGTTAAGATAAGGGGCACCGGTCGGTACCGTACCATCAAGTTGGACTCCCATACCGAAGGACATTTATGAGAAGGATGGGTGAATCCAAGAGGCTGTGCAAGCCACACTGAAAGACAGTGAGAAGGTGTGGTGCCTCCAAGGGTCGTGTCTAGCCATCAGGCCTGGGGCCACTTCAAGGGCTAGCTCGACCAGATGTTAAGGTCTCCAAGGGAATTCGGGGACGGTTCCGAAGGGAACGCACAACCCTGACTTCAGGGGTCAAATGGAGCGAGCCCACAAGTAAAAGACATGAAATAATTATGATAAGGCCAACAAGGGCACAAGTACGAATAAGCAATTTTTAAGGGCCAAGGGCCTGTTTTACAAGCAAGTATGAAAGAAAGTGGTTTTCAAGGGCCTGGGGCCGAAAACACTAAGCAAGAGCATATGCATAATTCATGAGCATGCATATGCATTAATTATTAAGTTTTCTTTCTTTCATGATTAAGCAAGCATAAGTCAAGAGCATGATTTAAGTTTTACGTTTTTCCCTTACTGAGTCTTTTTGACTCACGTTTTTTAAAATTGTGTCATTCCAGATGTATCAGGTGAAGAGAGTCAGGAGGACTACCTGACCTAGATGTCCAAGATGTTATGTTTCACATTTTGTTGATAGTGACACGAGCGTCACTAATTGGGTTCTAATATGTTAATTATATGTTTTGTATGAACTCCATGAGAACCTTGTTTATGTAAGAATTTGCTCGAACCCCTCGCGATCCTGTACGTTTCCGCCGTAATCAAGTAAGAATATAAGTAAGAACGCTGGAGCCATCCGGGGGATAGCTCGCGGCTGTCACGGTCCCTGCGGGATGCCGTTCGGGGCGTGACAATTACTCATCTCCGTACTACCCACAAGCTAATGGACAAGTGGAATTGGCAAACCGATCGCTGCTGAAGATCATCAAGACAAAACTGGATGATCACAATGGCTCCTGCGAAGAAGAACTACCGGGACTCCTATGGGCATACCACACTACCGTCCGAACGGCCACTGGGAAAACACAATTTGGCCTTACTTACGGAACTGACGTCGTTGTCCCGGTGGAAATCAGAGCGCTCTCACAAGAAAGAACCGAAGAAGGAAAGAAGCAAGATCTCGACTTGTTGGAAGAAAAAAGAGAGGAGGCGCGGCTTAGGATGGAGGCATACAGACAAAAAGTCGCGAATTACTACAATGCCAAGGTAAGACCCCGCCATTTTATGCTCGGAGACTTGGTCCTCAAAAAGATATCACCAGGAGCTAAAGATCCCCGACAAGGCAAACTTCATCCAAATTGGGAAGGCCCTTACCGCATCATCGAATCCAAACGACCGGGAACATACTTCCTGGACAGAAGACCCCCAAAGACAGAATCGAAAGATCCCGCATTCTATCAAGAAGCAAAGAAACAATAACTAGTCACCAGCTGAACAACATACAGAGAAAACAAAGCAAAGGTACGACAAACAAAATATGAGTTTGTTATTACAAATTCTAGCATTATTACAAATCTGCATCCTCCGCTAGTCCCCAAAGTCTCCGCAAGCCTGTCATAAATTTCCTGAGAACGACCCGCCTTGTACACCTAGAAGTGGCTTCCCTTAGTAAGACGAGCTGCCTCGACTACCCCCATAGCCGCGTTGATACACCTACGCTCTAGGACTTCTAGGTCGTCAAGGAAATTGGACGTCGCCGACAGTTCGGCAACACGAAGAGAAAGACTCATACAAGCTTCTTCCAAATCCTTCTGCTTAAGAGTAAAGGAATCAGAGGCCTCATGCATAGCCCTACGAATATCCGCTATCTCAGCCCGCAACGACTTTTCTCTCTCCGACGAAGATGAACGAAATTAACTCAGACGTCACAACAATCCCGCCTTCTCCTGAGACAGATGCAGCTCGAAATCTAGCCGCCTCAGTTCAAGAGCATTGACTGTACGTCTCAGCTCGGCGATAATAACTTCAAAATTATCGCTCCAAATCTGTCACCCTATCACCAATCGTTTGAACTTGGGAACGAGCACCTCAGGCTATAATACGCAACTCCCTAACGGACTTCCGTTGGGACTCCAGCTCCCTTTCAAGCTCCACTAGCTTAACGCGCGCAGCTTCCAACTCCTCATCCTGCCTCAGCTCCGCGGAAATCATCGACACACAATGAGACAAACTACGCGTAATCCTATCAACTTTCACATGTCGGGGAGCGCTCAGAGCTTCCTTCATCGTCTCCTCAATGAGAAGAGGCTGGGCATACGGTCTTGAACGCCAAATAGGTGGCCCCGGAGGCTCCGAAGTCGGTTCTTCGACATCCTCTGCAGACGGAGAACCAGCATCCTCCTCGCTCCTCACTGAGGGAGAACGATGAACCAAGGAGTCGCCAGCAGCACCAGGCATTAACGCGTCGACCTCGCCGACCAACCCGAGCACAGGAGGTTCAGTACTGCAAGCGACTAGGACCCCATGCCCATGCTCAAAGGGCTGCCCTTGAAAAGGCTCGGAAACCAAGAGAGAAGGAGGGACCGATAGCCTCCGAAGGGGGACCGTACTACTCTGTATCTCAAGATTCTCTCCAACTCCTGGCAAATCCGATCCTTCAGAAGAAGTAGAATCGGAAAACAGGACCATCTGTTGGAGATCCAGAGAAGCCATGAGTCTGTACCTTTCATCGGCACCTGGCCGATCCGCTGCCAAAATCCAAGGCGAATTAAAGGTATGTCTTGCGGATAGATTACCCCGTAAAATGAAAGCTCACCTTGTGTAGATGGAGCCGTCAAAAAAATACTGAATGAGGGAGTCCCGACTTCTAGGATCTCCTTCACCAAAGGAACCGACGTCTCGACATGCGCCCCAGAGGCGGAGCCGAAGGCTTGATTTGTATCCTCTGAACCTATAACCAAACAACAGAGGAATGACAACTGCAAACAACTAACAGACAACACAAACATCCTACTAGGGGAACACATATCGTTGCTCGCTCTACGCTTGGAAGAACCACGGGCTAGGGAAATCTTCTCTTCCTCCTCCTCAGCGTCGGAGGCAAACGGGGGGGACACCCTCCTTCTCCTCGATGAAGGCCTCTGAGTAGAACCCTCCGCCTTTCGAGAAGACTTTCGCTTGGCGGATATGCTAGCAGAGGGACGCCGATGAGACTCCTGTCAGGCTGAGTGCTAGGGTTTGCTCTAGGCGAGGGCTCAAACGTGGTATATCCTAACCAACCCTCGTTCTCCCTGCAAACCAGAGCATTCCAATCCATGGAACCCACCTCTACAATGGCGTCCACATGGGCCTTCTCCACTGAGGTAAGGCTTGTTATATCCCTTCTATAATATTCCGTGACAGACCCAAAAACCCAACACAGGGAGGACTCGCTCTGACGATCCTCCCCAGGAAAGTGCTACCATCCAGCGCCAGAAATGAAGAAATACTGGTCATGCCAACCTTTGTTGGTATCCTGATAAGAGGCAATTGACTACACTCCCTGGTTACGGGGGCGAAAGTACCAAAACTTATCAACTTGGGTCAAACAGATGGGTGTATAAAACCACATAAATTCTTTTAATGTGAGTTGGTTTTCGAGCCCAAGGTACATCGGTCACATGACGGCGCAACCCACCAACACCCTCCAAGTGTTGGGAACTATCTGAGTCGGACACAAATGTAAAGACCTCAAAATCTTTTGGACGCTTAGAGGAATAGGAAACCTTACCCCAGATCTCAGAAGGGCCTCGAAGAAACATATCCCTCCTTTTGCACCCCTGGTGTAAGGTGTCTCGTTGGCAGCAGGGAGGCGAAAACGGGTCTCTTCAGGGAAGCGGTACTCATTGTGAAACGCTCCGAAATCAGCCTCCACCATCCGGCTAGGGCCCTAGTGGCCTTCGCGCCGTTCTGGCACCTTAGAAACCCTGGTGGCATAGCTGGAAGAACCCCTTACGTTCGCCATCATATAGAAACAGCGAGGCACTTTACAAATGACTCCGCTCAAAGGGTGGAGGACAAAGAATCCAGAAGAATTCAAGAAGTGACGAAAGTGAGGGAAAACAGCCCTAAAAAGGAATACGCAATGACCAATGGGCCCCTCAACCGAAAACACACCGTTTAGAGAAAATTTCGAGAAATCCTAAAAGACGTCAGATAAACTTGAAACCGAACAGTCGCAAAAAATGACTGTTAATCAGATAGTGGAGCGACATCCAGGCATGAGAAGCGACTCGTCGAAAGATTCTGTAACTCCCAAGGCGGTTCCCACCAAGCCACGATCACCTTACTCGTCGGCGTAAAATTACCGAACTAGCCATCATCGTGGAGCGCAGACGAAGTGTTACTCAAGAAACCTTACGAGCATCGAAATAATTTGGTGCACCTCCAAGGCCACGGCCAAGCGAATGCATCAGTCGCTACGTCTATAAAAGACCATGCAGATACTCCAACGAGGAGAAAGAATTCAAAGGACAACAAAAGAGAAGATCAGCATAAAACCCCAACAACCATGACAGAAGACCACACCTTCCCCTCCATGTTCTCATCATCATCGCCAGCTACGTTGTGAAACGCGACATCAATGACTGGAAGAAGTTTAAACTGGCTTCCTAGGAGTTCCACCAGACGGCCTCCAACGAGTTATCCTTCTGGAAGATGAATCTAGAGGACTACTCCACGCCCTGGACACCGACTCTCTTTTGGTATGAGGTCCGGCTAATTTGCCGAAAGGTACGTAACCCTCATGAAGTTTTTTTGGAGGCAACGCGACACCTTCGGGAAGAGGGAATGACTCTCGAGGCCGTTAACAAATTGAGGACATCGGCTTCAGAAGGGCACAAGTCAGCACGCGCTTTCCTAGCCATTCTCTACTGCTCTTCGGACGAAGAGGTCTTTCAAGTGCAAGCCCGAGATATGATCTGGGCTCTGCAGACTCAACTCGGGAGAAGAGAAATGCGGGCACTACTGAACACCGCACAAGGATATCTGCAAAACATGCTATGGCAATTGGGTGTTCAAACGCCTCCATGAGCACATGTCCAAGCAATGACATAGTCTCAATGTTCTGTACCCTTTCCAAATTAATGAAAACAACTTTTATTTCATAAAGGTTCTTTTTATTCTTTGTGATTGTGTCGTGAACAACATATAACCAGATCAATTGGTTACAACAAAACGTTGCCGATGAACAACATATAACTAGATCAATTGGTTACAACAAAACATTGTCGATGAACAACCCACTAATCAGATCAATTGGTTGCAACGTGACATTGCCAAGGAAACAATCTTGCCGAAAACGAGCCAATATCAACAAGACATACGTAAAAAACGAGAGTCATACTTGATTCAGCTATTCAAAATGGAGGCTGAAATGATGAAACTCTCCCCAAGCCGTCGGATGACCCAAAGGCTGCCATAATAAATGCGAACTATTTCGGGACGCGATGAAGTGATGCATATCAGCCCGGATGAATCGTCAGAAGGCCACGCGTTGTACGAACAAACCAGAGTGGTAGGTATCAAAGCTGCAACACTCGAGGCGACGCACTGTCCCAGATACGGCGAGGTGATACTCCTAATACGCTGCGCCTAAGGGCAAACTAAAGGGAACCACATGTCGCTGTAAACAACAATTAGTCGAACTGCCAAACATTAGAAACGGCTGCATTAAATGGGACGTACCACTCAAGACACGCGGAGAAGATTATCCACTATTGTGTATAAAAGGCCTAAATAGCCACGTGTCACAACAAGCAAAGAAAGAGGGAAAATGGGCAGCCAGCATACAAAATCCTAGATACGTGCTATTTGAACGAGGAGGCAACAAAACGCTGGGAACCGAATGGTATTCCCCAAATAACTTCCCCAAAGGATAACTGTCAGTCAAATACAAGCATAAAAGGAGAAGCGGTCTCAACCGAAAAAGACAACACACAAATCAGAGAGAGAAAGATGTCGACATCGAGACGAAACCCTAGAACCCTGCCTGAAGAAATATGGACCGAGGTGATAAGTAGGGTCATACGTGACAACCCGCAAGAATGGCGAAATTTCTGTTTGATATCCCGACAATTCCATAGAGCCGCTCATGGACCCGTAGTGTATCGAAGGCTGAGAATCGAAGACATACAACCCCCGTATCCTCTGACGGAAGAATGGAGAATTCTCCGCGACAAATGCTACACGAACAGGAACCTGGACGAGCTTTTCATCCGAGGTAGCAGAAAAATGTGATGGACCTCCATGATCAACGAAGGGTTAAAGGAAGTCTGCACCTCGGCCAAAGGGGGAAATCCGAAAGCCAAATATCTACTCGCATTGGCCTACCATCACCAGGAAGGAAACGCAAGGCAGGACGCTGTGGATCTGATTACGGAACTTCAACGAGAGTTAAATGCAGAACAAATGGAGACCGTGAGAAAGGCCATCGTAGACTAGGTGATAACCAGATACGGTCGGACTGATAGGCATCGGTATAGACTGGAAGACAGGCTAAAATGCCAGAAGGAACATCCCTGCCATATCCCAACGACAGCCGAGATCCCAACGTCATTTCCAAAATGGTGGATCGCATATCGCCAACACCTCTGCGACACTTGTTATGCAAACAAAGAATTTCGATATAGTGAAATACATTTAGGTCTTATAGGGAGTGTAATCGAGTGGACGATTCCCCCATGGGCCGAGATGTTATTACTAATAAGAATTCAGTTTTTGCTATACACTTAGCTTCACCGCCCTCATACCTTGGCCTCCGAAGCACAACAAACATTCTAAGTCGGATCTCTATCGTGAATCCGCTCGAGAATGGGGGGGACTCTGATGATACCAATACTGAATTATACCCGGCCCAAATCAATTTGGGCCGACAAGGGTGATTCCATCTCTCCGAAATCCATAAGCTACACTCAAGCTCATCAGGCATGCAGATCCAGAACCAAAGATCGTCAGACGTGCCCTAAACGGTTGTTCAAACAACCCCTTTATAACCGCCAATTTCACGATTCCTCGATTCCGAAGGTGGGAAACAACGACCCCCAGCTCGGAGGTGCAATAACCGTCGAACAGCCCACGATCACGCGAGGAGAAGCGAGAGAACGTGGAAGAAAGGCTATAAAAGCAAGAGAGAACGATAGAAAAGGTACACACATATAATCGCATCTGAGAAACTCTTACAGACGTCTCCGCTTAAGAAACTGACTTAGGTATCGGAGGCTAATAATCTTGGTGTCCGAGACTATTCTTGTGATTGTGCAAGAAGAATAATGCTAAGACCAAAGCGCCTCTACTCGAACGTGTTGACCATAAACCAACCGATTCATCGAAGATACCTCTAGAACCTTCTTTTCTATTGTCCCACTCGATATGGCCCCCTTGGGAAAATGATTTGCTATTGTCCAGCAGGAAATGCTTGGTTGCACAGGCGGGAGATTAGATGCTGACATGGAAGAGCTATCAACGCGTGCATCCAGGTAATATGCAAAGCGGAAAAGGCTGATGCGTGTTCATTGGTTCTGTAAAGAGGAATGCTGGGCATCCCGCCCGCGTCCCGCCCGCGTCCCGCTGGGCTGACGTGGAGCGGGGCCCAGCACTTGGACTCAGACCGGTTTAGTTTAAACGTTTTAGAGCACAGACCGGACCGGCTTTTAGATAAAGTTTCCTCCCTCCCTTTCAATTTAACCCAAATGTTGAAATCCCGAATCCCGCTCCCTCTCCCCTCCGAGCCTGAGGAAGCTCTCTCCCAGTCGCTGAGGAAGCTCTCTCCTCAGACCAGCTCTCCTAATCCTCCACTATACGGTTACGAGCTTAATAAGCCAAATTTTCGTTCTCAAAGAAGTCGCATCCTTAGCTTGTCCGATAACCGTCGTCTGTGCCTTCCCGCGGTTCTTAATTTCAGAAATCGTCGTAGCCGTACCAGAATCTACTGCAACTCTGATGATTCCATAAAGCAGCAACAACCGCAATCAACTGGAATTCAACTTTACTCGGACATTGAAAGGTTCTGTCCCTTCCCTTCCTCTTTGTTTTTTCTCGTTCTTTCTTCGGTGCGCTTCGTTACATTTACGATTACCGTTGGTGATTACTTCTCTGCTTGAATTTGTTGGAACCATCCTCTTTCATCTATCCAAACATTTTTGAGTAAAGAAGAAAAAAAATAGGAGTCCAGGAATTGATAATATTCATCTCTAAGGGTAAAGATAAAAACAGAAATATCCAGGGGCGGTCTGAGGTCGCAATCTGGAAGCGAAAAACTGTTTGGATATCGTATAGCTATTTGTTGGTTGCGTACGTACATATTCTCCTTCACAAGTGTTAATTGGAGATGATGGCTTTTCATTTTTTTTTCCCAGATTAATCACAGAAACTGCCAAGCATGTTTTGTTGGACTTGGTCAACTGCCATCTAACTAGAATTTTTTGGATAAGCTAGCAAAACTGCCAATCTTGATATCAGAAACTCCACTAGCTACAGCTTTTTACTTTTTTTATTGACTACTATGTTTTGGATCTTTTTTGAGGCCCTGTGGTTTTAGTTTTGCTTGAACAGAGTTGTGCTTTTGACTGGAATCGTGAAAGATGCGTATATCTGCTGCAAATCTGTTTGATTTATCAAGGCTAGTTTTGAAAGTTATGGAGTTTTGATTGAAGGTCTTGGAAACTTTTATTTTTCGTGTAATACCCTTTCAGCTTGTTGTAGCTTCTTTGTTTCAAATGGTACTGGGAGACACAAACGTGATTTGCCTGTTTTGCTCTTTTATTGCAGAAATGGGATTGGTCAAGCATCAAAATGGTCCCTCAGCTGTTGAAAATTTTGGAGTCGTGTGTTGGAGAACTTTGTTGCAGCTATTTAGTGTTATGTTAGATATTTGTATTTGGTAGTTGGAAATGTTGTATTTGGAATTTTGGTGTTGGCATGTGGTTTGGAAGTTGCAGATAGTTGGAAGTTGCAGATATTTTGAAGTTGCATGTGATTTGGAATTTTGGTGTTGGCATGTGATTTGGATTTTTCGTTCCCTGCTGTTGAGGATGACGAGCCAATACACCGCTAGTTTATTTACTCGTGTAGAGAATTCCATATTGTTGTTGACTCGGAACTGTACAATTTTATTTGGTTTCAGTGACACGAAGAACTTGATTGGTGAGGCTTCTTGTAGGATTTGCCAAGAGAGTTTTAGCACAACCATTAACGGTATGCTATATTTCCCTTGGCTTTGGGCAATAACCTTCTAATGGCCTGGAGTTGTCAAAAGAGTTTCAACTGTGTTGATCAGTCAACCCAGGAAAGCATCAATATGCTGTCACATGTTGCTGGGAAGTTGAAGGCCTCATTTTTCATAAGTAACTAACTGAAATGAGTGACCTCATTTTTAATCATGTTTAAATCCTTGGTAACCTTTGTTACATTGAACTCTTTTTTGAGACCCTTTTGAGGCCCAAAGATCAACCACTTCATTTGATTTAAACTCTGTTCAATTTGATTCTTATACTAGGGAAGTTGAAGCATCAGTGATAGGTGCCGTCTTTTGGTTGAATGTGTATTTGATAAAAGTTGTAGAAGCAGAATTTAAGATGCAAGAAGATAGTTTATTCACTCTTTGAAGTGTTCTTCACGACATAGGAATTTTTTCCTGCTTTTAGTTGCATTAATTCATTTCGAGCTAGTCTTATTTCTCCGTTACAAAACAATCGAAAATGGCATCGAAAATGTCATGAAAAACAAGACAAAATTGAAAGAACTATTAAATTGAAGAAAAAATTACCAACAGCCTCTGCTACTTCTCACAGTATCAGACAACATTTTTAAAGAAATAAAACAAGAGACGGCACCTAAGTTAGAAAATGTCATGAAGAACTATTTGAACGGCCAATCATTCTCAGTGTCCATTTGCAAGCAAAAATTCAATGGGGCAAGTGCAAATTTACAGCATTGAAATGAAATGAAATGATTGGCCATTCAAACAACTTCAAATAAGATGAAGAAACTTACAGCATCTCTGTTTTGATGCCATTTAATTTAATTACAGAAATGTACACGCTTTGCCATGAGCAGGACATTTCAAAAATTACTCTAAATTGCATAATCAAAGACATGAAGAAACTCTAAATTAATTTAATTACAGAAATTGCATAATCAACGTTTTTCACCTAAATTACTATAAATTGCAGAATCAAACACATGATGGTTAGCCTGCTCTGGCCAAGAGTCAAGCTCCTCTGTTACTTTTAATGCAAACATATAACCTCTGCAACCTCCTTCAAGGCTGCAACCTAACAAAAGGCTTGCTGCACTATAACCTGGATATTCTTCTCCAAGTGCTTCAGTTCTTTTAGGGCAGGATCTGAAGATTACAATTGATCAACAAATGGTAATTTTACATTCATACACAATGAATAACATGTCAATGGCCTTGGCATGGTTTCAACTAGTACAAATAAGATGCCTATAGAATATAGCCTTCACATATCATGTCGTGGTCGTGAATTTTGCTGCAGAGGTGACTCCGCATCTTGTTGCTGATGCTATCTCTGCCTTCGCTTGTCTGAACTGCAATAACACAAAATTATCAAAACATACTCCACCTTTATATACCTCCCGAGAAAGATGTAATGACAAGAGATATCATCTAACATTGGGCCAAAGCCCAAGTCATGGAGGATTCAGAAATGAGGACTATGGCACACAATCAATTGTCCGCATAAAATAAGTAACAACAAGTTGTTCCAAATTCTGAAGGAGATTACAAACCAGTTGAAGTACTGCTAAAACTTCAAAAATTACAAAATATATATAAGCTTTAAAACTGATGACATAAGTATTTCTCATGTCTCTGTTCTGAAATAAATATCGTGTCAGGGACCATCCATGTTTAAAAATGAAACGAAAACTAGAAATGAGGACTATGGCAAACCAACAATATGATATCTAATTAGAACTTGAGAACCCAACAATGTAACAACCAGACAACATAAACCATTACCAATATCTCATTATTCTCCAAACCCATTCCCACAAATAGGAAACTGAGCACAATACACATCATAATAACGGTGCAGAAAATAAAACAGTGACTGTGTCTCGTAGCAAGCATCAAAGAAAAGAAACCCTTTTTGGTTCAATCAAAGAAGAGTTTAACTCAGATAACTGATCTCAAGCACTATATCTCACACCAAACAAATATGGGGCAGTATCGGTGCCCTCAAAAAGCCCATAACTTCAATAAAGAGAGCTCATACCCTGCTTCGCATGATAAGCTGGATGTTCGAGTGGGTTCTTGATTTATATGGGATGTTCGAGAGAAAAATCTACAGCAAATTTATTCCAACAAATTATCATCGGATGGACATAATCCAGCTGCCCACAAAAAGTTGCATTATTCTAAAAATCTTATCTCCATTTTGTTACACGTGGATTGCAATTTAAAAAGACATCAATTTATTCCAAGAAAACATACTACTACAGCTTTGTATGGGCTGTCAAAGGGTTTTACAATTACAGATTAGATTTCAAAATAAAATTGCGTAGATTTTCATTTCCGCAACCGCACGTTTACTTAGCCAATGCAGTGAAGTGAGTATGTAGTACCTGTTTGAAGTGAGGCTGTCAAAGGGTATTTCCTGTTTGTAGTCATCCTTCAATACACACGAAATTCAAACTCCAGGCGATGGGAGAGCGGCTGGGTAGGGAGACGTTGGTCAGCTCTTGGGTTTGGGTTTGCTGCTGGTTCAATAGTACAAAGGGGCTGTTCGTGGGTTTCGTCGCTTGGGGTTTGAAATGAGGGGTGTCTGAGTGAGAGAGAGAATCGCGGGAGGGAGGAAACAAAAACATCTAAAATACGTTGAAATCCGGTCTGCGCATATCACTTTGAAAGCCGGTTCATTTCCTTAAGTTTTAAATCAGTCTAACTGCTGGGCCCCGCGCCACGTCAGCCCAGCGGGACGCTGGGGGGACGCGGGCGGGACGCCCAGCGTTTCTCTTC
Source organism: Myrica gale (assembly GCA_963930655.1). Taxonomy (NCBI): domain Eukaryota; kingdom Viridiplantae; phylum Streptophyta; class Magnoliopsida; order Fagales; family Myricaceae; genus Myrica; species Myrica gale. The sequence continues at coordinate 18,635,604 of OZ005598.1, read as the reverse complement.
TGTAAATGCCCTTACGGAAAGGGAAAGCTGCTTGGGGACTAATGACCAAAAACGAGCTAGAACACAGAGACCAATTTTATGATTTATATAATCTGAAAACTTATTCGATAAAAAGTGACAGCACAATTACAAATTTTACAATATCCGAAAATCGAAAAAAGAGAAGACTGAACAAAAAGAAAGGCATAATGCATGGATGTAAAAGAAAAGACATGCTTTGACGCAAATAGAAGCAACAAACCGAAGGGAAAATAAAATATAAAAAAGCAACACGTCAGCAAATCCAACGACAGACACTACTAACACCCAAACCTTAAAAAACCAACGAATGCTTAGAACTGAAGAAAGTTTAGGACATCTTCGTTTCGTTTTGCTAAACTATTTTAGGGTATGTTTACTAAATTTTAAGAATTTTTTGAATATTAAAATTTATTGGGGTATGTAAAAAATTTAAAGTGTATGTGTAAAAGTTGAAAATTTTAAAATATGTTTATTTTGTTTGAAAGTCTGGGTTCCCAAAATTTTAGGCAAAAAAACATGTCCTTAATATACAATTAATCTAATGAATATAATAAATTTATAAAAAAAACATCAAAAATACTATACAGACATCAATAACTTAAAAATAAATGACATTTTAATCTTTTCACTACTTTTATTTTTTAAAAAAAATTTAATTCTTCAATTTTTTATTATTGATAAAAGAAACCTTTCATCGTGGCTTCGCCTGCCACATCCTCTTTACGGAAGCCTATTTAAAAAGGCATGCGCCTGTTTCCTTACAGTGTCCTCCTTTCCCGCAACCTCCCAGTTCGGTTTCTTCAGGCACGAAACATATCGCGCTTTGTTGCTACAGCGGTGAACAGAAAAATCAACATCAAGAACCATGGACAGATTGTTCCTTTCTGATCGATAGTAGACATGCTCACCCGTCCTGCCGCGAACTCAATGATTGAAGCCTCCGATAAATTACTTCCAGCTTTTCTTACCACGTATGCCATCGGACACTGTCCAGCCTCCTCCTTATCAGGATACCTAAAAGTTAAAACACAAGGAATCAACCTGAGACTCTCGTTTTAGAAAGCTGATACCGAACCGTCAATGTCTCACCTGATACCCCTTATATATGATATGCTCCTTCAGCCTATCGACCACAAAAATGAACCCATCATCATCGACGTAGCAGATATCTCCAGTTTTCAACCACCCATCAGAATCATGAGTTGATGCTGTCGCTTCTTTAAGGGTGAGTACCGGAACCGGCTAATTCCGATTCCGTTTCTATATTTACCGAATTGTAAATTTTCTTTTTTATGTATTTACTATAATATAATCGAAATAAAAAATTTCAGTTCAGCATATGAGTTATATATATATATACATATATTTTGGACCCTAATTAGTTAAAAATATTTTTTACTTAAATATTTATATCATTTATCATAAATTAATAAAAAATATAAACATTCAACTAAAATTTAGATGGTAATATAAATGTTCAACAAATTCGGTAATAATCATATGTGAGGTTTTTTATCCGGTTCGGTGAGGCCTCTGTAGCCATTTGGGTAGAGACCTACACGGTCTCTGGGTTTGTGACTATTTTATGGCCCTTCGGATCCTTTCTATTGCTGTAGTGGGTCTGTGTGCCTCATTTAAATATAACGGCCCAGGCTGCTTTTTCTCCCACGATGAAATGAATTCCACCGTTGCTTAGGAAAAAAAGAGAATAACAATAACAATCCTAAAGCTAGTCGCCGATCAGATCTTACTTCTCCCAGGCTCTGTCAGCGATACCTGCAACAGTTTCAGATCAGCCTCACATTCCAGCTCGTACGATCAAATGTGCATTTAACATTTTATGAATTAAAATTGGAAGCGAGTTCCTAGTTTGTTGTTCGAATCGTATAATGATTCAACCTTCTGCATTGTTTGCTTAGCTTCAGATTGGTCATCTTGAGCTACTTTCTCTTTTCTCTGCGGATAATACATGTATTCGTATTTATTTCTTTTCACTCGTTTTGGATTCTTCGAATTGGTTTGACTCGTTTGAAGAATCAACCGGAAACACTCGGACTTGTTTGTTGTCTTGTTATTTTGGTTTCGTTTCAGGAGCTGTGGACTATCTTTTTTTGTCTCATCATGCTTTTAAGTCGACGTTTGGTGGAGGTCCAATGGATTATGATGTGTTTCTCTCCAAGATAGCCTGGGACATAATGAGTGAAGAGCAATGTGGCTTTCGCTATTTAGTTTGCGATGAAGTCTAAATATGCAAAAATAACACATCTTAGGTCAAGAAAACGGATGTATGGAAGTTAGTTGAGTTTGTTCTTTTCTTGTTTCTTACTTTTTCTATTCGATTGGTAAGTTATCTCAGTAGTTACATTTAGAAATCATTTGGGTCTGAAGTTGAGAATTTATGTATGTGTATGTGTATGTGTATGTGTATGTGCATGTGCATGTGCATACTTTCACTTTCAGTATTCTTCCCCACAACATACTTGAGCATTATTGATTTTGATCAAACTCGAACTGGGAAACTTTTAGCTTAATTGTTGATGGAGTTTTTATCTTAATAGGTAGCGTTGGAGATTTCAGGGTAGTTGATGGTATCAAACAGGCTATTTGAGAGTTTCAGAACAGTATCTTCGTCTGTTTTGGTTGGAATTGTTTTCCTGTAACAAGTTAGGATGCAAGAATCAAATACTTATCTCATCTGGAGAAGCTTCAAGGAGCCTTAAGATCAAGCTGAGAGTTTTATCCTCAAAAGGTTGAACATATGCTATTTTGTAATCTGCTGGCTTCAAATTATGATACTCTTGAATTGGTGGGAACTGAATGTACACACTCGTGATTGGTACATTTGGTTAGGTTGGTGTGTATAGATGGCATTAAGTTAGGTTAAGAAAGGAGATGGTAGAGAGTGGTCTGGATACACAGGAGTCAACAACGCTCAGTCTGGAAACCAAGGTTCAGGTCTTCGTGGGAGCCCTCATTCTCATGCTAGTGTGATGATGATGGGAGAGTCCAATTCGATTGTTAGTTAGGAAACACAGATGAATGTATTGAAGAAGGCTCTGATTTGAGTTGCCTTTGCTTCAACAGGGTGAGCCAGGAAACGGATTTTTGTACAGGGAAGACAACCATGATTTTCGGGAGAGAACTATGCATTTGAATAGTAATGATAATATGGGTGATGTTTCTACTCGTGTTGGGAGGAAAGAGAATAAGAAGTATGTGCCTTTTGATTTTGATAATGGGTCTGACGGGCATACAAATGGTTTGGATGTCTCCATGTCAATGCGAAATTGTGAAGCAATGACACCACATTCTGAGGATCCTCCTTCTGTTGCCACTGTATTGAAGACATTGTTTTTTATACTTGTATGGTACACTTCCAGTCTATTTTTGACAATGTAAGTTCTCTGTGTTCTTGCTCCAAAACTCAAAGAATGATGTTCATATACGTTTTTTGTCGATGCAATAAAAATTTTTGTTTGTAATTATTATGTGCTTGTTTGATTAGGTATAACAAAAGTCTGTTAGGGGAAGATCTGGGAAGGTTCCCAGTTCCTTTACTGATGGATACTGTTCATTGCACACTGCGAGCTGTTTTATCAAGGGCCATCACATGGTTTTGGTGTAATAGGTTCCAACCAAGTGTTGCTATGTCATGGCGGGATTACTTTGCGAGAGGTAAAATTCGCTTGAGTTTTATAATGTCAATTTGCTATTTGAGAGCTGAATAATATCCATCTTGATTTTACCAAACAAGCCAGTACTTTTGTTTCAAATGATGGTTGGACTTGGATTTCCAATATATTGTGGTTGTTAGGCTAACCTAAAATCAAAATTCTTCTGGATTGGTACTTTTATTTTTCTTGTTATCTTTATGCTTTGATTCAATAGTTTCTGTATCTATCATAGCTGAAGTTTATATTATACGCGAGACAGTGTAGTGAGAATGTCAGGATTCGTTTGCCATTAGGAATAGGAATATCTGATTCTGGATGGGTGAGAGCAATGTGTATGATTTATAGTTATCTTTCTTTTTTTACTTCTGTGCTTTGGTTGAGTTGTTGGACTCTAAATAAAATTGCTTTTCTCTATTTCTCGTAACATTGGCAATGACTTGCATTAAAGGTTTACCATCAGAACTGAAGACAAAGGACAAGTGGTCTACAAACTAGAAAGTGGGAATGTTACCAGTCTTTTGAGCAGATGCTGCTAAGTCAAAGACTCACTTAGGGAAACTAGATGCTAGGTGGGCAGTGTTACCTGAATGAATCAATACTGTCATAGAGACCTGTTGGGCTTGCTGCATACTCAGTTTATGTGAGGCATATGTGATCATCAATAGCTGGAAGCACTGATGCTGTGGTTCATCTTGTTATCCCCGCCTTGGGTTACAATACAAAATGATAACAGTTACCATGAGGATGACCATTTCCTCTGCAATGGTACACTTCCTACCATTTTGTCAACTGCGGTCTCAGTCATCGCAATATCTGTTAAGCGATTTCATCCTCCATTATATTGTAGATTGAGCCCTATATCTTCTTGACGCACCACTAACAATACCTTGAGAACCTGCCACCACAATGAGTTATGTCTATTAAAAGAAACAATGGGGCTGAAAGGTCATTTGACAGGCATTTTTGAAGACACCCTGATTCCCACCATTCTTCTATCTGCTTGCAGCCATTGAAAACTGGTGTACTATAATCAAACACTTGAGAGATATTCTTCTCCATTGAAAACATTTCTTTGACACTATCCCAACTCTCATTCTGGGTAATGAACATTCAGAAGTTTCAATTGGGGGCTCCATACTAATTCTGGAACCAACCTCGCTTGTCCACATGGTCTGTACAATTTTATGGTTACTCCATACAGGAGTTCTTATGGCAACTTATCGCTTTCTATTTATCAGTAGCTTCATTTATCTGGGTTTATGTTTTCTAGGGTTTAGGATAGGCAAGAATGAGAAGAAAACGAAGAGAAAGAGGAGATTAGTAAATACTAGGATTTGAGGGTTAGATTTTTAGGGTGATTTAATATATGATGTGGTTTTGACAGCTAAAGAGAGAGAGGATAGGAAAAGCTTTTGAGAAATTAACCTTTGAGTGGCTGGTTTGTAGTCATAAATAGACATTCACATAAACACCTATATATATTTATTATGCAAAGGGAATGTGGATATGGTTTCGAACTACAAGAATGTCCCTCCATACTTACAGGGTTATGTACTTATTTGGTCCCTGGGTTTTGACCCATTTTAATAAATAGTCATTGGGTTTTTAACTTGATCATAAAAGTCCTTGAGTTTGCAATTTTTATCAAACAAGTCCTTTCGTTGAAATTTTCTATCTATAAAGATAACAATTCACATGTCAGTTTTAATCATTAGTTGACACGTGTCACCCAAAACTAAAATCATTTTATTTATAATTTTTTTATGTTTTTTTTCCTAATTTTTTGTTTTGTTTTTAAATAAAACAAACTAAATTAATTTTTAAAAAACAAAAAATTAGGAAAAAGAACTTAAAAAATTATAAGTCACATGATTTTAATTTTGGGTGACACGTGTCAACTTATGATTAGAATTGATGTGTGAATCATTAACTTTGAGTGAAATTTTAAGAGAAGGACTTCTTTGACAAAAATTATAAACTCAGGGACTTCTATGATCAATTTAAAAACCGAAGGACGATTTGTTAAAAATGGGTCAAAACCTAGAGATAAAATGGGTACTTAACCCCATACATATATAACATTTGACATCTTAGATATCTGTCCCTTATGAATTAGAAGCACAGCATGAATATGATTTAATTGTTTTCCTTTTGCATTTCAGTCACCATATCAGGTGGAAGTGGCTCAATCTCTACCCTTCTTATGTATTTCACGAAACCTGTAAAAAGTATGAGGATTACAACAATAATTTTTTGGATTTTAAGAGCATAGTGGTCTTTTGATGTTTCTGCTCATCTTCGTTTAAAGCCATATTTTGATACGGCAAACTGTTAATGTCATAGGACTTTGTTTTCTTCCAGAGCGGTGCTTATCTTGAGTGAAGTAACTTATATTCCACAAGTGACAATTTTCATGAAACAATTCATACAAGTATTTAATGTTAGAATCAGATTTTATCCTTGTTTTTGTTTCTTTGTGTCGCATTCTCTTATTTCTAGCCGTTGATGTTCTCTAATTACTATTCTCTGATTCATTTCAGTTTCTTTTCACTTATTAAATTAATTTTCTATCAACTAATGCTACAGATGGACTTTGCCTTTCACAGTTGTACCAACAGCTCTCGGAACAGCAATGGACGTAAATCTGAGCAACGCATCCCTTGTTTTCATCTCAGTCACATTTGCCACAATGGTTTGTGATCTTTTGGAATATTATGTACTTTCACAGTATTCAAGGGAATAAATTTCAATAACTTTCTCTTTCCAAACATCATTTCTATGGACCCCACCATTTTCACAAACACCTGAAGAAACATATCTTAACAAATTTTCTTAATCATTACAACAAAAATGTTCTCAAAATCAATCCAAACATAGCCTATGATTTCCTGGGATATTTGTGTTGGTAATAAAGTTCCTTTTTATGCTTAGTGAATCCAATTTCCCTGTTTATTAATGTTTCAAGTGGGGATGTTGACTTTTACCTGTCTTTCCTTAATGCAGTGTAAATCTGCTTCGACAATATTTCTCCTTTTATTTGCTTTTGCTTTCAGGTGAATCTCTTGTCATTTGAGCTTTTTAACTAATCTCATTTTCAGGTATCCTACATGAATGTTAATGACATGTTTCTTTTTAATTTTTTGTTTATTGACTTAATGAGTTGTTATTTACTGCTCTTTATGCTGATCTTTCATTTTCTTGAATACCTCTGAATAGGTCTAAAAGTTGTTCCACATCTGAGGTAGCATATGTATGATTCTAACATCGGATCTGTGCCACTCTTTGTCCACCTAGGTTAGGTAACCAGGCATTGTAAGTTGGCCCAAAGTCTAGGAGAAACTGAGATTTGTTCATAGGAGATTGTGCTACGGCTCCTTTGTGTACTGTTCCTTTTTGCATCAGCTCTCAGGCATGGTGTAGTATCCCTAATGCTGAGCCTATTCTACTTGTTTTCTTAACTTGCTCCATCAGTACATTCATCTAGATCCCACGATTCTGCATATCTTTATTTAAAGAGGGGAACAGACCTCAAAGAGGTTGACCTTCTTGTTAACAATGGATCAAAAGCATGTCCAATTCCTCTCTTCAAATGCCAGGTTGGTGATTTTTGTCATGTGCAGAGAAAATCAGTGACTGCAATAATGAGGTGCCTAATTAGGTTGATCATGCTATATGGACAAGTGGAGGGCTAAAAAGGACACTTGCTGAGGGTACCAGGAATTAGGAAATAAGTGACCCTTGATGGATGTCTTGGAGGATATATAAACTTACATAAGGTTTAATGTTCATAAAGATTCCTATAGCTTTGGCAAGTTGACAGAATGAGACTTGTTTAGCTTCATTATTCAACTTTATCGCATTCTACCAAGCTCTACAGTGTCGAGTTCTTTGTCTTACGCTGTGCTCCATAATCATGTTCTAGGGTTCTGCACACAATTATTCTCTGCAAATGCTTCTCAAGATTAAATGTTCGTTTGTTATTCTGTTTTTTTTACAAGTTAAGTTAAACTTTATTAAAGAAAAAGAATGTTGACAGTACAAGAGACTATACTGACGACAACTAGAGCAGAGAAGCTAAAAAACTTAGAAAATCCAGAAAACCCACAAAAGGACACCCGAAAACTGAATTAGCCCAAAGAAAAGAGAATACAACATAGAGCCCCCCAAACTTTCCAAAGATAAAGCTCTATCCTCAAAACATCTACCATTCCTTTCCCCTCCACAAGCTCCACCGAATGCAAGCAGGGTTCGTTTGCTGTTCTCTGTTAGGCGCCTGTCTCCAATTTTTAGGGGTCAATCCATTTTTTCTATTCTCTTATTTTCCTATCTCTCTGTCTCTCTCCCTCTCTCGGTATTGGTATATTATTAAAATATCTATTTCACAATGCTCCTTTCCTGGAATATTTTTTTTTTCATTCTGCCTCATCTATTCATGCCATTCATGCTCCACTCCAGATAGCTAATCATCCTTTGTTTTGATCTATGTTATCATCGTAACTTTTTTTTTTTGTGGTTGTCATCTGGTATTCTGCATTTAATGCTGATTTATTTGGAAGGTTGGAGTCTCCAAGCATTAAACTCTCGGGCATCATTTTAGTTATCTCTGTTGGAATACTATTAACAGGTATCAAGCTTTGTTGATACATACATCCATTCTCTAGTCGTGTATGATTCTTACATTCAACTTTTTGTTTGTAAACCAGATAGCACCATTTGTTAGGATATAATGACCGTTTTACCACTTGTGAGGATATACTTCATCAGTGATGCTAGCATGCAACTGGTGTACCCACCAAGTGAAAGCCCTTAGATTGTGTCATTAGTTGAAAATCCAATATTAATGTTTTGCTTACCAATCAATATTTAATAGTTCTATGTTTTCCATCTATCTGTCTCTGAATTGCAGTTGCAAAAGAGACAGAAATTGAGTTTTGGGGTTCCATTTTGGTTATGCTTGCTGCTGTAATGTCTGGCTTCGGCTGGTCCATGACTCAGATTCTTTTGCAGGTAGGCTTTCTTTGTGATTCCGAATTACATTCTATCATCATGATATTTATAGTTTGACTTTTATTTTTCTTTTTTCCAGTATCCTTAATTATTCATGTTTCTTATTTATTGATTCATTTGCAATTGCTTGGGAACGATGTACTTGTTCTTGTTGGCTTGGCGTGGAACCCTATTTACATTCTGCTCAATGCGCATCAACACCACAATCAACATCTAGAAAGAAGCCAATGGTAAGTGCTGTATGTTGCATTTCAGAATCCCAATTTTAGTAAAGTTTCATGCTATTGGATGAGCATCTGTTCTTGTGACTGTGTTTAGATTAGGATCATAAGTTCCCCTGTGGTACCTTCATTACAAATGTATGCATTGCGTAGTGAGTTTCATATGACAAATGCACTGATATTAGACTTCCAACTTCTTGTACCATGTCTAAAGATATGAGTTCAAAGCTATACATCAGCTTCACAATTTATCAACTCAACAGGGGGCTTATTCGATCTTGGTAGCATACCATGTTAAGTTTAGGCTGCAAATACCCAATTTGAAAGAAGGATTGGAATACTGGAAAGTATGTGAGAACAAATGCACAACGTGTCAAAGTCACTGCTGCCTGGCCGGAACCACTGGTTTCTGTGACACTACACCCTCCATCTGTTTCCCATCCATGATTCTATCCCTGAATGAAACGAACTTCTTCCTTCTTGCTTCATTAACTTACAATTGCACTTCTTCTGCTCGCTTACTTAACCCAACTTCTCTCCTGTCTTACAATACAGAAGAAGATAAAGGAGGAGATCTAAGAGAAGAAAGAGGAAGAAGAGGCACAATGTCTCTTGAGCCAGATGTGGTTTCTGACATCCTATCAAGACTGCCCATTAAGTCTCTGGTTCGTTTCCAGGGCGTCAGCAAATCTTGGTGCTCTCTGATCAAAGATCCATATTTCATCCGCAAGCACTTTAATCAGTCCACTTCAAGCGATAGAAATGGTGGTATCCTCATAAAATATTGTTGCCCCACTGCACGTAAATATGCCATTTCTTTCCTTTTTCACGACTCCTTCAGTCCTCTTTCAAGGTATGAAGTACCACCACAAATAGACATAAGGCACTTGAAAGTTGTGGGTTCTTGCAATGGCTTACTTTGTGTAGCTAATGATAGTAATGTGAATTCTGCATTGCCTATATATTTATGGAATCCTGCCTTAAGGGAATTCCGGCTCCTACCAAATAGTCTCTTTGGTATTGCGAAACTTCAGGGTGAGAGGATCAGTGGAGTTGCCCATGGATTTGGGTATCATCCCGATGCTGATGACTATAAGTTGGTGAGGATGGTGTATTTGTATCGCTCTGATAGACCTTGTTTCCAAGCTGAGGTGTACTCTCTAAGTACTGATTCATGGAGAGAAATCAGTGCTACAAATTATCTCATCAAAGAAACTTCCTGTGTCGTTTATAATGACCGGCTTCACTGGATCGCTTATGAAGGTGGAGTAAAAAATCGTGAGATGATTGTTTCATTCAACATGGGTGATGAAATGTTCCAGGAATCAGTGCTGCCAGACTTTCACTCTGCAGAGATTCGAGTTTGCATGAGACTTGCGGTATTTAAGCACTCGCTCTGCTTGATAAATTACTATGGAGGAAGGGCGAAATCGTTTGACCTGTGGGTCATGAACAACGACGGGACGGGACTGTTTTGGACTAGACAATTATCTGTGGGGCCCCTTTTTGGAGTTGAGAGGCCGTTGGGCTGTGCTAGAAATGGTGACGTCTTTTTGGAGAAGAGATGTGGATGGATGATTGTGTACAACCCTCGTACTGAAGAAATTGTGAATCTTCCAATTCTTGGGCTTATGTATACCTGCGAACTTCATCTTCACCAGGAGAGCCTAGTCTCAGTTTACGGAAGGAATGGAACTTTGTACAAGTAATATGATATACTAGTTGTCGGTACTTGAATTGTTTGTTTTGTCGACTTATTGTTTTGCCTCGCTCAGATTTTCAAAAGATTATTTTGCCTACAACATTAAATATTGCGAGGCAAATATGATATGTATATCTCTTTCGGAATTTTACCATAAAGTTCCATCCGATCCGCATTTTATGCCTCGTAACATCACTTGTATATAATGTGAATCGGGACATTAATCTTTGAAGAGCTTAGGAAAATGAATTACTAATCTTAACTGCTGAATGCAATTAGCGAGGGCACAGGGGACAAAAATAAAATAAACATTAGCCAGCTGTGGAACTTGGATAGATTTTTGCAGTCTCATTCTCGTGCAACGTGTCATTCCTTAAGTATGTTGGCAAAATAAAGCTAATTAAGCAAGCGCTACAAAGGTTCAAACTGGAAGCCGTTAGTTTGGAAAGAAACCGTTGCAAGATATGCTTATAAAAATTGAGATCATGCGTCTATTTTACGTACATGCCAATACATTTTTCTCCTACCCAACGAGCTTCCCTTTGGCAAATATTACGCTGGATAATAAGCTTAGATGATGGCCCTTGATGTTAATAGTTGGTTGCTGGGGAAAAATAAATGGATTTGCTTGTCAAAGGAGTTATGATAATCTGCAAGCTTGTCAAAAAAATAGGGATTAGTGATTCTACTCGATCTGTCTTCATAAGTGAGACCGACTTGACCAGAATAAGTGGGGGCCTGTATATGGTTGCTAAATAAGTGGCATGCCATCAGTGATTCTACTCTGTCTTCATTATATGGTTCGCATCAGTTACAAACAAACTTCAATTGCCTTCTCTTATTTTTGTTTTTGTGAGTAAGTAGACTTCTCCAAATGGAAACACCATTAGTGAGTAAAGACCTTCATTGCAAATGTTAAATGAATTATTTTTCTTTTGAATATGTTCAGTAATTAATACCACGCTAAAACTTCCAAAACCAAAATCTACATTATGAAAATGTTGATCTAAAAGGGACTCGAATCACTTGGTCGTTTACTAGAGCAAATTATACGCTTTGGGGAATTTCTCTATCTAGCATAACAAGTTCTAACTGTCAATTATTTTCTCTATCTATCTCTCATACTCCTTATCTTTTTATTTATTTTTTTATCATAAAAAGCTCATCTCACCTCATTACTTCAAGTAGGTTAAAAAAACTCGGTTACCATATTCTAACAGACTAGTCATACCCTCCATGAACACAACGGGCCAACGAGCTAGGAGGTCAAATGACCATACAAACAAACTCAAACATGTATAAAGTTAGAAATGACTCATATTGGACGAAAAGTGGCAAACATAAGCCCTAAAGAACAAGAGGCAGTCTTTATTTCACATAGTAGGTTCCATGAGCCGGTGGAGGACGGTAGGAGCGGCAGTAGGCGAAAAGGGTGTCACGAGGAGGAAACCATGTGCATGAGATCCACATGCATGAGGTGGAACGCGGCGGCTGGCCGACGTTGGATAAGGCCAGACAAAAGCGTAGAAAGATGTTAAATCCAACCATGCATACCATTGCCTGCCTAGACCACCATGGACGCCAATATTTGAGCTCAAACTCATACGAGAAAAATATAGGAAAAAGGCCAGAAAGAGAAAATTTTGACAAATCTTTGTCACTGAAGCTCCTCTTGCCGATCATATCTTAGAGGTAAAGGGAGGTTATAGACTAGGGCCTCTAGTTTTTTTTTATGGAGGTTGGCCTCCGTAGTAATTCTATTTCTCTTATAACAAAGATTTTTGTCTTCACTTGTTTTCTTTTCACCTCTCCTTATAGCTCTTCATCTCACTCTCGTATTTATTTTCAAACAGGGTAAAGTGGGTGCCTTGAGATGAGGGCAACTGCGTGATGAGAAAAATTGGATTAGGATTCTCTCTAATCCTTGCCACTCGAATTGGAGAGTCTAATTTAGAAAGAAAAATACACAACAAATATTTAATGCTTTAGGGCCCACACTACCTTGTATTTTATATGACATTATTAAATGTTGTAAGACCCATATGTTATGCTTAATGCTCTCCAAATTATACCGTCCAATTTGGCGTAGAACTCACTTATTGTAGGAGAGTTCTTCAGTTCTCAAGAACTTCTGAATTACCACCTCTCTTTTATTATCATAACATCACACTTCATTCATTCAAAGAGGGTCAAAACGCTGAGGCACAAGCTCAAAGAAAGAGGTAATCAAGTCTTCTTTTTTTTTTTCTAAATAAACAATTCCATTAAAACACAAGCAGACAATCATGGTGGAAACCATGGATTGTCGCTTGAAAGGATAGTTACAGGAATACAAGATATGGAAATGTTACCCTCTAAATGTTCAGAAGAAGTCCACTGAGCAACGCAATGAGCAAACTCATTCGCTGTTAGCCCGAAGAGTAGCATTGGCCAAAAGGCCTTACATGAGTCCTTTTTTTTCGGTGTTGCCGAAGTGAATTTTTTTTTTGGAAGTTAATTTTTATATCTTTTATTATTTTACTCAATGGTCTCGAAATTCGTGCTTTAAAATTTTTATTTAAACTCATTTTAAAGCTTTATCTACCCAAACGTGTATCTCGAAATTGATTTTGTACCAAGAAACGGAACCAAAACTAATTCCAACACATGTAGGAAGCAGTCATTGAAGTATGAGAAGGAAAACCATACACCTTTCAGAGGGTTGAAAAACTCTAAAACTGCGACGGAGAGGAGCAGACTCACTTGGTATTTTTTGTTGGCAGATCAGGTGGATCGACTTGATGAGTGAGAGGAGAGGGAGGCACGGCCAGATTTGATACAGGAGAAATTTGTTGAAAAATTTAGGAAGAAATTTGGGGAGAAATTTGTGAAAAAATTTGAGGAAAAATGTGTGGAGAAATTTGCGGAGAATCCAGCTACACATCAGAAAAATTAGTATGAAAAAATTTCTGCTTTTCAAAAAATATCACATTACGAGAATCATAATCCAATTTGCATTCGAATAATAACAAACATAACCTTTCTGAAATGAGTTATAACTAAGGAATGTACATTTTACTGATTGGACTGAAAGTTTGGTCATTTCCTGAGATGGAAGATGAACAAAACAAACACAACCGAAAGAACGTAAATTCAAATAATTTGGATTATGCCAAACAGTAAATAAAAAGGAGAAACATTATCTAAAGTAACCAATTTATTAAATAAAATGCAGTAGATAATGTTTCACACCAAAAAGGAGTAGGCACACCAGATTCAATGAGGAGTGCCAGGATTATATCAAGGAAGTGACGATTTTTCCGTTCAACTACTCAATTTTGTTGTGGACCTCGACAAAAATGTTGAGAGATAATTCATTTATATTGGAAAAAGTTTGAAAATTGGTAGACATATATTCCCCCTAAATCTGAGAGCAAAATCTTAATAGAAAAAGAAAATCGATTTTGAATGAAAGCCACAAAATATTTAAAAAGAGAAAAGACTTCATTTTTATGACGTAAAAAATAAATCTACGTAAATCAAGTATAGTCATCAATAAATGTAACAAAGTATTTGTATAGTTCAAAAGTACAAAACTGGGGAAATTCCCCAAATATCGCTGTGGATTATCTAAAAAGAATGACTAGCTTGTAAACCTTGAGTAGGAAAAGACAAAACTTTGCTTTTAGCAAGTTTGCAAGAATCACAATCAAAATTCAATTTTTTATATGAACTGAATTTTATTAAAGATAAGACCAGAATCCTCTTATGCCAATCCGCCACACTTACATTAGCAACATTACAAAAAATTGAAACTTTAGAAAGAGAATTGACAACGTTCGGTTCCAGCTACATGGGAAATAGTCGTCCCTCCCTCGGTCCCCTTACTATTATCTTCCCGAACACTTGATCCTATACAAGACACCCAATGGAAGACAATTAGACTTTATATTTTTTTATCTATAAGATGTCCTATAGAAATAAGATTGGTAGAAAGATGAGGAGACACTAAAACATTAGCTAAGGAAGGAGAAATATCACCAACAACAGTAATAGGTAGTGAACTACTATCTGCAGTGTAAATTTCAAGAGGACCGTGATACTGTTTCACATTAACAAGAGAGTTAGTAGAATTGGCCATATGATTTGAAGCACCGGAATCAAAATACCATGAAGATTTTGATTTACCTTCTAGACCTAGAGCTGAAAAAGCATAGGCTATCAATTGTTTGATCATATATGGAGTAGCACAAGATCAATTGGTCAAAAAAGTCAGATCTGGAACATGAGTTGGAGTTTCAATTGTAGAACTTGAAGCGCTTGAAACTTCAGCCATGGTAGTGTAGACCGTGGCATCCTTTCTTGGTGCCCGAATAGGACAATCTACAATGATGTGTCTGTGCTTTTTGCAATATTGACAGAACTTTTTCGTGCATTCACGAACCATATGACCATATTCATTGTAATTGAAACACTTTGTATTACGCAAATCACGATGCTTGTACTTTCCTTGTGCAACATAGGCCACTGAGGATGGAGCCAAGTGATTCTCCATGCATCTTTGAGTGCTTAAACGTTGCTCTTTGCGAAGAATATCACCCAAACAAAGGTCAAAAGATGGCACATGGTCACGATTCATAAGATTGGAGGGGACAAATTCAAACTCAAGGCTCAATTTCATAAGAAATTGATCTCTTTTGCTTGTTTTATGAACTTCTTGGACAACAGAAAGTCTCGTGGCAGAAACCATGGAGTATACACAATGTCAGTATACGTGGCCCAAAGATTAAAATACCCAGAATATAATTATTCCACCTAGAGAGAACCTTGGGTAAATGTGGCAATCTCATGTTCAAGCTGAAAATGACGAGTCGTATTATGTTGATGATAGTTCTTCAAGTAACTCCAAATGGCATGAGCAGTCTTATGAGGCTTTAGATTTAGGATAATGTGTGGCTCCACTGAGCCAAGAATCCAAGCCATAATCCTGGCATCCTTACTCCTCCAACTAGCAAATTCGGCCTTCTTGGTGGTTGGATCTGGAGAGTGATCTATGCCATCAATATGGCCCCAGAGATCTTTCCCGTGACAAGAAGTTGGAAAAGTAATTCCCAAGTTGAATAATTCTTCCCAGTGAAACGAGTACAAACAAAGTCTGAGGAATCATACGACATAATTCTCAACACACGAGAGTAACAAAATCGAGAACCCCATAAACTAGCTAGGATTTCCACTCAAGACTCGAATTTGGTGGTCACTCACAGGATTGGCTCTGATACCATAACAATAATTTGACTGAATGATCTCTTTGAGATTCTTCATTTGAATTTATGTAAAAATTGGGTAACAACCTGATTACATGATAAGATAGGATATTCAATTTGAATTTTGAATTTCCTAAGATAAGATGATAAAGTAGCTAATAACTAGGTGATTAACTAGATAAGAAGATAAACTAGCTAATAACTGGGTAACTAACTGCATAAAATAAGCTTATCTATCCAAAATATACAATAGATCACAAACTACTCAAATACATAAAAAAAAATTACAAACTAGGGATATGATAATATCCTAGAGCCCTTGGTACTCTAAAAAATGTGTTCCCGGACCCTAGCTAGAATTTAGGGTTACGGAATCTTATTTTGATAAAGTTCACACATTCTCTCTAGCAATAGCTCTTTGTAACCAAACGTGTCTTGTACCTAGCATCTTCAACTCCTATGATTGCTTCCTTTTTCTTGAAGACCCATTTGCAACCAACATCCTTTGCTTTCTTAGCCAATTTCACAACCTTCCATGCCTGGTTCTTATGAAGGGATTCAATCTCTTCCGCCATTGCAATAGTCCATTGTGCAGACTCATTACTTGTAGCAGGTTCAGAATATGTAAAAGGCTCCTGAATTCCAGTCTCCTCTACCAATGTAAGTGTATATGATACCAAGTTTGCATGACCATATTTTTGAGGTGGTCTTATCTGCCTCCTCTATCTATGGCATACAATATTGTATTCTTGCTCCTCTTGTGCATCCTTGTCAGTACTAGATTCATGCATATCTGTAATAGGCTGATTTTGAGTGTCGTCTTGCACTCTCAGTGGAATTCCATCATATAACTCCACCTTCTTGCTATAATCTCGCTACTTTTATGTTTTTGCAAAAACATTAGACTCCATCTTCGAGTGACACATGATAGATTCATTAAATACAACATCATCTCTGCTCATTATAATTTTGGGTGATTTAGGATTAGTATACCAAAGTTTGGATCATTTTACCCCACTAGCATATCGAATGAATATGCACTTCTTTGTCCTCTGTTCAAGCTTACCGTCATTTAGATGACAATAAGCTAGACAATCGAAGATCTTCAAATTTGAGTACTTAGCAGGAGTGTCAAACCATACTTCTTCTGGAGTCTTCAACTTAATCGCAATTGATGTAGATCAATTCAATAAATGGCAAGTTGTATTGACTGTTTCAGCCTAAAAGGCCGTAGACAACCTGACATTAGAAAGCATACAACGGGCTCTCATAAAGAGTCATTTTCATCCATTCAGCGACTCCATTATGTTGTGGAGTGTCTAACTATACCGTGTCTAACAATGCCTTCATTCTTGCTGAATACTTGAATTCTTCAAAGTCACCTCCATAAAATGTCATGTCATTGTCTGTTATGAGACGCTTCACTTTTTGCTAGTTTGCTTCTCTATTAGTCTTACAATGCTTGAAAGTGACAAACTTCACGTTTGTTCTTCAACTAAACGTTTCCGCTACGCCTTTTTCAAAGTCAATCATCAGAACTTTATAGGATCAATTCATGTCATAATCTCTACTTGTGTGCATACCATCGCTAACTGCAAGTACAAGCTCTGAACCATCAGAGTTTTCCTCGACAACGCTATATATATTTTAGGAACTTATTGTGTTGCTTTCCTCCTTATTCTTCAGCTTTGGACACTCGATCTCATAATGATGAATTTGTGACACTAGTAAAACTTCAACGCTTTCTTCGATTTTGACTGTGATGGACCTTTGAATTTTCTTCTACCATTTTTAAACTTTTTTTCACTAGATCTACCTCTCCCAAAGGAACTTTTCACAAATAGACCTTCACCCTAACGATAACTGCCTTGTCCACTCAATTTTGTTCTAACTCCTTAAAATTCAATGCATTCTTTACATTCTACCAAGGATATGGTATTTCTACCATATAACTTTGAGTTAACAAAATTTTCAAACGAGTTAAGTAGTGAGCACAACATAATCGAGGCTTGATCTTCATCATCAAGCTTAGTGTCTATATTTCTCAAATCCATGATAATTTTATTAAATTCATCAAAATGTTCAGATATGGGCATACTTTCTTCATCTTAAGCATCTATTATTACGCACTGCTGGTTTTTGAAGAATATATTTTGGGTCGGTAGAAAAGAATCACTGTTGCTATTTACTTGTTTTTATTTGGTTACTTACGGGCTCTGTCGTGCTTTTATAATGGCGTTTTTTTTCTTGTTTCTAGAATTTGGATGATACTGAAACATGGCTTCAAAATGAACCATACACTGAAGGGGAGGAAAAAGAAAAGAACCCCGGGGGAGGGAGGGGGGGGGGGGAGAGCGGAGGGAGGGGTGTGGTTTGATTTATTATTTCTGTTTCTTGTTTTTTCCTCTTATTAGGCTTCATTTGTTAGACATAAACTATGTACACTGAATGATTTTAAGTACTAATTAGTCTATTAATTGCAAGAACTGCGGTCTTTTCCTAGTTTTTATGTATGGATTTTGATTTCTATTTGGCTTGGTATTATTTTTTTTTATTTTCTCAGCTTCTGTCTGGTACTACTTGGCTCATTTTCGAAGTCTACAACTAAATTTACACCAACATCTAAAATGGACCTCGATATGGACTCAGTCAACCAAAAAAAAAGAGAACAGAAAAATACAATTGGGCCAACCAAATGCATAAAAGGCTCGAAAAATAAACTTCAAAATACGTAATTGACTCATGTTACGGCATGGAATTATAACTATTTTTATTTAAATGAAATTATAACACATCCCGAAAAGGAAATAAATTTAGCATACGCTATGTAAAATTGACATCAGAATATCCTCGCAGAAGAAATTTTTCTCCCGAAATAAGTAGTTGCTCGATGCTACAATTATTACATCAGACAGAACGGAAGAATCCCATCTAACATGCAGGTTTATCTTCAGCTCTTTTCTTTTGGGGGAACAAAAGGAGAAAAGAAAAACGACAAAACTGAACACAAGGAGCAAGCAGTCTATGCTGCTTACTGACAGTTGCAATCTACATCCTATCTTAAAAACAAAGAGAAAAACGTAATGAAAAAGCTGAACCAGTATGAAAGTTGACGTCCAAAAGCATACCTTCACAAACAGCCAACTATTATTAACTGGAAGCTTTATGAAACTCGCCATACTCCATGTAGCCACTTTAGCTCCAACAATAGTTTGCTCGACTCCTATCAATGCACAAGGACTTCCAGTTTCAACCACCAACCAAAACAGGAAGCATAGAGATGCAAGAGCAAAGACTCAAGAGCATAGGAATTCCTAAAATAACTGAAGCTGAGTCTAGCCAAACAAAATTTTGTCACAAGGTTCACCAAAAAGAGATCATGTGTGTATATATCGACTTTCCCGGAGTAAATTTAAAGGGATAAATACACTTTGCACCCACTAACTTCGGAGGTCTTGACACTTTGCATCATGATCTATTATTTTTGTCACATTGCACTCACCAACTATTGATTTCAGACATTTTGCACCTTCTGTTAAAATTTTCCGTCAATTTGGACAAAAATCTATTTTTTGGTCTTGAAAATTACAATTTTACCCTCATAAAATGGTCACTGCAAAAAAAATATATGGGGACAAAATTATCATTTCACTCATCAAAAATTCATTTTCCGTCCAAATTAACCGAAAATTTTAAGGGAGGGTGCAAAGCGTTAAGACCCCCATAGTTAGAGGGTGCAAAGTGTGTTTAACCCAACTTTAAATTACAATTCGATGTAGTTACATCAGCAAAATAGCTCATCATATAAATATGCCCTTGCAAGCAAAATAACAAAGCACAATTACAGGCGACTACCTGCTTTTCTTAAAGATAACATTAATCATTTACTGTACCCTACATTAGACATCAATATTCGCAGAAAATAAGAACATTCAACAACATAAATTTGAGCAATCTACTTTTCCTCGAGGCGGTAGTCGGCAGTGAGTATTATAAGCAGGTGATGAGAAGAAGAAAAAATTGCTAGAACCGATGGCATCTATATAACGATTGATGTATCGAATGGAAAAACAGCAGATAATGACAAGTGAAAGGTTTAAACGTCATTTCGGTTATGTTGACTATCCCATTCAACTTGAGTATCTGAGAAAAGTTCAAAATGTCGAACTGTTGAACAGACAACTAACAAAGATAATAAGCTAAGGCCCGCCCGCTTGAGTGACAAAGATTCTGTAGAATCATAAAAATCCAAACTATCAATTTTGAGTTGCTTTATTTGTACGCTTCTCTCCATAACAGGATTAGATTCCTGACAGCCAAGGCTAAGTGATTATCCAGTTCTCTTCGACCAAAACAAGAAAAAGTAGGAAAAGCTAAAGGTAAAAAGTACAAGGCTTTCCTTCGCATTGTTCAGGAAATATTAGGAGTGAAAGGACTTACTACACATCATTCTAATACTAACACACAATCATAATCATTTAATGAGGACATACTGAGAGGCTTACTTTGAGTTCAGGTGATGTGATTACTATTGGTTTTCAAGCGACATCTTCTTGTTCCTCCATCTCCTCGAGAATCACATACTTAGCAGCAATATTTGTATTGAGTGAACCCTCACTGTCATCTTCTCTTTCTTGTCCCTTCTTTAGCTTTTGGTATCTAGAACAAAATGAAGTAAACTGATCATGATACAACATCGCAAGGACGACTTAGCTAGAATACAAGGCTTAGGATAACTTTTGCAACTACTCTCGTATTTAATGTTCAATTATCAGAATTCCTATTGCAAATGAAACAAGGATCTGCTACAAAATTCTGCTCTTTCCACATTCTGCAATTAAGGGATTCAATCAAATAAACCGTTAGATTGAGGAAATCAGGAGTCGGATGTTGAGTAGAAGAATGAAGAAGATGAAGGCAATGCCAAGTAGAGAACATCAAGAGACAAAAGCCATCACGGGAAGTTAAGAGCCAACCATTTTACCACTGGCTTGAAGAACCCGAAACTGACCGCTCACCAAACCCATGAGTTCCACACTTAGCGATATGAATATATCAATAAATAGAGACATTGCACCAATGCCATACCAAATGAAAATTTCACTCTTAAATATGCCGTCACTAACTTCCAGCTACAGCTCTCTCGAAGAAAGTTCAACTAAAATGGAAGAGTTTTTAGATGGAAGTCTGATTTATGACATGTCATGCCATGTCACGGGAACATTTTGAATTTTTAGTACATTTTTCTATGAGGTACTCATTGTTTTCTATGCAAGGAACATTAGCTCACACCTCCAGTCCTTAATTTTTAGACCTTTTACCAAGCTTTTCACAGAGAGAAAACAGAAAACCTCCATTCGTGAGTATCTCTCAGTGAGAGGAAAAAAAAACTAAATCCTATCAGTATTATTTTGGGACAAATTAAATGACTAAATTCAACTCTTCCTATCAGCTTAAGCTTTTGGGCAAGTAGCGCTGTGAGCTAAAACCCATAGACCATCCAACAAAGTTTCACACTAGTCTCAATAGAGGAACCACATAATTGATCCCCCAACAGTCACAAAGCAATAAAGTCTGCTACACCTGGTGAAGGAGTCCAGATTGTGCAAATCCGAAGACACTAGGCCTGTAACATGTCTTGCAGTCACATATTAATATCATGCAATTCAAATGAGGATCAAAGGGAGCAATCAGCAAACAAATAAAAGCAGTATAAAATGGATCTCGATGTTCCTTGTCTACAAGTTTGTTAGCGTGCTTGAGCAATCAGCAAACAAGTAAAATCAGTACAACGTACCTCTCTATGTTACTTGTCTACAAGTCTGTAGTGTGCTTTGTCAGTCTAACAATCTTTTGGACTTTTGGCCAGTGGTAATATGTATCCACTAGAATAGGTCCTGGGTTTTGGCAATGGTGGATTTCTCTCATTAACAAAAAACCCTATATTCTACTCCATGTGCTTGATATTTACTTGCTTACATTTACAGTTGAAATGTACAAAATTTTATTGCTCTGCTGATTCATGCATACCTGAATTTTTTTTCACCGTGATTTTTTTTGGGTAAGTTGAATACCCCTGTTTGACACCTAATCTGTTGATTGAATTTAAAATCCACACATGATTCAAAAAGTTGCTTCATGGAACATTAGGAGCTTTCATAACCAAATTGAGTTAGCTTTTGATTACAACTCTACCACTGGGGGAGGAAAAATACCTCTTATTACTTCTCTCAAGATAGATAGCGTACTTTCCTCATATAATAGGAAGTAGGTTCTGGGTAACCACTAAGACGGAGCCTTGACATGAGCAATCTACAAGAACTTGAGGCTCCTTCAGGCCATGGTCACAACTAGGGAAAGGCTGAATTCAATTGAAGGCATACTCTCAATAAGAAGAATTGAAAACAATGAATAAGTGGCGGATTTTAGCTATTAAAGCATGTTTGCAAGTTCCTTAACTCATACTTGTTAAAGAAATCTGTGTCCGGATACCCATTGCCTTATGATACATGCCTATGTATTTGCCGCCGCTGACCAAGCATAAAAGCCATCAAAAAATTTCAAAAATGCGGAGGATTGACCACAGAGATAAGGGTCATTTCAACTTGGAGAGGATTTAGCAACCAGAAGGCAGAAGTAGTTGTTATGTGCAGCATCATATGCAAGTTCAGATGATGGCTAACTAGTGGACGATAATAGTTTCAACATTTTCAGTTGTTAAGGGCCCATGAGAGGACCTTGTAGCCAGTGCAGTCAAGAAGGTCCTCAATCTCCAGAAAAGGTAGTGGAGTAATGCTGATATTGGGTGACTGCTTATGCTCAGGAGCACAAATCTGAAACTAGGTTTGATATTTGCAGAAAGTTTATGGAGAAAGAACCACAAGGGGTTCGTACTTTGGTGCATGTCAAATTTGCAGCTCCCAAGTTAAAATCCTTATTTTGCAAAACTATCCAAACAACTACCTTTTAGAATAGAAGATAGAAGGTCCACGATTTTCATCTCAATCACTTGAATCGTTTTTTCAACATCCGCTTTCTAAGCACATCAAAATGCTACAGATGCAGGAAATGAAACACTAAAGTCTCTGCCTCTCCCCAACCTGAAGTATCTTTTGAAAAGACAGACAGCACTTACAAGCAAAGTCAGGCAAGATGCCAAATACACAAGGCAGTCCTATGAATGGAAGCCCATTCCCTCCTTTATAATGGTGGACTTCAGCTAATCCATAAATGTATCTGAAAACATTAAAGCATAACTAAAAGTTTGCAGCTCATACTCACTAGTCCTAACTATATTCTAGCTTAAAAACACATACATGGATCTGAGGTGAAACTCATCTCTCCAGGAGCAGGTAATTCAATTGAAGCTAAAAGTTAAAAACCCATGAAGTCAAATAAAAGCAGATATGAAATGCATACAAGAGAGATATGGTATTGTTTCAACCAAAACAAGTAAAATAGCATATAAAATTCACCCCATTGCCAAACATCCCCAGGTTGCTAGACAGGTCAGCAACGGATCCCAAGGATTTTAATACAAATACCAACAAATTGGGCAGATTACCACCAATAGATGCTCAAAAGTCTTACCGAATAATAAATGTTCAAAACACCAATGGCAAAATGAACAAAACTACAACAACAACAAAAAGATGCCTTCATAACCTTTTAGAGTATCAGGTTCATTTTGATTAATAAAAGAGGGTTTAGAAAAAGCTATACAGCAATAGGTCACTATTTTGCTCAAAACTGATGACTTACTTGTACAAATTGAATAAACTGACACCGATGATGATTGTGAAGAGACCAAGACCTTTCAACCACGTAAATTTATCATGGAAGTAGAATACTGCAACCTGAATATGCATTGCGCAGGATCAGAAACAATGTCAATCAGATGGTAGGCATTAGCAGCCTCCAAATGAGGCACCTTTTTTTTTACCAGCCAAGAAAATCAATCAACATCACGAAAATGACCATGCCACAAATAGTTCTTTGAGAATAATTGCTTCCCCACTAAACCTTTTATTTCTATTAATAATTTCTGATTGTAACAATGAGTTAATATATAAGAAATAAAATGCAGTCAATTTCAGGTTGGTGAGCCAATAAATAGAGCTTAAACCGCATGAGTCTAAATGCCAAAGACGCATGCACTGGGCCACAACAGTAGCGCTACCAAATTTACATGAGCTGAGAATTAGTAATTACAGAAGTGAAAAGCTTGGCCATAACTAGTTTATCTCTGTAGATGGTGAAATCAACATAGACAGCATCTCAATAAAATAACACAGATGCTCAAACAATCTGTAGAGGATATGGAAGCTCTTAGCAAGATGATGCAGAAGTTGATGGAGAGAGGTTCTATTGAGGGGTTTGATGTTGGTGGTGGTGGGAGCGGTGGGGTGAGTATTTCGCACTTGTTATTTGTTGATGAGACTCTTATCTTATGCGAGGTGGATGAGAACCATATTTGTAATCTTAGGGGCTTCTATGTTTTGAAGTGGTTTCGGTGCCTAAGATCAATCTTTCCATTCTAAGGTTATTTCTGTTGGTTGTGTTGAAAATGTCAGGGAGTCGGCTGATTTTCTGGGATGTAGAGTTTCTTCATTACCAATGACCTACCTTGGGCTTCCTCTTGGAGCTAAATTTAAAAGTGTTCATATTTGGAATGACATTATTGAAAAAGTTGAAAGGAGGTTAGCAGGTTGGAAGCGAATCTATCTTTCGAAGGGAGGAAGGATTAATTTGATCAAATTCACTCTCTCTAGTCTCCCAACGTATTATTTCTTGTCTCTTTTTCCAACCCCTATTGCGGTGGCAAATAGATTGGAGAAGTTACAAAGGGATTTCTTATGGGACAACGGTGGGGATGAGCATAAGTTTCACCTTCTTAATTGGGCTAAAGTCTGTTCTCCTATCAGTTCTGGTGGGGTGGGTCTAAAGGTGGCTGCCCTTGTACAATAAAGCTTTATTAGGAAAATGGTTGTGGCAGTTTGCTTCAAATAGAGACAGCTTATGGAGGTTAGACATCATGGAGAAGTATGGTAGTAAGGTGGATGGATGGATATCTCTTGAGGTTCATCACTCTTACGGAGTGAGTTTATGGAAGCATATTAGTAATGGTTGGACTTTCTTCAGAGAGTATTCAATTTGCAGTGGGATGTGGCCTTAGAGTTCGTTTCTGGCACGACCGTTAGTGTGGTAAGAGACATCTGAGTTTTGCGTTTCCCTTATTATTGTCTTCATCCCGGAGTACAGATGTGTTGGTAGTGAATTGTGTGGAGGGAGACTCCGGATTTATTGTTTGGAATGTTCAGTTTGCCAGAACTGCCAATGATTGGGAGATGGATGAATTTGCGGCCTTCTATTATTTACCATATATGTATTTCTGTACTACAAGCTCCTGTGTGCTCCTCTCTCTCTCTCCCTCCCTCCCCTACCTTCCCGGTCTTTCTTACTGTAAATGATTATTCAAAACAATTTGCAGCGCGCTGGTTAGTATGGATCTTGATTTGTTGGAAGTTTTGCTAAAAGATTTAATGATGGGTTTTGACAAGTGTTTTCGAGTTGAAGCTAAGGATTTTCAGGTGACTGTTAGTGATAGAGTTGTTGTTAGATGGTCGGAGTGGAGTAGAAAATCTCATAGTGTTATCTCGCTTGGGAGATATGGGGCTGTCTGGATAGTTAACTTAGCCAGCAAGCTTTTGGGAGCAGCTATTGATCAGGATGTCGTCTTGGAATTCAATGAAGGCTCTAGGCCTTCCTGGCTCAACGATGTGCTAACAAGTCGGGGAGATAAGTTGCCGTGATTGAGTTCGGAGAAAGACGCCGGAGAGGGGTAGTCATGGTCCCCAAAGGTAGAGCGGGAGCTGGATGGAAGGCTTTGGTCGAGTGTTTCCAGGGGGTGGTTGATCACCTTGGGTCAGTAGGGAAAAGTCATGGTTCTGCGGTGCAGTGGGGCAGAGATAAGGGGTTTCTTTCGCGGAAGCTGTAAAGTCGGGGTCGGCAATGGTTGTCCATGGGCAGCCTACGCCAAATCCTCAAAGTGACGTTCCATTTGCAGGAGGTAAAAGGTGGTCGCATGTGGAGAAGGGGAAGAGCCACGCTGACAAGGGGGCAGCTTTGTCGTTTCCCAATAAAACTTCATTTAATGTTTTGGAGGCTACACAAGACATGGTAGAGGTTTTCTGAACAGGTTGTGCGGAGTGTGCTGATGGTTCCTTGGCCTGTTGGTTGATAATCCATGTTGTGCGGAGTGTGTTGGGAAGGCTATTGAAGTTGAGGGGAGTTATATGGGCCCGGAGTGTCCTCTTAAGGATGGGGGTGGGCCAGTGGTTGTGCGATTTCCCTAAAGCTTGATATCTTTCCGTCTAGGCAGGGGGAGCGGCTTGATGGGTTGGCTTTTCCTAGCCCAAATCTCGGTTTGGTTTCTGAGACTGAATTGGGGAGGGACATGGGTGGGCTTAGTTCAGGGCCGGGTGGGTGTGCAGAGCCGGGTGATGGGCAGGCTGACCCGAGACCCATTATTGAGGCTGAGATTGAAGCCATCTTCGATCCCCTGGAGAGGTTCACAGGTGATGACCGGAACTCTCTGCCGATGGAAGACTTGCCTCTGGCGACGCTGTCTGTGGTGGCAGGGATGGGTTCCGGCGACTCGTTGGCGCCGGAACAATCAGACGAAGTTGGAGCTGTTTTTACCTGATTCTCTCCTGGCTTGCTGGAGACGTCGGGATGCTGCTTTTCCGAGACAGAACAGGCCGATCTTCATGTTGGGAAGCTCCAGCGTGGGGTCCCGATGGAGGAAGTCCACGTTGTGTTCGATGAGGCATTTTCTCATAGTGTCGAAGAGAATTGTGTTGCCGAGAGGGAGCAGGCAGTGCTGGATCTTTCTTTTGGGGCTCTCTTAGGTGGTCTGGAGATGAGGGAGTGTTCTCGGGGGTTGTCTTAGACTCTGGTTTGTGTTGAGAGCTCATTTGGACAAGATCTTCAATCACATTCTCTAGAGATGGAGGATGGAGAGTTTCTACGAGATACAGAGAGGGAACTGGTGCATGTAGACCCCTTGGCGGTCAGTTTCCCTAGTGACGATTTGGAGGGGAAATCTCCGGCGTTTGGTGATTCGGAATGGGTATTAAAAATGGTTTCCTCTGTTGGACATTTGGTTGGGGTGTCGAGTGAAGCTCACGAGGAGGAGCTGAGGAATCTCTTTGCTACATTGGAAAGAGATAGGGTGCAACTTAGTTCAAAAAAGTTTAGAAAATCAAGGGAAAAGATGCTAAGAGAGTTGAAGGGATTGAACTCTTCAGTTAACTTTCTTAGCGAACGGTCAGGTGGAGGTGGGGTTGGGAGAGCGATGGTGGAGGTTGCTCATGGGAGAGTTTTGACAATCGACAGCTTAGGGGGTCTTGTTAAAGTACTCGCTTTTTCTTTGGGCCAATGTGATGTTGGGTTCCCTTTTCTGGTTTTCCGGTTTTTCTTAGATTTCTAGTTTGTGTGTTAGGGGTTTTCAGTATAGGTTGTGTTTGTGTTGTAATATTTTTGGTATGGGAATATGTGTTGGTATTGGGTTTAGTGAAAAGGTGAAGAGAGAGGTAATTTTTTATATTTTTTGTAATTTTTTATATTTTTATGGTAGAGAGAGAGATTATATTGGAGTATTTTATTAGGAGAGAGATAAAATTTTGGGGAATATTATGAATGCAAACGCAGCCATAGTCTCTTGTACTGTTGATTCCGTTGTTTTGTGTTATTTGGGCCAATGTGATGTTATTTGTTAGTTTGTGTTATTGACAAGAGAAAATGCTAAAATGATCAGAAGCTGCACCTAAATACTTGTACACAAACTTTTTCTTACTGCTTGCTCCTCCTAAGAGCTTGTTTTTTCTCTTCCCCAACATACAGACACAAATTGAAACCATAATCATATCTGCTTCTTTCTGGAAAGGGAAGCCATGTCTCCTCTCCCGGAAATGATTCAAGAAACAGTCTGTATTTTCAGCTGAAATTAGCTAAAAGCTTCCGTTCAAAACCATGAACCCACTGTGAAGAGTACCAAAAGTTATACACTGATTATTGGAACATTTAGAATTATTTGTTCCCTTGGATACAGCACCTTCCCAGAAAGCGATACCCTTGCCAACTTCGTCAGCGAACTCTGTGTGGATCGTCCCAGACTCAACGGTTAAGTTTGGCAAAATCACAAAGGATTGAAGTAATTGTGTCGTTTTGTGCGAGAGTGAGTGAGAGAGAGAGAGAGATGAAGTAGATAATTCAGGGAACAGTAAGCATCGAAAGTCAAGGAATCTTAGGCATTGTAGACATCTTGGCAGAGACAAACAAAACACATCAGGTTCCTTTTGTTGGGGTAGGGGGAGGGGAGATGGAAAAGAAATCAGAAGTACTGTCAGAAATGAAATGCAATTAAGAGAACATGGGTACACTAATTTCTTCAACTCAGCCAACATCAAGATAATGGCAAGTCCAATGAAAAATTATTACAAAAGTTCCGCACAGCACGCAATGTTAATTTGAAGCAGACCCTGTTAGGTGGCTAGCAAAATGATTGGAATTAGGAGTTTTATACTGAGAAAAAGGTGAATGATTGACTCATTCCATACTAAAAATTATCACAGGAAATATTTTGATAACACGGAATCCTATTTCTCAATGATTTCCTGTCCATCTAAAGGAAACCCTGGTAGGTGGCTAGCAAACAGACCAATGAAATTAATAGTTGTTATACCGGTGGCACCCAGTTCAAGAAGCTAACAACTGATTGTTGAATACATTTGTAACCATTAAAAAAAATGAGTGCATGGCTCCACAAATTAAAAATGTGACAACCACGAAGCTTAGTGAGTTGGACCGAACCACCAAAATTAGTGTAAGGGCTAGCTTAATTTCTCAAGCATTTCATACCAATATAGTGACGGCCTCCTTGACAACACCTGCTATTGTGACTGTAACAGCACTAGTTACGGAGACGAGAATGTATTCTGTCAATACCTGCAGCAATATCAACAATATAATGAACATATGAAAATTGGTATTAATATCTGTGACAAAAGCATAAGAAGTCAAACAGCAAAATTGCTCTCTAATGGTACTTGGTTAAAATCCACCCCCACGCAGCACAAAAAGGAACCCTATAGGGAAAACAATACAAATGTATTTAAAAAACAAACTATGTTGGACCTAAATTCTTACCATAAAAAAGGCAAGTGTCCCGCCAAAAAGCATCAGCAAGCAACTTCGAGTGATATGCCATGGACTGTTGAAGTAGTTGCTTGTTTTAAATTCATGCCATGGATCTAATATAAGTGAAAAAATGGCAGTTGACACTGCCATCACTGGAGTTACATAGCTCATCAAGGTAAGTGGATTCTTCAAACCTGAAACAATATGGTAGAAGCACCTTAGGATGATTTTGTGGAAAACAAAAGACATGACAGACTCCAGATATCAAAAGGAGACAAAACAGCATTTATAATAACAGACATGGGCATGTTAAAGTGATATATTTGTCAGAAAAAATTAATTGATTTTCCTATGGAGATGGCAACATAAAACATTGCAAATGAGTTAGCAATTTTTGTATTGAGTCTAACAAGGAGTACCTTTTCCGTTTACTTAAGCTTGAAAAGGAAACTTAGGAGTTTATAAGAATATTTGGTGTGTTTTCTTGTGTTTCAAGCTACTCTAGGACTTGTTTCATTATGACTTCCTCAAGATTTGAAGCCATTAGTAGGGTTATGTTAAATATGCACGTGTGAGAGAGCAAAAAGGTTTAGTCCCACATTATGAAGAGGTCACAAGTGTGGGTAGTTAATATAGCATAGTTAGACCCAAACCTATAGGTTAAAGCTTTTAAGTTGAGTGGTATCCCTACATGTTATATTATGAGCACACTAGAATACGCCCCAAGGAATTCATCTCCCCAACAAGTGGTATCAGAACCAATGGTGTGATTCGGATAGGGGTTGTAAGAACAGGCAAAGACACTTTGAAGAGATAAGGGAGCAAGGTGTGCAGGGCGAAACACAAGGTAAATCCTAGGAGGAGGCCCAAGAGAAAAGGGCCTATTGTATCCGGCTTCCATTCTAGGGGGATCGAAAGGGGAAGCAAGTTGTACAGGCATGAGGCACAACGTGGATCCTAGGAGAGAGGCCTAAGAGCAAAGAGACAGATAGGATCGAGAGGCTTCCATTCAAGGAGGAGTGTGTTTTGTGGTATGGTCCACATGATGATCTAGACAACAAGCCGCAAAAAGACTTTTGTTGAAGGGCGAGTGGAGCAATGTGGTGATAGACTCACACGTGAGAGGAAGATTGTTGAATATGCACATGTAAGAGGATAAAAAGTTTGAGGCTCACACTGCAAAGAGGTCACAAGTGTAGGCAAGTAAATAGCCTAGTTTTTTCTTATAGGCAACTTAAAGTTTTATTAAAGAGGAAACAAACGAAACGTGTCAACAGTACAAAAGACTATACTGACAACACCTAACACAAACAAGCTAAAAAACTAAGAAAATCTGGAAAACCTGAAAATGGAGAACCCAACACCGCATTGGCCCAAAGAAAAAGAGACTGCATCAAAAAACCCTTAAACTATCCATAGACTGATCCATTTCTTCAAAGCATCTGTTGTTCCTCGACCTCCACAAGCTCTACCATATACAAGCAGGAATCATTCTCCACACTACGCAATGCATACATATGTAGTGTGGATTTTTCATATGAAACCTCGCTACGCAATGCATACATATGTAATGAAGGTACCTGAGGGGAACTTATGATCCTATTCTAAACGCAATCATAAGAACAGATGCTCATCCAATAGCATGAAACTTCGCTAAAATTGGGATTCTGAAAAGCAACATACAACACGTACCGTAGGCTTCTTTCTAGATGTTGATTGTGGTGTTGATGCGCATTTAATAGAATTAATTGGGTTCCACGCCAAGCCAACAAGAACAAGTACACCGTTCCCAAGCAATTGCAAATGAATCAATAAAAAAGAAAAGTGAATAACTACGGATACTGGAAAAAAAACAGAAGTCAAAATATAAATTATCATGATGATAGAAAGTAATTCCGAATCACAAAGAAAGCCTACCTGCAGAAGAATCTGAGTCATGGACCAACGGAAGCCAGACATTACAGAAGCAAGCATAACCAAAATGAAACCCCAAAACTCAAATTCTGTCTCTTTTGCAACTGCAATTCAGAGACAGATAGATAGAACACATAGAACTATTAACGTTGATTGGTAAACAACACATTAATATTGTATTTTCATCAGTTTTTTTGACAAGTAAATAATAAAGATAAAAACACAATAAAACAGCTATGCAGGGGTGTGCAAGTACAACACCTAATGACACAATCTAAGGGCTTTGACTTGGTGGGTACACCAGTTGCACGCTAGCATCACTGATGAAGTATATCCTCACAAGTGGTAAAACAGTCATTATATCCTAACACAAGGTGCTATCTGGTTTACAAACAAACAGGTGAATGTAAGAATCATATATGACTAGAGAATGGATGTAAGTATGAATGAAGCTTGATACCTGTTAATAGTATTCCAACTGAGATAACTAAAATGATGCCCGAGAGTTTAATGC
Source organism: Myrica gale (assembly GCA_963930655.1). NCBI lineage: Eukaryota > Viridiplantae > Streptophyta > Magnoliopsida > Fagales > Myricaceae > Myrica > Myrica gale. The sequence continues at coordinate 18,604,108 of OZ005598.1, read as the reverse complement.
TTGGAGACTCCAACCTTCCAAATAAATCAGCATTAAATGCAGAATACCAGATGAAAACCACAAAAAAAAAAAGTTACCATGATAACATAGATCAAAACAAAGGAGGATTAGATATCCGGAGTGGAGCATGAATGGCATTCATAGATGAGGCAGCATGAAAAAATATTCTAGGATTGGAGCAATGTGAAACAGACATTTTAATAATATACCAATACAGAGAGAGAGAGAGAGAGAGAGAGAGAGAGAGAGAGAGAGAGAGAAGGGATGGAGGGACAGAGGGAGAAAAAGAGGAGAATAGAAAACTGGATTGGCCCCTAAAAATTAGAGACAAGCACCTAACAGAACAGCAAACGAATTTAATGTTGAGAAGCATTTGCAGAAAATAATTGTGAGCAGAAGCCCAGAACATGATTATGGAGCACAGCATGAGAGAGGACTCAACGCTGTAAAGCTTTGTTAGAATGCGATAAAGTTGAATAATGAAGCTCAACAAGTCTTATTCTGTCAACTTTTCAATGCTATAGGAATCTTTATCACCATTGAACCTTATGTAGGTTTATATACCCTCCAAGAACTCCATCCAGGATCACTTGTTTCCTAATTCCCGGTATCCTCAGCAAGTGTCATCCTTTATAGCCTTCCACTTGTCCTTATGGCATGATCAACCTAATTAGGCTCCTCATTATTGTGTTCACTGATTTTCTCAACACATGACAAAAATACAAAGCTGGCATTTGAAGAGAGGAACTGGACACGCTTTTGATCCATTGTTGACAAAAAGGTCAACCTCTTTGAGGTTTGTTCACCTCTTTAAATAAAGAAATGCAGAATCGTGGGATCTAGATGAATGTACTGATGGAGCAAGTTAAGAAATCAAGTAGAATAGGCTCAGTGTTAGGGACACCACAACATGCTTGAGAACTGATGCACAAAGGAGTAGTATACAAAGGAGCTGTAGCACATAATCTCCTAAGAACGAATGGACAATCTCGGTTTCTCCTAGACTTTGGGCCAGCTTCCAATTACATAAACTAGGTGGTACAGATCCGATGTTAGAATCATACGTATGCTACCTTAGAAGTCGAATAACTTTTAGACCTTCTCAGAGGTATTCAAGAAGATGAAAGATCATCAGCATGAAGAGCATTAGATAACAACTCATTAAGTCAATAAACAAAAAAAATCAAAAAGAAACAAGGCATTAACATTCATGTTGGATATCTGAAAATGAGATTAGTTAAAAAGCTCAAATGACAAGAGATTCACCTGAAAGCAAAAGCAAATAAAAGGAGAAATATTGGAGAAGCAGATTTACACTGCACCAAGGAAAGACAGGTAAAAGTCAACATCCTCACTTGAAACATTAATAAACAGAGAAAGTGGATTCACTAAGCATAAAAAGAAACTTTAGTACAAACACAAATATCCCATGAAATCATAGTATTCCAAAAGATCACCAACCATTGTGGCAAAAGTGACTGATATGAAAACGAGGGATGCGTTGCTCAGATTTACGTCCATTGCTGTTCCAAGAGCTGTTGGTACAACTGTGAAAGGCAAAGTCCATCTGTAGCATTAGTCGATAGAAAAGTTAATTTAATAAGTGATAAGAAACTTAATGAATCAGAGAATACTAATTAAAGGACATCAATGACCACGAATAAGAGAATGATATTGATGACACAAAAAACAAAAACAGGGATAAAATCTGAATCTAACATTTAAAACTTGCATTAATTGTTTCAGGAAAATTTGAACCCCCAAGGGTTTGGTGTGATGGTAAGGTTTCGGCTTGGGTTCTAACATGTCCTAAGTTCGAGCCCCAACACCCCATTATCGCCTTTGACTTACTCGCTCTCTGGGTTGTGGGGTCGGTCCAGGGGGCCGGGGTTTGTACTTCAGGGTTGGGCCAAAAGGGTCCGGCTTTGGGGGATTTCCTCGTCATCAAAAAAAAATTGTTTCAGGAAAATTTTCAATTGTGGATAACATTTATCTCCCTGGTGAGAATATAAGTTACTTCACTGAATATAAGCACCGCTCGGGAAAAAAAATAAAACCAAGTCCTATGATATTAACACTTTGCTGAATAAAAATATGGCTTTAAACAAAGATGAGCAGAAACATCAAAAGACCACCAATATGCTCTTAAAATCCAAAAAGTTATTTTTGTCATCCTCATACTTTACAGGTTTCCTGCGTTGCATAAGAAGGAAAGAGATTGAGCGAGCCACTTCCACTGATATGGTGACTCAAATGCAGAAGGAAAACAATTAAATCATATTCATGTTCTGCTTCTAATTCATAAGGGACAGATATCTACGATGTCAGATGTTATATGTATGGAGGGACATTCTTGTAGTTTGAAACCATATCCACATTCCCTTCACATAACAAATATATAGAGGTGCGTATGTAAATGTCTATTTACGAATACAATCCAGCAACTCAAGGTTTAAGTTCTCAAAAGCTTTTCTTATCCTCACTCTCTTTAGCCGTCAAAACCACACCATATATTATATCACTCAGAAAATCTAACCCTCAAATCCTAGTATTTTACTCACCTCTCTCTTTTTCTTCGTTTCTTCTCATTCTTGCCTCTCCCAAACCCTAGAAAACATAACCCCAGATAAATAAAAACCACTGATAAATAGAAAGCGAGAAGACACCATAAGCAGGCTGGTTGCAGAATTAGCATGGAGCGCCCAATTGAAACTTCTGAATGTTCCTTCATACCAGGAACAAGAGTTGGATAGTGTCAAAGAAATGTTTTCAATGGAGAAGAACATGTCTCAAGTGTTTGATTAAAGTACACCATTAATCCATGGCTGCAAGCCGATAGAAGAATGGTGGGAATCAGGGTGTATTAAAAAATGCCTGTCAAATGACATTTCTGCCTTGTTCTTTTTTTAATAGACACAACTCATTGTGGTGGTAGGTTCTCAAGGTAGTGTTAGTGGTGAGTCAAGAAGATATAGGGCTCAATCTACAACATAATGGAGGATGAAATCGCTTAAAAGAGATTGTGAGGATAAAGACCACAGTTGACAGAATGGTAGGACGTGTACCATAGCAGAGGAAACGGTAATCCTCATGGTAACCGTTATTATTTGCATTGTAAGCCATGGGAGGATAACCAGAGGAACCGCAGTACTGGTGCTTCCAGCTATTGATGATCACATATGCCTCACAAAAACTGAGTATGCAGCAAGCCCAACTGGTCACTAATGACTGTACTGATCCATTCTGGTAACACTGCCAACCTAGCATCATCTAGTTTCCCTATGTTGAGTCTTTGACTTAGCAGCCTCTGCTCAAAAGACTGGTAACATCCCCACTTTCAAGTTTTTAGACCATTTGTCCTTCGTCTTCAGTTATGATGGTAATACTTTAATGCAACTCGTAGGCCATGTTACGAGAAATAGATCAAAGCCATTTTACTAAAGAGTCCAACAACTCATAACCAAAGCACAGAAGTAATACAAGAAAGATAACGGCCAATGAATCCTATCATTCTCACTACACCACTGTCTCCCGTATATAAACTTCGGTTAAGGTAGATACAGAAACATACAGAAACTATTGAATCAAAGCATAAAGATAACAAGAAAAAGAAAAGTCCTAATCCAGAAGAATCTTGATTTTACGTTATTCTAACAACGACAATATATTGGAAATCCAAGCCCAACCATCATTTGAGACGAGAGGTAAAGCACTAGCTTGTTTGGTAAAATTAAGATGGATATTGATTGGCTCTCAAATAGCAAATTGACTTAATAAAACTTAAGTGAAAATTTTTACCTCTTGTAAAGTAATCCTGCCACGACATAGCAACATTTGGTTGGAATCTATGAGACCAAAACCATGTGATGGCCCTTGATAGAACAGCTTGCAGTGTGAAATGAACAGTATTCATCAGTAAAGGAGCAGGGAACCTTCCCAGATCTTCCCCCAACAGACTTTTGTTATAGCTAATCAAACAAGCATATAATAAGAACAAACAGAAAGTTTTATCGCATCAACAAGAATTGTAAATGAAACATCATGCTTTGAGTTATGGAGCAAGTACAGAGCGAACTTACATGGTCAAAAATAGACTGAAAGTGTACCATACAAGTATAAAAAACAATGTCTTCAATACATTGGCAACAAAAGCAGGATCCTCAGAATGTGGTGTCATTGCTTCACGATTTCGCATTGACATGGAGACATCCAAACCATTTGTATGCCCGGCAGACCCATTTTCAATATCAAAAGGCACATACTTCTCATTCTCTTTCCTCCCAACACGAGTAGAAACATCACCCATAGTATCATTACTATTTAAGTACATAGTTCTCTCCTTAAAATCGTGGTCGTCTTCCCTGTACAAAAACCCGTTTCCTGGCTCACCCTGTTGAAGTAAAGGCAACTCAAAATCAGAGTCCTCTTCAATACCTTCATCTGTGTTTCCTAACTGACGATCGAAATGGACTCTCCCATCATCATCACACCAGCGCGAGAAAGAGGGCTCCCTGCAAAGACCTGAAACTTGGTTTCCAGTCTGAGCGTTGTTCACTCCAGTGTATCCAGAGTTTTCTGTATCCAGACCACTCTCTACCATCTCCTTTCTTAACCTAACTCAACACCATCTAGACACACCAACCTAACCAAACCTACTAATCACAAGTGAGTACATTCCGTTCCCACCAATTCAAAGAATATATGTTCAACCTTTCGAGGATAAGACTCTCAGCTTGATATTAAGGCTCCTTGAAGCTTCTCCAGATGAGATAAGAATCAAATTGGAAAGTTATTTGATTCTGGCATCCTAACTTGTTACGGGAAAAAAATTCCAACCAAAACAGATGAAGATACTCTTCTGAAACTCTCAAATAGCCTGTCTGATACCACCAACTAGTCTGAAATCTCCAATGCTACCTATTAAGATAAAAATTCCATCAATAATTAAGCTAAAAATTTCCCAATCCCATTTTGATCAAAATCAATAATGCTCGAGTATGTTGTGGAGAGTGAAAGCAGGCACATACACACACATAATAAATTCTCAACTTCACACTCAAATGATATCTAAATGTAACTGAGGTAACTTCCCAACAGAATAAAAAAAGTAAGAAACAAGAAACGAACAAACTCAACTAACTTCCATACATCCGTTTGCTTGAGCTAAGCTGTGTTTTTTTTTTTTTTGCATCTGTAGACTTACTTCCTCACAACCTAAATAGTGAAAGCCACATTGCTCTTCAGTCATTGTGTACCGGGCTTTCTTGGCGAAAAACACCCCATAATCCATTGGACCTCCACCAAACGTCAACTTAAAAGCATGATGAGACAAAAAAAATAAAAAAGGAAAGACCACAGCTCCCGAAACGAAACCAAAATAACAAGAAGACAACAAACAAACTAACGAAAAATCTCCAAGGATTTCCGGTTGATTCTTGAAACTAGTCAAACCAATTCGAAGAATCCAAAACGAGAGAAAATAGATAAATAAGAATACATATATTATCCGAATTAAGATAGAGAAAAGTGAAAGTAGCTGAAGATGACAAATCTGAAGCTCAATCAGAAAGAAAACAATGCAGAAGGTGGAATCGTTATACGATCCGAATAAACAAACTACGAACTCGCTTCCAATTTTAATTCATAAAACGTTAAATGCACATGTGATTGGACGAGCTTGAATGCGAGGCTGACCCGAAACTGTTGCAGATATCGCTGGAGAGAGATCTGCGAGAAGTAGAGATCTGATCGGCGACTAGCTTTAGTATTGCTATTGTTATTCACGTGGCGATGGAATTGCATTAGGCAGAAATAGTCCAGCAATCGGTATTGAATTTTAGGTGCGAAGTTTGAGGCATTTGGTCGTTTTTAGGTTTGGGTGTTATTATTGTCTGTCGTTGGGGTTGCTGACGTGTGTTGCTCGCTTCTTTTTGCTTCAAAGCCTGTCTTTTCTTTTACATCCATTGCATTATGCCTCTCTTTTTATTCTGTCTTCTCTTCTTTGGATTTTCTCCGTGGAAAGCGGGAGAGTTAAGGTTCGTAAACGTGGGACCCCATATTGCTTCATTTCTAAGATAAAATATTAATCCACCTCTAATGTTGCTTCTCTTTTGCTCCTCCTTTTCACAATATTGATTAGTAGATTCTCTAATCACAAACACGGTTTAGTAGTTTTTCTTGGGGTCATTTAAGAATGCAAAAACAGTATATAAAAGGAGGGAGGAAAAAGTTTTTTTCTCATCAGGATCATTTTGAAGAAGTTTTACGAGCATGCTCTTAAGGATTAGTTGCGCTATTCTTCGTTACCGCGCGTAAAATCGCTTTCAGGTGATAATTCAGAACTACTCCTCATGGTGCCCGAGATGAAACTTCAGATGAACAGATGATCTAGGAACCAAGGGCTCAATAAGCGAACCTGCAAAAGAAGCAATGAGGAGGCACCGAGAAGTGTCTCTCTGATGTTCAGCAAGTCAAAAAGATGGATTATGGACTCATATGAGCTCCTATTATTTGAATTTAATAAAAAAAATTCATCACATAATTTTTTATTATTATAATATTTATTAAAAATCTTCTATTACTTTATTTTTCACCGACTCTCATGACATATCTTTATTTTATAATATTTCTCAAATTCCAATACTCCAAATTTTTCACACTCAAACATCTCCATATATCTCAAGGGGAGATATCTTTTAGGATAATTCGAAATTAAGGATGAGACATGCCTACAAATTCTCCTCACTTTTGCTGATTGCTCGCATATTGTATAAATTGATTTCAATATAAAAAGAAGTGGTAGTTCCAACGAGTTTAAGGTGGTGTGCGGCAGTAGAAATTTTGGGGTTGAAAATTTTGGAGTATTTCAGTTTATAAAAAAATAATTATATTTTATTAGATTTCATGAAAGAGTGAATAGGGAAGATTTAAATGAATATTATGAGGGCGTTTGTTTGCCCAATTATTTGGGAATCCAAAATTTCCACCCCACCAAACACATTTCACAAACCCCAATAAATTTCACACTTTTACACATACATTTCACACTTTTCACAAATCCCAATAAACTTCAACATTCAAAATATTTCCAAAATTTTAAGAATATTTCCCAAAATTTCGATAAACAAACAACACATAATAAAAAAGAATAATCTGATGAGGATAGAGAGATTATTTTATAATTTTTTAATAAATTTTGAGGCTCGAATATCACCTAAGTATAGATTTTGATTCCTATTATAAATATTTTATAGAAAAAATTTAAAATAATAAAATAATATCCTTTATGTTAGCTTTCTATCACATTTTCAATAAAATAATAAAAATAACAAAAAATTGTAATTATGTTTTGTTCTCTTTTTTTAACAAAAACTAAATTTTCAGAAATTTAATTTTTAATCAGTAGTTTTATATCAATTTCATTTTTAGTCCTGGATTGACGTGGAAAATGCATCTGAATTTGAGGCTAAGTCTGACGTGGAAGGGAAGTTTGTTAATTAGATTGATGGGAGAGTAAGTATCATTTTTTGAGACGTAAGGGACTAGATTTTTTAATGTTAAAACCTAGAACTAGATTTTTTCTTAAGTAAAATTATTTTAAGACCATTTGCAAGTTGATACCCTCTAAATGGCCTTCAATGCCGACCTTTGGGTTTAACGAAGCTTCTATCTTCACAGGGGGTCTTTGTTAATTATTATTTTTTCTACTGGTTTGCTTTTGCTGTCTCTTTTGCTTCCACCCATACTTCATGGCTCGTCTCCACCACTCTCTCTCCAATCACCGTTTCTTCTCGTTCAAAGTAAGCACCCTGGTCACCTATATATATATACATTTTTATAAAAATATTATTCTTTAAAAAATAAAGTAAATCAAATATTAACTATATATAAGACATGTATCTTGAAAATAATACTCATATCTATATAAAAAGATGAGCCCATGGATGGGGAGAGATGAGCAACCATGGCATAATAGAGAAGAGTGTGAGCCTAAGGGTGTGCATTATTATAGTTCAATTTTTGGAGCCGGCCCTGATCCTGATTTCACATGAACTTGACCCTGATCCTGATAGGGAAAAACTCTCAAAGATTTATGACTTAAATTGACTAGTTTTTTCTCACATTCAATCACTTTTACAAAGTTTTCAGAGTGTTGAAGAGTTATTGAAGAGTAAGGTTGTTCGTAGAAAATTCATCAGAAAAACCTTAAAGGTATGATGTGAATCTCGTACGGAGCGGGTCTAAGCAAGAACGCTTAGATTATTACATCAAGGTTGTTAGAGTCAGTAGCAGGGGTTGCTCGTGTCTGAATTACTGTTTGTAAGGTTTTATTCTTAGTGGATTTTAGGTAGTTGCTAGTCCTGAGTGATTTTTCCTTTGAATGATATTTCAAAGGTTTTCTACTTCGTCATCAAATCCTTGTTTTTTATGTGATTGAAGTTTGATTTAATTTTATGATGCTTATTTTGTTGACTGAGGTGTTTATTATACATGATTGAACAATTTTATAAAAACATATTCACCCTCAAGGTGTTATTAGGGTGGGTATTTGATTGTTAAAATTTGGAGTGGTTAAAATTTTAGAATATGAGAGTTGAAAAACTGAAGATAGTTTATAGGAATTGGTAAAAAAGTGAAGAGAGATACTTGAATGAATATTATAATAATAAAAAATAATTTAATAAAGAAAGATTATTTTGTAATTTTTTTTAATCCGCCAAAATTTTTGAATGCAATCAAAAGATACCTTAAATGGGATTTTTAACTAACTGAAATTGTTAGGTGCTATATAACTGTTAATCCGACCAACTAATCAAATTCAGCTAACTGGAACTACTGTTGACGACCAAATGTTGTTGTTGCTGAATTTTACCATGTACTGGTTTCTTTGCCATGTTATGAGTAAGAACTCAAAGATAAAGCTCCGTACTTAGGAAAATCCCCATATATGATAATACAATACTCGTAATTGACGCTTTAACGTGAATCTTTTTTAGGTAAGAACTAAACGACAGACCTTCAAAACATGGTGTGAGTCTAAATAACAACCCAAGAGGGGGGTGAATTGGGTTTATCGAAAAATTATTCATTTTTCAATAAAAACACAGATCTGAATTTAATTCTTTTTAACACTTAAAGATACAAATCTGAAGGAGCTTAATACAAGATAAATATCAGCAATTAAAGATAAAGCCTAAAACATCATAAGTATAGATATGTAACGAAAAATGAAAGAAATAGAGTTAGAGAGATGACACCGTAGTTTTTAGGTGGTTCAGCCAAACACGTGCCTACGTCCACCCCCAATGCTATTGACTTCCTTGGGCTTTCTCCACTATTCTCCAAATAGCGAATACATCTTAGCTTCCGGGGTGCTAAGGAACCTTTGCAAAGTGTTTTCTGAGCTCACGCTTCAACTCTCTCACAAACCCCAAAACCTAAGGGATTTCTTCTACTCTCACAAGTAGGACAAGTGTTCACTCAACACTCAGTTGTTTATAATAATTGGGTACAATGAGGAATGACTCTCTGAGCCGATTAAGCCAATGAAAAGCACAAAACATGTGGAATGGCTCTCTAAGCCAAATCAGCAAGTGTAAAGCTCAAAATGTGTGGAATGACTCTCTAAGCCGAATTAGCAAATGAAAAGCTCAATAAAGTGCAAGAGGATAAGATTCTTGAATGAAACCTAATGTTTGGCAAGTAGGAGCACAAGCTTTCTTGGTAAAGCGGTCTTCCCTCTTCTTCAAAGAACGTTCTCTCTAGAAATTAGGGCAAAGAAAACTTGCAAGTGTGTTGTCTCTTCTTCAAGAAATCTCTCACTTTGGAAGCTAGGAGTGCATTTGGATTCACTTCTTGAAAACAATTTTCTGTTTTCTGCATAGGTATTTGAGCTTCAGTGTCAGCCGCATAGCATGTGGGCACTGACAACATGTTGAATTGTGGGCAGGTAAGTTGGTTTCAATCGAACCAATTTTTTCATACCAACTACAAACTTGACGTTACTCTTCCACTAGCTCATCATCCGTCTCTTTCATATGACCTTCCCCGCCGTTTAATTTAAAATATCAAGAATTTTGAGTTTGGTTCGTGGCATTATCTGCTCATAAGGCGGTGGATGCATGAGAACATTTCCCTTCCACATGGCATAACATAATAGGAATATATATTGTGGGTTGTTTTCAGTTGTTTGAAAACCGAACATGACCGGAATTTTTTTGGGTACTCCGACTATGGCCCGACATATTAAATGGGCCTGGAGCAATGAAAATATTTCAAATGGAATGGACCACGTTCTCTTAACTAGGGCTGAACAAAATCCGACCGCGGACCGAACCGAACCGGATTTGCGATCGTGTCCGGTCTAAAAATTTTTGATATGCGGTCCGGACCAAACCGAACCGCATTTAGTAAACATTTTTTTAATATAATAAAAAAGCAAAACAATGAAATTCGCTCAAGCGCTGGTCAAACGCTTCTATTTCTGTCTGAAATTTGCACTTAGCGCTCAAGCGCTTGTCTAACGCTAGTCAAACCTTATGACTCTGTTTGAAATTTTTCCAATGACACTCGAGCGCTTGTTGAACGCTGATTGAACCTGATGAAGACTTTGGACCAAGCGCTTGTCTAACGCTAGTCAAACCTTATGACTCTGTTTGAAATTTTTACAATGACACTCGAGCGCTTGTTGAACGCTGATTGAACCTGATGAAGACTTTGGACAGACCATCAACTCTAACTCTTGAACAAATGTGGGGACCAAAATTACAACTCGATCAAGACATATTTTGACACGGAATTTTGCCTATACAAAAATGCGCTAACAAAATTAATGAATTCACATGTTTAAGTTCTAAAATAAATTTACATCTTTCAGTTTTTAAATGAATTCACATCTTTAAATTAATGAGCAAACTATGGTATATGACTATATGTTAAATGAAATTAATGAATTCACATTTTTAAGTTTTAAAATAAATTTACATCTTTAAGTCTTTAAATGAATTCACATCTTTAAATTAATGAGCAAACTATGGTATATGATTATATGTTAAATGAAATTAATGAATTCACATTTTTAAGTTTTAAAATAAATTTAAATCTTTAAGTCTTTAAATGAATTCACATCTTTAAATTAATGAGCAAACTATGGTTACATGGTAGATTGGTAGGTGTTAAATGAATTCACATTTTAAAATTTTTAAATAAATATGCATTTAAAATTTTTTAAATAAATTCACATCTTTAAGTCTTTAAATGAATTAATATCTTTAAATTAATTAGCAAACTATAGTAGCCTAGTAGGCATTAAATGAATTCACATTTTTTATCTTAAAAAATGTGTGTTTATTAAAATATGAGAAAAAGCGAAAAAAAAAATTGAAACAGTGGTCCAGATCGAACCGCATTTCAAAACACAGGACCGGACCGGACCACTTATACCACTTATAAGTAGTCCGATCCTTTAATATAGTAGAACCGGAAATGCGTTCCGAAAACCGGACCGCATTTCCGGTTTTTCAGCCCTACTTTTAACAATGTATAGAGTATTTGATAAAACAATTTCAAATGGACCACGACGGACGGGATGAAATGGGGCACAACGGAACAATTGGAGTGCATCCTCTACAATACTAGGGGCACCCTTGATAAAATGCATGGTGCAACAAAAATCCAAAACAGAGTATTTCATAAGTTATAGCAAATACCGCGTTAACTATATATATTTTAGAGGAATAAAGTCTTGTAGCAAATAAAGTAGACTCATATCCACAAAGTCTTGTCGCAAATAAAGGGTGCCACGTAATAGGGGCAATCCATCACGACCTGCAGGAACATTCCCAGATAAATTGTTCTCCACAATTTATATTCCTATTATGTTATGCCATGTGGAAGGGAAATGTTCTCATGCATCCACCGCCTTATGAGCAGATGATGCCACTAACCCAACTCAAAATTCTTGATATTTTAAATTAAACGGCGGGGAAGGTCGTATGAGAGAGACGGATGATGAGCTAGTGGAAGAGTAACGTCAAGTTTGTAGTTGGTATGAGAAAATTGCTTCTATTGAAACCAACTTACCTGCCCACAATTCAACATGTTGTCAGTGCCCACATGCTATGCGGCTGACACTGAAGCTCAAATACCTATGCAGAAAACAGAAAATTGTTTTCAAGAAGTGAATCCAAACGCACTCTAGGTCGTCAATGATGATCAAGAGGAGAAGATTTGACAATGGTAGCTTTTGATCTTGGAGGAATCAACAAATGAAATATTTGGATCTTGGCTTTCTCTCTCTCTAAATGTTGTGATGATGATCAAGCTCTTCCTTCTCTCTCTATCTCGTTCTTTTTATAGCTCATAGGTCTTCAACGGTCATAAAGGGTCTTCTTGTAAAGTTTGAGTGTCGTTGGAGGTGAGACAATTTTGAACCATTTTGAGTGATCTGGCATTGTTCCAGGATTTCTGCAAATTCGCACTATGTGTCAACACCATGTTTCCATCTCTCGGGAGACAGCGCAATGTGTCGACACTTAGATTCAATGTGTCGACACTTATAAGTGTTGGAGAGAAAAACAACAGCTTTAAAGTGTCCAATCCATTCTAAACTTCTTTAAACACCTACAATATGAAAACATTAAAATTATCAGCTTGTGTAATGGTGTTCAAGTGCACTTAGAAATATTTTAGTGAGTGAAACCTCAATCCTTTTGAAATACGTCCACTGCACACTTATAAGTGCAGCACGATATTCTTAACAAATTCATCCACTGTATTTTGAATCACATTGCTTGTCACATGGAGGTTGTTGACTTGATTCTTGAGACCCCTCATTTCCTTATTAAAAGCCCTAAAATGCTCTGTATGAACACCAAGCATCTTCTTAATATCTTCAAATTCCATCTTCATACTAATGGTCATGTCCTCCATATAATTACCCAAACTTTTCAATTCCTCCTTGATTTCAGCAATAAAAGCCTCTTCCTCATCATCATCTTTTTCCTCAGAATCTGAAGCCCCTTCACCTCATTTGTAAGGTGTCACCACACGTTTCTTTATCCATTTTCCATCATCATTTTGAACAAAATATATTAATCAAAGGTTTTTCTTATTGTACTCCATGAAGTCTTTGGGTTTTTCTCTTTCTTCCTCAGTCATTCCAACCTTAAGGACATGAAACATGTGCGTAAAAAAAAACATCCCATAGGGTAGCCCTGGCTTCTTTTTCTCAGTAGCAGCGTTCATATGGTTAAGTATCAAAAGTACAAGGTTCATATGGGTACTGGTAATCAAGCAATACATGACAAATATCTCCAAGAATGTAATGTGTTCGAATTTTTCAGTTATTGACAAAATGATATTACAGACCATATGATGCAATAATCGTCTATGAATTGTTAAGACATTGGTAGTTGGTCTAATCACCTCATTTAGGGTTGGATTATCCAAGACAACCCTAAGAATATCAAGTGGTGCTACCTCAGACATCTCCATCCAACTATAAGCATCAAAGAATTTCTTTACACTATTGGGGGCAAATACCAAGGAATTAAGGGTGATACCAGACATACCTAATTGCTTCTCATTCATATAATTGGTGGCATTCTCAGACTTAGAATATTGAGCATACACTAACTTCACCAGATACATATAGCAATCCACCTTTAAATTTACAAGCAAACCACATCCTTGAAATTCAAACGTCTCTTTAAAAAACAAAAGTATTCTCACAGAGCCATTTAAAATCAGCCCAACAACCAGCAATAACCTTCCTATTTCGAAATATTACACAAAACGATTCTTACAAAGCTCTGACCTGTAGATGTAGGCTTCCGTAGAAGGAATGAGTTTCTCAGAGATTTTTCCCTTTCTTTCATGCCTGTGAACTGACAGAAGAGGGCGCCTGACAAGAAAGGCGCTTGGAGTGGCTGGAAGACATTTTGGCAGTGGCGTTGTGAGGAGTTTGAAGGTTTTCGGCAGTGGATTTTTCGGAAAGGGCTGTGGGTTAGAGATGATTGTGAAAGAGAGAGGAGTTCGTGCCGTTTGGGAGAGAAAGAGGGTCTGTGAGATGGAGGAGAAATAAAGTGCTCACCCGTTTGCCCTAATTAGTATAAATGTTCCACATGTACCCCCATTTTAAAAACAGTAAACCTGAAACATGTGTCGACACATTACCTTTATGTGTTGACACATTGAACATGTTCTTGAATATGGTTTTAAAAGAGTTCTCGGGCGTGAAGCTTATGTGTGGACACATTCATATATGGTGTCGACACATACTTCCTTAGTGAAAACAATCATGAAAACCAGAAGTGTTGACACTTGTTTTACCAAGTGCAGACACATAACACCTAAAAAGGGTACATACAATTTTTCACAAGGAACAAGTATGATTTTAGAGCAAAATGCATAGAGAGAAATTTAAACAAAGATCAAAACATGTCCAATGCAATAAACAACAGAATTAATATAACAAATCAAGCACATATAAATAATTTACTCCAAAGGAAATCTCATTCCAATTTCTTGGGATAAAATAAACCAAGATTTTGGTGCCAACAATATTTCTGAAAATTCTTTTAACCGCGAGTAAATGAGATTCCTTTGGACAAGATTGGAAACTAGCACAGATGCATACACTTAAACATTATAGTAGGTTTACTCACAGTAAGGTAAAGAAAAGATCCAATCATACCTTGATACATTGTGTGTTCAACGTCTTTACCTTTTTCATCATTTTCCATTTCGGTTGATGGACTCATTGGTGTACCTATTGGTTTTGAGTTGTTCATCCCAAATCTTTTGAGTAGGTCTCTTGTGTATTTGACTTGGTTAAAGAAGATGTCCTCATGATATTGTTTAATCTGAAGCCCGAGAAGATAATTCAATTCTCCCATGAGGTTCATCTCGAATTGATCTTTCATGACTTTTGAAAATTCTTCACAAAGAGACTCATTAGTAGAACCAAAAATAATATCATCAATATATATTTGAGCGATAAGCACATCATTTTCCTTTTTCTTAGTAAAGAGAGTGATATCGATCATACCTCGTGAAAATCCATTTTCAATAATGAACTTAATCGTCCCTACCATGCTCGAGGTGATTGTTTCAAGCCATATAGTGCTTTTGGGAGCTTGAGCACATAGTGTGATAGTTTTTCATCTATAAATTCAGGAGGTTGTTCTACACACACTTCCTCAGAAAGATAACCATTAAGAGATGCATATTTCACAACCATTTGAAATAATTTGAAATCATTCAAACATGCAAAGGCAAGCAATATGCGAAAAAGATTCTAATTTAGCAACAAGTGCGAATGTCTCATCAAAATCTATTCCCTAGTCTTGATTATAACATTGAGCTACCAATCTTGTTTTGTTCCTTACCACTTCCCCAGATATATCCATTTTGTTTTGAAAATCTCATTTTAGTACTAATAACTGGATGATCTTTGGGTCTAGGAACTAGATGTCAGACCATATTTATCTCAAATTGTTTTATTTCATCCTATATGGCATGAATCAAACTTTCATCATCTTTTGCCTCATAAATATTTTTTTGCTCAATTTGAGAAAGTAAGGCAAAATTACTAGCTCGATTATAAGAAGAGTGAGTTCTTACACCTTTCTCCACATTACCAATGACTTGATCAATATGATGATTTCTGACAAACTTCCAGGGCTTTGGTAGATCGTTGTTGATTTAAGGTGTTTCTTCTTGTGACTCTTGAGATCCTTACTCTTGTACAATTGTTTCTTCCTTGTCCTCATTTATGGTAAGTTTCTCAACCTCTTTGTCAAGATCTATAATATCTTCATCATTTCATTTCACAAAATTGTTAGATTTATCAAAGATAACATAAAACTGATTCTTCAATAACTAGAGTATGTTTATTTGAAAAAATGATTGGCTTTACTAGAAGTTGAATAACCAAGAAAAATACTTTCATTTGTTTTTGCATCGAGCTTACCCAAATAGTC